>OX365947.1:15373641-16745307 GCA_947247005.1 Spisula solida | reverse complement strand
CCATAGGTGTTACCAGGTTTGAAGATGCAGTTTGCCGCCTTGCGCTATCTGTCGCCTTTTGGCATTATGTTTGATTGGTTAGTTATAGTACGGAGACAAGTGAACTGAACCACTGACTTTTGTACAATGCTAGAATGCTGGCATCCATACTGTATGTCAACCATACTGTTCTTGATAAGCCTCTCAACAGTGGCAATTTTAAGCAGGATCTTTCAAGGGAGATTAGCCATTCTGCTTGCTTAGTCTGTTTGCATAGTCTGTCTGCTAGCTTAATCTGTTTACAGTACACTGGCAGGTATTTCTTGTGATCACATGGTGGTTAGAGGTGTTCCAGGAAGTCTTTTAAAGAATTATGGTTAACAAAAATTACATTTTGCTTTATTATGTAGACATAATGAGAGTAAATGATAGGCTGAAGGGTGTCATTTTATGAAAAAATGCACAATTTCCAGAGTTATCTCCCCTTAATACTAGTTTTTGATGTCTGCTGTGATTGTCTTTATATATTGCAAGAAACAAGATTTCAACAAAATCCATTGGGTCCTACCAAGTAATTATTAATGTTTAGCTGTGGCATGTAGAATGGCTCAGAAAGACATAATATCAGGTCTTTATACCGCTGACCAGTTCCATTAGCTGAAATGATTTTTCTAGAAACGGGTCATACTGAATAAGATTTAAAAGAGTTGAACTTTGTTTTAAACGTAATGTTGTCTGCTGAACACACAGGAACCAGCTCAAACTCATACAAGTGTGTCACACCGGTGAAAGTACTTCCGGGTGGTAGTATACTAAAATAGTTCCTATCAAAACTTTAATTCTGTTCTGTTCAAGTACTGTTTGACTGTGGGAACTGTGGATTGTTGACTAAAATTCCTGTATTTAGTTCAAATATGGACTTTCTGTCAATAGCTAACGGTGTCCCACCTGTCAAAAGTACTTCCGGGTCGTAGTATGCTAAAATAGTTCCTACCAAAATGTTGATTCTGTTCTGTTCCAGTAGTGTTTTAAAGTGGAAAGTGCGAATTGTTGACCACAGTTTATGTATGTATTTCAAATATGGACAGCCTGTCAACAGTTAACAGTGTTTAATTGATATTTTTCAGGATTACTAGGCATTGGCAGAGGGCTAGAAATGTATGGGTGCTTCGGCCGAATCAGCTATTGTGTATTGAAAAGTAACAAAGTGTAACCAGAAGACTTGAAATGGCACGAAAAGTAAACGTTCAACATGCCATTTTCTATGGCTCATTTGGAATGACAGTGAGTGCATTTTATGTAAACGGCAATAGAAAATCATTCGGAATGTCAGTGAAACCCAGTGAGAGATGCGAAATTGAGTCATTTTACATAGACTCGAATGGGAGAAATTACACCGGTGGGACACCTTTATCAAAACTTTTTGAAGTTCCATATTTCATCAACCATTTGAAATACATCAACGAAATTTGGTATGCAAGCTGCCGTGGACCATAAAAACTAGTGGCCAAAAGGAAATTGTTCAGGTTTGAGTAATTTTGAATTTATTAAAATTTTAGAAAAAACTTAGTCAATTTCTGTTAAAATTGCATATTAGAGTTACTTCCCCTGGATCATGAACTTTTAACAAGTCAAATTTAGTGAACCAAACTTAATTTTTGTTTGTCTGTGCGTGTGTGTTTGATGATTTACTTTAGAACACAATAGTAAGACCATCCATGTGACCCTAAAAACTGGTCTTATTACTGAGTTGGTCTTAATATTGAGGTTCAATTCAGCGCAAAACATATAATATTATTAAGATGGTATTATTATTGATTGATGTGGTCTTGTTCTTGAGGTGGGCTTATTACTGAGGTGATATTTTGATGAGGTATTGCTGTATTATTTAATTGCTTTTAAAACACTCGTATAAATGCTATGATTTTGGCACATCAAACAATTCCAGGCCTTGATTGAACGCTGCTGGTTGGTACCTAGAGTGTTTGTGACTGTTTTATTGTGACTGATTAGGTGATGTATTTGGACTGAAGGTATTGTACCTTTTATAAGACTAGATTTTATTTCATTGAGCGTCAGGCCATCATCAGACATTCTGCCATGAATGTGACGGAGCTCGTTCCAACTGTATGGATTGTTGATACATTCCGCCGTGATTGCCAGGAAACACTACATCCTCTAAGTATTGAGTCCTGGGGATGCATACCCATGCTCGATATCGTCTAGCTGGCCTTTTCGATATTCATCATCATTCCCAGGTTGACCGCTCCTATTTGTATGGTTATCAAATTCCGTCATCGCGCTATTGCGTTGGCGCCGAGTTTTGAAACCAGTTGTCGTCTGCACTATCTTGTATCGCTGACTTCTTTGGGAAGATTGCCTCAAGTGCTTCATGACTTCGGGTGACAGAACTTCACCAGTTAGACTGGTCACTTTGGTTACAACAGAATGCTCTAGAGAATTGTTCAGTTGCAGGGTTTTTGAAGCCAGAAGACCAGCAAAATTTCTCGAGTTGTTTATATCCTTAGGCAGTGATGATAGCGTCGCCCTATTGAATGCCTCGCATTTTTGTGTTGTAGTACCTTTGGCTACACTCGACACTGCAAACTCGCTCAGCCGGATCTCAATTATTGTCGATAACAGCTGACTTTCATTCTCTGTTAATTGTAGGTGATGTATTCCATGTGTTGGCAGGTATTTGGATTTGTACCATTATGTTCCAGTGGAACCTTCCCGGAGCAGACAAGCGAATCGTTGCTCTCAGTTGCTCTCAGAATTGCAGGTAAGCGATGTAACTGATTGGTAATGTCTTGGCTAGAAAGTATACGCAGTTTGGCAATCACGCTGCTGCATCGTGACTTGATGTCTTTAGCTAGGGCTCCCATGGCACGTTGTCTATCCTCTGCTGCCAGTTCTGTGCCTCCAAACAGGGTCGGACTTTGGGAACTTCTGGTTTTTCTCACTTGCCTACTTCCAAGATGGTTTGGGTCCACTCGTCGAGTCACTCGCCTAGCATTCCCCAATGCTTCGTAGAAGTCGTTCATGCCATGATATGCCCTGGCATCCCCATCTGTGGTCAGAGTTTTGACGAATATACTGTCAGTCTGCCACAGCTGGTCGGCTATGCTGTATGCCATCTTTCTCTCTGAGTGAGGCTGCATATATGGTATTGTGGCTGTGCAACCAGCATGACCACCTGGACATGTTATTCTGAATCCCTTGTTCCGCAGGTACGCACCCGTCCAGCACAATTTGTTTTCAACGGCCAGTCCAACGATATATTTGTATGTGGTGTTATTCTCGATAGCTACCCCATAAGCCTGAGATGCAGCATGTCCAGGCTGGTACAAGGACACCATGCTTGTAGCGTTGTAGCGAGCGTTGAAAGACAAGTCCAATTGACGAGGATTATCTGCACCCTTCTTCATGTTATGCTCGACTACTTGCCTGCGCTTTTCGGCCATATCTTTTTCGTTCAGCTTGACCGTGTTATCACTGGCCTTATTAGACAGTGTCTGCAGATGGCTTGGGGCTATTGGTGGTATGTCAATTGATGCGAACAGCAGATTCACCTTTTCTATCCCAATTGACATGTCCTGCAGAGCTGAAGCCAGCATCAAGTTCACAGCAGCCCCTTTCTTGTCTCTGGTCTGCTTGAACGTTTCCAGTTTACTTGAGTGATACTGACAGTTCCTGCACCCAAACCGCAGCACAGCTCCAAGTCCTAGCTTTCTCTCTGATTTCAGTTGTATGGCTATATACTTGCAACGTGTGACACTGTGCTCCTGGTACACAGTATTCATCAATGTGATAAGACAATCTAAGTTTAGTACTCTATTTCCTTTCGGTAATTCATTATTTGTTGATGTACTCGTATCATCTTTGCGTGGACGAAGTATTCTATTTGATCCCTCAGTTTGTTGTTGTTGTTGTTACTGCTCCATTTGAAGCCCTGTATCCTTGTACCATGTTGACATCTTATTGTCTTTCTGAAACTGTCCCCCAGCTAAGCGTCTCTTCACCTGTCCCTTGACCATGATGAATGTTATGCTCAAATTGCTTTGTTTTGTGACGTCATGACGTCATAACATTAAAAACATTTGGCGTAAAATATAAATTATATCAAAAGCATAGCATTTGTAGCCATTTGTAGCTGTGCATATATATGTTTATTATTTTCAATCCATCAAATTGACAGTTATTTATTAGAAAATTCCATTTTAGTGAGTAAGGAATAAAAATGAAATGGTAACCATGGTTTCAAATCACGCACAATACCATTCATTTTGCATAGAAAGTTACTAGGAAGTTACCCGGTCATGTCACAGTTTAGTTTATAGAGATCCATTCAGTAGTTTCTGTGATATTGCAATTTCAGAATAGCATATTATTGTCATGAAATTCTCAATTCCGAGCAAAATTGTTGGAGGGGTGGGTACCATGTTTAAAATTTTGTCACATTGTTGTTAGGGGTTTAATGGGAAAACCGGTTGCAGACCATTTGCCGCAATACTTTAAATAGCTAGAATGGAAGTGAACCAGTCAGTAAATTTTCAAATTTGAAGCTATTTTGGTGTCACACCTGTCGAAAGTACTTCTGTTCTGTTCCAGTAGTGTTTCAAAGTGGAAAGTGTGAATTGTTGACCACAGTTTATGTATGTATTTCAAATATGGACTGCCTGTCCACAGTTAACAGTGTTTAATTGATATTTTTCAGGATTACTACGCATTGGCGGAGGACTAGAAATGTGTGGGTGCTTCTGCCGAATCAGCTGTTGTGTATTGACAAATAACAAAGTGAAACCGGAAGACTTGAAATAGCACGAAAAGTAAACGTTCAACATGCCATTTTCTACGGCTCATTTGGAACGACAGTGAGTGCATTTTATGAAAACGGCAACAGAAAATCGTTCGATATTGGGTTATCTTGGGTCAAAAACTAGGTCACAAGGTCAAATAATAGAAAAACCTAGTGCAGTCACTACAGGTCACCATTTAGCCCTAATATTTATGAAACTTGGTCACAACGATCATCTCAACAAAATCTAGGTCAAGTTTGATATTGCGTCATCCGGGGTCAAAAACTAGGTCACAAGGTCAAATCATAGAAAACCCTTGTGTAGTCACTACAGGTCACAATTTTGACCTAATCTTTATGAAACTTGGTCACAATGATCATCTCAAAAAAATCTAGGTCAAGTTCGATTATGGGTTTCATGATTCATAAGAAATTGTCCAAGGTGTCCCTATTGTTTCCAGTTTCGCTTTTCGGATGAAACTGATGAGATGAACACTCTTGTCGATTGCAAATGTTGAAGAATGCTTGTAAAGAATCAGTTTCATAGTCTGGTAACTATTTCCAGAAAAACATCTTCCATCTGTGTGACGGCAGTGCAAATGTTATGTTTGATATCACGATCTTATGTTTAGAAGAGCAAGAGTTGTGATCTTTACATTGACAATGACTTGAATCATGCACTCTGGTTTTGTAGAAAACATGAACATACAAGACAGAAACTTATTATTGAAATATTTGATATTATGAGTGTATCTAGATTCATTCGATTTCAAGGGCAATCGACCGATGAACTGTCATCTGCAGTTTTGTTGTTAGCTGTTGAGTCGACACATAAAATGTTCAGAAATTTGCGTATACATTTTGAGACTTATTTGTTCATTGTATCACTAGTTTGCTACATGTAGGTATCTGGGAGCATTAAACTGGCTCTACTGATGTATTATAATATATTTAAGCTGCTCATAGAAACAGTATAAAATTAAAGTTTGATTCCTTTCGATGTTTCGCCAAATCAAATCCAAAATAGCTGGGTATTTCACTGACCGAGCCAAATTCGTCATATAATGTTACAATATATATCAAAAGTGAATGACACATTTTCAAGGCTAAGATAAATTGTGTGATTGTAAAAGATCTAAAGACATTGCGGTTATAATGACGCAGATATGCTCCTGGTTCAAAGAACTGCTTAAGTCTTAATTTCGCTTTCGTTTAAGGCATTTACTATGGATTGTAGTCACATTATATTACTGCCAGCCAATTAGTATTAAACTATGTTGTACAGGCACGTAAGTTACTGTGTGTATATATGATAAATTTGACATATGTTTGTATCTTTATTGTAGACATTCTGTATAATAGTGTTAATTCTTTGTTGTCGTAAAACTTTGATGCTGCTGCATTGTTTATACATAATGTTATACTCTTCATATATTTGGAGGAATAAAAGTGTCCATCCATCCATCCATCATCCATCCATCATCCATCCATCCATCTGTCATTTGCAAGTACATTAAATTTAGTGTTTGATTGTTAAAACTGTTACCTTATCATTTATTGCTGTTGCATGGTGTAGAATTATAAAGGAGTGTGGAAATTTTCTTGTTTTCAACTTAGAAATTTAATTTTCTATCTCAAAAACTATAAGTCAAATAAGGTAAATAGGATTCGTACAATTGTTATAAAATTTTACAAGACCCTCAGGTTGGACAAGCCGGTCATATGAATTCCCACACCCCTTGAGACATGCACTTATTTATTCTGTTATTGATAATTATTAGATGCACTTAGCTATTATAATTGATGTATTACTTAGTCATGTTGCTTCCAAACTTGTCATGTATTACATTATTATTATCCAAATTGTATACATATATCAATATTGTTCAAAATCTGGCTACAAAGAGTTGGATGGAATCCGATGATACCCCTGCATGATGCAGTTAATTCTCCATGTATAAGTAGATTGTCCTTGAACAGACAACTCTAATACATGGAGGGGGACCAGAGAGCGTGGACATTTTTAGCTCACCTGTCACAAAGAGTGAGCTCTTGTGACCATTCTTGGTCTGTCGTCTGTCCGTCAACAATTGGCTTGTGTAGACACTAGAGGTCACAATTTCAGCCTAATCTTTATGAAACTTGGTCACAATGATCATCTCAACAAAATCAAGGCCAAGTTCGATGGGTCATCTGGGGTCAAAAACTATGGTAGGTCACTAGGTCAAATCATAGAAAAACCTTGTTTAGTCACTAGAGGTAATAATTTTGACCTAATCTTTCTGAAACTTGGTCACAATGATCATCTCAACAAATCTAAGTCCAGTTCAATTTTGTGATATATCTGGGGGGAAAACTAGGTCACAAGGTCAAATCATAGAAAAACCTTGTGTGGACACTAGAGGTCACACTTTTGACTTTATCTTTCTGAAACATGGTCACAATGAGCATCTCAAACAAAATCTAGGTAAAGTTCCATATTGGGTCATCTGGGGTCAAAAACTAGGTCACAAGGTCAAATCATAGAAAACCTTGTGTAGACCCTAGAGGTCACAATTTTGGCCTAATCTTTCTGAAACTTGGTCACAATGATCATCTTCACAAAATCTAGGTCACGT
Source organism: Spisula solida (assembly GCA_947247005.1). Taxonomy (NCBI): domain Eukaryota; kingdom Metazoa; phylum Mollusca; class Bivalvia; order Venerida; family Mactridae; genus Spisula; species Spisula solida. The sequence continues at coordinate 16,737,912 of OX365947.1, read as the reverse complement.
TCGATATTGGGTCATCTGGGGTCTAGGTCACAATATTGGCCTAATCTTTATGAAACTTGTTCACAATAATCAACTCAAGAAAATCTAGGTCAAGTTCGATATTGGGTCATCTGGGGACGAAAACTAGGTCACAAGGTCAAATCATAGAAAAACCTTGTATAGACACTAGAGGATACATTTTTGCCTCATCTTTATGAGTCACAATGATCATCTCAACAAAATCTAGGTCAAGTAAGATATTGGGTAATCCTGGGTCAAAAACTAGGTCCCAAGGGCTAATCATAGAAAACCCCTGTGTAGTCACTAGAGGTCACAATTGTTACCTTATCTTTATGAAACTTAGTCACAATGATCACCTCAACAAAATCTAGGTCAAGTGCAATATTAGGTCAAAAACTAGGTCACTAGGTCAAATCACAGGGTTTGAATGCACTACTACGACAGGTGAGCGACCTAGGGCCCTTTGGGCCCTCTTGTAATCTATACTGATCGTATAGTTCGTCATGAACATATCGTTCAGAAATATGCCTCTTATTTCTCAGAAATTGAGGAGGAGTGTCCTTATACCTCCGTCTTAATTCTTCTGTTTATTCTTATTTTACCATGGCATCAGTTTGACAGAGTCCCTACAATCACATAAACAACGAAATCATGTGTAGATCACTGATTTGGAGTGCAAAGAATCCCCATACATGTTGGTCAAGTCATCTTCGAGCTATCGTAAGGATTTTCCAAGTTAATCGTTATTCTTAATGAAATGCCGTTGCTCTGTGATTATTTATTGTCTGTCACGCTCAACGGCACGCGCTGCACCTTGATCACAATAAGTGAAGTCATCAAGAACATAGGGACGTCACAATATAATGAATTAATTAAAACGCTAGATAATTGATAGATCTATATTGCCTGGTCATTTCATTGTTCTAGAATCAATATTTAAAAAGTTAGAAGGAAAGTTTTCAAATATATTGATCACCCCTCGTATTTTAAGAATGTAGAAATGAAATATGAGTATATTTGACTACTAATTTTGCAAAAATCAATGTAAAAAATATGATTTTCGACTAGATTTACAGAAATATCATGGGAATTTTAATTTATGAAAAAAAAGTTTGTAATGTAATACAAAAGTGCATTTGTCGATGGACGTGTAATTCACGTCCGTGATATGTTGCGGCCCAGCCTCACGAAGAGTCAGTTATCTTAATATGCGTATTTATATAATATACAACTACAACACTTATGTGACACGTGTTTTCTAGCGTACACACTAGCACATTATTGATTGTCAGTAGTTTGGGCTTCTTGTTAATTACATTGACTTGCTATGTTTTATGACCCTAGATAATCACAGACTTTGATCTCCTGCTGATATTGTGCTGTTCCTTTTATAAGTTATTGTGTACAAAGATACGATGCTGAAAAAATACAGTAGCCGCGGATAGTACTGGTTGTAGCCAGGAAGTCATAGATACGAAATGATACACATTGTATTGTTTTGTTAGGAAACAATAAATTACAGAAAAAAATAATTATTTGATATGTACGAGTTACGGTATCTTTACTCGTAGATCGCTATCAAATACACTTTATAACAAAAACATATATTACGCATGTCTAGTGAATAATTATTATTGTTCAGTCAACAAGATGTGAGCTGTTTTGTATCATTTGTTAACTAAAACTTATTTTCCCTTCAGCGGGTGTATTGCTGATATAAATATAATATCACTCATGTTTTAGGCATCTCCCTATCAGCGTACAAGAAGGCAGTGAAGATGGGGGTCCATGACTTATGTATGTTATCCGTGTTTAGAGAGTGAGAAACAGAGTGTCAGTACCGGCGGCGACAGAACAGAAATGGCAGTGTATGTAGAAGAAATCAACATCTCCTCAGTGCCCCACTCTGACAGCATGCAGGTATAGTAAAAAACACAACATCAAAAATATATTCATTGTTTTTTTCTCTTGCGTCACAGAGTCTCTCGCAGTCTCACACTATGTATCACTAACTTGAGCTAGGGTTTATTAAACTCCATTCAGATGAATATGAATAGTATAATCCTAATGTATATTAATTCACTCTCATTGCATATTAGGTGCATTATTGTGCCTGATTTCAGGTTTTTGAATCCTGAATTTTCGTTCTTTCTTTATATCGAATGGTTGAGTTTCAGGCTTTGAAAATGGGATTTTCAGGTTTGAGGATGATTTTTAATTACCAGGCCTCGTTATGGAAGCGTAATTGCGGATGTTAGTATTTTGGATGGACATGTGTAACCAAATGCTACAATTAATGGAATAATGGAAAAAAGGATCGGTAAACTAAAACAATTGAGACTATATAAATAATTGTATCTGTCTAACTTTTTTTCATGTGTTTATTTTCAGAACTCCATTATAGAGTTGCCTGCAGCAGAGAGAACGAGATTGTCTCACACCACTGATGTGACAACCGAGACTGCAAGCTTACATATGGACACAAGTGCTACAGAATCCACCCAGCAGCAACCATTGATTCAGGATAGTGAGTCACTCTAAGACCAACAGATCAACCAATCAGAGCCAATGGAAGTGGAAGGCGTATCTATTTATCTACCTCCTGTGGCATTACCCAATCCTCTGGAAAAAAAGTATGTCTATTTATGAAGCCTTTGTCTGTATAGGAATCCAATACAGAATATACACATGTCTGATATAGATCTGATGCTGTTCCATCTGCACAAATATAGCAAAAAAACGCATAAAATTTGCCTCTCAATTCCCTTTAAACATGGCTATAGATATAATGTAAAACTGACGATTTTTGTACTATAAAAACATCTGTAATAGCAACAAAATATGTACATATGCACTTATTGTGCCAAGAGGGTAATGGCAAACTTACTATAGTAAATACTGGCTTAAAAGGAGTGAATTGCATAAAATGCATAGTTCCAGCAAAACTGACAGTTTATTCGTTGATAAAAAAATAACCCAATGTCATGAAATGCTTGGTTTTGCTTTTGTTCCCTATACTACCGAAGAGAAACAGGCGTAAATTATGTTTTTGTAACGAAATACGCTGTATCGAAACATATGATTATAACGACAGTTCAAACAGATACAGTAAAAATCTGATATAGCGAATTAATTTCATGGTCTCATACAATTTTGTTATAACCATGATAATTATGCAGTTTCTGATTTATTTACAGTTCGATCATAGACCGGACAGACGTGTGTGACGAACATGCTTTACAATCAGCACCAGAGTTTATAGTTATTCCACAGGGAACCAGCATGTGTGACGAACATGCTTTACAATCAGCACCAGAGTTTATAGTCATTCCACGGGGAACCAGCATGTGTGACGAACATGCTTTACAATCAGCACCAGAGTTTATAGTCATTTCACAGGGAACCAGCATGTGTGACGAACATGCTTTACAATCAGCACCAGAGTTTATAGTCATTCCACGGGGAACCAGCATGTGTGACGAACATGCTTTGCAATCAACACCAGAGTTTATAGTCATTCCACGGGGAACCAGCATGTGTGACGAACATGCTTTACAATCAGCACCAGAGTTTATAGTCATTCCACGGGGAACCAGCATGTGTGACGAACATGCTTTACAATCAGCACCAGAGTTTATAGTCATTCCACGGGGAACCAGCAGAGGCAAAGATTTGTTGGTAGAAATTCCGGGATATTAGTATTATTAGTACACATAACGAGTTAGTATTTAATTATATGCTTCGTCTTTTGCAAATACTAAATGCTCCCTTGGCAGATTTATAATGTTTAAATAATGATGATATGTATCATATCATTAATAGATCTATAAAAACAGATAAAGTCAGCATAATTATACAGAGCAGTAAAGTGTTAAATGAATACTCGTATGATATGAAAAGTAATATCTCATTTTGCTCAATATGTAGTTACTAATTTGAAATATAACTGTACGAGGGGGTATCAAAAAGTTTGTGCACTGGCTTGTTCATTTTAATATGCGTAATGCTATTGAATAATTTGTTTTGCCATCTTAAAATATATTCAATTATGTACTAAGAAACCAATAATAAGTTGGTTATATGCTAATATCAATAAAAATATTTAAACGATTTAAAAGATGACCGACAGCCACCCTGTATGCTTTTAGGACGTCATCTAACGTTGACACATCTGTCACGTTTTGATCGTCCAAGGGTTATTCTTTCATGAAGTGTGGTCGCGCACACTCAATACATTTTTACAATGTTCTGATCCACTGATTGTTATAGCCTCGAACTCGCATGGTGTAATTTCCGCTATAATGTGATGTGGGGTCGACAATAACGCACATGTACCCTAGAATGGTCACCCTCAATGTTCATTCTTAATTTTGGGTAATATTGCATTTTCCCAAGGCGCCCAATCGGGGCTGTAGGCTAAATGTGTATTGTTTTCAATCATGATTTAGCTTCGACAGCGTCCTTGGTTAACTTCGGTTGTACATGTATTTGTCTCGTTTTATGACATTGCAATAATGTTTTTAAAGTTTGAAAGATATGCACGTGATAGTTTGAAAGTCATACCGGCGCAGCATTTGCTCATCTGTTTGAAGTGCAACACTCAGAAACCTTGAACAGTTCCGAGATAATAGTTTGGCATGTCCTATACCTTACAGGGAAACTCAAATTTGAATGGTTTTCTGTGTCTGTCACAGTTAATGTTAATTTGACCAATTCAGTTTTTTCCTCAAACTGCTCAAGACGTCTACCTTAACGATAAGCACCATAAACTCTTTCATCGCTACATGTCTTATATCATTTAAACAGGAAAAATCCTACGACAGCCTCACTTCTACATACTTGAGTGCTATGATCTAATCTTAGCCCAATGTTGGGGCACATATGAGTAAAAAGCAAAATGCAAAGGCGTTTCGATAATCTGAGCGTAATGTCATTTTGAAAAGTGCGCCGACGTCATAAAATGCAATTAAAGTCCCGCTATACTAATCCACATGTTTTGGTGTCACATCAGTATGCATGCAACCAGCGCCATGATATATAAATGAGGTTGATGCTACTGTCTTATTGTTAACGTCGGTGGTTTAATCTTTCAAATCGGATGACGATTCACAGAATAATAAGTTGTTTTAATGTTTTTGTGATTTTTGCGGAAATCAGTCAAAAACTAAAATGACAGGCCCAGTGCACGAACTTTTTGATACAACCTCATGTATCAGAACCGGCTTATTCAAATTAACATCTTCTACAACTAGTCTTAAATGTGCACTTTATTTGTATAAGGATACTACTGCTAAGAGATTCTGATGGTACAGTGTTCCACGTGAAGGAAATTGTTGTTCTGCTTCTGTGAGTGAGAGAGGTGGGGTGTATTTTCGGGGTGCACACAGACATTCACATCCTGAAGATCCTCCATGTCTGACCAACAAACATTTGTCTAGGAAGGTATGTTTCATCAAGTACTATATATTCTAATATATATTATGATATAATGACTACTTGGCTCAGACGATTATTAAGAGCACAATTGTTTCTACTTGTTTATTTGTACGAAGTCACATATTTTACCTTAAGACCCAATTTTCCCCCCAAAACCCACACATTTTATGTATGTTTTTATTTATCACTGACATATTGTATTTCAAGTTACCGCACTTCCTTACTATGGTGGTTGCACATCATTAGATTTGATTGTCAACCACAGTGAACAAAATGTTTCATCACACTCAGGTTTTCAACAACCCAAATCATCTGAATGAACACATTCAATTTTGAAACTAATTAAAAATTTTGTTCATGACAGGTTAAAGACACTGCTTCGGGTGATGTGTTCAAGTCTGCTATGGTTGCTGTTGAGAGACTAGTCCAAGACCTCCCCCCTCCCAATGCAACAGACGGCATACCCAATCTGGATACTTTAGCCAGGAAGGCCAATAGATTCCGGCAGAGTCAGCGCCCAGCAGATCCCAGGAATATGGACTTTGGGGTAAATAGTATTTATTTAATGAAAACCGTTTGTGATTTACCCCAAGGTTGATATTACGCATTTCTGACAACTTTGAAATCATACTGATGTTAAATGTCAAAGGCTGGCTGACCGACTGAATTGCTGAAAGACGCCATCGACAATTGCTAATTTAACTCAACATCTTCACTGTATCAGTCTGAAGTAACGGTCACATTGTCTGATTGAGTATATGACACTATGTCTTGTATTTGTCCAATGCTTGCTGCTATTCATACTGTAAAGTATTAAATTGGTTTATTTATTAATTGTTCTGGTCTATTTCTGTTGTAAATACTTAAATTAATATGTATATATAAATATATGTTTTACACATATCCGTGGCCGAGTGGTTAGGGCGTCCGCTTTGGAAGCGGGAGATCTAAGGTTCGAATCCCAGCAAAAGCTTGGTTACAACTGATGTGGTTGGTTGGTGGGCCGCCAGCTAGTTAAAGAATGGTGACCATAGGCCCATCTCTGCCAGGTGCCCGGCAATACGAGAAGGGATTCTGGAGGTGCTGTGCGCACGAGATAAAGGTGTCTCATAAGTCAAATTGGCTGGCCCTTTCAATAGGAGCGACACTATAATAAACTAAACAGTCACGTTGATAAATTATTTACTCACTTGCTTAAATATTCACTATTAAAACCACCCTAAAAACAGTTTTTCTAATTTACAATTTTAGCCAAATTGAAAACGATAAAAGGGGGTATTGTGTCCATGATTTAGATCAGTACATGTACACAATTTGTGGCATAATTTTGTATTTTACCCATCTTTGATGTTTTTCAAATATTATTACTTTAGTTATATGTATTGTTTCATTTGTATGTTACAAATACAGATGTCATTTAGCTGTAAAAATAAATGACACAAATTTCAATCAATACTGAGTTAATTATATTTAATCCATCATCAAACAGAGCACCACCTATGTGTATTATCAGTTACAATGTTTTGGGTGAAAGTTAGTAGGTTGGCATAAATATTAATTTATTCAGAATAAATAAATTTATGACAAATACAAGTCAAATAATTTTTGTTAAAAAACGGCACGGACCGTGCAGATTACAGAACAGGCTTTTAGCGTTAACCGCAATGTTGAGCCTCGTTCTGGTTTTACACGCTCTGCGAACGAAAAGGAAAACCCACCATCCCACCCTAAAGCAGTGTATACGTTTTGTATATATGGTTGTATATATAGATATAAGTGGTAAAATTATGATATGACATAATTTGTATTTGCATAATTTAGTATTTTACTGATATTTGATTTGCATAATTTTGTTTGGCATAGTTTTGTATTTTACCTATCTTTGATGTTTTTCAAAATTAATACTTTAGTTATATGTATGGCATAATTTTGTATTTTACCCATCTTTGATGTTTTTCAAATATTATTACTTTAGTTATATGTATTGTTTCATTTGTATGTTACAAATACAGATGTCATTTAGCTGTAAAAATAAATGACACAAATTTCAATCAATACTGAGTTAATTATATTCAATCCATCATCAAACAGAGCACCACCTATGTGTATTATCAGTTACAATGTTTTGGGTGAAAGTTAGTAGGTTGGCATAAATTACTTTTAATTACTGAAAATTATATACCCGGAATTGTCACATTAATCTTAAGTGACACTGGCTCTTTTACATTTAATGTATTTTTTTCATTTTTCAGAAGGTAACGAGTTTGCTGCAACAGTGAAGGTCACCGGATGTGCTTTCCATTGGACACTGGCTGTCTGGAAAAGAGTTCAGGTAATTATTTCAGTAACATTTTCACAGCAGGCCTACATTCCAAACCACACTAATATAAATCATTGAATGCATTAGGCATATTCACGATACAGGCTCGTTTCAATCAATGGACCAAAACAGTATTATACTAGAACACGAATTATCGAAGAATGAAGTGAACTAATCGTGAACATGTTTAACATACAATGCCTGACTATTAATTGATGGTGGCGATAATGTGCTATTCAGTGTTATTTATGTTAAAATGACAACCTATATGTTTTTGTAATAATGGTGCAAGTTATTTGCCTTGTGTTTAACAGTAATTCATGCACACCTTGGTTTCTTCTATGTGTTTATAGGTGGACCTACTGGTTGTGTTAGAAGTCTGATTCAAAATAATTAACTGTACGACTAAACACTGAATGCATTATACATATTTTTTACAGTTATGTGGTCTTGCGCCATCATACAATGAAGGAGGTAACATCCAGAAGGTTTTGCGGCGACTGTTGGCCTTACCCCTTCTACTTGCTGCCTACATCACCACCACTTTCTTAGAGAAGCAAATGAAGGTTCAAGGCAACGAACAACTGGCAGAAGTGTTCAGCTATGTGAATGATACCCCAGGATCCAAAAAGGCAGGTGCCTGTGGAGTCCCAATGACTGGTCGGTTTATGGAAATTTAAACCTGTTCATACAAACAACGATTGTTAAGGTATGCAAGACAATATACTGAATTGCGGTACAAATGAAAAAAAGTGAATATTGTAGAAGTGCCATGTTTGTCATCATTGTAACTTAAACCATCATAGATTTATTTACTTGGTTGCATCAACAAACTGAGAAAGTCAATGAATACACGTGCCAATTGTATGTACATGCAGAGAAATGAAACTGGTTTTCGATCAAGTGATTTGCGAGTCACTTTTAGTCTATGATAAATTCGTATTTAGAATTATGTTAATACACTAAGTGCATTATGTCTGCATGGCCTCTGTAGCTCAGTGGTTAGCTTCTAATCTGGGGAGCCTTGATCAAAACTGGGTGTAGGCACACATATATATGCCTGCCACGTTTCAGCAGAAAGCTGACTGGCAAATAAAAGCTTTGCTCGTCATTTATTTAGAATGTACATTCACATTGTTGTAAACATATTATTATTATTCTTATTGTGTATGCACACGGAAAGAATAGTATGTTTACATCAATGTAAATGAGCCGTTCTCGAGGAAAACCGGGCTTGGTGACATTGTATTTGTATTTACATTTTAACAAATTCTCACTTGATCTATGACCAGTTTCTTTTATTATTCTCATTGTGTATACACAGGGAAAGAAAAAAAACTGGTTAACGATCAAGTGTTTTGACAGCCTATAATAAGTCTATGTTTAAAATTGTCAATTATGTCTGTAAATTGAGAATTTGTAAAAATGTTATAAATTTTTTTGATTGTGTATTTCCAGGGTGGCATCGGCGACTCAATGCTAGGGTAGCATCCACTCCACTATTCTACGTGCTGTTGGGCCTGTTACACCGGGGAGCAGAATTCGTGGTGACACAATCGAAGTTGGTATTTAACAACAAACTAGGAAAACGTCAAAGAAAGGCTACAAAGAAGATGGAGGGGAAGATTTCAACTTCTGGTCAGAATACAATGGTGGTGAAATGTCAGCAACAAGACTGTTGAAAAGGCTCTCAAGAGTCTACAGCAAGTAGGACATTGAGTAAAAAGATGCAATTCTGTGTTTGGACGAGTATTTAGTGTATAGTGGAAACTAAGGATGTTATTGACACCATGACAGTGTGTATAGGGAAAGAGATAGTGTGTGTTTGTGTATGTACTGGCATTGTATAGTGTGTGTTTGTGTATGTACTGGCATTGTATAGTGTGTGTTTGTGTATGTACTGGCATTGTATAGTGTGTGTTTGTATATGTACTGGCATTGTATAGTGTGTGTTTGTGTATGTACTGGCATTGTATAGTGTGTGTTTGTGTATGTACTGGCATTGGATAGTGTGTGTTTGTGTATGTACTGGCATTGTATAGTGTGTGTTTGTGTATGTACTGGCATTGTATAGTGTGTGTTTGTGTATGTACTGGCATTGTATAGTGTGTGTTTGTGTATGTACTGGCATTGTATAGTGTGTGTTTGTGTATGTACTGGCATTGTATAGTGTGTGTTTGTGTATGTCCTGGCATTGTATAGTGTGTGTTTGTGTATGTACTGGCATTGTATAGTGTGTGTTTGTGTATGTACTGGCATTGTATAGTGTGTGTTTGTGTATGTACTGGCATTGTATAGTGTGTGTTTGTGTATGTACTGGCATTGTATAGTGTGTGTTTGTGTATGTACTGACATTGTATAGTGTGTGTTTGTGTATGTACTGGCATTGGATAGTGTGTGTTTGTGTATGTACTGGCATTGTATAGTGTGTGTTTGTGTATGTACTGGCATTGTATAGTGTGTGTTTGTGTATGTACTGGCATTGTATAGTGTGTGTTTGTGTATGTACTGGCATTGTATAGTGTGTGTTTGTGTACGTACTGGCATTGGATAGTGTGTGTTTGCGTATGTACTGGCATTGGATTACGTGATGTTATTTTATTATACAGTAAAACCTCGGTAATACGAGCAGTGATTATTCGAGCTACCGGCCTAATTTGAGCAAATTTCAAAGTCCCGGCAAATTTACTCTATATTGTACATTAATTTATCCCTCTTATTCGAGTAAAGTTATTACGAGCATCTGGTCTAATTCGAGCACAGGTTTTGTCCATTCAACAATTTTCAGCCATAGTCAGTTACCTTATCTTGAGGCAATCATCCGAGCAAATTTCACACCTCTGAAAAATGTCAGACTTAATTTTGTTACAGTCCGTATCTTTCACACATCATGATAATCACATTTTATGACAATAGCGTAATCCCTAACACTTAAATTGATTTCAGTATTTACAATTCAATACATTAAACACGAAGTAGAAGATATTTAATTAATGAGTGTGATTGAAACAACACATACGTATCAGAACAAGTTCATTAGGCAACAATTGGGAACTTTAACACATACTAGAATTAAAATTATTAAATGCAACCATCGTTGCTTTGAACGTACTGACTCGCAAAGACTTATCGTAAGATAAACCGACTCACATGTAGAATCTTAAATATTTAGGCGCCGTTCTTTATAAAACTGCAAGTAGAAATCAAGTCTAAAACTTTTCCTATTCCGTATTTCATGAAAACCTGCAAATGTAGGCTTACTTACAGTATAATTTCACGTGTCCGATACTGAATAAGTGAAGTAAGTCAAGTCCCCGATTAAATCCAATTCTTATCAAACAACCCTAAAGAATAAAACATTTGTCAAATTTGTAAAGTAGAAAAAATAAGTCGCTTTGCTGTACTGGAAGTTACACACCTTGGCATGAAAAATCTAATATATATATACATGTATATACATCGGATACCACAAAAATCTCCTTCAGCAATAAGTATCCTGTTAATATAGTAACTTGGTAAATTAAGTTTCTATTTTCCTTTCGCTCCCTTTGTTCATTTCACCAGGAAACCCCTTTTTGTATTTTGGTTTGTGCAGAAAGTACATGTACATATTTAGACACAGTACACAATTGATTGATATATTCAAATACTGAATTGTATTAAAGTTGTAAAAATAACTTGCTCTACTCACGCATACCACATATTCAATATCGATAAGTATATACATATATTTAACTTGACAATTCATGGCTTCAAAAACCGTTTGTAAATTCATTTTTAGTCTGGATTATTTCCCTTTTATATGATGTTATGCATGGTAAGGATTTTAGTATTTTGTTAAAAATATGGGTAAGCTGAGTGAAGCATGACACATACTCAATGGATTTTGATATAAGTTAACTTAAGGACTTATGATATATAGTCAGTTTTTATTAGTAACACGTTTTATGTGTTGTCCCTTCTGTAATACATATGATTGTTGTTGTTGTACCAATGACAGTCGCTATAACTGGTTTCTACATAGTGTAAGGGGCAGGTAATCCAGACGACCTAATCACGTAGTTTAAGGGGCAGGTAATCCAGACGACCTAATCACGTAGTGTAAGGGGCAGGTAATCCAGACGACCTAATCACGTAGTGTAAGGGGCAGGTAATCCAGACGACCTAATCACGTAGTGTAAGGGGCAGGTAATCCAGACGACCTAATCACGTAGTGTAAGGGGCAGGTAATCCAGACGACCTAATCACATAGTGTAAGGGGCAGGTAATCCAGACGACCTAATCACATAGTGTAAGGGGCAGGTAATCCAGACAACCTAATCACATAGTGTAAGGGGCAGGTAATCCAGACGACCTAATCACATAATGTAAGGGGCAGGTAATCCAGACGACCTAATCACATAGTGCAAGGGGCAGGTAATCCAAACTAAGTCTGTACAGTAACAGTATGGAACAATATTTCTGTCTAATTTTGCCATATTATAGCAACATGTTTGACAAGCATCGTTTCATTTAACATTGTGATCAGCTCATAGTGTTTACCACTGTATTTCATATTATCTTGTTAATAATTTTATAAAAACATAAATTATATATAGAACATTTTATTATTTTTATTTGTTATAAACTTTTTACTTTTCTTGTTAATTAAAGTATTACATAATTTTATAGATGGAACGTTGCATGCTATATATTTGTTATAATTTATCTTTAAAATGTTGCAAGTATGCTATAGCTATATATTTGTTATATAAATGAAATCTTTCATCTTCTGTGCATGTTCTGTTTGTATCCTTCTACACATACTATAGAATCACAAATATATTTTACCACAATGAATTCTTGTTCTTATTATTTCACACCTGCCATTTTATAGCATTCTCATTCACCCGAGTATTCTTCACCTGTGATATCACTGGCAACTTGACTAACCACTGATGTATGAGGATTTGCCAGCAAATTTCACAAACATGTTTTATATGCAAAGATAATGACCACCTTCCCAATGACTACAAGTATACGGTACTATTAAAAGTACCTGGAGAACCCATAGAGAACCATGCACACATGTATAACATGTCTACAAGTATATGGTACTATAAGAAGTATCAGGAGCACCCATAGAGTACCATGCACACATATATAACATGTCTACAAGTATACGGTACTATTAAAAGTACCTGGAGAACCCATTGAGTACCATGCACACATATATAACATGTCTACAAGTATATGGTACTATTAGAAGTACCAGGATCACCCATAGAGTACCATGCACACATGTATAACATGTCTACAAGTATACGGTACTATAAAAAGTGCCAGGAGCACCCATAGAGTACCATGCACACATGTATAACATGTCTGCAAGTATATGGTACTATTAGAAGTACCAGGAGCACCCATAGAGTACCATGCACACATATATAACATGTCTACAAGTATATGGTACTATTAGAAATACCTGGAACAGCCATGCAGTACAATTCACATGGAAAGTATGTCTACGAGTATAGGGGCACTGTTAGCAGGAACGCACATAGAGGAACCATGCATAGATTTAGTATAAGAGCAAAATTAGAAGTACCAGGAACACCCCAAGAGGTACCATACATAGATATAGTATATCTACAAGTATATGTGCAATGTTAGAAGTACAAGGAGCACACATAGAGGTACCATGCATAACAACAGTAAGACTTCAAGTATATTAGCATAATTAAAAAACTCAAAGAGAGATAACTCAATTATAAAGATCAAAGGGAGACAAATCTCGAGTCCTGAAACTGCCAAAAAACTTTGCACAGAATTCTATTGTTCTTTTGGTCAACATTTCCGTATTTTCAATCGTCTCCCTTTGACCAGTTTGACCAGTTTAAGGTCAAAGGGAGACAATTGAAAATACGGAAAAGTTGACCAAAAGAACAATAGAATTCTGTGCAAAGTTTTTTGGCAGTTTCAGGACTCGAGATTTGTCTCCCTTTGATCTTTATAATTGAGTTATCTCTCCTTGACTTTTCCAGATTATGAGTTAGTTTATTTGTCTTTGTCTATACCTGTAAACCTACTATACATATATGTATGGTACCTCTATTGGTGTTCCTGGTATGTTGTTGCCCCTTGTAGACATAGTATATATATATTTATGTATGGTAACTCTATGAGTGTTCCTTGTATGCCGTTGCCCCTTGTAAACATAGTATATATATATATATATGTATGGTAACTCTATGGGTGTTCCTCGTATGCCGTTGCCCTTGTAGACATAGTATATATATATATATATATATATATATATATATATATATATATATATATATATATATATATATATATGTATGGTACCTCTATGGGTGTTCCTGGTATGTCGTTGTCCCTTGTAGACATAGTATATATATACATATGTATGGTACCTCTATTGGTGTTCCTGGTATGTTGTTGCCCCTTGTTGACATAGTATATATATATGCAGGCGCGTCGGGCGCTCCCGTACATTGGGGAGGCGGGGGAGGGTCTTAAGGGAGGGGATACCCCTCCCTTTATGTACGATTTTTTTATAAACTAAAGCATAAATGGGGCCATTTCCGTGACTTTCCATGACTTTTATCGTGTATTCTGAATGATGAAAACGGATTGTTGTGTGGAGATTATTGTTCTGGAGCAATATTTGAATATACCTCGGTTATAAACCATAACTGCTGTTTTCTTAAAGAAATTTCTGTCGTCAAAACTTTAATGATACTAAAACCTCACGGAAGTTCCGCAAAAATATAAGCAAACAGTCATGGTTATGATACATAATGTAATATAAAAATAAAACAAATAATGTAAAGTGTCTCATAATCTAATTTAATAAGCATAACCTACATGTGTGTGAGCATGTATATGTCTATAGTTTTAATGATGTAACATACATGTATATGTAACATAAATTAATGCTTTATGAATACGAACCCCTTTGAAACCAGCCAGCATTTAATGAATGAAGTTCAGGCGACTTTTTGCCAAAAAAACGCCTAGGAAAATTGAAGTTATGAGGCTGATTAGCTTTAGCCATGTTGACGTTTACAAGATATGTCGAGAAATTAATCAAATTTTCATTATTTTCTTTTTGGCGATTTTCAGTAAATACAAGTAAATTTAAAGTTGTTTTAATTATGACTTGCGTTTGTCGGTAATCCAATTATGACCACGACGATTAACGGACTGTGACAGTTAGATACATGTATATCTATACCGTACATTTTCACACCTTAGTGATACATATTATTAACAAGATGTCATCATCGACACATGTTATGTTAGAAGGAAGGAAACCCCAAGCGTTTTTTTCGCCGTTTTGCCTCTCCAATGTTCAGCTAAAATTGAGATTTTGTATATTTGTATGAAAAAAAATGCCGTTGCTCGCTGAAATATTGGGGCGCGACCGCCGCCCCTGCCGCCCCAGTCGCGACGCCTCTGATATGTATGTAAATATGGTACCTCTATGGGTGTTCCTGGTATGATGTTGCCCCTTGTAGACATAGTATATATATATATGTATGTATGGTACCTCTATGGGTGTTCCTGGTATGATGTTGCCCCTTGTAGACATAGTATATACAGACAGATCTCGTTATAACGACATCCGATATACTGACAAATTCATTATACCGACATCAAATTTTGGGACAAAAGTATTAAAATGCTCTTTAGATCAATTCAGTATACCGACATATTCGTTATAACGACATTTTTCTTGGAAACAAACAGCGTCGTTGTATCGAGATCTGACTGTATATATATATGTATGGTACCTCTATGGGTGTTCCTGGTATGATGTTGCCCCTTGTAGACATAGTATATATATATATGTATGTATGGTACCTCTATTGGTGTTCCTGGTATGATGTTGCCCCTTGTAGACATAGTATATATATATATGTATGTATGGTACCTCTATGGGTGTTCCTGGTATGTCGTTGTCCCTTGTAGACATAGTATATATATACGTATGTATGGTACCTCTATTGGTGTTCCTGGTATGTTGTTGTCCCTTGTAGACATAGTATATATATATACGTATGTATGGTACCTCTATTGGTGTTCCTGGTATGTCGTTGTCCCTTGTAGACATAGTATATATATATTTATGTATGGTACCTCTATGGGTGTTCCTGGTATGTTGTTGCCCCTTGTAGACATAGTATATATATATGTACGTATGGTACCTCTATGGGTGTTCCTGGTATGTCGTTGTCCCTTGTAGACATAGTATATATATATATGTACGTATGGTACCTCTATGGGTGTTCCTGGTATGTCGTTGTCCCTTGTAGACATAGTATATATATATGTACGTATGGTACCTCTATGGGTGTTCCTTGTATGCCGTTGCCCCTCTACTTGAAGACTACTATATCTTTTTTATGATGCATGTGACCTCTACAGAGCACCTGGTACTTCTGTGCCCCTATAATGATTGACTTACTACATCCATACACACAGTGTATAAACAAGTCTACTTCCGGTTATTGCAATAATGAGTACATGTTGAATTGCATAGTCTGGCAATAAGTTGTACAGTGATGGGAAATTACTGGATGTTTCAATCACAATAAGTCATACAAGTTGAATTGTATAATATCCCAGTAAGTTGTACAGTGATTTGGTTTATATGCGGTGATACATGTTACTCTTCCGTTCCCCTGATAATTCTGTGCTCCTTTCCTTGCAGTCATACTGTAGATCTATGTACAATACATCTATGGGTTCTTCTGATATTAGATATTCTTAATAGGTCAGATTCATATTGCTGATTTATATAAATCTTACTTCTGTGCTGGACAATGAGAATACAGTACAACCTATGTACAGCAACACCCTTTCAGTGCTGCAAATATTGGTCATTGTTTAGAGGTTGTTACTCTACAGAGGTTAAATTTATAGTAAATAGTAACTTAGGGAAATTTTGAAGGTTGTTGATCTACCGAGGGCTACAGTTGAGAGGTTGTACTGCAATTTATCAACCGATTACATTTTCACATCCATTTAATTGTTTCAACAAACAAGAAGGCCCAAAGGGCCCTAGGTCGCTCACCTGTTATAGCAGTACATGCAAGACCTGTGATTTAACCTAGTTCTAGGCCCAATATGACGCAATATCACACTTGACCTAGATTTTGTTGAGATGATCACTCTGACCAAGTTTCATAAGGATTAGGCTAAAATTGTGACCTCTAGTGAATATACAAGGTTTTTCTATGATTTGACCTTGTGACCTAGTTTTTGACCCCGGATGACCCAATATCGAATTTGACCTAGATTTTGTTGAGATGATCATTGTAACCAAGTTTCATAAAGATTAAGTCAAACTTGTGACCTCAAGTGTCTACACAAGGTTTTTCTATGATTTGACCTTGTGACCTAGCTTTTGACCCTGGATGACCCAATATCGAACTTGACATAGATTTTGTTGAGATGATCATTGTGACCAAGCTTCAAAAAGATTAGGTCAAAATTGTGACCTCTAATGACTACACAAGGTGTTTCTATGATTTGACCTTATGACCTGGTTTTAAACCCAAGATGACCCAATATCGAACATGACCTAGATTTTGTTGTGATAATCATTGCGACTAAGTTTCATAAAGATTAGGTCAAACTTTTGACCTCTAGTGTCTACACAAGGTTTTTCTATGATTTGACCTTGTGACCTAGTTTTTGACCACGGATAACCCAATATCAAACTTGACCTAGATTTTGTTGTGATGATCATTGTGACCAGGTTTCATAAAGATTTAGTCAAAATTGTGACCTCTAGGGACTACACAAGGTTTTTCTATGATTTGACCTTGTGACCTAGTTTTTAACCCCGGATGACCCAATATCGAACTTGACCTAGATTTTGTTGAGATGATCATTGTGACCAAGTTTCATAAAGATTTAGTCAAAATTGTGACCTCTAGTGTCTACACAAGCAAATTGTTGACGGACGACGGACGAAGAGTGATCACAAAAGCTCACTCTGTCACTTTGTGACAGGTGAGCTAAAAATACATGCAAGTGGAACATTGGTTGCCATTCTGATCACTCTTTAGGGAAACCCCTAACACATGGGGAGGTAACATCATGGATTCTGTTAAATATTGTAAATTTGACAGTGCATTAAAATGCATCGGCACAGACAATGGTAGATGTGACCAAAGGTGTCTCCATTCACAG
Organism: Spisula solida; assembly: GCA_947247005.1. Classification (NCBI taxonomy): domain Eukaryota; kingdom Metazoa; phylum Mollusca; class Bivalvia; order Venerida; family Mactridae; genus Spisula; species Spisula solida. The sequence goes on along the minus strand of OX365947.1, from coordinate 16,719,953 downwards.
AGGTAGATGTGTCGGCCTCCAAAGGTGTCTCCATGAAGTTAATCATTTGACTGTATCAAATCCTGATGCATATTTAGAGTGCTTCCTCTTTGGTGTTTGACTGAACAGTAAAGTTGTTATAATGACAACAGAACTCATTTTTACATGAAACTATAAATGTTTATTTTTCACTTTTTATTTAAAATGTTGAATCATATCAAAGTAGAAACATACCTAAATGAACATAACATGCCTAATCAGTTCAAGCATAAAAGTATATATGTACACAGAAGTTTAGATCTAACAGTAAAAATGATCAAAAACTGATAAAGGTCGAACATCATAAAACTGAGACTTGAAACCAGTCATAAAATCCAGCCTTTACATCGGTCAATCCTAATACCTGGTTAAAAACCAACCAATCAAAAATTTATAGAATGGCTTAAAGCCAGGTTTTGTCTAACAAAATGTATAACAAATATGTACGCCCATTTAGTACTCACCAACTGTATTGTAAATCACAAACTACCATTTACATACAACTATATAATAATAAATTATTATTAACCAGATCGCCTCCCATCAGCACTCTCAGTGCTTTGATAAGTAGTTGTTACTAAGTCAAAACAATATGTCTGTTTCAAGTACCAGTAGATCTACTCCTATACCCACCTACCCAAAAAAGTGTTACACCAAAGAATATGGGAGCATGATCTTTGATGACATGCGATAAATAAGCAAACAGCTGCAAAGAACAACAAGAGCACTTATTTTGTATCAAAGGCAAAACAAATGTGTAATAAATATATACAGATAGACAGATAGAGGGGGGGAGAGGTGTAACTGCAGATAGAGAGGGGGGGGGGGGGGAGGTGTAACTGCAGATAGAGGGGGGGGGGAGAGGTGTAACTGCAGATAGAGGGGGGGAGAGGTGTAACTGCAGATAGAGGGGGGGGGGAGAGGTGTAACTGCAGATAGAGGGGGGGAGAGGTGTAACAGATAGACAGATAGAGGGGGGGGGGAGAGGTGTAACAGATAGACAGATAGAGGGGGGGAGAGGTGTAACAGCAGATAGAGGGGGGGAGAGGTGTAACTGCAGATAGAGGGGGGGAGAGGTGTAACAGATAGACAGATAGAGGGGGGGGAGAGGTGTAACAGATAGACAGATAGAGGGAGGGGGAGAGGTGTAACTGCAGATAGAGGGGGGGAGAGAGGTGTAACTGCAGATAGAGGGGGGGAGAGGTGTAACTGCAGATAGAGGGGGGGGGGGAGAGGTGTAACTGCAGATAGAGGGGGGGGAGAGGTGTAACTGCAGATAGAGGGGGGGGGAGAGGTGTAACTGCAGATAGAGGGGGGGAGAGGTGTAACTGGCTTCCAACTTAAATGAAATCAGCGGTACATAACTCTACATAATAATAAACATTCCTGTCAACTTCTATGAACAATGTTGACTTCCACCCAATGTTGACCTCCATCAAATGTTGACACCCATCCAATGTTGACACCCACCCAACCAATGTTGACACCCATCCAATGTTGACACCCACCCAATGTTGACACACGCCCAATGTTGACCTCCACCAAATGTTGACCTCAACATAATGTTGAAACCCACCCAATGTTGACCTCCACCAAATGTTGACCTCCACAGAATGTTGAAACCCACCCAATGTTGACCTCCACCAAATGTTGACCTCCACAGAATGTTGAAACCCACCCAATGTTGACATCTACCAAATGTTGACACCCATCCAATGTTGTCCTCCACAGAATGTTGACACTCACCCAATGTTGAAACCCACCCAATGTTGACACCCATCCAATGTTGACACCCACCCAATGATGACACCCACCAAATGTTGACACCCACCCAATGATGACACCCGCCCAATGTTGACCTCCACCAAATGTTGACACCCGCCCAATGTTGACCTCCACCAAATGTTGGCACCCACCCAATGTTGACCTCCACAGAATGTTGACACCCACCAAGTGTTGACCTCCACCAAATGTTGACACCCACCAAATGTTGACACCCACCCAATGTTGACACCCGCCCAATGTTGACCTCCACCCAATGTTGACCTGCACCAAATGTTGACCTCCACCCAATGTTGACCTGCACCAAATGTTGACCTGCACCAAATGTTGACCTCCACCCAATGTTGACCTGCACCAAATGTTGACCTCCACCCAATGTTGACCTCCACCAAATGTTGACACCCTCTAAAAGCAGATGCTCATCCATTCATTATACCCATCCCCTTGCCTGCCAAAGTCACCAATCTACTGATTTTTCTTTTCCTGCTGGAAAACTCAAGGTAACAAGCATATTAACACAAATTGGGAACAACCCCCTTTTACAACCATTAAAACAGACACATTATTAAAACACAACTGGAGGTAGGTGTATTGGAAGATAGAAAAGCACACTAGGCCAGAAGAAAAGGTCAAACCTGCAGAAAAAAATCAGATGTTATCAAATTCTTCTGATTTATACTCCCCAACAACAGAAAAAAAGTTCCAAACAAGACTGCGTTCAATAAACGCTTATGCCCCCATGGAAGCCTTGCCCATAAAAAGCTAAGTCAATCCGGGGCCATAATTCTGTAATAATGTTGGATAGTGTTACATGACGTTGATAATGTAAGGGGCTTATGATAGTAAACAAGTATGCCAAGTTTAAGGCAACATGATGTAAAACAAAACTGTCAATTTGGGTTAACCAAGAATTAGACGCCTAATAAGTCTAAGTCCAAAATTAGGTCAATGTGACGGTCAAAATGAGTTTAGGTGATATAGGTGTGTGAAGAATGTTCAAATACAACAACCATGCAAGTTTGAAAGCTTTGTAACAAGCCATATTAATGCTAGAAGAAACGGTCAATTTGGGTTAACCAAGAATTTGGCCCTCCAATAAGTCTAAGTCCAAAATTAAGTCAAGGTGAAGGTCAAAATGGGGTCAGGTGATACAGGCGTGTAGAGAGTGTTCATATACAACATCCATGCAAGTATGAAAACTTTGTAGCAAGCCATAATGATGCTAGAAGAAACGGTCAATTTGGGTTAACCAGGACGGACGGACGATAGGGGGGCATAAAAACAACTCTTGGGGAAATCTTTTAACGATGCTTTGAAGTTTAGCATGTTTACTGCAGTGCCGAGAAATTTGGGAAAATCAAAATGTGACACAAAGTATGTCATGTGGCATATCAAACTGACCAGGAAGATATCAGGAGCTCGAATCCGATAGAAATATTGCTGTACATGACATACTGAGTACAAAACCAGCTCATTTGGGGTAAAACATTACAAAATATAGGTGAAAAGTGTGAATTTTTGGAATCAATGTACTACAGTGTTATTAATCATTTCATTTGAAAATAAATCACTACAATAGGTGTATACTAAGTATTTACTATATTAACAACATGAGGTTTTCAAGATATCAGAACCTAGCATCGGGATATTGAGCAAAATTGGCTATTTTGGGGTAAAATATAACAAACTATAAACAATAAGTGTGATTTTGCAGTAATTGACAATCAACATCTCCATTAATAGCATTTCTTTCATAGTTAATATAGAGTAGGAAATCAAGGAGTTTGATAACATCAGAATTGTTTCCCCAGATCAACCCATGTTTGGGTTATTCTACTGGACTCAAGTGAGAAAACATGGTTTAGAGAACATACTACAGAATGTCTACTTGAGAAAGCTGAATGAATAAGGTACAAGTCATGATATAAGCATATAAGCATTTAAATAAATAGTAAAAACAAGGCCATTAGAATCACTTTACTTGGCTCAGCAAGTTTGTAAATACATAAGCTTAGCTAAGTAACTAAGTAAAATTCATAAACTTAGCTAGTTAAAAAATGAAAATCGTAAACTCAGCTAAGTAAAAAACGAAAATCATAAACTCAGCTAAGTAAAAAATGAAACTACAATCTATGACAAAGTAATGGTCTGGACAAGCTTCAATTGAACCTTTGACCTCCAACTGTGACCTTGACCTTTGAGATAGGAACCTAACGGCTGGGCATGACACTCGGCCTGCCTCCTGGAGGTCAACATTCGTGCCAAATATAGGCATCATTGGTCAAAGCATTACAAAGTTATGGTCCAGACAAAATCGAATGGACGCACACACATACACCAAAAGTGGCGACTAAGTCTCGCTCACTGCAAGCGGACTCGACAAAAACTAGCTGAGTCAATCAGGGGCCATAGTCATATTGAAATGTTGGATAATGTAACATGGCTTTGACAATGTAATGTGCTTATGATAGTAAACCAGTATGTCAAGTTTGAAAGCATTGCCTTGATGGACTTCAAATATTTGAGTTTCAACAACTTGAAAGTTTTGGTTAACATTTTCAATGGAACAAATTGACGAACTAACAAACAGACAGACGGACAACTACTATATGCCTGGGTATCAGCAGTTGACAGGGCATAATAAAATGACACATTAAAAAGATATTGCATTATAAGTGATACATGTATTGCACTTGGTGTAAATGAAAAATAGTAATTTGAAAATAAATTGAGTAACCTCCCTTAAACCAACAAAAAGGACAGCATTATTTCAAACATGTTGAACTCAAACAAACAAGAACAACATAATTGAGTCATATATGATACATGCACACACCGACTGATGAAGAGTGATCGTAAAAGATCACCTAGTGAAAAAAACACCGTAAAAAGATACATTACATATGTATTGTAGCCGATTGAAAAATAGTAATTTAAAAGTAAAGTAGTCTCCCTTTAATCGACAATATTTCAAAATTTCATACATGCATAATTGAATCAAATAAGACCTCTATAATAGGGTGATTGGTGCAAAAAACCATACTCCTGTTAATTCAGAAATTTTCGTGAGGTAAAAACTTTGCTATTATGTGGTAATTTGGAATTTTTGAAAGTTAGAAAGAACTATTTCCTGTCAATCACTAAAAATGCCTGATCTTACAGTATCATGTTTGAGAACTTGTAGACTTCAACATTCTCTAATTAGCAAGGAGAAATATAGATGTATACAAATAGTCAACATTGTTCATTATCTAAGTTTCTCCTGTGTCAGTTCGGATCTTGGACACCTCATTTTCTATTCGTGCTCTGAATGGAATTTCAGTACCAAATTTATGTTGAGCAGCATTGTCGACAAAGATGAAATGTGAATGATTAGGATCCAGAAAGCTCTCCTTTGGTTTCATTCCCTTGTTGATTCTGTAGTTTGCTGGCCATATTCCTGTATCCTACATTGTGCAGAAAAGATAAAATGATATTAGACACAATACTTGACCATTTCAAGATGCCTGCATAAAGATCCTTAATTATTATTCTGGAATAATATATTTCAACATTTTCAGCTTATTTTTCGCGGCTAAACTGCCATGAATCTTAATATTTCTCAGCAAAGAGAAACTAAATTATAAGTTGTCATTCTTACACTAACTTAGAACCAAGCTCTAACTTGAAATACAGCCATACTCCCCCACCCCATGTGCCAGCTTATATTGTAGGAAACTGAATAACATTATAATACAAATGAGCCGTTCTCCAGGAAAACCGGGCTTAGTGACTTAGTGAATTTAGCATTAGAAAGACAAGACTCTTTTGAACAGTTTCTGAAAATTTGAGCAAAATATAACATCATATTACAAAGTTATAGACTTTTAAAACCAACCATACCTGCCTACTTTGTTAGTGACGTCGCAAACCTCATTCAAACATTATTTGATGTTACGTTAACAAGAAGTTCATGAATTCAGTATTTGATGAGTTCTTGACGTAAACTTTTCAAAATTGTATCACATTTTAGAATTATAGAGCAATGTCGAGTATATCCGACAGTCGGCACTTATCGACACCTTCAAGTTAATTTCCTTTTTAATTGCTTGTTTTGTCATATATTGTTATGATGACGTCATCGTATCATGCGCTTATTTGTTTGTAATGTTTACTTTCGTTTTCTGGTAACGAGTAAAGGACATAACCCGTACCTTTTTTGGTTCATAAAAATCGACCGCATTTCGTGACGTCAATATTAATATTGTTATGGACCTTGTTGACTGGCATAAGACGAGTTAGTTCCTTTGTCGTGTTGTATGTGTATGATTTCGCATCTCTCAATCACGTTTTAGGACAGTTACATCAAAGTAAACATGGATTGTCTGAAAGTTATCTATAGTGTCCACAGTCTTATCATCGAAAGTAACCTTGAAATGAGGGGTGTCGGTAATTGCAGCCGACATTTCAAACGTTCGGTAGTTATCGACACCTATGTATATGCTGCTTATTTATAGGTCATCCCCCATATTAATTTATCTGCTTTACAGGGAAAATATACAGCGCATTCAAAATGAGAACGTTTTCTTGAATAAACATAAATTTGCTGCCTGCACATATGCGTTGTCATCATCAACCATTTTGTAGCCACAATTGCCGTAATTAGAAATTAATTGTTGATACATGAATGTGTGATGAAATAATTTTATTTACATATAGAAGATGCCACCTGGATCATATACCTGAAGCCATAAAGGTATAAATAAGTATTGCCTAAAGTGGATTCAATCATCCATTGATGATAGATCAAAATAACTCATTAAAGTTATTAGTGAGGGCCCAGAGCTACAGATAAGGTTTTAGTCAATTGGGTATTTTACCCCTGAGTTTCAATTTTGATTGGGTTTTAACAAATTTTAATTGGGTATTTAATAAAACTCAAAGGGTAAATAAGCTTTTATGAACTATTTTTCACTAAAACACCTTTTCTATTTGGGTATTTCAGATTGTCTTTGCTTTTTCTTACTCCCTCCTCTCAAAATCAATTGGGTTTTTAAGAAAATTAATTGGGTAATTACCCCAAAACGCAGCTTATCTGTAGCTTTGGTGAGGGGCATCTTCAAAGTATGGTTGTTCATACAATTGTATTTATTTTACATTTCATGAAATTCAGATAGAATTTTTAATAACTCAAGGGCAATAACTCTAAGGAAAATTGACAAATACAACAAGAGGGCCATTGGCTCTAAAGCACCCTCCAGATGACCAGCAGTTTAGGCAGAATCAGTAACCTGGTGACCTAGTTTTTGACCCCAGATGACCCAGTTACGAACTAGACCTAGATTTCATAAAGCTACACATTGTGGACAAGTGTCATTAATATAACATAAAAAAATGTGACCTCTAGAGCGTAAACAAGGTTTTAATTTGATGTGACCTAGTTTTTGACCCCAGATGACCCAGTTACGCACTTTACCTAGATTTCATAGCAACAAACATTGTGACCAAGTTTCATATAGATTAGGTAAAACATGTTCACGAGTGCTCAGGTGAGCTAAAAACTTGACAGACATCATCACAGTATGAGCGTTCCTATTCATGAAGTTTCATGAAATCCTACCAGCTATTTACAAAGAAATGAATGTGAATGGACGGACAGAGTGAATTCTTCATAAAATCAAGGGCAATAACTCTAAAGAAAATTGTCCAATAACAAAACTTGACGGTCATCATCTTAGTATGAGCATTCATATTCGTTTTAAGTTTCATGTAATTTTACCAGCTAGTTCCAAAGAAATGACTGCAAATTAGGACCGGGACGATTACTCGGTTAATCGGATGCGATTCGATTACTAGGTGAAACCGGTTTCAATTTTGCAAAACCGCTAATCGTTCTAAAACAATACACATCCTTAAATGCCAATAAAATGCAAGTTACTGCGTCCATGCATTATACATTTGTCAACAACATACATGAATGTGTTTATCGACTCAGGTACATTAAGCTACATGTATTGGGGTAACTTGTATATACGAATCCATAGATGATCATAATGAACATATAAATCTCATATAGTTATTGTATGCATTGTAGAATTAAATAAACACCAATGAGTTAAGCTGCTGAAAGTACCTCGATAAGGTCTTCAGGAATGAAAACACCGTTTTCAATAGCATGGCGGTCGATTAACCGGTTCGATTCGATTTCATACACACGATTAACCGATTTCTGAATTTTGAAATTGTCCCGGTCCTACTGCGAATGGACGGGCGGAGGTAATTCTTCAATAAATCAAGGGCAACAACTCAAAGAAAATTGACACACAGAATGTGTGTTCATATTCATTTTAAGTTACATGAAATTCTACCAGCTAATTACAAAGAACTGAATGCAAATGGACTGGCGGATGAAATTTTTCAACAAATCAAGGGCAATAACTCTAAGGAAAATTTACCAAAAATGAAACTTGACAGTTATCATCACAGTAATTGGGTGCTCATAATAATTTTAAGTTTCATGAAATTCTACATATCTTGTGTTTTACTATTGATTTTAAAGAAAAATCTATTTGGGTGTCGGTAACTGCGGAAGTATGTCGGAAAGTGTCGACATGTGTGGTCTTTATACTTAACTTCTTTATAGCTCTTTTGGTGGGAAAGAAGCGTAATGACGTCATGTTAATGATTCAATAAGGATTATGACATGCATGAGTGTTGGTAGATATCGACATCTGACAATTGTGTACACAATTCATGTGACTCAATCTTAAAGTGTCGATAACTGCCGACATTGCTCTATTTCTTTTTTAATAAAACTTGTGAATTTTAGCATTTAGAGAAATATACTACTGTTTTTAACCACTAACTCTTCGTCTTCTCAATATGGATACTCTTCAGATATTGGTCACCATAGCAACGACATAAGATATTTTAATATGATTCATGAGAAAAAATAAATCTAAGACATAGTTCTATATTATCCAAGAACTTAACATTAAATCAAAGAGCACGACCTTTTTCTCATTTGACAGGGTTTTCTTAACTTTACTACATAAATACTAATACAATGTCACTAAGCCCAGTAAATTGCTGGAGAATGGCTCCAATGTCCTTAGCCACAGCACACTACACATAGTATTCACTTATATTCCTATAGTTGGGAATAACTTGACAACAACACGTGTTCCGTATTTTTATATTATAATTTACGTTTCGGCTTGCGCCTTCATCAGAATATATAATTTCTTATATTCCTATGAAGTTTGACGACTGTAGCTCAAGCCCTATCCATGAGTGATACAAATGTTTTGAATGGACAGACTGACCCACACACTAACTGATGGAATTTAAAATTGTAATCTTCATTTTGAGATGATCTTTTATTGTATGTCAGCATTTGTTACAAACTAAATACATACTGACTCACATTCACTAAGGAGTCCTTATTCTGTATACAGCCCCATGGTGCTATTCCAATGGCTATGACAGGATTTTTAAAAGTTGATGCTACCCCAAAATCCTTCACAGGCTCGCTGACGTGTTTCATCACATCCACAGGTGTTCGACCAGTCACAATCCAAGCGTCTGTAACATGATTTATATAGTTTATATATAAACAGGTAATCTTCTATAAAATAACAATAATGATAAAAAAATAATAATCATGATAACCATTTTATTCATTGTGGGCTTGACAGTATGGTCGACTGGTGTACCTAAAGCCATGCTCAGGATTGCTTGGATGAAAATCTAAGAGATCCTCAAAATGAAACAGGAAATATCACTGAATGTGATGAATACCCCCAGAAACTGCTTGACACAGTCAGACATGCACAACAAGACTTGGTACTGATCATTCATACAAAATTTCATTGAAATCTGACCATTGGTTACAGAGCAATAGCGTGGACAAAATTTATAAGTATAAAAAGGGCCATAACTACCTTAAAATTGATTTGAACAATGTGTGTCGACGATATGCACAACTAGACTTGGTACTGATCATTCACACCAAGTTTCGTTAAAATCTGACCAATGGTTACAGAGAAATAGCGCGGACAAAATTAGACGGACTAAACAACTAACCGACAGACCAACAGACCAACCATCCTCAAGCATGACTCCAATACAGCCCCCATATACTATGTATCTGGGGGTATAATGAATCTTTTTTTTCTAAAATAAAATGATAAGTTATTAAACAAGAGAGGTCGCTCACCTGCCGTAGGCCCCTTAGATCATTGTGACCGAGTTTCATAAAGCTTAGGTCAAAATTGTGACCTCTAGTGACTACGCAAGGTTTTTCTAAGATTTGACTTGTGGCCTAGTTTTTTTACCCGGATGACCCAATTGACCATGGATGACCCAATATTGAACTTGACCTAGATTTTGTTGAGATGATCATTGTGACCAAGTTTCATGAAGAGTAGGTCAAAATTGTGACCTCAAGTGACTAAGCAAAGTTTTTCTATGATTGACCTTGTGAACTAGTTTTTGACCCTGGATGACCCAATATTGAACTTGACCTAGATTATGTTGAGATGATCATTGTGACCAAGTTTCATGAAGAGTAGGTCAAAATTGTAACCTCTAGTGACTAAGCAAAGTTTTTCTATGATTGACCTTGTGACCTAGATTTTGACCCTGGATGACCCAATATCGAACTTGACCTAGATTTTGTTGAGATGATCATTGTGACCGAATTTCATAAAGATAAGGCCAAAATTGTGACCTCTAGTGACTATGCCAAGTTTTTCTATGATTTGACCTAGTGACCTATATCAAAACTGTGACATCTAGTGTCTAAGCAAGCAAATTGTGGACGGCTGGACGGACAACGAAGAGTAATCACAACAAGAGGATCATAGATCCTGGGGCGCTCACCTGCTAAACATGGCCAAACTTTAAACGTGACCTTAAGGTCATCAAGATATACATTTTGACCAAAGTTGAATAAAGCAAAAATATGGCCTAAAGAGTGTTAATAAGGTTTTTCTATTATTTGACCTTTTGACCTAGTTTTTGACCCCACATGAACCAACTTCTAACTTGACCTTAAGGTCATCAAGATAAACATTTTGACCAAACTTCATGAAGATTGAAGCAAAAATATGGCCTTTAGAGTGTTAACAATGTTTTCCTATTAGTTGACCTTTTGACCTAGTTTTTGACCCCACATGACCCAACTTCGAACTTGACCTTAAGGTCATCAAGATAAACATTTTGACCAAACTTCATGAAGATTGAAGCAAAAATATGGCCTCTAGAGTGTTAACAAGGTTTTCCTATTATTTGATCTTTTGACCTAGTTTTTGACCCCACATGACCCAACTTCTAACTTGACCTTAAGGTCATAAAGATAAACATTTTGACATAACTTCATGAAGATTTAAGCAAAAATATGGCCTAAAGAGTGTTAACAAGGTTTTCCTATTATTCGACCTTTTGACCTAGTTTTTGACAAAAATGGGGGTGCTAGAGTGTTAACGGTGAAAAAGCTAACGGACGGACGACGGACAAAAAACAATCGCAAAAGCTCACCTTGCCTCTTTGTGGCAGGTGAGCTAAAAACAATAAGATTGGGCCAGGAGTTGTTTGTTTATGCATTATACCATTCGAAAGTTTAGATTTCAATATCTATACATTTCATAATTATTATGCGAGTTGACTTAGTCTTTGACACAGTCTGACTGAACACTATAAACCTTGAAGAAGTCTTAGGGAACTTTAAATTAAACATACATTAACTATAACAGAATGTTAAAATAATGCAAAAATTAGTTACCCTGCAAATCCATAATTATGGCAACAAACATAAGCCATGAGAACATTAAATTAAACAAACATTAACTATAATAGTATCGGGTATGTTAAAATAATGCACAAATGACTCGCCCACCTGTGAATTATGATCATCAAAATCAGCAACCTGTCGAAGTTCAAACTTGGTGAGCCCAGTCTGTCCACTCAGTGCCGCTTCTCTTCTGCAATACAAGTATATTTACCAACTTAAAGTCTACTTCCTCACACGCATCTGTCCAGCAGATTTAAGCTATACTGTCGTAAAAGTACACAAATTGACATTTAGGGTCTGTGTTTTCCTGCACAAATGCAGCTGTTGATTTCTTTGATATGTTTTTTATGCATATGATATATGTTTACATGTAATACAAATATTATGTTTTGGTTGAATAAGTGCGCCATATTACTTGCGCCACTTCATCATAGTTCATTGTTTAATGCACCAATATTGGTACTTTTCTGATGTATTTATTCGCCATAATTATTTGCACCAATGGAAACTTTCCTTGGCTAGTAGTTTCAGTCTATAAGGTAAATCTTCGAGTATAAGGGGGCGACTTTTAAGATTAGACTCTATGGCTGCGGTCAATTTATTTGAGAATTAAGAAATGACATATTTAGTCATCATTAAAATAAATGAATCTGTAAAAATTAAAAATAAAAGTGTTAACTTAGAAAAGTGTTGTATTTCATCAGAGTTATAATGTTAACTAAAGACACAAAAAGCAATAAATAAAAAAGGAATTCCAATGTGGCTTCAGAGATAAAGACACAAAAAGCAATAAATAAAAAAGGAATTCCAATGTGGCTTCAGAGAAAATTAAAACTAAACAGTCCTCAACGAACGAACGAACGAACGAACGAACGAACGAACGAAACAAACAAACAAACAAACAAACAAACAAACAAACAAACAAACAAACAAACAAACAAACAAACAAACAAACAAACAAACAAACAAACAAACAAACAAACAAACAAACAAACAAACAAACAAACAAACAAACAAGAAGTCGCCACATATACAATGCAACCTCTCCAAAGAGGCCCTCCATATAGCATCAACCTCTCTTTAGCAACCAAATTATTATCTATTATTTTCTATGTATTTTTACCTCTCTAGAGCAACAACCTCTGTACAATGACTAAATTTTGTGTTTCTCAAAGGGTATTGCTCCAGAGAGGTTGTACTGTAAATCACTGACTAGACACTCGGCATAACACTCAATGCAGGTAGCAGTAACAGAACTATCACTGACTAGACACTCGACATAACACTCAATGCAGGTAGCAGTAACACTGACTAGACACTCGACATAACACTCAATGCAGGTAGCAGTAACAGAACTATCACTGACTAGACACTCGACATAACACTCAATGCAGGTAGCAGTAACAGAACTATCACTGACTAGACACTCGACATAACACTCAATGCAGGTAGCAGTAACAGAACTATCACTGACTAGACACTCGACATAACACTCAATGCAGGTAGCAGTAACAGAACTATCACTGACTAGACACTCGACATAACACTCAATGCAGGTAGCAGTAACAGAACTATCACTGACTAGACACTCGACATAACACTCAATGCAGGTAGCAGTAACAGAACTATCACTGACTAGACACTCGACATAACACTCAATGCAGGTAGCAGTAACAGAACTATCACTGACTAGACACTCGACATAACACTCAATGCAGGTAGCAGTAACAGAACTATCACTGACTAGACACTCGACATAACACTCAATGCAGGTAGCAGTAACAGAACTATCACTGACTAGACACTCGACATAACACTCAATGCAGGTGGCAGTAACAGAACTATCACTGACTAGACACTCGACATAACACTCAATGCAGGTAGCAGTAACAGAACTATCACTGACTAGACACTCGACATAACACTCAATGCAGGTAGCAGTAACACTGACTAGACACTCGACATAACACTCAATGCAGGTAGCAGTAACAGAACTATCAGCTTTTGACCCTCAGGTATAAATTCAAACAACCGCGTTAATCTAAAGCTTTATTGGTTTATTTCGCTCAGAAAAATTAAGCAGTGGCCAAATAAAACTTTGAACTTAAGCCAAACTATTTAAATTTCCACTAAGATGCTTCTTAAATAGCAGCCCTGAAGAATGTTTACATGGGTGAGCACTACGCATGGTTACAGAGAAATAGTGCGGACAACCAACCGACCTCAAAGACCACTCCAATACAGCCTGCATAAACTTTGTATCTGGGAGTTTAACAAATAAAAAATCTTAATCAATGTTTACCTTAATGGTTCCATTGTGACGACTTTTAGTGTTCTTGTAGCTATGCCTAACATATGATATAATCGACCTAGATTTGGTGAAAACGCTACATCGTGTACTGCATCTGTTACCATAGCAACCGTTTCTACTTTGTTCCATTTTCTGTAAACATAAAGTTAATACTTCAGGGTAATGTTTTATCAAAGCACTTACGAAATTCCTACACTTCCTTCAAAATTTAAATTCTTTTATAATTCTTTAAAAACTGTGGTGAAGGGATCTGCGATATTAACAATGATTAAGTTAATTGACTCCCACAAACCATATTATTCTGTTCCCTATTTATATTTGTAACAGCATGATAAGGAATATGAATTTTAGCGTTACCTTAATATTTCCGTAAGTGCTTTGATAAAAGAGTACCAATCACCAACAAGATGATCATAGATCATGTGGTGCTCACCTGCTAAACATAGTTAAACTTCAAACGTGAGGTCATCAAGAAAAACATTTTGACCAAAGTTGATGAAGATTAAAGCAAAAATATGGCCTCAATAGTGTTAATAAGGTTTTTCTATTATTTGACCTATCAACCTAGTTTTTGACCCCACAAACTGTAAAATCAGTATTTTTCGAGGGAGTTGAATTTTCGTTGATTTTGTTGTTAAACTCGACCACGAAATCTAATGCCTACGATTTAGTGAACTTCCAAATACAAAACATGGATTTACCCTTCCATGTTATGTAATCCACGAACTTGCGACCCCACGAAAATGGATTTTAATCAAAATCCACAAAATTTAATATCGACAGAAATATGTGATTTTACAGTAAACCCAACGCATCAAGATACACATTTTGACCAAACTTCTGGAAGATTGAAGCAAAAATGTGGCCTCCAGAGAGTTAACAAGGTTTTCCTATTATTGGACCTTTTGACCCAGTTGACCTTTTGACCCCACATCACTCAACTTGAGATACAACTACTGACCAAGTTTGATGAAGATCAAAGCAGAATTGAAAGTGCTAGAGTGTTAACGGTGAAAAGTCTAACGGACGGACGACGGACAAAAAACAATCACAAAAGCTCACCTTGCCACTTTGTGGCAGGTGAGCTAAAAACAAAGAATGACAAATATGCTACTTAAACAATACACACAATATACCGATACTCAGGTACTATTTAATCAACGCAAATCTTGAACTTGCAAATCTTGAACTTACACTCAAATTTCAAGTCATTTTAATGATTTTACAACTACAAATAGGGGACAAACGAATATGGTGTAGGGAGTTAAACAACTGAATCCTTGTTCATATTGCACATCTCTTTACCCCAAATTGTATTCCTTAAAGAACAAGTAATTAGGAATTGCAAGCAATACAGAAGTCACCTACCGGTTTTAAGCCATTTTCAATGTATCTGTTGCCATAGCAACCACAATTTTGGTCGGAATCTAAATATTTTTGGACGTCCATTATCCCCTTATTGCCCCCTATCCACATACCAAGTTTCATAAACCTAGCTTGGAAACTGTTTGAGTTATGCCAGGATCCAGATTTTTTGACGGACGGACTGACGAATGGACAGAGTGCAAAACTATAGTCCCCTCAGGTCAAAAACCGGTAGGGGACTAACTAGAGCTATCACTGGAGTGACGAATCATATCACGCAGTACTGCCTTGACACAGGCCAGGAATCTTATTCAAAATTATAGTTATTATAGCTAGGGACCTGGGTCTTGAGCATGACACAGCGTCTTGATGTAGTGAACATTAATTTTGTACAAAGCAATTTTAAAATCCAAGTTACAGAGCAGACACAATTTTGCTAACAGACAAACCAACCAATCAACATGGTGACTCTAGTATACCCCCTTCAAACTTTGTTTGCGGGGATTAATTATAAAGAATTTAAATTTGGACTCAAGTTTCAGATTTCCCTAACAGTACCTTGGTTTGAAGTAAAATATACGAGTTTATAAATTGCATATTAAAGCAGGTGTTTCATTTTCTTCAAAGTAATTGTGGTTTTAATGCACTCAAAAAAGCTTTAAACAAGAGGGCCAAAAGGGCCCTAGGTCGCTCACCTGTCATAGTTATTCAACAAACTCATAAAGATAGGGCCATAATTGTGTCCTCTTATGAGTTCACAAGGTTGTTTTCAAAGATTTGACCTAGTGACCTAGTTGTCCACCCCACATGACCCAGTTCCATACTTGACCTAGATTTCATACAGACAAACATTCTGACCAAGTTCCATCAAGATTGTGCCATACTTGTGTCTTCTAATATGTTCACTAGGTTTTTCTGAGATTTGACCTTGTGACCTAGTTCTTGACACCACATGACACAGTCTCAAACCTGATGAAGATTTCATAGAGATTAACATTTTGACCAATATTAGGTCAAAATTGTGATCTCCAGTGATGACACAAGGTTTTTTTTATGATTTGACCTTGTAACCTAGTTTTTAATCCCAGATGACTAAATATCGCACTTGACCTAGATTTTGTTAAGATGATTATTGTGACCAAGTTTCATAAAGATTAGGTCAAAATTGTGACCTCTAGTGACTACACAAGGGTTTTCTATGATTTGACCTTGTGACCTAGTTTTTGGCCCCGGATGACCCAATATAGAACTTGGCCTAGATTTTGTTGAGATGATCATTGTGACCAAATTTCATAAGGATTAGGCCAAAACTGTGATCTACAGTGTCTACACAAGCAAATTGTGGACGGACGGACACAAAATCTCTCTTTGTCACTTTGGGACAGGTGAGCTAACAAGAGGGCCCAAAGGGCCATAGGTCGCTCACCTGTCCAAGAAGTTCATGCACCCCTAATGGTAGCCTTTATTCCATTTACAAGGTTTTCATATTGTCTAATGCTTTATAATTTACATCACATTTAAACCCAATGACATATTAAAGTGATTTGACATTGTGACCAATTTTTTTACCCCGGATGACCCAATATCGAACTTGACCTAGATTTTGTTGAGATGATCATTGTGACCAAGTTTCATACAGATTAGGCTAAAATTGTGATCTGTAGTGACTACACAAGGTTTTTCTATGATGTGACCTTGTTTTTGACCCTAGATGGCCCAATAAAGAACTTGACCTAGATTTTGTTGAGATGATCATTGTGACCAAGTTTCATAAAGATTAGGCCAAAATTGTGACCTCTAGTGACTACACAAGGTTCTTCTATGATTTGACCTTGTGACCTAGTTTTTGACCCCGGATGACCCAATATCAAACCTAACCTAGATTTTGTTAAGACGATCATTGTGACCAAGTTTCATAAAGATTAGGCCAAAATTGGGACCTCTAGTGACTACACAAGGTTCTTCTATGATTTGACCTTGTGACCTAGTTTTTGACCCCGGATGACCCAATATCAAACTTAACCTAGATTTTGTTAAGATGATCATTGTGACCAAGTTTCATAAAGATTAGGCCAAAATTGTGACCTCTGGTGACTACACAAGATTTTTCTATGATTTGACCTTGTTTTTGACCCCCGATGACCCAATATCGAACTTGACCTAGATTTTGTTGAGATGATCTTTGTGACCAAGTTTCATAAAGATTAGGCCAAAAGTGTGACCTCTAGTGACTACACAAGGTTTTTCTATGATTTGACCTTGTGACCTAGTTTTTAACCCCGGATGACCCAATATCGAATTTGACCTAGATTTTGTTGAGATGATCATTGTGACCAAGTTTCATAATGATTAAGCTAAAACTGTGTCCTTTTAGGCTCTAGTGTCTACACAAGTAATCGTGGACGGATGATGGACGGATGACGGACGGACGACGGACGGACGAACGAAGAGTGATCACTAAAGCTCACTCTGTCACTTTGTGACGGGTGAGCTAAAAAGAAACATTCTGTTTGATCTAGGGACCTGAGTCTTGCGCATGACACATCGTCTTGATGTGGTGAACATTTGTACCAAATATTATAAATATCAAACAAGAAATGACAAAGTTACAGAGCAGACACAGTATTACAATTTTCGAACACACACGCACGCAGGCACACACACACACACACTCACACACACGGATAGAATTGAAATGGACAGCAACATTAGACAAATAAGTGCTGTATGTCTCATCAAAATTATTTATGTCAAAACGATGACTGTTAATTCTTTTAGAAACTTGTTGATTAGCTTGTCCAACGTATTTTTTCTGGCATCTTTAGCAGGTTATAAGATAAATGACATCCTGCGATGAACAATTAGCAGTGCATTTGAGATTTAATGACTCATGAGTGTTAGAGCTAGTAAACTGACTATCTGCAACAATTTTTTTACAATGTAAACATCTGTGCCTATTTCAAGTCTTTGACAAATGATGATGACTTTGATTAGAAGTAAATTTAACTTGTACAAAAATATCCTTTATATTACTAGAGCGTTTAAAAGCAAGAACCGGATTATGAGAATGGACAAAATTAACACTATTTTTCTGTGACAGTTAAAGTAAATCCCAATATTTATTTAATACAAATCCTATATTTGGCAAGGAAGGACTATATTCAATAACAAATGGTATGCAGGAACTTTCACTTTTTTTGGAAACTTGCAATGCCTGTTCCTGGCTTAACCCAGATGCCTTGCTTATTGCATTATCAACAATATTACAAGGATAGGTACAATCTAAAAAATGTCGTGTAATTCAGCAATAGACTTATGATAGAAATCTTTTAGCTTGACTTAACGGTATTCCGTTTTTACATGATTTAGGGTGACATGATGAATATTCTACATATTGGTGGATATTAGTTTGTTTCACATATATATCAGTTTCAATATCCAGGGAATGCTACATTTTTCAAGTGGTACGTCCTTATTAGCCCTTTACGTCAGTTTTAACGTCAGCTACGAAATGTTCAGGCATTATAGACTCTTAACATTAGGCGAGAGAACGCTATCTCAAGGTTTGTGCTTGTGTGGATCAATTAGACGAAGATTGCCAGCAGTTGTCGCAGGACACAGAGGGCATACGCAATACGGACGTTTTTGGTAGGGTAATGTTTTTGTATTGCAATTTCGAACATCTCAATGGCAGTAATATCAAATGAGAATTTGCAGACATGTTTGCACATCTCTATATTTTAGTTATATTGTACTATTCTAACACATGAAATATCCAAACATATAGGTAGGTGTAGCGTTTCTTTTTGACGTCAGTATACAGTTATGTACAATGTATACTAATGCAAAAAGAAACTGCATGTGCATGGGTATACTACACATAATATATAACATTAGGGTATCAAAGATGTCTCCAAAATCTTTTTACATGGTTTTATCTGACCTTTATTTAACACTGGCGTAGTAGACATATCTGCATTGGTGTAAATATGTAGACCTTATGGCCAATGTAAACCCATACAATGCAAGCACTTACTCCCAATATAAACCCATACAATGCAAGCACTTACTCCCAAAGTAAACCCATACAATGCAAGCACTTACTCCCAATATAAACCCATACAATGCAAGCACTTACTCCCAATGTAAACCCATACAATGCAAGCACTTACTCCCAATGTAAACCCATACAATGCAAGCACTTACTCTAAATGGAGTCCTGTTTTTGCTGAAGGGACTCAAAAACGTTTCAGAAATTACAGCGACTCACAGTGAAGAGATTCGAACAAGGGACCTATAGCATTACTCACTCAACCACTTTGCCGCTATATGATTGTTGCACTAGCTAGCAGAGAAGTGTCTTGTACACAGTTTTCATAAAGACAGTGCATGGGCAAGCGTTATCATGATACAGTGTGCCGTTTTGGAGCAGCATAAATAAAATGGCCTAATTTCACCACAGTATCTATTGCCTTTTTAGTGTGA
This sequence comes from Spisula solida, assembly GCA_947247005.1. NCBI lineage: Eukaryota > Metazoa > Mollusca > Bivalvia > Venerida > Mactridae > Spisula > Spisula solida. Next base: position 16,700,220 of record OX365947.1, on the reverse strand, counting down.
TGCCAACAACTGTTCTGCCACGGGATGTGATGCCATTATATACTACTACCTCATCCAATTCATGTCATTGAGTCATGTGTACAATTGTCACAGAGAAAAGTTTGCCCAATGGACGACACACTGGACTCATGCATGAAAAGAACACATGCCAAATCAGGAATACTTCTATTGTCATCAAAGTAGCAGTTGGAAGCCGTTCATGGATGTATGTATATTGGCGTATATTTGACGTTACACATTGAATTCCTGGCCGACACAGGTATCTGTTGATGGGCCAATACTATTGGTATCGTCTCAACAAGGTGTCTACAATATTATGCCTTACCTGTTGAAAGTTGCTTTAATTGTTGAGTGATACAAGAACATACTACACATGCACAATTTCTTTTACTGTTAGTATTAGAAGATCTATATTCACATGGAACCATCCTTCGTTACTGTTAGTATTAGAAGATCTATATTCACATGGAACCATCCTTCGTTACTGTTAGTATTAGAAGATCTATATTCACATGGAACCATCCTTCGTTACTGTTAGTATTAGAAGATCTATATTCACATGGAACCATCCTTCGTTACTGTTAGTATTAGAAGATCTATATTCACATGGAACCATCCTTCGTTACTGTTAGTATTAGAAGATCTATATTCACATGGAACCATCCTTCGTTACTGTTAGTATTAGAAGATCTATATTCACATGGAACCATCCTTCGTTACTGTTAGTATTAGAAGATCTATATTCACATGGAACCATCCTTCGTTACTGTTATGTTCAGGGGTTATTAGGGTTCTAAAGGGTTGTAAAGCCGTATAATTCAGCCAACTAGAAACAACGTGGTTTCAACAAGGATTTATTTACTACAACACCGTTTATAGGTATAACACTACTAAATTGGTACATAGGTTACACAACAGTAAATTAGCATACATGACAGTTACACATTCTCTTTTACTGGTAGTATTAGAAGATCTATATTCACATGGAACCATCCTTCCTTACACAAAATGAATTTAACATAATGAGGGGTAATTGTGAAAACGGTCTAAGTGACATTTAGTACATTGTTCTTAAATTAGGCGGTTGGCACACTAAGTGACGAGAAATATTATAGGCAGTTCACGCGCTAAGCGCAGAATATTGAATTTTCCATAATCACACGCTTTATTTCAATGTTTGCTAGAATCTCAGGCTTTTGCATGATTTTATTATCGCAGACCTGTCTTAAAATGATCCTGGGTACCTTGAGATAATCCTAAACTACTTAAATAGGGGAGCTCTATAAATAGGACTGTTTAAAGAGCCGAAATCTGTTATCGCCAAAGTCGTTCGCGAATATAGTCACATGGTCAGAATTCTTTACCTACAAAGAAGCTGCCATTTTGTATTCATGTGACGATAAAATTACACTGTTTTATTCTTGAAATGATAAGTTGTTAGCAATGTTTTTCTAGAATAAATACATTCTACTTTTTAATAAAGTTGTATGAAACAACATATGCTACAACATTTTCTATGGGGAGGGATATATTTAAGGATGTTTAGGACCTTTCTCCGACGTCATCGGTAAAAAATCGACTTTAGGCCGTATCTAATAAAAATCTCCAGAAACATGCTTTAAAAATCTGTCCTTATTGTGCCTAGCAACGTGATGCTTTGTACAAAGGGCGTAAAATTGACGTTTTAGTGGCATAATTCGGTCAGAATAAGGTCTATTTTAATTTTTAAAGCTCTATATGTTAGCCCTTGATCCGTTGAATATGTATATGTTAATTTTGTAGGGATTGTGACGCACAATTTTTCACCAAAAAAGGTTTTATATCGAAGTTGACAGAATTTATTGCGCATTTGCTACACCTAACTCATTTCAGGGCGCAATTTGGTCAACAAAAAGTGATTCAATCATCTATTGAAATACACCGTGGTGATGCAGTAATTGTATAGAATAAGCTCAACCAATAAACCAGACTGCGTTCAATAAACGCTTATGCCCCCTGTGGAAGCCTTGTCCATAAATAAGTCTAAGTCCAAAATTAGGTCAAGGTGAAGGTCAAAATGGGGTTAGGTGATACAGGCATGTGGAGAGTGTTCATACACAACATCCATGCAAGTATGAAAGCTTTGTAGCAAGCCATATTAATGCTAGAAGAAACGGTCAATTTGGGTTAACCAGGACGGACGGACGAACGGACTGACGACAGGTGAATCACTATATGCCTCCCCATCTATCGATAGGGGGGCATAAAAAGGGGGATGATCTTGCATATTTTCGACAAAATTGAATTTCAGTAAAAACGGACTTATGTAAAAACGTTACGTCGCACAACGTAACACGCTGTGTACGTCCGTTCTATTTACCGACTTGCGTCCTATTTACTTTACAACAATTACATGTTCAGTATAAAATTCACGCATTTCACCTGCATCTGTTCACTTATCATAATATCAAATCATATATAATAGCCTTGTTCCAAGCAAAGTTTTTTTTTTAATTTTCAGCTGTGTCATGCAGCCCGTTTATTTTCCCCGTCATAGGTGTGGGAAGGTCGGGGAACCATCCCTCGCCACTAGGGGTGACTATTGAGTCCAATTTTGACTATTGCAATACTATTGCTATTGCTGCAAGTACTATTGCGATACTATTGTATTGCTGGAGACTATTGCGATACTATTGCAATAGTTATTGCCAAGATATCACTTTGTTGTACAACATACAAAATTTACTATTTGTGGAAAAGATTTAAAATGAATTTGACAGACATAGATTAAAAAAATGATGGCGATATAAGTCCATTGTGGCTGTGTTGATGCTTGTGGTTATTTACAATTATTTCTTTTAACGAAAACGGAAGTTGTTTTAAATTATAATAAACTTTATTTATAAAAAGGAAACTATCGTAACTATCGATAGTTGAGCTAACTATCGGCGATAGTTATTGGATCGAGACTTTTACTATCAATCCATACTATCGGGACACTCGGGATCGCAATGCATCGATATTTTGATGCATCGGCCCACCCCTACTCGCCACACCTTACAATAATGCATAATTATACATGTGCGTCATGTATTTTGTATTTCCAAGCAAAGTTTGTCACTACATAACAATTAGTTATTTCAATTTGAGTGTGGTAATTTTTGCAAAAGTGAAAATGACAAAACTGAGTTTTTCTCGCAATACTTGTACTACTATCAGTACTGTGGTTTTATTATTCTTCACAATGTGTCTTTATTGGTACTTTTATTATGAACACAGCATCATGATAAATACACAGTGATACAAAAGAGAACATCGACTGTGTTATGTATTTTAATTATCTAAACATCTGCTCAGGATATTCGATCGGACATTAAATGCACTGTACAGAATTATGACGTTCATTCTACAGATAGATGAACAACTTGAGATGAAAATTTGAACCGACATGCATAGTCTTAAAATACTAATTTTGATGGTTCACTATGTTGTTCTATGTTTTCAGAGTGTCTGTGTAAAATTTCAGGGTTAAGTTTTGAAGGATATTGATATTGCACATAGTTTTAGTATACCTCCATTCTATAGCCGACAGATATGTTACGTTGCATTAAAGACTAGATTATTTGACTAAGTGTATAAATAGTTATCAAACGTATTGTACCAGTGAAGTCTGTGGTATTTTATATTATATTCCATAATTTATATGATGGCAAAACATGTTAAAATGAATAAATTTTTAGCATATTGGTTCATTTCGAGTGGTTTATCAGTACTTTTTGGATCATATAATTATAACTTTCTCTGTAACATGGATTCTTTGTCACAAAAGGGTTTTAAAGACGAAATACTATTCTTCAAGCTGTAAACACAATGTTGTCAGGATTACACAGATGAACGTTTAAAATTATAGTTTCTTCGGGTATGGAAACGTATGTGGGTCATCTTGTAACGTATCTGTCCATCAAAAATGTTGTTGCTTCCTCAACAAAACAACATGATATGTTCATTAATTCCAAACAAAACCATAATGCATAGGTATGATGACACGCTTATTTAAGTTTGAGCACAAAAATATCGTTATGAATCTCTAATTGCATCATCTTTATAGTGGCGTAACGTATCTGTTGCTAACGTAAAGCTGGTAAAGTATTGGTAACTCAACATAACGTTCCAGCTAAATATTACAAATGTATTAAAACTTGTATAATGTAATAAGCAGGCTGCAACGTAACAATAAGGATACCACTGTACACATGTATTATGTACCAAATGGTACTTGTCAAACAGGTGTGGGATATTCAACTCATCTGCATCCTAATTGTGAAAGGATCTCTAAATATAAGCTGTATGTTTTCAACACACAACAGAAAATGAATGAAACAATTTCACTCACAAACACCTTCTCTCACTTAAGTTTAAAATAAGACCAAATTTAGCCAAATCAAATTGGTAGTTATGAAAAGTTTTGGCGTTAAAAGCCAGCGTATTAAATAGTCCCCACTATCTTAGAGGAAGTAGACTGGAAACATCATGGATAGTCAAGATGAAACCGACACAGACGCAGCTTGAACAAAAAGGACCTAAGTCACTTAGAATATTGCATAAACCATTATATTTAGTCAATATTTAGGTAAGGCTTTGTACATAAAAAGCGAAAAACAGATACATTACGTAGCTAAACAGATACGTTACGAGATGTTATGAAGCTTATTGTTTAAATTTAGTGCTATAATTTTGAAATTAGTTTCTTTATATTAACAAACGATTATAGAGTGTTTGTTTTCAATATGATAATATAGAAATTTAGCAATGAAAAACGAGAATTAACTCGCACTTTAAAGTCACCCTCTGATTCCCTAAAACACCATCCGAATATGCATATAAATGCATTTAATATGACGATGGGTGACCTCGGGATCTCATCTTTCCATAGTGAGTCACTTAACAATGTAATTTATGAACACTGACAGGAGTAAGGTGCTTAAAATGTACGTATTTTAGAAGATATACAAACATGCCGTAACGTATCTGTTCTGTGTAACGTATCTGTCAAAATAAAGTTTAAGCACATGAAAAATTAAGATTATAGGGTATTTGTATGATTATTTCTACAAAATTACCATCCTTCAATGATATTCCATGCGAAAATCATTCATTTTTGCAACAGCTCCATGTGCTTATTGAATAATTTCACAAAACGCAAGTAACATATCTGTTCTAAAATTTTGAAAAAGTGTCAGTTCACTGTTCACATCTTCGTTTCTTAGGAATATACTGCTTTCTCTGTACAATTCTTTACCAGCAAAGCCATCTCACTGTATTAAATTAGTCAAAATGCCCATGAAATGACGAAAACTATGAATTTATCCATCTACTATTTTGACATATTAGCAGCGTAACATATCTGTTGCCAAAATCGCCGACAAAGTCTCACTCAATGAACAGGACATAAAATTCGAGTTTCAATCAATTAATAGCTGATTTTTATTAAGGTACATCCTTTTTACATCATATGAAACATAACTTTAAGACTTCTGTACATTATAAACACATAACAATACAGTGTAGTTGCCAATGACATAGTATCTCCGACAAGCATTTTTGACAGAAATCAGGCTCCATATAGCATTTATGACGCTCAAAATGTTTGCAAAACACTAAAATCTGTTTTGAATCTGACAGTACTAATGCTAATGTGTAATATCTAGCGTTGAGCAAGTGCTAATTTATTCATTTTACAAGAAAATCAGTGCGCCGACAGCATTTTTTCCGTTCTGTTCATTTATCTGTTGAATGAACGATGAGCTCAATTACGTCTTCCAAACTAACTTATAAGTCTTTCAAACTAATTATTACATGGTTCATACAAAATTCTCAGGCCAAACTTAAAATATTCTTTGTTTCCCCATCCCGACCCTAGCAGATTTAGAATGAGTAGGTAGGTAGGGTAAATATTTTTTTTAATTGTTTCAGGAGGATAGCTATTGGTTAAAGCATAACAATAATGGAATTTAGAATTAACTCAAAGGTGAAAATCAACAATCCTAAATTTAATCGTAAGAAAGAAGCCAGTAAACAAAAAAATAAAATTTTCACTACCAATTTTTAATAAAAAAAATATTATTTTAATTTGGGCAATAAAATATTTTGGGAAGGGCCCTTTTTAATCGGGTAGGTAGGGGATGGGGAAACAAACAATATTTTATTTTAGGCCTCACACCAAAATTCAAGGACTATTCAAGGACTTTTCAAGGTAGAATATGCATTTTCAAGGCATTTTTCCAAAAATTCACCATGGTTAAATTGTTCGAAAATGCAATAATTCATTGCCACTTTATACTCTATTTTTGGTCATACCCGAAAGAGATCAATTATCAAATAACAGTGACATTTGCACTCATACATTTATGTGCTTTAATTTTTGAGAAAAAGAGCGCTTTTCTATTTCTTTTTATGCATATATTAAATGTGCCATCTTGACAACATCAATAAACTGTTTGCCTGAATTCAAGGATGTTCAGTTAAATTCAAGTACCATTTTGGCATTTTTTCAAGGTAGCACTAATTCAAGTACTTTTCAAGGTTGAAACCAAATTCAAGGACTTTTCAAGGTTGAAACCAAATTCAAGGACTTTTCAAGGCCTGAATGAACCTTGTATTACATCCCTTTGATAAAATAATAACTAAAATATGTATACATGATTCGTTTCCTTACAATCATATATAGTTAATAATTTTATATAAGTATCAACATATTACCCAGTATTGCCCAGTATTACCCAGTAAAACATGGGTTTTCCCAGTATTCCCCACTGGGCTGGGTTTTACGCTTATTCCCCGGGTTTTTGACCGTGTGTGTGGCTACTTTTTATTAAATAGGACATGCATGCGTTTATTAAAGGGCACAGTATATCTCCCAGATGCGTTGCAGTTTACGAGAAATGAACGAAGACTTAAGCAGACGACGAGTCGTAAGGACTCAACACTTCTGAAATCTCCAATAAAGGCTCCAATAAAGAACAATATGCGAACATCTGAACTACCAGGTGCGAATCAGACGGTACGAATACTTTTCAGAACGAATAAGGGCGAACTTTGATCACAAAATGCACGGTGATCGGACAATTTAGTTGGAATGTAACGGTGGGAACATAGCAATGAGATATAATATCAACGATAGAACCCGGAGTTATCAATCAACTCTTACGTTTCTGGTCTAAAGAAGCTTCCGAAGCATAGGCAGTCAGCACGTACCCTACTACTTCACAAGTCATATCAACCTTCTCATTGTTTACCTATATAAGAAAGGTTACTTTCAATATTTCCGATTATAAAAGTGCCTGTCACATTTGTAGCCGTGTAGGTTTATTATTCATTGAAATGGTATATTACGGGTATCAACGTGTAGCTACTATATTTTACTTTCAGGATATATCAACACTTTAGTCCTTAGATACACACCCGTTTACACACCGAACGTCAGAATCAAGAATACAATTCCTTAATTAGGTCGCTAACTAAGACGTTCAGCAAAACCCAGATTTTCACGCTTGTAAACGTGAATTTTGCCTTGAAACAGAATGTATGCTTCACAAACGGGCCTAGCTAGTCATCCTTTTAGTTAGTGTAACTAAATAATTTACCTCACATGCCAATTAAACATCGCAATATTTCACTAGATCGATAATTAAAAAAAAATGTACGAACTTCGCCACCGTCAATTTCCAATTTTATTTAGTATTCCGATAACCTTTCGACCTCAACAGATTTCGAAGCGATCGTTTAATTGGCTAGAGTGTGTGTCACGTCATTCATAGTTGTTCAATCGTGTAAGCTCGGCCATTTCCGTTTGTGTCCGGTGTATATACTGAACTTCTTAATTGATGACCAAAAAAAATTCGCGATTTGACTTATATTGTGTTAAGGGTGTGTATTTAAGGACTAAACTGTTTATATATCTGGAAAGTAAAATATCTTGGCTACACGATGATACCTGTGAGATAGCATTCGAGTGAATAAATAAAAGAATACGACAAGTTATGTGACAGGCACTCCATTCTTCGTGATTCACCTTGTCATAACATAGTAAACAGTGGTAAAATCCGATTTGGCTGGGGTAGTATTTGGGTACGTGCTGACTGCCTATGTTCCGAAGACACAATTTCAGCGCTGTAAGAAAGTGAAACCGAGAGAGGAGACGACTAAAATCCAGTCTCTGGTACCATCCGGTACCGATAGTAACGACGTTTTTACCTCCCTTTGCTAGGAAGTACGTGCGATGTGGACCCCCAAGATAAACGTTATGGAGCAGAGCACCGGAATTGTCTCAGATTACCTCTTCCAGAATAATCTAAGAACTGATGATACATTTTAAGAGATTTCACTATTACCATTATTTCAATCCGTGTGATGTCAAACCAATGGACACTTTTACCATTATTCCAATTAGTGTGATGTCAATCCAGTGGACACTTTTACCATTATTCCAATTAGTGTGGTGTCAAACCAATGGACACTTTTACCATTATTCCAATCCGTGTGATGTCAGTCAAGTGAACACTTTTACCATTATTCCAATATGTGATGTTTTACCAATGTGTACGTTGTTTACTAAGCGGCGATTGTATACTGTACAATACGTGAAAGTAGAAAGATATATTGTAATAAAAGTGAATTTGTCACTTTGTGACTTAGGTTTCGCGGAGTTCACGAGAGACTAAAATATGCGAAACTTTGTAGCCGCGAATATGCCTACGATCGAAAAAACGTGAAAGTTAGTATTCGTGAAAGTAAAGCGGTTTACAGTAATGGTGTGCAGGCCCACTATATAACTGTTCTAGTCTTTCCTAGGTATACATCATATCTAAGGTTTGTTCAGTACTTAATGTCCTAATTCTGGCGACAAGGAGTTGGATGGGATCCAATGATACCCCTGCCAACAGCAGATAATACTCAATGTTTTAAAGTTTCGAAATTTTCATTTTATTACAAGAGAAATTATTCATATTATCTCCCCCCCCCTCCCCATCTTTGGTGAGGGGGTATATTGCTTTGCACTGTCTGTCTGTCGGTAGACCAAAGGTTTTCCTTTCTATGACCCAAGAGAGCTTTGCCCTAGAATATTCAAACTTTACATGGAGGTTGGTCATCAACAATAGATGACCCCTATTGATTTTGAGGTCAGTAGGTCTGACTATTCAAATAGTTTTCGGTCAATAACTCAAGAACGCTAAAGCTGCCCTAGGATCTTCAAACTTTACATGGTGGTTCCGGGCCATCAACAGTAGATAGCCCCTATTGATTTTGAGATTTGTAGGTCAAAGGTCAAGGTCATGGTGACCTTGCACCATTTTTGTTTTTTCAAATGGTTTCATTTAATAACTTAATTACACTTTACCTTAGGATCTTCAAACTTTACATAGAGGTTTGTCATCAACAGTAGATGACCCCTATTTATTTTAAGGTCAGTAGGCCAAAGTCACTGTGATCTTTACTATTTTCTGACTATTGGGCTGCCATGGGGGCATATAATGTGTTTTACAATCATCTCTTGTTCTATTAAAGGTTATGTTAAAACTTGCAGAGAATTTTGTTAAATAATACAAAACATGTAAAATTTTAGCCAATATATTAGCTAAATATGTCAGCACTGTTTAAAACATTGAGGGGGACCAGAAAGCAAGAACATGTACTAATGTTGGTTTTTCCTCACAGTTTTGCTTTAAATTAAGTTAAATTTAAATGTGTATTGGACATATACTGTTTTGCATTTGTATATCATCCATTGTTACAGTCCATAGATGAGAGAAATATAAAAGATAACATATCGCTGAATTTCTAAGGCCTAAAAAATTGTTTCCGGCATCCCGGCCTACCCAAAAAAATCGGCATGACCCTACATGTTTTTATCTGCCAAATTAAAAAAATCTGAATAAATTGATGAGTTTTAACAGCTTGTGTTTATTCTTCCCGAAATAGAAACTTTAAAGAACAACCACTTTCCGACCCACCTACCCTATTTTTTCAAGAATGTCACTGGAAACCTTCTTTTACACCTATGTTTTCTTTTCAGGAAAACAAGTATTCAAAGGCCATAGAGGCCTACAATAACTTATACGAGACAAGTATTGCTGGACTAAAGAGCCTTCAGGAAAGGGCACTGGATGTTGTTACATCAGAAAAAAATTGTCTTTGTTCAGTGCCAACCAGTTATGGAAAATCTTTGTTATATGAACTTTTGTCATTTGCAGACCCAAACTGTTCTTGTAAGGCAGAACTAATATATTTGTTTTCCTTCCCAACCCAACCAGATTAAGAATGGGTAGGTAGATAGGTTAATTTTTTTTTTTTTGGAATTGTTTCAGAATGAAAGTTATTGTTCAAGACATACAAATAAGGAAAATTAGTAATAACTAAGGGGAAAACCAAGTCTTACATTTAAAATTTATAGGTACCAAATTTCCTACTAAGAAACAAGCTTTTATAAAAAAATATTTTCATCCCCATCATATACAAATATTTCAATTTTGGACAATAAAACATTTTGGGTAGGGCTGTTTTTTCCGAATAGGTAGAGGAAACATAATTAAACCATATTGTTATTTTAGGCCTAATTGTGTTTCTAAATGCTATTATGATGCTACAAGTTCAATTAACTTGCCAAACTTGTAAATGGTAACATTAAGTATAATTTTAGTCATCCAGAAGATATTCTTGACAACAAAAGATTGAATGACATGTTTAGAAAGGCAACTCAGCTAGCAGTCCTTATGACTCTGTGTTTGAGCACATAATAAAACAGCTGAAAGTTGAAGGTGAAGATTTTCCAATTACAGTGATGTGTTGTAAATCAATTTAGTGGATAGGTTAGAGCGAGAGAACTTCTTTGAGAGTTTCTGTGCTGGCAAAATGAGACCAGAAAATGCTAGAGTTATGATGTACCACTCTGCTATGGAAGACTGCACTAATAACAAGAGGATCATAGATCCTGGGGCGCTCACCTGCTAGACATGGCCAAACTTTGAACTTGATCTTAAGGTCATCAAGATAAACAGTTTGACCAAAGATGATGAAGATTCAAGCAAAACTGAGGCCTCCAGAGTGTTTAAAAGGTTTTGCTATTATTTGACATATTGACCTAGTTTTTTAGCCACATGACCTAACTTCGAACTTAACCTTAAGGTCACCAAGATAAACATTTTGACCAAACTTCATGAAGATTAAAGCAAAAATGTGGCCTCCAGAGTGTTAAAAAGGTTATCCTATTATGTGACCTTTTGACCTAGTTTTTGACCCCACATAACCTAACTTCAAACTTGCCATAGATTTCATTAAGATACAACTACTGACCAAGTTTGGTGAAGATCAAAGCAAAAATGTGACCTCCAGAGTGTTAACATTGGTTTTGCTATTATTTGAACTATTAATTGACCTCGTTTTTGACCCCACATGACCCAACTTCGAACTTGACCTAGATTTCATTGAGGTACAACTACTGACTAAGTTTGATGAAGATCAAAGCAAAATTGAAAGTGCTAGAGTGTTAACGGTGAAAAGTCTAACGGACGACAGACAAAAACAATCACAAAAGCTCACCTTGCCACTTTGTGGCAGGTGAGCTAAAAATAAGAGATAAGAAATCAGAGATTCAAACATGATAATTCAATCATCGTTTTCTACTTGTACAAAAAATAGTGCATAGAACATTCTGCCTTCATTTGATAATATCTTATCTATATTATTACTAAACTGGCGACATAACAGAACTATGATCCAATCTGGGACTTGAACCCAGGCACACTGAATTTGATGAACAAATTACAGTTGTCCTACATTAGACCAATTGGATTGGCTATAGGTAATTATGTTACCAGATAATTAAATATTGATGCAATAAATTATATTGAATGGGTGAAAAGTGCCTTTATGATAAGTATTCAGAGATTCATTATTTCCTAATACCAAAAACCAAAATTTCCTCTGCTTTTACAATTTAGGGCTTGGAACCTTCTTGTGTTGTCATTTGTCACATTTGCCAAATGAGACAAAATTAATACACCAGTCAGCGTTAAAATTTGTTGGTTTTTTTCACAGATCAAATGTCCAAAAGAATGTATCTGTTTTATAATGTCCCAAGTGAACGAAATAAACTGTTGTCCAAAATGTGAAATATCCACTTATTTAATAATACTAATTCTGTCAATTTCCTGTTCTGATGGAGTTGTTATATTTTCACATCTTCTTTTTGCTCTTTTTTCTTTGTCCATTTGTTCTTTGATTCTGTACTGTCTCTACAAACGGGGTGTCTAGCAGCGAGTATAAACCAACAAACAACTGACTGTGAGTGTGGTTAGAAGCTGTAATTAAACAAAAATGCACATTAAGCAACAAGTCGCATTAAACAACAAAGTATGTGTAATACAAGTACATGTGAATAATCATACTTTTGCTTGTACAAACTCGTACAAAACCTCCAAGAGGCATCAGGGAGACAACTTGTACAACTCTGTCAAAGGTTAGATGGGAGACAACTCATACAACCCTGGCAAAGGTAAGTAAGGGAGACAACTCATACAACTCTGTCAAAGGTAAGTAAGGGAGACAACTCATACAACCCTGTCAAAGGTAAGTAAGGGAGACAACTCATACAACCCTGTCAAAGGTAAGTAAGGGAGACAACTCATACAACCCTGTCAAAGGTAAGTAAGGGAGACAACTCATACAACTCTGTCAAAGGTAAGTAAGGGAGACAACTCGTACAACCCTGTCAAAGGTAAGTAAGGGAGACAACTCATACAACCCTGTCAAAGGGAGACAACTCGTACAACCCTGTCAAAGGTAAGTAAGGGAGACAACTTGTACAACTTTGTACATTTCTGTCAAAGGTAAGTAAGGAAGACAACTTGTACAACCCTGTCAAAGGTAAGTAAGGGAGACAACTTGTACAACTCTGTCAAAGGTAAGTAAGGAAGACAACTCGTACAACCCTGTCAAAGTATTTGAGTAAAACGAAGGACTGTAATAACCTTTATATTGTCAACATTGCTGAACGTAGACTTTTTACTTCCGGCATGCATCTGGGGTTCGCATCTGAGAGTAAGCTCTTACTGAGATAAGTAACGATGGAACTGTACACATGTTCGACTTGCTGGTATCCAATACTTCTGACTGAGATAAGTAACGATGGAACTGTACACATGTTCGACTTGCTGGTATCCAATACTTCTGACTGAGATAAGTAACGATGGAACTGTACACATGTTCGACTTGCTGGTATCCAATACTTCTGACTGAGATAAGTAACGATGGAACTGTACACGTGTTCGACTTGCTGGTATCCAATACTTCTGACTGAGATAAGTAACGATGGAACTGTACACATGTTCGACTTGCTGGTATCCAATACTTCTGACTGAGATAAGTAACGATGGAACTGTACACATCTTCGACTTGCTGGTATCCAATACTTCTGACTGAGATAAGTAACGATGGAACTGTACACATCTTCGACTTGCTGGTATCCAATACTTCTGACTGAGATAAGTAACGATGGAACTGTACACATCTTCGACTTGCTGGTATCCAATACTTCTGACTGAGATAAGTAACGATGGAACTTAACACAAAATGTAATAGACTCCTATCATGGGCACTTGTCACAAGTAGTCGGGTGAACGGGTGTTTCTGTGATAGTAGGTATGGCAATTTGGTATCTTCTGATAGAGGCGCGTTATGTATACGCCCACCGCAACGGATATAACCATCGTCGTCCTGGAATAGTCTTAACTGTTTCACTATTGCTAGGTGGTGACGCTGTGAATTCAAATTTTCAATTTCTTCTCCAACTGCAGTATGTTGACAACTTATTAGTCATATCTTCTCAGCCATGTTAACTTCACCAGCAAGCAAATGTTTGAATCTCCGCCGTGTGCCTGGGGTCTTGCAATTGCGCACGGAACGTAATACATACGCATTCACATGCAATTACCTACCAAGTTTACTATATCTGGTTACATGGATAATGTTATGGACTCCAACCACACTGTTATTGGACGATGTAGAAGGGTGTGTGATCAATTCAGGTCTACTGGTGTCATCATCTGTGCCGCTCATGCACGCTATCATAGTCTGATGGTCCCACATGGGCCATGCATCTCTCTCAATAATCCACTGCGGTCCTTTAAACCACAACATGTTGTCAGTTAACTGCAGTGTTGATATACCACGTGTCAATAAGTCAGCAGGATTATCCTTGGTAAGGCAATACATGTATATCCACTTCCGGTTTTCAGTAAGAATGTGAATTTCGTCTACACGGTTTCTCACAAAACATGGTAATGTCCTTGTTGATTGTAGCCAATGTAATACTATTTGACTGTCTGACCACAATTCAATCTTAGATATGTTTAGCTCTCGTTGCACGTGTTTCACAGGCCAGGCACCAATCACAGCAGCCATAGGCTCTAATCGCGGAAGGGTAAGTTTCTTAAGCGGAGCAACACGGGATTTTGCCATTACCAATGCTGATTGTTTGCCTCTACAAATGTACACTGCTGCACCATATGATGTGATACTTGCGTCTGAAAACATATGTAAAGTTGGTTCGCTTGATGTCATGTCTTTATCGTCTGCTTCAAAGTTGAACATGCATCTGTTGAACGAATTAGATGAAACGCAATTGATATCACATGCTATTTCCTGCCATTTTTGTTGAAGTTTGATTGACAGGGGTGTGTCCCATGAATATTTCTGTTTCCACTGTTCTTGTAACAAGGTTTTGGCACAAATGGTGACTGGAACAAGGAGACCAAGAGGATCATACATTCTGGATGTATGTTGTAGGATTTCGCGCTTTGTAACAGAATCGATCAATGGAATGGATCTTTCTGGAAATGATATCTTGTCGTTGACTGCGTCCCATCTCATACCTAGGATTTTGAAGCTCCATCTTTGTCAAGAACATGGGCGACATCAGCCATTTGACGTACTGATCTACTATTGGAATTAAAGTTAGCGGCAGACATCAGTGCATGTGTATCATTGAAGAAGTTAGTAATGTCACTTTCCTGTGTAAAACTCAAAATAATGTTATCAACATAGATATCTCGTAATAAATGTTCACTCATCTAATTGTCATTGTTGGCCTCTAAGTGTTTAATAATTGTTGCACACAGAATAAATGGAGAACACGTAGCTCCGAACAGCACAGACTTGAATCTGTAGGTAGTTTGTGGTGAGTCGGGGTCGGCGGGGTCACTCAACCACAGGAATCTCGTCACGTCATGGTCTTTCTAGGAAACAAATGAGAATTCCCGCTAGATCGTTGAGTTCTGGTGGCTTTGATTGAAGGCAATCATTTAGGCTGGGCATATCAGCAGACTGACGACAACTGCAGTCATATACAATAGCAATAGGGGTAGTTATGGAGTCCTTCTTCACACCATGATGCGGAATGTAGTGAATCTGGTTATCTGTTTGGACGCTTGTGTCCGCTTCTTCAATGAAACCTTGTTCTTTCTGATCAGAGATAATTTCGCTGTATTTTTTCAGCAAGTATGGCTCCTTGCTTAAACGATGGACCAGACTCTCTGTACGTCTTACACTGACGGCATAGTTTGTTGGTAACGTGGGGTAATCACCTTTCCATTAAAGATTTGCTGTGTAGCGGCCTTCGCAATAAGAGATGTTGGAATTAATGTATGTTTTCAAATAACCGAAGTCTCCTCTTCTTCCGGTTTAATACCAATAGACTCTAGTTTCCAAAAGCGCTCCAAATCGTAACTATTTAGGGGGGGCGGTGATGACATTCAACATGCAATGGGTGGATAAACGTTTTTGGCTGACTGGTAGTGGACCGGATAGTAGATAACCTATCTTTGATTGGACGGCAATAGGTCCGTTGCCCCTGATGACATGATTTTGCACTATTTTCCAATATGCGTCTGCACCAATCGGTAGGGAAATGTCAAATTTCTCAACATCAGACATTGATGGGCTAATTTCAGTCCATGTAAATACTTTAATGATAACACTTCCCGTTGAACGTTACATAACGGCACTGCGATAGTTGGAACAATCAAGACATCGATTCCAATTTTCTCATTTCTGTCGGTTACTAGATGCACTGTCGCGGTCGGCATTATTCGCACATTCTTTGAAACGCCACCAAAGGCTGCTAGATGAATCTTTTCGACTTCCGTCGATTTCAAATTGAGATCGTCTGCTAGTTGTTGCGTAATAAATGACCTCTGCGCTTCCTCGTCAAACAATATATTTGCTTCTGTGGACAACTTTTCAAAAGTTACATTAGCAATGGCGGTTTTAAGCAAAACACTTTGAGGTTGTTGGGTCATTGAATGCAAAATGGCGGTACCTGTCCGTCTTGCTGGCTCAGACCGTAACGTAACAGCCTCCGGATTCAGATCAGTCCCTTTTGTCTGCCGCTCGCAAATGGAGGTGTGGTGTTTACGCTTACATTGTCTACATCTGTAGTTTGATTTGCAGTCTGAAACTCTGGTTATCAGCTAAGCAATTGAAACACAAACGATTACGCTTCACACACTCAAGTCTTTCGTTTAAAGTTAGTTTTGTACACTCGATAGATTTATGTTTATCACCACAAAAGACACATACCATTTTCTTCTGGTAGATTTGCTTGCTCAACTGTTGCTTATTTGTCTGCTTCCGGTTGTCACTTACATCTCATTGTTTTATTACAAACAGAACACAGCCAACGTGTGCATCTACCTCGTCTATCCTGTAAATGAAAAACATGACAATTCAAGCATGTGTACTACATTTGTAGTACTGTATTCATTATTTTAGTATAAGTTTAAGCAAGGTATGGGTTCCCCACCCATGTTTGGTTGAACATTCCAGCAACAGTTTAAGCAAGGTATTGGTTCGACACCCATGTTTGGTTGAACATTCCAGCAACAGTTTAAGCAAGGTATTGGTTCGACACCCTTGTTTGGTTGAACATTCCAGCAACAGTTTAAGCAAGGTATTGGTTCGACACCCTTGTTTGGTTGAACATTCAAGGAACAGTTTAAGCAATGTATGGGTTCCCCACCCGTGTTTGGTTGAACATTCAAGGAACAGTTTAAGCAAGGTATTGGTTCGACACCCTTGTTTGGTTGAACATTCCAGCAACAGTTTAAGCAAGGTATTGGTTCGACACCCTTGTTTGGTTGAACATTCAAGGAACAGTTTAAGCAAGGTATGGGTTCCACACCCGTGTTTGGTTGAACATTCCAGCAACAGTTTAAGCAAGGTATTGGTTCGACACCCTTGTTTGGTTGAACATTCAAGGAACAGTTTAAGCAAGGTATGGGTTCCACACCCGTGTTTGGTTGAACATTCAAGGAACAGTTTAAGCAAGGTATGGGTTCCACACCCGTGTTTGGTTGAACATTCAAGGAACAGTTTAAGCAAGGTATGGGTTCCACACCCGTGTTTGGTTGAACATTCCAGCAACAGTTTAAGCAAGGTATTGGTTCGACACCCTTGTTTGGTTGAACATTCAAGGAACAGTTTAAGCAAGGTATGGGTTCCACACCCGTGTTTGGTTGAACATTCAAGGAACAGTTTAAGCAAGGTATGGGTTCCACACCCGTGTTTGGTTGAACATTCCAGCAACAGTTTAAGCAAGGTATTGGTTCGACACCCTTGTTTGGTTGAACATTCGAGCAACATTTTAAGCAAGGTATTGGTTCGACACCCTTGTTTGGTTGAACATTCGAGCAACAGTTTAAGCAAGGTATTGGTTCGACACCCGTGTTTGGTTTAACATTTAAGCAACAGTTTAAGCAAGGTATGGGTTCGACTTCAGGGTTAAGTTGAATGTCACGTGTTCACAATGATATTACGCGATTTACATAAGAAGTTGCTAACCTAAACCGGGTACGAATATCCAATGAGTCACAAAGTAAGTCAGACCCTTTCTGAGATGCACCTGTCATAACCTTGAACGTCATCGGTTCATCTGGAATGTTGGCTCCCAATGAGGCTTCTTGAAGTGATCTGTAATATAATTTTGTTTAAAGAATGCAGGTTTACTAGATGTTAATTCCTGGACTGTGCAACATAAATATCAGAAGCATCAACACTCACAACTCCATCATCAGCAGAAGGGGAGGGAACTGTAGTGTAATAGTTACCCCCCCCCCCTTAATATCAGGGAAGAGAACTATGTAGTGTATGAGTTACTTCACTCAATATAAGGGGAGAGAACTGTGTTTTGACTAACTTAGTAAGAGTTACTTCAACCGAAATTCAGGGGAGTGAACTATGTAGTGTAAGAGTTCCCTTGATATCAAGGGAGAGAATTATGTAGTGCAAGACTAGTGTGATGTTGGAATGTTTGACGGTCACGTAAATAAAGCCAGTGTTTACAAAGTGTTTAAATGACAAGTCAAGCAATGTCACTCTTCCTGTGCCGAGGTTATTAGTTGACTCAACCAAAGAATACGTATTCTTTGACTCAACGCATTGCAATTTGCTGTAGCATTTGTGACGAAATATAGCTTTGACCTTGGACCAGAATTACAAATAATTGCACTCTGCAAGAATGTGATAATTTTGGTGCTGAATATTATTTGCTTTTTCTCATGTAATTTAGTATACTTTAATGCTACAATTGTATTTGATCAGGCACATATCTCAAATAGTACATAATAGCAATGTACCAGATCTAGCTTCTATTTTCAACACCAGAAATAGTTTAGCAGTCAAAGAACAAATATTTCAGTTCCGAGTGCAAATATTGGTTAATACCCTGTGCCCAGAATGCTGTCATAAAAATTGCATCTGATAGGTGTAGAGCTTTGACGTATAGATCGAAGTGTGTGCCAAATCATACAGGTTCTACTGGAACAAACTCAGTATTAAATAAATATAACACTTAAAGTAATAGTGCACCCACGATAATGAGAAAGGCAAGAAGTTTTGGTATAATCCATTCTGACGTGCATGATTTTTCAGGGATGTTTTTAATACAACACTGACAGTATCTGCTTCCTTCAGTAATTTATGAAATATTTGTAAACATCACATTATCCTGGGTGCACTATACTTCGCTTGAAACCCAGTAATGTTTTCAAAATAACAACACATAATAATGTACATGACTTTATTTTAGAGGATGATTCGCCATTAACAAAAACAAACATGATATTTACAAAAGCAATATAAATAGGATATCACTAACAACAAAACAAGGTTAACTAAAATATAACATACTGGTCAAAACAATATATTTTTAGTTATTGAGGGCTGTTTTCCTGGACTGCATCCTTACCAGAACTAATTTAATTACCCTCTATAGCGCGCCCAGGATCATGTGAAAGGCTGGAAAAGTTGGTATATTCCACAAAGGTGGATTAAAATTATGTGCACGATTAATCAGTGATGTTTTGAGCACATTACTGACCTTATCTGTTCATTTTAGTGATTTGTAAAACCAATTTTGCAACAGTTGACTAAACCGATTTTCATGTTTGTAAATATCACATTATCCTGGGTGGACTATAATAATGATACCGGCACATGTAAATTAAATAACAGTATTGCCATTATAGTGGTGGACAAGGCCAGCGTAAAAACCCAGAGATAAACTTCACCCTCTATATGTAAGTGTAACGAATTCTGGGAAAACTGTACCCGTACACCACTATTTCATTTTTATATATATAACATCTAAAATTGGTATACATGATGACATGACAAAGGCAACAATAAATTACATATAAATACATGTTTATAACAGAAAGACAAGAATATCACAGAAGTTATCATAGTTCAGGCCTCAACAAATATTTTTTAAAAGCACTTGTCCAGCAATACAGACAAAGAAGAAAATCACAAAATAGATAAACGAAAAAATTGTGCAGGATGAGCGTATTTATTGAAGCCTGTAGTTAAATCAGTTAATTATACTATCCATTATAAATAAGTTAATATTATCACAATGAAATATCACAACAGTAATATGTAATCACAGTTCACAGCCTCATTGCAAGCAAATTAAGAATATTATTTAATATGGACCTATACCAAAATCTATTTAAAACAATCAAATAAAACCAGCAGGCGTAAGTGTAGTGAAATAAATCATTAATGATTATCTAAAAGATGCGTTTTAATGCCTTTTTAACCGCAGGATAATCAACCATTGGCAGCTTATTCCACCGTTGGAGCAAAAAAAATCCAAAACCACTCTTCTCACTGAATCGTGTGTTATACATATGAACAGAGTTTTGCAATATAAAGTGTTCTTTCATGCTGTTAGGAGCCGATCCATTTTTTATTTTAAAACTTGATTTAAAACAATTTACTGCACACGTTTGTTACGTATACTGTATAATTTTAGTTATAAAGCAATGGCTTTTTTAGTATGGAACTTGCCAAGTCAATATATCTTATCAATATAATATAAACAAATTTAAGTAATTTCAAACATTCAGCTTGGTTACTGATACACATAACATACAACACCAAACATTGCAACATACAATATGATAAACAAACAACAACAACATAACAAACATTTTAACACCCAACAGATAATCTTAAGGTATTACCCACCTATAAATGATTTTTTAAAAACTTAAAAACATTAATATAGTTTTAATCTATGTCCATTTGTGGACTTGAATCCAGATTTTAAAGACTTTTTACCCCTACCCCCTTACTTTCAAGGACAACCCAAAACGATGAGTACTGATTTCATACAATTTTCACACTATAAATAATAAGAAAATACGATTATAATAATAATAATGACTTCATTTATTGTGGATTACATATTTGACAGCAATATCAATTTTCAATATGGTCCACAGGAAAGAAAACAGACAATAGACAAAAAACAACAATAACAATGAAAAGCATATATAAAAGACAATGTGCATAATAAACAACATATACATATTGCAGTGAACTTCAGTTATTGATGGTATTGGTGATTAAAGGATAATATTACAGAAATAATGCAATGGAATTTTCAATATTCATATATAACAATAATTTCTGATGAAGGCTAATGTATGGAGGAAGAGAATTCCAAAGTTTTGGTCCAGCATATGAGATTGACTTTCTGAAGATTTCTAGATTGGGTTTAGGCATGTATGAGATATTGTTTGTGGCTGACCTTAATGATTGATTGGGGTAATTTTTTGGTCAAGATAGCATTTTATTCTCAGGAGGAGAAAGAAAAGAGAGTTGCATTTCTTAAGGGTTTGTTCGATATGTGTGTTGAAGATTGTTATCAATATGCACTCCGGGGAGTTTTTCTGTTGTGGAAAATTGCAAGTGGTCATTTTGAAGGGCTAGGGGTACATGCATGATGCTGATATGATCATGGATTTTGTTTATCAATATCATTGAGTTATAATTGCACCAATCCGAGACTGCATTCAAGGATTCTTGCAATCTCGAGTTTATTCATACACAGTAAATAGTATTGTGGAGAAAAGACAAATTTTCACTTAATCATGTGATATCAATATTCGGAAAATAGCAATTTTTCACCATTTGAAAATATACACCATTTTTTCAAAAGATCATAAAAAATTAAAAGATTACATCAGTAGCTAAAGTCACTATAAAATTTATCCAATATATACCATAACATAAAATTTATGAACATAGAACTACAAAGTCATACTTAAATACAATGTAGCATCATACATATAATATAATGAGAGAAAAAGAACAATACAATTAACATATGGATTTTGTTTTCTTAGTATAGGTATAATATTCATTATGTATTTAGTGAATATTATATTTGTACATTATTGTTACATAAAATTAATATTTTGTATTCATAGGAAAATCTTAAGTCCGATTTCTTAGGTCAAATGCGTAAATAAACAATAAATAGATAAACTGATTACTAATCGCGTTGTTGATGTTGACATTAATGATTCAAACTTCCTTAAAGTTGGCAAATGACCGTAGTATTGTGGTAAAAGTGAAGTTCTAAGTATATGATACTTCGGAAAGACAAAGAGAAAAGGATATTCACTTTCTATAACATTCATTGTTACATTGTTGACAGATTCTTTCATTTCAGGGTATATTAC
Source organism: Spisula solida (assembly GCA_947247005.1). Lineage (NCBI taxonomy): Eukaryota > Metazoa > Mollusca > Bivalvia > Venerida > Mactridae > Spisula > Spisula solida. The sequence goes on along the minus strand of OX365947.1, from coordinate 16,678,156 downwards.
TATGTCTACCAAATTCTATCGCGAGAGTATGAGATGATAGTCGAAATTTTGTGAGACTTATTCTATATTTGTTTATATTTATACAATTCAGATATTCTTCCATTTAAACTCAAATTTATTTTGCAATAAAAGTCAAATCTACTTGAATTAATTATATCACATATACGTATGTATTCAACACTTTAAACAAAAATTTTGAAAGTTTACCATCTTGTTAGAAGATATTGTACAAAAGGGAAGGTAACTACATTTTACAAGACACAATACAATATTTATTTTAAGTCGGATACATGTACAACAAGGAAACATAAGCTATGTATAGCTATTGTTCGACATTTTTAACAAACATAATTATAAATACATATAAGCAGAGGTTAAGACATTTAAGGTAGCAAAATATATGAGCCAGTCTCCAGGAAAACCTGTTATTTTGACAAAAATATTGACTTTAAGATTTTCCATAGTATTAATAAGCAAATTGCAAAAGAAATTATTTTAATATCTTGAGTTTTAATGAAGTTACAGCTGTTTTTGTAGAGTCCCTATTCGGAGCTTTTTGTGTGACGTCGCAAACGTCATTCGAACGTTATTCGACGTAACTGAAATAAGTATTTCATTTTTACACCATTTAATAAATTATTGACATGAACTGTTCAAAATAGTACCAAATTCTGTAATTATGTTTCACTTTTCAAAATATAATATCAAAATCGAAATTATTTGCATTTAGAGAAAGACTACTTCTGTTTTAAACAACTACATCCTCGTTTTTCTCAATCGCAGTACGTTTCTGAAATTGGTCACCATAGCAACGAAGTATGTGTTTTCGACATAATTCATAGAAAAATTTAAAGCTAAGGTATCGTACTATATTGGTCAATTACTTAAAATAAAATCAATAGATAAGTATTTTTCTTTTTTTAGAGCTTTATCAAAATCTTGTTATATATAGTAATTACATAATGTCATTATAGCAGGTTTTCCTGGAGACTGGCTCATATATAACTGTTTATACATTACAAATATTTTAAAATAGATACACATTGAGCAGAGAATAAGAAGGAACCATGCAGGAACCACGTGTCTTCAATCAGAAGTCATATCTAACATATTTACGAGACCAAAAAAAGATGAACGTATCAGGGTTTTTCTAAACTTGAAAAATATTCAATAAAAATTACATGCAGAAAATTCATTTTAAAATGGAAACATTAAACACAGCTATTAATGCTATTGTCAAGCATGATTTTATCTCCATGATCACCAACAACCTTTGAAACAAGGCTACCTAAACACTTTACGTCAATAGCATTATGTGCATTGTATTCAGTTTGCAGTATGTCACGAACAAGGTCTTCTTGTTTATATGATGATCTCTTTGGGAATGCACTTTTCAAAACATTCAGTGAGTCAATCATTCCATGTGCGGTTTCCAACAAAGAGTCACACTGTTGAACAACTGTGTGAAGAAAGAAGAACGGGAAAGTCAAAACGTCGACCATTGTGGGCAACAAGACGTGGATTGTCAAACTGTTTCAGCCAGTTTAAAAATTCTATGGCGACTGTCTTTCATAAACTTGAAGTCACATGTTTCCCAATTATCAGCATGTCGTTGTTGTCAACCATGGTTATACCAGTCACATGCTGAGCATTATCTGATATTGGTATTTTCGGCTGTATGTATCAGCTGTACATTTGTGATGAAGCCATATCCACCGCAGCTAGTTGGGTAATATGGGGCATCTGTCTTGAGCGTACTGAAAATATGTTCATTAAACTTTAGTTACAGTCAAAGATGAGTACTAGACCACCTATGAATAAAAGCACTTTTACAACACCTGTCATAAATCAAAGTACTGAAGTACTATTACTGGGAGGAAACCGCAATTCTTGGTAATATAGGGTTTCACCTTTAGTGGTAATGAATTAAAAAAATTGTGAATATTGTGACAAGGTTTCTGAGAAGCGATAGCAGCTGACTCATTCAAATCACATCACAACTGACCAATCAAAATACTAGAGCTCATGAAGGCAATACACCTACTGTAGTCGTATAATATCATATTGTGTGTTCGATTCATTTCGATTCCGTATGCATTGTAATTATATTGTTAGGTCTTTGGATTCCGTGAAAATTGTATATGCAGCTCAGCGCTTGGAAAAGAGTTGTCATAACAACAGATGCAAACTACTTTGCTGATGTTTTGTGGTAATTTAATAGATAAACCATCAAAGATTTCAGAAGATTGCCGCGAGATATTGTGAGATTTGGTACATCATTTCAATCAATGTATATTTAGATCACCAACATATACATAACCTGTTGAACGACAAACGGTCAATACCAGCTCTACCCACAGAAGGTGGTAACACACTGGTTTTCATGTATAATATCTGAAGGAAACATCCTCACAAAAGGAAATTAATGCTTAGCCGTGATGAATGTGATATGACTAGTGATGCAAAATAATATAAAAATAGAAGTATTTGTCTACTTACTTAGATCTGTTGTTTCTAGATCATAGGTGAATGATGAACCATTATGCACTGGCACTGGTTTAACACTCCTCGTGGTATTGATTCTGGAAGTTTTTCAACATCCACATCATCTTCAAGTCCAAAGCCTGCATAAATTAATTTTATAATTGTCATAATTATACTAGTACCACATATTATTGGTTTAGTGGAACTTACATATAGTATACAGCAGTATGGTAACAGAGCTGGTTCTAATTATAAATTATTGTATGACACAGCTCTGATCCAGTGGCTAGTTTGCTGGATTAGTAACCATGGTACTGTTTTACTAACATTGCGTAAATGTCGCGCAAGTTTGCACATATATTTGTCACTTACGAAAATCCTTAAGTGTGTCTTACTAATCGATCGCAAGTTGTTGGGATACATTTAAGTAAAAATTTTGAGTATTGAACTTAGACCAAGCCACAATATTACCAATATATCTGGAACCAGAATGAATAAATATACATAAGTTTCGATGATTAAACATCTTTTATTACTTATCAAAGTCTATCACTACAAGTGACGGTCGAAAATCAACAGTTCATGGAAAAAACTCACTATGTTCATAATTGCTATTTACGGTTACTCTGACCTTGCATAGGATTATGCCCAAACTTAGAAGCGAACACGAGAAAAAATATCTTAGTAAAACGTATTTGGGCAAATATTATCAATGTAAGCAAGATTTACAGTCTAGGAAACTTGGTTATGTGAATCGGCGCATACGATATAAGGTAACTGTCAAAAGAATAAACAAACCTGACTGATAAGAAACCCCTTCTGCTCGTGTGACAGATCTGTCCTGTTTTAACAACATACCTCTACCCTCTGCTAATGGCAGTTGAGACATTTCTTAACAATGCTTTCTTTTCTGAGCACATTTCTCTGCATACTGGACAGTATGTTCACCAGGAGACATACCAGCTTCCACATTTTTACCTACAATGATTTGTAACCTTGTCAGACAATCTAAACCAGCATTTAATTTTACCAACTGTAAATAATTAATTGCAACACTTGGGTTGGTAGAATGACCATGCTGTTGTATATATTCTAAGCAAGAAATATATGCCACTGCCCGTGATCGAACATAGCTTCTCTTTCATGGTATGCAGACATTACAAATTTAACTGATTTTTTGGGGCTATTTTTAGGGATGTTGGGCATTACACCTTACCAATGATGGTGAACAAATTAGCTAAATGATTTAAATCTCCTTCAATGCAAGTTACAGCTAGGACAAATTTTGGGACAGACGGACCGACTGAAATATCTAGTCACTACCGATACAAGTGATCGTAATCTTGGCACTTACAAGTCAAACTATCAAATCCACACTTCTGTCATGCAGTGTCAACAGCACATGACATACCATGTCATGTCCTACATGGGAACATCCAACAACATTTTTCTGCAACATTTTACTGCGCTTCGATTTTACAATCTGTATGATGGGACCTAAAAGAAGTTAATAAGCTTATACAACATATTAGATTATTACTTGGTTTTCACGGAATTTTGTCTTAACAATTACTTTCAATATAGTAAAGGAAACCCAGCTAGCAGAGTCTGTCAACAATGTATATAACTGAAAAATCTAGGTCCTTCACATGTGGAGAAGTTGTGTCTTCCATGTGGAAGAGGAATTTTTAACTGGTTATAAACAAGCATAACAAAATAAATAAAACAAACTCAACCATCATAACTATTTTTGAATCATTTAAATTAATGATCATAAATAATGTTGTTCCACATATCTATTTATTGTGGTCAATTTAATGATAAAAAAGTTGAATTTTGTTTACTATGAAAATCAGATAATTTGTAGGTACATGATGACCATATACCTTCTAACAGCATTCTTCCTGTGTTGAATATTCACACTATCAATGTCTTGTCCTATCTTCATCTGTGCCAGCTGTAGACATATGTTCAATCAGGTTTCTGTCAATATAGTAATACAGATTTCCATTGATTTCTTTTGACAATGCTAAAAAGTATTTCATTCAAATGAAAAATGAAACCAGTAGCTTATTTGTACAGCATTTGCTTAGAGCACAAGGGAACCAGGTTCGCGTCCAGACTGCATCGTTCCAAAGACATGATAAACATGGTACCAAACTAATTCCCTTGCTAGACACTAGAAATCAAAAGTTAAAAGCTGGCTTCTTGAGGCAATGAATACCATCAGAAATGAAGGGTCCATATTGATTAATCAAGTATAAAGAAACAAGTTTTACACTTCACCTATTAAAATGAATTAGTATAAACTAACTGATCAGTAAGACTGTCCATATAGAAATATATCTAGTAGAAAGCACAGGCCTAAGAAATTATACCACAAAATACAGATTTTTGAAATTCCCCATCAACGGGGAAACATTTGCAATCGAGTCTAGATGTAAAATACTACACAAAACAATAATATATATATCATTTACCATGTTTAAGATACATTTTAGGTCATATTCACTGATCGGATTCCATGACGGTCTCGTTGTTTACAAATTTAACAAGAGGACCCAAAGGGCCCTAGGTTGCTCACCGGTCGTTGTAGTGCATGCAAGCCCTGTGATTTGACCTAGTGACCTCACACTTGAACTAGATTTTGTTGAGATGATCATAATGACCAAATTTCATAAAGATGAGGCTAAAATGATCTCTAGTGACTACACAAGGTCTTTCTATGATTTGACCTAGTGACCTAGTTTTTTACCCTGGATGACCCAATATGCATCTTGACCTAGATCTAACTGAGATGATCATTGTGACCAAATTTCATAAAGATGTCAAAATTGTGACCTCTAGTGACTACACAAGGTTTTTCTATGAATGGATCTTGTGACCTAGTTCTTGACCCCATGAGGACCCAATATCAAACTTGACCTAAGTTTTGTTGAGATGATCATTGTGACCAAGTTTCATAAAGGTCAAAATTGTGACCTCTAGTGACTACACAAGGTTTTTCTATGATTTGACCTTGAGACCTAGTTTTTTACCCCGGATGACCCAATATCGAACTTTACCTAGATTTTGTTGAGATGATCATTGTGACCAGGTTTCATAAAGATTATGCCAAAATTGTGACCTCTACAGAGGACACAACCCAATTGTTGACAGACTGACGAAGAGTGATCATAAAAGCTCACTCTGTCACTTTGTGACAGGTGAGCTAAAAACAGTCCCGCAGTGAATAGTCATTAGCGTATATTATATAAATGCTGTAGCGCACAGATAATCCAAAGCAACACAGAAACTACGGGAGCGCCTAGCCATCCACGCAAGAGTCAGACATAGAACCATCCATATCCCCATGAATGGATATTTCAAGCAAGCCTATATACTCACTCCGCAATGAATGACACACTGTGGACTTCGAATTTTGTGCATAATTAGCCATAGAGAGGTAATTATAAATGATAACTACACTGAAGTGAAGTACGGGGAGACTTATTACAGCCGCCACAGTCTAATAATGTTCCTATTCAATCATAAATAAACATAAGCATTTTTAAATTTGTAATTTTATTACATTAGAATATTAATTAAAATAAATTGTATAAAGTTTAAAACATTGTTTATTGTTATATGCAAATAAGTAAGGGAAGTCAGCGGTAATCAGCATGTCATTCACTGTGGGACTGTTGCACTGATGGGTGCAAAAACTTGTATTGTTTCACCCACCCACAGGTAAATCATAGCAAGGGACTGTCCAATCACTTTCAGTGTTTGACCTATATACAGTTCCAGTCATCTATTGTTTTACAATATGAACAAAGAAGGGATTTTGCCAGGACTGAAGAACTGTATAATGTGTGTCTTTGGTCACAACATTTATCCATCTATAGAAGCAAATTAGTGTTATTTTCGGTATATTTCAATAATCAATTCCAATGCGAGAACACATTGATCCCAGAAATTTCAGCTAGCTAGCTTCAATAAATGATGAGGAAGTTTACAGTATAAAGCTAACCATGATTTCAACAATCCTGTCACTTCAATAGAATCCTCCATCCCCACTTCATCATGGTCCAACTCTCACGTCATCATGGTCCCACTCACACGTCATCACGGTCCCACTCTCACGTCATCACGGTCCAACTCTCACTTCATCACGGTCCAACTCTCACTTCATCACGGTCCAACTCTCACTTCATCACGGTCCAACTCTCACTTCATCACGGTCCAACTCTCACTTCATCACGGTCCAACTCTCACTTCATCACGGTCCAACTCACACGTCATCATGGTCCAACTCTCCATGGTCCAACTCTTACTTCATCACGGTCCAACTCTCACTTCCACCATGGTCCAACTCTCACTTCCACCATGGTACATCTGTCTTATCCCTTGTCCATCTGTCTACGCCAAGGAGTCCAATCAAGAGCTGTAACTGCAATATAGGCATGAATTAGAACATGATCTTGGGAAGTTAATGTTAAAAAAAATAAATAAAAAAATAAAAAATAAAAAAACTCGTAACATCTAAAAAACTAAACAAAAGCATAAGAAAAACAAAATAACATCTTAATCATCAACTAAAACTAACTATAAAGCTAAATAAAAAAATACAACATCTAAGAAAACTACACAACAAAACCATTAGAAAAACAAAATAACATCTTAATTATCAACTAAAACTAACTATAAAGCTAAATAAAAAAATACAACATCTAAGAAAACTACACAACAAAACCATTAGAAAAACAAAATAACATCTTAATTATCAACTAAAACTAACTATAAAGCTAAATAAAAAAATACAACATCTAAGAAAACTAAACAACACAAGCATTAGAAAAACAAAATAACAAAATCTTACTTATCAACTAAAACTAACTATAAAACTAAATAAAAAAAACTATACAACAAAACCATTAGAGAAAAAAATAACAGAGCAAAAACTTCCCATAAAATGGATGCGAAGAAATCTTCCACCATGGTACATCTCCATCTTCGCCAAGAAGTCCAATCAAGAGCTGGAACTGCAATATAGGCATGAATTAGAATTAGAACATGATCTTGGGAAGTTAATGTTAAAAAAAAAAATAAAAAAAAATAAAAAATAAAAAAACTGGTAACATCTAAGAAAACTACACAACAAAACCATTAGAAAAACAAAATAACATCTTAATTATCAACTAAAACTAACTATAAAGCTAAATAAAAAAATACAACATCTAAGAAAACTACACAACAAAACCATTAGAAAAACAAAATAACATCTTAATTATCAACTAAGACTAACTATAAAGCTAAATAAAAAAATACAACATCAAAGAAAACTACACAACAAAACCATTAGAAAAACAAAATAACATCTTAATTATCAACTAAAACTAACTATAAAGCTAAATAAAAAAATACAACATCTAAGAAAACTACACAACAAAACCATTAGAAAAACAAAATAACATCTTAATTATCAACTAAAACTAACTATAAAGCTAAATAAAAATATACAACATCTAAGAAAACTACACAACAAAACCATAAGAAAAACAAAATAACATCTTAATTATCAACTAAAACTAACTATAAAGCTAAATAAAAAAATACAACATTTAAGAAAACTACACAACAAAACCATTAGAAAAACAAAATAACAATATCTTAAAACTAACTATAAAGCTAAATAAAAAAATACAACATCTAAGAAAACTACACAACAAAACCATTAGAAAAACAAAATAACATCTTAATTATCAACTAAAACTAACTATAAAGCTAAATAAAAAAATACAACATTTAAGAAAACTACACAACAAAACCATTAGAAAAACAAAATAACATCTTAATTATCAACTAAAACTAACTATAAAGCTAAATAAAAAAATACAACATCTAAGAAAACTACACAACAAAACCATTAGAAAAACAAAATAACATCTTAATTATCAACTAAAACTATCTATAAAGCTAAATAAAAAAATACAACATCTAAGAAAACTACACAACAAAACCATTAGAAAAACAAAATAACATCTTAATTATCAACTAAAACTAACTATAAAGCTAAATAAAAAAAACTATACAACAAAACCATTAGAGAAAAAAATAACAGAGCAAAAACTTCCCATAAAATGGATGCGAAGAAATCTTCCACCATGGTACATCTCCATCTTCGCCAAGGAGTCCAATCAAGAGCTGGAACTGCAATATAGGCATGAATTAGAATTAGAACATGATCTTGGGAAGTTAATGTTAAAAAAAAAAATAAAAAAAAATAAAAAAACTCGTAACATCTAAGAAAACTACACAACAAAACCATTAGAAAAACAAAATAACAATATCTTAAAACTAACTATAAAGCTAAATAAAAAAATACAACATCTAAGAAAACTACACAACAAAACCATTAGAAAAACAAAATAACATCTTAATTATCAACTAAAACTAACTATAAAGCTAAATAAAAAAATACAACATCAAAGAAAACTACACAACAAAACCATTAGAAAAACAAAATAACATCTTAATTATCAACTAAAACTAACTATAAAGCTAAATAAAAAAATACAACATCTAAGAAAACTACACAACAAAACCATTAGAAAAACAAAATAACATCTTAATTATCAACTAAAACTAACTATAAAGCTAAATAAAAAAATACAACATCTAAGAAAACTACACAACAAAACCATTAGAAAAACAAAATAACATCTTAATTATCAACTAAAACTAACTATAAAGCTAAATAAAAAAATACAACATCAAAGAAAACTACACAACAAAACCATTAGAAAAACAAAATAACATCTTAATTATCAACTAAAACTAACTATAAAGCTAAATAAAAAAATACAACATCTAAGAAAACTACACAACAAAACCATTAGAAAAACAAAATAACATCTTAATTATCAACTAAAACTATAAAGCTAAATAAAAAAATACAACATCTAAGAAAACTACACAACAAAACCATTAGAAAAACAAAATAACATCTTAATTATCAACTAAAACTAACTATAAAGCTAAATAAAAAAATACAACATCTAAGAAAACTACACAACAAAACCATTAGAAAAACAAAATAACATCTTAATTATCAACTAAAACTAACTATAAAGCTAAATAAAAAAATACAACATCTAAGAAAACTACACAACAAAACCATTAGAAAAACAAAATAACATCTTAATTATCAACTAAAACTAACTATAAAGCTAAATAAAAAAATACAACATCTAAGAAAACTACACAACACAAGCATTAGAAAAACAAAATAACAAAATCTTACATATCAACTAAAACTAACTATAAAACTAAATAAAAAAAACTATACAACAAAACCATTAGAAAAAAAAATAACAGAGCAAAAACTTCCCATAAAATGGATGCGAAGAAATCTTCCACCATGGTACATCTCCATCTTCGCCAAGGAGTCCAATCAAGAGCTGGAACTGCAATATAGGCATGAATTAGAATTAGAACATGATCTTGGGAAGTTAATGTTAAAAAAAAAAATAAAAAAAAATAAAAAAACTCGTAACATCTAAGAAAACTACACAACAAAACCATTAGAAAAACAAAATAACATCTTAATTATCAACTAAAACTAACTATAAAGCTAAATAAAAAAATACAACATCTAAGAAAACTACACAACAAAACCATTAGAAAAACAAAATAACAATATCTTAAAACTAACTATAAAGCTAAATAAAAAAATACAACATCTAAGAAAACTACACAACAAAACCATTAGAAAAACAAAATAACATCTTAATTATCAACTAAAACTAACTATAAAGCTAAATAAAAAAATACAACATCTAAGAAAACTACACAACAAAACCATTAGAAAAACAAAATAACAATATCTTAAAACTATCTATAAAGCTAAATAAAAAAATACAACATCAAAGAAAACTACACAACAAAACCATTAGAAAAACAATATAACATCTTAATTATCAACTAAAACTAACTATAAAACTAAATAAAAAAACTATACAACAAAACCATTAGAGAAAAAAATAACAGAGCAAAAACTTCCCATAAAATGGATGCGAAGAAATCTTCCACCATGGTACATCTCCATCTTCGCCAAGGAGTCCAATCAAGAGCTGGAACTGCAATATAGGCATGAATTAGAATTAGAACATGATCTTGGGAAGTTAATGTAAAAAAAAATAAAAAAATGCTGTCAACTTGGAAGTTAACGCGAGGTTGTAATATATATCCATATTATATCAGAAAAGTAACAGTAAATATCGTTTCAACCATAGCAAATGGACTCGTCCGATGGTCATATTTCGAAGGTCGTTGTACATCTATACACATCATAAACACCAAAGTTCATAGATAACAACTGCATACAACAATTAACAAGAGATGTTTGTAAAACATGTATGCACCAATGGCAGCCCAATGGTCATAAATGTTGAAGGTCGTAATGACCTTGACCTTTGACCTCAAAATAAAAAGGGGTCATCTACTGTTGCTGACCAACCTTCATGTATAGTTTGAAGATCGTAGGTCTAAGCGTTCTTGAGTTATCAAACAGAAACCATTTAGTACGACCGACGGAAATACTGACATGTGCAAAGCAATATACCCCTCATCAAAGATAGGGGCATGATAAATTCAGGATGGTTGCCAGTCAACAATCTTGAATTTCCATGTTAAGGGAGTAGAGTCTAATCTTTAGTGAAATAGTGCAATTTTCGTTTTGTCTTCAAATTAAAGTTGCTGAATAAAATAAGCATTGTATTATGATGCACTACATGTACTCTTGAAGTTCAACCCAAAATAAATATTGATAAAGTGAATTTATTGAAGCATGACAGCATTTTAATTGCAAATCTTACTCGTTCACAAACAAAGTCAACATGGCATTAAGAGTCAAAGTTTGTTGTCGGGGACAAAGCCAATAGTATAAGGAACAAACTCTTACAAAGAAATAATTATGAAACAAATTCATGAACTTTTATCATGCAAAAAACCAATGATCATCAATGACCTTGCAAACCGAAAGTAGAAAAATGGCAACAATCTTGAATATGTCTTAAACTAAGTAAAAGTTTGTTCCCTAGAGTTTAATCGTAAGAATGATATACATTTTAGCAAGTATCCTTGGGCAGTTTGCGTTTGCGAACGAGCAAGATTTACAATGAAAATGCTGCCATACTTCAATAAATTCACTTTTTCTTTCAAACGGGCTTATAAAAATAGGACCATATTGCAAAATTACCTCGTAGTCCATTGAAGCAGTCATTGTATGACAGGAACATGGGGACAAGGTTCTTCGGGTTGACCATTTCAACTCCAAATTCAAGTCAAGGAGCTGGGTCAGATTTGCTACCTGAAAACATTGCAATTCAACTTGGTAAGCTTACATATACATTGTAACACCAAGAAGTCAATATTCCTGATGTATAACATACACTTTATCCAACTGATGAAGAATATGTTGCGCATTTATTAAAATGATTGATCCTAGACCGGTTAACCCCTACTCTACTTTCACTTTCATATTTAGGTCTAAATGTCAAAATGTTCAAGATTAAACAGTTTCACTACATCCAATACATGTTCACAATGACTTTAAACTCAATTTCATGATTTCAAAGCACAATTGTCAATGCATTGCACCATTTCCCGTCAATCCAATGTTTCTTTCAGGACTCTTTTGAGTGTATCACCATTTGGGCCACTTATGTATTTAGTGGTTCCTTACCTTTAGGCAGAAATCATTTACATTGGACGATATTATTTCGTAAATCTACATGTTTAAATTATATATTTGAAGTTTATTATGAAATTTCACTTGTAACTTAATTACGTCAAATGTATCTATTGTTTAGTTTAACCTTGACGCACGTAAACATCAGGGCGCTACCATTTTGAAACGTCATCTTGTGACTTAGTCGAGTTTCTTGGTATTACGTCATTTACGATAAGGGCATTTTATGCTTGCCGCGGCTCAGTCAAATAGTCTTGTTTCTATAATATTTTTGTGAAAAACACAAATCAGTAAAATTCAAACAACATTCTAAAAATCAGCTCCAACATGGGAATTACATTTTAAATTTACCTGGCGAACCTTCTTCATCAGGCTGTCCACAATAAAACAGGTAGACAATAAGGAAAAAATGAACAGTCGTCCATCCAATCCATCTTCTTCAAGTGCGCCACAGTTACCAGTAACCAGTAACATCTATAGCTCTACCAGGGACACTCAGCATCACCAGGTAACCAGAGACAGTTTGGTACCAACCCAGTAAACTATCCAGACTAGGTGGACCTGTAATATAGCACAGTAACACACAATCATACCATGACCATAATTTGCTAAAATTTTGACCAATAAAACATATAGTCATTATCATTTTATTCGTTTTAAAAAAAATCAATATTTAAATTAATTGAATATTTGCTGCCGAGAGTTAGGCATCTATTATTATCAACACATAAATGATGTTCACACTAAGCTATTGAAACCTTTGCAGCCTAGAATTGTAGATCAATAGACAACAAGTACTAGGTAGTTATTTTGCTATCATTGTCATTTACTGAAGTCAATCTCTAAGTAGAACATAACCTGTCTAGTCTGGTGATAATTCAGCACTCTACCAACTGAGCTAACAGGGCTGGCTTTTAGCACATTAGAGAAACAGGCATGATTAAACAATATAAACCAACACAAAAACCCACCATTTTCTCTTCCGTCTCCTCTCATTGTGAAGTGAAGCGCACAGGGTTGACCAGGTTGATCAGGAAACTCATTCATTACTGGGACACCAACTAGTTCCATAAATCCTCGAGGTCCTGTCTCACCTGGACAACCTGTAAAACATATGAAACCATATATTATACTGTTATTGACTTATGTTGAGGTGAATATGATGTTTTGTTGACCTGCAAAAAAGTGATATTGACTGATGATCATCGAAACATAAGTCAACAACTGTTATATTATATATAGTTTGCCAGAGATAACTCTAGACTTATCAATAAGCAAACATGCATTACATAAACACTGCATGGTCGTACATCATTACAAGAGGGCCCTTTGGGCCCTAGGTCGCTCACCTGTCATAAAAGTGCATACAAGACCTGTGATTTGACCTAGTGACCCAGTTCTTGACCCAATATCACACTTGACCTAGATTTTGTTGAGATGATCATTGTGACCAAGTTTCATAAAGATTATGCACAAGGGTTTTCTATGATTTAAACTCGTGACCTAGGTTTTTGGGCGCTCACCTGCTAAACATGGCCAAACTTTGAACTTGACCTTAAGGTCATCAAGATAAACATTTTGACCATAGATGATGAAGATTAAAGCAAAAATATGGCCTCAAGAGTGTTAATTAGGTTTTTCTATTATTTGACCTTTTGACCTAGTTTTTGACCCCACATGATCCAACTTCGTACTTGGCCTAGATTTCATTAAGATGCAACTACTGACCAAGTTTGGTGAAGATCAAAGCAAAAATGTGGCCCCACAGTGTTAACAAGGTTTTCCTATTATTTGACCTTTTCACCTAGTTTTTGACCCCACATGACCCAACTTCAAACTTGACCTAGATTTCATTGAGATACAACTACTGACCAAGTTTGGTGAAGATCCAAGCAAAATTGAAAGTGCTAGAGTGTTAACGGTGAAAAGTCTTAACGGACGGACGGACAGACGGACATTCTAACATTACAGTTTTATGTGACTAAATAAGTCACATAAACTGAAAAAAAGCCACATAAACCCAAAATTCTTAAAGTTGAGGTTTATGGGACTTTTTTAGCCACATAAAGTAGATTTGTGAGGGCGATAGACTGACAGACGGACGAAGGACAAAAAACAATCACAAAAGCTCACCTTGCCACTTTGTGGCAGGTGAGCTAATAAAACATATTGACTCTTTAATTATAATAACTTCCAATCTCCCTTAAGGAAACTGTATGCAATAGAGAGACGAGTCTTATTCAAATCTTCTAGCTAATAATGTTCTTATTATACATGTGTATTAATTAACCTGGCTAAGTTAGAGCGTATCAATAATAAAGACAATATGTGTGAGCAGTTGTCGGCCAAATAATATGAGAAATGACGTTATGTTGCAAGAAATGATGTCACGTCATAAAAAATGTTATGTCCACCCCAGCCTCGGTTTAAGGAGGTGTATATTAAAATATGTTGACTTCTCGCGTAGGCGGTCTAAGCCAAAATACACAAAATTATCATTTTACTGCTCTTTTTGGTTCATTTCACCCCAAATGTTATAACGGCATTATAAAAATTCCAATACAAGTACACTGGTCGCTGTATAACTTGACTAGCTAGCTTCAAAAGCACAAAATGATAGGGTAAATTACAGAATATAGCTTACCATAGTTTAAACATACTCTTCTTGAAGCCTGGACTGTAACTTCCATAAACAGTGAAGATTCATGGAGGTATATGGTTTACCAATGTCTTAAAGGTTAACCTGTAAAATAAGATCAACAATAAATTCTAACAACAAAAAGTAAGATAATCCTACACACTTTCTGAATATATAAAAGTATGTAAATAATGTTGAATAACATTGTATAACTATGCCAATGAATGATCAACACTTTAGATTACCGTAAATCGGATATCTCTAACTTTTCAATCACGGAACATGTTTGGACATATATTTCCATACATTTATGATTATAATAGGAATCTGTAAATAAATTACTGTTTGGATTTGTATAGGATAATAATCAAGTTAAAGATGAAGCTGTATAATTTATATTTATACTTGTATGACATCTTGATGTAAGAACATACAAAGATCATATAACAAATATATGTAGGGTATCTTTGGTACATATGAGATCGGTTCTATCGTGGAAAGTATATATAGGGCTGTAGCGAGTAACCGGGTATTCGGATATCCATGAGTTCAACTAGAGTAACGAGTACGAGTATTTGTCATCTCCGAGATCCGTTGGATCGCGATCTTTGATATAGATACCTCAACTATGCAGACATTTCTTAAATTAATTACCTCGAGTAGTTTACATAACTTTTAGATAAATACTGACAGTAGACAAGAAAGCATCCCTTATTTGCAATTCGAAAACAAGAAATATCACTGAATGTGATGAATACCCCCAGAAACTGCTTGACACAGTCAGATATGCAAAACTAGACTTGGTACTGATCGGTTATGCAGCTTCATTGAAATCCGAACATTGGTTGGTGAGAAATAGTGCAGACAATATCTATAAGTGTAAAAAATCAAAAGGCCATAACTACCTTAAAAATGGATCCGTCCAACGTGTGCTGACGATATGCACAACTAGAATTGGTAGCGATCATTCATGCAAAGTTTCATTGAAATCCGACCAATGGTTACATTTGTCAGCATAATTACAGAATATAGCTTACCATAGTTTAAACATACTCTTCTTGAAGCCTGGACTGTAACTTCCATAAACAGTGAAGATTCATGGAGGTATATGGTTTACCGATGTCTTTAAGGTTAACCTGTAAAATAAGATCAACAATAAATTCTAACAACAAAAAGTTTACTAGTAGGAATTTATTTTCTATTTTAATTTTATCCAACAGCTGAACGTAATAAAAATCACTTTACAATCAAAAACTTAATACATGACCACAAAAACATTTTGTCTTAAAATAAAATATCTATTGAACTTAGCACAAAAGCAATGCACAGTCAGCTCCGGGCTATGGAATTAAGTCCTCACAAGTGCCAATAGAGACCGATGGTATATAGCTTACCATGATTACAACAGCCCTGTAACTTCTTTAAACAAATTCAATATACTTCTACGTCTTCAAATCTTCCTCTGTCTTGTTTCTAAACATTGACTTGTTATTTCCATATACTGTCTCTTAGCATAGATCATCCCCTTCATCCAATCAAGAGCTGTACTAACATCTTCATTATATACCCATTAAGTAAACCTCCCCGAGTTTATTCCAATGAAGCTTTGACAATTTTCCCTAATCGAAAGTACAGGTACAAGATTCAACAGACTGAAAAGAGACCCAAAAATTGTATCAGTACCTATGCCCCTATATACACACCCTGACGATGCAATAGAGTCATTAAATAGTCCCTGATACCCGTCCATTTTTGTATGTTAATGATAAAAAATGCCCTTCAGCCTGCCAAGCTTTTCCCTGACTTTTGCCTTAGACACACCACCCGCCCAATGAATGATTAACCAACTAGACCAAATGCAAGCAAGCTATGTATGAAAGGATTCCGGAAAATGAACATGTGCACTCGTCTCTCTGCATGGTTTCTCAAAGCCTGAAAACAAAAAGACACAAATAAACACTTCCTGTTCCATAATTATACCAGAATCAAGCAATCTTACCATTGCCACTGATTAACTGTTGGAATATCTACAGTGGTATATGAAGCTGACAGATCAACTGATAGAATTTTCAATAAAACAGTGTCATATGAAACCCATCAGTTTTTGGAGTTTGACATATTAATAGCAATCAAATAAGGTCAATTTAGATGGTAGCCATCTTGAAAACTTGCAAATTGTGTTCTGCTGAGCTTTATTTACAGTTATCAATTTTTTTAACACATGTAAATTAACACATAAAATCAACTAGAATTATCCCTGTTGTGACCAAGGCCCCATGGTAGCATGTCGTATCAGTGCTATTACATCGAGCGGCTTTGAAAATGTAACACTTACACTTATATAGCTTATGGTGTCCCACTGGTGAAATTTCTCCCATTCAAGTGTATGTAAAATGACTCAATTAAGCATCTCTCACTTGATTACACCGACGTTCTGAATGATTTTCTGTTGCCGTTTCCATAAAAAGCACTCACTGTAATTTCAAATGAGCCATAGAAAATGGCATGTAGAACGTTTACTTTTCGTGCTATTTCAAGTCTTTTGGTTACACTTTATTTTTCAATACACAACAGCTGATTCAGCCGAAGCACCCACACATTTCTAGTCTTCCGCCAATGCAAAGTAATCCTGAAAAATATTAATTAAACACTTGTTAACTGTTGACAGGCAGTCCATATTTGAAATTCCACATTAAAACATTACTGGAACAGAACACATCATTTTGGTAGGAACTATTTTAGCATACTATGACCCAGAAGTACTTTCGACCGGTGTGACATCAAAATAGCTTCAAATTTGAAAATTTACTGACCGATTCACTTCCATTATAGTTATTTAAAGTATTGCAACAATGTTCTGCAACCAGTTTTCCCATTAATCCCCACACAACAATGTGACAGAATTTTAAACATGGCCGGTACCCACCCCTCCAATAACTTTGCTCAGAATTGAGAATCTCATATTAGTTGTGTAATACACGCCGATAATTACTTTTACATTAAACAAACATTTTTTTTCATCGGTAGCTAATTATAATCACGTTCAGCTTTGAAGTTTGTTCAATGTAAAATGTGTTAAAAGATGTTGTCCCTTGCTATTAAGGTATTGAGATACGATTTTTTACAAATGATATAACGGATATTAGAATACCAATTTGCTATCCGGATACTTGGAACAGAAAACGGAATAACCGATTATTCGGATATTCGTTGCCAACTTTATTATTAACACATACATGATGTTCACACTAAGCTATGGAATCCTTTGCAGTCTAGAACTGTAGATCAATAGACAACCAGTACTAAGTAGTTATTTTGCTATCATTTACTGAAGTCAATGTCTGAGTAGAACATAACCTGTCTAGTCTAGTGATATTCCAGCACTCTACCAACTGAGCTAGCAGGGCTGGCTATTAGCACATTAGAGAAACAGGCATGATTAAACAATAGAGAGGTTGCGAAAGTCAACGTGTAACGTGAATACCACTTTTTAGTATTTCGTCATCCAGGTATGTTTAGTTTCTACAAGTAACCGTTGTGCGGCAGACGAAAATATAGTGTGTATACATTGAGTTTATATAAACACTCATTATCCATTCACGTTATTATTATTATTATTAATAGTCATGAAGAAATCATGCTACACCTGTCATAATGTTACATGCACACGTTGTCTTTCGCAGCCAATTTTAATTGCAACGCATACGTATGCAGGTACGGTAACTGCATGTACACATAGTTGTACACGTTCGAATCGCAACCTCTCTAATATAAACTGACACAAAAACCCACCATTTTCTCTTCTGCCTCCTCATTGTGAAGTGTAGCGCACAGGGATGACCAGGTTGATCGGAAAACTCATCATTACTGGGACACCAACTAGTTCAATGAATCCTTGAGGTTCTGTTTCACCACGATAACCTGTAAAACAAATGAAGCATTTGAAACCATATATTATACTGTTATTGACTTATGTTGAGGTGAATATGATGTTTTGTTGACTGCAAAAAAGTGATATTGACCGATGATCATCGAAACATAAGTCAACAACTGTTATATTATATATAGTTCGCCGGAGATAACTCTAGACTTATCAATAAACAAACATGCATTATATAAACACTGCACGGTCAACTGACCGTTTGTTATCAGTTTAGATTTAAAGAGTATATCATTAAAAGTGTATACACTCAAGATTGAACAAAAATGAATATCGAAAATGTATTTAATTTTAATTTTTATTTGAAACAAAGGCTAGAGTTATCTCCGTCAAACTACACATTAATCTCTTTGTATTTTGTGCTAGTGTTTAGGGGAATCGGTCAAAAATTATTAAAGCTAGAGTTGTTGCCCTTTGCTACAATGTATTTGTGTTTTGCTTCACATACATATACTTATGAAGTATTTACCAGTAAGTATCTTGAACCATTTTTAAACTATGGCCAATGTTAAAGTTTTTGAAGCTGAAAATTTATCAAAGCTAGAGATCTTTTCTACAGCAGGCTCTGCAAAAACTGTCAGTCCTTCAGTCCTGACTGACTTTAATTCAGACTGACAGAAAATCCTGTATTTTTTTCTATTAGACGAAGAGGACCATTCACTCATTCAGGGGTTCTACTGAGGCCTAATGCCCAATCCTGAAAATAAGACGCACATGTTTTGGATGCCATGAGCACACATCCCAACACTAAACCTCTGTTTCAAACATTGTTATATTATCAAAATTTAGCATATAGAATTTCAAATGACCATAACTGAGTCAATAGTTGGTATTTTTTCATCAAATAACTTTCATTTTTTGAAGTTCATTCTTTCTAAAGCAGCAAATCCGGAATTCCGGATTAATCCGGAAGTGTAGAAACCCTGCTCATTTTACTAATTCGGACTGACAAGTTTAAAAACTTTTTGCGGAGCTTGAAACAGACATGCATATTCATCACTGGCATTAAGTATAGCAAGTTGCATTTGAATATATCTATTATGGTTTTGAAGTCACAAAGCAAAAAGAATGAAAGAGGAAATTGGAATTTAATAAAGGGCCATAATTCTTCCAATATTATATATCCCCACTATACATTTTGATCATTTTATTATAATACCTAAATATTACAGAACAACTAATTTCATGGCTTTATCTATTTTAGTTAAGGTGGTAGGCATGCTTGAAGGGCCTATAATTAGGTTGTTCGCGAGCTAAGCAACATGAATTGGGCGGTGTTAGCGCTTAGCACAGAATATTGAATTTGCAAGCATGGCACACTTTAATTCAATGTTTGCTCGAATCTCAGGCAATTGCATGATTTTATTATGGCAGGCCTGTAATTAAAGGTTACTATACCTTAGATTCCTTGTATGTAGCCACATGAATACAGGACATAAACACCACTGTGAACCTTGTTATGTTGCTCTCTGGTTTCGATTGGAAATCCCTTGAGTATGCGACAAGATCTAGAAGTATGACGCAAGTATGAGTCAAGGAATCGTACAAGGGTATCATCAAGTATAACCTGTTGAGAATTAATAATAAACAAGTAATTAAGAATTGCAAGCAATACAGAAGTCCCCTACCGGTTTGAGGCCATTTTCAATGTTTCTGTTGCCATAGCAACCACAATTTTTGTCAGAATCAAAATATTTTTAGTCGTGCATAATCCCCTTATTGCCCCCTATCCACATACCAAGTTTCATAAACCTAGCTTGGAAACTGTTTGAGTTATGTCAGGATCCAGATTGTTTGACAGACGGACAGACTGACGGACGGAGGGCAAACCTATAGTCCCCTCCGGTCAAAAACCGGTAGGGGACTAATTAAACAAGAGGATCATAGATCATTGGGCGCTCACCTGCTAAACATGGTCAAACTTTGAACTTGACCTTAAGGTCAAGATAAACATTTTGACAAAACTTGATGAAAGTTAAAGCAAAAATGTGGCCTCGAGAGTGTTAACAAGGTTTTGCTATTATTTGACAAATTGACCTAGTTTTTGACCACACATGTCCCAATTTCGAACGTGACCTTAAGGTCATCAAGACAAACATTTTGACCAAAGTTGATGAAGATTAAAGCAAAAACGTGGCCACCAGAGTGTTAACAAGGTTTTCCTATTATTTGACCTTTTGACCTAGTTTTTGACCCCACATGACCAAACTTTGAACTTGACCCCACATGACCCAATTTCAAACTTGACCTAGATTTCATTGAGGTACAACTACTGACCAAGTTTAATGAAGATCAAAGCAAATTGGTGACAGACTGACAGACGGACGACGGACAAAAAACAATCACAAAAGCTCACCTTGCCACTTTGTGGCAGGTGAGCTAAAAAAAACACAGACATATAAGAGTTCTTGAATGTAAAGTTTGAAGATCATAGGTCAAAGCGTTCTTGAGTTATTTAACGGAAACCATTTTATACGACCGACAGACAGACAGACATGTGCAAAGCAGTATACCCCTCATCAAAGTTGGGGGGGCATAAATATCTGGGATAGGACCAGTATTACAATATTATGAGTGTTGAATTATCGAGTAAATAAGTTATCTACCTGACACCCAACCTTGTCTTGTGGAATGAACAGAAACCAGTGAGCTGTTAAATCATCTTCTATAAACTCTAGTCCTTCTATCAAAGCCTCACATTGACCATCACAAACATCTGCCGGCAGTGCTCCAACAAGCTGAACATGTAAGAAAACAGGAAATGTCTTTAAAATGTGTCAATTTAATGCAGTCAAAAGATTAAAGTATCAACATAGTTTTGCAATCAATTGACTTTTGTCAGTGCTTGAAATGTGAAAGGATAATATTAAGTCAGACAGGAAGGCAGCACTCAGCTTGACCAGCCGAGCACAGAAAACAATTTCTAGAATAAATTTGGGTAATAAATTTTGGCAGAAAATAATATTGCAGACTTGAAAAAAAAATGTTTTCTGACACAGTTTCACTGATGACTTCAATTTCAGCTAAGCAAATTACATATCTCAAAACAAAATTTTCGCCCATCCCCTCCCATTTCACATTCTTTTACCGCCAAAGTTCTGGTCTACTCGCTTAACAGCAAAGGCAAAAACATTTTCTAAGAACATGTTCTACAAATTAATCGAATAAAAATTGAAGGTGTAAAGATAGGCTAATTGACGAAATCTATCCCACAGGTATACACACATGGTATTCTTTGTTAACATCAAATTAGACAGTGTTAGATAGCCAACGTGAAATTACGGCAATATTGTATCAGACCTAAATATACATTTAGGTCTTTGATTGTATCAATAAATATATAAATTTATACTTACAGTACATCAAAACACAACAGTCAGATCCACCATGCATACCAAACTCCGAATAGATGTAGAAACTCATTATTGCTAATGTTTCGTGATAAACAGTGAACTTGCTTCGACCAAGTGGGAACTAAGAATGAAATGATACAATGCGATTTCCTTGCGCGCGTCTATTTTAAACTGTTTCCCGTTCCCAGCTTTCAGAATGCGGACCAACTACTGTAAGTGAGCTGGAACGAGAACCAGACTATTTCTCATCCGTGACGGCATTCTGATCACCTCGGTCTTTATGCATTGTTTTTACCGGAGACAAACGGAAATGGCCGAGCTTCCACGATTGCCGTGACGGGTCATGTGATAGTGTTCACGTTTTTCACGAATTCATGTAGAGTTCCTGGTTTTGACAACTGATATGTGTTCAGCTAGATTAACTCAGGAATGTAACACATTCCAAGGTCAACCTAGTCAAGTTTTTTTTGCACTAGTTGACTTCAGGGGCATAGCTTGGTCTAAATCAATGTGTAGTCCAAGTTATTTTAGGGGGGTTCGGGCGGGGCATGCTCCCCTAGAAATGCATTCTTAGCAGTTTTCAGACTAAAACAAGAACTTCCATATAAACATAAATTGCCTTCTTGTAGGGGGTCCAGGGGCGGCTCCAGGATTTAGTGTTAGGGGGGGGGCGTGAAATGAAAAATGACCCTGGTGGGTGTAGGGCAAAGCCCTGCTAGGGGGTCCAGGGCAGGCGCGTAGCTACCTATACGCGAGTACGCAGCTGAATCCACATGATTCTGACAAAAAAAAATATTTTGTTCAGGAAAATAATTCACTTTAAACGCTTTCCTTCTTTGTCGTGTCTGACGTTACGCTCGTTGTTGGCGTACATCGGCAATTTGTATTTTTTTTACACTTCAATATTGCATAAAAATCGTTTTAGAAATACATGTACGGTTGTTTATATTTTGATATCACAAGAAAGAGAAAAAAATCGCATGCTAGTAATGTGATCCGCATTTGCGTTTAATTATTAGTCAACATTAAATTAAACATAGAATGACGGCGAACGTCACAAAAACGTCATGTAAGATGTAACACAATTTACAAATGCGCAGTGTTTAGCAACTTGGCAAATTTATATAATTATCTGTATCCGTCCAAAAAGTAGACTCGGTGATGTGATGGCAACTCCATTTTGCGCCGTTTGAATTATGTGCCGTTCAAAACTTCCACTCAAAACCGAGGGCGAAAAACATATTCAACTTAAAACGACCTGTATTCCAAATTTCTATACAATTCACATTGTGATATTTACGCAAGACTGTTTGTGCTTCTTTTGCTACTTTTATAAGTTGTACTGGTGTCTGACACTACCAACCTACCATACTGTAGTTGTTGCAGTAGTCTTTGACGTTAACCAACTCGCCCCAGTACAACCGCGAATAGGATTTCGTTTGGTTTAATCAAGAGGGAATCTCTAGTTATGAAGTTTATTGAGAGTCATTACGACGTGTGACCAGGCAAAGGTGCCAGCAACTAGTTTCACAAGCAATCGGTTAACTGCAAAGTCCATAACTTGAATCAATGGAGTATGTGTGTACGCCTGCGGAGAAGCACACGTTAAAAAATTGCTCAACTCAGTGCAGCAAATCGGTAATCTGCAAAACGTCTTTGAAGAAAATACAGGAAACTACGCTGCTGCAAGAGAAGAAATGACGAACCGAGCCTGCATAGTCTATGTGGTGGACCAGTCGTGCGGACTCAGTTTACCATTTTAAAGCGGCTACCCCGGCCACTATAAATCGCCAACAATTGAAGTGCTACATGTATCTAGAGCGAGAAGGCGATTCCACATACAGATGTAACATTCTGAGGTGCACGGGTCACCTTAATCGTCTCTTTACTAAGTTGATGTTGGGTTCGTGACCACTGAATAAACTGTCACAGAAGCAAAACATCGACTTAGTTAAAGCCGTTATGGAGCGCTAGGTTCCCCGCATGTTAGGGTAGAAGGCGCCGCAGTGAGAAATACGGCAAAGCTCTGGCCATGGCCGAATTCCAGTATATAGAGCCTGCAAAGCAAAAGCAGCTCGCCATCAACGAAACCGTGGCAACGTTCCCATGCACCGATCGCCTCTCGGAAATCTAGAAAAGGTCATTGTTCTAACCGTTCCTTTGATTTGCTAATCACAATACGGGTCTCCAGAGCCTAGTGTAAAATATATGCGATCTATCATAACCACTGGATGTCGGTCTGGACTGCCATTTTCGCTTACTAGTAGCTACAGACATATGGACATTGGTTGACAACGTTATCATTCAGAAAGTACTTTACTGCCCTGAAAAGGGACGGGCAACTAGACTTTTATGTCATATCTGAAGCTTATGTGAACATAAGCATTCAAAATGGGACTTGTAGATGTACATTTGTTTGATTTATGATTTAGCTTTCTTTTGAACAGAGAAGTACTCGGTCAATTTTAGAGTTTATCAACTAATTAATGACTCTAAAAATTACGTTGTTATAACTTAATAAAGCACCTCGGGAACGCTCCAAATGCACCAGATTACACCATTGTTTTCAAAATTTTCTGGGGGAGCATGCCCCCGACCCCCTAGCACAATAGTGAATCCACATGATTATGAGCTAGCTACGCGCCTGCAGGGGGCGAATCTTCCCGTTAACTCCTCGATTTTAGTGATTTTTAATGCTTAGACAAGCATTCCTCGAGCATGTCGCGCCTTATGTGCTTGCATCAAAGTACCTTCTTATAATGGCCAAAAGTGCATAAGAAGTGTCTGTGGTTAGTGGAAAATGTTAATTGCGCGCTGTGCGCACAGAAAGCAGAACAAAAATGACTTTAAATATGTGATTAAGTGTGATACAACAAATGAATTGACTTTACTTTGGCGATTTTAGGGGGGCGTACGCCGGGTCCGCCCCCCCCCCCCCCCCTTGGAACCGCCTATGGGGTCCGGGGCATGCTCCCTCGATTTTTTTAAATTATATACTGTCGTATGTGTTCTATGGTTTGTTTTCAGACTAAATATCAATAACAGTCCAAGTGAGTTTGGCACTGCTATACCACATATGATAAATCTACCCCCATTAACATCTTTATTGCAGTTTTGGCATTTTTATTTTTTCGACTTTCTGTGAAAAGTGTTGGCCGTGGAGTATACGGCCAATTATGTTTATCATGAGCTACATATACAAGTAGAACAATTGTTTCTAACGCACAAAAATTATCCTAAACATATGATATAGTATTCTCAGTAGTACAAATTTAGCGTTCCTAGACTCCTTGTAGGCTAATGTCAGTACTATATCAACCTGAATATCTCTAGGTTGTTTAGTCCAATTAGCATAAAATGATGTATTTTCATTACAATTGTTCATTGTACAACAATAACCTCTCTATAATTGGGACTTGTGATAAAAAATTATAAATTATGGCTGTGATTTGATTGCAATGGATTTGTATGTATGAAATCAATGATGCAGATCTAATTACTACATATGGACAGCGGCGATTTTTGCATTGAATTGTTCGTAAAATACAATGCTTTGCTACGATCTAGATTTGGATCTATTCTCTGACCGACGATAACCCGCCATGATACGCACCGTGGTATTATTCCATACATGTATTTTTCTCCACCCTACCATACGATGGACAGAACTGTATTTAGAATAGGTCCATTATAAATATAGGCCTACTTGCATAATAATAGACAAGATAAGAAGATCCAATCCAGTGATAACGTATATACAGTGTCCGTTTTAATATGGCTGCAGATCTTAATAATTTCCACTGTAACATAACTTGCATGGTTCCCGTTTCTTTTAGGGATTTGGTATCACCAGAGAGATGTTGATGGTGAAGATCGGTAGAGTAGTAAGGCGTATGGGGATTAAGACTCCCTTCAAGAACGGGATTCCTGGGAAGGAATGGGTGTCCGGGTTTGTATCCCGACACTCTGGCATTAGTTTGAGGAAGCCGCTGGCTCTGTCTACCTGCAGAGCCAGAATGTTAAACAGGACTGTTGTTGATAAGTTTTATGTAGATTTATGTGCTTTACTGAATGATGTAAATTTGTCTAATGACATTGAGCCGGCTGTTGCACATCCGATGTCTATTAGCCGATATCGGAAACCGATGTCAGGCCGACATAGCAACTGATATCGGACCGACATTGGACCGATATGTAATGTTTGCTGGGAGATATGTTAATAGAAGTCGAGAAGCTTAGCAACATGAAGCGAGAACTGAACTACAACCTTTACATCTCCTCCATGAATTGTCGGAAATATGTTACACTCAAACAACAATACTAGTATCTAACACTAGTTCTGACCGAGTTCTATCTAAATCGAATCAACATTTTATAAATTATGGCTGTGATTTGACAGTGCGAATGCCGATACGTTCTGAACTTTATTTAAAAGGTCACCTGGTGTAGCCGGGATTGGGTCATTTAGACCAGTATTATTTGTCTATATAATAACGACATGTTTGAGACAATAAACATAAAAGAAGCGCCTATGATGTGCTTTCGTTTTGAGGTGAATAAACATGGTTGGAAGGAAGAATGAACGCAGCCCTGATCAGCCTCTGTATCATTGTACATCTCATGAATCAGACAAACATATACACGCAAGTTAGGTATACTTAGGTTACCAGAACATGAATTATTAATATATTTCGACAGAGTGGTAATGTAGAGAAAACGCCAAGAAAGGGTTCCCAAGTAAAATTAAGTGAAAAGGGCCATGGTCGCCGACTTAATTGATGCCAGTTAATTAAAGTTGGAAGAGAAAGCGCATTCTATTTGACATTTCCAGATTAGAAATTACCAACCAGGCGAGAGATAAATCTATCTCTACTGTTACTGTTCAGAGAAAATAATTCCTTAAAGTATTTTCTAAGACGCGTTTTGCGCAAACGTATCATTATATATTATGTCGTTCACTTGTTTTATGGCACGACGCTGTACAGTACTTTGATCACAAGAGGTTACAATATATAACGAACTCAAACATTGGCGCGTGCAGAACTGAATCATAACGTTAAGACGGAATGTCGATTATCGCTAAAATACACTAACAATCATGAAGTACAAGTAAGTTTCAGTTAATAATGAGTTCAATGAAATGATTTCCGACTAACATGTGTATCAAAACATGCAACAATATCGACAAACGGAAAGGTCACCCATTTCCGCGACCCAAATGAAGCATGACTCTTTACGGACTAAAGATATTCGTACTCTGTATATGAATCGATGCATGCATGATGATTACTAACGTTCGAGGACATAAAGTCGTCGGGATCAAAAAGTCGTCAAGTATTTTAGATCTCGATGTTTGCCTCGTGCGGTATAGTGAACCCCCATTCTGTATTCGAATATTCTGTATAGAAAGTTCCCCCTAGCTGTTTCCTCGAGACACTCGATCGTAGAATCCACATTGCTTTCTATGAAAATGACAAACTTAACTTAATTCTGACAACGTAACATATTTACATCATATAATAATGTTAAAAGTCATTTTTGGGATGCGTCTAAGCCTCTCTATACTACCATTGCCCATTTCTTAATGCAACCTGAACCGCCTTTAGGCTGCTATGTGAATCCGCATTCAAGTAGTTCCAGAAACTGTCGACATTCCCAATACTGCTACATATGTTTCTCCAAATTTTTAAACTGATTTAATTCAATCATTAACATTAATAATTTTGTTTATTCTAAGATCAACAATTACTTACTTTTGGTTACTTTTGGTGTGCTGAGTCTGGAAGTCTATGACTTGTTAACTCCCCCTATACGAGTTTCTATTAATGAGCCCGGTTGATATATTATATTCACATTAAAACGTTCAAGTCTCCATTCTTTATCCAGTTTAGATTTAAAACTGACAATAGTATCACAACAAACTGTACTGTCATTCAGGTCATTCCAAGCATTTATGCACTTAGCAGGAAATGAGTTCAGCTTTTTGGATTTGTTACATCCTTTCTTGTCGATTTTGAAACGGTGGCCTCTTGTTTTGCCGATTTTAAACTCGAAGAACTTGCGATAATCTATATCTTCAAAACCATGAATTATTTTAAACAAAGTTATTAGATCGAAGCGGTTGCGCCTATAGTTGAGTGTTGGTAAATTTAAATGTTCTAATCGTTCTCTATATGACAAATTTCTTAATGCTGGCACTAGCTTTGTTGCACGACGTTGCACGTTCTCGACCATTCGTAGATTTTTCTTAGACCATGTCCCTGGACTCCAAACAGAACCCCCATAGTCCAATATAGATCTCACTAAGTTTTTGTATAACGCAATAAATGTCTCTTTTTCAATTCGAGGAAAAGTTCTCTTAATCATTCCTAATAGCCTATTTGCCCTATTCACGATCTTGCTTACATGCTTATTAAATTTCAGATTGCTTTGAAAAGTGATCCCTAGATCCTTTTCTTCTTGTACATTTGGTAAATCTTTTACTTGTCCATGTTTATCAGTCATTGAGTATGTGTGTGGAAATTTGATATTCCCAATTTGCATTGCTTTACATTTTGGCACTGAAAATTCAAGTAACCAGTCTTTTGACCATTCACCCAAAGTATCTAAGTCCTCTTGAATAACATCTTGATCCCTTCTAGCGGTTATAGCAGAATAAATTTTGCAGTCGTCCGCAAAAAGTTTACACATTGCCTTCAATTTATCAGGCATATCGTTCACGTACAATATAAATAACGTAGGTCCCAAAACTGATCCTTGTGGAATACCGGAGGTAATATTTTTCCAACTGGAGTACTTCCCATCTATGCATACACGTTGCCTACGATCTTTCAAAAAGTTTTTAACCCATTCAATTAACTTTCCACCAAATCCATAACCTTGCATTTTCTCTATTAATCGTCTATGGGGAACTGTATCGAACGCCTTTTTGATATCCAAATACACAACATCTGTTTGTTCACTTTTGTCAAAATTTGTAACCCAGTCATCTAATACGTCCAACAGTTGTAAAACACAGTTCCTTTTGTTCCTAAATCCGTATTGACAAGTACTGAACAGATTTTGGTCATTCATGTGATCCATAATAGTCTTACGAACAGTTTTTTCGCATAATTTACAAGGGACACTTGTTAAACTAACTGGTCGATAATTTGTTGTATCCGATTTCGCCCCTTTATTCTTGTACAAAGGCGTTATATTAGCTTCCTTCCATAAGTCAGGTACAGTTCCTTCTTCAAATGACTTGTTGAAAAAAATTGACTGGAGTGGTGAACTTAATACATCAGCTGTTTCTTTTAAGAAGTGTGATTATTGTGAAACTGTTTGTTAATTCGATATTTTTGCAGATAATCACTCTGCCGAGTCGATATCGAACTTGTTTCGTAATATGAAAATGATGTGTTCATCGAATGTCCCGGCTGTTTAGCTAGTTTTAGAAACTTCAGATCAGGGTCATGTGATGGTTTTATTAATGAATCGTATATCGTTTGCAAAGTACTGTTATGCAATCATATGGTGTGGCTATACTAGCCGCTTTCTAGAGATGTCTCACGCTGTGAGGGAAGTGATTCCTAGTACCTTTAAGTGTACTTAATGATCTCTTGTGAGAAATGTTGGTACCCTGTGCTAATCTTGTCAGGAAAAGGGATCTAGAGCAATGTAGTCTGTAACACACTGTCTGTGAACACCTTTTAACGTCTCTTGTTTGGTCGGCAGTTAAGATGAGCTGTTGACTTATCCTGGAATGTCTGCAGTCTAAGGACAAGCTGTAGTACCAACTCACAATTCTCTGCTAAGCTGCTGGTAGGGGGTAGATCTGCAATTTGTAGTTTTTTTTTGTATGCTATCTGCCCTGGCGTCTGCAAGTGACGAGCATTTGAGTAGAAAGTGTTCTATACTTTTCGTCCTGTGTATCACATAAATTACATATAGTCGAACTATTTTGACGCATTTTAAGATTCTAGCAAACATTGAATTCAAGTCCCTTAGCGTGCGAACCGCCTAATTATAGGCCCTTATAGCATCATGCGAACGGCTTATAAATCAAAG
The DNA here is from genome assembly GCA_947247005.1 of Spisula solida. Classification (NCBI taxonomy): domain Eukaryota; kingdom Metazoa; phylum Mollusca; class Bivalvia; order Venerida; family Mactridae; genus Spisula; species Spisula solida. The sequence goes on along the minus strand of OX365947.1, from coordinate 16,647,959 downwards.
CGCTGAAGGCCCGGTGTTGTTCGAATTATTGCATGCAGAGGAAGTATAAATAAACGTTGGTGTAGCTGTATTTTTTACAATCTTTATGTTTCTTATGACTTAATTGTACGTTGATTACTAACAAATACTATTTAATAATATATGCTTGAATGCCTCGACACCAAATTTGTATAGACTGGTCATTCCATAGTTAACAGGAAATATTCAAATCTGTATTGTACGAAAACTGAGACGTGACTGCATTTTTGGTGCAGCAGGTAATTACATTTATTACTATATGTGGCTTTATTGAGTTGCTACTAGATAACAATCTGCGATGGTGCTGCGGGTAATTACATTTATTACTATATGTGGCTTTATAGAGTTGCTACTAGATAACAATCTGCGATGGTACAGCCGGTAATTACATTTATTACTATATGTGGCTTTATTGAGTTGCTACTAGATAACAATCTGCGATGGTGCTTCGGGTAATTACATTTATTACTAGATGTGGCTTTATTGAGATGCTACTAGATAACAATCTGCGATGGTGCAGCAGGTAATTACATTTATTACTATATGTGGCTTTATTGAGTTGCTACTAGATAACAATCTGCGATGGTGCTGAGGGTAATTACATTTATCACTATATGTGGCTTTATTGAGTTGCTACTAGATAACAATCTGCGATGGTGCAGCGGGTAATTAAATTTTTAACTATATTTGGCTTTATTGAGTTGCTGCTAGATAACAATCTGTGATGGTGCAGCGGGTAATTAAATTTATCACTATATGTGGCTTTATTGAGTTGCTACTAGATAACAATATGCGATGGTGCAGCGGGTTATTACATTTATCACTACATGTGGCTTTATTGAGTTGCTACTAGATAACAATATGCGATGGTGCAGCGGGTACTTACATTTATCACTATATGTGGCTTTATTGAGTTGCTACTAGATAATAATCTGCGATGATGCAGCAGGTTATTACATTTATTACTATATGTGGCTTTATTGAGTTGCTACTAGATAACAATATGCGATGGTGCAGCGGGTTATTACATTTATCACTACATGTGGCTTTATTGAGTTGCTACTAGATAACAATCTGCGATGGTGCAGTGGGTAATAACATTTATTACTATAAATTATGTGGCTTTATTGAGTTGCTACTAGATAACAATCTGCGATGGTGCTTCGAGAACTTTTTACATTTATTGCTATATGTCACTTTATTGTGTTGCTACTAGATAACAATCTGTGATGGTGCAGCGGGTAATTACATTTATTACTATAAATAATGTGGCTTTATTGAGTTGCTTCTAGATAACAATCTGCGATGTTGCAGCGGGTAATTACATTTATTACTATATGTGGCTTTATTGAGTTGATACCAGATAATAACCTACGATGGTGCTGCAGGTAATTACATTTATCACTATATGTGGCTTTTATTGAGTTGCTACTAGATAACAATCTGCGATGGTGCAGCGGGTAGGTGTGCGGTGTGTAGACAACAATGTCCGGGTTTGAGGTTCACTCAATATATATTTTCTTTAACAATCACTTTTTTCTTCCTTTGCAAGTGTGCAAGCTTATTTGGCTTATAAGTTCAATCTGATATTTTATTATAATCATATGAATTAAATATCAGACTGAACTTTTTAGCCAAATACTGATCCCTAGTATATACAGGGTGTTAAAAAAGTTTGTTTTTAAAGTTTAAGTTTCAATAGTTTATTTTCCTGATGTCGGAAGAATGTATAATTTTCAGGTTAAATTCCGGAGGGTTCTACCATTGCTTTAATGTTTTGAGCATTAAATGAAGCTATTTGTGTAAGCAATTGAATTGTACACTGTACATGGCTCAGATACACCCTGTATGTTGTAGTTGGAATAAAATATTGATATGGCTGATCTCCCATTGTCACATAATACTAGATTGATCAGTTGTCCGCAAAGTTGCAAAACATGTACAATCATCATGGATGAATTATTGAAAAAAAGTATATGTAATGATACGGCTGATCCCCAAATTAATGTCACATAAAACTAGATAGATAAGTTGTCTGGATGGTTCAAAACGGGTACAATCATCTTGAATGATTGGTGAGAAAAATATAATACTAGATTTGGTGAGTTAGTCCAGGCATTTGCACAAAGAATGTATACAAAGTGTGTATATTGAACAAAAACAAGTAATGATACTGCTGATCATAATACTCGATTTGATCGGTTAGTCAGAGAAGGTGCAAAAGGCAGAGATTTGATCGGTTAGTCAGAGAAGGTGCAAAAGGCAGAGATTTGATCAGTTAGTCAGAGAAGGTGCAAAAGGCAGAGATTTGATCGGTTAGTCAGAGAAGGTGCAAAAGGCAGAGATTTGATCGGTTAGTCAGAGAAGGTGCAAAAGGCAGAGATAAGTTGCAAAAGGCAACAGTAGTAGAATTTATTGAATATTAAATAGATATTGCGCTAGTTGAGTCTGAGAATTAAGGCAATGACAAAAAGAAATTATTAATTGTACTTCGCGCCAGTTTATTCGTGACAATACATTGCTAGGTATATAATATATGTTTATACCTAATTGTTTATCTAAGAATGCAATCGGATAGATTGTTAATGCCAGACAAAGGCGTGACTGTATGTACATGTGTAATTAATGTTGTAGTATCTTAAATACTGGTGAATTTTAAAGAGCTACATTTAATGATTCTGGTTCCAGTTTGAGATGTAATATAGGTAACGGACATCGTTATAGACTTGTATAATATAAGTAAAATACATTATATAATGAGATAGAAGCTGTATAAACATTTCTCCTTTGTTTTCTCCCGAATTCAAATTTTGTTACCCCGCCTGTAGAAGAGGGGTCACGTTCAATGTGACAATATACAGCGTCAGAGTACTGTTTTATCAAAGCACTTACGGAAAGCTTCATTAATAACGGAGATCCCAAATGCCTTAACGAAATTCTTGTCAAAAGACGTGCAAGTCAGTGCCAAAAGATGACACCATGCTCGAAACCATTAATTACCAGCAATATGAATAAATCGTTGCAACAAGAATTAGCCCAAATGAAGGCAAACATTCAGCTACTGCAACAAGATGTTTAAATGCTAAAAAAAGGAAGTCAGTACGACCAGAACAAAATACACGTCTTAATTAACAAGACTTAATTAGTGAGGTTGAAACTCTGAAAAATAATGCCTCCAACATAGTATTCTTAAGCACTACGAGGGTCGTTTTATTTAATACCCGGACGATTGCCATAGCGCTTTATTGAAACATGCAATTGTAATAAATTTTAGTTTGATAAGACTTACTCACCAACTTGATAATTTGACAAAACTTGGTATAATTTTATCTAACCAAACTCAAACTGTGGTTACTATAGTAACCCAAATAAGGGCTACCCAGCCCAGCCCTAGTTTTCAGTGAAATAAAGTGTTGATATTACAGGGTGCATGGTATAGTTGCCTATTTTCAACGGAAACATCATATAACGTTATGTCTACATCTATGTTATGTTATATAATGTTTTATGTCATTTCTGTACTGTTACTGTGTGTGAAGCACTGTTTAGTGACAATGGGCGTGTTTCCGTAAATATCGCAATAAAACCGAATTTGTTAGGGAAAAAACGATTATGATACAATTTTGTAAAAGTATTAGTCATACACCTTTAAAACTAAAGAATCTACTTCAGAGAAGCCTTTTGGGAATATTGGTATAGGTAGGTTTCTGCTTATAAGCGGTTCTATGGTGACAAGAATCACCTGAAGATGATCACAGGCCGGGTCAATCTAACGTCAGAAACAGGAACGTGTCGTCGGTTAAACACCTGTGTGAGAGGTAAACGAAACTTGAAGAATATCTACTATTGTATTTACAGAACCATGCGAAATTATTGTTGATACAGTATTTAACACCACTACTGAACACCTTATAATGGTAAATATGTGTGGTTGTGTGACTTAATTAAATATTGCTGGCGAGACAACACTTGCCTAGGTTGGTTTAGAGACAAAGTTTGACTTTGTTGTCATTTTAAGTTCTGCAATGTTGCATCAACTTGAAGTGTTTGTTTATAGATGTTACGTAATCTCTTATCCTCTTGGATTGTTTCAGTAAGGTTTTTTAGTAAATAAAATGATGTTGTTTTTGCTTCAAAACCCAGTATCAACCAACACCATGAGTATGTTGAGATAATACGATTCCTGCGAGTTACGGGAGTCAAGCTTAATTTTAAAATGGAACTAATGGTGACCGAAAACAATATCAAGCTGATTTAATTCAATTCTACTGCATACTTTTACTTATTTGTTGTTTGGAAATAATGTGACAACAGGAATTATTTTCTGCACGGGATGTATTCCTCCTCGAGAAAATGTTTTTTATTCATTTTCGTTTGTGTACGTAATGTGTTGTTTGCATTAAAATATGATGATGTGTAGTCATCAGTAAGTGTAGTGTATCACATGCAAATGTACTTGTAAAGTTACGATATTGGGTCATCCGGGGTCAAAATCTAGGTCACAAGGTCAAATCAGAGAAACACCATGTTAAGTCACTAGAGGTAATAATTTTGACCTAATCTTTATAAAACTTGATCACAATTATCATCTCAACAAAATCTAGGTCAATTTCGATATTTGGTCGTCCTGTGTCAAAAACTAGGTCACAAGGTCAAATCATAGAAAAACCTTGTCTAGTCACTAGAGGTCGCAATTTTGACCTAATCTTTATGAAATTTGGTCTCAATGATCATCTCAACAAAATATAGGTCAAGTTTGATATTGGGTTATCCGGGGTCAAAAACTAGGTTACAAGGTCAAATCATAGAAAAACGTTGTTTAGTCACTAGAGGTCGCAATTATGACCTAATCTTTATGAAACTTGATCTCATTGATCATCTCAACAAAATCTAGGTCAAATTCGATATTGGATCATCCTTGAAAAAAACTAGGTCAAATCAGAGAAAACCCTTGTGTAGTCACTACTAGAGGTCACAATGTTGTCCTCATCTTTATGAAACATGATCACAATGATCATCTCAACAAAATCTAGGTCAAGTTTGATATTGGGTTATCTTGGGTCAAAAACTAGGTCACAAGGTCAAATTATAGTCATAGTCACTAGAGGTTACAATTTTTGCCTAATCATTATGAAACTTGGGTCAGAGTGATCATCTCAACAAAATCTAGGTCAAGTACGATATTGCTTACTAGGTCACTAGGTCAAATCACAGGGCTTGCATGCACTGCTACAACAGGTGAGCCCTTTGTGCAATGTTGTTATTGTCATAGCGACGGTGTATGGAACCAAACTTGAACAAAACATAAAAATACACAACTCCCATGATGTATTTAGGATACATACAACATTTTATCTGCCTTGGTCGAGTCCTTTTGTCTGAATGTCGCATTCATTTTTCCAAAGAGATGGAAGGATTGGTTGAAAAGTGTGCTTGTGCTTGTTGCCATTGCGTCATATAGGGCCAAGAACTAGGTCACTAGGTAAATCACAAGGCTTGCATGCACTGCTTCAACAGGTAAGCGTCGGTTTGTTACGACAACGAATGGCACCAATGATGGACTAGATATTGAACTTTGTGAAATATATCAAAAATATTTTGCAGAAAATCAGAATAATATATTGGTTGTTAATTGGATTGGGTACATATAAGTATTCTTCATCGAATGAGCTAAACTTGATCGCAAGGATCTTTTATTTTGTTAGCACTGGCTACGGAATTCCATTTTGGTGGGGGAATGCGTTGCACTCCTTCAGTATTATATACATAGAGCAATTTTGATTAGATCGACTGCTATGATATTGTATGGATAGAATTTCAATTTCCTGTGTAGTAAGTCACTGTGTAAAGCAGTATCTGGGGGTATTCATCATGTTCAGTGATATTTCTTGTTTTTACTTGTTAACACATGTACAGACACACAATCAAAAGGATTATAATTTGGTGGATAAGGCCAAACTTAAAATATTCTTTGTTTCTAGAATCGGTAGGTAGGTAAGTTAAAAACATTTTTGGGAATGTTTCAGAATGATAGTTATTGGTCAAGACATACAAATAATGAAATTTAGTAATAACTTCAAGGTAATACCAAGTCTTGAATTTAAGATAGGTACCAAGTTTAGTAGAAAGAAACAAGCTGGTAAACAAAAAAATACATTTTCATCCCCAATATTTCATAATAAAAATAAGCAGGAAGGTTACGGTCAACAGTTGTTTTACACAATCATAGTGACAGGGTGAGCTTTTGTGATAAATTAACTCTTCATCCATCATGCGTCTGTCCACAATTTCTTGTGAACACATTAGAGACCACAGTTACGACCTAATCTTCATGAAACTTGGTCAGAATGTTTGTCTATATGAAATCTTAGTCAAGTTGGAAACTGGGTCATTTGGGGTACTAGGTGATAAAGTCAAATTAAAGAATAACTTTGTGTAGGCACTAGTGGTCACAATTTTGGTATAATCTGTCGATATGTGTTATATGATATGAACAACAAGGTCCCTGGTTAGGAAAATATGATAACCTTGTACTTGCAACTGAGGCCGGCATTTACTGGATTCTTTGAAGTTGTCAACGATTTCTTATGTGATCATGAGGGCCTTCATGAACTATTATGCCAGGAGAGCAACCTAGGGCCCTTTGAATTTTTTCCCAGAATGTTCAAAATAATAATGAATACAATTATTTAACATGTTCATTATCGCATTATGAAACTTGCATTATAGTGTCCACTTTTAAACAGTTGCCGTTTCACTTACAAATATACCATCATTCATACAAATTAGATAGTGTAATAGATACTCGTTTTTAGTAAATAACTTGTGCTAAATAACAAGTTTATTGTACACTGTGGGACATAAAATAGAACTTTGTAGAAATAATCAGCAATGTTTTTGCTTGTTTGGGAAAGGTACCGGTACCGGACAAATTGGGAAAACTTGCGGCATTTTTACTCAAATCGGGAATTTTTTAATAAGTTGTGAATTCTTAAAGATCTGTCATATTTATGATAGAAATTAACATAAAATAGCTTTTGCATGATATGTCATGCATTTCCTCATATAAAATGCACAAATTATAATTTATGGCATGACTTGTGTGGCCAAGGTCTAATATCCGGATGTACTAGATTGGGAATTATTTTCCTCTGAAATTTGGAAAATGGATAATTTTTCTAATTGGGGGGGGGGGGGGGGGGGGTACCTAACACAGAAGGGGAAAAATTACTTAGAATTAAACAAAAATGAAGATAAAAAGGATCATAAACGGTACATGCTTTCAGTATTAATTCAAAATTATCAGATATTGAAGTAAAAAGAAACAGTAAAATAGACAAATACTGGCCTGGCTATAATCCTGCTTTAAAAACATAATTTGGCAACGTATCAACTATACAGCCACAGCAATTGACCTTCTTGCAGACGCATCATAGCCACATCCCTCCCCCATAGTTACGGCTTTCGTTGTAACTATGTGAGACAAGCTTTCATAAAAATGGCGTCTATTACTGAGATGGTGTCTTATACTGAGATGCCGTCTAATACTGAGATGTCTTATACTGAGATGCCGTCTAATACTGAGATGTCTTATACTGAGATGTTGTCTAATACTGAGATGTTGTCTAATACTGAGATGCCGTCTAATACTGAGATGCCGTCTAATACTGAGATGCTGTCTAATACTGAGATGCTGTCTAATACTGAGATTCCGTCTAATACTGATATTCCGTCTAATACTGAGATGCCGTCTAATACTGAGATGCCGTCTAATACTGAGATGTTGTCTAATACTGAGATGCCGTCTAATACTGAGATGCTGTCTAATGTCTAATACTGAGATGTCTGATACTGAGATGTCTAATACTGAGATGCTGTCTAATGTCTAATACTGAGATGCCGTCTAATACTGAGATGCCGTCTAATACTGAGATGCCGTCTAATACTGAGATGCTGTCTAATGTCTAATACTGAGATGTCTGATACTGAGATGCCGTCTAATACTGAGATGCTGTCTAATGTTTAATACGGAGATGCTGTCTAATACTGAATACTGAGATGCTGTCTAATACTGGATGCTGTCTAATGTCTAATACGGAGATGCTGTCAAATACTGAATACTGAGATGTTGTCTAATACTGAGATGTTGTCTAATACTGAGATGTTGACTTATACTGAGATGCCGTCTAATACTGAGATGCCATCTAATACTGAGATGCTGTCTGATACGGAGATGCTGTCTAATACTGAGATGCCGTCTAATACTGAGATTCCGTCTAATACTGATATTCCGTCTAATACTGAGATGTTGTCTAATACTGAGATGCTGTCTTAATACTGAGATGTCTAATACTGAGATTCCGTCTAATACTGAGATGCTGTCTAATGTCTAATACGGAGATGCTGTCTAATACTGAGATGTTGTCTAATACTGAGATGCCGTCTAATACTGAGATGTTGTCTAATACTGAGATGCCGTCTAATACTGAGATTCCATCTAATACTGAGATGTTGTCTAATACTGAGATGCCGTCTAATACTGAGATGCTGTCTACTGAGATGCCGTGTGATGATCTTAATTCAATTACGTTAAATAATTTCGCTTTTAAAGTCCATGTTTTGAAAATAATGTAAAACATTACAATGGGCCTACTGAAAACTTGCTAATCTTTAATTGAAGCTTTTTACGTGAGCAGTTACTAAATCAGGTCAAAACAGTTTTCGACTTACACCCTCACACACATAATTTGTTGATCAAACAGAATGTTTTTTTTATTTAAATCACTGTTTATGTATACTTTTTGTGCAAATCAGGAAATTTTAATTACATGTCTTGAAAAAAGCATCCTTTATTGTTACCGGTACAAATAATTTATTATATGGGTTAATTCATATATTTACATATGTACAAAATGTAATACAACAACATTTATTCAGCTTCTAAGCTATAATTTGTCTTCTAGCCTACAAGTATAATAATGTATTGTAGTGGTTCAGCCATGTTTTTGGCACTTATGCTACGGTCATATTTGCCCTACGAGCTCCTTACCAGCTCCGTACGAGTTGATTTTGGCAAACTCGCATGGCGTCCGTACGGAGCCCGTACGGATATCGAAGCTCGAGCATCGTACGGATTTTCGTGACACGTAGAGGACTCGACGATTTCACCAAGCTCCTGAGTTGTCTACGAGCTCGTAGATATTTTTTAAGTCTGTATTATCTCGCACGAACTACGAAATACTCGTGCAAGTATCGTATGATATCCTTATGGATAAGGAAATTTGCAAGGTTTTTTCATCGCATGGGACGCCATTAGGATGTAGACAGTGAACATTATCTCAACTGCTTAACTTAAATTATGACAATGACTTGTTATGAGTATGGTAAATATTGAAATGTTAAAAACAATTTTTTTTGGAAGAAAGACAGTCGGAGCAAGCGTAAAACCATTTGTACACAGACTTTTAATATCTTTATTATTTCGAATGTACATGTAATAACACATGGCATTGTTGTATACACACTATAACATACACAGTAATTACTAGGTTTTACAGTATTCATAGTGTACCATGTACCCATGCATGATTGATTTTCTGGTGATAGTCACCCATACTTTGTTCAATGAAAACTTCATGTTTCATGAAATTCTCATGCTTTCTACCCTTGGAAGGCTTGTTTAATACCTTCAAATGGTAGATATTGATGATTTTGCCAAATGTAGGACATTCCTAGGTTATTGAGCAATGACCTAGTTTAATCCATTGTACATTTATATAGTTCTCTGCATCGGTTTTATAGCACTTGATAAATTAGTTTAACAGTTGAATCATTAGGTAGTTTATGTATATCCAGTATCTAATCATATTTATTTTTCAGCGTTAGCTGTCTATAAGCTTGGATGTTGACCTACTTTAAAAGCCAATCAAATGCTTCTAAAAAACCCGCACCGACCTATTAAGTAAATATAAATGGTCAGATTATAGTAAACAAAGCAAACAAAGGCTGATACAAATTTTTCCAAAACCGCCCTCAGCTGATTAACAAAAATGTCATTGCCCAGACTACTCAAGTGAACACTGTCACTTTCAAAAAGGTTAACAACAGGGGGACATACAGTCAGTTCTGGGTGTAAAATGTAACAACCACCACTTTTAAGAGCCGCCATGGCCCCATACCTATTGACCCGTTGTCTCGATTTTTCCATAGCAACCGTGTTCTTAGAATACCTCCAAACCGACCGAGGTAATTAACAATTGTGACCAAATTATACGAGTCTCCGGGTAAATAAATTTAATTTGCTTGAACAGAGAATCAATGTGTTGTAGAACTTTTACTACTGGTATTGCGCCAATATCATTTGCACCACAATGCAAAAGAATAAAGTCAGGGAATTTATGTATACCACCCGAAACCTTATTTAAAGTAAGCATTTTTCTCTTACATTTCTCCAGACCAAGGCCCCCATACCCCTGCCACCAAACATCTGTTTTCAACATTCCGAGAAGTCCCCCCCTTGCCTTGACCTGACCTTGCATGTGAAAAGGCGTGCTTCAATAATGACGAGCCCACTAACCATATGACTGTGTCATCTCTCCCTAAAACACGGGCGGTAATCACATGACTTCGTCAAGTATAAAAGTGTAAATATTAACTAAATTCTTATGTAATAATTGACAGCGTCTGATTTCCATCGACCAGCCATTTTTATTTGCTCGATTGGTACACGTTTTGCAGCAGCTGCCGTAGCAGCACCAATTCTAGATGAATGCGACTTGTAATTAGCGTAGCCTTCTCCTAATAAAGCCAGGGTTTTTTTAAGTACCGCTGAAAACTGATACCTAGTCATGGGTTGTCCACTAAAATGCATGAATAACGGTCCACACAACTTAGGTCTTACTTGCACATACTGATAAGCACAGGACAGGATGCATTATTTGTACTAGAAATTTGCACTTTTACACCAAGGCCAGTTTGATCCGTTTTTGAATAACGTAAATGCACTATTGATATGCGATTTTTTATATCTAACTCAAGGTCTTTTATTGACAACACTTATGCTAAATTATATTTAACGCTTGTTATTTCTCCTACTCTTAAAAACCCATGAAAAGCGAGTGTAAATGCTGCCGAAAACAGCTCTCGTATACAGAAGAGCAGACCGATGGTAATGTTGTTAAAATATTTTCTAACAATTCAGGGGTGATTGGTAGTCTAGCATCACGACTTGGATTAGACCGACGTAACCCCTCAAGCAATTTATGTACAATAAAATTTTTAGTCGGGTCAACCGAACCAACGATCTTGCATTGAAAACTAGTTGCAGCCAAATATAAACGCACCGTGGCATGAGCTGTTTTACGCAATGACAAATATGCTACAAACTGAATTACATGATCCACTTCCGGTGGCCAACATTCCCCAAGATTTAATTCCTTACGAACACTTGAGAATCGACTTAAACCTCCGCTGTACGAGCGCCTAGTGTTTACTGCCAAAGAGTTCGTCAAAAGCCTTGTTGCTTCGCTGTACAGATTATTGACTTGAACCTGGCCGGGATAGCTTCCGGTGACGGGTTTTTACATCTGAAGCTAACAAGCGAAACCTGTCCCACTGTTTGCGAGAAATTGCGTCAGCAATTGAGTTAGACTTAGATGAAAGATGTATAGCTTTAAAAACTATTCCGTGCGACATTATTAAGATAACAGAACAAATTCACGCACTAGAACCATTACTTTTTTGGATCTTGTTGATTGTTTCTTCAAAATTGTAACCAGTGCCTGATTGTCGATCCACAAAATTACTTTATTGTTAGATATTTTATTACACCAAAGCATCAACGCTAGAAGAACAGGTACCATTTCTAAAAATGTCAACTAAAATGCTGCTTCCTAGCCATTCACCAGGCCATTGAAAAAATGCTCATTCACCTTTCATGTAACAAGCCACACCTACGGTAAGTCGGCGGAACCAGAGCTATCAGTAAACCATTCTAGAGATTCACTTTTTAACCATTCCATTTTCGGAATGTATACCACCCCATTCAAAATCGCAAAGGAACGTGAGCCACATTTCTAGATCTAGTTTAATGTCTTTTGTAATTCTAATGTGATGGGGGGTTGTTTTACTATTGACATGGCGTCATAAAATCTCCTAAGAAATGCCCTACTTGAGTGAATGACTTTTCCAAAAAAATTCAATTTCCCAACAAGTGACTGCATCTGCCTCAATGTGATTTTATCTTTTTTTAATACATCTATGATAATTTCGCTCAATTCTGATATTTTTATCTGAGGAACGCGTATTGACATGCTTATCGTGTTCAACTACAGGCCTTAAAATATTAAAACTGTCATTGGGCCAACCGATTTTTCATTAGCTACAGGAACACCTAAATCTCTACATATTTGGTCAAAACATGAAATCAAACATTGACATTGTGAAGTGCCGCTTGCTCCCGCAAGAATGAAGTCATCTAAAAAATGATCTAAAGAAACCAAACCAATTAACCAGTGTAAAAATGACGAAAACTTTTCAAAAAGGCTACAGGAAATAGAGCATACCATGGGGAGCATGCGATCATAGTAATACAGTCCCCCCAACTGCATACCTAACAGATGAAAATCACTAGGATGAAACAGTAATAGTCTAAATGCCGATTTAATATCACCCTTTGCCATTAATGCCGAATGGCCTAGACTGAACACCATATCCGCCACTTTGTCAAATGAAGTGCACTGAACTGAACATAAAACTGGGTCAATTTCATCATTAACACTTGTATGTTTTGGATAATTTATGATAGGTGAGTAATGAGACGCCAACCACCATCCGACTTGGGCACTACCCCTATAGGATATTTTCATGTTTGACAGCGGCAGACTCTTGAACGGACCGGCTATACGACCGAGGTGTACTTCACTCGCCAGTTTTGCATTAATGACTTGAAAATGTTCAAAAGCAGATTTAAGATTGGTTGCGAAAGATGCAAGCCTCGGACCCATATATTGTAATTTGAAACCTTTGGAGAACCCATGAATAAGCAATTCAGCATCAATGCAATTAGGATAGTATACCAGATATCTTTTTAAATTAGTGATTATAATTGGTGAATGGCCTAGGGCCCATATATCTAGGGGCTGCATTTCATGGCTTAAAGTACGGCTGCTTGAACTTGCCTTTAAAACCGGTAGCACGGAAGACGCTGGGCGGGCGGTGAAACCTTGCCTAACTGTATTACACAACCTGGAAGGATGGTCACCATTACATGACATACATACATGTTTGAAAACACAAACCGAATAAGAACATGTGCCTAAATTATAATCATAGCATTTCCTTTCAGGCATTCGGACATTTCCCATTTCTTGATTATCAGGTGAAGATATGTATAACAACCACAATTCATAATCAACAACTAACCATGCCTTTGTAGGATCAACTGACATTCTATGGCGAAATTGTTGGTCATAATTTTTCCTTCTGAAACCCTTACACCGCTTTGCTGCTGACATGTATTTTAGCATTTGGTGAAATTTACATGTATCAGCATGCACTGATGTGTAAATACCAGTATAAATGACAAAAGCATCAGTCCAAGCCTCAATGCTATAAATTTTGCAAGCATTTTGCGATTTAAATACAATCTCGCCAGCTGCTGTTACAATCATAGCCTTTGGGTTATCCTCAAGCTTGGAGTCTAACAACAATGAGAGTTCAACATTTTCTCCAGCAATAATTTTTGACCTCAGTGATTGGGATACATTTTCCCCCAATTGACCTTTCTGCAGATGCATCGTAGCCACGCCCCCATAGTTACGGGGATTCCTTGTAACTACGCAAGACAAGCTATCTTCAAAATGGCGTTGAACATAGACATTTAGCACGCTGATGTTGGCACGATTCCACCAAATATTTCGCTATAATCACGATTTAAAAAGATATATGGTAAAACATAATTATGTGCCTCATAAAGTAAATAGATCTACGGGTTTTTATGCCCCCCTATCGATAGATGGGGAGGCATATAGTGATTCACCTGTCCGTTCGTCCGTCCGTCCTGGTTAACCCAAATTGACCGTTTCTTCTAGCATTAATATGGCTTGCTACAAAGCTTTCATATTTGCATGGATGTTGTGTATGAACAATCTCCACACGCCTGTACCACCTAACCCCATTTTGACCTTCACCTAGACCTAATTTTGGACTTAGACTTATTTATAGGCAAGGCTTCCACAGGGGGCATAAGCGTTTAGTGAACGCAGTCTTGTTTATTCTATAATTTCACGTAACTAGCTACAAACAGTAGCGTATTTTGTCGCTGGTATAGCAGAACTCACTACATCTGGAAATTTTAAAAGTGTTAAGTTATCCTTGATTGTAAAATAGTATTCATGTTATGGATGAATGCAAATGTAAGGGGTGATCAATATATTCGTGAACTTTTCATCTAGCAATTTTGTTTTGTCAGCAAGACTCAAAAGCAAATTGACATTATTCAGTGTAGGATATCTCCAACTGAATGCACCTATAATATAGTTTTATTCATGTAATGGGTGCGTGACACATGCTGTCACATGACGTCATTCCAAGCGTCACCGTTTGAGCAGCACCAAGCTCCTTTCAGGACTCATATACAACCCACTGTATACGATTTATTATGCTCCCCGAAAATTCGGGGGAGCATATAGTTGCCGCTTTGTCCGTCTGTCGTTCCGTAGTTCCGTCTGATATTTTTGTCTGGAGCCTAACTCAAAAAGTATGTGAGGTATCATCATGAAACTTCATAGGTGGGTAGATCTCAATGAGTAGAAGTGCAGTGCTTAAGAACCACAACTCTACATAACCTATTTTTGGAGTTACTGCCCTTTGTTATTTTTCATACTTAGCTTTTTGTCCGGAGCCTAACTCAAAAAGTATGTGAGGTATCATCATGAAACTTCATAGGTGGATAGATCTCAATGAGTAGAAGTGCAGTGCTCAAGAACCACAACTCTACATAACCTATTTTTGTTTTGGAGTAATTGCCCTTTGTTATTTTTCATACTTGATTCTTGTCCGGGCCATAATTCAAACAGTATTTGAGATATCAATTTGAAACTTCATAGGTGAATATATCTCATTGAAGGGCAGTGCAGTTCACAAGAACCATGACTCTTCATTGCATATTTTTGGAGTTATTCCCCTTTGTAATATTTCATACTTAATTCATGTCTGGGCCATAACTCAAACAGTATTTGAGATATCATGAAACTTCATAGGTGGATAGATCTCAATGAGTAGAAGTGCAGTGCTCAAGAACCACAACTCTACATAACCTATTTTTGGAGTTATTCCCCTTTGTAATTTTTCATACTTAATTCCTTTCTAAGCCATAACTCAAACAGTATTAGAGATATCAATTTGAAACTTCATAGGTTAATATATCTCATTGTGGGGAAGTGCAGTGCCTAAGAACCATTACTCTTCATAGCATATTTTTGAAGTTATGGCCTTTTGTAATTTTTCATACTTAATTCTTGTCCAGGTCATAACTCGTACAGTATTAGAGATATCAATTTGAAACTTCATAGTTGAATATATCTCATTAAGTTATAGTGCAGTGACAAAGAACCATAACTCTCTTTTGCATATTTTGGAGTATTTTTTCTGTGACAAACATACCACGGGGAGCATCACCCGTCACTGACGGCTCTTGTTTACTTTTAATACGGAAATAAGTCATAAATAGCCAACTCTGGAATTTAAGGCGGAATAGAAATTGTCTCGTTGTGTTACTGGACTTAAAACTCTGAAAAAAAGCAGTTGGCTTTACATGGTAGCATCATCCCGATGAAGAAGGAATCACGATCTAACACGTTTAGAGCGCAATTTCTAAAGAACTCCTTTCAAATGGAATGAAAGATTTATTGTTTTGTAATCTATACTGATCGTAGAGTTCGCCAGGAACATATCGTTCAGAAATATGACTCTTTTTCTCAGAAATTAAGGAGGAGTATACCTAACTATGTCTTAATTCTTCCGTTTATTCTTATTTTGTCATGTCATGTGTAGATCACTGATTTGGAGTGCAAATAATCCCCATACATGTTGATCAAGTCATCTTCTAGCTATCGCAAGGATTTTCCAAGTTAGGCGTTAATTTTAATGAAATGCCGTTGCTCTGTGATTATTTATTGTCTGTCACGCTCGACGGCGCGCACTGCACCTTGGTCACAATAAGTGACGTCATCAAGAACATTGTGAGATAATTGATAGATATATATTGCCTGGTAATTTCATTGTTCTAGAATCAATATTTAAAAAGTTAGAAGGAAAGTCCTCGAATATATTGATCACCCCTCGTATGTATCATTATTACGATATTCCACACAAAAATAGATCTATCCATGCATCGTTCACCCACTGCAAACATACATGTGTATATTATAAGAATCGCTATATAATATGTGAGCTTATTAATAACAGGAAGTTAACATTTCAATGTCGTAACATATTTTATTACATCTAGTAGAATACCAAAGAGTACAAAACAGGGAACAGTATGGGGTCGAGATAGTGATGCATATAAATTGCTATATGCTATAGATTTGTAGTGGTATGTGTTGACAGATATAAGGCTTTAAAAATCTAACCTTTTAGGCTATATTTTTTTTATAAAATTTGGAAATGGAATGCATTTAGAACCACAAGTTTATCTACTAAAAAGCGCTTTTAAATAACTATTACATACTTGACCAAAAACAACATATGTCCAACATTATAAAACACTTCACAACCAGCTTTGTCGGGAAAAATTCGCACATTCTCGTTATTTGGAATGTATGCGTCCTTATTCTATGACAAACAATTAATACGTGCCTAGTTCTTTAAAAGACATTTTTTAAAACAGCCGTATTAAATTATAGACGAAGTTTTCTAGTTTCTCAACATGCAATTATAAGAATTGTTTTATTGTAAATATCAATGATATAAATTAATATTGCTTCTAACTCATACTAATAATATATCAAAATATACATAATGTAGCTCTTACTTCCGAGGCTCTTAGGGTTTAATCAATTTATTTACTTTCATGACATTGCAATCAAATCAAAGTTGAAATTCTCTAGTTTCTAAACATACCAATATATTGAAAATGTATTCAATATTAATGAAATAATGCTTAATTGAATATTGCAATATTTCCATTGATTTTAGTTTGTCTAATGTCCAGGTTGTCCTACAAAATGGCGGCGATAGACCGTAAGCAAAATGCTGCAATTTGATTGGCTAACGCCACCTGTCAATCAAAATAGGCAGAAAGGTCAATTGGTCATGAATGCTTAATACATTTTTACATGAAACGGGCTCGGGACTTCTAACCTCAGTAACAACAGTGTTTAATATAGGCACTGTTATACCTGGCTGTTGCTGTGCTGAAGTATCTTCCCTAACCGTAGCAGATGGAGTATTATCAACCGTGGGTATCTGTTTTCACTAACACTGGTCTGTTACAACTCGTCTACATTTCTTTTCTTTCCCCATCGTTGGGCCACCATCTCACTCAATTGGATCATTAGTATTTACCAGATTGATTGCCAAATCTGCTGCTTGGAAAGTTGGAATGCAATTACGTGATCAAATAAGCGACGTCACAAACATGACGTCATTAAAGTTGCCGTCTAATACTCTGAGATGTTTAATACTGAGATGCCATCTAATACTGAGATGCCATCTAATACTGAGATGTCTAATACTGAGATGCTGTCTAATACTGAGATGCCGTTTAATACTGAGACGCTGTCTAATACTGAGATGCCATCTAATACTGAGATGTTGTCTAATACTGAGATGCCACCTAATACTGAGATGCCATCTAATACTGAGATGCCATCTAATACTGAGATGCCATCTAATACTGAGATGCTGTCTAATACTGAGATGCCGTTTAATACTGAGACGCTGTCTAATACTGAGATGCCATCTAATACTGAGATGTCTAATACTGAGATGCTGTCTAATACTGAGATGCCGTTTAATACTGAGACGCTGTCTAATACTGAGATGCCGTCTAATACTGAGATGCCGTCTAATAACTGAGATGCCGTCTAATACTCAGAGATGTTTAATACTGAGATGCAGTTTAATACTGAGATGCCATCTAATACTGAGATGCCATCTAATACTGAGATGTTGTCTAATACTGAGATGCCACCTAATACTGAGATGCCATCTAATACTGAGATGCCATCTAATACTGAGATGCCATCTAATACTGAGATGCTGTCTAATACTGAGACGCTGTCTAATACTGAGATGCTGTCTAATACTGAGATGCCATCTAATAATGAGATGCCGACTAATACTCAGAGATGTTTAATACTGAGATGCCGTCTAATACTGAGATGCCGTCTAATACTCAGAGATGTTTAATACTGAGATGCCATCTAATACTGAGATGTCTAATACTGAGACGCTGTCTAATACTGAGATGTCGTCTAATACTGAGATGCTGTCTAATACTGAGATGCCGTCTAATACTGAGATGCCGTCTAATACTGAGATGCAGTCTAATACTAATACTGAGATGTTTAATACTGAGATGCAGTCTAATACTAATACTGAGATGCAGTCTAATACTGCAGGACTTTTTTTCTGCTGAATTGTGAAGAGGCCCAAGCCCTTTTGTTTTGTGAAAATTTAGCGCCAAAATTCTCAAAATTGTGAAACAGTAGGCGCATGGAAAAAACTTAACGCGATAAATCATCAAATTATGATACAAACTTTTTCAGATGTTAGTTCATTTTTAGCTCCACTATTCATAGAATAAGGGGAGCTATTGCAGTCACCCGAGCGTCGGCGTAACACTTTTGTTAAAGTTTAGTTACAGGATTTTAACCTCTTATATTCTCTAAGTCCTTCGAGATGTTGCTTTCATACTTTGCATACTTGTTTGCCCCCATGAATCCAACCCCTACACAGGAGAAGATAACTATTTAGCATTTTGTTGAAATTATGCCCCCTTTTGGACTAAGAAATGCTTATTTGTTTGCAGGAGTAGGTAACTCTATCAGGCATTTTGTTGAAATTATGCCCCCTTTCTCTACTTAGTGCAAATAGTGCAAATGTTAAAGTTTAGATACGGGTTTTAACCTCTAATATCTTCAAAGTGCGTTGACATATTGATTTGATACTTTGCATACTTGCAACAGTTCACCATCATGACCCAAACCTATAAAAGGGGTAGGTAACTATCAAGCATTTTGGTGAAAATTTTGATGAGAAAATGTATTTGTGCGTATAAATTCCTACGCGCTGTAAAATGACTAATGATTTTTGAGGGGCGATAAAAATGTCACTGTTGAAAGTAACCCGTTGAGCAGACGAACTTAACACAATTCATGGTTTTAACATTCATATTACAGTTAAGCTAGAAACTCCTAATCTAACGTCTGCTTGTCTTTTACTATTTACGATATTTTGCATTTGTTGATAGTATTGATCCACGTTTCGTGCTTTAACTTACCAGAGATCTTCAGCTAAATAGTTTGGATCTACCGTTAGATCAACCCTTTTCCAAGCGCTGTTACATAAATTTTCCCGCCGAAAGTTGAGACCATATGAGTTATTTATGTTTCGTCCCCATCTTATTCGTTCGCGCTATTCGCACCATATCCAGTTCGTACGCAGGTATAAATATGGAATAAGGACTCTGTGTACGCAGTTTTTAGTTTCTATATTTTTTTTCTACAGCAGGTATATTGCCTTTATGAGTTCTAGCAGTCTTCGAAATTAGCTTTTCAATTGTACTAAGCCAGTCGGGCCGGTTACAATTTTTCTACAAAATGTAACGATGGGCTCATACATCAATAAACTAGCAAAAAGGAGAAAAATAGCTAAAAGTCAGGTAAATAACTGATTACCCGATGAAAGTACTTGTTCTACAAGGAAAACCATCTTTTACACAAATAATAAATCTGGATATACGATGTCATCACCTCCCGATGCTGAGAATTCAGCATGAACGTGCACCCAAACCGTTTCGTACCCAAACTTGCCAAACACAATGTCAATAATCATCCTTTATGAATCATGAATAGTTATATAACAACATGTGTTCAGTCAAACCTGGGGTACTACAGAACTTTAGTATTTGTTTACTTTTTACCGGAAACGAAATTAAAATAAATATTTACGAATAGAAATTATTTTTAAAACGGAAAGTCGGTCGAATCAACGGAAATGTGGTTACGAAAACAAGCGTCTGGCTGAGGGCGCCCTCTGGTGGAAATTATTTCTAGACGATACATCATATACCTGGTGATGTTGTTTAGGCTATTTTTAGCCTCGTAAACAGATTTCGGATTTCCGACAAAGATAATGATTTTTCGCGAGTGTAAATATGTATTTTTAAACGTTTTAGACAAATTGCATTGGGATTTTTTTACTCGCTAAGTCGGGAGACGTTAATGGAGAATGTTACACGCCCGAATCGAAATTTACCCGCCATGGCGATCGGGCGAGTCCTAATTTCGAAGACTGGTTCTAGTATTGTGATGGGTCCGTTGAGGTGTGACTTGAATGATTCAGCTGCTATTGCGTCTCAGAAACCTTGTCACAATATTAACATTTGTTTTGAAATTCATTACCATTAAATATAAAACCCTATAAATTAATACCCAGAATTGCGATTTTCCCCAGTTTCAGTACTTTGATTTTTCTGATCTTTTAGCTTCGGATACTTTATATTGATCTTTATATTTTTTACGAATACTATTATATTTAGTGCATGATTTTACGAAAATTATTCTATTCGTTCTACTTTTTGTTCTTAAAAAAGCATTTCTTGCTTCTTCGAACACATTTTGAGCCGTATGACAGTTTTAATTAAATTATTTCAGTTTCTTATTTGTATTTAGCCCTGTTTGATTTCAACAGGATTGAACATTTATATTTTTTGAGAATAATGTTTTGGCATTACTAAAGTTACACAAGTTATAGTTAGAACATATTAAGTAAATATTAATAATTAAAGAGGGCGGAGCGAGCGAAGCAAACATTCTGCATTCTGATTGGCCGATAGAAATTTGCGCCAAAGCATGGCGTCAAGTCTGTTAGGAGAAAATTTTAATGATTCAATTTTCATTTTAAAATAACCGCAAAAATTCGGCGTTTGCATTGGCTCATAATGTACCGTAAATAATCGGCCATAAGTCGCACGCAGCCATAAGTCGCAGGGTGACTTTTGACTAAAAAATCGAGGTTTTTGTCAAAACCCTTTCATAAGTCGCCAGTAGACTTTTCAATTGCTTGAATCCAAATCCACAAACATTTTTGTTATAATGTACAAGTTATGTACAGAATCAGTTGACTATTTAGCCTCCATGATAATGGGAACGGCAGAAAAAATTGGTACAATCCACAAAGGTGGAATAAAAGGTGGATTCACAACAAGAGATGTTTGTAAAACACGTATGCCCCCATTGCAGCCCAATAGTAAGAAATGAAGTTAATTTGTCTACTAGAGTGTTTGTGTTTTTGTTGGTTATTTGAATACTTTCTATGTTGTTTTGTAACATTCTTTGGAATTCTGGTACCTTAAGTTTTCTTCATTGAAAAATATTTTTGTATTGTCATTTACATTGATATTTGCAATTATAGGTTCACTGTAAGTTTGTGCTTTTAAGAGAGAAAATACTATAGCATTGTAATCAGAGAAGTTGCTCCATTCTGTTACATAAAATGTTCTTATTTTATTGATATTACTTACGGTTGTTAATAAATAGTCTGTTGCACTCATACCTCTAATGGAGTAAAATGTAAAATTACCGACTGAATCTTCGAGGAAACAATCATTTACAATAATATTGTGGCAGGTATGGTTTTATTTCCATATAAACTAGTTGGTTTAATACCAAATTTAACTATGCACAGTAATTACTGGTTTTACAGTATATAGAATGTACCATGATTGATTTGCTGGTGACTATTAAAAGAAAACTTGTGTTTCATGTAGTTCTCATGCTTTCTACCCTTGGAAGGGTATATAAAGGTGTGTCGACACAGTAAGTCTTGGTGTATACATCTTGACCTTTAAAGCAAAATTTACCGCTTTAATGCATTGACGACTATCCAATGAATGTGTCATACATCTCCCGAAAATGTATGGTAGAAGTGTACTACTCATCACTACACCATACATTTTGACTTAAAGGTCAAGGTGTATACACCAAGACTTACCGTGTAGACGCACCTTAAGGCGGAGACAGAGATGCTTCTGTCTCAGTTCACAGACATTTTTTTACAACAACAACAACAACTTTTATTCAGCATTAAGCAATTATACATGCTTCTAGCCTACATATATACATAATAGAGATTTTTAGCCGTAGCTGACTTCGGGGAGCGAGAGACGAGCTTATGTAGGGGTTTTATCAAACTAATTTAAACTTAAAAAGTTAAAGGGGAACTATGACAACTAATGAAACTGACCTATTGAGTCAAACCAATTTCCTATTAATGCCTGTTCATTTTGTCACTTAACAACAAAATAAAGCATTGGTACTATTACATTAGTACAGTGTAATATATTTTGATAGCCCTGAGCTGTGGTTAAGAGTTTACTTCGTGTTTGTCTTGAATTTTGGTAAAGAATATAGTGTTATGCTGCGTAATGCTGTGCCTTTAACAAAATCACATCAACACGAGAATTCCATGCGTCAATATACACCTGTCATGACTAGCAATACCATTAAACTGTTAAGCGCGGACCAGCAGTTTTTACCGGGGGGGGGGTCAACCAGCATTTTCCTCATATGGTTTTCCTGACGGATTCATAGAATTGACAAACCTGAGTCTCAATGTACATGTATTAATGATTCATAGAATTGACAAACCAGTCTCAATGTACATGTATTAATGATTCATAGAATTGACAAACCTGAGTCTCAATGTACATGTATTAATGATTCATAGAATTGACAAACCTGAGTCTCAATGTACATGTATTAATGATTCATAGAGTTGACAAACCAGTCTCAATGTACATGTATTAATGATTCATAGAATTGACAAACCTGAGTCTCAATGTACATGTATTAATGATTCATAGAATTGACAAACCAGTCTCAATGTACATGTATTAATGATTCATAGAATTGACAAACCAGTCTCAATGTACATGTATTAATGATTCATAGAATTGACAAACCTGAGTCTCAATGTACATGTATTAATGATTCATAGAATTGACAAACCTGAGTCTCAATGTACATGTATTAATGATTCATAGAATTGACAAACCAGTCTCAATGTACATGTATTAATGATTCATAGAATTGACAAACCTGAGTCTCAATGTACATGTATTAATGATTCATAGAATTGACAAACCTGAGTCTCAATGTACATGTATTAATGATTCATAGAATTGACAAACCAGTCTCAATGTACATGTATTAATGATTCATAGAATTGACAAACCAGTCTCAATGTACATGTATTAATGATTCATAGAATTGGCAAACCTGAGTCTCAATGTACATGTATTAATGATTCATAGAATTGACAAACCTGAGTCTCAATATACATGTATTAATGATTCATAGAATTGACAAACCAGTCTCAATGTACATGTATTAATGATTCATAGAATTGACAAACCTGAGTCTCAATGTACATGTATTAATGATAATCACATTTCTTTCAAGCCAATAGGGGATCTAGATCCACAGTCCCCTTCTGGAACCCTGTATGAGGGTGGTAGCCTGTGTTTTATAATTGACGACTGTAGCGTACTAAACGTATATATGGACGCAATGATTCAGGCTTTTACCTTATAAATGCCTTAATTCGGATATGTAATTAACAGTATATTCGGACCCGGTCCCCATTGTAAATGTAGGATTGCCACAACTGAAAGTATTGGTTATATACCACCAATATCATTGCAAGTTCCTGAGGAATATTGTTTAAATTTAGCGCCAAAAAGTTTTTGTTTAAGGAAAGATTATTAAGGCAGAAAAGGGGGTTGAGGGCCTTGAATATGTAAACACGTCTACATAATAGTTTATTTTATATGTAACTTCGTTTGTAGACCCGACAAAGTGCATTTTCGTAGTATTATTATAAAATTTAACACGAGGCACAAAAATGTATACATGTATAATTTTATGGATATATGCATGTATACATGTATGCAAATATACATTAAGAATCCCTAGACGTTTGCAAATATAGATACATTTTATATCGACTTCGCCGGCCATCAAAGTGACTAAATTGCATAATTATGCAAAAACTTTATCACTAATAATAGCAAATATTAAAACTAATTAAAAATAACCAGATCTATGGTGTTTCATGATCCGCCTATGCAGCTTGTAAAATTCACATCAAATTATCTTTGAGTCGACCCCTACGTTTAATCTGATGTTCGCTTCTCGAAGTCCGAAGTCAGCGTCAGCTGAAAAACTCTAATAAACAGATGTAGTGAATTAGACATGAGAATTTTAAAGAAATATTCTGATGAGAAGCTAAGACAAGAAAGAATCTGATATAAAGCATGAATTTATATAAATGTGTTTTCAATTCATTTTTAAATAATATAAATAAATACAATGAGTAGTGAATAATTGTTATAGTCCAGAGAATTTAAAACGACTCTCGACCTTCAATTAGCATAATTTAACAGCTGATATATTGTCTATATTTATAACCCAGGCTGTATGTGTTCATAAGCGGGGAATATCACGAAGACACTCGAGGTGTAAATACCAACACAAATCTAAAGAACTGATATTGTACGATTTGCTCACAGAAATTTATAATTTCAACACAAGTACCTCGTAATATATTCATTCATGCATAAAGGTCAGAAACCGTCTGCAATGGCTGAACCAACGTACCGAGATCTGCCAACCAAGTTCGCATCGAAGACGTGGAAATACTTCGGTATTCTGCGAAAGCTGTCTAAATAAATCATTAACTAGTCATTGGAGTGAGAAGACATTGTTTGGTGTTATTTAACTTGTTTCTGTCGCTATTTAATAACATATTATTTGTTTTAAGTATCTTCATGCACCCTTGTCTTTGTATGTACATTAGTGTTTCACAAAGTATGTATGCTATGAAAGTAAAAAGTCTCTGAGTACGCCAGTCTTTGTCTTTGTGAAATCGGTAAGTGCTGATTCGTGGTTGGATCTGTGAATCGCTCACCCTGACTTGTTGATAAGATCGGATCGACACTTACCCGACAATCCACAGCCCTATATTTAAGTCAGTGTTAATATTATCAACAATATCCTTTATAAACGTCATAAATTGAAGTGGTTAACAAGGATCGCCTTGTTTTACCCCTTGAGTAGAATTAATATGATCTGGATAAATTTGCCTGTTATGTTTTATCAATGTTCTTACAACTTTAATAGTACATACTTTTTAACGCATTTACCATTTTCATACTGATATTTTCTTTAATGAATTTTTGTCATGATAAGTTTCAGTTTATCATATCGAAACATTTTTCGTAATCAATGATAATGCTGCATATTTTTTACCGGATGTAAGGTTTTTGTAATAATTGTAAAAAAAAAATGCAGCTGACTGTGCTTTTCTGTTTATGGAAACCAAATTGACATTTTGATAGTTTTTCGTGTGTTTCACTCCATAAATGGATATTATATCATATGAGGATTTTATAACTGGGGGGAACCCCCAGTATTCGTACTACATACCAACTCTGAAATCACTATGATTTTAACCATTTGATTTCTCCACAACCAATTCATCTGAGCGAGAAACATGTGCGAGCAAATCTCAAGCAATATCGTCATTTTCAACCAAATTAAAGAAAATTCGTTCATAACAATTGAATTATTTGTTTGTATTGTTTGAACTTTTTGAAAGTTTTTTTCGATGAGTAAATGTATTTGTGTGAATAAATTGCTCTTGTTAATTTAGATCTGTAATAGATCTACCAAACGCGTACATATGATAAACTTATTTTTCAATACACTTTACAGTTATTCAATGTTCTATAGCAGTAAAACAACTAGAACTGCCCTATGTTCAAGGAAAGTAACCTGCAAACATGTTTAACAATCACGGGTTTTTGTCGATATAATCCTTTGTTGTACGCTTCGTTTGCGGCATACAATTTGAAAGTACTAATTCCCGTTTTTTCTGTTCTCAGTTCAAAATATGTACGGATGCACAGATTTTACTATTCACATTCTTTTGTTTGCCTCTGTCTGCCATTTTGTTTATTACATAAATCCCCGCACACCACCTCTGGATATGGTTAGCCAAACTTGGCGTACGTGACAAACATGTTTTTTTAAACATACCGTTCAATGAATAACAGGTGCGTACCAGGTGCGAAACGTACGTCACATAATGTTTCCTTGAACGCAAGGCTGATATAATATCATGTATATTATCATGTATATTTCAGGTATCAGTGTAGATCTACATGTGCATCCATACCAGTGAATTTTAATTGCAGGAATTGGAAAGTATTATATCGGGGTTTCGCCAGCCAGATCAGTGAGGTTCGTTTTGGGGATTGAAAAATGCGTCTTAATGTTAATCAAGTTATGTTAGCAACGTAGAAAAGGTTAAAGAAACATTTAAAACATGTAAGATTCATGTTTGAGAATTTTATAGTTGCAAATAAACGTACAGAACAGCTCAAATTGATATAGGCTAATCGTGTGGATCCTTAAGTAACACCGAGGTGCAAATATTTCCCAGAGTCCTGTTGAACGCAGGCGCAGTCAATAAGCGGATGTAGGATGAAAGTTAGATGTTATCATTTGCCTTGGATGGTAGTATCCGATGTTACACGTATCTGGATCATTTGGACTAATACATTTAAATATACCCGGTACACTGGAATAAATTCGATCAGCATCCAAACGGCAGAAAATCACAAAAAATTATCTGGCCGCAGAAAACTATTTGACTTGTACTTCCTGCATGCATTCATTCCAATCGTGAAAGCTCGGCCATTTCCATTTGTCTCCGGTAAATATTTCAATGCATACAGGCCGAGGTGATCATAATGGTATTCATTTGAACAACTCCAGGGCTTTCAGCGCTTTGCTTATTTAAATGTGTTATTAACTATAGAAATTTTGAATAAGAACCCACACCTAGTAGGTGCGATTTGAACCCAACACCCACGGTACTTAATACTGAGGTACAGTCAGGAGTCGATATAACGACATCTGATATACTGACAAATTCATTATACTGACATCATATTTGGGGACAAAAGTATTAAAACGCTCTTTGTATCAATTCAGTATACTGACATATTCGTTACAATGACATTTTTCTTGGAAAAAACCGCGTCGTTGTATCGAGTTCTGACTGTACCCTATACTGATTATTGTATCACTATGTTTGTTGATCTAGGTGTACATGTATCTATTAGATACTGCAGATTTATTTCAGGAACATGAAATGTACAATGTCAGATTGTGTGAAGCGCAGTGTCAATGAGGTCAGCTACCTCCATTTTACATTTGACTTCAGTCAAAATGTAAGTCTCCCACATCATTCAAGACAGATGGGTCCACTTTATTTTCTTTCATTACGCAAGGTTCAGATCTTTGGTTTCCTCATTGATAGCATTCAACTTCAGCTCAACTTTTTGGTGGATGAAAATGAAATAATAGGACAGGATGGGACCAGTTGACATGGCCATAACTCCGTCATTTCCATGGTTGACTGGTCACTGGAGGAACATGGTAGTGGAGCAGTGAATTTTTCTATTCATTCCGACAATTGCCCAGGTACATGTACATGATTTTGACAAAATATATTGAATCAGTTATTAAGATATTGTGTAAATTCACACTTATTTTTATTTTCAGGATTCCCACAGTCAACACAATCATCCATTTTTGTGGGTATTCTCACTGTGTAGTAGATAACTCCCCTATGCTATACATGTACAATGTCCCGCTATTGATTTAACTATAGATCTCTTATTTTGTTGAGTTATTTTTAGTTGAACATGATCATCTGTGTTGCTGAAATTAAAAGTCATAATCTGACTTTGTTGTTTTACAGGGCAGAACAAAAACAAATATATGCTTGGGTATTTTATGTGGAGAGTGATGACTGGACATAGAAAACATAGAACTCCTGATGCTGATTTCAAGTTAGTTTGTTCAAGCGATTGTTTTAAGTATGTCCTACTGTCAGTATTTAAATCATATGAAACCTACCCAGTTACATTAATCTTACACCGGGCCAGGAACAACAATCATATGCTGAGCCTTAAGTAAAAGAGTACCTGATTTAACTACTTGTATGTTGAGGCCTGGGATTGAACCCACAACCTACAATGCTCGAGGCAACGGCTTGAACCACTCTGTCACCAAGGACAATTTAAACTGAACAGTACACCAATTCATATAACAACTACTGTTTTTTTCATAGCTTACAGATAGTGTTGTTTATTTTACATGTACAGTCATTGAACTCTTGAGACAAAATATTGTAATAAAGCTTATACATTATCTTATCATTTTAGCTACTGGTTTATAAAAAAGTATGACAAGATTATAGATAAAATAACCAGAACATGTTTTGTATTATTGTCAGGTCATACTCATTGTTTAGTTGATGCAGGGTTTGCTCACATAAAAAGGTTGTATCGTTGTTCTGATACTGAGACCATGGATCAACTAGAAGACCTTGTCAACAAGTCATCCAAATCAAACTTGGCTGTAAGATATCCACTTTGGTGTTTGTGGAATTGGAAAGTCTTCTTGGACAATACTTTCAAACCAATGAAAGGAATAAGGTATTTGATGCAGTTTCATTAAGCAGCTACATTTGTAAGATATGAAAGTATTAACCCTTTACTCCATGGATCAGCATTTTGATGCATCTACATCTACATGTACCATGGTTTATGCAGATACATAGTGTCTGATGCATCTATCACATTTCCATGCAAATAGCACAGTCAGTATTAAAGTGTCAATCACCGATTATTTCCAATAACTTGTTTAAAGATGGTGAACACAATGTCAGATCAATGTAGTCAAATAGAATAGAGTAAATATTCATAAGATCACACTTTGCTATTTTATTGGCATCAACTTATGAAAGGAGCAGGGACGATAAGGGGTGATTTTGGCCCCACTTCCAATTTTTATGAAACTTTTATCATTCAAAGGTATGCACATCCAGTGAAAGATTTTAATATTTTTATACATTTTTTTTCATTTTTTGTTGCCATGGCAACCATTTCTTTAAATTACACAAAAATGCCAAAATGCGTATTTTACATGGTACTTTTGTGAAAATGTTGTTGATGAAAGACCATACCTCATTGAGTATGATTCAAATATTTATTTCTTCATTTTCATATTTTTGGTTGCCATAGCAACCATTTATTGTTTTAACTTATATATGTTTAAACAAAGTTTATAAGACTTCTGATTTTTTATAAGTGATGTCAATGATATACACAACATTCAATCGTATGGTTCAAATTATTGATGTTATATTCATTTTGTTGCCATAGCAACCACTTCAAAAATCTCAAAAAATGCCCAATTTTTCAGTTTTCCCTTATTTTTTGTGAATGTACCGTAAATAAAGGACTTTATATCCCTGCATATTAAACAGACATGGTTTATTCATTCCAATTCTTTATCGTTGCCATAGCAACCATTTCTAGAAAACAACCAGTACGTGGAAAATGACCATATTTCACATTTATGACTTTTTATGTTACTACATGTATTATGTCAATGAAAAACATTTCTTTTTGTGTCCCTTTTCATTCATCTGCTATGGTGTTTTCTGTTGCCATAGCGACCATTTCTTTAAATTATATAGAATATGTAGAAAATTGTGGTACTGCATGCCAACAAAACACAAGTTGAAAGTATAGTGTTTATCTCTATGTAAAAGTGCTTGTTGTAGTAAGTGTTGCTATTAATATATCAGCATATTACTGGTGTGTTGAAGTCACATTAAAACTGGTTACTGGTATTTGTGCAACCTTTTAGTGAGTTATTGTGATAGTCAATTGGTCTAACATGTTCATTCTTTTGCATTGCTAAGTGAAATACAGTACATATATGAATCCCACTTCACATTACAGGTGCACAGTATTGAAACCAGACTGATCAAGCTACTGTCTATGGAAGAATAATTGACCTCCACTACATAATTATGTCTGAAATATTTTTTCAAATCTTTGTGTTTGTCACTTAAGCGTGCGTGATTACAACAACCCTCCTTATTCTTTGAAGAGTCAAGCTAAAAACAAGTAAAACTGTATTTCATATTATTTTTTTATGAAAAAAATGTCAATAAAAAGACAAACACTGTCAAGTTAAACATGAACACTTTAATTTAATGGTAATTGTCACATACTCCCAAAACATCTTTTTTATGTATTTGTACATAAAATGATCACATGGAATTACAGAACCAGAAAGAGGCATATATTATATATGTTAGAGAACATGCAGTTTAATCTTATCACTGGCTCACTTGTAAAATAGCAAATGGGACAATATCACATTGCAATGATTGTCACAGCAATGAAACCAAATAATCTAGTTGTTTAATCAGGCATTTTAGTTGAGGTTTAACATAGGTGTACAGCATAAACCCATGTAAATGTTGATTCTGAATTAAGACTTATACAGTCTTTTTTAAATTCAATTAATTCAGCCACTGTAAGATTAGTGATAAAGCAGTATAACTGGTCAACTTTGATAGTGAAGACCATCCATTCAAACAATTAATAAACAATGTAGCACAATAAAACAAGTTTACCTCACTTACAATCATCCTCTTTGATACAATCAGCAAAACATTTAGGACAAAATGGTATTTTTTGATGATTTACTCTTATTCAATTTCAATCCTACTCAATATGAAACAGACTTAATTGTTCATATGGCAACATAATTATTGTAGTTTTACTGCATATGTGCATGTATATTAATTACTATAAATGCTTAATATATACAATTATGTTATACATGTATTTGATTATGAATCACAATTAATACATAAACAAATTAACACTTGTAAGTTGACTCAACAATTAACATACATTATATGTAAAGTAATGTTATATACATCTATAGGAAATAACATTAAACAATTAAAATGTAACAAGTGAAGAAATAAACATAATCCTATGTAGTATCAATTAGATGAAGAAGTCCACTTTTGAAAAGGCAAAATCAAAACGCCCCGGTTATGTAAGGACATTGTTTGCTACCATTTACTAGTACTATAGCTGTTATAAATACTCCATTAGGGTGATAATATCAATATTACCTTAACAAAAAGTTATATGACTTAGACAGAAAAGAGCTGTAACTGACAATAAACAGTTTTTACATGGCAAATTGAACTAAACACTAATAGTTCCAGTCTTATATACACACTGTAGTGCATCAGTACAAAGATCTAAACGCATGTATTTTTTAGATCTTTGATAAGTACAATTTCTAAGTTATATAAAGCACAAAAGTCAGGAACATTCAATTTGAAAGAAGTCCTATTGCAAGCATCAAACAGTTGAAAATTGAGTTTGTCATTTTTGTAAATTATATAAAGTGACTTGCTAATGATAAGTTCTACAAATTACACCCATTCTGATGGCAGCAAAGACAGCATGATCAAGTGAACTTTGCTATCCAAACAAGAATTAAGGAATCTGACATGAACATGTATATATGACACAATTTAAGTTTTAATAATAATGGGTTTATGTGCACGTGCACAGTTCTGGTGAGTGTTGTATTTCCTATCTGATTTGTTATAATCTTTACAATACTGGTCACATGCACAGTTCTGTTGAGTAATGCCATCTCTGTCAGATTTGTTGTAACCATTTTACAATACTGGTCACATGGATGATGAACAGTTCTGTCAGATTTGTTATAATCTTTTGACAATATAATCTACTCATTATACTGGTCACATGCACATTTCAGTTGACCTTTGGTAGCCTTGACAAGTGTCTGAAAAATACAAAATAAAGATCTACTTTAAATTATGAACAGTGTAAACGTATTACATTTTTAGTATTTCAATATATAATTAAATAAAAATAATAAAAAAATCGGCTCTACCGAGCTTTGAACCACGACCGTCAATATGGTGCGCGAGTAGCCTTACAACTCGCCTATAGACATACTATTGACGGTCACTCCTTATTTTTTATAATTCATACCTAATTGCAGAGCAATTGACCAACGAGGTCATGCTATGCTTTGAACAAACGTGTTGGATAAATCACACCAATGCTGAACCAAAGCAAACAGTATTTTAGACCATGCATTGTACACTTTGGTGTACAATCTGACGCAGATCACCGTCCGAATCTGGTCTCACTCTCACCGTGAATGTTTGAAGAACTGGTTCGTAAACCGACACTGTGTAGGTTTAAATTACCTTATAATAAGTCTGGTATCCCTTTATTCGTATTTCATATATTAACAGGCTCAAATCTCGTCAATTTCAATGGAAATTTCAGACATCATTTTGCAGACGAAACGTGTGCAAAACGGTGTTGATTCAATGAAAGTCAGAAACACGACAGAAATTACTCTAGTAATAAATTAAAAATGTTTACTTACTTACTCGCACAGTAAAGTATTTTGACGATATGAAAATGGAATCTGGCAGATAGATGTTTGTTTATTGATCACCCGACCACCTGTCAAACTGAAAGTAGGTCGTCGCTAAGAAGGTGCGCGATGTTTGTTTACTTAGTTATATTCGTCATCAAATTGCTTCGTACCCACTCGTTGGTTCGTGGTTTAATTCATTTATTTCGATTAGTCAACCCGGTTTCGAACTCAGGTTTTGTAAAAATAAGTTTGGTTAAACATATCTTAACTAAACTTAGCAAAAAAATTGACTTGTCATGATATTTAACGAGTATTTGGCTGATTTTAGAGGTGGCGGTACTAAAAACCAGTGGGTTACGGAATTTGAGCTTTTTAAAAAGCTAGATACGAGCACGGCTGTGTACCAATTTCATACTTTGTACAACGATTTGTTTTTAAAATAACATCATTTGTTCGCAATATGAACTTGGTACACAACTGTGCTCGTATCACACTTTGTATTTTTTTGGCGATATTTCGGTCAAATTGCCGATTTTGGCCATTCTGGGGGTCCAAATAGGCCCCATATGCAGTCAGAATGCAAGTATAAATACATATTAACGTGATTAACTGACAGTTTAGACATTGTTTCGTTTATATATGCAAAGAACGTCCCATCGGCGATTTTATTTTTTCAAAAATTATTTGGGCCTAAAACACCCCTTATCGTCCCTGCTTCTTTTGTCATAATGATCATCTGATGATCTCCAATAAATAGGCTAAGTCATATGTGTTACTAAGTCACCTTGCACACGGGCTGCATATAGTATGATTTGGCCATGTTTTTTCAATCAAAATATAATTAAGTTCAGTACAAACTATACATGTAGATACTAAATTGACTCATATCATACTAATGATTGCTTATTGTGCATTTGCTTTCAAATAGGTGTGTATAACTTATAATGTTGTAATTATGTTAAGAATGTTTATGAAATCCTTATTATTTTAGGTCATACCAGTACTTTGGATTCTGTGCTGCTGTGCCAGGCATTGTTGTTGTTCGTCCTACGGCTGGAGATTTGAATGAAGAAAGGATTTGTATCCTGAAGGATCCCACCTTCAAATTTACAAATATCCTTTGACCTGATGAACTTCCTTCAGGTGGAATGAGTGATAGCAGAAGGTAATATTTACACCGATCAGATAGAACGTTTGTCAGACCTGCATTTCAGGATGAACTGTGTCCACAGTAACAGTAGAACTTTGATAGTGGCGGGTGTAGTATTATATTATTATTTATGAAATGCCAATTAAACAACTGAAGATTGATATTTGTCTTCATTTATTATGTGTTAGATCATCTATGAGAATATAATACACAATTTTGGAGTCGCACATTTTATGCATAGACTATAATTATACAGGCATGCATTAAATTAAGGCCTTCCACCGTTGCCAGGAAACTAAACATTACACATGTTGATGTCAAACTTCGTTCAAATTATATAAACTATATAACAGCATTATAATGACTACACACATATATATTGTGTATTATAAAGTGATTTCATCACACCATTACATGTAAAAAAAAACGTGTTCAAGTGACGTCAAAAGTGAGGTCAAAAGTGAGGTCAAATCAGTGTTGGTCGGGAGTTCAGTGACGTTACTCAAATAAGTGCAGTGAAATAAGTAGTTGGTGGATTTACAAAATATTGGTGTCAAAAGAAAGGAAAATAATTTTGCTTTCATTCTACTTAAAAATCTAAATATTGATAAGAATGTTATTAAGACCTCTTTCTGCATGATGCCGCCCATATGTATTGTTATTCAATTCCTACAATATAAGCTGGCACTTTGGGGGTTATGGCTGTATTTCTAGTTAGAACTAGGTTCTACATTTGAGCTCTTTTACAAACACATGCTTGGTGTAAGGATGACAATTCATAATTTTGGTTTCTCTATGCTGAGAAAATATTAAGATATATGGCAGTTTAGCCAGAAAAAATGGGCTGAAAAAATAAGGATCCTTATGCAGGCATCTTAAAATGGTCAAGTATTGTGTCTAATATTATTTTATCTTTTCTGCACAATGTAGGATACCAGACAATTGCCTGTAAACTACAGAATCGACAAGGAAATTTGATTCAATGATGCATGTATGAAATTTTGTTGATTAAAGGGAGGCAACTTAATTTACTTCTAAATCACTGTTTTTCAATCAGCTGCAATACATATTCAATGTACAAGTTTTTTAACTTCTTATAATTTCAAAGTCCTTTGAGATATTGCTTTCATACTTTGCGTACTTGTTCGCCATCATGACCCCAACCAATATGCAAGAGTTGGTAACTCTATCAGACATTTTGTTGAAATTATGCCCCCTTTTTCTACTTAGTGCAAATAGTGCAAATGTTAAAGTTTAGGTACAGGTATTTTAACCTCTAATATCTTCAAAGTGCATTGACATATTGCTTTGATACTTTGCATACTTGTTCACCATCATGACCCCAACCCATACACAGAGGTAGGTAACTCTATCAAGCATTTTGGTGAAATTATGCCCCTTTTTTAACTTAGTGCAAATGTTAAAGTTTAGGTATAGGTTTTTTCACCCCTTATATTTTCAAAGTGCATTCACATATCGCTTTGCATACTTGTTCACCATCATGACCCCAAGCCCTACACAGGGGTAGGTAACTCTATCAAGCTTTTTGTTGAAATTATGCCCCCTTTTCGACATGGGTCATTCGGGGGCAAAAACTATGTTACTAGGTCAAATCAAAGAAAAACCTTGCGTAGTCACTAGAGTTCACAATTTTGACCTAATCTTTATGAAACTTCATCGCAATGATCATCTCAACAAAATCTAGGACAGGGTCGATATTGGGTCATCGGGGTCAAAAAATAGGTCACAAGGTCAAATCATAGAAAACCTTTCATAGTCACTAGAGTTCACAATTTTGACCTTGGTATTTTTTATGACACTTTGGCACCATGATCATCTCTACAAAATCTAGGTCAAAGATGATATATTAGGTTATCCGGTCTCAAAAACTAGATCACTAGGTCAACTCATAGAAAAACCTTGCATAGTCACTAGACGTCACAATTTTGACCTAATCTTTAGGAAACTCGGTCTCAATGATCATCTCAACAAAATCTAGGTCAAGTTCAATATTGCCAATATAGAAACTTCAGCATGGAATAACTTTTTAACCCTTGGAGATAAATACCTCATTTTAACTGCAATGGTGTGCATTTTCAAAGATCTTTCTAATGACATATAACATATTATAGTTTAATTGAATAAAAAAAGTGACCTGTACTTGCTAATATTGGGTCATTTTGGGTAAAAAAACTAGGTCATTAAGCCCCTTTCTCACTGTCCCGTTTCAGGTCCTGGTACCCCCAGGTGGAGGAAAGCCGGTATAGTATAGTATACTGTGATAATAACTGTAAAAAAAATCAATTGCATTCTCACATTCCCTTTGTTACACCGATGTACCCCCTGTCTGAAAGAATGTTCTATTAGTTTGACACCCGAGTAGCTAGGGTAATTCCCGATTTAGTACCGTGTCATTATGGTGCAGAGCGGTATAAGACTAAGGGCCCCGTTAAAGCACAGTTAGGTCCCGGTGGTATTAAGGTGAAAGCATGTATCTCCATGGCTGTGCACCGGTAACAACGGGTTGCATCGGGGCTATACCGTTCAATACCAGGGCTCACCTGACTCTCTGCAGTCTGTATCATACCCGGTATGCTACGGTTCATCATGGTAGACATAGAATGGAGATATGGTCCTTCCCAGAAGGTCCTGGTATTGTCCTTGTGATCTCCGGATTAAGCCAGTTCTTGACATCGCTCCCAGTAACTGGGCCAGTGTCTCCCAGTTGTATTAAACATTTTAAAACAACCCGTGTTAGTCTGTTCAATGTTATATATATGCGTCAACTGGCCATAGACTTTAACATGATACAATCTGGGGCTGACTATTGTCACTTTACATTGAGCAAAAGAACACTTTTATTTAGTGGTTTGTGGCCTTTAATAATGTCACTAAGCCCGGTTTTCCTGGAGAACCACTCAATATATTATATTGTGTATTGTACCTTAATACTGTAAAACATCAATGGTGCTTTAAACTTGCAGGGATTTCATTTAGACTAGCTGTGCTGTATAGATTGAGACACCAGCTGGGCTGAGGTTATAAAATTATATTTTATTTTTCATTACTTTATACAGGTAGATATTGATACAAAGATGTCAGACATGCTCAATCACATGATGAATGTTTTGGGACTGGACAAACCAAATCTTCTCATCTCTGTGACTGGAGGCGCCAAAAACTTCCAGATAAACAAACTACTTAATGATAATTTTAGACGTGGCTTGATAAATACTGCATTAACTACAGGTAAAATATACTTTCATAACATGAATACCTATCTGGAACCTTAGACCACAAATTCATAAATCCCCAAACATGAATGATTCTGGAATTTGCTAAATAAAAATCTCACAAATACAAAGTGATTTACAGTTTATGAAATCTTCCAAAATAACCTGTGATTGTCACCCATGGCATATCTGCACTGGAAATTAAAATAAAATGCAGGGAAAGACATCTCCTTGGAAATAAAGAAGTTGCTACAAAATGTGTTAATGAAAAGGGGTAATTAGAGATTGTATTATGGAAGATATTGTTTCAAGGATTCCTTATTCAGAGACGCAAAAACCACACAGATGCAAATATTTCCTAGTTTTTAAAAAACAAAGTGACAGAGTGAGCTTGTGTGATCATTCTTCATCTAGAGGTCTCAATTTTGACTTAATCTTTATAAAACTTTGTAACAATGATCATCTCAACAAAATCTAGATCATGTTTGATAAACAGTCATCTGAGGTGAAAAACTAGGTCACAAGGTCAATTCATAGAAAAACCTTGCATAGTCACTAGAGGTAATATTTTTTACCTAATCTTTATGAAACTCAGTCACAATGATCATCTCAACAGAATCCAGGTCAAGTTTGATATTGGGTCATCCAAAGTAAAAACTAGGTCAAAAGGTCAAATCATAGACAAAACTTGGCTTAAACTTCAATATGGTTTCATGTGATGTAAATTACCAGGTTGGTTGGTAAGATAATATGAAAATCTTGTACATGTATTAGAGGCTGCATTTACTTGATTACAGTTACAATGTAAGGGGCCTGCAGGAGCTACTACGACAGGTGAGCAACCTAGGGCCCTTTGGGCCTCACCTGTCACATAGTGAAAGGGTGAGCTTTTGTGATCACTTGTCTGTCCGTCCACAATTGCTTGTGAATTCACTAGAAGCCACAGTTTTGATCCAACCTTCATGAAACTTGGTCAGAATGTTTGTCATCTAGGTCAAGTTCGAAACTTGGTCATGTGGGGTCAAAAACTAGATCACTAGGTCAAATCTTAGAAAACGCTGGTAAACACATTAGAAGAAACAATTATGGCCCAAACTTCATGAAA
Organism: Spisula solida; assembly: GCA_947247005.1. Classification (NCBI taxonomy): domain Eukaryota; kingdom Metazoa; phylum Mollusca; class Bivalvia; order Venerida; family Mactridae; genus Spisula; species Spisula solida. Next base: position 16,609,844 of record OX365947.1, on the reverse strand, counting down.
CATGGTCAGAATGTATGTCTGTATAAAATCTAGGCCAAGTTCAAAACTGGGTCATGTGGAATCAAAAACTAGGTCACTATGTCAAATCTTAGAAAAAGCTTGTGAACACATTAGAGGACACAATTATGACCAAATCTTCATGAAACATGGTCAGAAATAAAACCATTACTTGATTCTTAGAAATTGTAAATGGTTTTAAATGAGGTAACACTTAATGGGCCTGCATTAACTACTACAACAGGTGAGCGACATAGGGCCCTTAATGTTTTTTATTATCATTGTTATTTTATAGCAGATTACCTGTTTATATATATATCATGTTACAGGCGCTTGGATTGTGATGAAATACCTCAATTCTAAAATTTCGGTCAAAGCCATTGGAATAGCACCATGGAGCTGTATACAGAATAAGGACTCCTTAGTGAATGAGTCGGTACGTTCTTTAGTTTGTATCAAATGCTGACATACAATAAAAGATCATCTCAAAATGAAGATTACAGTTTTAAATTCCATCAGTAAGTGTGAGGGTCAGTCTGTCCATTCCAAAACATTTGTGTCACTCATAGATAGTACTTGTGCTACAGTCGTCAAACTTCATAGGAATATTAGTGAATATGTGTAGTGGTGTGGCTAGGTTCATTTGTATTGTTCTTAAAATTACTACAATATAAGCTGGCACGTGGGTGGGGGGGGCATGGCTGTATTTCTAGTTAGAGCTTGGTTCTAAATTTATGCGCTTTTACAAACACATGCTTGGTGTTAGAATGACTATTTATAATTTAGTTTCTCTATGCTGAGAAAATCTTAAAAATTACATGGCAGTTTAGCCAGAAAAAATGGGCTAAAAAAATGTTGAAATATATTATTCCAGAATAACAATTAAGGATCCTTTTGCAGGCATCTTAAAATGGTCAAGTATTGTGTCTAATATATTACCGTAGCCGAGTGGTTAGGGCGTCAGCCTTGGAAGCGGGAGATCCCGGCGGAAGCTGGGTTAGAACTGATGCGGTCGGTTGGTGAGCCGCCAGCTAGTTAAAAAATGGTAACCGTAGGCCCATCTCTGCCAGGCGCCTGGCAATACGAGAAGGGATTCAGGAGGTACTGTACGCACAAAATGTAGGTGTCTCATAAGTCAAATTGGCTGGCCCTTTCAATTGGGGTGACACTATAATAAACAAATACTTTATACTTTTTATTATTTTATCTTTTCTGCACAATGTAGGATACCTCACGATGGCCAGCAAACTACAGAATCAACAAGGAAATGAAACCAAAGGAGAGCTTTCTGGATCCTAATCATTCACATTTCATCTTTGTTGACAATGCTACTCAACATAAATTTGGTACTGAAATTCCATTCGGAGCACAACTAGAAAATGAGGTGTCCAAGATCCGAACTGACACAGGAGAAAGTATGAACAATGTTTACTTTTTGTATACATCTATATTTCTCCTTGCTAATTAGAGAATGTTGGAGCCTACAAGTTCTCAAACATGATACTGTAAGATCAGGCATTTTTCGCAATGGATTAATTTTTGCTATTATTTCGAAATTAGTAAATCTTTGTGAACTGAAAAGATGGTAGTAAAACAACAGGAAATAGTTCTTTCTAAATTTCAAAAATCCCAAACTACCACATATTAGCGAAGTGTTTACCTCACGAAAATTCTGAATTTACAGTAGTATGGTTTGTTACACTATAGTCCAGAGAATTTGACTTGACTCTCGACCTTTAAATTAGCATAATTTAACAGCTGATATATTGTCTATATTTATAACCCCGGCTGTAAGTGTTCATAAGCGAAGAGTATCACGAAGACGCTCGAGGAGTAATACCAAAACAAACCTAAAGAACCGATATTGCACGATTTGCTCGCGGAAATTTATATATTCATCGCAATTACCTTGTAGTATATTCATGCATAAAGGTTAGGATCATATTCTCTGTGCTATAATCACCCAATTATACTTGTTTTATTTAATTCAATTATGCATGTATGAAATTTTATTGATTAAAGGGAGGCAACTCAGTTTACTTTAAAATCACTGTTTTTCAAGCAACTGCAATACATATTCAATATACAAGTTTTTTAACTTCTTATATTTTCAAAGTCCTTTGAGACATTGCTTTCATACTTTGCATACTTGTTCACCATCATGACCCCAACCCATATGCAGGAGTAGGTAACTCTGTCAGGCATTTTGTTGAAATTATGCCCCCTTTTTCTACTTAGTGCAAATAGTGCAAATGATAAAGGTATTTTAACCTCTAATATCTTCAAAGTGCATTGACATATTGCTTTGATACTTAGCATACTTGTTTACCATGATGACCCCAATCCATATACAGAGTTAGGAAACTTTATCAAGCATTTTGGTGAAATTATGCCCCCTTTTTCAACTTAGTGCAAATGTTAAAGTTTAGGTACAGGTTTTTTCACCTCTAATATTTTCGAAGCGCATTCACATATTGCTTTGCATTCTTGTTCAACATCATAGCCCCAACCCCTACACAGTGGTAGATAACTCTATCAAGCTTTTTGTTGAAATTATGCCCCCTTTTTGACGTGAAATGCAAATTTTAAGTTTAGTTACAGGTTTTTTATCCTCTAATATCTTCAAAGTGCATTGACATATTGCTTTGATAGTTGATACTTTGCATACTTGCAGACCCCAACCAATACACAGGGGTAGGTAACTATATCAAACATTTTGTTGAAATTATGCTCCCTTTTGGACTTAGGAATGCAAATGTTAAAGTTTAGGTACATGTTTTAGCTCACCTGTCACAAAGTGACAGAGTGAGCTTTTGTGATCACTCTTCATCAGTCGTCCGTCCGTCAGTCTGTCGTCCGTCAACAATTTGCTTGTGTAGACACTAGAGGTCACAATTTTGGCCTAATCTTTATGAAACTGTGTCACAATGATCATCACAACAAAGTCTAGGTCAAGTTCAATATTGGCTCATCTGGGGTCAAAAACTAGGTCAAAAGGTCAAATCATAGAAAAACCTTGTGTACAAACAAAGCTTTATGGCAAGGTATAGTGTAACTAACAACCTGTCACTGCAGACAACAAGTGATTTACTTTTTTTCGATCGCTTAATGAAATTTGACCAGTCAATTACAGTGCTTAAATAGTGGTCGTTGGTCGCATGAGACAAAAGTCGCTTAATACAATAGGAAAATAGAAGAAAAACGATCGGGAGGAGTTTAAACCGGTCGCTTAAGACAAAGGTCGCTTAATACGCGTGGTCGCTAGTACAAGTTAGACTGTATATCATTCGTAAAAAATCGTATCTCAATAGCTTAGCTTTGCGCCGTATGTTACAAACATTCTCTTCACATCGGTAGTTAATTATAATCAAGTTAATAGGATTCATAACATAACATATTCGATAAAACCAGAAATAATAGCTGACTACTCTTTTTGAGACATAAAAATGTGGGTCTGTCTGATATTGGTACACAAAGACGTGTTGGTTGCGAAATTAGGTTACATTTCATCCTGTGCACAATGCTTGGTTCATTTTTGATACGGATATTCAGATATCCAATTTTGGTATCCGTTGCCATCCTTAGTATTGTTACATATTAGTTAAGTTCTTTTCTGCTAGAGGTCACAATTTTAGCCTAATCCTTATGAAACTTGGTCACAATGATCATCTCAACAAAATCTAGGTCAAGTTCGATATTGGGTCATCCGGGGTCAAAAACTAGGTCACAAGGTCAAATCATAGAAAAACCTTGTGTAGTCACTAGAGGTCACAATTTTTACCTAATCTTTATGAAACTTTGTCAAAATGATCATCTCAACAAAATCTAGGTCAAGATCGATATTGGGTAATCCGGGGTCAAAAACTAGGTCACAAGGTCAAATCATAGAAAAACCTTGTATAGTCACTAGAGGTCACAATTTTAGCCTAATCCTTATGAAACTTGGTCAGAGTGATCATCTCAACAAAATCTAGGTCAAGTGCGATATTGCGTCATATGGGGCCAAGAACTAGGTCACTAGGTCACATCACAGGTCTTGCATGTACTGCTATAACAGGTGAGCGACCTAGGGCCCTTTGGGCCCTCTTGTTAATTATTTTCATGTATTTCGTGTATAATGCGTAATATTATAATATATTTATCTATAGGTAAATATTTAACCTTGGTAGGTCAAATGGGAGGATTTACTATACAAACTCTACTGATAAAATAACATAAACATGCATAACCTAGATATTTGCCTATAACGGCTATCATGTTTCTTTTTTTTATACAGGTCGTTATTATACTTGATCAACGTATCTTCGTGCTTAATTGACAGCATATCTTATGTGTGTATCGTATTTTTGTATGAATATACTATTTATAAACATTTGAATTGTTAGTTAGCTCTTTATTTCGACTTTTCAGTGATTTACAATTGCATATAAATATCATACACACATTACAATTTCTATTTTTTTAATGTACATATATTGCACCTTTTTATGTGCAACGTGTTACCTTATTTCATTTGCCTTAACTGGAATTTGAAAATGTTAAGATGAAATGTAAGGTATGATTACATTATGTACAGTGATGCCTGTCCATACAAAGATTATTTACAATGTGTCTCATACTTTGTGATTGAATTTGCAACTTAAGTCAAAACATTCGGGTGTCGTAGGAAGTCTGCCATTGAAGAGCTTGTCTGATGCTTATAGTGTCTATATAAGTTCTGATCTATCCTTAGCAAACCTTTCTATATATATTATCTGTTTCAGAGTTGCATATTAAAAAAGTAGCTATCATGGTGTTTCGGAATGGTGGTCCGTTAAGGTCATATGAGAAGTGGTATTATAAAGGCGAACTGATTGAAGTTGTTTCCATGTACAAATACTTAGGTGCGTTCTTTACGCCTAAATTATCATGGTATAGAACAGTTAATTCACTATCTCTACAAGCATCGAAAGCTGTGAACGTGATTTTTAGATACCAGAAGTACTTTGGATACTTCACATACAAGGACTTATTTAAACTGTTTGACGCGCTTGTTTTACCCATATTGACATACTCGGCCGACATTTGGGGCTATAAAGTATACAATGAGATATAAACCATCCACACTCGTTTCTGCAAGCGGATTGCAGGCATGCATCAAAACGTGTCCAACGTGTTCGCCTTATCCGAATGTGGAAGATTTCCCCTCTCGGTTACTTACATAGGGAAGTGCATCAAATATTGGGCGAAATTGACATAAATGAACAGAAACCGATATCCACGCCAGTGTTATATAATGCTAAGGCAACATGATTCCGCAGGTAGAACAAACTGGGCAACACATGTGAAACTGTTACTTTTCCAATATGGATTTGGATATGCACGGTTGACAGACGAAATCGGTGATATCAATATGTTTATGACAACGTTCGAAATCAGACTCAAAGACTCTTCACACCGAAAGCACTACTGTATAAACTAGTCCCAGAAACCTACTTGACAATACATATACCATACAAGTATAAGAGACTCTTGTCTAACTTCAGGTGTTCTGGACATGATGTAATGATTGAAAGGGGGCGTCACTTAAAAATACCAAAAAACTTGAGATACTGTCCATATTGTGTAAAACGAGGGTTGTCCATAGTAGAGGATGAAATGCACTTCCTATTAGTGTGTCCGTTGTACAAGTTGTTGAGACAAACTTACTTTTCTAGTAGGTGGTATAACGGTGTAATAGACATTCAATTATTCATTCACATCATGTCTGATACTAACATGAACAGTATAATGTCGGTTGCTAGATACCTAGTGGATGCTTATGAACTGAAAAGACAATGTGTTGATAGTATTACAAATACTATAGTTTGCTAGAAATAGTGTAAGTTTGATATATATTGATTCACTCGTAATGTAATATACATTGTATTAATTTCCAGACGTTGGAATTAAATTAATACAATATACTTATACTACATGTACATAAACATATAATAAGTATTTACCACTTGACATATTTATTATACTAATTTTGTATACCTTGAAATATTAGATGTGTGTTTTGTATAAATGTTTATACAGTATTCGTAATTGAGTTAATTAATACATTGTGTAATTATGAACATGCATATTTATATAAATAATGATCTTGGAATAGAGATTTGTGTTTAGTAAAAAAACAATTTGCTTGCAGTATTGATTTAAATAATAGTTATGTTGTCATGTTTGTCTCCACATTTGTCATTAATATTATACACATATTGAACATGTATTATAGCAAGATGATTGACATTGATAGTTGAACCTCTCATTACATTGAATAAATCTTGAATCTTGTAATGGTTTCACTGTATTATGTACGTATAAAAATATGTTGAATTCAGAGTCACTCTTTACTCTGACTATCCATTTATTTAATTGAATGTTGTGAATTGTTTATGATACCATGTTTTTCCATGAATATTTATTTGGAAATACAGGATTTGACAATAAAATGTTAAATGATTGAAACATCTGTTTACTGTGTTGATAATGCTATGATTAAAATTATTTAAAAAGTACCTGTTTGCGTTGGTCCTTATTATATGAACATCGCAGTATGTGTTTAACTCATGAAAAATAGCACTTTAGTAAAATCATTTACATCAATTGCGATACTTGTGAACTTAATTGGTCACTATATTTATTGATATTATTAGGTTTTCATCAAATGATTTTCATGGGTTAAAAAACTCAAAGCCATGGCTTATTCAATCCATGTTTCAAAGCATATAGACATAATTAAACAAACAAAAAAACATTTTTATAAAAGTCTGGTATGATAACTTCTTAAAACAAGAAATTTTTTTTTAATTCTGTCTATGTTCAAACTGTACACTTATCATAACCAGTCACACTTCTTCACTAATCCTTTAATTGGATTATAACTAGCCATTCAAAAAGGTGTCCGTCATGATTACATCAGAGAACCCCATACAATATACAATAGGCACCGGTACCGTCTTTTAGTAGTCGCCGTAAAAGTGTCCACTGGAGTGAAATCTCTGAATATTTATCATTAGTTCTTAGATTATTCTGGAAGGAGTAATCTCAGACAATTCCGGTGCTCTGCTCCATGACGTTTATCTTGGGGGGTGGCGGGGGTCCACATCGCACGTACTTTCTAGCAAAGGGAGGTAACAACGTCGTTACTATCAGTACGGGATGGTACCGGAGACTGGATTTTAGTCGTCACCTCGCTCGGTTTCACTTTCTTGAAGCGCTGAAATTGTATCTTTGGAAGCTTCTTTAGACCAGAAACGTGAGAGTTGATTGATAACTCCGGGTTCTATCGTTGATATTATATCTCATTGCTTTGTTCCCACCGTTACATCCCAACTAAATTGTCCAATCACCGTGCATTTTGTGATCAAAGTTCGCCCTTATTCGTACCCAAATTCTTCGTACCGTCTGATTAGCACCTGGTAGTTCCGATGTTCGCATATTGTTCATTTCTCGTAAACTGCAACGCATCTGGGACATATTCAATGCCCTTTAATAAACACATGTCCTATTTAATTACAAAGTAGCCACACACACTGTCACTAGCATGAACCACAAGGGAAGTAACTCTGCTTTGACTGGATTAATTGTGGTCCAAAATTTTGTCAATATAAATATTTTTGCAAGAGTTACCAATGGTAGAAAACGGCCCTTAAAAGGTATTTTTGGATTGGTGGTTTCTTTTAATTCATCAAATTATGAAAGAAGATACTTTGAAGGTCTGTTGCATCCGTAAATGAGACCAAAAAACGAAGAATTATTTAACCAATATTAAGTGAGCGCACCCGAACATACTGTCAGTGTAATTCAGGTTGCAGCTGGTACAAGTTTTTAGTTTACTGGATGGCAAAGTTTTGCTATAAATTTCATTTGTTCCGTCAATTGTGGCTTGTCTTGGGTAATGCGCCAAATGTTAGCTGTTTTCATGTAATTATATACGACACGGTATCTAACAAAGTCATCGTCTGAGTGAATCCTCGACAACCAACAGGATTGTTTGTGCCTTAACACAGCTTTCTCACATATGTGTTTCCAATCAATTTTGCTAGGAAATGTCATTGTTTTTTCATAGTTATCCAAGAATGAGGTTAAGTCATATTTTCTCTAAATCTTGACAATGTCTTTCACAAAACCAAAATTATTAAGTGAACAACTGTTGTGGTATTGAAACAATCTATGTAAGAACATTTGTAGGACAACATCACTAGATTGTAGTCTGCATGTCGAGTCAAGAAACAGAAGCTTCTGATTATCAATATAGGCTTCGATTGAAGTAAAGCCAAGTAATCCTTTTACCATGTCTGAGCGGGTTCTGGTAGGTAGAGATTGTATGCGTTTTAAGCAGAAATGATGGGTAGTCTCTAGATGACGCATGTCACAGCCAAAGAAAGCATGAGGTCGAACTATAGATGTGTAGCGTTTTGCTGGGGTTCATACCGTTATTATGGATACCACATTTGTTTAGGCTGAATAACAAACTCCTTGCAGACTGACGGACACTGTCTACGTTGGCTGGTGTTTTCTTTGATTTTCACTACTATACCTAAGTGTTTGTACTCGGTAACCTCATGAGTTATTGTATCGTTATATTCCATAAGAACTGGAAGAGTGTGTTTCTTATTAATATGCTCATCACTGCACATTTGCTAGCATTACAGCCATAACGCCATTTTCTCGCGTAAAGGGAGCAGATTTTCAGAAGATTTTCAAGACCGTTCTTTGTAAGTGACATCAGCACTATATTGTCTGCTTGCGTAGGGGCACTTATTGAAATACAGTTAATCTTAAGTCCATGTTTTGATTGAGCAAGTTCATTCAACATTTCGCCTATGAAGATAGTATACAAGAATGGTGAGCAAATACTGCCAGTACTGCCTTGTCTGGCTCCTTGGGAAATATTGAATGGGTTAGATAGATGTCCGAAACCTAACACTCTGCTGGAACCTCCTCTGAGCATTTTGCTAAAGATGCGTAATGGTTTACCGCGAATATCGAGATGATAAAGTTTGTATAGTATGCCGTCTATCCACGTTTAATAGAATGCCTTGGTAGCGTCCAGAAATCGGGTATAGCACGAATCGCCGCATTCAGTACAAAAGTTCACAGCTTCTTGGTACATAAGAAAAACCATTTTACACAATTTTCCCTTTCGAAATCCATGCTGTAGGGGATTCATTTGGGTGCCGATGCAACAACTTTCAATTCTAGTAAGTAGCATTTTTTCGAAGTATATGGTATATGTTCCTGTGTAATAATTTCGTTAAACAGTCGCGCGATGCTTTCAATCAGTTTTGTACCACCGTATTTAATATGTTCATAGGAGATGTGGTCCAGAGAAGCAGCCTTACCACACGGCATTTTACTAACAATGTTACCAAGTTCATGTTCAGAAATCGGTTTTACTAATAGATTTGATACACTATTGCCAGCACTATGTTAAAGTTAGAACATATTAAGTAAATTTTGATGATTAAAAAGGGCGGAGCGAGCGAAGCGAGTCCTTTTTAGTCATTAAAATTTACTTAATATGTTCTAACTAACTTAGAATATAACATTTTGCATTCTGATTGGTCGATAGAAAGTAGCGCCAACGCATGACGTCAAGTCTGTGAAGAGAAAATTTTAATGATTAAATTTTCATTTAACCGCCAAAATTCGGCGTTTTCATTGGCTCAAAATGTAGGTTATATTCTAATGCGTGTTAACATGTTGGTTACAGCGTTTTCAACTTCAGTCCAAAATAAATCATCATATTGAAAATTCTGTTGAAAATGCGTAAAGCTTTTCGAAGTAATTTTTCCATCCATTTAATGTACTGTCCGGGTCCTTTTCTAGAATATTGTTGAAATATATCCCGACACCTTGTTGATTTCTAGTTTTGCCCTTCCTCGAATTAATTAATTTCCAGAACCCAATTTGGCCAATTTCAGAGAGTTCTCTTATTCTATTGAGTTCTTGTTTTTCAAATTTGTGTGCTGCTTTCCTTAGGTTACACATAAACACTTGTTTTTCTATCGTTCAAATATGTTTTTGTTTTGAGGTTTACCATGAAACATCCAGTCAGAGCGCGCAGCTTTTAATTTCTGGTAAAATTCTTTAACGCAGCGAGTAGTAGAGATGATGTCATATAGCGTATCAACTTCATATTTGAAAGCGTCCAATTTCTCGCTTGTACACGGTAAATAAACCTGAATTACATAAATTGTTTTAGATTCAGTGGACATGTAAAGGAATTTGGCTGTTTTGCAGGTAACTCCAATTTCTTAAAGGAATTCATATAGACCATCTTCATCACAATCCGGTGATGAAGTATGAAGCAGATTTTTTCTCAGCACACGTCTAAATCTGTTTGTAGAGCGAGATTGATGGTATGCATTACTTTCTGAGATGTTTTCAGTATCATACTTTGATGGAGTTGGACTGTCGCATAGAATGTTAATAACCTCTGGCACACTGTGTCCGAAAGAAACACCATCAACTGTATTCTGAGATTGACGTGATGTCATGATCGTAGCATGTGCAACAGAACTACATTGATTTAGAAGCGGCATGTTGCTGTTGTCGCTAGATTGTTGGTTTTCGGTAAGCGTATGTGGTGTGAGCGGAGGTCTCGCAGAAAGTCCATGTGTAGTTGCGAGGTATATACCAAGGTAAGTATATAGCAATGTAAGTATTTAGCAATGTAAGTATATAGCGAGGTAAGGCCACTCTAAATTGGAATTATGTTTACCGTCCGCGGGCGGGTAGGTTTTGAGCTGATAAAGAAAATAACATTTTTCTACTATATATTTTGCTCGAAAAAAATGTGAAATTTCTATAATTTTACCTGTGGGCTGCATTATTATGCATCGTATTTACCGAGTTCTGTGCACCGCAGACAAGCGTCGCCTATTATATTAGCCCAGTCCAGTACGCCGCGTATATACTGTTATAATATACAAACAACTTAGAAATGATCTGGAGTGATTATTAAATGATGTGCCAGGGATATATTGCCGAGACAGTAGGATTTTATTTTTCTTTCTGAAATTTGAAATTCGCAAACATTAACCATCACTTGCGAACTACTTCCAAATTAGGAATTTGCAAAAATTTAGCCTCGCGAAAATAAATGCTTTTACAGTAGTGCCAGCGAGCAGCCAGGTATAGTCCATGTTAACCAGTGCCTTTACACCGAGCATTGCTACAGGCGAAAAAGTTGGCAATGTTTTGACAGGTCTATTTTATACTTTAAACTCAAAGCATTAGTTTCACAGCCTTCTAATCAATCTAATGTGTGTTTCGTTTTTATTAAGCATGAAGAGAAATAACTTTGAATATGTTTTCATTATTGTTAGCTATTTATACTTTTATAATACATCTCTCTTTATATTTTTCTTCTGTCACAATTTGGCCAAGTCACTTTAGGATATGGTGCATACTGAAGGGAGTCATTATTGTGGATTATGATGGAAACACGGAATGTGGAGATATGACATCATGGAGGATAGAATCTATGAAATTGAAGGATAGGGCATATAACTTTAGTTCTTTTTATGACTGGAGTCCGTTGTATATTTTGTGTATCCTGAATTGTTGGCTGAAATAGAGCCTTGGCCTGTGCACATTAACTCATTTACACTTGTATTTAAGAATGATAAATTTGATAAATATACGCACATACATCATTGAATGGCTGTTTGCGACAATTTATTGACCATGCATCAGACAGCAGGGATAATTAACAAACCTATTTTCCTGCATCTGAGTTTGTATACTGTGATGTTCGTGATCGTTATTCAAAAATCTAATGCCATCATGTTTGTTATAAATTTCATTGTATTCTGTGTCTGTTTCTAACCATTTAGTTCCTTTTACGCTTGCAAATGTTGTTAACAAGTGTTTTGCCTGATTAGATATTTTGGCAGTGTTATAGAATGTGCCAATGGTATAAATTGTAATTCCATGCCATATGTTATAAAATATAAGTTATAAGTTGAATGCTGTGATTATCCGACACCAATGTTTTTTCTAGGAATGTCACGAATGTGTGTAATCACAATCCTTAGGAAATGGGTTAAAGTACTACTTGTGTGCTGCATCATGATTCATGTATAAGCCGACAGGAAGCAATGTGGATGGTTTGAGGGCGTGTTTGTACATGAAGTGTGGATATCTTGAGTCAGTCAGGAGATTTATCATTATCAGGTAGAAGTAACAGTTTAATGAACCATGTGGTCTGTTTATTTTACCTATTATTATTAATTCGGAATTGTGATACGAGTGTCAAAAAAGTCTTTAAATGGAAGTTTTACTCAGAATGTTGCCGAGTACAATCAGAGTTAATTTTGGGTATATGATGTTAAGCAGTCAATAATGACCAGCGCCGGGATGGAACCAAGATGTGAATAGGAGTTCAAAGATTAATTAAAGATGTTTTTGTGGTGAAAGCATCTACTCTTATAAATGTGTGAATGGGAAAGGTGTATTTTTAGCTCACCTGCCACAAATTGGCCAGGTGAGCTTTTATGATTGTTTTTTGTCCGTTGTCCGTCCGTATGTCCGTGCCATTTAATCGAGTAAAGGGCTTTTTTAAAGCCTGTATGATAGCAAAGGGCCGAATTCGAGCAAAGGGCTAATATAGTTATTCAACTTGCAGCTGTCGATGGGGCCTAGCTGCTAATTTATGTAGCTAACCCCAATCCCTGCAGTGAATTGGTGGTCACTGACATGTTCACTGAATTCTAATTTAGGATAGCTCTACTCAATTCACAAAGTTGCATATTTCATAAGTAGAGGTTATTGCCCTATGTGTCTTGGTAAAACCTCATGTTGCATGTTCCTGCAAGTGGAGTTATATTTAATTGGTACAGGTCGAGGTTGTCGCTCTTTGTGTATTTGTGTCACCTCATGTTGCGTGTACTTGCAGGGTTTTGCGTGTTGCGTTCAGATATACTGTGTCTCATGTTACAAAGTATAGATCTTATCTATACATGCCAAGGTTGTCTCCCTTGGTGTACAGGTGTACGCCTCATGTTGCGTTTTGCGTCTATAATATGTATTTCAGAGACAGTAAAAATACCTGAGCCGATTGTACTGTCAACATCAACACAGCAGGATGCATCAGGTAAATCAAGGCTACAATATTCTTATAATTATACTCCCAGATACATGAGCGCCGTCATGAGAAAAGGGACACTCAGACGTTTTTGACGCACCGTAAAAAAATGCAGGAAAAGTGACGTCTTTCCGTTGTGACATTTTCCATCTCTTCTGTTCGGTATCGCAACCATTTTTCATGTCCGTTTCGTAAAAAAGATCAAATAGCAAATAAAAATGAAACAATTTGAGGAAAGAATTATTTTATTGACGTTCTTTACATGTAGTACTGCTCCGTTTTATTACTTAAATTAGTTGAAACGCCATTCATAGACTGCCGACGGCTGTTTTTAAATTTTCAAAGCGCATCTGAAAGCTAAACTGTGCTTACCGTTACAAAATGCAACTTATTTGCAATATTTCGCCCAGAAACAGGTAGACCCTGCTTTAAAGTACAATTAGTCGACCAGAAATGGCAAAACAAAAAATATAATGACTTGCACAGGTCGACAATAACATAAATTGCATCAAACATTCATGAAACGATGACAGATCAAAGTTTGTTTACATGTTTTCATGGCAACTACACACAGTTACGTCCCTTATTGAGTTGTATAGATATAAATTTAAAACATACACGCACATTAGTAAGTGACGCCGTGGTGTAAAGGTTTAGACGGCGGATTTTCAATCGTGCGATCATGGTTCAATACTTCGCAGCGCCATAATTTTTTTTAATTTAATTTTTTTAATCGTGCGATAAATATATCTACTGGTCTACAACACATTGGGTATATGTTTTCTTTTTTACTTTAAAAATATAATTTCGTTATAAATATAATACACAGAGAATTCAGATAATGAAAGGAAACACTGCTTTACCAGCATAGTCAATGCCACCTGTCATCCAACCAGCAGGTCTATCGCAGAAGAGTCAATGGCTTTTATCTTTGTTTGCTGTCTCCCGAACCTCAGTATTTCTGAGTTGGTAGGTAGGCAACACAAAATTCTAGCAACTATTTGTTTACAAAAAAAACAAGCAGTTTACAAATGCTTTATTTACCACAAATTCAATTATGTATAGACCACACTGTCCTGACTTTGTCCAATACATGTATGTTAAAGCTCTAATGGCCGTAATTTAAATTAAAATTATCTTCGTGTTATTAATTACAAAAGGCACTTGTTACAATTTAATATTATCGTACGACAGAGAGACGATCAATTTCGGTTTAAAATACATTTGTAGTTAATAAGTCCTAATTTTCGGGAAATTGTGCTTACATAATAATTGTATAAGTCCATCAATTGATTCCTTAACATTTTCGTGGTTTATAGTAGTTTCACTTAAAAAACAATACAAAATATGTATATACAAATCGTTGTAAAATGTCGTATCAATTAATCGATTTAAGTCGATCAGCATAATCGTAGTAACCTCATGGTATCATTATGACCGTAGTTACATCGTAGTACGATTGGTATCAAATTGACAAGTTTGTTTTCTATTGAAACACATACAATCATTATGTGGAAAACATGAGTTTTTAACCAAAATGATCGAAAAACGAAGAAAATCCATGAACCTCGTACATGTATGATATAGAAGAACAGAACGGACCGGACCGGACCGGATCGGAACAGAACGGAACAAAACTAAACTTTTTGTAGCAGTTTTGTAGAAATATTTGTTCATAAAATATCATCCAATGGATCCAATACCTCCTTCATCTATGAGCGATTTGAAAATAAATGCCGCAAACTACTTGATTTATGTACGCATCAAATCAAAGCGAACCGTGATCATGACATGTTCGTAGTATTGTCGGCATAAGCGAAACAACATCATATTACAGGAAGGTCTTGCACAATGTTGAGACATCGTAGTAGAAAGGGCACATGATCAGTTGTGATTGCAGCGGAAACATGGTGCAAGCGTGCAAGGATCGAGTCGAAGAGAAATCGTATCAGAATCGCCAATGAGATGTTCCTGTGAACATATTGATCAATTGTCTTGTTTTGACACCAATACCGTCCCGATTAACACTTTTAACTAAGGTTGGAACAGATCATCCTGGTCATAGTAAGTGTGAACGGGGTATTCTTCACATGATTGTCTACGCGGGGAAGACAATATGTACCTGCCATATTATAATTCATATTTAATGATTGAAATATGTAGTTATCTGTGTAGCACGTGTAAATTAGATTTGTCGGAATACGAGTAAACCGTACACACAATTTTTATAAGAATACAAATAATTATAAATAAATATACCAGATTCATATAGCGCCTTTTTCGTGCGAAAACGCGTTCAAAGGCACTTTACATTATAGTGTGGCAGCCACAAGGGCGCAGGTTCATGATCTACAAGTGCAGATACAGCATGATCTGACCAGAGGGACAGACTGAGAGAAAGCCCCTAAATGGAGAGAGAGACATTTTATACAGACATGTCCGGCGCTGCAGAAGTGCGCCTAGCTCTTATTTCGAATAGACAGTCTTCTTTAATGTGCCCGGTGTATAGCACCGATACACACATTCCTGGCACCTAAGATATAGCGGGAAATATTATAAATATTTCAGAAATGTCAAGATCCGATGCCGGGGATTGAACCCACATCCTCTGGATTGACAGCCCAGTGCGTTAAAACTGAGCTAAAGCCGTTTATAAATTATTGTTGAAATTGCCGCGATGCCGGTCGCATGGAAAAGCAATGCTTTCTACTTTTCTTCTAAGCATGTGCTCGGTTTAAAACCCGGCTATAAAAATGCATTTGGTAAACAATTTTCGGCAGCATCATGACATGTCGTATTTATGAACAGACGATAGGTGATGCTATTTTCTTGGTGTCGACCAATCAGCATTCACGGGTTGCATGCTAACAGAAGATTGACGTCACACGGGCGGATCACAAATTAACCTTGCCTGGATAGCGACAAAGATAGTATATTCACTAATGTTTGTCGTAGGCTCAATGTTTGATAATTAACGATGAATTTTGAAAATTGGTTAATAGGATTTCTTCGTCTGCATGGGCGCCTAATCGGCACACGAAATACATGACGTATTGACATCTAAAAAAGTAGGTCGATCTAGATGTTGTACTACCCGACACTTTCCGTATTCAGCGATGTTTTCTAGAATACGGCACTAGGACGCCCGTCAAATACGTCACGATGATAAAAAATGTACTCCGTGTTTCGAGGGTCAAACAAACTGAATATATTTAGACCGGGCGAAACAATAATATTATTTATATAATACTGTGTTCATCCGCCTTACCAGTATTTTACATGTCGGCGTGTCGTAGAAGATTGAATAAATGATATTAACAGTCGATTCTCGTTATCTGCGATATGTAGGGACATTGATTTGACAACGAAATAGAAAAAAATAAGGTGCGTGATTTGACAAAACGAGAAATTGATTGGGTATGATTCAGTATGGTTTGGTACGAGTTTTAAACATGTCTTGGAATCCTTGCGTTTCGTAAGCACTGTTTACATTAATTGCACAGTTTTGTATATGATACCTATTAATAGTTTTAAGTTATTTGTGATGTAACCTGGTATACATGTATTTGTAATTCCATACCTTTATAGAAAATTTTATTAAAACTGTGATTATATAGCGAGAGCGTGCGCTTACAAAAAAGTTTGTTAATGTATGTATTAAAAATTGATGATTACATTCTTCGTTTCTAAAGTTAACTGTGATTTGCAAGACTAAATGATACTTGTGCATGTTTGCAACGTTTTTTGTGTTTTATTCTGCTGGTAAAATCGCTGCTTGGAGCGTCGTTCTTGATACATGACGTTTTGACGACGTCGCAAACGTCGAATGCATTTTTTTCATGTAGACAGTGGGTTGCAAAGAATTCGCATATCTTCACGAAATGTTGTCAGATTTCTTTCAAATAAAAAACATAATATTGACAAATTAATTTAGTATAAAATGAGCTAAATAGTCAGGAATCGTCAAAAAATGTCCGAGTGTCCTTTTTCTCGTGACGGCGCCCACATAGTATATGGGGGCTATATTGGAGTCATGCTTGAGGTTGGTCTGTCCGTCGGTTGGTCCATACAAATTTTGTCTGCGCTATTTCTCTGCAACCGTTGGTCGGATTTCAATGAAACTTGGCATGACTCGTCAGTACCAAGTCTAGTTGTGCATATCGTCAGCGGACGATGGTAGTATAAATTTACTAGACATATATGCGTACCATCATAATTTAGACGTCTCATACTACATCACTGTGTCAGCAGTATCTGGGGGTATTCATCACATTCAGTGATATTTCTTGTTTTAAACTGCAGGATCCATTGTGATGTTGTTTTTTGCTCTATAGAGGCTTTCTGATAAAGAAAGACATTGCATGAAAGATCCTCTGTATATCTACTAATTGAATTGATCAGTTACAATGAAGACTTGTGTGACTGATTTTATTTCAGAAAAATTGTAGTGAATGAAAACAGCGTACAATTTGAGAAATAATGTGCTTGAGTTCAAATGTAATTCACAGTTTTCAAAAAAAAATTGAAGAGGGTCATCCAAATAACATGAGTGTACAGTTTAGTTGTAATCTGCTCATTGGTTTCAGGAGTAGTTTGTTTTTCTGGCAAGGCAGAGGAATTTATCTTGTTTATGAATCAAAGTAGATTACAACAACCTCTCTACAACAACCTCTCTACAACAACATCTCTACAATAGCCTCAAAACAACAACCTCTCTACAACAACCTCTCTACAACAACCTCTCTACAACAACCTCTCTACAAAAGCCTCTCTACAACAACCTCTCTACAACAACCTCTCTACAACAACCTCTCTACAACAACCTCTCTACAATAGCCTCACAACAACAACCTCTCTACAACAACCTCTCTACAACAACCTCTGTACAACTTCTCTACAACCACCTCTGTTTAACAACCTCTCTACAACAACCTCTTTACAACAAACTCTGTACAATAGCCTCTCCACAACAACCTCTGTACAACAACCTCTCTACCACAACCTCTTTACAACAACCTCTCTACAACAACCTCTCTACAACAACCTTTTTACAACAACCTCTTTACAATAACCTCTTTACAACAACCTCTGTTCAACAACCTCTGTACAACAACCTCTGTTCAACAACCTCTGTACAACAACCTCTTTACAACAACCTCTCTACAACTACCTCTCTACAACAACCTCTTTACAATAACTTCTTTACAACAACCTCTGTTCAACAACCTCTGTACAACAACCACTGTACAACAACCTCTCTACAACAACCTCTCTACAACAACCTCTTTACAACAACCTCTCTACAACAACCTCTCTACAACAACCTCTCTACAACAACCTCTGTATACCAACCTCTGTTCAACAACCTCTTTACATCACCCTCTGTTCAACAACCTCTCTACAACAACCTCTTTACAACAACCTCTCTACAACAACCTCTCTACAACAACCTCTCTACAACACCCTCTGTACAACAACCTCTCTACAACACCCTCTGTACAACAACCTCTCTACAACAGCCTCTGTACAACACCAAATGTACAACAACCTCTCTACAACAACCTCTCTACAACAACCTCTATACTACAGCCTTGAATATTCATGTGTAGCTTATGTGTATGCTCATTGTAGCCACAGTCGCCCTGTTGAAAGATTCGCACCCCTGTGTTGAAGTTCTGGAGATGACACTGTAAACTTCTGCTTCACTCAGTCGCATCTGTAATACACCATGCATTAACTTCTTATCTTGTTCATTCATTCGCAGATATTTGAACTTGGCCGGACTCAGGACATCAGATTTGTACCACTAGCACCCAGTTCCCACACCAGAACAGACAAGTGAATCTCTAGGACATAAACTGCAGTTTCCCGCAAAGCAGGACATATCCGTCAGAGGATAAATCCTTCGCTATTTTGTAGGCCATCCGAGTGCGGCATGAGGTACGGCATATCGGCAATACAGCCGTCATGATCTCCAGGACAGTTGACATCTAGGCCCTGGTTCCTCATGTCCGCCCCTTTCTTGCACAGCTTATTCTCAATAGCTGTGGCAATGATGTATTTGTTGGTGGTGTGATTTTCCATGGCCACTGCATATCTATGAGAGGAGCTCAGGTTTGTATGACGGACTTGCAGGCAAACCTCGATATGCTTGAGAGGAGCTCAGGCAAGGTTTGTATGACGGACTTGCGGGCAACCCTCGATATGCTTGAGAGGAGCTCAGGTTTGTATGACAGACTCGCAGGCAACCCTCGATATGCTTGAGAGGAGCTCAGGTTTGTATGACAGACTTGCAGGCATCCCTCGATATGCTTTAGAGGAGCTCAGGCCAGGTTTGTATGACAGACTTGCAGGCAACCCTCGATATGCTTGAGAGGAGCTCAGGCCAGGTTTGTATGACAGTCTTGCAGGAAACCCTCGATATGCTTGAGAGGAGCTCAGGCCAGGTTTGTATGACAGACTTGCAGGCAACCCTCGATATGCTTGAGAGGAGCTCAGGCCAGGTTTGTATGACAAAGTTATGTGGGGTCGATGGTACCTAGCATCTGTAGACAGATCTAGCTTTGAAGGGTCTTCACACTGTGCTGTCTGTTGTGTTTTCAACCAATTTCCACTTTTCAGCCATATCTTGCTTATTGCGGCTGTTGATGGTGACTTCCTTTGTAAGGTTCTGCAGATGGCTTGAAGAAAGAAAAGGTAAGTCGAGCTGTGTGAACAGACACTCTGCCGAAGAAATTCCTATTGGTGTGTCGAGAAGAGCCATGGCCAGGTTAGTGTTGATCGCAGCTCTTGTTGTGCCAGCGATCTCTGAGTAAGTTTTCATTTCTGGCGAGATAAATCCACAGCCGGTGCATTTGAATTGCAACTTACTTACTAAACCATATTTGGTTTCTTTATCTATGTCCCAATTCACTCTTGTGAACCTTGTTTTACAGTGTTCAGCTGAAAGAGTGTCAAGTAAATCCAGTAACTTTCGCATGCTGATTTTACGATTGCCTAGGTTGTCATTTACTTCATCTTTTTCAGGTCGCGGCTGCAAGTCATATCCTTCCTCGCGGATCACAGTGGACGTAGAAGGCTCACTATGTACAAGTTGCGGTCCTGTCTCAGACTGACTCCCATGTGCTTGTTGATCCGAAGGTACACATTAATTTTCTTCTTTCCTTGTCCATAGGTGTTACCAGGTTTGAAGAAGAAGTTTGCCGCCTTGCGCTTTCTGTCGCCTTTTGGCATTGTGTTTGATTGGTTAGTTTTAGTACGGAGACAAGTGAACTGAACCACTGAATTTTGTACAATGTTAGAATGCTGGCATCAACTGTATATCAACCATACTGTTCTTGATAAGCCTCTCAACAGTGACAATTTTAAGCAGGATCATCCAAGGGAGATTAGCTATACTGCTTGCTTAGTCTGTTTACATAGTCAGTCTGCTAGCTTACTTCTTCTTCCTATTGAGGTGCAGGGCTCTCTCAGGAGCATCAACGCACATGTGACTATATACAGTAACTGTGAGACGAACAACACTGTACAATGGTTAAAAACAATAAAAACATGATGTGCGTCTAATGTAGAGAGCCCAGACCTGCCTTGAAGCTGACCAAGGTTGGGGATGTGGCAACATAATCTGACAACTGGTTTCATAGGCGGGTTGATGAAGGGAAGAAGGAGTATTTATATACGTCCGGCAGAATGGAATGAGGTAACGCAGTGAGTGGCATCTAGTTGATAGGGCAGCTGGATGGTAGTACTCAGTAACCGGGATGATGACAAGTTGGTATACAGTTCTGCACATTAGGACTAGCTTGGTGTCAGTTCTTTGCTCTTGTAATGATGGCCATCCCAGTGAGGTGATCATTTGGCTGGAGCTGCTATTTCTGCGATAATCCCCAGTAACGAAGCATGCTGCTCTCCTCTGGACTGCTTCCAGTTGGTTGATGTTTCTGGTTGTGCTTGGGTCCCAGGCTGGTGAAGCATATTCCATTATTGGTCTCACTAAGGTCTTGTAGCACTGCACTTTGACGTCTCTCGGGCAGCTTGATATGTTCCTTCAAAGGAATGATAAGCTGTTGTTTGCTTTCTTTATGATGGCATCAATATGGTCATTCCATAGGAGCTTCTCGTGTATTGTGGCACCGAGGTACTTCCCACTAGTGACAGTTTCTAGCTTATGCCCATGGATGGTATAGTTGGACTTGATTGGCGTGCGCTTGCGGGTGATCCTGATTGTCTTGCACTTCGATGGGTTGAACTGAATCTGCCGATCCGCCTCCCATTTCTCCAGTTTTTGTAGGTCATCATGCAGAGTGTTCAGGCATCTTCTTGAGTTTTTATCCTTTTATATAGGAGACTGTCATCTGCAAAAAGCCGGAGTGGTGATGAGACCTTCTTGGCCACTAGTCTATTATGTAGAGTAGAAACAGGAGAGGTCCTAGGACTGAGCCTTGAGGTACCCTAGAAGTGACTGGTGCTGATGGGGAAGTATGACCTTTGACTAGTACTTGTTGCCTTCTGTTTGAGAGGAAGCTCTTGATCCATTCAAGTGTGTTGCCTCTTGTGCTGTAGTGCTGTAGCTTAAGTGCTAGACGGTGATGTGGGACCTTGTCAAAGGCCTTACTGAAGTCGAGAAGGATCGCATCTATCTGTCCACCATCTTCTATTTCAGTTGCAAGGTCCTTAATCTTTTTACAGTACACTGGCAGGTATTTGTTGTGACCACATGGTGGTTAGAGGTGTTCCAGGAAATCTTTTAAAGAATTATGGTTAATAAAAATTACATCTTGCTTTATTATGTTGACATAAAGAGAGTAAATGATAGGCCGAAGGGTGTCATTAGCTCACCTGAGCACGAAGTGCTCAAGGTGAGCTATTGTGATCACCCTTTTGTCCGTCGTGCGCCATCAGCCGTCCAACATCAACAATTGGACTGTTAACACTCCAGAGGTCATAATTTTCACTTAATCTTTTTTAAACTTGGTCACAATGTTTGTCTCTATGAAATCTAGGTCAAGTTTGTAATTGGGTCATCTCGGGTCAAAACCAAGGTCACTAGGTCAAGTCAGCTAATGTGTATTGGAAAATAGCATAGTCTATCGGTACTTTATTTTCTTTTTTATGCCCCCCCCTATCGATAGATGGGGAGGCATATAGTGATTCACCTGTCCGTCCGTCCGTTCGTCTGTCCTTCCTGGTTAACCCAAATTGACCGTTTCTTCTAGCATTAATATGGCTTGCTACAAAGCTTTCATACTTGCATGGATGTTGTGTATAAACACTCTTCACACGCCTGTATCACCTAACCCCATTTTGACCTTCACCTTGACCTAATTTTGGACTTAGACTTATTTATGGACAAGGCTTCCACAGGGGGCATAAGCGTTTATTGAACGCAGTCTTGTTTATTACCTGTATCTGTGTATCTGTAATATGGTATTTCCCATATTGGGACAAGCACTTGCTTCGGGGAGCATAAATCGGTTTTACAGATTCTTTGTTTATAAACTTGGCAAAGAATCGATGATACTGCTTTCATGGACATGTAGAGGAACATGACTAGCTGTGTCAAGAACCGTGGGTTTCTGTTAGAATGGTTCTCGATACGCCAAGGTACGCGACAGTGAGGGAAATCATCGCCTCATTAGCTCACCTGCCACTTTGCTTTTGTGATTGTTTTTTGTCCGTCGTCCGTCTGTCCGTTAAACTTTTAACCGTTAACACTCTAGCACTTTCAATTTTGCTTTGATCTTCATCAAACTTGGTCAGTAGTTGTACCTCAATGAAATCTAGGTCAAGTTCGAAGTTGGGTCATGTGGGGTCAAAAACTAGATCAAAGCAAATAGGAAAACTTGTTAACACTCTGGCGGCCACATTTTTGCTTTAATCTTCATGGAGTTTGGTCAAAATGTTTATCTTGATGACCTTAAGGTCAAGTTTGAAGTTGGGTCATTTTAGGGTCAAAAACTAGGTCAATAGGTCAAATAATAGGAAAACCTTGTTAACACTCTGGCGGCCACATTTTTGCTTTAATCTTCATGAAGTTAGATCAAAATGTATATCTTGGTGACCTTAAGGTCAAATTTAAAGTTGGGTCATGTGGGGTCAAAAACTAGGTCAAAAGGTCAAATAATAGAAAAATCTTATTAACACTCTTGAGACCATATTTTTGCTTTAATCTTATTATATTTGGTCAAAATGTTTATCTTGATGACCTTAAGGTCACGTTTGAAGTCGGGTCTTGTGGCTAAAAAACTAGATCAATATGTCAAATAATAGCAAAACCTTTTTAACACTCTGAAGGCCTCAGTTTTGCTTATCCTTCATCAAGATTAGTCAAAATGTTTATCTTGATGACCATAAGGTCGAGTTCAAAGTTTGGCCATGTTTAGCAGGTGAGCGCCCCAGGATCTATGATCCTCTTGTTTTTATATTGCGTTCATAAACGATTTAATATTAGAAATTGAAGAGAGTGGACTAGGTATATTCACTTTTAACAACCAAATTTCGTTTTCAACTGTTGCAGATGACATGATTCTCGTTGTATTTTCCAAACATGCTCTGGACAACATGCTTGAAGTATGCTACTGGTATTCCTGTAAGTGCTACATGCTTGAAGTATGCTACTGGTATTCCTGTAAGTGGCGATTTGAGTACAATGCTTCGAAATGTGGTATAATTGTGTTTAATGATAGACTAAGTCTCATCAATGTGGGACTGAAAGACAGTGGAAACTTGGAAATGAGATTTTAAATGAAGTTGATTCTTATAAAGTGTCAGCCAAAGTGGGCTACATGCAACTGGACTCAATCCGCTAGCTGACGTTAAAGACTGTGTATAGTTAGGTAGTGATTCCTAAGGCAATCCATGGTTGTGAATTATGGAATAACTATACAAATAGGTTTGCGCATAGGTTCTGTTTAAAGAATGTGCAGACACTCAAAAGCAGTTCCAGCACTGATTTTAGTCTGTGTGCCTTAAATGTTGATATAATGCAAAACATTGTCGAATACAAGAAACTTCAGTTTTTGGGTCAACTGTGTAGATTACCAGCGCAATTTCTCGCAAAGAAAATGTTCACATGTCGCCTCATATCTTGCGTGAATTTCGGCGAACAGTACATTTACGAACAGGATTTATCCCAGATGTGTACAATCTGCTGTATGTTTTGTATGATTACATTGACTGGTATTTTTCCTGCAAAAGATAGTTGGAAAAAATGTCTTACCAGATCTGTGCTACATCAAAAAAGACAAAATCGGTATGAAAATCTCTCACTGTCATTTCTGAGTTTAAAAGAGGTTTTTGAACCTGACGCTCCGTGCCATTTATAGACATTATCCAGAAAACATCCAGAGTTAGCTCCCATCTGTGTGATGGTGGTACAAATGTTAAGTTGTTTGATATCGCGATCTTATGTTCAGAAGTGCAAGCATTGTGATCTTTACATTGACAATGACTTGAACCATGCACTCTGGTTTTGTAGAATACATGAACATGCAAGACAGAATTTTATTATTGAAATATTTGTTATTATGAGTGTATCTAGATTCATTCGATTTCAAGGGTTATCTATCTATCTGTCATTTGCAAGTACATTGAATTGAATGTTTCAAGTGTTTGATTGTTAAAACTGTTACCTTAATATCATTTATTGCTGTTAAAAAAAATGTAAAGGGGTGTGGAAATTTTCTGTTTTCAACTTAGAAATTTAATTTTCTATCATAAAAACTTTAAGTCAAATAATGTTTATAGGATTCGTACAATTGTAATAAAATTTTACAAGACCCTGGTTGGACAAGCCGGTCATATAATTCCCACACCCATTGAGACATGCCTTTATATATTTTGTTATTGATAATTATAAGATGCACTTAGCTATTATAATTGATGTATTACTTAGTCATGTTGCTTGCAAACTTGTCATGTATTACATTATTATTATCCAAAGTGTATACAAATATCAATATTGTTCAAAATCTGGCAACAAAGAGTTGGATGGAATCCAATGATACCCCTGCATGATGCAGTTAATTCTCCATGTATAAGTAGATTGTTCTTTCAGAACAGACAACTCTAATACATGGAGGGGGACCAGAAAGCGTGGACATTATTTTAGATATTTTTATCACTAATAAAGCTATATTCAAGATGAAAGCAAACCACTCCAACATGTGTGTTGTTATTGCGTTCTTCGTGCAAAAAGGTAATGTGGATGGCTGACATTTCTCCGACGTTCTTTTGACCCGGTAATCATGGGAACTTCATTTTCATTACCAAAGTGATAAAAAGAATCTGACACGGATTCAATGTCTATGAGATCAAATATAGTTTTATAGCGAGCTTTTTAAGCTTAACAATTTGTTTTTTCGACTCATTTCAGATTGTTTTATATCTCAAGACAATTTGTGACCGACCATATATTCTTCCAGTTTTAAACTGTGTCGTCTGGGTAAAAACGTTTTGTCAACATTGAAAATCAAAGTACCAAATTTATATGCTGTATGAATCTCAGTTTTGGCATTATTCTTTTAAAACATGGTCACAATATTTGCTTCCATAATATCACTAATAATACGTATTAATAGGTTCACGCATGGAGGAAGAAAGGAGTTATGGTCTGTTATCTGTCATACAGCGGATGTACCGGTACTACATATGATTTCGAGGACAACATCTATTGAGGAAGAAAGGAGTTATGGTCTGTTATCTGTCATACAGCGGATGTAGCAGTACTACATATGATTTCGAGGACAATATCTATGCGCATGTCGATGAAGTAGGTGATAATTATACATAATTTTAATTTCTTTTAGTTTTTTGGCTCACCTGTCATATAGTGACAGAGTGAGCTTTTGTGATCACTCTTCGTCCGTCGTCCGTCCGTCAACAATTTGCTTGTGTACATGTAGACACTAGAGGTCACAGTTTTGGCCTAATCTTTATGAAACTTGGTCACAATGATCATCTCAATGAAATCTAGATCGAGCTTGATATTAGGTCATCCAGGGTAAAAAACTAGGTCACTAGGTAAAATCATAGAAAAACCTTGTGTAGTCAGTAGAGGTCATAATTTTGACTTAATCTTTATGAAACTTGGTCATAATGATCAACAAAATCTAGGTCAAGTTTGATATTGGGTCATTCGGGGTCAAAAACTATGTCACAAGGCTGGGCTGTTCCTCACTAAGCACTGCAGGGCTAGCTCAGGTGTATTTTTTTCTTGGGCCAATCTTGGCTCCAGTCAGCTTTGGCCTTATGCAGGCTATATAGGATAGTGCGCTGCAAACATGGAACACTTCTCAGATCTCCTTTGTCATAGTTTAGACATAGTGAAAGAAATCTTAAACTGGTCAATTTGAAAACATATTAAATAAATAATCATGAATATGTTTGTATGAATGCAACCTTCAAAAGTAATTAAATTAACTGTAACAGTTGCCATGGCATGTACTGAGAATGAATCTAGTTCTTGGTTATCTTCATATCATGTTTATTCATCACAAAGAGTCAAAATCATACAATTTTACCTAGGTAAATGTTTGGGAAAACGCCTTGAATGTAATTGTTCATTGAAAAATGAAAAAAGTCCTTGAATTTGGGTGTGAATTGTGTATGAACCATGTGTCTGATGTGCTCCCTTAACATGTTGGAGATAAATTAGATTCAGATTCTGTAACTTGTATGTGGACATAATGTTTGCAGCTTTGACATTATTTCTATTTCACATTTTCAGGTCAACCCCCTGTTCTTTAGACGATGCATTTCACTATAGTTTTGACTAAGCACAGCACGTGCACTATATATATCCGCCTTATGCGCAACAAGTGGGACCATTGTTTTTTTAAAAAGTGTCAGTGCTTTGGGATTTGTTGTGAAGGTTTGGGTAAGTAAATTATACTAAATGTGTATTTTTCCAGGTTTAATGTTGTTTCCCATTAATCTTTCAATTATATGCAGCAGCAGATTCACCTAACCAGTTTCCTTGACTATACCCGAACTTACTCTTCCACAAAGAATCATCAACTTCTCCACATGTGGAGGAAAATCAACATTGTTATCAAATTTTCATGGAAGATATAATATGACCTGCCACAACCAGGAATTAAACCTAAATCTCTGAGTTACAAACCCAGTGCATATCACTGGACCAATGCTATATTATAAGGCTAAACTAGATATGTATGCAGTTGTTTATCATAGATTCTAACATGACCGACAATTTGGCATTTATAGACAAAGAACAATCATAGCATTGTATAACGTTTGATATACAATGAAAGTGAGGTCACATCATTTTTATGACGCAGGTAATAACTGTGAGTCTAAATTACGTTAGAATCGAAATGAAATATTCAAAAGCCGTAGTATACCTTTGTTATACAGTGGTTTGTCGTTCTGACTCATTGTTGTTAACCACTCAGACCTACGGCCTTCGTGGTTAATTCCTACATGTCAGAACTCCAAATATATAATAGCCGGTATACTATGGTTTTTCATCGTTTATTTCTTAATTGTTTTATCACTCCATCAAATATCCAACATGACTCTAAAATTCCAGTTGCTATTTAGAATTGATTTCTAATTATTTTTATTTAGTACTTACATACATATTGTATTGTATTGAGAGCAATTTAAGCACTAAGTACATTTTGTATTTTCTCTGAACTTAAAAATAGTGCTTTTTTCAGTAAATTAAATCTTGATTACATATACATGTATTTACTATGTCTTGATGTAATTGTAGGTTCTCAGATTTTTTATCTGGTTGATGAAGAACAATAGTACTCCAACAAAGGGGCCAACACGGTAACAAGCTTGCTACATCACCATTTTCAACACCATGGATTAGGCGAGAAGAGGTTAAAACTACACATGGATAATTGTAGTGGACAAAATAAGAACAATACAGTCATTGGGTAAATAATTATTGCAGTACAGTATAAAACTTTCATAAAAAGACCATGTCACAAGAATTGGTCAGTTTAATTTGTTTGTTCGCTTATTAAGGCAAAATAAAAAGCAAAACAGGTGGTCTTGTTAATAAGGTGGATTTCCAGGGCTGGTGCTGGCCATTATGGATTAATAGCCACATTTGTTTTCTCCAAAAAATTAATAGCCAAACATAATGATTTTTAGCTCACCTTGCCACTTTATATGCGAACTAACAAATATATTCTTAAATACAATATAAATCATTCAAACATGGACATAATCATTCAAAGCAACCTTCTTTGTGATCTATGACCGACTTCCATAATTGGACAGACCTTCTATTCACGTTGCTAGGCAACTGCGCACATACACTATACTGCATGGCCGCGACCTATTCATTGCAATGTAAATCAGGAAGTCGAAGCCCCAGGTTACTGTCGCCTCTTTTCCGGGTGGTATGAACGTATCTTCGTCTCACCTGTAGCTAATAGTATGTATAGAACGTTTTGCCCATCCACAATAAAATGCTTACGCAAGCCGGTAACTTGTTTGAAGCGACGTTATGTCTTTTCTGACGTCACAAATTTGGGCACCCACTGAGCGCAATCCTTGCACAAGCTAAACCTGTTCCGCAAAAACAAATGAATCGATTACAAACTACTCTCCTTTTCCTGGACTTTCTCTTCGCGTGTGAATATTCTGTCTGATTTCACAAATTCTCTCATTTTTCGCTGTTTAGTATGGGCCGTTTTATAGATATCCTGCCCTGAACAGTGAGATTCTCTGATTGCAATTCTGCCTATCGTATTTTCATTTGATATTCTCGCCACTTCGGAATATGAAAGAGGGCATTTTAACAACAGCCTCTGGTAAGGCAATAATAAATCGGTGAACTTTAGTTTTGTTGGCGCTCGATTGTTATGTTAACTACGTTGGTCTTGTGATGTTACCGCGTCCATAGTGTATTTAGTGATGTCGAAGGAAGGCGCGCGCTGATAATGTCATTGACTAAAAGGTCCTGAAATTTTCTGAACAAAACAAAAATGACTTAACTGTGTATTATGTGAAATTTTGTTTATCTTGACGGGTTTTAGAGATAATTGATAGTTCGCATTATATATTGAATGACCCTCGTACATTGGCCTATTTACCTTACCAGATTCTCTAACCAATACTAATCTACCACAAGGAACCAACAACTGATCCACATGTGGAAGAAACCTTACCAGATTCTCTTACCAGTACTAACCTACCACAAGGAACCAACAACTGATCCACATGTGGAAGAAACCTTACCAGATTCTCTATCCAGTACTAACTTACCACAAGGAACCAACAAATGATCCACATGTGGAAGGGTTACCACTTACCAGATCATCTAACCAGTACTAACTTATCACAAGGAACCAACCACTGATCCACATGTGGAAGAAACCCTACCAGATTCTCTAACCAGTACTAACTTACCACAAGGAACCAACAACTGATCCACATGTGGAAGAAACCTTACCAGATTCTCTATCCAGTACTAACCTACCACAAGGAACCAACAACTGATCCACATGTGGAAGAAACCCTACCAGATTCTCTAACCAGTACTAACTTACCACAAGGAACCAACAACTGATCCACATGTGGAAGAAACCTTACCAGATTCTCTATCCAGTACTAATCTACCACAAGGAACCAACAACTGATCCACATGTGGAAGAAACCTAACCAGATTCTCTAACCAGTACTAACTTACCACAAGGAATCGACAACTGATCCACATGTGGAAGAAACCTTACCAGATTCTCTATCCAGTACTAACCTACCACAAGGAACCAACAACTGATCCACATGTGGAAGAAACCTAACCATATTCTCTAACCAGTACTAACCTACCACAAGGAACCAACAACTGATCCACATGTGGAAGAAACCTTACCAGATTCTCTAACCAGTACTAACCTACCTCAAGGAACCAACAACTGATCCACATGTGGAAGAAACCTTACCAGATTCTCTAACCAGTACTAACCTACCACAAGGAACCAACAACTGATCCACATGTGGAAGAAACCTTACCAGTTTCTCTAACCAGTACTAACCTACCACAAGGAATCAACAACTGATCCACATGTAGAAGAAAATTTAAATTGTGGAAAATTTTGAGGTTTTTTTTATTTCCTTAATGTCATTTGTAACAAAAATACAATCCTAATAGTAAAGAATAAGATTTTAAATGCAATTTTGATGTATATTATAAAATAAGCTACATGGTTTTTAGGTATGGTATGTGATGTGTTATGACAGGTCTTCATGAATCAGTGGAATTTTCTATGATGGAGGTTGATCACACCCAAGTTTAATCCAGACTGGCATTTTGGGTTATGTATGGTCAAGTGGAGACATTCTAATGTGGAAACATTGTCTGAAATCACGGATAGTGTACATAAATCGTCAAGGAATGGTCATAATATTCCACAGTTGGTAGATGATCCTAGTGCTCCAATCTTCTTCTATGACTGGGCTACATTCTTGAAAAGGATCTTCAAACCTATTCCAAGC
Organism: Spisula solida; assembly: GCA_947247005.1. NCBI lineage: Eukaryota > Metazoa > Mollusca > Bivalvia > Venerida > Mactridae > Spisula > Spisula solida. The sequence goes on along the minus strand of OX365947.1, from coordinate 16,579,252 downwards.
TTAAAATCATATCATCTTTTCAGGTAATACTTAAACTAGGTACGCTTAAACTGCTCATGTCTTTTTATGTCCTCCCATCTTTGATGAGGTGGTATATTGCTTTGCATCTGTCTGTCGATCAGTCATATCAAATGGTTTCTGTTCAATAACTCAAGAACGCTTTGCCCTAGGATCTTCAAACTTTACATGGAGTTTGATCATCAACAGTAGATGACTCTCATTCATTTTTAGGGCAGTAGGCCAGAGTTCAAGGTTACTGACATTCACCATTTCAGACTATTCAAATGGTTTTCGTTCAATAACTCGAGAACGCTTTGCTCTTTGAACTTTACATTGAGGTTGGTTAACAACAGTCGATGACCTCTATTCATTTGGAGGGCAGAGGTCAAGGTCATTGTGACCTACACCATTTTTGACTATCGGGCTGCCATTGGGCATATGTGTTTTTCAAACATCTCTTGTTTATTTTATAACTTATTGTTAATTCTCAGTCCTAAAACTTTCACCTGGTAAAAATGACCACATTTCAACAAAGACCACGGTTTACTGTTCATATGGATGGTCTATAGGGACATGTTTGTCTTTAAACATGATACATATTAATATATTTGTATTATTTTCCAATTTATTTGTATTTCTAGAATGGATAAAGGAACATGCAGGAGTGATTTTTGCCCGGACGTATGCCAAGAACCCAGAAGTTTCTATTAATGTGCTAAAGACAGGGGCTGTACTTGACAACTGTCTTCCATCAATAATTCCTGTAAAAGGATCAGATGCTCAAAGACAATGGTATTTGTACCAGGAAGTTGTTCCCTACTGTATGAACAAGGACAGCTGTCCACAACCAACACTACCTAAGCCTTGTATTATGTTGGAATCACCCACACTGGCTAGGAAATGCAGCAATTGTAAACTGCCTGGACACACAAAAGTATATTGAGCAAAGAAATTGGACCAATGTGTTTATCGTCACTGTTCTTCGAAAACCTCGTATACCCATGTTGGCTCAAAAACTATTATACGCACATCGGAAAGCCCATTCAGTAACAAGTCTTCTGCGAAAATGCCGGATAATATAGTCTAAAAATAGCCTCTCAAACGAGAAAGCTAGTACTTGTGGGAAAATTCTTGATTTTTTTCATGGGGCTACATTTTCGTCTGCGAAAATCTCGAATAAATTGTTTTTTGTTTTTTTTGTTGCGCTTACGTCAAATATGCAAAACAATTAACCTGTAATTGTATATTACAACAGATAAGTAGAAACACTTTAATATTTTAACGTTCAACAATATAAATATCTATAAATGGCTAAGTTAAATTATACGAGGATTAAGAACATGCAATTACGTAATGCGAAAAAACTGAATAATGCCGCGAAAAAGTCGAATAACGGCAAATGGAACAAATTTGACAAAAACTAAGAAGCAAAAGCTCGTATAATTGAGTTAAAAGTTGGTATGGATTTTCCTTTGCTCAGATGACACGTACATTTACGTGCATTCAAAGTGGAGTTACAAATGCTATGTTCGTGTCAAAGAATTAAATAAATATTCACTGTTAGTAAAAAGTTATTCAATTTTTTTCGTCTCCTGAAAAGAAGCCAAAATTGATTTACGAGGTTTTCGAAGAACAGCGACGTTATTGTGAATCTGTGTCAATTTAGTTTACACTTATTTAATGACTTCACTGACTGAGTTCTCATAACTCACATTTATCACTCGACACCTCATTCTTGATGGTATCCATTGCCATGACTTTGTGTTAATTTGTGATTAATCATTTTGGTGATTAATTCTGCATGATACATTCAATGAATATTGTTACATGTACATGGTTTACACAATCCTTGTTTTTAAAGAATAATTTGTGTATTTACAGGGCAGATACTATTTTTTGAGACAAGACTGTTTAATGCCCCTACTAAAAATTTTGTGTGCAAGAAGTATGATAAAAGATTTGCCCCTGTCAGTCAGTCAGTCAGTCAGTCAGTCAGTCAGTCAGTCAGTCAGTCAGTCAGTCAGTCAGTCAGTCAGTCAGTCAGTCAGTCAGTCAGTCAGTCTGTCAGTCAGACCCAAAATGTTTAGTCGTTGGTAACTGGAAAAGTAATTGTGCTACAGTCATCAAACTTTATTGGAATGCTATTCAGCTTGTCTGTCTATACAGACCCTATGTTAATTGAAGGAGACAACTCATCAGCCTACCCTTTTTTCACGAAATTATTATACCCCCAGATACATGATATATGAGGGCTATATTTGAGTCATGCTTGAGGTTGATTGGTCTGTTGGTTGGTCAGTATAATTTTGTCCGCACTATTTCTCTGCAACCATTCACATTGGGGAATACTCAGTTCAAGGATTGGCATCTATTAGTTTGTCTGGAGAGGTCAATGCTATCTTCACATTGGGGAATACTCAGTTCAAGGATTGGCATCTATTAGTTTGTCTGGAGAGATCAATGCTATCTTCACATTGGGGAATACTCAGTTCAAGGACCGGCATCTATTAGTTTGTCTGGAGAGGTCAATACTATCTTCACATTGGGGAATACTCAGTTCAAGGATTGGCATCTATTAGTTTGTCTGGAGAGGTCAATGCTATCTTCACATTGGGGAATACTCAGTTCCAGCACCGGCATCTCTGATTGTCCCAAGACGTCATGATGCTATCTACACATTGGGGAATACTCAGCTCCAGTACCGGCATCTCTGATTGTCCCAAGACGTCATGATGCTATCTACACATTGGGGAATACTCAGTTCCAGTACCGGCATCTCTGATTGTCCCAAGACGTCATAATGCTATCTTCACATTGGGGAATACTCAGCTCCAGTACCGGCATCTCTGATTGTCCCAAGACGTCATGATGCTATCTACACATTGGGGAATACTCAGTTCCAGTACCGGCATCTCTGATTGTCCCAAGACGTCATGATGCTATCTTCACATTGGGGAATACTCAGCTCCAGTACCGGCATCTCTGATTGTCCCAAGACGTCATGATGCTATCTACACATTGGGGAATACTCAGTTCCAGTACCGGCATCTCTGATTGTCCCAAGACGTCATGATGCTATCTTCACATTGGGGAATACTCAGTTCCAGTACCGGCATCTCTGATTGTCCCAAGACGTCATGATGCTATCTTCACATTGGGGAATACTCAGTTCCAGTACCGGCATCTCTGATTGTCCCAAGACGTCATGATGCTATCTTCACATTGGGGAATACTCAGCTCCAGTACCGGCATCTCTGATTGTCCAATTTTTGTTAGTTTGTCCAGAGACGTCAATGCTATCTTCACATTGGGGAATACTCAGTTCAAGGACCGGCATCTCTCTGTCTGGAGACGTCAATGCTATCTTCACTTTGGGGAATACTCAGTTCAAGGATTGGCATCTCTCTGTTTGTCCGGAGACGTCAATGCTACCTTCACTATGGGGAATACTCAGTTCAAGGATTGGCATCTCTCTGTTTGTCCAAAGACGTCAATGCTACCTTCACTATGGGGAATACTCAGTTCAAGGACCGGCATCTCTTTGTTAGTTTGTCCAGAGACGTCAATGCTATCTTCACCTTGGGGAATACTCAGATCCAGTACTGGCATCTCTGTAAGTGTGTCCTGAGACATCAATGCTATCTTCACATTGGGGAATACTCAGTTCAAGGACCGGCATCTCTCTGTTTGTCTGGAGACGTCAATGCTATCTTCACTTTGGGGATTACTCAGTTCAAGGACCAGCATCTCTGTTAGTTTGTCCAGAGGCGTCAATGCTATCTTCACATTGGGGAATACTCAGTTCCAGTACCAGCATCTCTCTGTTTGTCTGGAGACGTCAATGCAATCTTCACATTGAGGAATACTCAGTTCAAGGACCAGCATCTCCGTTAGTGTGTCGGGAGACGTCAATGCTATCTTCACATTGGGGAATACTCAGTTCAAGGACCAGCATCTCTGTTAGTTTGTCCAGAGACGTCAATGCTATCTTCACATTGGGGAATACTCAGTTCCAGTACCAGCATCTCTGTTTGTCTGGAGACGTCAATGCTATCTTCACATTGGGGAATACTCAGTTTAAGGACCGGCATCTCTCTGTTTGTCTGGAGACGTCAATGCTATCTTCACATTCGGGAATACTCAGTTCCAGTACTGGCATCTCTGTGTTAGTGTGTCGGGAGATGTCAATGCTATCTTCACATTGGGGAATACTCAGTTCAAGGACCGGCATCTCTGTTAGTGTGTCCGGAGACGTCAATGCTATCTTCACATTTGGGAATACTCAGTTCAAGGACCGGCATCTCTGTTAGTGTGTCCCAAGACGTCATGATGCTATCTTCACATTGGGGAATACTCAGCTCCAGTACCGGCATCTCTGATTGTCCCAAGACGTCATGATGCTATCTACACATTGGGGAATACTCAGTTCCAGTACCGGCATCTCTGATTGTCCCAAGACGTCATGATGCTATCTTCACATTGGGGAATACTCAGTTCCAGTACCGGCATCTCTGATTGTCCCAAGACGTCATGATGCTATCTTCACATTGGGGAATACTCAGTTCCAGTACCGGCATGTCTGATTGTCCCAAGACGTCATGATGCTATCTTCACATTGGGGAATACTCAGTTCCAGTACCGGCATCTCTGATTGTCCCAAGACGTCATGATGCTATCTCCACATTGGGGAATACTCAGTTCCAGTACCGGCATCTCTGATTGTCCCAAGACGTCATGATGCTATCTTCACATTGGGGAATACTCAGTTCCAGTACCGGCATCTCTGATTGTCCCAAGACGTCATGATGCTATCTTCACATTGGGGAATACTCAGCTCCAGTACCGGCATCTCTGATTGTCCCAAGACGTCATGATGCTATCTACACATTGGGGAATACTCAGCTCCAGTACCGGCATCTCTGATTGTCCCAAGACGTCATGATGCTATCTACACATTTGGGAATACTCAGTTCCAGTACCAGCATCTCTCTGCTATCTATGTCCTGAATCTATGAAAACAAGAACTATTTGAATCAAGCAACAGTTTTATAAATGTTAACATGTATGAACTATACTACATGTATATTAAACTACCCAGCTAAAGTCAACCGATGGTACATATGTCACTTAGATACTCAAATCAGATTGTGACATGTTTTTAAATTCTTTTCTAAATGGTATAACATAATCATAATTTATATGCATGTTTCATGCCAAATATACCTCCTGTTTAACACATGGAAGAAAAACGTGACCCATCTTGACTGCAACCCGATACGCTGGTAGAGATATACCTAAAACAAAGTTCTAAGTAAAAGTTGTCATGCGTTTGTTCTCATATAATGATAATTAACGCTATGCATGATTAGGGATGATATACAAATGCAAAAGAGTATATGTCCAATATACATTTAAATTTAACAATTTAAAGCAAAATGGTGAGGAAAAACCAACATTAGTACATGTCCTTGCTTTCTGGTCCCCCTCAATGTTTTAAACAGTGCTGACATATTTAGCTAATATATTGGCTAAAATGTCACATGTTTTTAACAAAATTCTCTGCTAGTTTTAACATAAACTTTAATAGAACAAGATGTTTGTAAAACATATATGCCCCCATGGCAGCCCAATAATCAGAAAAAAGTAAAGATCACAGTGACCTTGACCTTTGACCTACTGATCAATAGGCGTCTTCTACTGTTGACGACTAACCTCCATGTAAAGTTTGAAGATCCTATGGCAAAATGTTCTTGAGTTATTGAATGTCGAAAAAAAAATGCTGATCATAGCCTTTATTTTCCAGTCAGCTTTCTGCTGAAATATGGCAGGAATATGAGTGCCTCCACCTGTATTTGACCCCGGGTCGCCAGATTAGATGGCAAGCGTGCTAACCTTAGAGCTATGGAGGCACACATGTAAACCATTTGAAAAACCAGAAATGGCGACAGTCACAGTGACCTTGACCTTTGACCAACAGATCTCAAAATCAATAGGGGCTATTTACTGTTGATGGCCAACCACCATGTAAAGTTTGAAGATCCTAGGGCAACTTTAGCGTTCTAGAGTTATTAAACGGAAACCATTTGAATAGTCAGAAATTCGCGGGATTGGGGGTACTTTGCCAACACCCTATCACACTATTTTTTTACAAATTCGCGGGTATCTTATACGAATATACCAACATCTTACAACCACATTGACAATGTACGTATATTGTACAATTTCACAAATACCATAATATAAAACTTAACATATATCAAAGTAGAAGTACGCTGGAGGGATTGACGTTAAATAATATAATTACTTCACTTTTAATAATTAAAAAAACTATGGAGCACATGAAAAATAAAACAGTTTGCTTAATTTTACCAGATACTTTCAAAAATGGTTATCGTAATAAGCTGACAAACAATATCCTTCGTACGTTTTCTTTAATTTAAAATATTATTTTTGTTTACCGCTGTAGATTCTATACTATAGATCTAATTAATTTCACAATATTCTAATGTAATACAGCAGTATGGGATACAAAATTAATTTTTCTAACAGATAATACCAAAAACATAACAAAAAAGAACCATTTTGTAAGCTTAATACTTAAAATAACTGCAATTTGTTCTTTGTTACTATATACCGATCTTATCAGGACACCCCGGAAGTGGAATTATTGAAAACAGGGGACGTTATCCAGGATTTACCAAGGGAGGTAAACTAGTTTCGGGAAAGGGCTATAGGGACCATATGAATTTCTCATAACCCCCCAAAAAATCGTGGTAGCGGAAAGGATATGCAGGAGTAGGTAACTCTATCACATTTTGTTGAAATTATGCCCCCTTTTTCTACTTAGTGCAAATAGTGCAATGTTAAAGTTAAGGTACAGGTTTTTTAACCTCTAATATCTTCATAGTGTAGACACTAGAGGTGACAATTTTGGCCTAATCTTTATGAAACTTGGTCACAATGATCATCTCAGCAAGATCTAGGTCAAGATATATATTGGGTCATCCAGGGTCAAAAACTAGGTCACAGGTCAAATCATAGAAAAACCTTGTGTAGTCACTTGAGGTCACCATTTTAGCCTCATCTTTATGAAAATTGGTCACAATGATCATCTCAGCAAAATCTAGGTCAAGTTCGATATTGGGTCATCCGGGGTCAAAAACTAGGTCACAGGTCAAATCATAGAAAAACCTTGTGTAGTCACTTGAGGTCACCATTTTAGCCTCATCTTTATGAAAATTGGTCACAATGATCATCTCAACAAAATCTAGGTCAAGTGTGAGGTCATTAGGTCAAATCACAGGGCTTGCACGCACTACGATGACAGGTGAGCGACCTAGGGCCCTTTGGGCCCTCTTGTTTATTGTTATTGTTATTTTTTAGAAGATTACCTGTTTATATAATATATACTATACATTTTACAGGTGCTTGGATTGTGACTAGTGGAACACATGTGGGTGTGATGAAACACGTCGGCGAGGTTGTGAAGAATTTTGGGATAGCGTCAACTTCTAAAAATCCTGTCATAACCATTGGAATAGCATCATGGGGCTGTATACAGAATAAGTGAATGAGCCAGTATGTTCTTTAGTTTGTAACAAATGCTGACATACGATAAAAGATCATCTCAAAATGAAGATATTACAGTTTTAAATTCCATCAGGTAGTGTGTGGGTTATATAAGTCTGTTCATTCAAAACATTTGTGTCACTCATAGTTAGTACTAATGAGCTACAGTCGTCAAACTTCATAGGAATATTTGTGAATATGTGTAGTGGTGTGGCTAGGTACATTTGTATTATTATTCAATTTCCTACAATATAAGCCGGCATGTGGGGTGGGGCCTGCATGGCTGAATTTCTAGTTAGAGCCAAAGGGATTGGACCCGGATAAAAAATCAATCAATTCAACTCTAGGATGTAGTAAGGGGAATTACTTTATGACCCACAGGATCTAGATCCTTTTGTTTATAAATGATGTTATATTGCCATGACTTGTGCAGTACAAATTAAATGATTGCATTCAACCTGTTTAAAATATTGGAAATAATTTTGAGAAGGGTTTATAAGGGTCGGTCATAAAGTAATTCCCCTTGATATATCCTAATGTAGAAGTGGTGGGTTTTTTCAACCGGGTCGAACCCCTTTGGTTAGAGCGTGGTTCTAAATTTGAGCGCTTTTACAAACACATGCTTGGTGTATGAATGACAATTTATAATTTGGTTTCTCTTTGTTGAGGAAATATTAAGATACATGGCAGTTTAGCCTAAAAAAATGGGCTGAAAATGTTGAAATATATTATTCTAGAATAATTATTAAGGATCCTTATGCAGGCATCTTAAAATGGTTAAGTATTGTGTCTAATATTATTTTATCTTTTCTGAACATTGTAGGATACAGGACTATGGCCAGCAAACTACAGAATGGACACGGAAATGAAACCAAAGGAGAGCTTTCTGGATCCTAATCATTTACATTTCATCTTTGTCGAAATTCCATTCAGAGCACGACTAGAAAATGAGGTGTCCAAGATCCGAACTGACACAGGAGAAAGTATGAACAATGTTTACTTTCTTTTTACATCTATATTTCTCCTTGCTAATTAGAGAATGTTGGAGTCTACAAGTTCTCAAACACGATACTGTAAGATCAGGCATTTTTCGCAATGGATTAATTTTTGCTATTATTTCGAAATTAGTAAATCTTTGTGAACTGAAAAGATGGACCGGTAAAACAACAGGAAATGGTTCTTTCTAACTTTTAAAAAACCCAAACTACCACATATTAGCAAAGTTTTTACCTCACGAAAATTCTGAATTTACAGTAGTATGGTTTGTTACACTAATCGCCCAATTATACTGATCTTATTTAGTCCAATTATGCATGTATGAAATTTTATTGATTAAAGGGAGGCAACTCAATTTACTTCTAAATCACAGTTTTTCAATCAGCTGCAATACATAGTCCTTTGAGATATTGCTTTAATACTTTGCATACTTGTTCACCATCATGACCCCAACCCATATGCAGGAGAAGGTAACTCTTATCAGGCATTTTGTTGAAATTATGCCCCCTTTTTCTACTTAGTGCAAATGTTAAAGTTTAGGTACAGGTATTTTAACCTCTAATATCTTCAAAGTGTATTGACATATTGCTTTGATACTTAGCATACTTGTTCACCATCATGACCCCAACCTAAACATAGAGGTAGGTAACTCTATCAAGCATTTTGGTGAAATTATGCCCCCTTTTTCAACTTAGTGCAAGTGTTAAAGTTAAGGTACAGGTTTTTTCACCTCTAATATTTTCAAAGTGCATTCACGTATTGCTTTGCATACTTGTTCACCTTCATGACCCCCAACCCTTTCACAGGGATAGATAACTCTTTCAAGCTTTTTGTTGAAATTATGCTCCCTTCTGGACGTGGAAATGCAAATTTTAAGTTTAGGTACAGGTTTTTATCCTCTAATATCTTCAAAGTGCATTGACATATTGCTTTGATACTTTGCATTCTTGTTCACCATCCTGACCCCAACCTAAACATTGAGGTAGGTAACTCTATCAAGCATCTTGGTGAAATTATGCCCCCTTTTGGACTTAGGAATGCAAATGTTAAAGTTTAGGTACATGTATTTTAACCTTTTATACATTCAAAGTGCATTGTCATATTCCTTTGATACTTGCATACTTGTTCACCATCGTCACTCCAAGACATACACATGAGTAGGTAACTCTGTCCTGCATTTTGGCCGAATTGTCTCCTTATCGACTTAGAAGCTCAAACCTCTACACAGCAGAGGGTAATGCTGCTGATATGAAGCATTTTGTTTTGAATATATAATGATTGTACTATCCTAGCATGGCACTGCGAATAGTGGAGCGCGCTGTTCATGGACAGTTCTTGTTCACTATGATCTTTTATGATCACTCTTCATCAGTCGTTGTGTGCGTGCATCATACATGACTCATATATTGTTCTTGTTTGTTTGAATTAAACATGTCTGAAATAATGCTGTCCTTTTTGTTGGTTAAAGGGAGAATACTGAATTTATTTTTAAATCATTATTGTTTGCTCACCAGAGCACTTCGTGCTCAAGGTGAGCTATTGTGATCGTCATATGTCCGTCTTCCGTCGTCCACCGTGAACAATTGGACTGTTAACGCTCTAGAGGTCACCGTTTTCATCTTATCTTCATGAAACTTGGCCACAATGTTTGTCTCTATGAAATCTAGGTCAAGTTCGTAACTGGGTCACTAGGTTAAATCAAAGAAAAACCCTGTGAACATATTCTAGAGGTCACATTTTTGACACAATCTAAATGAAACTTTGTCACAATGTGAACCTCTATGAAATCTAAGTCAAGTTTGCAACTGGGTCACCTGGGGTAAAAAACTAGGTAACAAGGTCACGTTGAAGAAAAACCTTGTTAACACTCTATAGGTCACCTTTATTACCTAATCTTTATGAAACTTGGTCACAATGTTTGTCTTTATGCAATCTAGGCCAAGTTTGTAACTGGGTCATCTGGGGTCAAAACTTAGGTCACCAGATCACATCAAAGAAAACCTTGTTTATACTCTAGAGGTCACATCTAATTGATTGAATGGATTACTTATCTAAAAAATTTTACCTGTTTACAATCTTGTTTTTATAGTTGGTAGAAAAGGTTTTCCTAAGGTTATGTCATCTATTGTTATTTACTGTAACCTCTTGCCGACTCTAAATAAAAAAATATCTTAATATTGTATCTGCTTATGAAAGCACTGATCAAAGTTCAATATAGGTCAAGGTTCAATTGTTCAGAGTATATAGATGTCTTGTGTTCCATATAATATGTGATTATAAATTGATGTATATTCTGTGATTATAAAGGACAAGGTTCACAAATGGCTTAATTTGGCCCTGTGATTTTTCAAAAAATAAAAATGCATGTTCTTATAAATCTGTCCTATTATTCAAATAACTTAACATTTCCTGTGTAAAAAATAAGCATACATATCCCAATTTCCCTTGTAATCTGTTGACAAAACTGCCAAGAATATGACGTATATGTCATGTTTAGCCCAAAATGTCATTTTTGGCAATTTTCACGACTTTTAACGACGTAAATCCTTCCCAAAAACCACAATGGCACTCTTGCGACACTTTTATATTTTACACATAACCAGTGTTCTGCAAGTCTTTATATATGTACAAAATATCAAAGTGTCGCAATAGTGCCATCGTGATTTTTGGGAAGGTTTTACGCCATAAAAAGCCATGGAAATGGCTAAAAATGACATTTTTTGGTAAACTTAGCCTATTTCAAGTAGATATGTCGACATATTACGAGGGAAATTTCGAAAAGTATGCTTAATTTTTTGAAAGACGCTGTTAGGGCATTAGAAACATAGGACAGATTTATGGGAAGATGCATTTATATTTTTCGTTAAAACTCAGGGCCAAATTAAGCCATAAATGAACCTTGTCCTTGATGTACAGTAGAACTTCGATGCCTCGAACAGTACTTACCTCGAACACCCTAGATGCCTCGAACTGGTTCTTCGGTCCCGGCAAATCTCTTCTTTATTCATAAAGTGAAACAATAGATCACTCGAACAATATCTAGGTTGAACACTCGAACTGATTGGGCGGTCCCTCGCTTTCATTTACTTGTAGATGGGTCGAACAATGCAAGTTTTTGCACCTTACATTAAGTGTTGAACTCCATTGTTCGACCGCGGGTAGTCGGCGACAGGTGTATTAACAAGTTGTGATAATTACTGTATAGATGTATACCTAATTGTTTGCATTGTATAACGAGTTTTTGAGAAACTTAAACACTAATAGATTCATTTAATAGCTAACGAAGGCCAACCATGAAATTCTAATTTAATTAATGTTTGTTAATAAAATTCAGAAGCAACAACATATCAGAATAAAATAATCATTTTTAAAGTTCTCATACGTCAAAAGTGTTTGTTTCAGTATCATTTATTTATTGGTAGTCAAACTCAACATTGAACATAATAATGATTCGTAACTCGCTGCTTTATATAAATGCTCTGTATAACAAGTTACCTGGTTTATATAAATGCTCTGTATAACAAGTTACCTGGTTTATATAAATGCTCTGTATAACAAGTTACCTGGTTTATATAAATGCTCTGTATAACAAGTTACCTGGTTTATATAAATGCTCTGTATAACAAGTTACCTGGTTTATATAAATGCTCTGTATAACAAGTTACCTGGTTTATATAAATGCGCTGTATAACAAGTTACCTGGTTTATATAAATGCTCTGTATAACAAGTTACCTGGTTTATATAAATGCTCAGTATAACAAGTTACCTGGTTTATATAAATGCTCTGTATAACAAGTTACCTGCTTTATATAAATGCTCTGTATAACAAGTTACCTGGTTTATATAAATGCTCTGTATAACAAGTTACCTGGTTTATATAAATGCTCTGTATAACAAGTTACCTGGTTTATATAAATGCTCTGTATAACAAGTTACCTGGTTTATATAAATGCTCTGTATAACAAGTTACCTGGTTTATATAAATGCTCTGTATAACAAGTTACCTGGTTTATATAAATGCTCTGTATAACAAGTTACCTGGTTTATATAAATGCTCTGTATAACAAGTTACCTGGTTTATATAAATGCTCTGTATAACAAGTTACCTGGTTTATATAAATGCTCTGTATAACAAGTTACCTGGTTTATATAAAAGCTCTGTATAACAAGTTACCTGCTTTATATAAATGCTCTGTATAACAAGTTACCTGCTTTATATAAATGCGCTGTATAACAAGTTACCTGGTTTATATAAATGCTCTGTATAACAAGTTACCTGGTTTATATAAATGCTCTGTATAACAAGTTACCTGGTTTATATAAATGCGCTGTATAACAAGTTACCTGGTTTATATAAATGCTCTGTATAACAAGTTACCTGGTTTATATAAATGCGCTGTATAACAAGTTACCTGGTTTATATAAATGCGCTGTATAACAAGTTACCTGGTTTATATAAATGCTCTGTATAACAAGTTACCTGGTTTATATAAATGCGCTGTATAACAAGTTACCTGGTTTATATAAATGCGCTGTATAACAAGTTACCTGCTTTATATAAATGCGCTGTATAACAAGTTACCTGCTTTATATAAATGCGCTGTATAACAAGTTACCTGGTTTATATAAATGCTCTGTATAACAAGTTACCTGGTTTATATAAATGCTCTGTATAACAAGTTACCTGGTTTATATAAATGCGCTGTATAACAAGTTACCTGGTTTATATAAATGCGCTGTATAACAAGTTACCTGCTTTATATAAATGCTCTGTATAACAAGTTACCTGCTTTATATAAATGCGCTGTATAACAAGTTACCTGCTTTATATAAATGCGCTGTATAACAAGTTACCTGGTTTATATAAATGCTCTGTATAACAAGTTACCTGGTTTATATAAATGCGCTGTATAACAAGTTACCTGCTTTATATAAATGCGCTGTATAACAAGTTACCTGCTTTATATAAATGCGCTGTATAACAAGTTACCTGCTTTATATAAATGCGCTGTATAACAAGTTACCTGGTTTATATAAATGCTCTGTATAACAAGTTACCTGGTTTATATAAATGCGCTGTATAACAAGTTACCTGGTTTATATAAATGCTCTGTATAACAAGTTACCTGGTTTATATAAATGCGCTGTATAACAAGTTACCTGCTTTATATAAATGCGCTGTATAACAAGTTACCATACTAAGACTTATAAACATTCGAAGTGCTTGCCAAAGATAAATCAGATTTCAGGTCAATTTTGTCTAAAGATATATGTTTTATTATTATAATGAATAATGTTAAAAAATGATTCACATGCATTATACAAGTGAAGTAATTATGCAATGCATACACGGATTTCCATGCCGACATCAATTCGAACTTATATTTGAATACCATAGATGCCTCGAACACCCTAGATGCCTTGAACTATTTTCCCGGTCCGAAGGTAGTTCGAGGCATCGAAGTTCTACTGTATATTTTGTGATTATAAATCGATGTATATTTTGTGATTATAAGCTGATGTATATTTTGGGATTATAAATTGATGTGAATTCTGTAATAATAAATTGTTGTAAATTCTTGTTTTCAGATGCCGTGTCTGTACCAATCATACTATTGGTACTTGAGGATGGACCCTGTACCTTACAGACAGTACACCAAGCTACCGGTATACAAAACAATACTCCAACTGTGATTGTGAAGGGGTCTGGAAGGGCTGCCGATAGTTTAGCATACCGGTATGCTTACCAGAGTGCCATTTAAGAGGAAGAGATTTAGGCTTGTGACCAAAATCGAAAGAAAATTAAAAAGTAAGGACATATGAATGACTGTCCTACTGTCTTATACACAAGGAACATTCTTTCAATCATGACAATGTTGCCATTTTGTGCACGGGACTTATGTTTAGTATGATTGATTAGTACAGAGAATTTGAACTGATCCTGACCTTTAGGCATGAATATATTACAAGGTTCTTGTGTTGAATATATCAATTTCTGCGAGCAAACTGTGCAATATTGGTCCTTCAGATTTGTGTTTGTATTACACCCTCAGCGTCTTCTTGATACTCCATGCTCATAGAAAGATACAGCTGGGATTTCATTAAAGACAACTGTTAAATTAGGCTTCTCGAAGGTGGAGGATCACGTCAAATTCTCCGTTCTATACATACATGACTAGATACTGCTACCATCCACAAACTGCTGAAAGTAGTTGAGCACACTAACGATGACTCTTGTTATGTTAAAAACACCTTTTTATGCCCCTGTATCGATAGATCAGGAGGCATATAGTGATTCACCTGTCCGTTTGTTCGTCCTGGTTAACCCAAATTGGCCGTTTCTTCTAGCATTATTATGGCTTGCTTCTAGGGATGACTATTGAGCTCATTTTTAGCTCACCTGAGCAAAAAGTGCTCAAGGTGAGCTATTGTGATCGCCCTATGTCCGTCGTCCGTTGTCGGTCGTCACTCTAGAGGTCACAGTTTTCACTTAATCTTTATGAAACTTGGCCACAGTGTTTGTCTTTATCAAATCTAGGTCAAGTATGTAAATGGGTCGTGTGGGGTCAAAAACTAGGTCACCAGAGCACATCAAAGAAAACCTTGATTAACAAACAACTATTGATAATTAGGGGGTCATCATCCACTGTAGGATTAGCAGTTTGCATAGTTATTTATCCGTAATATGAAATGACTAGAAGTTTGAATAAGGTGTGATGTATCTATTGTTCAGCCTTATTGGCATGTTTTGGGTTGTAAGGGGTCACATTAGAACCTTCTTGCTTTCGTCTTTCATAAATTGACCAATCAAACTAATTACTCAAAATTTTGATAGCCAATAGTTTAATTATTGCTCTATTGCCGACCAATCAGACTAACTACTCAAATCCAAGCATGTCTAAATGATATTTATCTATTTCATTGCAATCTTGCTCTCTGCTCAATCGACATAATTATTACAAAGTTTTACAAAGATCTATTAAATCAATCCATTCACTATGCCACCGTCACGTGTTTGGAAATATTTCACGCATTCTCAGGACAAAACGCAGGCAACGTGCAACCTCTGCGTACAGTTTGTCTACAAGGGAACGACTTCAAACTTGCTGAACCATCTTAATGGCCAGCATCCTTCGTCTTCTGTGCAAGGTACAATGAATAAACTTTACTTTGTCTGTCTCATGATCGATGGCTAGGTGATGCCGTCGTTACTATATGGTATCCGTTCGAGTTGCCCGTGCGTGTACCGTATTTAAATTGTAATTGCAATATGTCTACAGATTTGTCCGAGCGGTCTTATAAGATTTAATATCTTACAGTATGACAGATTTAATGCACATGTTGTACAAACTACATGGACCATAGCTATAGATGAAGTAGATTTTTTCCAAATAAACTGTTAATTTTATTTCAGGTAAAACAATTTAACAAGTTATGAATAATTTATATAACGAAGACTAATATTTGTTATTTTTTTATTTTCCTGACAGGAAGACACAAGCGTCCGTATCAACATTCTTCATTACTTCCTAAGAAGAACAAACCGGCAAAATTTGAGAAGATTACTCAGGCTATCGCCTATATGATTGTATCTGACTACGTTCCGTTGAGTATCGTCGAGGGTGAAGGATTCTTACATCTTATGAGTATTGTGGCACCAGACTACATTGTTCCGTGTTGGAAGACCGTTAGATCCAGCATCGAGCGTCGCTATGATGTAGAGAGATAGAGTCTGACCACAGAGCTTGATAGCGTTACATCAGCTGCTATCACCACTAGGGGTGACTATTGAGTCAAATTTTGACTATTGCAATACTATTGGTATTGCTGAAAGTACTATTGCGATACTATTGTATTGCTGGAAACTATTGCGATACTATTGCAATAGTTATTGCGAAGATTTGAAAACCAGATATTAACTTGTAAATGCAAATTTGCACTGTGTAAGATAACACATTTTGTACAACATAAAAATACTATTTGTGGAAATGATATAAAATGAATTCGACAGAAATAGATTTATAAAATTAAGGCTATATTGGTCCATTGTGCCAATTTGTGGCTGTTTTGATACGTGTGGTTATTTACAATTAGTTTTTTAACGAAAACGGAAGTTGTTTTAAATTAATAATAAACTTTATTTATAAAACTGGAACTATCGTAACTATTGATTGTTGAGCTAACTATCGGTGATAGTTATTGGATCGAGACTTTTACTATCAATCCATACTATCGGGACCCTCGGAATCGCAATGCATCGATATTTCAATGCATCGGCCCACCCCTAATCACCACGGATACTTGGACTTCAAACTCATGCGAGAGCTACATCACAGAGTCTGACCACAGAGCTGGATAGTGTTACATCAGCTGCTATCACCACGGATACTTGGACTTCGAACTCGTGCGAGAGCAACATCACAGAGTCTGACCACAGAGCTGGATAGCGTTACATCAGCTGCTATCACCACGGATACTTGGACTTCGAACTCGTGCGAAAGCTACATTACAGTGACTGAGCACCACATCAACAATTCTTAGGGACTGAAGACCAACGTGTTGATGACACAATCTATGCCAGAACATCACACTGATGAGAACCTGGGATACCACCTACAGGATTGTGTTAGTGAATTCAACCTGAACAGCAAAGTGGAATCATGTGTGCATGATAATGCCAGGAATATGGAACGGTGTGGTGACTGGACTGATGGTGTGGTGACTGGACTGATGGTGTGGTGACTTGTGTGAAGACTGGACCGATGGTGTGGTGACTTGTGTGAAGACTAGACTGATGGTGTGGTGACTGGTGTAAAGACTGGACTGATGGTGTGGTGACTGGTGTAAAGACTGGACTGATGGTGTGATGACTTGTGTGAAGACTGGACTGATGTTGGGTGACTTGTGTGAAGACTGGACTGATGGTGTGAAGACTGGACCGATGGTGTGGTGACTGGTGTGAAGACTGGACTGATGGTGTGCTGACTGGTGTGAAGACTGGACTGATGGTGTGCTGACTTGTGTGAAGACTGGACTGATGGTGTGGTTACTTGTGTGAAGACTGGACCGATGGTATGGTGACTGGTGTGAAGACTGGACTGATGTTGGGTGACTTGTGTGAAGCCTGGACTGATGGTGTGAAGACTGGACTGATGGTGTGGTGACTAGTGTGAAGACTGGACTGATGATGTGGTGACTTGTGTGAAGACTGGACTGATGATGTGGTGACTGGTGTGAAGACTGGACTGATGATGTGGTGACTGGTGTGAAGACTGGACTGATGTTGGGTGACTTGTGTGAAGACTGGACTGATGGTGTGGTTACTTGTGTGAAGACTGGACTGATGATGTGGTGACTTGTGTGAAGACTGGACTGATGTTGGGTGACTTGTGTGAAGACTGGTGCTTTGTTAGATCCCCGTTATAAGAAGCTACCATTCTTCACAAGCTGCATTAGGTGCTTTGTTAGATCCCTGTTATAAGAAGCTACCATTCTTCACCAGCTGCATTAGGTGCTTTGTTAGATCCCTGTTATAAGAAGCTACCATTCTTCACAAGCCAGCAACAAAAAGTAACTTATAGTGCTCTTGAGTCACGTCTGTACGACCTTCCATTGAGATTGCCAACTTTGTCTGGATGACCTTTCATTGAGATTGCCAACTTTGTCTGGACGACCTTTCATTGACATTGCCAACTTTGTCTGGACGACCTTTCATTGAGATTGCCAACTTTGTCTGGATGACCTTTCATTGAGATTGCCAACTTTGTCTGGACGACCTTTCATTGACATTGCCAACTTTGTCTGGACGACCTTTCATTGAGATTGCCAACTTTGTCTGGACGACCTTTCATTGAGATTGCCAACTTTGTCTGGATGACCTTTCATTGACATTGCCAACTTTGTCTGGACGACCTTTCATTGACATTGCCAACTTTGTCTGGACGACCTTTCATTGAGATTGCCAACTTTGTCTGGACGACCTTTCATTGAGATTGCCAACTTTGTCTGGACGACCTTTCATTGAGATTGCAAACTTTGTCTGAACAGCAGAACTGTGAAACACCTGGAAAGTGCCGGAAGTTGGACTTCATTGATTTTGGTTCCCCTGATAGGACTACAGAAGATGAATTACAGTCTTACCTGTCAGAGAAAATGGTATCTGGAGCTGAACCCCTGTGTTGGTGGAAAGAAAATGAAGGTCGTTTCCCCACGGTATCCATAGTAGCTAAGAGTGTCCTGTCAGTGGTGGCAATATCTGTGCCGTCTGAACATGTTTTTAGTGCCGCGGGGTTGTAACTAAATAAGCTGCGGAATAGATTATCTAGTGAAATAGTGAACTGTATCGTCTTTCTGAACAATAATCATGTGAACATCACTGAAGCCAATTGAACTATTTGTATGAGTACACTGTGTGAAGTAGACTAGTGTAAAGTGATTGACACTTTATGTGTTTAAGGGTCGATGTGTCAAGTTGTATGCCATTGATTTCATTGTGTTTGATATCTTGTCTAAATTGTCTTTCATATTTTATATATTATAGAAATATTATTTTGTCATAAAGTATTATGCATGTATATTATTTATTTAAGATGATACCTTGCGCTACATTTTATTCACTTTTATCTCTCTAAATAACACAACGAGTAACTAGAAAGGTACTTTCTTTATATAAAACGACAAAAAGCAATACAAAACTACTTTTCTAGATACTAGTTGCGCTTATTTTAATCATGCCCCCATCTTTGATGAGGGGGTATATTGTTTTGGACATGTCTGTCTGTCTGTCTGTCAATCGTATAAAATGGTTTCCGTTCAAAAACTCAAGAACACTTTGACCTAGGATCTTTTTGGGGTCAGTAGGTCAAAGGTCCAGGTCACAGTGACCTTTACCATTTCTGACTATTTAATTGGTTTCTGTTCAATAACTCGAAGAACACTTTGACCTAGGATCTTCAAACTTTACATGGAGGTTGGTCATCAACAGTAGATGACCCCTATTAATTTTGAGGTCATTAGGTCAAAGTCAAAGTGACCTTTACCATTTCTGACTATTGGGCATACAACGAGTTGTAAGGGGGGTATACTGGATTCAGCTTGTCCGTCCATCTATCTGTCTGTCTGTCCGTAGACGCATTCTTGTGGACCCAACTCCTCCTACAGTTTTGGCAGGATTTCGCTCAAACTTTCACAGATGAACAACCTCAACATATAGATGTGCATGAAGAAAGGTATTTTGCGATGAATTTTGGCAGAATTATGGCCCTTTGCCGGCGGGGGTATATTAGTCTGCCAAATGGCGACAGCTCTAGTAATTCATGTATTATAGAAATATTATTTTATCATAAAGTACTATACATATGCATGTATGTTATTTATAAAAGATGATACCGTGCGCTACATTTTATTCACTTTTATCTCTCTAAATAACACAACGAGTAACTAGAAAGGTACTTTGTATAAAACAACAAAAGCAATACAAAACACCTTTTCTAGATACTTGTTGCGCTTATTTTAATTACTAGTATTCATTAATTTTGTTTACTTAATGATCCAACAATTTTGATCAAGGAGAACACACTTTGACCATATTGACAACACGTCGTATGCACAAACGGTGCACAACACACTAGATGATGACAACAATATAAGTACTAAATTGTAGGACTGCGTACCGGTTTACGATATAAATCGAATACCGGTATTTTGCGTTCGATCGATACATCGAATCGAACGTTTCCGTATCGATGAAATCATGGATCAACAACAAATACACATGAAAACCAATAATATCCCCATTCAAGTCGAGTTTGTTTCGATGTCCACTCAGTGTTTCGTCACAAAATTCAAACAAAAACTGCTGTGAAATTAACCTCTCGTGGCTAACCAATTGATACAAAATACTATAAAACATGCGTAAACAGAGTAAACCACGAACCTTTGTGTTACATGTCTTGTTTAAATTGTGTTCTGCATGTTAAATACATATTGCAAGCTAATACCTTCCTATTTAGACGTTTTATTGCTTAAAGAAAATATCATATGATATATCGAATATCAATCATTTTGTATCGATACAAATATCGTATCGATCGTTCTAACCGATATTCAGCCCTACTAAATTGTAGTCGTACATACTTACACCGTCTCTTCTAGAAATAACAACTCAACTTAATTATATTAAAAATCTATTCACAAGACCATCAGGAAAAGAAACAAGAGGATTTATACAACAACACACATTTTTATTACAGTCACAGCATTGTTAAGTGTATATCAACGGTTCAGGTAAATTAAATCACGAGTTAACGAACAGACCTACCGTTACTCCCCGTAAGAACGAATATGGTACCTCAGTAGGCTTACTAGAGAGTGAGTGAATACACTGATATCGGTAATCGAATATTCGAATACTGATTTTGGTATTCTGTCCCATCTCTAATTCTAATATATACTGAATGGTTTAACATTCGTCTATACTTTATTTGTTTGATATTATATATTTAAGTTCAATCGCTGATCCGGAACCGTCAGACTGACAGAAGATAGTCCATTGACGTGTGTTATAATTGGTGGTACAGTGAAGGGAAAGAACATGTTGCTTGAATCTATTGGATTCGCATACACACAAAATGTATGTACAAGTATAATAATTTATGGTAATATAAAGTATAGGACAAAGAATAATACATGTTATAATGCTATATAAATTATGTATTGTCTCTCAATAGGAAAGAATGTTATAGAATAAATAAATAACACTGATATATAATACTATTGTTAGCTCACCTGTTACATAGTGACAGGGTGAGCTTTTGTGATCACTTTTCATTCGTCTGTCTGTCTGCACCAACAAACAAATACTTAGGTGGCTACTTTAAATAGACAAACCAGTTGAAAATAGTTAAAACGAAAGTAATATTTTCTTTTACGAGGCTAAAATTTTCTTTTATGTGGCTAAAATTAGAACATACTAGAGGCAAAAGTTATTGCCCAATCTTCATGAAAGTTTGTCTCTTTAAAATCTAAAATCATGTGGGGTCAAAAACTAGGTCACAAGGTCAAATCTTAGAAAAAGCTTATGAACACATTAGAGGACGCAATTATAAACCAATCTTCATTAAACTTGGTCAGATTGTTTGTATAAAATCTAGGTCAAGCTTGAAACTTGGTGTTATGGGTCAAAAACTAGGTTACAAGGTCAAATCTTAGAAAAAGCTTGTGAACACATTAAATGGCCAAAAATATGACCCAATATTGATAAGACTTGGACCGAATGTTTGTCTGTATGAAATCTAGGTCAAGTTTAAAACTGGGTCATCTTGGGTAAAAAACTAGGTCACAAGGTCAAATCTTAGAAAAAGTTTGGGAACACATCAGAGGAAACAAGTATGGCCCAATCTTGATGAAATTTGGTCAGAATGTTTGTCTGTATGAAATCTAGGTCAAGTTTGATATTGGATCATGTGGGATGGAAAACTAGGTCACTAGATCAAATCTTAGAAAAAGCTTGTGAACCCATTAGAGGACACAATTATGGCCCAAATCTTCATGTGTTTGTTTAACAACTTCCACAGGTGAACGACATAGGGCCCAAAGGGCCCTCTTGTTATATTTCAGATCGCCATACAAATACAGTGACTTGGTGGTGTAGTGTGCGTAGCAACAAACGTCGATGTCCTGCTACGGTCTTGTAGCGGGGTGACGTATTCAGTACAATCACCCAGCTGACGTGGGTGTGATCCACGAAGTGATGTCCTGCTACGGTCTTGTAGCGGGGAGACGTATTCAGACGAGGAAGTCAGTACAATCACCCAGGTGACGTGGGTGTGATCCACAAAGTGATGTCCTGCTACTGTCTTGTAGCGGGGAGACTTATTCCGACGGGGAAGTCAGTACAATCACCCAGCTGACGTGGGTGTGATCCATGAAGTGATGTCCTGCTACGGTCTTGTAGCGGGGAGACGTATTCAGACGAGGAAGTCAGTACAATCACCCAGGTGACGTGGGTGTGATCCACAAAGTGATGTCCTGCTACTGTCTTGTAGCGGGGAGACTTATTCAGACGGGGAAGTCAGTACAATAACCCAGCTGACGTGGGAGTGATCCACAAAATGAAGCTGGCTAAGCAGGTTTATATATAGAGGATATTACATGAGTGTCTTTTCATATTGAATTTATTAAACGAGTTGAATAAAATAATAAAATGCGAGGCTCTGCCAAGCGTTTTATCGATTTTATTCAACGAGTTTAATATATCCAATGTGGAAAGTCACAAATGTAATGTTCTTTTTATCATTATGTTAACCATTTCTGTCCCAAACATAAAATAACTACTTCTTTTCACTATAATATACGTGAAACTTTGACGACGTCGCCTATACTTTGAGCGACGTCATGTCAAAGCTTTATTACACTAGTGTATTATCAAAAATAAATAATGGCTTTATTACACTGCCGCGACGTCAAACATATGATAATTACTTTTAAATTATATTTACAATTACCAGATTTCCAATCTACACATAAAGTAAACATAGCAATACTCACCATTTTAAAAAGTCATTTTTGTACACTATACCCACTTTTATTAAAACAAACAATTTCATTTCAACATTTACAATTGTATATAAATACGTTATCATATGTATTTTCAGATGAAAGATAAAGCAAAGACCAGTGTGTTTAAGCCAGCGAAGTCGTTGGTCGAAACAGTATTTTAAGAAAACATCAGTCCGGGTGACTTCAATTGCCCAACCCAGAATACCTAGCCCGTCGGGTTAACAGATGTCGCCAGATGATGAGGCCACAAGGTTACCTCGTGATATAGATTTTAATGTTAGTGTTCCTTATGATCAAACATAAATTAAGGTGTTATCGTACGTTATACTTGTATGTCCGGGCTAATGTAGGCTTTAATGTGCTGTCCGCTGATATGTAAACTTCGGTTCCGAAGCACGCAAATCTATTATTATTTATTATCATTATTTTAAAGACATAATTTATCTTACATCTAGGTCCAGATAATGTGCAGGTTAATGATCGCTTTAATGGGTTGTTTAAGAAATAAAAATCTGTTCGCATATTTTGTCGGTGAATAAAACACAGGCAGGAGTTCGGATGCGGAAAAATTAAATCACGAGTGCGTAGCATCCGAACGAGTGTCTGTGTTTTATTCACCGACATAATACAAGAACAGAGTTTTTATTTCGATTCTAAATACGATAATATCCCGCACTATTTAACTGCGCGCATTCCATTTTCAACCCTTTGACATTGAACATAATTCCACGCTGAAATTGAGTGGCTTATTAGCTGGTACAATTACCTCCCTCGTTAATTAAAACGACCTTCATAATTTTCTGAAGGAAATAACACATTTTAAACATTGAAACAATTTTAATAACACAAGTATAGTGTATCTATTTCATGAAATGAAAAATATAAATGAATTGATTATCAGAATGTTTTATTAATCTTAATTTCTAGAGTTTATTGGAGTTTCTAAAAATAGATGCGTCATAGCTGTAACACTGGATACTTGTGCAACTCGCGATCTGTTGTAGTGTTTACTATGAAGTGTTTACTATAAAGTTTATGTTCATTCATTCATAAATATGTCACGTGACACGGGGCGTAAATAGTAACAGCCAATTTGATACCATGTTTTATTGTGGTAATAATACATGCTCTGGTTTTCTCTATGTGTATATGGATTAATCCGCGGATCGTGTTAGAATCGTTGATTGATTATGCTCATATGTAATACAATAATAAAATTATGTAATTATTTATTGTATTTATTTTCAGCTTGTGGAAAACGCCATTCCTGAAGTCTTTCTGCGCTTTGATATTCGCATGGAAGGAGCGCGTCACATATTTATGGCGACAGAATAGCAGTTGTATGTGGATGCCACCTTTAAGATACTTTGATCAGTCGGTCAGTCAGTACGTCCGTCAGTCCGTCAAAAAATCTGGATCCTGACATAACTGAAAAGTGTTTCCAAGCTAGGCTTATGAAACTGGGTATGTGGATAGGGGGGTTATGCACGTCTAAAAATATTTGTATTCTGACAAAATTGTGGTTGCTATGGTGACAGAAAGAGTGAAAATATGCCCAAATATGGATCCTGCCATAACTCAAACAGTTTCCAACCTTGGTTTATTAAACTTGATTTGTGATAGGGGGCAATAAGGGGATTATGCACATCTAAAAAAATTTATTCTGACAAAAATTGTGGTTGCTATGGCAACAGAAACATTGAAAATGGCTTCAAACCTGTAGATGACTTCTGTATTGCTTGCAATTCTTAATGACTTGTTAAGTATGAACTTAATTTAAATTTAATGAATGTAGCCGTGAAATATTACATATGAATATTGACATTTGTATGAATTCTGTATGTTTTAACTTCTATTTTCAGAAAATGAAATCTCTGACCAATCCAGCTCGTGTGAAGGAATTTGTGTTGGATTTTGAGGCTGCAACATGGGCAGCCCTACGAAAGGTGTACCCTGATGCATCGCTGAGGGGATGTGCCTTTCACTAGTCTGATTACGTTGTTCCACAAGGAATCTCTATATGTCGAGATGCAGGTGCTACAGTCTGATTACGTTGTTCCACAAGGAATCTCTGTATGTGGAGATGCAGGTGCTACAGTCTGATTACGTTGTTCCGCAAGAAATCTCTATATGTCGAGATGCAGGTGCTACAGTCTGATTACGTTGTTCCACAAGGAATCTCTGTATGTCGAGATGCAGGTGCTACAGTCTGATTACGTTGTTCCACAAGGAATCTCTATATGTTGAGATGCAGGTGCTACAGTCTGATTACGTTGTTCCACAAGGAATCTCTGTATGTCGAGATGCAGGTGCTACAGTCTGATTACGTTGTTCCGCAAGGAATCTCTGTATGTCGAGATGCAGGTGCTACTAGTTAGTGAGAAAAACCTCAAGAAGCTGCAATGGAAATCAACAAGACTAATGCAGTCAAAAATCTTCAACGCATGGTATGCGTACATGACAGGAACTTTATCTACTTCCAAACTACTCAGTGTATTGCCCATATTTAGAGTAACGATCTTGTGGCAGTGTACTGCCCATATTTAGAGTAATGATCTTGTGGCAGTGTACTGCCCATATTTAGAGTAATGATCTTCTGGCAGTGTACTGCCCATATTTGAGTAATGATCTTGTGGCAGTGTATTGCCCATATTTAGAGTAATGATCTTGTGGCAGTGTATTGCCCAAATTTAGAGTAATGATCTTGTAGCAGTGTATTTCAACAGGTCTAAAGTTGTATAAACATGTATTTATGTAAAATGTCATGGTTAGTACTGGTTATTAATTCATTCCAGGAAAAATAAACTCATCTTGTATTGTATTGATGTAAAATGTGTTAGTACTGGTTATTATAAATTAAATCGTTCCAGGAAAAATAAACTTATCTTGTACATATATTGATGTAAAATGTGTTGGTACTGGTTATAAACTAAATCATTCCAGGAAAAATGATTAACTCTCAAATACATTGTCTCATCTTGTATATGAGCCGTTCTCCAGGAAAACCGGGCTTATGACAAATAATGAAAATCATGATATTTATAGCATTAGTAAGACAAGACTCTTTTGAACAGTTTCTGAAAACTTTAGCAAAATATAACATCCACATACAAAGTTACATACCTTTAAAACTAACCACCCCGTGTTACTTTTAAGTGATGTCACAAACGTCACCCAACTGTTATTTGACTGTAACCATCTATGTTTATCAGCATTACATCACAAAACTATTAATTAAATCCACCCCATTGAGTCCTTGTCTTGCAGAAACGAAATACAAGAGAACGATAGAGGTTGAATCATAAATTAATTACAATAAGAAAGCATTTAGAAATCTCATCAGCAATACCACAAGATTATTAAATTTATAGCACAGGCATCTCTAACAAAATGTTAATGTACATTAATGAACTCGTAGTTCAATTACAGCTTGAAATTAAGAAAGAATATACAGTATCTACAAGAAATAGTCAGACATAGGAATTAACATGTAATGAGAATGTCACTTTTCTAAAAACAAAATTGTCAATTTTTTTTTCAAATTTATTTTCGAATTTTTACTGGGGGAACCCCAGTATTTGTATTACATACAATCCTGAAATCACTACGATTTTAACGATGTAATTTCTCCACAACCAATTCATCCGAGCAAGAAAGAAGTGCCTGCAAAACTCAACCGATATCGTAATTTTCGACCATTTATGAGAACTTTTGTTTGCAACATTTTAATATTTTTTTATTTGTTTGTATTGTGTGAACTTTTTGAAAGCTTATTTTGATGAGAAAATGTATTTGTGCGTATAAATGCCTACGCGCTGTAAAATGACTAATGATATTTGAGGGGCGATAAAAATGTCATTGTTAAAATTAACCCGTTGAGCAGACGAACTTAACATAATTCATGGTTTTAACATTCATATTACAGTTAAGCTAGAAACTTCTAATCTTACGTGTGCTTGTCTTTTACTATTTACGATATTTTGCATTTGTTGATAGTATTGATCCACGTTTCGTCCTTTAACTTACCAGAGATCTTCAGCTAAATAGTTTGGATCTACTGTTAGAACAACCCTTTTCCAAGCGCTATTACAGAAATTTTCCCGCCGAAAGTCGAGACCATTATGAGTTATTTATGTTTCGTCCCCATCTTATTCGTTCGCGCTATTCGCACCATATCCAGTTCGTACACAGGTATAATTATGGAATAAGGACTCTGTGTACGCAGTTTTTAGTTTCTATTTTTTTTTTCTATAGCAGGTATATTGCCTTTATGAGTTCTAGTATTGTGATGGGTCCATTGAGGTGTGATTTGAATGATTCAGCTGCTATCGCGTCTCTGAGAAACCTTGTCACAATATTAACATTTGTTTTGAAATTCATTACCATTAAATGTGAAACCCTATAAATTAATACCCAGAATTGCGATTTCCAACAGTAGCAGTACTTCAGTATTGTAAAAACAATTTTGATTTTTCTTATTTTCAATTTTTTTGTTTGTAGTAATTTCTTCATTTTTTTGCAGAAGACCTAGGTCCCTACTAAAAAGGTTAAGGTCACTTACAGGGCAAAGGTTATATAGTTATGCATGTCTTGTTTCTTACTGGATTTTAGATGATAAAAGTAACTATAAATTTAAATAATACTCCTGTGTCAAGCAGTGCTGCAGGGGTGTGATTCATCACTCCAGTGATAGTTCTAGTTCGAAAGTGTTGTACCCTGTGTTGCTGTGTGTATTTACAGATGCATAATATGTGGTGTCGTCATTTGTGATGTACTATTAGTGTTCTCATAATGTTTGATAGTAATGATGTTCATATATGTTGTATGTATAATTATGTTTATTGTATTTGTTTGCTCTTCAGTAATGGAGGAAATAAAAGTAATAATTAATGAAAGTAATATAATTTCTACCACGGATGCCAATTTAGAGAACAGCTATTACAAAGTGTCGCTATGCGCTGACTACTTCGCAACTGATGAACGCTGTGTGTGGATTGTTTTGCGCTATTCGTGATGATGAAGCGCCAATGTTCCTGCTCTCCGGAGTATGCCGTTGGTGTCTATTAATGATGACTACCAACTTCTGCGTATTGCTGTTATTCTAATATGTATTATACTCAATACTGTCCAAATGAACACAACGTTGTAGTTAGTTTTTGACGTTTATTACAGTCTATAACAACTTTTATACAATATCCACAAAGTTCATTTAATTTAACACTTGAAGTAAATTGACACAAAGTCATACACAAAGTTATCTTGTTTGTAAATTTCTTATAAAGTCAAAATGTTTCTTTTATTACACACAGTAATCTTATTTCTACAAGTTCCAAAAAAGGTATCTCAAAAGTCTCTGTTTTAATTATATAAGTTACATTATTTTATTTCACTTTTAAAATTACTAAATATCATATAACAATCTCATTGGTTGGGAAATCAATTCAATTAAACATTTACATTTCATTGGTTCAACCTATTGATTACTTAACCAATCATAGCCAGAAGCCATAGGCTTAACTTGACAGATGAAATTTATTACTTATGTCTAAGTTGAGAAACAACTTAAATCTTTCTCAATTTAACAGCTTGTTTGAACACAATAGGTATTAATCAAGTTAAACACTTACAAAATATATTTGGTGACAAACTGTCTCAACTGAACAGGAAATGTTGATTAAACAATGAAAAGCCATGTGGCATAAATATACATACTTATGTTTATATAATATTCTACAAATATGATTCTGAACATATTTAAAATTATCAAACTATTTCAAAATATTGAAACTGACTCAACACTTATCACTTAAAACTATTAAAATCATATTCCTTATAAAACAACATTAATTTTGATACTAAATATGTCTATATATCATACCAAATGAATATATAAGTACTTTGATAACTTCAGATATTAAGAAATATAAATCTTTATAATTATGCAGTTGTAACAAGAAATATTGTGAAAATATGCATTGTTATACAGCTATTAAATTAAACAAAAACCCAAACCTTGAATACCACTGAGAGCGTAAAATTACGCCTCCCGAAGATTCTAACATGCTAACCCATGGTTAGTCTCCCCTGTTTTCATTCCCTTACTGTTCTGATCCTGCCTATCATTGACCGCACTTAACTGACAGATTTGCAGGATATGTCATGGCATCGATACGTGGCCTTTAATACAAACAGACACGTCAAAGAAACAAATTTGAAACTTTTAATATAAGATGTTCTAACCAATTAATAATGATAAGTAATATCCCTAGATATGACAAGTCACCTGACCTTAGTCTCGTCTGTAAGATACTGAACAGTGTATCAGCAATACTGTATAGTATTATAATATTGACTACTACGAGGGGTGTACTGTATAGTATTATAATATTGACTACTACCAGGGGTGTACTGTATAGTATTATAATATTGACTACTACCAGGGGTGTACTGTATAGTATTATAATATTGACTACTACCAGGGGTGTACTGTATAGTATTATAATATTGACTACTACCAGGGGTATCCCAGTAAATCTTGCACTTTGCTAAAAAGTTTTTTTTTGTGATTTTTTGTAGTTACCTTTATATTCAATCTTTATAGGAATTTTTGAATACATTTTGTGTAATAAGCAAAGTTCACGATTTACTGGGACAACCCTCGTATTTTGTATTATCTTGTTAGTAATTTTATAAAAACAAAAATTTTGTATAGAACATTTATTATTTGTTATAAACTGTTACCTTTTCTAGTTAACTAAATTATTACATAATTTTATCAATGAAATGTTGCATGTATGCTATAATTAATACTTGTTATAATTTATCTATAAAATGTTGCAAGTATGCTATAGCTATATATTTGTTATATAAATGAAATCATTCATCTTCTGTGCATGTTCTGTTTGTATCCTTCTACACATTCTATAGAATCACAAATATATTTTACCACAATGAATTCTTGTGCTTTACTTATCTATTCAAACCTGCCATTTCTTAGGCATTGTGCCAATAAATACCAGCATTTTGGTCCAAGTACCTGACCTTGTGCTTAGCAAACAATTCTCAAGCCTGAAAATCCCTTTTTCAAAACCTGAAACACAACTTTGCATTATAGACAAGAGAAGGACAATTCAGGCTTCAAAAACCTGAAATCAGACACTAAGCCTGAAAAATACCTGGTCTGGAGTCAGCAAATTTCACAAACATGTTTTTATATGCATAGTAAATGAGCACTTTCCCAACGGCTACAAGTATATGGTACTATTAAAAGTACCAGGAGCGCCCATTCTCGATATCGACATTACTCAATAAAACCCGTTTTTCCGGAACCGAAATTTCACGGTCAGGGGGTTAGCGAGCAATAAGTGGTATAGCGGGAGTGTATATAATTATTCTTTTTTCAACGTTTAAACATGAAAAACATATAAACAAATTATTACATATTATCATTAAACATCTTTGTTTTTAAACTTTAGCAAGAATTATCCTAAAAAATGCTTTATATTTAAAATATTGCATTTTATTCTACACTGCTGCTTCCGTAGCTCGATACCGATGGCGAGAAAATATACGCATTTTTCAAGTTAAACATATTATTTTGGCGAAAATATTGTCAGCGAGGTCGTAAAATTGTGTTGTCATTGATTACTAGTAAGACTTTTTACAAATTCTTGTCATTTGCCTTAAATAATCGCGATTATTGTACCTGGTTGCTCTATACGCTATAGGCATTTTCCCCCCCTCACGTATATTCGGAATATCTCGCACATTGTCGCTCAATAAATTCCGTTATCCCGGAAAACGGATTTTAACCTGTAATGTCGATATGGTGAATAGAGTATCATGCACACATGTATAACATGTCTACAAGTATATGGTACTGTAAGAGGTACCAGGAGCACCCATAGAGTATCATGCACACATTTATAACATGTCTACAAGTATATGGTACTATAAGAACCAGGAACACCCATACAGTACAATACAGACGTAAAGCATGTCTACAAGTATAGGGGCACTGTAAGCAGTAGCAGGTCACCCATATATGAGGTATATGAGCACAGTTAGAAGTACCAGGAGTGCCCATAGAGGTACCATACATAGATTTAATATGTCTACAAGTATATGAGCAAGGTTAGAAGTACCAGGAGCACCCGTAGAGGTACCATACATGAAAACAGTAAGACCACAAGTATATCATCATAATTAAAAAAGTCAAAGAGAGATAACTCAATTATAAAGATCAAAGGGGACAAATCTGAGTCCTGAACTGCAAAAAAAACTTTGCACAGAATTCTATTGTTCTTTTGGTCAACTTTTCCGTATTTTTAATTGTTGACCTTATACTGGTAAAATTGACCATGAAAGAATGATAGAATTCTAACCACGGAAATACATTCTGTGTATATCCGTGTTCTAACCGAAGAATTGTACGAGGTGCTCTGAATGCACACAGATTGGAATAATAGTAAAAATGTCCACTGGAATTAAATCTATTAAAATTTATCATTAGTTCGTAGATTTTTCTGAAAGGAGTAATCTGAGACAATTCTGGTGCTCTGCTCCATAACGTTTATCTTGGGGTCCACATCGCACGTACTTCCTAGCAAAGGGAGGTAAAAGCGTCGTTACTATCGGTACCGGATGGTTCCGCAGACTGGATTTTAGTCGTCACCTCGCTCTGTTTCACTTTCTTGCAGCGCTGAAATATTGTATCTTCGGAAGCTTCTTTAGACCAGAAACGTAAGAGTTGATTGATAACTCCGGGTTCTATCGTTGATATTATATCTCATTGCTATGTTCCCACCGTTATATTCCAACTAAATTGTCCGATCACCGTGCATTATGTGATCAAAGTTCCCCCTGATTCATTTCCGTATTTTCAATCGTCTCCCTTTGACCAGTTTGACCAGTTTTAGGTCAAAGGGAGACAATTGAAAATACGGAAAAGTTGACCAAAAGAACAATAGAATTCTGTGCAAAGTTTTTTGGCAGTTTCAAGACTCAAGATTTGTCTCCCTTTGATCTTTATAATTGAGTTATCTCTCTTTTTCTGTTTCTTTGTCTATACCTGTAAACCTACTATACATATATGTATGGTACCTCTATGGGTGTTCCTGGTATGTTGTTGCCCCTTGTAGACAAAGTATATACGTAGGGTGTTCCAGAAGTAATAGGACTTTTTGAATAGCAGCGCGGTAAATGAGAAATTTAGAAAACTAATTTGCTGTAAATAAAATTTAATCTATCACTGACAAACATGCGAATTATCAAAGCAATTGGTTGAACAATAAAAAATATATTAAACATTAAATATACTATGTACCATGGAGGCGGGTCGCGTCGTGACATTATGATGACGTCGCCTTTCAAACACAGTATTTTAACCGAAAGACACCCTTAATATTTTTTACATATTGTCTCACTGACTTTCAAAACAAATCTGATGTTACTGTCCCCATTGTTTATATGTGTCTCTGTGCCATTGTTACAAAAAATGAGTTACTTTGATGTAAGAAATCGCTCTAACCTTGAAGCGTCTATCAGTGTACGAACGGTGTCTGTCAACGCCAAACTACTTTTTCTGCGATTTGACCTGTGTTCACTTGTAAGTTCATACCACCACCAGCTATGGACATTTTGTGCTAACAGAACACGAATGGATGCTGGATGCCATTAAATTCTGCTTATTTAATTATTTTAATGGTTTGCATTGTTGGTTTGTCCAATTTATAACATAATTTAACTATCCCGCAATTTCTGTTTTTTTATGTTGACGCCGTTTCGTCCATGACGCGCTTGTATATATACACTTGTTTACTCAGTTGTGATCATAAACAAACAGTGATTGCTTCGTAAGTTTGCATGCACACGTCAGTGACATCAGGTAAAACCACAATTTTCCAATATTATTTTTTCAGTGGTTACTGAGATATTCAAGTGTTTAGTTTGGTTAACAATGAAAATTTATAGTGTGACCCGCCTGTGCGTTACATGGTTTCTATGACAACGCTTTGTATAAGCATCACCAACAACAATGAAAATCTGTTGCTGTCAGTATATAGAGCATGAAATGCTACACATATCAGATAAATTTCATTAAAATGTTAGTGTTGAGTACGAAGTTATGAGAAAAGTCCTATTATTTCTGGAACACCCCTCGTATATACGTACGTATGGTACCTCTATGGGTGTTCCTGGTATGTCGTCACAAGCGGGTTTAGAGGGGGCGCACCCGGCGCGAGCCCCCCTAAAATCGTCGGAGCCTAGGTAATTTGTCATATTTTGGATGTAAGAACAATATTGATATGCAATTTTTTATGATCGCTTCACTCGCATCGGGTACAGAAATGATTAAAAATGTCCGACAGGTCTTAAAAGATGAATACAGTTGGCCTGGTTTTCTAATAAACCTGTCCTTTTCATTAAAAAAAAAGGTATCCCAGAATGACGCAGACGAATTCCGTGGTTCTATTTACGTCACGAGGCAGAAAGCCACTGGACCCCCAGATGCTGGATCCTAAATGAACTGAAGCCCTGGAGTTTGCAGGGTATGCTGCTCAGATATACATTGTATTTTTTCTTCATGACGTATTCACAGAAGCTTTATATCAGTGAATATTATCCAGTCGATTATCGTCCTGGCTATGCTGCTCATGTAAACAACGATTTTTTGCTAGCTTCGCTCGCTGTAGAACTACGTACATTCAATGATTTTTTTCGATTTACCAATGAGTTTGTTGGGTATGCTGCTCAGATAAACACTGATTTTTTCCAATTCTTACAATTACTATATAAGTAAATATTCCCAAGTAATAAGGATGTGGGGTATGCTGCTGAAATAGATAATTGCATTTTTTCTATTATTAACTGTTTCAAGTATTGAGTAGATCTATAACAGTAATTCTGCGCAGGAAAATGTAGTACTGAAATTGACATTGGCGCGTAGGCAGTCACACACAAGACTGTACTGAGCAACTGTGAAAAAAAAACACATGTTGAGATCACTAACATAACACATGTTGAGATCACATAACATAACACATGTTGAGATCACATAACATAACACATGTTGAGATCACATAACGTAACACATGTTGAGATCACTAACATAACAATTGTTGAGATCACATAACATAACACATGTTGAGATCACATAACGTAACACATGTTGAGATCACTAACATAACACATGTTGAGATCACATAACATAACACATGTTGAGATCACATAACGTAACACATGTTGAGATCACATACCGTAACACATGTTGAGATCACTAACATAACACATGTTGAGATCACATAACAAAACACATGCTGAGATCACATAACATAACATATGTTGAGATCACATAACACATGTTGAGATCACATAACATTACACATGTTGAGATCACATAACATAACACATGTTGAGATCACATAACATTACACATGTTCAGATCACATAACATATAACACATGTAATGCTCATTAAACAGATCTAAAGGCCTTTAACATAGCAAGCTCTACAAGAGGTAATCCATATTCTTTGTTTAATTGAGCAGGAGGTGATTGAATAAAGGCGCTTGTTAGCGCCTTGCTTAGGCAACAGACACCTACCATCAGTGTCTTAAACCAATGTATATATAACATATACTGAAGAAATAAAGTTTAGCAAGTTTTCAGGGTACTAATATTTTTACTTGTATGTCGATGTAGGCATACGTGATGTAATTAACATGTCGGCCATGACTTAATTATCAAAATTTAAGAGGTCAATTTGTGTTTTCATGGTTTTGAGAAGCCATGACGTCATTTATAAAAAAAAACATTAGTAACACGTGCAGGGGGAAATCTGACCCGTGTAAAGGATGAAAACAAGCACAATATTATCAGTCTTATGCCATAACCACATAAACCGGTGTTAAAATTGTAAAATATTCAACAGTTTGAGGTCCAAGAATGACAGTGACAACGTCAAATGGCTATTGGAATGTTGAATGATGTCAAAAAGGCAAGAGGCAAAGCAATACATTTTAATGACAATTAATTGATCATTAGTTGCCTAAAGACTAAATATTCCCAAACAGGAGACATCAAATGTGGGCCGTGTTCAGACAGACTAACAATAACTACGTCACAAAAAAAACGTTATATTGCAGTGACGTCAACACGTAACAGATTCACGTGAAGTCACCAGCTAGCTGTTCATGTCAGGAACGCAAACGGCACTTTGTTACAAATCCACCAGAATAGACAATCCAACGCTTGAATTTATGGACGCCATGCTGACGTTGGCATACCGTTGTTATTGACTACCGTCATTGGTAGTGTCGGTTTGCCTCGGCAATTTTCATCGCATAACGACTCATGGGCAATAAAATTACCATCTCCGTATGGATAAAACAAACACACTAGAATTTTTGCCGACTTAACAAATTTTGGTCCTTCTCGGGAGTAGAGGAGATGAGGAACAAAATGTCATCCAAGGTGCATGACCTTGAGCAAACATTGAACAAATATGGTATAACATTCCCCGAACCGTTGTTTGCAAGCTTCTTAACAGCAAGAGACAAACATGTTTGACTGTAATGACTCCTTAAGAAGGGCATAATAGACATCGCATTTCTTGTGATTTTTCTATTTTACCCCTATCTCCTTACAAGTGACGCATTTCAGTTAGGATGAAAATTTCCTTCACTTAAATTGTTGAATTTCAAATGGAATGAAATGATCTTAAGATTGAAAAACTTACATTCTGTTAAATATCATGCAACTTCACAAAAACAAATAAATAGTCCAACATGCTAAACTTTTCTTTATAAGTATAATTCACTTCAAAATTCTGGAATCCTTCCCTGTTCATCCATTTCACTCCAATCTTCTGAATGTCTTGTATATATCAACTGATTATACGTTGTGGTTGTAGTCACATGGATACTCGTTATTTTTGTCACATTTTTGGGGGTTGTTGCAATAGCTGCTCTGTCTAATGTGGTATTGTACTTGCTATTAGATGGCACCTTATGGTAATAGGTTCAAATCAGATTCTCAGGCACAAAGCATTATATATCCTTGTTTCATCACATGCATCTACCAAAATCTATTTTAAAATGATAAATACATATAAAACTGACAGCTTTAATAAAAATAAGAGATTAGAAATCAGAGATTCTCACATGATAATTTAATCATCTTCGTTTTCTACTTGTACAAAAAATAGTGCATAGAACATTCTGCCTTCATTTGATAATATCTTATCTATATTATTACTAAACTGGCAACATAACAGAACTATTATCCAATCTTGGACTTGAACCCAGGCACACTGAATTTGATGAACAAATTACAGTTGTCCTACATTAGACCAATTGGATTGACTATAGACAATTATGTTACCAGATAATTAAATATTGATGCGATAAATTATATTGAATGGGTGAAAATGCCTTTATGATAAGTATTCAGAGATTCATTATTTTCTAATACCAAATTTTCCTCTGCTTTTACAATTAAGGGCTCGGAACCTTCTTGTGTTGTCATCTTGTCACATTTGCCAAATGTGACAAAAATAATACACCAGGCAGCATTAAAATTTGATTTTTTTTTCACAGATCACTGTCCAAAAGAATGTTCCTGTTTTATAATGTCCGAAGTGATCGAAATAAACTGTTGTCCCAAATGTGAAATATCCACTTATTTAATAATACTAATTCTATCAATTTCCGGTTCTGATGGATTTGTTATATTTTCACTTCTTTTGCTATTTTTTCTTTGTCCATTTGTTCTTTGATTCCTTGCCTCAATTCTTCAAAAGACACAGTTTCTGTTTTGACACAAAAGATTCTGAACATGTAAGACTTATGACTATCAGAGTTTTTTTCTATTTTCCTCACATTTGCTGCATTTGACTATCACTGAATTCACTCAATATCACTTATTATCCACTCACTATTCACTAATGGACTGCAAACAGGTCAGAGACCTTTAGCAGGAATGCGGATGCCTTCATGTCCTTGGCCTCATATCTATCCCACAATGACGAAATAGCCGCTTCCCTTCATCGTGCCCGGTTGATATTCTCTCAACCAATGTCTCCAGACTCCACCAACATCCTGGTGATCTCTGCCTTCCTCCGCAAGACAGGAACTAAGCAGATAAAAGATAGGCCACTTGTCCTTTCCGTTCAGACGATTATGCCAGGCTGAAATCAAACAACATCAAAGATTAGTTGTTTCTAAAAGAGTCACAATCGTCAATAATGAAGTATGATACAGGTTTAACATTATTCACAATGTTATTTGTATTATATACATGTCGAAATAGTGGAATGATATAGCGAAGTACAGTCGTTAAATTATCCAATACTATTACATGAATACAAACATCTTTTCATTAATAAATAAACAGTAGTACATTTTTGTAACAAGAGTTGTCTATGAACAGCGCTCTCCACTAATCGCAGTGCCATGCTAGGATAGTATAATCATTATATATTCAAAACAAAATGCTTCATATCAGCAGCATTACCCTCTGCTGAGTAGAGGTTGGGGCTGCTAAGTCGAAAAAGAGGATCATTTGGACAAAATGCAGAACAGTTACCTACTCATGTGTAGGTCCTCTGGGTCATGAAGGTGAACAAATAAGCATTTCTAAGCCCAAAAGGGGGCATAATTTCAACAAAATGCTAAATAGTTATCTACTCCTGTGTAGGGGTTGGGGTAATGATGCTGAACAAGTATGCAAAGTATCAAAGCAATATATCAATGCACTTTGAAGATATTAGAGGTTAAAAAAACTTGAACCTAAACTTTAACATTAGCATTTCCAAGTCCATAAGGGGGCATAATTTCAACAAAATGCTTGATAGAGTTACTTACCCCTGTGTATGGGTTGGGGTCATGATGTTGAACAAGTATGCAAAGTATCAAAGCAATATGTCAATGCACTTTGAAGATATTAGAGGATAAAAAACCTGTACCTAAACTTAAAATTTGCATTTCCACGTCCAAAAGGGGGCACAATTTCAACAAAAAGCTTAATAGAGTTACCTACCCAAGTGTAGGGGTTAGGGTTAGGGTCATGATGGTGAACAAGTATGCAAAGCAATATGTGAATGCGCTTTGAAAATATAAGGGGTGAAAAAACCTGTACCTAAACTTCAACATTTGCACAAAGTTGAAAAAGGGGGCATAATTTCACAAAATGCTTGATAGAGTTACCCACCTCTGTGTATGGGTTGGGGTCATGATGGTGAACAAGTATGCTAAGTATCAAAGCAATATGTCAATGCACTTTGAAGATATAGAGGTTAAAAACCTGTACCTAAACTTCAATATTTGCACTAAGTTGAAAAAGGGGGCATAATTTCAACAAAATGTTTGATAGAGTTACCTACTCCTGCATATGGGTTGGGGTCATGATGGCAAACAAGTATGCAAAGTATGAAAGCAATATCTCAAAGGACTTTGAAAATATAAGAAGTAAAAAAACTTGTACATTTGAGTATGTATTGAAGCTGATTGACAAACAGTGATTTTAAAGTACATTGAGTTGCCTCCCTTTAATCAATAACATTTCATACATGCATAATTGAATTAAATAAGACCAGTATAATTGGGTGATTAGTGTAACAAACCATACTACTGTAAATTCAGAATTTTCGTGAGGTAAAAACTTTGCTAATATGTGGTAGTTTGGGATTTTTAAAATTTTGAAAGATTATTATTCCTGTTGTTTTATCACCATCTTTCAGTTCACAAAGACTTACTTATTTCAAAATAATAGCAAAAATTAATCCATTGTGAAAAATGTCTGATCTTACAGTATCATGTTTGAGAACTTGTAGACTCCAACATTCCCTAATTAGCAGGGAGAAATTATTAATTATTAACAACAAGACTGCGTTCAATAAATGCTTATGCCCCCATGGAAGCCTTGCCCATAAAAAGCTAAGTCAATCAGGGGCCATAATTCTGTAATAATGTTGGATAGTGTTACATGGCTTTGATAATGTAAGGGGCTTATGATGGTAAACAAGTATGCCAAGTTTTAAGGCAACGCCATGATGGACATGATGTAAAACGAAACGGTCAATTTGGGTTAACCAAGAAACAACAACCACGCAAATATGAAAGCTTTGTAGCAAGCCATATTAATGCTAGAAGAAACAGTCAATTTGGGTTAACCAAGAATTTGGCCTTTCAATAAGTCTAAGTCCAAATTAGATCAAGGTGAGGGTCGAAATGGGGTCAGGTGATACAGGCGTGTAGAAAGTGTTCATATACAACATCCATGCAAGTATGGAAGCTTTGTAGCAAGACGTAATAATGTTAGAAGAAACGGTCAATTTGGGTTAACCAGGAATTTGACCATTCAATAAGTCTTAGTCCAAAATTAGGTCAAGGTGAAGGTCAACATGGGGTCAGGTGATACAGGCGTGTAGAAAGTGTTCATATACAACATCCATGCAAGTATGGAAGCTTTGTAGCAAGCCATAACAATGCTAGAAGAAACTGTCAATTTGGGTTAACCAGGATGGACGGACGAACAAACGGACAGGTGAATCACTATATGCCTCCCCATCTATCGATAGGGGGGCATAAAAATAATATCAGACCATTCAATGGTTTTGGTTTGGAGCTTAAAATCTGATCTAGCACCATTTTTTACACAAATCAATGCTAAACTGTGTTAATCAGTTATAAAACCAATCATGTCTACCTTTTTGTATACTTGCTAATAAAACATGTGATAAATATATATAATAAAGTACATGTATTTTTAGTTTTTTACTCACCTTAAAGGTTCCATCAACGTACCATCTTTGTGCGTCCTTCAGATGTGCTATCTGATATGATTTTGAAAATATAAAATGACGCTGGTCTCCTGCTCATAAATCACTGATAAGGAAATCTTCACGATTGATGAAGTCCATGTCCACCTGAATCATATTCATTATACCAATTAAGTCACAAGACATAAACTTTAAATTTATTGTTTATAATGTGTATGAGTGGCATGCATAACGCTTGAATGAATAAATATGTGCTATGAGGCATTCATTCAAAATACAGTACCTATTTTATTATTTACTGGCCCAAACCACTACAGATTTCACTCTTGTCTTAATGAACAATATAGAGAGAATCGCTGTAGGTTTAATCAATAAATACTCAAATGCAAAAGAAACTGTGCATGTTTCAAATTGGGATAACTATGGAAATATCTGCCATAGGCATTTTTTTGTACCATTTAAAGCGTGTGTGTCACTTTGTCGAACAATAGACACAGAGAGGCCCTATGGGATTAGATGTTACGTAACGTCACAAAACAGGATATTCACATGATTTGTGCGTACAGAGACTTTGTAAAGGTGTAATCGGTCAAATAAATGCTCATTCATTTTTCACAACTCCAAGGAGTAGGAAAAACACTAAACAATCTCTGTAAAATCAGAACTTGCTATGCCAAGATTATCAGAATGTCAGCTAATTCAGACGTTGATGATGCTCATTAGAGGTACCTCTATTGATTATGTTGTACGGGCCTTCTTGGTAGAAAGGTACAATCACGACATGATGTCAACAATTTGTACGACCTGCAAAATCCTCTTCATGTTGAATGGAATGAAATTTCTCCGCACGTCGTATGTGACGTCAATTCCATGAGACATCGTATCGTACAGGTTATACGTCAAAATGAAAATCCTACCTGATATTAATGAAATTATCACAATTAAACAATTTAGAGATCTTACACCTTAATTTTATTCTCAAAAACACCGATATTACAATTTATGCAATTTTTATTTTGACCCCTACCACGCTTAAATGAAAAACACGATACATTTCACAGCGCTTTATAAATGAAATGTGTTACGTTTTATAGGCACTTGAATAAGCTAAAATTTGACACCAAACACTATATACTTACTTTATGAATGTCTAAAAAAATAAGTGAAAACCCCATGCACAGTTTCTTTTACGTTTGAGTATACATGTAGTAAGTTAATGACAAATCCTGTATATTTAACGTTCAGGACTTTGTACCGTTGACACGCCATATGTAATGTACTAGCAACAAACAGATTCAGTCAATGACAAATCAGCTTTTAAACGAATGTTTATAGTTAGTGATGATATGATAATGTGTAACATATAGCTTTGTTAATAATACCTCAAAGTCAAGCGACCGTGGTTCTGTCAGACGGAACTTGACCCTTGCACGATTTACACTACAACCATTACTCTTTGCCTGGAAACATAAGAAATCATTTTATATGACAACTACCTGGTATCGATAAACTACTGTATAGCGGGTATATTTCACGGGGGTTTAATTTTCGCTATATTCGCGCTCAACATCGATAGCGTGAAATCTAAACCCCGTGAACTATTCACCTCGTAAATATACAAAGTTTACCAAGGGAGACAATTCATGATTAAAAAGCAACGTTGACCCAATGACTTTGCAAGAAGTATGTCGGTTGAGTAAGACTTCGACTTATAATAAATTACAAAATATAATTCGAAATTTATCAAAGATATTTGTAAAACGTGTGTAAACTCTTTGCAAGTGTATCATACGTGCATCATGTTTTCTCAACGTTAAAATGTGTTAATTATAAGCAGGTGCATCAAACTTGTTAAATTTAACGATTTTGTTTGCAAAACGTGTAAATGTTTGCCGAAAAAGATTTTGTTTGTGTACATTTTCTAATGATAGTCAACTAGGCCATCGAACAAACTGTTCATAATAACAGTCGAAATGCAACAAGCTATTTATGAACAAAAAAATAGGCTTTCCGTGTAATTTGTAAATCCCGTAAATCGTTTATAAATCATCAAAGTTGGAAGAACAGAAGCACACGCCGTTATATGTTATACCGGTGGGGGCATAAATTAATCATGGACAGGTGTTTAAATAGTCTTATAAGTACGACTGACTTCTTATTAGACTCTG
The DNA here is from genome assembly GCA_947247005.1 of Spisula solida. Lineage (NCBI taxonomy): Eukaryota > Metazoa > Mollusca > Bivalvia > Venerida > Mactridae > Spisula > Spisula solida. The sequence continues at coordinate 16,537,180 of OX365947.1, read as the reverse complement.
CATACCAAAGAGTTTCCATGTGCGCCCCAACAAAATCAAACGCTTTAAATAACTCAGACGCAGCATGAGTACACATTGTGTTGAGAAAATGACGTAATTTATTCCGGCATATCGGAAGCGTTGATTTGATTTTGCGTGTGTGAAAAATAATAACATAGCGTATTGTCAGTTCTATATTGTAGGACTTAATACTATGTATGTTCGCAATTAATCAACACTTAATGAACACTTGAATTGTCATTACGCCCGGTTTTCTTACGATATTGCATGTATGTTTTAAGTTTTATAAATTGCCGTGTTCAGCAATCAATTTCCGCTTATTTTATTTTGCAAGGTGTAACTTACGTAAGATTGACCTCCTATTTCATTTTTACGAACAAGGTTTTAAATTTGCGGTCGAGGTCGTTTGCGCGAAATCAAGACACCGTGAATTCAAAAGGATCCAGAAAACGCGAATAATGGACCCCGTGAAATATACCCGCTATACAGTATATATAACATTGATGAAGCATTGACAACGGATAATGCCTAAATTATGGATTACAATTCAAGCGAAATCATCTTCGCAAGCATATTATACCATCGTACATATAATTTAACGAATAATAGATATAACACCCTGATACATTAACTACATATGTATATATGTGGGGCGATCAAAAGGAAATGAGACAAATGCTATAATTTGTAAACCGCACAATCATCAAAACGTTTCACTGTATGATTTGAAAAGACATATGACTAATATTTTATTCAATATTCCTCCAACATTTGTTAAATTAATTGGACATGACGTCAAAACATTGAACAACGGTGGATTAAAACAGTTTTGATGTAAGTGTGTCGGTTTTAAATATATGACGTGAAAATTAACAATACCGACTTGAAAACCACGTAAAAAAATCACAGTTTGAAAATATACAGTTTTATCACAAACTAGGAGAAAAGTCTATACAAACATTTAAATTGATGATATGGACATCGGGAGAGAAGTCTGTCTGAAGTAAACTTATATATTGTTAGTACAAAATGATTTGTGACGGAAAAATACTTTAGTATATCAAGCAGAGGCCAGAAATGCATTAGATAAGCGCCAAGACGGACGTCATACACGGGTGCTTTCTTTGGGATGAGAATGAAATAATTATTCAAGTTATTCTTAATATTCTATCACAACTGCAATGTTTTTATACCCATGAATACTCTCTCTTGCAAAATACTGAATAAATGGTAAATTTATGCAATATGTAGAGAGACATGAGTGATTTATTGGAGCAATGCGACGTTCTAATAGTTAACCGTTTACGCACATGACGTCATTGACATCAAATACAACTTTTCGTGTTTATATTAGTACTCACTTGTCATTTTACAGTGTTGTCTCATTTCTTTTTGATCACCCCACGTATAAACGCATTACGTATTTTTACAACTAATATTCGTGTACATAACAACCATGACCCACTTGTTGTTGAAAATATTTATTTGTGTACAATTCTTAAATAACATTCTCCTCAAATCATAATTATATTATCAAAAGTATTATTCCTACCTTGTCGGACACTGACAGTATACCGGTCATTAGGATATATTAGCATTAACTATTAGAAATTTACCGTCGAATTCACTTGCAATTTCAACTCTCGGTCGGGAACACTCGGATACACGGGAATGCTCGGATACACGGGAACGCTCGGATACACGGGAACGCTCGGATACACATGCTCTTTGGTCTGTACAAACACATTACCCTCCTGTCGAAGGGTTACTGGACATTTCACTGCTTTACTTCGCGACGTACAGCGCCATACTGTTGATGACTTGTTTTCTCTCTGAAAAAAATGTATATATATATATATATATTATGTTCTCCCTCCACACAAAGGATGTAATAATAAAGCTACTGTTGATTTAAGAAATAAACTATGAAAAAAGACGATGGCAATACTGTTCTGTGATTGGCTATTTGCGGCTTATCATGGTCTAAAGTAGAATTTATGGAGAGCCCAGTACATTAAAGGCAAATGCTTACCTAGCTTACCTAGCTGCCTGCATTAACATAATCCTTTCTATGTTTCAACAACAGATCCTTTAATTTTGTGATAGCGGTTACTACCTGGAATATATGCATTAAATTAATAACAACAATACCAGTGTAAAGGACATTGATAAAAGATTTATTCGTATCTGCCACCAGCCAACAACAACAACAACAACCGCGGGTACGAGGTTTTCCTTTGATTGTACAATAGGGACCTAGTTTTTGGCCCTGGATTACCCCATTTTGAAAGGGACCCACATTTTGCAGACAGGGTTGCCAGCAACTTTGACTAAAACAATTCCCTGACTTTTCCCTGACTTAATCATACTTTTCACAGACCATCATCAAGGTATTTTTTGGCTTCCTCCTTACTTACAGCCATCCAATTAACCCTAATCAGGCTTTTAGCACTACCGGTATTTGGCAATATACTACAGACTATTTCAGCCAAAGACTTATGGGTCATTTTTGAAAAACAAACAACTACCGGTACAAACTTATATTATTAACAACTTCATAAACAAATTATCCTAAAGTCCATAGCAACACTTCACTTTTCATTATCCCTCAATGAAATATAACTCTGGTTCATTAAACTGTATGTGGCATAGGAACTCATGGAAACTGACAGAAGCATCCTTTGTGTGTAATGCAATTTTCTACAGTTTTCTTCTATCATGTTCTTCAACTAATTCAACCTACTTGATACATTTTGACTAATTCTAAAAGCTATTGTACAAGGTAGTGAGCCAAGAAAGATGTTGTTAATATATAAAGAATATAGTTTTCTTTCATCAGCTACTCAAAAATAAAAGTTTGCATAATCTAAAATAATTATTTTTTCATGGAGAATGGCTCATAAAAACAGGCATGTAATTTTAATACCTCCATTTGACTGTCCCGTACATACACGACTGGGTCAAACGTTGTCTCTTTGCTATCAACATCCTGGTTGTCTAACATTGTGGTCTATTTGAATATATCAATGTTTGGTTCTAGTTCAGGCATCTCTACAGTTTGAGTTGGTACACTACAATCAAATCGAAGTTCCGTTATACATACAAGTATATCGCATTTCTCCAGTCGAACTTAATATTTAATCATAACGTTTTTTAACTAAATTGTACAGTAACATAGAAAAGGTTCAGTATGAAAGAAATAACATAACAACCCACATTGTACAGTATTTGCTTAGTAACTCAAGTTGTACAGTATTACCAATGAACTAGACAGTATATATTTACAGTGAGTCCCCTTGCTGTCTGTAGGCCATAAATAGTCTTACAAACATTACATAAATGGTTAGCTGAAGTTATTAGAGTTACAGTTGTTTATTGGGGTTTATAAAAGTAATTATAAGCATATCTTTGGGGAGTGGTGGCTTAGAGGTAGGGCACATGCTTCAGGATTGAGAGGTCCCGGGTTGCGCCGCTCCTTCATATCTGGGATACTTGGACACATTTTTTCAGTAAGTAAAATATACCTCCTGGTTGTCTATCAATGTTATCTGTTCAAACACATCAACATTCAGTTCCAATTTTTGTTAGTTTGTCCAGAGACGTCAATGCTATCTTCACATTGGGGAATACTCAGTTCAAGGACCGGCATCTCTCTGTCTGGAGACGTCAATGCTATCTTCACTTTGGGGAATCCTCAGTTCAAGGATTGGCATCTCTCTGTTTGTCTGGAGACGTCAATGCTACCTTCACTATCAGTTCAAGGACCGGCATCTCTTTGTTAGTTTGTCCAGAGACGTCAATGCTATCTTCACCTTGGGGAATACTCAGATCCAGTACTGGCATCTCTGTAAGTGTGTCCGGAGACATCAATGCTATCTTCACATTGGGGAAAACTCAGTTCAAGGACCGGCATCACTCTGTTTGTCTGGAGATGTCAATGCTATCTTCACATTGGGGAATACTCAGTTCAAGGACCAGCATCTCTGTTAGTTTGTCTGGAGACGTCAATGCTATCTTCACATTGGGGAATACTCAGTTCAAGGACCAGCATCTCTGTTAGTTTGTCTGGAGACGTCAATGCTATCTTTACATTGGGGAATACTCAGTTCAAGGACCGGCATCTCTCTGTTAGTTTGTCTGGAGACATCAATGCTATCTTCACATTGGGGAATACTCAGTTCCAGTACCTGCATCTCTCTGTTAGTTTGTCCGGAGATGTCAATGCTATCTTCATATTGGGGAATACTCAGTTCAAGGACCGGCATCTATTAGTCTGTCCGGAGAGGTCAATGCTATCTTCACATTGGGGAATACTCAGTTCAAGGATTGGCATCTATTAGTTTGTCCGGAGAGGTCAATGCTATCTTCACATTGGGGAATACTCAGTTCCAGTACCGGCATCTCTGATTGTCCCAAGACGTCATGATGCTATCTTCACATTGGGGAATACTCAGTTCCAGTACCGGCATCTCTGATTGTCCCAAGACGTCATGATGCTATCTTCACATTGGGGAATACTCAGTTCCAGTACCGGCATCTCTGATTGTCCCAAGACGTCATGATGCTATCTTCACATTGGGGAATACTCAGTTCCAGTACCGGCATCTCTGATTGTCCCAAGACGTCATGATGCTATCTACACATTGGGGAATACTCAGTTCCAGTACCGGCATCTCTGATTGTCCCAAGACGTCATGATGCTATCTTCACATTGGGGAATACTCAGTTCCAGTACCGGCATCTCTGATTGTCCCAAGACGTCATGATGCTATCTTCACATTGGGGAATACTCAGCTCCAGTACCGGCATCTCTGATTGTCCCAAGACGTCATGATGCTATCTTCACATTGGGGAATACTCAGTTCCAGTACCGGCATCTCTGATTGTCCCAAGACGTCATGATACTATCTTCACATTGGGGAATACTCAGTTCCAGTACCGGCATCTCTGATTGTCCCAAGACGTCATGATGCTATCTTCACATTGGGGAATACTCAGTTCCATCTCTCTGCTATCTATGTCCTGAATCTATGAAAACAAGAACTATTTGAATCAAGCAACAGTTTTATAAATGTTAACATGTATGAACTATACTACATGTATATTAAACTACCCAGCTAAAGTCAACCGATGGCACATATGTCACTTAGATACTCAAATCAGATGGTGACATGTTTTTAGATTCTTTTCTAAATGGTATAACATAATCATAATTTATATGCATGTTTCATGCCAATTATACCTCCTGTTAAACACATGGAAGACAAACGTGACCCATCTTGACTGCAACCCGATACGCTGGTAGAGATATACCTAAAACAAAGTTCTAAGTAAAAGTTGTCATGCGTTTGTTCTCATATAATGATAATTAACGCTATGCATGATTAGTGATGATATACAAATGCAAAAGAGTATATGTCCAATATACATTTAAATTTAACAATTTAAAGCAAAATGGTGAGGAAAAACCAACATTAGTACATGTCCTTGCTTTCTGGTCCCCCTCAATGTTTTAAACAGAGCTGACATATTTAGCTAATATATTGGCTAAAATGTCACATGTTTTTAACAAAATTCTCTGCTAGTTTTAACATAAACTTTAATAGATCAAGATGTTTGTAAAACATATATGCCCCCATGGCAGCCCAATAGTCAGAAAAAAGTAAAGATCACAGTGACCTTGACCTTTGACCTACTGATCAATAGGCGTCTTCTACTGTTGACGACTAACCTCCATGTAAAGTTTGAAGATCCTATGGCAAAATGTTCTTGAGTTATTGAATGTCGAAAAAAAAATGCTGATCATAGCCTATATTTTCCAGTCAGCTTTCTGCTGAAATATGGCAGGAATATGAGTGCCTCCACCTGTATTTGACCCCGGGTCGCCAGATTAGATGGCAAGCGTGCTAACCTTAGAGCTACGCAGGCACACATGTAAACCATTTGAAAAACCAGAAATGGCGACAGTCACAGTGACCTTGACCTTTGACCAACGGATCTCAAAATCAATAGGGGCTATTTACTGTTGATGGCCAACCACCATGTAAAGTTTGAAGATCCTAGGGCAACTTTAGCGTTCTAGAGTTATTAAACGGAAACCATTTGAATAGTCAGAAATTGTGAAGGTCACAGTGACCTAGACCTTTGACCTCAAAATCAATAGGGGTCAACTATTTTTGATGACCAACCTCCATGTATAATTTGAATATTCTAGGACAAAGCAGTCTTGGGTTATTGAACGGAACACCTTGGTCTACCGACAGATAGACAGACTGTGCAAAGCAATATACCCCCTCACCAAAGATGGGGGATGGGGGGGGGTGTCATAGTAATATGAATTATATTTCTCTCGTAATAAAATAATAATTTCGAAACTTTAAAACATTGAGTATTATCTGCTCTTGGCAGGGGTATCATTGGATCCCATCCAACTCCTTGTCGCCAGAATTAGGACATTAAGTACTGAACAAACCTTAGATATGATGTATATCTAGGATAGACTAGAAATGGTATATAGTGGGCCTGCAACCTATAACTGTAAACCACTTTACTTTCACGAATACTAACTTTCGCGTTTTGCCGATCGCAGGCATATTTGCGGCAACAAAGTTTCGCGTATTTTAGTCTCCCGCCAACTCCGCTAAACCTAAGTCGCAAAGTGACAAATTCACTTTGATCACAATCTATCACATACATACTTTCACATATTGTACAGTATATAATTGCCGCTTAAGCAATGTTCTCACCTTTTTTAAGCCCTGTCAAACATCGATTGTTTTTGTCCATTGAATTGACGATTGATCTAAACTGTCACAAACTGCATCATTACTGTGTTTAACTTCCTGCATAACGTGTTTTGAAGGACCAAGTAATTATGCATCAACTGTGATATTAGTTTAAATGAATTAATTAGACACTAAGTGATGATCAAAGTACAATTTGCTACACTTTATATAGACGTATGAAAAGGATATTTAAAGAAAACAACACCAAAACAGAAGGAAATCATTTTATTTCCGATTTATGTGTGATCATTTTTTTGTATACATTGAAAAACAAAAAAACTACATAGAAAGGACGCAGACATATTCTAAACATAAAACTCTACTCAGTTATCGTTCTTGTAGACTGCAACGACACAAAAACATATACCGCAAGTCATTACATGATTAGTAAACAACGTAAACATTGAAAGAACTACACATTATATAGACATTGCAAATGAAAATGAGATTTAAAGAAAACACCAAGACGGGAGGAAATAATTTTATTTTTTCGATTTATGTGTGATTGTTTTTTTTTTTTTGTATACAATGAAATACAAAACAAAACTACACAGAAAGTGAAATACAAAACAAAACTACACAGAAAGGACGCACAAAACTCTACTTCGTTATCGTTCTTGTAGACGGCAACGATGATAGACTTAGACCTACATAGACGGAAACAACCTAAATACATATTAGACTATACTGCATGTCATTACATGATTAGTAAACAACGTAAACATTGAAAGAACTACAGGGTGATCCAAATAACATGTCTACAACTTGATGAATATGCGCAACATTCTCACCCTTACGTCTTCTACAACGTCTACCAATGTTCCTTCAAGTTCTCATGTTCCTCACAGTCCATCATATCTCCAATTTGACACATGTGTTCTTATTTGCTTTTATATGATACTGATGACTTTGGATTCAGAATTTGAAGTTTCCTTCTATTAAATACAAGCTATTTGCCTACTTAATAGTACAAATTTACAATTTCTGTTTTCAGCTATCTTGGAACTCTTAGAATATGATGACATTGCTGATGGTTACATTATACGATGGTCTTTTTTATATTCAACAAAAACTTGATTCAATATTCTTTCTGTCAATACTAAAACAATAACTATAAATAACCAAAATTCGCAAATTTATTAAGCATTGTTTGTGGGACATGTTTTTTGGATCACCCTGTACACGTTATTTACACAATGTCATAGCAAATGAAAATGATATTTAAAGAAAACACCAAAACAGGAGGAAATCATTTTATTTTCGATTTATGTGCGATTGTTTTTTTTATATACAATGAAAAACAAAACAAAACTACACAGAAAGGACGCAGACATTCTTAACACAAAACTCTACTCAGTTATCGTTCTTGTAGACGGCAACGATGATAAACTTATACCTACCTAGACAGACATGACACAAAAACATATTATGTCATTACATGATTAGTAAACAACTTAAACATTGAAAGAACTACACGTTATATGAAAAGAATATTGAAAGAAAACACCAAAAACAGGAGGAAATAATTTTATTTTCGATATACAATTTTCAGGACCCAGTTATAGATTTACTCTAAATTTCACCCCTCCAATCCGGACAGTCAATGTAGAAACTTTTCGTGTTCAGGTTTTGACAGGTGTCAGTGAATATCTTTGTATATTCCCAATATTTTGGGTACAATAAAAGGTGTGAAAATTGACAATAGGCTTTATATCTTCAACCAACTGGGATACAAACAGACATAGTCACATAATTAAATTAATCCAATTATACAAAACTATGTGAAAATGTCATAATTGTCGTAAAATTGTATTGTACATGTATTTAAAATTTACAATAAACTAGACAGAGTCATGCAGCTTGCTTTTTCATATTTTGTGAAATAGGTTGATGAGTAAAATAATAAAGTTGAATGATGTTTTTGACTAGATTAATTAATATTTAATTTCTAAAACAGATTTGTGTTCAAAATGTTACCAGTTTCTTCACTAGAGCATTTTATTTTACTTGCATAGTATCCGGACAACTTGAAATTTGGACCCAGATATATTACTAATATCCTTCAAAATAAAATGAACTTTTTTGTCTAAAACAGATTTGTTTTGTTGAATAAATATGATAGAACAATCTGAAGCATCTAGATAGTGTATGTTTTCAATAACTTTGTGTGTTTTATGCAATACATGAACACAATGTAATCCCTTCCAAGCACGAGGGTTACCAAATAAAAGAGGCTGAAGGGTTTTAATGTATAAAAATAGAAACCCCTCTAATCCAGAAACCCCTCTTATCCGGACTGTATATATGATTAATAAACCACGTACACATTGGTAAAACATCAAGTATAATGAAGATTAATGTGAGATTTTTTCTTCAAAAACACAAAAAAAGAATGTTTCTTACTTGATGTGAAAATCCTGTGACGTAAAACTTGATTTTAGACTTAATACAGCCTTGTAAACGTCACGCACAAACACTATGAATTTCATTCATAACAAGAAACTTTCGCGTTTTTCATGTTCTGAACACTTTTGTGGCTACTTACTTTTGCGAATTTCTATCACTAGCGAACTACGTGAACTTAAATCACGCGAAATCGTTTCTAGGTTTACAGTAGTCAGGTGTAATAATAATAACGACTTTATTTATTGTGGATTACATAAATGACAGCAATATCAATTTTCAATATGGTCCAACGGAAAGAAAACGGGTACCAGACAAAAAATAACAATAACAATGAAAAGCATATATAAATGACAATGTGCCTAATAAACATCATAATAATATTATTGTAATGAACTTCTGTTATTAATGGCATTGGTGAAAAATAAAAAGTCTGAGAATATAACAGATATAATGCAATGGAATTTTCAACATAGGCTTATTCACATACAGCAATAGTGTCTGATGTAGGCTAAGAAGCAACGCTGTCCGCTCATTGTGGACATTTGTACTCAATGTATTTTGACTTAAAAGTGTTTAATGTATTTCCATTTCTGATGTTTTGAGGAAGGGATTCCAAAGTTTTGGCCCAGCATATGGGATAGACTTTCTGAAAATTTCTAGATTAGATTAGGCATGTATAGGAGATTATTTGTGGCTGACCTTAATGTTTGATTGGGGTAATTTGTAATTTGAAATTTTGAACTAAGGTATTCTGGAGCCGTATTGGTCAAGCTTTTAAATACAAGAATGGCCTATTTATATTCAATTCTTTCATAGATAGTCATCCATCTCAAGCTCTGAAAAAGCTCTGCAGATGGTGAATCAAAGTCTTTGTCTAGAATAATTCTTGCAGCATGTTTTTGAAATTTTAATAGCCTGTCAAGGAGATGTGAAGTTGAATTTCGCTATATTGAGATACAGTAGTCAAGATGAGGAAGAATATAAGAATTGAAAAACAGTTTTCTGGTTTTTTGGTCAAGATAGCATTTTATTCTCAGGAGGAGAAACACAACAGAGTTGCATTTTTTAAGGGTTTGTTCAGTATGTGTGTTGAAGTTAAGGTTGTTATTAATATGCACTCCGCGGAGTTTTTCTGTTGTGGAAAACTGTAAATGGTCATTTTGAAGGGTAAGGGGTACATGCATGTTATGTTTGTGAGATGCTGATATGATCATGGCTTTTGTTTTTGTGCTATTTACAATCATTGAGTTATGATTGTACCAATCAGAGACTGCATTCAAGGATTCTTGCAATCTTGAGTGTATGTCCTGAGGACTTTTACCACATGCATAAAGTGTTGTATCATCAGCAAACATGTTTGTTTCTGATCTTCTGATATGTAGTGGAAGGTCGTTAATGTAAAGTATAAATGGAGAGGTCCAAGCACAGACCCTTGAAGAACTCCAGCTATTATAAGCTTGGGTGTTAAAGTGTCCAGAAATTGAAACCTGTTGGTGTCGGTTTGACAGATAGGATTTGAACCATTGCAGAGCAAGAGGGCTGCAGTCGTAAAGGCCGAGCTTTTCAAGAAGAAGAGTATGATTTACCATGTCAAATGCCTTGGAGAGATCAAGGAGGAGGCAGGTCTGCGGAGGATGTTTCTCAGGATACTGCATCAGATAGCAGTATCACTGAAGAGCAGAATGTTGATGTGCAAAAAGAGGAATAGATTCCCCAATTTATGTTCGAAGAAGGTGACAGGAATTTCCCATCTTTGAGCGAAACAGGAAAAGGGGGCATTCAATCCAAAAGAGGTGACACAGTCCACATAGAACGACAACAACTAACATCTAGTGAAAGGAAAAAGAAGATAGCTTGGCCTAAGATAAATGACTGTGCTTGGGAAGTGTTTGACACTGACCTCCACACAATACTTCAAAGTGCGCTTACAGGACCTGTAGAAAGAAAGCTTCAGGCACACCCATCACTAGTATATGCCCTTTCGAAAGAACGTTATAAATGACTTAGAAAAGGAGCCAGAACCAAAGAAGCAAACTTCAGTTCCAAACAGGCGCCTCTTCAAAATAAAGAGGCTTCGACATGAAATACGACTTAGAACACTTACCAACGCAGAGAGGCTGAGGCGGAAAAGGAGAGAGAGGACAAGGGAAGTGAGAATCTTTCATCAGTAATCCATATAAGTTTTCAAAGAACTTGCTGAGTAAGGCGAAATCTGGGAGACTTAAGAGCAGTCAGGAAGAGATGGAGAACTACATGCGCGACACACATTCTGACCCGCTGCTTGAAGAACCTCTAGGAAGCTGTGACAGTGCAAGCAGCTGAGGACCCAGACATTCAACTGGATATTAAGGAGCCCACCTGGAAAGAAGTAAATGACATTGTGAGGAAAGCACGCAAATGTTCAGCGCCTGGTCCTAGTAGCATTCCTTTTAAAGTTTATAAGAAATAAACTCCTTTGCCGTCTATGGTCTATCCTGTGTGTGGTATAGAGAAAAGGAACAGTTTCTGAAAGCTGGCAAAGAGCGGAAGGATGTACTATACCAAAAGACTCAAAGAAGTATCGAACAGTTCCGAACCATTTCCTTACTGAGTGTGGAGGGGAAGATATTCTTTGTCATTCTTGCTGAGAGAATGACAACCTACATGCTGGAGAACAAGACTTTAGTACATCAACACGTCTGTACAAAAGGGGGGAATTCCTTGTTTATCAGGTTGGGTAGAACACACCAGCGCATTGACCCAACTGCTTCATGAAGCAAGAATCAACAACAAGAACTTGATTGTAGTTTGGCTTGATCTAGCAAATGCCTATGGCTCAATACCACACCAGCTAATCAAACAGGCTTTGGAGTGTTTCCACATTCCTGATCATGCAACCAATCTCATCATGAGCTACTTCAATAACATCCTACTAAGATTCTCTTCAAACAACTTTTCAACCTATTGGATTGAACTGAAGAAGGGTATGAACCTAATAATCAAGGCCACAGAGAGAGAGAGAGAGTCTAGAGGGCCGGAAACCTGCACTGGGATACGCTTCCAATAGAGGATTTATGGATGATATGACAATAACCACAGAAACACATATACAGGCAAGGTGGATGCTTACAGCTCTTGAGGAGATAGTAACATGGGCAAGAATGAAGATGGATGCTTACAGCTCTTGAGGAGATAGTTACATGGGCAAGAATGAAGTTCAAGCCACGAAAATCAAGGTGGTTAATCATAAGAAAAGGGTTAGTAGTTCAAACTACATATACAAGGAGAAGAAATTCCTGGATTGACAACACAATCAAGTATCTGGGGAAGTGGTCTGACTCTACATTTCCAGATAAACGAAGCCAAGATAGATTTAAGCAGCAGTTGGAGGAAAGACTGCGAATAATAAACAAATCAGATTTTCTGGGTAAAGGTTCATCCATGAGAGGAAAAGACCTAGACAGGAATACTTCAAAGTTTAGCTTTGTGAAGGAGGGTGAAAAGAAACCTACCACAGACCAAAGTTCCTGCATACATCATGAATCAAAGAGCTGGGAGATGAAGGTAGACCTAGTGAAGAAGTTTATATTCCGAGAAGAAGTACATGTAGCACATACAACCCTTCGACCCAACATTATCATAATATATGGTCAAAAACACCAAAGCGGATGATTATGGTTGAACTTACTGCCATGGGAGGAAAGACTAGAGGAATCTTTTGAACTGAAGAGGGCTAGGTATGAAGACCTGGCCAATACATGCAGAGAACAAGGATGGAAGACATGGGGTTTCCCGGTGGAAATTGGCTGTATAGGCTGTCAATATGGAAGACGATGGGAGCAAAAGGAACAGGGGAGAACCTGTAAGACCGCGATTCATTTGCAGGTAGCATCAGTCTTAAATCGCATAGCAACAGTTTGTGAGTAACCTATTACCATAAATAACCAATCTACTCCTCTGCAAGCGGTATGCGGGGGGGGGGGGGCCAAACAGTTGGAACAGGCAAGTTGTCTCCACAAGCTACATTTGGCATAAGCCTATGAAAATCGGTCAAGGGGTTCAAAAGATATTGAGCTGACAGGATTTTGTAAAGACTCAAGGATGTACCATGGAAGGGTGGACAGAGCATTCCTATAATCACAAACCACTTTGTGATGGAGATTTAATCAACAGGAAAAATGAGAATTTGATCACTCAGAAACATCCCTGTCAAAATAGTTTGAAATTGGGCATGCAGTTTTTGAGTTTCAACATTTTCTAAATAGCTTTACACAGAAAATAAGCCCTGTCCCAGACTGTCATGTGCTATATTGATCCAAAAATATAAAAAGAAATTAAGTAGAGTCACCAAATAAACAATGAAAATTTAGCCGCCTGGGAATCGAACCCAGGTTCCTGGATTGGCTGATCAGTATGGTACCACTACACTATAGAGACAACAATATTTTACACTGCTGATTAGAATTAAAACATTCAACCTACAAACAATAATCGCAGAACTACAGATAAGTTGTGTATTAGGGGTAATTACCCAATTTTCTTAAAAACCAAAAAAGATTTTGAGGAGGGAGTAAGAAAAAGCAAAGACAATCTAAAATACCCTAAAATAAAATGTTACATGTATAGTGAACAAGAGGACACAAAGGGCCCTATGTCACTCACCTGTCGCAGTAGTTCATGCAGGCCCGTTAATGGTGACCTAATTTAGAATCATTTACAAATATTCTAAGAATCAAGTAAATGCAGCTTCTATTGCATTTATAAGGTTTTATATTGTCTAAACCATTTACATCGAAGTTTAAGCCAAGTTTCGTATATGATTTGACCTAATGACCCAATATCAAACTTCACCTACCGGTATGTTTAATTTTGTTAAAAAATGCATAAAGTATGCAGACATACTGGCCTCTGATGCTTAGATATGCCTGATCTGGGAATATGTCTGTCTTTATTTACATGATTGTGTCTTTCATTAGTGCTCCAAAAGTTTTGTATAACTTTCAGAGGAATATATACACAAGTGCACACATACTGGCCTGGTGCTGAAGCATGAACTTTTTACAATGCATCTCAAACTTTCTCATGTCGAGCACTTAAACCACAGAGGTGTACACAAGTGCACACATACTGGCCTGGTGCTGAAGCATTGACTTTACAATGCATCTCCAACCTTCTCATGTCAAGCACTGTTGCTAAGCATGAACTAATGTAACTACAGTCAACTCTCGTTATCTCGAATTTCATGGGTTTCTAGTTTCTGTCATTTTAAATATCGCCGTCAACAGAAAAAATATTGTGTGACCTGGCATTAGCCATCCACTTTACTAGAGCTTCTTCGATGAGTGGTCAGCTTTCTCTTAGTACCTCTACCATTAACAGCCGATCTAGGTATCCCCCCGGATTTACACCGGATCCTTCCCCAGATTGCTCGGCTACAGTAGACGTACACGCCGATTCAGTTATCCCCCCAGGATTTATTCCAGGTCCTTCACTGAATTTCTCGACGTTGTTTTGTAGATTCATACTAATTTTTTGATCATTCATATTGAATTGGGATCTAATGCCGGTTTGACATGTTTTAACATCTTGCGTTCTTTAATTATTGTTTTTAACGGAACATTCGATAAAAGCGAGTTCGAGATAATGAGAGTTGACTGTATATAACTTTTATCTAACTTTTTCATTTGTATGCTTCACATTCAAACCACAGAGGTGTACACAAGTGCATACTGGCTTGGAGCTCAGGCATAAACTAATATAACCTTTTACTAACCTTGTGACCTATTTTTTGACCCCAGATGACCCAATATTGAACTTGACCTAGATTTTGCAAAGATGATCATTGTAACAGTTTCATAAAGATTAGGTCAAAATTGTGCCCTCTAGTGACTATGCAAGGTTTTTCTATGATTTGACCCAGTGACATAGTTTTTTACCCAAGATGGCCCAATATCAAACTTGACCAAGATTGTGTTGAGATGATAATTGTGATAAAGTATCATAATGATTACACCAAAACTGACTTCTAGTGTCTAATCAAGCAAATTGTGCACTGACAACGGATGGATGAAAGACAGCAGGGGGACTGACAATGAGTGATCACAAAAACTCACTCTGTCACTATGTGACAGGTGAGCTAAAAATACAAGTGTAGTTCATTAAAGATCAATTATGGTACCCTAGAGTTTTATTAATTACCTAGTTAAAAATTGTCAAAACCCAAACAGGGGGAGGGGGAATCCTGTTACGTTTTAGAAGGTATGTATACCACATTAAATGTACAACAGTGATTTCCCAATGATATTTCATAAGGGCCAAAATAGTAAAAGTGTATTTTTATAATAAATCGCCCAAATTGTAGTGGTTCTGGTAAAAGGAATGGCCTCTGTCTGCCCTTCTGTCTGTCATTTCAGTCTAGAACATCTTTTGCACCCTTCACCAATTTCGATGAAACTTATTATACTAATTGTGTATTAAATGGACTCATGTTCTGTGTGGATTCAATGCCACGAGTGTGCCATATTTCATAATTAATAGAGAAGTCTTAACAAAATTTAAACACATAAAAAGGAACAAGCCGGTTTCAGAGCCGGCTGCAGCACTTTTAAACAGATATTTAACCTCAGAATCATATGTGAAAAGTACCTTCAGCACCAGCAAGACCTATACCATTGATTTTAAAAAAGCATATGATAGGGTGTGGCATTCAGCTCTATGGGCAACTATGTGGTCTTACAACATTAATCCCTACCTTATAAAGATGATTCAAAACCTATATGACAAAGCTACAAATGCAGTTTTCCACAATGGGGCCATTTGAGACTGGTTCAAGACAACAGTTGGAGTGAGACCAGGTTGTCTTCTTTCGTCCATATTGTTTAATATATTTCTGGAGAGAATAATGACCAATGCCCTAGAAGATCATTAAGGCACAATAATTATTGGAGGCAGAGTAGTGACCAGGTTACGCTTTGCCGACCACGTTGATGGCCTGGCAGGAAGTGAGAGCAAACTGACATCATTGATGGCCTGACAGGAAGTGAGAGCGAACTGACGTCATTGATGGCCTGACAGGAAGTGGGAACAAACTGACGTCATTGATGGCCTGACAGGAAGTGAGAGCAAACTGACGTCATTGATGGCCTAACAGGAAGTGAGAGCGAACTGACGTCATTGATGGCCTGACAGGAAGTGAGAGCGAACTGACATCATTGATGGCCTGACAGGAAGTGGGAACAAACTGACGTCATTGATGGCCTGGCAGAAAGTGAGAGCGAATTGACATCATTGATGGCCTGACAGGAAGTGAGAGCGAAATGATGTCATTGATGGCCTGACAGGAAGTAAGAGCAAACTGACGTCATTGATGGCCTGACAGGAAGTGAGAGCAAACTGACGTCATTGATGGCCTGGCAGGAAGTGAGAGCGAACTGACGTCATTGATGGCCTGACAGGAAGTGAGAACAAACTGACGTCATTGATGGACTGACAGGAAGTGAGAACAAACTGACATCATTGATGGCCTGACAGGAAGTGAGAGCGAACTGACGTCATTGATGGCCTGACAGGAAGTGAGAACAAACTGATGTCATTGATGGCCTGACAGGAAGTGAGAACAAACTGACGTTGTTGATGGCCTAACAGGATGAAACAGTAAATATTGGAGGCAGAGTAGTGACCAACTTACGCTTTGCCGACCTAATTGATGGCCTGACAGGAAGTGAGAGCGAACTGACGTCATTGATGGCCTGACAGGAAGTGGGAACGAACTGACGTCATTGATGGCCTGGCAGGAAGTGAGAGCGAACTGACGTCATTGATGGCCTGACAGGAAGTGAGAGTGAACTGACGTCATTGATGGCCTGACAGGAAGTGAGAGTGAACTGACGTCATTGATGGCCTGACAGGAAGTGAGAGCGAACTGACGTCATTGATGGCCTGGCAGAAAGTGAGAGCAAACTGACGTCATTGATGGCCTGGCAGAAAGTGAGAGCGAACTGACGTCATTGATGGCCTGGCAGGTCATTGATGGCCTGGCAGGAAGTGAGAGCGAACTGACGTCATTGATGGCCTGGCAGAAAGTGAGAGCGAACTGACGTTATTGACGGCCTGACAGGAAGTGAGAGCGAACTGACGTCATTGATGGCCTGGCAGAAAGTGAGAGCGAACTGACGTCATTGACGGCCTGACAGGATGAAACTTATTATACTAATTGTGTATTAAATGGACTGACATGTTCTGTGTGGATTCAATGATATATTGTTGCCCGAGTGTGCCATATTTCATAATTAATAGAAAAGTCTTAACGAAATTTGAAACATATAAAAAGGAACAAGCCGGTTTCAGAGCCGGCTGCAGCACTTTTGAACAGATATTCAACCTCAGAATCATATGTGAAAAGTACCTTCAGCACCAGCAAGACCTCTACCATTGATTTTTAAAAAGCATTTGATAGGGTGTGGCATTCAGCTCTATGGGCAACTATGGGGTCTTACAACATTAATCCCTACCATATAAAGACAATTAAAAACCTATATGACAAAGCTACAAGTGCAGTTTTCCACAGTGGGACCATTGGAGATTGGTTCAAGACAACAGTTGGAGTGAGACCAGGTTGTCTTCTTTCGCCCATATTGTTCAATATATTTCTGGAGAGAATAATGACCAAAACCCTAGAAGATCATCAAGGCACAGTAAATATTGGAGGCAGAGTAGTGATCAACTTACGCTTTGCCGACAGCATTGATGACCTGGCAGAAAGTGAGAGCAAACAGAAAGAGCTAGCTCAAAAACTTGACAAAGCTTCCTCATCATTCGTTATGGAGATCAGTGCCGAAAAAACGAAACTGATGACTTACAACATTGACGGCATCAGCATAAAAATAAACGGCATCAGCATAAAAATAAACGTGAAAGGACATAATCTGGAAACAGTTAGGAATTTGAAATATCTAGGCACAATTATCGCAGACAATGGATCAAGACCAGAAGTACTAGCAAGAATAGCCCAAACCACTGCAGCCCTAGCCAAATTGAAAACCATCTGGAGTGACAAGAAAATCTCAACCAATTCTAAGATCAGTCTGATGCGATCACTGGTCTCAATATTTGGTGTGAAAAATGGATTTAGAAATAAGAATTCAAGCCCTGGAAATAAGATGTTATCGTAAGATACTCGGAATAACATACAGAGTCAGAATAACAAATGTGGAGGTCAATAACAGAGTAGAACAAGCAATTGGTTCTTATCAAGAATAGTTAACAATCGTGTCAGATCAAGGAAAATCAAATGGTACGATCAGGTGACAAGAACTAGTGGACTTGCTAAGACAATCGTGCAAGGTACAGTGAATGGAAGTAGAAGAAGAGGCTGACAAAAGAAAAATTGGGACGACAACATTACTGAGTAGACAGACTTATCTCTCAGCCAGTGTCTAAGGGAAGCAGAGAACCAGGGTGAGCAGCGGAAACTGGCATGGAGATCTTCGGTGGTACACCAACAGTCCCCAAGACTGTGGGACAGGTAACAGGTAAAAAGGAAGCGACAAACTTATAATAAAAAGTGAAGTGAAGTTTTTAACAGATTTTGATATCGTAAGCAGTGAGGTTGTGATTTGCATAACATGACAATGAAGCCAATTGTCCTTATATCTCTATCACAAGTCAAATGCATTTTCATTAGATTAACTTAACATGAAATTTGAAACAGGGCCTGGCCAAAATATTGCCATATGATTAATTCCAGAATACCGTTAAATGACAATACTGGCAATAACTCGAATTTACCGTTGGGTGGGGGGAAGACTGGGCAAGTCTGTTGTTTGTTTTTCTCCCCCCCCCTCCTTAGTCTAGATATTCACGTGGGGCAAGGGGAAAAGTGGGACTAGTGTGTTTGTTTTTCTTCCCCCCTCTGTCTTGACATTTACAGATGGGCAATTAGGGGAGATTGGACTAGTCCATTGTTCGTTTTTCTTCCCCCTCTGTCTTGGCATTTACAGATGGGCAATTAGGGGAGATTGGACTAGTCCATTGTTCGTTTTTCTTCCCCCTCTGTCTTGGCATTTACAGTTGGTCGAGGGAAG
Organism: Spisula solida; assembly: GCA_947247005.1. Classification (NCBI taxonomy): domain Eukaryota; kingdom Metazoa; phylum Mollusca; class Bivalvia; order Venerida; family Mactridae; genus Spisula; species Spisula solida. Next base: position 16,517,928 of record OX365947.1, on the reverse strand, counting down.
TGTGGACTAGATGTTGTTAGTTTTTCTACCCCCCTTTACAGCAGTGGGAGAGAAGAGTGGACTATGTCCTTTTTTGTTTTTCGTATCCCCTCTGTCTTGACATTTACAGTAGGGCATGGGGAAGAGTGGGACTAGTCCATTGTTTTGATTTCTTCCCCCCTAAGTCTAGACATTTACAGGGGTGTGGGGAAGAGTGGACTAGTCCTTATTGGTTTTCTGCCCCATATGTCTTGACATTTACAGTTGGGCGGAGGGAAGTGTGTGGACTAGTCGGTTTGTTTTTCTTCCAACCCTCTGTTTTGGCATTTAAAGTTGGGTGGGGTAGGGGGAAGACTGGGGCTAGTCCTTTTGATTCCACCCCCACCCCCATGTCTCGACATTTACAGTTGGGCGAGGGAAGAGTGGACTAGTCTGTTGTTTGTTTTCTCTCCCTCCGCTGTCTAGGCAATAACAGTAGGGCGGGGGAAGAATGGGACAAGTCGGATGTTTGTTTTTCCTCCCCCTTAGTCAAGACATTCACATGGTGGTGGAAGGGGAAGACTTGGACTAGCCCTTTTGTTTTACTACCCCCCTCTGTCATGATATTAACAGTTGGGGGTGGGGGAGATAGGACTAGTCCTTTTTTGTTTTTTCCCCTCAGTCCCGATATTTACACTTGGGCGGCAGGGGGGGGGGCGTTGACTAGTCCTTTTGTTTTTCTTCCCCCCCCCACCCTAAGTCTAGAAATTCAAAGGGGCGGGGGAAGAGTGGACTAGTCCTTTGTTTTTCTTCCCCCTCTTTTTGCTATTTACACTTGGCGGGGGAAGAGTGGACTAGTCCTTTTGTTTTACTTCCCCCTCTTTTTGATATTTACACTTGGCGGGGGAAGAGTGGACTAGTCCTTTTTTCCCCCTCTTTTTGATATTTACAGTTGGGCGGGGAAGAGTGGACTAGTCCCTTTTTTCCCCTCTTTTGATTTTTACAGTTGGGCGGGGGAAGAGTGGACTAGTCCTTTTTTTCCCCCTCTTTTTGATTTTTACAGTTGGGCGGGGGAAGAGTGGACTAGTCCTTTTGTTTCCCCCCCCCTCTTTTTGATTTACAGTTGGCGGAGGGATGAGTTGACTAGTCCTTTTGTTTTTCCCCCTCTATTATGATATTGACAGTTGGGCGGGGGGGGGGGAAGAGTAGACTAGTCCTTGTGTTTTTCTTCCCTCTGTTTGATATTTACAGTTGGCGTAGTCCTTTTGTTGTTATTCCGCCCCCCTCCATTTTGATTTTTGACAGGGGAAGAATGGACTAGTCCTTTTGTTTGTTCCCCCCCTCTGTCTTTGCATTTACAGTTGGTCAGAGGGAAGAGTGGGCTAGTGCTTTTTTTTCTTCTCCCCTTTGTCGAGACAAACACAGGTGGGTGAGGGGAGAGTGGACTAAACCATGGTTTTTCTTCCCTCACCTCTGTCTTGACATCCCCAGTTGGGCGGGGGTGGGAGAGTGGACTAGTCCTTGTTGTTCTTTCCCCTCTGTCTTAACATTTACAGTCGGTCGGGGGCACAGTTGAGTAGTCGTTTGGTTTTCTCCCCCCCCCCCCCCCCCCCACTGTCATTACATTTACAATTTGGGGGGGGGAGTATGGACAAGTCCCTTGTTTGTTTTTCTTCCCACCCCTGTCTTGACATTCATACAGAGGCTGGGGGAAGAGTGGGACTAGTCTGTTGTTTGTTTTTCTTGTGGGTAAGAAGATAAGTGTGTAGAGAGAGTAGATAGAGATATGAAATGATAGATTGATGGCTTTTGTAGAGGGCAGAGAGAGAAAGAGATGGTTAAAGGTGTCGAATATGAGTGACACTCAGAAAATATGTACTTGTTTCATACAAGAAATTTCATCAGGGGTTCCACTTGCTGCTTAATCTGAAGGATCATTTTGATACCTTTGACTAAATGTTACTATTTTATAGGCAAAATGACCCTTCAAACCCCTGTTCATCATAATGCCACATTCCTAATTCAATTTAGTGTTGTAGAGGGAGTAGAAAGAGAGATATTAGTGTTGTTGTAGTGTAAGTGGGGTATATAGAGAGATGGCTTGTGTAGAGAGGATAGAGAGAGAGATATGGTTTGCCGAACACGAGTGACACTCAGAAAATATGTTCTTGTTTCATACAAGAAGTTTCATCAGGGGTTCCATTTAATGCTGAATCTGAAGGGTCATTTTGATACCTTTGAGAAAATGACCCTTCAAACCAAAAGCTAGACAGTCAAATGGAACCCCTGTTCATCATAATGCCACATTCCTAATTCAATTTATTGTTGTAGCGAGAGTAGATAAGAGTGTTGTAGAGGAAGTAGAAAGAGACAGAGAGTAGTAGGGGGGAGGGGGAGAGGGGAGAGAGGGAGAGGAGGGGGAGGGGGAGAGAGGGGAGGGAGGGGAGGGAGGGAGAGATATTAGTGTGTTAGTAGGGGGGGGAGAGATATTAGTGTGTTAGTAGGGGGAGATAAAAAGGGAGAGGGGAGGGGAGATAAAACGGAGATAAAAAGGGAGAGGGGAGGGGAGAGGGAGAGGGGGAGAGGGAGAGGGGAGAGGGGAGGGGGAGAGATATAAGTGTGTTAGTAGGGGGAGAGAGATATTAGTGTGTTAGTAGGGGGAGATAAAAAGGGAGAGGGAGGGGAGATAAAAAGGAGATAAAAAGGGAGAGGGGAGGGGAGAGGGGAGAGAGGGAGAGAGGGAGAGAGTGAGAGAGTGAGAGAGTGAGAGAGATAGTGAGAGAGTGAGAGAGTGAAAGAGTGAGAGAGTGAGAGAGAGAGAGAGAGTGAGAGAGATGGTGTATTCGTGTAAGTGGGTAAGTGTATAGAGAGAGAAGATAGATTGATGGCTTGTGTAGAGAGGACAGAGAGAGAGAGAGAAAGAGATGGTTACAGGTGCCGAATATCAGTGAAAATTTATTGAGAAAAAGAAGAGGGCAGAGTGAGAGAGAGATGGTTGTAGAGAGAATAGAGAGATATGATTGTTCTATATGTTAATTATATACATTACAGGTGCCGAATATGAGTGACACTCAGAAAATGTTGTTCTTGTTTCATACAAGAAGTTTCATCAGGGGTTCCATGTAATGCTGAATCTGAAGGGTCATTTTGATACATTTGACAAAATGTTACCATTTTATAGGCAAAACACTCTTTAAGAGAAAATGACCCTTCAAACAAATCTGACAGTCAAATGGAACCCCTGTTCATCATAGTGCCACATTCCTAATTAAATTTATTGAGAGAAAAGAACTGATTTTATATTTTTAGTAACAGTGATCTTGACCACATCAGCACCACTTTCAATCTCAGGCAGCGACTACTTACAAAGTTTTATTGATGTACCAGTAACTCCTGAGGTAGATATAGAGATGGTTGTAGGGCGGGGGGGAGTGGACTAGTCTGATATTTCTTCCCCCGTTGAGACATTCACTAGTAAGGCGGGGGGGACTAGTCATGGTGTGTGGTCGCACGGTCATGATAGACACATTCATAGGTAGGACAGGAAAAATAGTGGACTTAAGTCTCGTTTTTTTCCCTCTGTAGAGACATTCACAGAGAAGGCAGGAGAGTTTGATTATGTCATTGTGTGTTTCATTCTGCCAGTTTGTTTTATTCTGCCAGTTTTTTGTTTCATTAAGTCAGTATGTCTTTCATTGTGTCAAAGTATGTTTCATTTAGTCAGGGAGTGCTTCCTTCTGTCATTGTGAGTTTCATTCTGTCATTGCGTGATTCGTTTTGGCATTGTGTGTTTCATTCAGTCAGTATTTGTTACATTCAGTCAGAGTGTTTCATTTAGTAATTGCATGTTTCATTCAGTCAATATGCGTTTCATTCTGTCATTTTGTGTTTCATTCAGTCAGTCTGTGTTTCATTCAGTCAGTCAGTGTTTAATTATGTCATTGTGTCTTTCATTCTGCCAGTTTGTTTTATTCTGTCAGTTTTTGTTTCATTGAGTCAGTACACTACTCAACACTTATAACCGATCACTTCACATATTAACAAAATTCCGGTCACTAAGTATCTATCTTATATTCTGACGATTGTAAATATATATGCTAAGTGTAAATAGCATAAAAATAAAGCCTGATGATGATTCTATTATTTTTAAACAGAATTATTCCATATAATGGACGACCACCCTCAAAACCAAAAATACATTATAATTGGATTAAATTCAATGTCAGTAACCCAGTTTTTAAACATGAAACATGATAAACAATAATTTATATTAAACGGTAAAAGCATATTTTGAAAATCTTTACCACCCTTGTTACCCTGAGAAACCACCATGATTGGATAATCGCAACATGATTGCAAAATGGCGGATGAATGTTTACATATTCATTGCATTTTCAGCCAATTCTTCAAAATTTACGGGTTTAACCACCTTCTGATGCTGTATGAAGATAAACTTGTAAATTCCTTCCATTAAACAAAAACTATTTATCCATATCAATGTGAATGTGATACACAATACGTTAAAAAGTTTGAAAAATCTGTGATTTATTTGACAGTTTATAAAACATATACATTGTTGTTTATTTTGGGTTGAGATCTTTTGTTTATACAGCTCATTCATTTCAATATCAGACTTAGTTTAGAGTAAGTTATTTACATTTGCGATTTCTACGTGATAACCATTTAAAGTAACCCATGTGTGAAAAATGGATAAAAACCTACATGACTGAGGATAAAGATCAACATGATTTATCTTTTAAAGTGGATACTGACCAACATTGATTTTTCATTGATGCACTGTAGTGTGAACTTAATATTTAGCTTCACTATTTGAAGAATAATGGGATGACCCCAACACATACGTAGGAGAAGATATGAAGTATTTATTGGAAAATATGTCCCTTTTTTCAACTTAGTGCAAATTTGTAAGTTTACGTTTTAGGTTTTAACCTACGAGGGTCATTCAATGTATAATGCAAACTAACATATAAATTCTTACATATAGTATTAATCATTTAAACATGGACATAATCAATCAAAGTAACCTTTTATATATTCAATGCATGGCTTTCATCATTTCGACAGACCTTCTATTCGCATTGCTAGGCAACCGCGCACATACACTCTTAACTGCTTGTCCGCAGCCTACTCAATGCGATGTACATCAGGATTTCGAAACTCCACGTACGGTAACTGTCGGTCTCATTTCTGGTTGATATGAACCTATACATGTCTCATCTATATTTGAAATTATGAATAGAACTTTTGCCCGTCCACAATAAAGCGCTTAAGCAAGTCGGTAACTAGTTTTAAGCGACGTTATGTCGGTTCAGGCGTAAAAAATTTGGGCACCCACCGAGCGCAATCCGTGCACATGGTTAACCGGTTTGGCAAAGTCGAATGAACTGAGTCAAAACTATTACCCCTTTTTATTGACTTTCTTTTCACATGTAAATATTAATGCTTTAAAAAAATCTCTTTTTTGCTGTTTAGCATGGGCCGTCGCATAGAGATCCTGCCCTGCACACTGGTATACTTCGATTGCAATTCTGTGTATCATTTGATAGCCTCACCGCTTATGTTGTTGAATGTTATGCCCCATTAATTTTGGACTAATGGACTTAGAAATACAAACGTTAACTGTTTATGTACACAATTTTAACCTCTAAAATCTTCAAAGTGCATTTACATGTATCTTTGATACTTTGCATACTTTATCACCATCATGACGCCATGACCTCCACATGAATAGGTAACTCTATTAAATATATGTTGAAATTATGTCCCCTTTTTAAATTAGAATGCAATTTGGCACCATTCAAGACATGCTCACAGTCTTTAGCCTGGTCCCCATAATTCACTGTTCCCATTCCCGGTGAATTTTGCACATTTAGATACATGTGTTAAATTGACCTGTCTTGACTTATTATGAATTTTACCAAAATATAGCAGAAAAAAACATTAAACTAGAAATGTGTCCACTTGACAGGGATGTCCCCGCTAAAAGCTGTCATCAGACACCTATAAAGCTATGCAAATGGAATAATTTGAAACAAGTTTGTAACTGCTTAAATGTGACATTGAACAGAAGACAAGAGCTGGGTCTGTGAGTGTGACCTTTACATTTGAGTCAGGGTGTGAATGCGAATGTAACCAAGTAATTTTAAAATCCAGAACGAAATAACAAAACAACAAAGCAGACAAGAATCGTACACTTGTGCCTTTCAACTTTTAATCTCTTAGTATGACCTTGACCTTTGAGTTAGGGAACTGGGTCTTGCGCATGACACCTTGTCTTGATGATGTGAACATTTGTGGCAAGTAATATAAATATAAAATAAGAAATGACATAGTTACAGAGCGGACATGAATCACATGTCTATTTGAGAATTGTAAGTGTGACCTTGACCTTTGAGTTAGGGATCTGGGTCTTGCGCATGACACCTCGTCTTGATGATGTGAACATTTGCGGCAAATAATATACATATAAAATAAGAAATGACAAAGTTACAGAGCGGACACAAATCACATGCCTATTTAAGTCTTTTTACATTTAATCTCTAAGTGTGACCTTAACCTTTGAGCTAGGGACCTGGGTCTTGGGCATTACACGCCGTCTCGATGTGGTGAACATTTGTACCAAGTGTTATAAATATCCAATAAGAAATGACATAGTTACAGGGCGGACATGAATCACATGCCTTTTTGAGAATTTGATCTTTTGATCTCTAAGTGTGACCTTGACCTTAGTTAGAGACCTGGGTCTTGCGCATGGCACATCGCCTTGATGTGGTGAACATTTGTACCAAATATTATAAATATCCAATGAGAAATGACGAAGTTGCAGAGCGGACACGTATTCACAATTTTCGAACCGCCCCCCCCCACACACACGGACAGTGTAAACATTATATGCCCTTCCGCCATTTCATGGTGGGGGCGGTTGGGGCGGCGGGGGCATTAAAACCTTCTAAACACTTGAAACAGAATGTACCATTTTTGGGAGGCCTAAGCCTCTATATACCACCATTGCCATTTACCATTTCTTTATGCAACCTAAACCGCCTTTAGGCTGCTATGTGAATCCGCATTCAAGTAGTTCCAGAAACTGTCAACATTCCCAATACTGCAATTATGTTTGTCCAAATTTTTAAACTGATTTAATTCAATCAGAAACATTTGTTTATTCTACGATCAACAATTATTGTGAAACTATTCGTTAAATAAATATTTTTGCTGATAATCACTCCGCTGGGGAGATATCGAACTTGTTTCGCAATATGAAAATGACGAATTCATCAAATGTCTCGGCTGTATAGCTATTTTTAGAAACTTCAGGACAGGGTTACGTGATGGTTTTATGAATGAATCGTATATCGTTATGTTATGCAATCATATGGTGTGGCTATACTAGTCGCTTTCTAGAGATGTCCCACGCTGTGAGGGAAGTGATTACAAGACGGTACTGTAGAATCTGATAAATAGGCACGTAGTATTATTTTTAAGCCACTTTTGATATACGCATTCAATACAAGTATTACATATGAGCCAAGATCTGAGAAAAGGGCCCTTATGACAATTTTTTAGAATTTAGTTTTTTGGCATTTTCTGTCGTATCAATCTTTCCTGTACACAATAAAAAAAGTTTTATGTCAAAATTCCAAGTATTCACAAAGTTATGACCCTCCAATGGAACCAATGACATACATGTTTTTGTGCAAAAACGCACATCTCAACATTAACATATTTTGGTCCTGTTTGTGTGATAGTGGCAGTATCCAACAAACGTTCACCTACTATGAATCAATTTATTATTTGAATAATGGTACTTATTTGTGAGGCGTAACATTTCTGTGTAAATATTTTACGCTTTTATTTTATTTTTGTTGCCATAGCAACCATTTCTTCAACAACTAAAATATACCAAATTATCTTGTTTACTACTAATTATCATAAAAATATTACCAATGCTTTATATGAACTTTATATTAATAAAGTCTTTGACTAGATTTATTCATTTATTTTGAAATGGTTTTGCTTCTTTTGTTTCAATACCATGACAACCAATTATTTAGAATTACTAGTACTCAAATATGCCATGACAATAATGTGTATTTACCATTAGTGTTTTATGTACAAGTAGTCATATTGAAAGAATAACAAATATAGGCTATGCATAGTTGAATTTTTAAATCGGATATATCGTATTGCTGTTGTCATAGCAACGATTCGTTCTAATTAATTATTATACTCAATTTAACAATACTCTGCATTTATATATGCTAAGTCAAAAATATTTTATAACTGCGCAAAATATGTTGATTTTAGATGCAATTAATGACGGGAAAGCTTAAAGCAGGCAGTGCTAAGTATCACATTGACTGGAATGGATACACTTGGTAGTATTCAGTAATACCCATGGAACAAGAAATGACTTTAAAGTTGAGTACTAAAGCTGATCTTGAATGGCTGTACTGTATAGTGTCAGCACTAGATATGGTATCGGGCGTATAAACTTTTCATACCAACTGGTATAGTTGTTCCATTCCGAGCAGCATTAAGTTACGCCATACACCCTAGGTTTATTATCCCAAGCCGTAATGTATCTTGCTAGGCAGACTCTTATCTGTTAGGAAAATGCAAACCTTTCGTTTTGTGAAAGAATAGGAGTTATATATCCTAAGACCGGGGCGTAGCTATACACTCAGAAGTACGCACATTTGTAACATTAATTTGAAAAAGGCGATATATAAATATGGCCAAACATGTCAAAAGCTAAGGGTGTTGGTGCTTAAATTCGATTTCTAAATACGCGTCAGATTCTCAACACGAAATTGCACCATTTTCATTTAAAGATGCATGCTAATATGTGTCAGTCACAATGAGTAACTATTGAAGTTAATGAGTTATAGCAGTGAAGTCAACTAATTTCAAACGTTTTTTACCTAAAACATTATCGCCTTTTTACACGACAATCGGGAAAATATAATGACAAATGGTTTTGTGATTTGTCAATTCGGAAATCTGAATTTTTTGTTTTTGTGTTGTTTTATCCAAAAAATATATAATGTTTTCATACAAAAGAGTGAACAATTAATTGGATGGCGTATTAAACTTCTAATGTAGTATATACACACATTCATGTAAATGATGGTCTACTGATTCCAAAAAGACAACATGAGCATGTCATAGAAATTATTTATTTAATTAACATGATTAATGGCAACACAGTTAACCTTTAGAAAAACACACTTTGTATTTACTTTATATTTTGTAAGGGTATAAACATTAAGTCAAAACATTGACTTCTACATTACTACAATTCTTCCAAATCAGGATAAAATGTTTTGATATTTTATACAAAAATGTACTACAAGTGACTATAACTAACCAATTACATTGTTGTTAATCAAATATAAAAATATAATGTTTAATGGTTTTGTGATCTGCCAATTTCAAATAATCCTCATTGTTTGTTTATTTTCTAACATGTTGTACCCCAAAAGTATCTGATTTTCTTGATTGTCTGATACTGCAGTTTTGTTGATGTAAACTTGCAGTCATTATGTAAATATCACAATGCTTCATTTTCAAATTAAATTATTAGAGCATGCACCAATTGAAAACTGATAATGACACGATAGTTACAAACAGCAATGATATTTTATCATACTGTAAAAACTTTTATGCCGATTTATATAAAATTAACGAAAGTCTAACCCACAATAATACTTTTTTCTCAAATGGACACAATACCCTATCAGAAGATAATAAAACACTCACTAGTGGAATACTTTCAGAATATGAATGTTCCATCGCACTAAGAGAAATGACTAATAACAAAAGCTCCGGTTCAGACGGGTTATCTGTCGAATTCTATAAGATATTTTGGGACGATATTAAAACATTCCTAGTTAACTCACTAAATTACTCTTACAACATAGGGAAGTTAACAGAACTTCAAACCTCAAGTATCATAACATTAATACCAAAAAAGAATAAAGATCCTTTGTCAATTAATAATCGGAGACCAATATCACTATTAAATGTTGATTATAAAATTGCCTCAAAAGTCATTGCTAATAGAATAAAAAAGGTTGTAGATAGTATAGTTAATGAAAACCAAACTGGGTTCATCAAGGGAAGGTATACAGGAGAGAATTTGAGAACAATTATTGAAACAATAGAAAAAATGCAACTTAACGATGAACCAGGTCTCATATTCTTTTCTGATTTCCAAAAAGGCATTTGATAGTTTAAATCATGAATTCATGTATAAATGTTTAAAAGAACTAAATTGGGTTGAATTTTTTCATGCAAATGCGAAGGGCTGTATAACTAATAATGATGTCCTCTATCACCGTATCTTTTTATCCTATGTATCGAGTTTTTATCTATTTCTATTGAAAACAACGATGCTATAGAAGGTATTAATTTAAACAATAAAAGCACAAAACAAACTCTTTTTGCAGACGATGCTAGCTTTCTACTTAAAGGAAATCTTATAAAAACCCTTGACGATTTTGGTAAAACATCTGGGCTTAAACTCAATAGAAAGAAATGCTCAGTCCTGCGCATTGGAAGTCTAAAAAATACAGATATTGTCTTTGACAAAGAATTTGAATGGACTTCGTCGGAGGCAACTACGTTAGGAATTACCTTCAATAATAAGTTATCTTTAATGTATGATCTAAAGGTAGCAAATAAGATAATAGAATGTAAAAATGTCCTAAAACAATGGAAAAAATGGAACTTAACACTCAACACACAATAGCAGTTCTAAAGAACATTTGTTCTTCCAAAGCTAATTTATCCACTAACTGTGTTACAAAACCCACCAGCACATTTTATAAAATTGATCAATACAATTTTCTTTGATTTCTTGTGTAATTCAAAACCTGATATAATATCATGTAAACAAATAATTCAAGAATACGAAGACGGGGGTCTAAAAAGGATAGACATGGAATGTTTTATAGATTCATTAAATGTAAGCTGGATAAAAAGAATTTTTAATTCAAACGCCAACTGGAGTTTTCATTACAAGACCGAATTAAAAAAGTATGGAGGATTATTACTATTTAAATGTAATATTACTGAAAAAGACTGTAAAGTCTCAATATAAATTCAAATTTTTTAAAGGATATATTGATTTGATGGTCTAAGGTCAACACCCTAAACACTGAAATCCAAACATCCAAACAAATCATCTAGAATAATTCAAGTATAAAACATATCAATAAAAATGAGTTATTTTACTATAACACAATGGTTCAGTAAAGGAATCCAGTATGTAGAACATATATTTGACTTTTGACACAAAAGATTTCACAGCTTCGAGCAGATGAAATTTCTGTATGATATCCCTAATGGAGATTACTTGAAATACTATACCCCCATTTAAAACATACCGAAAGAATGGAAGACACAAATGCAAAACGAAAATAATTATAACATACAACCCACCAAACTACCTAATTGATAGACTAAATGGAAAAAGCAAATTAAGTAAGATTGCATATATAATTCACTAATCAAGACTAAACTACCAACAGAACCAAAATACAAACGAAAATGGAATCTCAGGTTCACCATAGAAGACACAGAATGGGTAACATTTTCCAACAAACGAATACAATATTACAATAGACACTAAACTTAGAGAATTTCAGTATAAATACCTCATGAATATAATACCCGACAATTCATTTTCACACAAGTGTCATATAACCCAGTCAAACTTATGTGATTTTTGCAATAGATGACCAGACTCTATATACCATATGTTCTGGGAATGCCATATTGTACAAAGTTTTTGGGTTGAAGTTAGGTCATATCTAGTACAATCAAAGCACTGAAAGTACAGGTGTGTGGCGTACTGATGCCATTAAATCCAATATCAAATCCAGGTTGTATCATAATTTTATGTCACAGTTCTGATAAGCCCACCCTTACTCAAACATTTGTGCTGCTATAGACACCAAGAGAACCAGAAGTTACCTGGAACTTACTTAAGTAACTATGCTGAGCATCAATGAAGGGATATTTACAAATACCATTTTTTACGACTTGGAGAATTCACGGATATACACACATGGTGTCGCTCACACATATCAATCGGCCGATTAATGCTTTAAAAACAAGTTTTACATTTTATAAAACCTTAAAGTTTAACCTTTTAAAACAAGCTTTAATGAACAAAATCGATCAAATATTAAATTAATAATTGATGATTTTCGACCGTTGATTGAATTTTTATTTGGTATAAAACGGGATATTTTAAACTTACTTTTACGCGGAACAGATTCTTACTCGTCGCCGTGGATTTAATATTTAGGGTATCGTGTTGAATGTTGTCTAAAAGAGAGACATATATCTCTGCTTCATTACAAGCTTTAAATATTCAAAATCAGATAATAGATACGAAAATTTTGAGGTCTTATATAAAGCAGGGTAGAAATTGACTAGTGCGTTTAACGCTTACCGCGGTAACATTGTTAATCGGCCGATCGATATGTACGTAGAACTATTTCAGTTCCCCCCACCAGCTATATATAGCTTCAATGTTTGTATACAACATAATTAGGTCATCGTCTGCAATGTGCAGCGGCGGAGGGATTTACATATGTTACAGTGTACGATTGAAAACCGTGGGAACTATTTTAGATTCCCGCCACCAGTAAGAACATTCTTTGGTAGTAAAAATATAGTCTGTTGCGAAATGATTTGCTATAAATATCCTCTAAAAATAAAAGTCTGATATAATTGTTGGTCTTTATATAAGTAAATGTTGGTAATGTAAACAAATCAGGTCCATTGATACGTGTAACCTGTGTTGCATGCTTGTAATATTGTTCAAATCATAGAACTATTTATTTGCCGAGGCCTAATGCGTTAAATTGGTCGTAAGCTGAAAAGTGGTAATATCATTGTGTGGCATTACGCCACACAAAAACTTTCAAAAGACTTAAAAATCACATTTCAAAATATTTCAGTTTGCAACATTATACAGAATACAGAAGAAGATGGGCTTATTACCAACTATATTATACTGCTTGCCAAATATTTCATATTTAAATGTAAATGCAATAAACACACACCGACAATTCAGTCATTTAAAGAATACATTAACTATCGAAAAAAACTGGAACAAACAATCGCACTATTCAAAAACATCTCCAAATCTGTAACAGAAAATGGCAGAAGTTTTCATAACTTGCATAACTCAAATAGTGATATTGTGTAAATTCCCCGAACCCGTAACCATTTCTTATTATCTTTCTCTTACTTTCCTTTCTTACTCTCTACAACCACAACCTATCTTCTAAGCGACTGTCCTCATAACTCTTCCCCCTCCCCTATATATATACTACAAAAATCATAAAGAGTCGTGAATTAGTTTCAAATTTATTTTGACAAAATTGTTTGTATATTATGTATTGTGTATAACTGTATAATATGTCTTATGAAAATAAAACAAGAGGATGATAGATCCTGGGGCGCTCACCTGCTAAACATGGCCTTTGAACTTGACCTTAAGACTGAGGCCTCCAGAGTGTTAAAAAGGTTTTGCTATTATTTGACATATTGACCTAGTTTTTGACCCAACATGACCAAACTTCGCATTTGGCCTAGATTTCATTAAGATACAATTACTGACCAAGTTTGGTGAAGATTAAAGCAAATATATGACCGCCAGAGTGTTAACAAGGTTTCCTATTACTTGACCTTTTGACCTAGTTTTTGACCCCAACTTCAAATTTGACCTTAAGGTCACCAAGATAAACATTTTGACTAAACTTCATGAAGATTAAAGCAAAATGTGACCTCCGGAGTGTTAACAAGGTTTTCCTATTATTTGACCTATTGACCTAGTTTTTGACCCCACATGACCCAACTTCAAACTTGACATAGATTTCATTGAGATACAACTACCAACCAAGTTTGATGAAGATCAAAGCCAAAATGTGGCCTCCAGAGTGTTAACAAGGTTTTGCTATTATTTGACCTTTTGGCCTAGTTTTTAACCCCACATGACTTAACTTCGAACTTGACCTTAAGGTCATCAAGATAAACATTTTGACTAAACTTCATGTAGATTAAAGCAAAAATGTGACCTCCAGAGTGTTAACAAGGTTTTCCTATTATTTCACCTATTGACCTAGTTTTTGACCCCACATGACCCAACTTCAAACTTGACCTAGATTTCATTGAGATACAACTACTGACCAAAATTGAGAGTGCTAAAGTGTTATCGGTAAAACTAACGGACGGACAGACTGACAGACGGACTACGGAAGACAGACAAAAAACAATCACAAAAGCTCACCTTGCCACTTTGTGGCAGGTGAGCTAAAAATGTTAAAAACGAATAAAATTATTAACAACATTAAAGTAATCAGACTTCAAGAATTAGAGTTTTTCGTTTATATTTTTAAGGTTTTTACCCCAATATCTAATTTTACATGATACTACAAAAAAAATTCATATATTAAGCAAAAGGTTACTACTACTAATCTATCGCAGTAAATTAAAAACGAATACATGTACTCTGATTAATGACGTTGTGGTCTAAAGATTTCGAATATCCTCACTTTATATTTTGCTATGTTTTACCCCAAAATATCTCAAATGCACAACATTTCGAGACAAGATAATTAATATCTTTAGCAGATAGACAACACGTGCCTATCATAGTGATTAATTATTCAATAACATGATTAACAGCATTGTAGTAAACGGATTCCAGAAATCACCATTTTAGTTTATATTTTGTATTTTTTTACCCCAAAATATGGTATTGTGAACAAAAGCAAATATAAAACTTTTAATATATTATACACTACACTGCAAACTTATTGCAATGATCTTTTGATAAACTAACATTATAAATGACATTGTGGTCCACCGATTCCAAAAATCCTTACTTTTGTTTATATTTCGTTATATTTTACCCCAAAAATATACCAAGATGCACAATATTTTGACACCAGATTTTTAAAATCTTAAGTAAAACACAACCTTGTGCCTATCATGGTGATTTATTATCCAATAACATGATTAATGGCATTGTTATAAAGCGATTCCAAAAATCATCATTTATGTTTCTGTTTTGTAAGATTTTACCCCAAAATATCGTATTACAACTGAAAGCTTATACAATCTTATGATATATTATACTATAAGTAAATAAAACAAGAAATATCACTGAATGTGATGAATACCCCCAGAAACTGCTTGATACAGTAAAATATGCACAACTAGACTTGGAACTGATCGGTCATGCAAAGTTTCATTGAAATCCCACCATTGGTTGCTGAGAAATAGCACAGACAAAATTTATAAGTGTAAAACAACAAAGTGCTATAACTCCCTCATAATTGATAAGACCAACATGTGTCGACCATATGCACAACTAGACTTGGTACTGATCATTCATGTAAAATGTCTTTGAAATCTGACCAATGGTTACAGAGAAATAGCGCGGACAAAATTTATAAGTGTAAAAAAACAAAGGCCATAACTGCCTTAAAATTTATCCGACCAACGTGTGCCGACAATATGCACAACTAGACTTGGTACTGATCATTCATGCAAAGTTTCATTGAAATCCGACCAATAGTGCGGACAAAATTTATAAGAGTAAAAAACAAAGGGCCATAACTACCTGAAAATTGATTCGACCAACGTGTGCCGACGATATGCACAACTAGACTTGGTACTGATCATTCATGCAAAGTTTCGTTGAAATCTGACCAATGGTTACAGAGAAATAGCGTGGACAAAATTTATAAGTGTAAAAAACAAAGGGCTATAACTACCTTAAAATTTATCCGACCAACGTGTGCCGACGATATGCACAACTAGACTTTGTACTAATCATTCATGCAAAGTTTCATTGAAATCCGACCATTGGTTACAGAGAAATAGCGCGGACAAAATTATACGGACCAACCAACCAAACAACAGACCAACCAACCAACCAACCTCAAGCATGACTCCAATATAGCCCCCATATACTATGTATCTGGGGGTATAATCATACTGCAATGATGTTTGATAGAATGCGAATACAAATGGAACTGGGGTCCGCCGATCCCAAAATTCCTCACTTTTGTTTATATTTTGTTAAGTTTTACCCAAAAAATAACTCAAGATGCACAAGATTTTGACCCAACATTATTAATATCTTAAGCGGAAAGAAAACATGTGCCTATCAAAGTGATTTATTATAAAGTAACATGAATAATAGCATTGCTGTGAACCGATTCCAAAAATCACTATTTTAGTTTCTATTTTGAATGATTTTACCCCAAAAGATCGTATCTTGAACAAAAGCTTATAAAATCTTATGATCCATTATATAGTCTGTTTGCGGCGAAAAAAATCGTCTAAAATGAAGATTTCTCAGTATTTACTGTGCCTACAAGTATGAGATTTTGCACGAGTGAATGAAATGTATCTACCTAATATACAAATAAATCTAAGCAACATTGGACATGTGTGAAAAAAGTTTTGTTCATAAGTTTTATGTAAAATATTTGTTGTTTACAATGAAACTTCATGTTAGAAGACTCGATACACACAACAGCCAATTTCATGGTCACGTGACACGTCTAACGGTAGATTTACGTATTTGTAACCTATTTAATATAGCATATACGAGGCCCGTCTGGTCATCTGTACTGTCTATGTGTATCATATGTTCGGGTCTAAACGTAAAAATGGCTTGCGTCTAGCAGCCTCCTTCTCGAACTATAAAACCACGGATTTTACAGCGTCTTTAAACGATTTTGACTGCTTAACATTAGGCATTCTTCAAACGTGTTCATGAATGTCGATTTCAGACTAATCCTAAAGGTTTGGGCAGATGTATGCTTTTATTAAGTTCTTAATTTAACATTATTATATACGTGTATGCCCATGTATAAGTATATACATAGCTTATGTAGCTTAGTGAATAAGGGTTTGGTTTTCCTGCTTTTCCGTGATATTACAGGTATTATACATAATCTGTATACACACAAGCGACATACCTAAATAAATCGACTTGTATGGGCTTCATAAATTTCGCTTTCATCACAGCAATGTTAATCTTGCTGATCACGGATTATAACAGTTAATAAAAGGACAGTCAAACATCAATGGAATACCAGATTTCCTCCCTGCGTTAAAGTGTTCAAATGCAAGTAATATCAATATACAATAAAGAATAAACTTGTTGAAATAAGTAACTAAAAATTATGAAATTTAAAATGGGAGTAGGTAGAATGTAATTAGGATTCTATGTAATTTTTTATCAACATCTGATGAATAGATTTTTAACCATTCAAAATTTAGACGATTTTTTACGCTGCAAACGGGCTATACTACAAGTTGCTACAATCCAATTGCAGTGATTTTTGATAAAATACGATTATAAATGACATTGTGGTCAGCCGATTCCAAAAATCCTCATTTCTGTTTATAATTTGTTATGGTTTACCCTAAAAATGCAGACCCTACATGTTAGTATGGAACTCCATATTAAATAAGTAACAAGGCAACAGTTATGCAACTGGATTCAACATTAAACATTTGTGTGCATTTTTTGCCCAACCGATATGCACAACTAGACTTGGTATTTATCAATCATGCAAAGTTTCGATGGAATCCTACCAAGGGTTACAGAGAAATAGCGCGGACAAAATTTGCACAGACCAACCGACCAACCAACAGACCAACCAACCTCAAGCATGATTCCAATACAGCCCCCATATACTATGTATCTGGGGGTATAATGATGATGTAACTTTAATCTTCAGTCATTCTCAATAAGCGGGTGCAAATAGTGTCGCTGGTGGTTTTTGACGCCATGAGACATTTTCCAGAACTGCTATTATGTGCATATGATATGCAAAATACCTGTCTACTATGTGTACAAAGAAAATTGTTGTAGCTTGTATAAGTACTGAAAAAAGTGACATTATATATGCTGAAATGACAGGTTCGTTACTGTCGCCAATGCAAAAGGCTAAACTTTACCACACGTTTAATTTTTACGGACGAGACTAGTATGACAACTAAGGGTTTATATCGATAGTGCGCATATATCAAGAAATAAGTCTCATACTGACGTTTAAATGTTGAAAAATCGATGTCACCGATTTCAGCGACATGTTCGATACTTTACATTAAGTAGGTTGTATAATTTTATCAGGTTGCTACAAATATGTTTTTATAACTTATTTTACTTGTCTTAACATCATTTAATGCATCTGCAAAACGTCAATCATACAGAGAAAACAGTTTATTTCTTATGTTGCTCCTTTCATCGAAGACTGGAGAATTTCATATCAAACAGAAATGTTCGTTACTGGACTTTTAATGCATATGAAGTCCAGCAATACTCCTTTTTAACATGGTTTATGTTAGCATTCCTTATGCTGTCCAAGATATTTAAAAGTCAAACTTATCGAACTGAAAGGGCTTTCATAATTGCGCATCATATATTAATTTTGATAGTTTAGTTACTTGAAATATTCGTTACCATGACACAACTAAATCAGTAATAAAATCCGATAGTTGATTCAATGCTCATTTTAAAGGCTTGACTTTTCATTCTGATGATAAACTGCTGTATTTCATGCGGATTATACTGCCGGTTATATGGTTATTTTGTCGTAAAGACACATTTTACATAGGAGTGTTGTCATTGTCAAGGTAGACATATTAACACACCGAGTTATTTTCATTTCCTTACAGTCTTAATTAAAAATGATAATCGAAATGGTTGGGAAATAAGCACTTATGATGCTGTTTACCTTGCCATGAATAGGCATACACTCGGATACCAGGAAAAGAATGTTATACTTAGTGATATGTTCGTTACCAGGAGGTAACGAACATTTCAATTTTTTATTTAGCTACTTTTTCTTAGAAATATCAATCCGTCCATAATTTCACAACATACTAGACTACACAATTGACTGAATACAGCATTTCGAGCTTGTTTGACATGAAACCTTATTGTTTTTCATTATCTAGAAAGCAAGCATAATGTATATAACAGAATGTTTGAAATACAAAATCACATGCATTATTAAATTGCTTTAAATGGGTACGTGTAAATGTTATTAATAAAGTCATATATATATGAGTTCATCAAATACGATAAAAATATGTACTTGGAATGATTTCGTAGAACAATAGCATCGTTTAGTGCTGTTGCAGTGATTATTGTTTCTGTAAAGCTAAGTAACGAACATTTCACGGTGGCACATTCGTCCCGGTGCATTATCTGAATCAAATGCTCAGACTTGTTTAAACATTAAAAATGCCATTTCTAACGTAAAATAGACTATACACACTCTTTGATCAGGATATGAAGGAGATTTAACTTCAACCGCTTTATAAGATTCTAGGCAAACAGTAATACGTGGAGTATAAAACTGCAGCGAAATGTTTGTTACTATAATGTGACTTTGGGTGCGATAGCATATCACAGAAGCCGATGCTAACAGTGAAGTAGTTATTATAAGATACGGACGTATATTAGATCCAACCAAGACAATTTAGAATACCAGATATACTGTTTGTTTGCATATACATTGCAAAATATATATACCAAAAGAATCGTAACGAACATTTCTAATGTATAAATTCAGACTTAAAAATTAATTACCATTGTAACCTATATAACAAAAATGTGGCAATTATATTGATAATTTAATTATCTAATAAAATAATGTCATACATTTTCTTATTTTACAGATCACTAGCTAAGGAGTAATTATTTATAAAGATGTCGTAATTGGCTAGATGTGTGGTAATAGAGATTGGCTGATAATAGTAGGCCTTGAAATGTATATTTATAGATAAAGTAAAGCTGAACTATTGTGTTTGTGCTTTGTGGGCCAATTGTGTGCTTAAAAATAGTTTTCCCACAGTTAATTTCAATCGCGTTCAACAAGGTTCATATATTACTATACCTGCTACGAAATGTTCTTAAAAAACTTGAATAAATCTATAATGAGCCAAATGTTTCACATAACTTGTCATCCGTAGTTATTTTGAATATCTCTTGTTTTTCACAAACGATTTTAGTTATGTTAATTTCATTCGAGAACAAGGCAATGAACATTGAAACATTTAAGATCCTTTAATATTTCAACAAGTTTAAGCCGTTGTACCGAGAGCAAAGTTTGTTGCATGATTTTTTGGGTAGATAATGCTTCCTGCCAAAGTCCTATTGCGCAGAATAGACGTCTGATGCATCACCAGCTTAAAATAAGTAATTTTCTTAATTAATAGCAACACATATTTTAAACTAGATTGAAGACAGGAGATGTCATATAACAAACATTTCAAATTGAGATATACATTCTCATAAAAGCTTATTTTAAACACTCGAACCAATGCAACATTAAGTCCTCTTGATAAAGCCACTGTGTTTTTCTCGATGCCGAAGGTTGAAAGTTAAAAAATATTTGTATAATAAAGCTTAACAAACAAATTGAAAATTCACTTTTTTGAACCACTGATGCGCTTATTGAGAACGACTGATTTACTCAATTTCATGTCAATGTTGTTAAGGGCCCTTTTCTCAGATTGCGGCTCAATATTAATTAACATGCCCCTTTTTACAATAATTTAGATACCCACATATAGTCACATATGCCTATTATGACATTCAAGACAAGATCGGCAGTAAGAAAACAAACATTAAACGTGTAAAGTCAGTTTAGGCTTTAGTAGCAGCAACCAGATGGCCTCCCATCAACACTCTCAGTGCTTTGATTATTAAGTGTCCCAAAACATGTGCTATAGACTGGGTGTGAAATGCCTTACATCGGGTTTTCTCATAAACCTGTTACCACAATTCATGAACACACTTCTTTAATGTACAACTATTTGTACCTTGAGAATCCCACTGGCAAGATTTCAATTGGTAATGTTGGTTTTTATCCACAATCATGTTGGCTAGTATCCTCAAAAATTTAACAATCATGTTGGTCAGTATCCAAAACATACTATACATGTTTGAATTATTGATGGTGAGCGTTAATTTATCTAAGATTTTAAAATGAGTTTGACAACGTTTTTAAGTACAAAACACACATTTTTTAAGGCCTTACATAGTGAAAAATATTACCTATATGCAAATTGTTTAGTGCAAATAGTACATTTTTTCATATGTTGATTATGTAATATTGAAATAAACAATCTGGATAGTTTATATGGAAAATATTGCAAAAACAATCCACATACCACAATGTTCATGTCGGCAATTTTGCAATCATGTTGCGATTATCCAATCATGGTGGTTTATCAGGGTAACAAGGGTGTTTACTGCGAAAAGTTGTTTAGTAAAGAAAATGTGAACAAATTAAAATCTTCGACTTGTATAGTGACAATGTAATAGTGACAATGTAATTCACCATAGGGAACTCAAACGCACTAACAAACAAATGCACTAATATTTTGGTATGATTAAGTTTGGTAAATGAGAATTGACAAAAGAAGTGTATGAAATATGACCACTCTATCACCACGCGTTTTCACTATTTTGAGAAATTTATATTTTGTTCTATTTTCAATTGAAAGGGAGGTAATTTCTCATTTGTTTTCATTTCCTAAATTTCAAAGCTGCACCGATTTATAATGTGTAATTATTTAAGCAATGTTTAATGTTTTCTGTTTTGGTGATCAACATTGAGTCATTATTTTAACATTATTTTGCATTGCCACGGACACACGTTGAATTTCACATACAAAAACTGTTTTTATATAACAACGGGCAATAACTATATAAAACATGAACATTTATTGCTTAAGAGCATATATTGCCGATTGAGATAAGAACCTATATTTCCCTATTGCCGTGAACAAAAATATAAGAGTTTGAAAAGTGATCGGTTATAAATGTTGAGTAGTGTATGTCATTAATTCTGTCAAAGTATGTTTCATTTAGTCAGGGAGTGCTTCCTTCTGTCAGTGTGAGTTTCATTCTGTCATTGTGCGATTCATTTTTGCATTGTGTGTTTCATTCAGTCAGTATTTGTTACATTCAGTCAGTATGTGTTTCATTTAGTAATTGCATGTTTCATTCAGTTTGTGTTTCATTCTGTCATTGTGTGATTCATTCTGGCATTGTGTGTTTCATTCAGTCAGTATTTGTTACATTCAGTCAGTATGTGTTTCATTTAGTAATTGCATGTTTCATTCAGTCAATATGTGTTTCATTGAGTCAGTGAGTGTTTAATTATGTCATTGTGTCTTTCATTCTGGCAGTTTGTTTTATTCTGTCAGTTTTTGTTTCATTGAGTCAGTATGTCTTTCATTCTGTCAAAGAGTGTTTCATTTAGTCAGGGATTGCTTCATTTAGTAATTGCATGTTTCATTTAGTCAATGTGTGTTTCATTCTGTCATTGTGTGATTCATTCTGTCATTTTGTGTTTCATTTAGTCATTCTGTGTTTCATTCAGTCAGTATTTGTTACATTCAGTTAGTATGAGTTTCATTTAGTAATTGCATGTTTCATTCAGTCAATATATGTTTCATTCAGTCAGTGAGGGTTTAATTATGTCATTGTGTCTTTCATTCTGCCAGTTTGTTTTAGTCTGTCAGTTTTTGTTTCATTGAGTCAGTATGTCTTTCATTCTGTCATTGTGTGATTCATCATGTCATTTTGTGTTTCATTCAGTCATTCTGTGTTTCATTCAGTCTGTATTTGTTATATTCAGTCAACGAGGGTTTAATTATGTCATTGTGTCTTTCATTCTGCCAGTTTGTTTTATTCTGTCAGTTTTTTTTTCATTGAGTCAGTATTTTTTTAATTGTGTCAAAGTATGTTTTATTTAGTCAGGGAGTGCTTCCTTCTGTAAGTGTGAGTTTCATTCTGTCATTGTGTGAGTCGTTTTGGCATGGTGTTTATTCAGTCAGTATTTGTTACATTCAGTCAGTGCGTTTCATTTAGTAATTGCATGTTTCATTCTGTCAAAGTGTGTTTCATTTAGTCAAGGAGTGCTTCATTTAGTAATTGCATGTTTCATTCAGTCAATATGTGTTTCATTCTGAGCAGAGAGAGAAAGAGGTGGTTACAGTGTCGAATATGAGTGACATTCAGAAAATATGTTCTTGTTTTATACAAGAAGTTTCATCAGGGGTTCCACTTGATGCTGAATCTTAAGGGTCATTTTGATACCTTTGACTAAATGTTACTATTTTATAGGCAAAATGACCCTTCAAACCCCTGTTCATCATAATGCCACATTCCTAATTCAATTTAGTGTTGTAGTGAGAGTAGATAGATTGTTGTAGAGGGAGTAGAAAGAGAGATATTAGTGTTGTTGTAGTGTAAGTGGGGTAGATAGAGAGATGGCTTGTGTAGAGAGGATAGAGAGAGAGATATGGTTTGCCGAACACGAGTGACACTCAGAAAATATGTTCTTGTTTCATACAAGAAGTTTCATCAGGGGTTCCATTTAATGCTGAATCTGAAGGGTCATTTTGATACCTTTGAGAAAATGACCCTTCAAACCAAAAGCTAGACAGTCAAATGGAACCCCTGTTCATCATAATGCCACATTCCTAATTCAATTTATTGTTGTAGCGAGAGTAGATAAGAGTGTTGTAGAGGAAGTAGAAAGAGACAGAGAGTAGTAGGGGGGAGGGGAGAGGGAAAAGAGGGAGAGGAGGGGGAGGGAGGGGAGGGAGGGGAGGGGGAGGGAGGGAGAGATATTAGTGTGTTAGTAGGGGGGGAGAGATATTAGTGTGTTAGTAGGGGGAGATAAAAAGGGAGAGGGGAGGGGAGATAAAACGGAGATAAAAAGGGAGAGGGGAGGGGAGAGGGGGAGGGGAGAGGGGAGGGGGAGAGATATAAGTGTGTTAGAAGGGGGAGAGAGATATTAGTGTGTTAGTAGGGGGAGATAAAAAGGGAGAGGGAGGGGAGATAAAAAGGAGATAAAAAGGGAGAGGGGAGGGGAGAGAGGGAGAGAGGGAGAGAGGGAAAGAGTGAGAGAGAGTGAGAGAGAGAGTGAGAGAGAGAGTGAGAGAGAGAGTGAGACAGTGAGAGTGAGAGAGTGAGAGAGTGAGAGAGTGAGAGAGTGAGAGTGAGAGAGGGAGAGGGAGAGAGTGAGAGAGATGGTGTATTAGTGTAAGTGGGTAAGTGTATAGAGAGAGAAGATAGATTGATGGCTTGTGTAGAGAGGACAGAGAGAGAAAGATGTGGTTACAGGTGCCGAATATCAGTGAAAATTTATTGAGAAAAAGAAGAGGGCAGAGTGAGAGAGATGGTTGTAGAGAGAATAGAGAGATATGATTGTTCTATATGTTAATTATATACATTACAGGTGCCGAATATGAGTGACACTCAGAAAATGTTGTTCTTGTTTCATACAAGAAGTTTCATCAGGGGTTCCATGTAATGCTGAATCTTAAGGGTCATTTTGATATCTTTGAGAAAATGACCCTTCAAACCAAAATCTAGACGGTCAAATGGAACCCCTGTTCATCATAATGCCACCTTCCTAATCAAAATATATGGAGAAAAAAGAAGAAGGCAGAGTGAGAGAGAGAGAGAGAGAGATGGTTGTAGAGAGAATAGAGAGATATGATTGTTCTATCCGTTAATTATGTGTTTCATTTAGTCTGTATTTATTTCATTCTGTCATGGTGTCTTTTATTGAGTCAGTGAGTTTTTCATTCTGTCATCGAGTGTTTAATTAAGTCAGTACGGGTATGTGTTTCATTCTGTCAGTATGTGTTTCATTCTGCCATTGTGTGTTTCATTCAGTGAGTGAGTGTTTCATTCAGTCAATATGTGTTTAATTCTGTCATTGTGTGATTCATTATGTCATTTTGTGTTTCATTCAGTCATTCTGTGTTTCATTCAGTCTGTATTTGTTATATTCAGTCAACGAGGGTTTAATTATGTCATTGTGTCTTTCATTCTGCCAGTTTGTTTTATTCTGTCAGTTTTTTTTTCATTGAGTCAGTATTTTTTTAATTGTGTCAAAGTATGTTTTATTTAGTCAGGGAGTGCTTCCTTCTGTAAGTGTGAGTTTCATTCTGTCATTGTGTGAGTCGTTTTGGCATTGTGTGTTTATTCAGTCAGTATTTGTTACATTCAGTCAGTGTGTTTCATTTAGTAATTGCATGTTTCATTCTGTCAAAGTGTGTTTCATTTAGTCAAGGAGTGCTTCATTTAGTAATTGCATGTTTCATTCAGTCAATATGTGTTTCATTCTGAGCAGAGAGAGAAAGAGGTGGTTACAGTGTCGAATATGAGTGACATTCAGAAAATATGTTCTTGTTTTATACAAGAAGTTTCATCAGGGGTTCCACTTGATGCTGAATCTTAAGGGTCATTTTGATACCTTTGACTAAATGTTACTATTTTATAGGCAAAATGACCCTTCAAACCCCTGTTCATCATAATGCCACATTCCTAATTCAATTTAGTGTTGTAGTGAGAGTAGATAGATTGTTGTAGAGGGAGTAGAAAGAGAGATATTAGTGTTGTTGTAGTGTAAGTGGGGTAGATAGAGAGATGGCTTGTGTAGAGAGGATAGAGAGAGAGATATGGTTTGCCGAACACGAGTGACACTCAGAAAATATGTTCTTGTTTCATACAAGAAGTTTCATCAGGGGTTCCATTTAATGCTGAATCTGAAGGGTCATTTTGATACCTTTGAGAAAATGACCCTTCAAACCAAAAGCTAGACAGTCAAATGGAACCCCTGTTCATCATAATGCCACATTCCTAATTCAATTTATTGTTGTAGCGAGAGTAGATAAGAGTGTTGTAGAGGAAGTAGAAAGAGACAGAGTAGTAGGGGGGAGGGGGAGAGGGGAGAGAGGGAGAGGAGGGGGAGGGGGAGAGAGGGGAGGGAGGGGAGGGAGGGAGAGATATTAGTGTGTTAGTAGGGGGGGGGAGAGATATTAGTGTGTTAGTAGGGGGAGATAAAAAGGGAGAGGGGAGGGGAGATAAAACGGAGATAAAAAGGGAGAGGGGAGGGGAGAGGGGGAGGGGAGAGGGGAGAGGGAGAGATATAAGTGTGTTAGTAGGGGGAGAGAGATATTAGTGTGTTAGTAGGGGGAGATAAAAAGGGAGAGGGAGGGGAGATAAAAAGGAGATAAAAAGGGAGAGGGGAGGGGAGAGGGGAGAGAGTGAGAGAGTGAGAGAGAGAGTGAGATAGTGAGAGTGAGAGAGTGAGAGAGTGAGAGAGTGAGAGAGAGAGAGAGAGAGAGAGTGAGAGAGTGAGAGAGATGGTGTATTAGTGTAAGTGGGTAAGTGTATAGAGAGAGAAGATAGATTGATGGCTTGTGTAGAGAGGACAGAGAGAGAAAGAGATGGTTACAGGTGCCGAATATCAATGAAAATGTATTGAGAAAAAGAAGAGGGCAGAGTGAGAGAGAGATGGTTGTAGAGAGAATAGAGAGATATGATTGTTCTATATGTTAATTATATACATTACAGGTGCCGAATATGAGTGACACTCAGAAAATGTTGTTCTTGTTTCATACAAGAAGTTTCATCAGGGGTTCCATGTAATGCTGAATCTGAAGGGTCATTTTGATACCTTTGAGAAAATGACCCTTCAAACCAAAATCTAGATGGTCAAATGGAACCCCTGTTCATCATAATGCCACCTTCCTAATCAAAATTTATTGAGAAAAAATAAGAAGGCAGAGTGAGAGAGAGAGAGAGAGATGGTTGTAGAGAGAATAGAGAGATATGATTGTTCTATCCGTTAATTATGTGTTTCATTTAGTCTGTATTTATTTCATTCTGTCATTGTGTCTTTTATTGAGTCAGTGAGTTTTTCATTCTGTCATCGAGTGTTTAATTAAGTCAGTACGGGTATGTGTTTCATTCAGTCAGTTTTTGTTTCATTCTATCATTGTATGTTTCATTCAGTCATTATGTGTTTTATTGAGTCAGTATGTCTTTCATTCTGTCATTGTGTTTCTTTCAGTGAGTGAGTGTTTCATTGAGTCAGTATGTGTTTCGTTCTGTCATTGTGTGTTTCATATAGTCAGTATGTGTTTCATTCTGTCATTGTTGGTTTCATTCAGTCAGTATGTGTTTATTTCCATCATTCTGTTTTTCATTGAGTAATTATGTGCTTCATTCAGTCAGTATGTCATCCCTTTGGCACAGCAAGGTTGTATCTCACATTTTTGTTAAAATGACTTTTTTGCATAAAATGATTAAGAATCCATAAATACATATTGCTATTTAAATTTGAAATCTAAATTCAAATTCTAACCCCTTAAAAATGATAGTTGGCAAAAGGTTGTATCTCATATTGAGGTGATTTGTTTGGCGCAACAAGTTTGTATCTCAAATTTTTTACTTACATTTAGGTGGGATACGTTTGTGAAACATGTTTGTATCTCATTTAAGAGTACTGTAAATGTAATTTAAAGTTAATCGTTAAATGTGCAACATACATTATAATAAATGTAGTATAATATTGTTAATATTATTATTATAATATTATTAATATCATGTTTAAAATCTGGCCGAAAAATATCTCAGTAATGCATATAACTAGTATAACATGATGACACTACTAAGCTACTATGATGTAAGGTAACATAATGATGTCATTTAATCCTGATTGATAAGTCAGCATGCTTTATAATAAGAAACTAAATTCAAACTTGTATTAAATGATAAATATCTGACTGTTTTTACAATGATTTCATTTAACCCTTTAAATCAACATTTGATCCCTAATATCTCCTAAAAGGTAATTTTTTAGGCTTACAAAATGGTGGATTTTTTCATCCAGTGCGTGGTATTTTTTCATACTATTTTGGATATCAAGTGGTAGATTCAAGCTTTTTTAGCTATTGCATTGTAAGCACCTGTACAAAATTATCAAGTTAGTTTTTAGATTCATATATATCAGAACCTATGGCAATTTCTTGCATCTAATTAGTTTTCCATAAAATGCCTTTTTTAGAAAAACTAGTTCTGATCCAATTCATTTTGGTATACAGCAACAGAACCATCAATTTGTGGTAATTAATGCAAATATATATTTTGTATTATTGCCAGAGAATTGAAACCCAAACTCTAGTTTATTATTTTATCAATCTGTTATATTTAACATAATTATAGTCAAATGTCAATAAATTAATTATGCAATATGTTCATCTTGATTCTAACATGACCACAACTTATATAGACAATGAGCAAGAATAGCATTGTACAATGTTTCATATACCGATGGAAGTGATGTCACATCATTTTTATAACATCATTCAGGTAAACAAGTAAAGTAAACAACATACTCCCGCAAAGTAATTAATATATAATGGCACCCTTAAAAATCATGTTGGAATCAAGAGAAAATATTCAAAAGCCATATTATACCCTTTTTTTACAACAGTTTGTCTTTCTGGCGCTTTTGTATTAACCACTCAACATTTCGGCCTTCATGGTTAATTCCTACACGTCAGAATTTCAAACCACTGTATACTCAATTTTTCATATATCATTTCTTAAACATAAGTTAAGTCAAACAGTGGTTGACAGGGTGGTTCAGTGTTTGCAATGGGACACGAGTTGACAGAGTGGTTCAGTGTTTGTAACGGGGGACTGGTTGACAAGGTGGTTCAGCATTTGTAATGGGGGACCGGTTGACAGGGTGGTTCATCATTTGTAATGGGACACAAGTTGACAGACTGGTTCAGTGTTTGTAATGGGACACAAATTGACAGACTGGTTCAGAGTTTGTAATGGGACACAAGTTGACAGACTGGTTCAGTGTTTGTAATGGGGGACCAGTTGACAGGGTGGTTCAGTGTTTATAATGGGGATATATAGGTTGACAGATTGGAATAGTGTTTGTAATGGGGATCTATAGGTTGACAGAGTGGTTCATTGTTTATAATGGGGATACATAGGTTGACGGAGTGGTTTAGTGTTTGTAATGGGGATCTATAGGTTGACAGAGTGGTTCATTGTTTATAATGGGGATACATAGGTTGACGGAGTGGTTTAGTGTTTGTAATGGGGATCTATAGGTTGACAGAGTGGTTCAGTGTTTATAATGGGGATCTATAGGTTGACGAAGTGGTTTAGTGTTTGTAATGGGGATCTATAGGTTGACAGAGAGGTTCAGTGTTCATAATAGGGATCTATAGGTTGACGAAGTGGTTTAGTGTTTGTAATGGGGATCTATAGGTTGACAGAGTGGTTCAGTGTTTATAATGGGGATCTATAGGTTGATGAAGTGGTTTAGTGTTTGTAATGGGGATCTATAGGTTGACAGAGTGGTTCAGTGTTCATAATGGGGATCTATAGGTTGACAAAGTGGTTTAGTGTTTGTAATGGGGATCTATAGGTTGACAGAGTGGTTCAGTGTTTGTAATGAGGATATATAGGTTGACTGAGTGGTTTAGTGTTTGTAATGGGGATACATAGGTTGACAGAGTGGTTTAGTGTTTGTAATGGGGATATATATGTTGACAGAGTGGTTCAGTGTTTGTTATTGGGATATATAGGTTGACATGAGTGGTTCAGTGTTTATAATGGGGACCGGTTGACAGGGTGGTTCAGTGATTGTAATGGGACACCAGTTGTCAGTGTTTGTAATGGGGGATAGCTTGACAGTGGTTCAGTGTTTGTAATGGGGGATCTGTTGACAGAGTGATTTAGGATTTGAAATGGGGTTATTTTAAGTTATAATGATGGCTACTGCAGAAATGCTTCTTATTTTCAATCAAGATATCTAAGTTAAAAGTGCCATGACTGAGACATAATGTAAGTATGTGATGATTGGGTTATTAAACCTCTATGTTAGAAGTGTCAAGTGAGTATGTCTAATACTTTGGACATTACAGCATGCCCACTTGAATTTTAAAAAGTGGGTATCTGTACCCACTAGTTTTGGAAAAAGTGGGTACAGGCCTAAAAAGTGGGTACCATAATTTTCGTATGTGGAAAGGGGGGTAAATCGTATCTGATTCATGAACGTATTTTCGGTCCTAATGCAGGTTTTTAAACGTTCTTAAATGTATATGTCTACTGCATAAAACTTTCACTAATTACCCCCCAAAATCTAAGTTAAAAGGGTGATAACTCTGTCCAAATACGTTCTAAAGTTATGGGGCGTAAATGCAGTTATTAGGTGGAGTATTTGACAATTGATAAATGTTTCAAATATTAAGATGATATAGGTTATACTTTGGAAGTTATGTGCATTCTGCATAAAAATTGAGTTTTAACCCCAAATCTAAGTTTATAAAGGGCCATAACTCCATCAAAATACATAACATATATTATGGGGTATAATGCATGTGATGATATACAGACATTTAGTATATGTTACAAGTTTCAAATTAATATGTTTTATACTTCAGAAGATATGAATCTTTTACATAACAAACAATTGGGAATATGACGCTGGAAATTATGGTAGCTCACTTTTTCTTTAAAAAGGCAAGCAAAAATGGATTTTTGCAATATTTTTAGTCACAAATCTGATGATAACCT
This sequence comes from Spisula solida, assembly GCA_947247005.1. Classification (NCBI taxonomy): domain Eukaryota; kingdom Metazoa; phylum Mollusca; class Bivalvia; order Venerida; family Mactridae; genus Spisula; species Spisula solida. The sequence continues at coordinate 16,487,477 of OX365947.1, read as the reverse complement.
AATCCACATTGTTAATGTGTTTATAAACATAATTACAAAATGCATTGCAAATAAATTGTTAAATGAATTTCTAACATATGTTGAGATACAACCTTGTTGCGGCAAACATTTTAATAATAATCAGGAATTAATTGGTGCAACAAGGTTGTATCTGGAAAATTGATCAAAATCTCTTTTATAGTTTATTTTTGTAGTTTGTATTATGTATCAACTTAAATGTACAGTCAACTCTCATTATCTCGAACTCACTTATATCGAATTATCCGTTATGTCGAAGATTTTTTCAAGTCCCAATTTTTCTCCTTTGTCTATATGAAATCTTGAGACCTATCTCGAAGTTTCGGCTCAAATTCGGCTCGAATTCGTTATTATTTTTTGGTCCCAATTAACTAATTTGCACTTTAAATCTATTTGGGTCAAAGTCTGATCGTATTCGACTAGTATCGAAAGTTTTTAACACTTCGCCAGTCTGAAATCTTTGATTTAACTGTAATTTTCGCGCCTTCCATTGTTCAACAAATATTTGTTTGCAATTTGCACAAACCTGTCATAAAGATTTGAGTTACGTCCAAACATCAATAAACATGTCATCTCGAACCATTGTTTGTAAAAATTATAATTAAAGAATGCAAGATGTTAAAACATATCAAAACAAGCAATTCTCACGAATATGTCGTTCTTACGACCATAACAACATAACGGCGTATAATAACAGAAATTAGAAAACTTGCAACTTCGATGCCGAAAATCTCGAATTTTCGTTATGTCGAAGTAATTTCCACGGTCCTGTGAAATAAGAGATAATGAGAGTTGACAGTATTTACTATTTACTAAATTAAATATCAAAAGCTAACATTATTTTATCAATTTGTTACAAAATAATGAAGTTATTTCCTCTTCTGAAAAAAGTGAAAAATTGAGATACAACCTTGTTGCACCAAAGGGACGATGTGTTTCTTTCAGTCATTATGTGTTTCATTCTGTCATTGTGTGTTTCATTCTGTCATTGTGTGTTTCATTCTGTCATTGTGTATTTCATTCAGTCAGTGAGTATTTCATTCTGTCATTGTGTGTTTCATTCTGTCATTGTGTATTTCATTCAGTCAGTGAGTATTTCATTCTGTCATCGAGTGTTTCATTCAGTCAGTATGTGTTTCATTCTGTCAGTCTTTGTTGTTTCATTCAGTCAGTTTTTGTTTCATTCTATCATTGTGTGTTTCATCCAGTCATTATGTGTTTCATTCAGACAGTATGTCTTTCATTTGGTTATTGTGTGTTTCTTTCAGTCAGTGAGTGTTTCATTGAGTCAGTATATGTTTCATTCAGTCATTGTGTGTTTAGGCGGCCCAAAGTTGCTTTACCAGGTCTAGTAAAGGGTTTATTTACAGATTATCTGTAAATTAATACAAGTTCTGTAAATTCACAGAAAGTTCAAACTAAATTTACAGAAAAGAGGGCTAAATTTTCATAAAATTTTATAGGGTGGAATATTGAAAGCGAATCATTAAGGGCAGAAAATGTGCTCCATTTTCAAAATAATGACTTTGAAATATTGCATATTTTTCATTTTTGATATTAATAAAATGCACCTTTCTTTGAATATTACATAATAATATGTCTAATACATAACTGCCCCGCTAAAATAAACATACACCAGTGCTTAAATCTTAAAATAATTAACTTTGATTTCATAATCTGTAAATGTAGTACCACTTTACTAGACCTGTTTATAGCCTGAAAGAACACCTATGTTATGAAAATTTTGAAGAAGCAAACTCTCCGTCCTTTACTCAGTGACTACAAATAATACATTTTAAAAACCCCAACATACGACAATGGGATGATCATGGATAAGATAACGAAGACAACATGAAAATAACATTCATACCTGAAATTACACAAATGGTAATATTGCCGACCCAAACCCGTCCATCCCTTCCAACGTTTACTCAACGAGTGAAGTCTAGTGAAAGAGATGACGTGATAAGGCGGGAAACTACTAGCCCGTGCATCATATAAAGGTGAGACCTAATCAAGGGTAATGTATTGAGGTGTTATTGATGTTACTGTGTAATGAACGATGTGTATCGTGATGATATGACCATGTTTGTTGAGCCGTGACTAATTTGTGCAGCAGTTGATTCACCCTAAAAGTGTAGGTGGATATAAGAAATACCAACATAAGGCCAGAGTTCTTTCATTTTTTGTTACTCGGACCCTCTGCCCATTTTTTTGGCATTTTCAAAAAAATATTGAAAAAATGAAATTGTATATAATTGTTAAATGTTTTTATTCATTTATTATTTTATATATGCACTTGTTTTATTATTTTATTATTCTATTTATGATAAACTGGGATAGTGCTTGTTTATTTTTGTTTTCTTTCAAAACTGCACCACAGGTACATGTTACTGCTCATGTATTGTTGAAAAAACATCTACAGAAATATATTTATGAAACGTAAATAATTTCTAAAAAAAAATATTTCAAACTCTTTATCGATGATACACTGATGTCACTGTACTAGTCTTAAGATAAAGTGTTGTAGCTATACTATTTGGAGTTTTTATTTTTATTTTTTCCCTCCTCCTGTGGACTTTTTGCTCAAGAATGTCCGAGTAACAAAACATTAAAAAACTCTGGCCTAAGTTAATAAATAATATCTGTAAGTAAACGAATGTGTGCCCCAAAGGGTACGGCGATGTCTTATCAGACTTACTTCTGTAGGTTCGATCCTTTGTATGGTTAATTGATATAGTTTTTCAAATCGCCTGTTCAAGTAATATTACACAAGAGAGTTATGCATAAATAATGAGCGAATTATTAAGTGCCGTAAAACCACTTTCACAATTGTCGTGCGACGGGTCTACGATGTAAAACCCCTTTCACAATTGTAGTGCGACGGACGTGCGACGGGTCTACGATGTAAAACCCCAAAACCCCTTTCACAATCGTCGTGCGACGGGTCTGCGATGTAAAACCCCTTTCACAATCGTCGTGCGACGGACGTGCGACGGGTCTATGATGTCAATGTGAGGACTATCGTGCGTCCGGTGCACGACCAATTTAAGAAATGTCTGCATCGTGCGACCGTCGTGCGACGGAAAACATTATTGTGGACCCTCGTCGTAGAGTTCAAAGTTGGACATGTTCAAAGTTTTCTACGGCGGGTGACTGCCGTAGGTCCATCGTGCGATGCCTAAACGTCGTCGCACGACGGACGATGGACGCACGATGGACGCACGATGGACGCACGATGGAAGTATGATTTGTTTCACGGTGATTATAAGGTCAAACTAGGCGCTTAGAATCATACCACTATCGTGCGATGGACGTGCGATGGACATACGATGGGCGTACGATTGTCGACAGTCTTGTGGACATTCAGTATCCTACGACAGCCGTGTGTCAATCGTACGACCGTCGTACGACGCTCGTGAACATAGCTGTCCTTTTTCAAAATTCATACACTATAGTACAATTCTAAGACAAAATCATATTCTAAGACCAAAATGTGTACTTTGAAAACAATTTAACCTCTCATGTGCGACACACATTGGGAAACATAACATTATGTTGTTGTACAGAGGTTGTTGTTCTAGAGAGGAAAATGTGTATACATATTAAAATGTTACTTCTTCTCGAACAACATGTTTATGTTGCTTAAGAAAGGTTGTTGTTCAGTGGATGGATGCTCTGAATGACAATTGCATTCCGCTACAAAATAAGATCTTAAAGTTGCCCGAGTGTTCTCATGCATGAATTTATCAAAGCAAGTCAGCAATTTAAAATGCCTGTTATTAAGATTCGAACATTTATTGCTTTAAAGTGAAACGCTTTCCTCATTTGACATTCAATAATGACGTCAACATCACCACTGTAGCACACAACATAAATAAAGTGCCGGCGAATACTATGACTGGCCATGCTTTGAGAAGGACCGTGTTCCGTTTTCACGTTCCGCATGCGGCCACGGATACCCTATTCCATGAATCCGCTAACTGACCTTTTTGAAAACGATGCCCTACTATACCAAGTATGAGCTTAGACACATTACAACGTCTTGTGGTGAATATAAGTTTTGAAACACTTGAAACACAAAAGTTGCTGTTGAACATAGGTTGTTGTTATGTATAAGTGTAATAAGTAGTAAAGAGTTACTTATCGAACAAAGTAGGACCCTAAACATATGATATAGTATTCTCAGTAGTACAAATTTAGCGTTCCTAGACTCCTTGTAGGCTAATGTTAGTACCAACCTGAATATCTCTAGGTTGTTTAGTCCAATTAGCATAAAATGATGTATTTTCATTACAATTGTTCATTGTACAACAATAACCTCTCTATAATTGGGACTTGTAATAAAAAATTATAAATTATGGCTGTGATTTGATTGCAATGGATTTGTATGTATGAAATCAATGATGCAGATCTAATTACTACATATGGACAGCGGCGATTTTTGCATTGAATTGTTCGTAAAATACAATGCTTTGCTACGATCTAGATTTGGATCTATTCTCTGACCGACGATAACCCGCCATGATACGCACCGTGGTATTATTCCATACATGTATTTTTCTCCACCCTACCATACGATGGACAGAACTGTATTTAGAATAGGTCCATTATAAATATAGGCCTACTTGCATAATAATAGACAAGATAAGAAGATCCAATCCAGTGATAACGTATATACAGTGTCCGTTTTAATATGGCTGCAGATCTTAATAATTTCCACTGTAACATAACTTGCATGGTTCCCGTTTCTTTTAGGGATTTGGTATCACCAGAGAGATGTTGATGGTGAAGATCGGTAGAGTAGTAAGGCGTATGGGGATTAAGACTCCCTTCAAGAACGGGATTCCTGGGAAGGAATGGGTGTCCGGGTTTGTATCCCGACACTCTGGCATTAGTTTGAGGAAGCCGCTGGCTCTGTCTACCTGCAGAGCCAGAATGTTAAACAGGACTGTTGTTGATAAGTTTTATGTAGATTTATGTGCTTTACTGAATGATGTAAATTTGTCTAATGACATTGAGCCGGCGGTTGCACATCCGATGTCTATTAGCCGATATCGGAAACCGATGTCAGGCCGACATAGCAACTGATATCGGACCGACATTGGACCGATATGTAATGTTTGCTGGGAGATATGTTAATAGAAGTCGAGAAGCTTAGCAACATGAAGCGAGAACTGAACTACAACCTTTACATCTCCTCCATGAATTGTCGGAAATATGTTACCCTCAAACAACAATACTAGTATCTGACACTAGTTCTGACCGAGTTCTATCTAAATCGAATCAACATTTTATAAATTATGGCTGTGATTTGACAGTGCGAATGCCGATACGTTCTGAACTTTATTTAAAAGGTCACCTGGTGTAGCCGGGATTGTGTCATTTAGACCAGTATTATTTGTCTATATAATGACGACATGTTTGAGACAATAAACATAAAAGAAGCGCCTATGATGTGCTTTCGTTTTGAGGTGAATAAACATGGTTGGAAGGAAGAATGAACGCAGCCCTGATCAGCCTCTGTATCATTGTACATCTCATGAATCAGACAAACATATACACGCAAGTTAGGTATACTTAGGTTACCAGAACATGAATTATTAATATATTTCGACAGAGTGATAATGTAGAGAAAACGCCAAGAAAGGGTTCCCAAGTAAAATTAAGTGAAAAGGGCCATGGTCGCCGACTTAATTGATGCCAGTTAATTAAAGATGGAAGAGAAAGCGCATTCTATTTGACATTTCCAGATTAGAAATTACCAACCAGGCGAGAGATAAATCTATCTCTACTGTTACTGTTCAGAGAAAATAATTCCTTAAAGTATTTTCTAAGACGCGTTTTGCGCAAACGTATCATTATATATTATGTCGTTCACTTGTTTTACGGCACGACGCTGTACAGTACTTTGATCACAAGAGGTTACAACTAATAACGAACTCAAACATTGGCGCGTGCAGAACTGAATCATAACGTTAAGACGGAATGTCGATTATCGCTAAAATACACTAACAATCATGAAGTACAAGTAAGTTTCAGTTAATAATGAGTTCAATGAAATGATTTCCGACTAACATGTGTATCAAAACATGCAACAATATCGACAAACGGAAAGGTCACCCATTTCCGCGACCCAAATGAAGCATGACTCTTTACGGACTAAAGATATTCGTACTCTGTATATGAATCGATGCATGCATGATGATTACTAACGTTCGAGGACATAAAGTCGTCGGGATCAAAAAGTCGTCAAGTATTTTAGATCTCGATGTTTGCCTCGTGCGGTATAGTGAACCCCCATTCTGTATTCGAATATTCTGTATAGAAAGTTCCCCCTAGCTGTTTCCTCGAGACACTCGATCGTAGAATCCATATTGCTTTCTATGAAAATGACAAACTTAACTTAATTCTGACAACGTAACATATTTACATCATATAATAATGTTAAAAGTCATTTTTGGGATGCGTCTAAGCCTCTCTATACTACCATTGCCCATTTCTTAATGCAACCTGAACCGCCTATAGGCTGCTATGTGAATCCGCATTCAAGTAGTTCCAGAAACTGTCGACATTCCCAATACTGCTACATATGTTTCTCCAAATTTTTAAACTGATTTAATTCAATCATTAACATTAATAATTTTGTTTATTCTAAGATCAACAATTACTTACTTTTGGTTACTTTTGGTGTGCTGAGTCTGGAAGTCTATGACTTGTTAACTCCCCCTATACGAGTTTCTATTAATGAGCCCGGTTGATATATTATATTCACATTAAAACGTTCAAGTCTCCATTCTTTATCCAGTTTAGATTTAAAACTGACAATAGTATCACAACAAACTGTACTGTCATTCAGGTCATTCCAAGCATTTATGCACCTAGCAGGAAATGAGTTCAGCTTTTTGGATTTGTTACATCCTTTCTTGTCGATTTTGAAACGGTGGCCTCTTGTTTTGCCGATTTTAAACTCGAAGAACTTGCGATAATCTATATCTTCAAAACCATGAATTATTTTAAACAAAGTTATTAGATTGTAGCGGTTGCGCCTATAGTTGAGTGTTGGTAAATTTAAATGTTCTAATCGTTCTCTATATGACAAATTTCTTAATGCTGGCACTAGCTTTGTTGCACGACGTTGCACGTTCTCGACCATTCGTAGATTTTTCTTAGACCATGTCCCTGGACTCCAAACAGAACCCCCATAGTCCAATATAGATCTCACTAAGCTTTTGTATAACGCAATAAATGTCTCTTTTTCAATTCGAGGAAAAGTTCTCTTAATCATTCCTAATAGCCTATTTGCCCTCTTCACGATCTGGCTTACATGCTTATTAAATTTCAGATTGCTTTGAAAAGTGATCCCTAGATCCTTTTCTTCTTGTACATTTGGTAAATCTTTTACTTGTCCATGTTTATCAGTCATTGAGTATGTGTGTGGAAATTTGATATTCCCAATTTGCATTGCTTTACATTTTGGCACTGAAAATTCAAGTAACCAGTCTTTTGACCATTCACCCAAAGTCCTCTTGAATAACATCTTGATCCCTTCTAGCGGTTATACAGAATAAATTTTGCAGTCGTCCGCAAAAAGTTTACACATTGCCTTCAATTTATCAGGCATATCGTTCACGTACAATATAAATAACGTAGGTCCCAAAACTGATCCTTGTGGAATACCGGAGGTAATATTTTTCCAACTGAAGTACTTCCCATCTATGCATACACGTTGCCTACGATCTTTCAAAAAGTTTTTAACCCATTCAATTAACTTTCCACCAAATCCATAACCTTGCATTTTCTCTATTAATCGTCTATGGGGAACTGTATCGAACGCCTTTTTGATATCCAAATACACAACATCTGTTTGTTCACTTTGGTCAAAATTTGTAACCCAGTCATCTATTACGTCCAACAGTTGTAAAACACAGTTCCTTTTGTTCCTAAATCCGTATTGACAAGTACTGAACAGATTTTGGTCATTCATATGATCCATAATAGTCTTACGAACAGTTTTTTCGCATAATTTACAAGGGACACTTGTTAAACTAACTGGTCGATAATTTGTTGTATCCGATTTCGCCCCTTTATTCTTGTACAAAGGCGTTATATTAGCTTCCTTCCATAAGTCAGGTACAGTTCCTTCTTCAAATGACTTGTTGAAAAAAATTGACTGGAGTGGTGAACTTAATACATCAGCTGTTTCTTTTAAGAAGTGTGATTATTGTGAAACTGTTTGTTAAATTGATATTTTTGCAGATAATCACTCCGCCGAGTCGATATCGAACTTGTTTCGTAATATGAAAATGATGTGTTCATCGAATGTCCCGGCTGTTTAGCTAGTTTTAGAAACTTCAGATCAGGGTCATGTGATGGTTTTATTAATGAATCGTATATCGTTTGCAAAGTACTGTTATGCAATCATATGGTGTGGCTATACTAGCCGCTTTCTAGAGATGTCTCACGCTGTGAGGGAAGTGATTCCTAGTACCTTTAAGTGTACTTAATGATCTCTTGTGAGAAATGTTGGTACCCTGTGCTAATCTTGTCAGGAAAAGGGATCTAGAGCAATGTAGTCTGTAACACACTGTCTGTGAACACCTTTTAACGTCTCTTGTTTGGTCGGCAGTTAAGATGAGCTGTTGACTTATCCTGGAATGTCTGCAGTCTAAGGACAAGCTGTAGTACCAACTCACAATTCTCTGCTAAGCTGCTGGTAGGGGGTAGATCTGCAATTTGTAGTTTTTTTTGTATGCTATCTGCCCTGGCGTCTGCAAGTGACGAGCATTTGAGTAGAAAGTGTTCTATACTTTTCGTCCTGTGTATCACATAAATTACATATAGTCGAACTATTTTGACGCATTTTAAGATTCTAGCAAACATTGAATTCAAGTCCCTTAGCGTGCGAACCGCCTAATTATAGGCCCTTATAGCATCATGCGAACGGCTTATAAATCAAAGCGCTGAAGGCCCGGTGTTGTTCGAATGATTGCATGCAGAGGAAGTATAAATAAACGTTGGTGTAGCTGTATTTTTTACAATCTTTATGTTTCTTATGACTTAATTGTACGTTGATTACTAACAAATACTATTTAATAATATAATTATGCTTGAATGCCTCGACACCAAATTTGTATAGACTGGTCATTCCATAGTTAACAGGAAATATTCAAATCTCTATTGTACAAAAACTGAGACGTGACTGCATTTTTGGTGCAGCAGGTAATTACATTTATTACTATATGTGGCTTTATTGAGTTGCTACTAGATAACAATCTGCGATGGTGCTGCGGGTAATTACATTTATTACTATATGTGGCTTTATAGAGTTGCTACTAGATAACAATCTGCGATGGTACAGCCGGTAATTACATTTATTACTATATGTGGCTTTATTGAGTTGCTACTAGATAACAATCTGCGATGGTGCTTCGGGTAATTACATTTATTACTAGATGTGGCTTTATTGAGATGCTACTAGATAACAATCTGCGATGGTGCAGCAGGTAATTACATTTATTACTATATGTGGCTTTATTGAGTTGCTACTAGATAATAATCTGCGATGGTGCTGCGGGTAATTACATTTATCACTATATGTGGCTTTATTGAGTTGCTACTAGATAACAATCTGCGATGGTGCAGCGGGTAATTAAATTTTTAACTATATTTGGCTTTATTGAGTTGCTGCTAGATAACAATCTGTGATGGTGCAGCGGGTAATTAAATTTATCACTATATGTGGCTTTATTGAGTTGCTACTAGATAACAATATGCGATGGTGCAGAGGGTTATTACATTTATCACTACATGTGGCTTTATTGAGTTGCTACTTGATAATAATCTGCGATGGTGCAGTGGGTAATAACATTTATTACTATAAATTATGTGGCTTTATTGAGTTGCTACTAGATAACAATCTGCGATGGTGCTTCGAGAACTTTTTACATTTATTGCTATATGTCACTTTATTGTGTTGCTACTAGATAACAATCTGTGATGGTGCAGCGGGTAATTACATTTATTACTATAAATAATGTGGCTTTATTGAGTTGCTTCTAGATAACAATCTGCGATGGTGCAGCGGGTAATTACATTTATTACTATATGTGGCTTTATTGAGTTGATACCAGATAATAATCTACGATGGTGCTGCAGGTAATTACATTTATCACTATATGTGGCTTTATTGAGTTGCTACTAGATAACAATCTGCGATGGTGCAGCGGGTAGGTGTGCGGTGTGTAGACAACAATGTCCGGGTTTGAGGTTCACTCAATATATATTTTTCTTTAACAATCACTTTTTTCTTCCTTTGCAAGTGTGCAAGATTATTTGGCTTATAAGTTCAATCTGATATTTGATAATAATCATATGAATTAAATATCAGACTGAACTTTTTAGCCAAATACTGATCCCTAGTATATACAGGGTGTTAAAAAAGTTCGTTCTTAAAGTTTAAGTTTCAATAGTTTATTTTCCTGATGTCGGAAGAATGTATAATTTTCAGGTTAAATTCCGGAGGGTTCTACCATTGCTTTAATGTTTTGAGCATTAAATGAAGCTATTTGTGTAAGCAATTGAATTGTACACTGTACATGGCTCAGATAAAATTTAGTATGAATTGAAATTTTGAGAACAAACTTTTTGAACCCCCTGTATGTTGTAGTTGGAATAAAATATTGATATAGCTGATCTCCCATTGTCACATAATACTAGATTGATCAGTTGTCCGCAAAGTTGCACAACATGTACAATCATCATGGATGAATTATTGAAAAAAAGTATATGTAATGATACGGCTGATCCCCAAATTAATGTCACATAAAACTAGATAGATAAGTTGTCTGGATGGTTCAAAACGGGTACAATCATCTTGAATGATTGGTGAGAAAAAATATAATACTAGATTTGGTGAGTTAGTCCAGGAATTTGCACAAAGAATGTATACAAAGTGTGTATATTGAACAAAAACAAGTAATGATACTGCTGATCATAATACTAGATTTGATCGGTTAGTCAGAGAAGGTGCAAAAGGCAGAGATTTGATCGGTTAGTCAGAGAAGGTGCAAAAGGCAGAGATTTGATCGGTTAGTCAGAGAAGGTGCAAAAGGCAGAGATAAGTTGCAAAAGGCAACAGTAGTAGAATTTATTGAATATTAAATAGATATTGCGCTAGTTGAGTCTGAGAATTAAGGCAATGACAAAAAGAAGTTATTAATTGTACTTCGCGCCAGTTTATTCGTGACAATACATTGCTAGGTATATAATATATGTTTATACCTAATTGTTTATCTAAGAATGCAATCGGATAGATTGTTAATGCCAGACAAAGGCGTGACTGTATGTACATGTGTAATTAATGTTGTAGTATCTTAAATACTGGTGAATTTTAAAGAGCTACATTTAATGATTCTGGTTCCAGTTTGAGATGTAATATAGGTAACGGACATCGTTATAGACTTGTATAATATAAGTAAAATACATTATATAATGAGATAGAAGCTGTATAAACATTTCTCCTTTGTTATCTCCCGAATTCAAATTTTGTTACCCCCGCCTGTAGAAGAGGGGTCACGTTCAATGTGACAATATACAGCGTCAGAGTACTGTTTTATCAAAGCACTTACGGAAAGCTTCATTAATAACGGAGATCCCAAATGCCTTAACGAAATTCTTGTCAAAAGACGTGCAACCGTCAAGTCAGTGCCAAAAGATGACACCATGCTCGAAACCATTAATTACCAGCAATATGAATAAATCGTTGCAACAAGAATTAGCCCAAATGAAGGCAAACATTCAGCTACTGCAACAAGATGTTTAAATGCTAAAAAAAGGAAGTCAGTACGACCAGAACAAAATACATGTCTTAATTAACAAGTGAGGTTGAAACTCTGAAAAATAATGCCTCCAACATAGTATTCTTTAGCACTACGAGGGTCGTTTTATTTAATACCCGGACGATTGCCATAGCGCTTTATTGAAACATGCAATTGTAATAAATTTTAGTTTGATAAGACTTACTCACCAACTTGATAATTTGACAAAACTTGGTATAATTTTATCTAACCGAACTCAAACTGTGGTTACTATAGTAACCCAAATAAGGGCTACCCAGCCTAGCCCTAGTTTTCAGTGAAATAAAGTGTTGATATTACAGGGTGCATGGTATAGTTGCCTATTTTCAACGGAAACATCATATAACGTTATGTCTACATCTATGTTATGTTATATAATGTTTTATGTCATTTCTGTACTGTTACTGTGTGTGAAGCACTGTTTAGTGACAATGGGCGTGTTTCCGTAAATATCGCAATAAAACCGAATTTGTTAGGGAAAAAACGATTATGATACAATTTTGTAAAAGTATTAGTCATACACCTTTAAAACTAAAGAATCTACTTCAGAGAAGACTTTTGGGAATATTGGTATAGGTAGGTTTCTGCTTATAAGCGGTTCTATGGTGACAAGAATCACCTGAAGATGATCACAGGCCGGGTCAATCTAACGTCAGAAACAGGAACGTGTCGTCGGTTAAACACCTGTGTGAGAGGTAAACAAAACTTGAAGAATATCTACTATTGTATTTACAGAACCATGCAAAATTATTGTTGATACAGTATTTAACACCACTACTGAACACCTTATAATGGTAAATATGTGTGGTTGTGTGACTTAATTAAATATTGCTGGCGAGACAACACTTGCCTAGGTTGGTTTAGAGACAAAGTTTGACTTTGTTGTCATTTAAGTTCTGCAATGTTGCATCAACTTGAAGTGTTTGTTTATAGATGTTACGTAATCTCTTATCCTCTTGGATTGTTTCAGTAAGGTTTTTTAGTAAATAAAATGATGTTGTTTTTGCTTCAAAACCCAGTATCAACCAACACCATGAGTATGTTGAGGTAATACGATTCCTGCGAGTTACGGGAGTCAAGCTAAATTTTAAAATGGAACTAATGGTGACCGAAAACAATATCAAGCTGATTTAATTCAATTCTACTGCATACTTTTACTTATTTGTTGTTTGGAAATAATGTGACAACAGGAATTATTTTCTGCACGGGATGTATTCCTCCTCGAGAAAATGTTTTTTATTCATTTTCGTTTGTGTACGTAACGTGTTGTTTGCATTAAAATATGATGATATGTAGTCATCAGTAAGTGTAGTGTATCACATGCAAATGTACTTGTAAAGTTACGATATTGGGTCATCCGGGGTCAAAATCTAGGTCACAAGGTCAAATCAGAGAAACACCATGTTAAGTCACTAGAGGTAATAATTTTGACCTAATCTTTATAAAACTTGATCACAATTATCATCTCAACAAAATCTAGGTCAATTTTGATATTTGGTCGTCCTGTGTCAAAAACTAGGTCACAAGGTCAAATCATAGAAAAACCTTGTCTAGTCACTAGAGGTCGCAATTTTGACCTAATCTTTATGAAATTTGGTCTCAATGATCATCTCAACAAAATATAGGTCAAGTTTGATATTGGGTTATCCGGGGTCAAAAACTAGGTTACAAGGTCAAATCATAGAAAAACGTTGTTTAGTCACTAGAGGTCGCAATTATGACCTAATCTTTATGAAACTTGGTCTCATTGATCATCTCAACAAAATCTAGGTCAAATTCGATATTGGATCATCCTTGAAAAAAACTAGGTCAAATCAGAGAAAACCCTTGTGTAGTCACTACTAGAGGTCACAATGTTGTCCTCATCTTTATGAAACATGATCACAATGATCATCTCAACAAAATCTAGGTCAAGTTTGATATTGGGTTATCTGGGGTCAAAAACTAGGTCACAAGGTCAAATTATAGTCATAGTCACTAGAGGTTACAATTTTTGCCTAATCATTATGAAACTTGGGTCAGAGTGATCATCTCAACAAAATCTAGGTCAAGTACGATATTGCGTACTAGGTCACTAGGTCAAATCACAGGGCTTGCATGCACTGCTACAACAGGTGAGCCCTTTGTGCAATGTTGTTATTGTCATAGCGACGGTGTATGGAACCAAACTTGAACAAAACATAAAAATACACAACTCCCATGATGTATTTAGGATACATACAACATTTTATCTGCCTTGGTCGAGTCCTTTTGTCTGAATGTCGCATTCATTTTTCCAAAGAGATGGAAGGATTGGTTGAAAAGCGGCTTGTTGCCATTGCGTCATATAGGGCCAAGAACTAGGTCACTAGGTAAATCACAAGGCTTGCATGCACTGCTTCAACAGGTAATCCTCGGTTTGTTACGACAACGAATGGCACCAATGATGGACTAGATATTGAACTTTGTGAAATATATCAAAAATATTTTGCAGAAAATCAGAATAATATATTGGTTGTTAATTGGATTGGGTACATATAAGTATTCTTCATCGAATGAGCTAAACTTGATCGCAAGGATCTTTTATTTTGTTAGCACTGGCTACGGAATTCCATTTTGGTGGGGGAATGCGTTGCACTCCTTCAGTATTATATACATAGAGCAATTTTGATTAGATCGACTGCTATGATATTGTATGGATAGAATTTCAATTTCCTGTGTAGTAAGTCACTGTGTAAAGCAGTATCTGGGGGTATTCATCATGTTCAGTGATATTTCTTGTTTTTACTTGTTAACACATGTACAGACACACAATCAAAAGTGGATTATAATTTGGTGGATAAGGCCAAACTTAAAATATTCTTTGTTTCTAGAATCGGTAGGTAGGTAAGTTAAAAGCATTTTTGGGAATGTTTCAGAATGATAGTTATTGGTCAAGACATACAAATAATGAAATTTAGTAATAACTTCAAGGTAATACCAAGTCTTGAATTTAAGATAGGTACCAAGTTTAGTAGAAAGAAACAAGCTGGTAAACAAAAAAATACATTTTCATCCCCAATATTTCATAATAAAAATAAGCAGGAAGGTTACGGTCAACAGTTGTTTTACACAATCATAGTGACAGGGTGAGCTTTTGTGATAACTCTTCATCCATCATGCGTCTGTCCACAATTTCTTGTGAACACATTAGAGACCACAGTTACGACCTAATCTTCATGAAACTTGGTCAGAATGTTTGTCTATATGAAATCTTAGTCAAGTTGGAAACTGGGTCATTTGGGGTCAAAAACTAGGTAACTAGGTCAAACCTTTGAAAAAATAATGAAACTTGGTCATAATGATAATCTCAGTTAAATTGAGGTCAAGTTTGATATTGGTCAAGCGGGTCAAAAACAAGGTCACTAGGTCAAATTATAGATGACCTTGTGTAAATCACCAAAGGTCACAACTTTGGCCTAATCTTTATGGATATTTGTCACAATGATCATCTCAACAAAATCTAAATGAAGTCATAGTTGGGTTTTCAGGGTAAAAAACTAGGTGATAAAGTCAAATTAAAGAATAACTTTGTGTAGGCACTAGTGGTCACAATTTTGGTATAATCTGTCGATATGTGTTATATGATATGAACAACAAGGTCCCTGGTTAGGAAAATATGATAACCTTGTACTTGCAACTGAGGCCGGCATTTATTGGATTCTTTGAAGTTGTCAACGATTTCTTATGTGATCATGAGGGCCTTCATGAACTATTATGCCAGGAGAGCAACCTAGGGCCCTTTGAATTTTTTCCCAGAATGTTCAAAATAATAATGAATACAATTATTTAACATGTTCATTATCGCATTATGAAACTTGCATTATAGTGTCCACTTTTAAACAGTTGCCGTTTCACTTACAAATATACCATCATTCATACAAATTAGATAGTGTAATAGATACTCGTTTTTAGCAAATAACTTGTGCTAAATAACAAGTTTATTGTACGCTGTGGGACATAAAATAGAACTTTGTAGAAATAATCAGCAATGTTTTTGCTTGTTTGGGAAAGGTACCGGTACCGGACAAATTGGGAAAACTTGCGGCATTTTTACTCAAATCGGGAATTTTTTAATAAGTTGTGAATTCTTAAAGATCTATCATATTTATGATAGAAATTAACATAAAATAGCTTTTGCATGATATGTCATGCATTTCCTCATATAAAATGCACAAATTATAATTTATGGCATGACTTGTGTGGCCAAGGTCTAATATCCGGATGTACCAGATTGGGAATTATTTTCCTCTGAAATTTGGAAAATGGATAATTTTTCTAATTGGGGGGGGGGGGTACCTAACACAGAAGGGGAAAAATTACTTAGAATTAAATAAAAATGAAGATAAAAAGGATCATAAACGGTACATGCTTTCAGTATTAATTCAAAATTATCAGATATTGAAGTAAAAAGAAACAGTAAAATAGACAAATACTGGCCTGGCTATCCTGCTTTAAAAACATAATTTGGCAACGTATCAACTATACAGCCACAGCAATTGACCTTCTTGCAGACGCATCATAGCCACATCCCCCCCCCCCCCCATAGTTACGGCATTCGTTGTAACTATGTGAGACAAGCTTTCATAAAAATGGCGTCTAATACTGAGATGGTGTCTTATACTGAGATGCCGTCTAATACTGAGATGTCTTATACTGAGATGCCGTCTAATACTGAGATGTCTTATACTGAGATGTTGTCTAATACTGAGATGTTCTCTAATACTGAGATGCCGTCTAATACTGAGATGCTGTCTAATGTCTAATACTGAGATGTCTGATACTGAGATGTCTAATACTGAGATGCCGTCTAATACTGAGATGCTGTCTAATGTCTAATACGGAGATGCTGTCTAATACTGAGATGTTGTCTAATACTGAGATGCCGTCTAATACTGAGATGTCTTATACTGAGATGCCGTCTAATACTGAGATGTCTTATACTGAGATGCCGTCTAATACTGAGATGTCTTATACTGAGATGTTGTCTAATACTGAGATGTTCTCTAATACTGAGATGCCGTCTAATACTGAGATGCTGTCTAATGTCTAATACTGAGATGTCTGATACTGAGATGTCTAATACTGAGATGCCGTCTAATACTGAGATGCTGTCTAATGTCTAATACGGAGATGCTGTCTAATACTGAGATGTTGTCTAATACTGAGATGCCGTCTAATACTGAGATGCCATCTAATACTGAGATGCTGTCTAATGTCTAATACGGAGATTCTGTCTAATACTGAGATGCTGTCTAATACTGAGATTCCGTCTAATACTGATATTCCGTCTAATACTGAGATGCCGTCTAATACTGAGATGCTGTCTAATGTCTAATACTGAGATGCTGTCTAATACTGAGATTCCGTCTAATACTGATATTCCGTCTAATACTGAGATGCCGTCTAATACTGAGATGTTGTCTAATTTATGATAGGTGAGTTATGAGACGCCAACCACCATCCGACTTGGGCACTACCCCTATAGGATATTTTCATGTTTGACAGCGGCGGACTCTTGAACGGACCGGCTATACGACCGAGGTGTACTTCACTCGCCAGTTTTGAATTAATGACTTGAAAATGTTCAAAAGCAGATTTAAGATTGGTTGCGAAAGATGCAAGCCTCGGACCCATATATTGTAATTTGAAACCTTTGGAGAACCCATGAATAAGCAATTCAGCATCAATGCGATTAGGATAGTATACCAGATATCTTTTTAAATTAGTGATTATAATTGGTGAATGGCCTAGGGCCCATATATCTAGGGGCTGCATTTCATGGCTTAAAGTACGGCTGCTTGAACTTGCCTTTAAAACCGGTAGCACGGAAGACGCTGGGCGGGCGGTGAAACCTTGCTTACCTGTATTACACAACCTGGAAGGATGGTCACCATTACATGACATACATACATGTTTGAAAACACAAACCGAATAAGAACATGTGCCTAAATTATAATCATAGCATTTCCTTTCAGGCATTCGGACATTTCCCATTTCTTGATTATCAGGTGAAGATATGTATAACAACCACAATTCATAATCAACAACTAACCATGCCTTTGTAGGATCAACTGACATTCTATGGCGAAATGGTTGGTCATAATTTTTCCTTACGAAACCCTTACACCGCTTTGCTGCTGACATGTATTTTAGCATTTGGTGAAATTTACATGTATCAGCATGCACTGATGTGTAAATACCAGTATAAATGACAAAAGCATCAGTCCAAGCCTCAATGCTATAAATTTTGCAAGCATTTTGCGATTTAAATACAATCTCGCCAGCTGCTGTTACAATCATAGCCTTAGGGTTATCCTCAAGCTTGGAGTCTAACAACAATGAGAGTTCAACATTTTCTCCAGCAATAATTTTTGACCTCAGTGATTGGGATACATTTTCCCCCAATTGACCTTTCTGCAGATGCATCGTAGCCACGCCCCCATAGTTACAGGGATTCCTTGTAACTACGCAAGACAAGCTATCTTCAAAATGGCGTTGAACATAGACATTTAGCACGCTGATGTTGGCACGATTCCACCAAATATTTCGCTATAATCACGATTTAAAAAGATATATGGTAAAACATAATTATGTGCCTCATAAAGTAAATAGATCTACGGGTTTTTATGCCCCCCTATCGATAGATGGGGAGGCATATAGTGATTCACCTGTCCGTCCGTTCGTCCGTTCGTTCGTCCGTTCGTCCGTCCGTCCTGGTTAACCCAAATTGACCGTTTCTTCTAGCATTAATATGGCTTGCTACAAAGCTTTCATACTTGCATGGATGTTGTGTATGAACAATCTCCACACGCCTGTTCCACCTAACCCCATTTTGACCTTCACCTAGACCTAATTTTGGACTTAGACTTATTTATGGACAAGGCTTCCACAGGGGGCATAAGCGTTAAGTGAACGCAGTCTTGTTTATTCTATAATTTCACGTAACTAGCTACAAACAGTAGCGTATTTTGTCGCTGGTATAGCAGAACTCACTACATCTGGAAATTTTAAAAGTGTAAAGTTATCCATGATTGTAAAATAGTATTCATGTTATGGATGAATGGATATGTAAATCTACGTACGAGGGGTGATCAATATATTCGTGAACTTTTCATCTAGCAATTTTGTTTTGTCAGCAAGACTCAAAAGCAAATTGACATTATTCAGTGTAGGATATCTCCAACTGAATGCACCTATAATATAGTTTTATTCATGTAATGGGTGCGTGACACATGCTGTCACATGACGTCATTCCAAGCGTCACCGTTTGAGCAGCACCAAGCTCCTTTCAGGACTCATATTCAACCAATGTATACGATTTATTATGCTCCCCGAAAATTCGGGGGAGCATATAGTTGCCGCTTTGTCCGTCTGTCGTTCCGTAGTTCCGTCTGATATTTTTGTCTGGAGCCTAACTCAAAAAGTATGTGAGTTATCATCATGAAACTTCATAGGTGGGTAGATCTCAATGAGTAGAAGTGCAGTGCTTAAGAACCACAACTCTACATAACCTATTTTTGGAGTTATTGCCCTTTGTTATTTTTCATACTTAGCTTTTTGTCCGGAGCCTAACTCATAAAGTATGTGAGGTATCATCATGAAACTTCATAGGTGGATAGATCTCAATGAGTAGAAGTGCAGTGCTCAAGAACCACAACTCTACATAACCTATTTTTGGAGTAATTGCCCTTTGTTATTTTTCATACTTGATTCTTGTCCGGGCTATAACTCAAACAGTATTTGAGATATCAATTTGAAACTTCATAGGTGAATATATCTCATTGAAGGGCAGTGCAGTTCACAAGAACCATGACTCTTCATTGCATATTTTTGGAGTTATTCCCCTTTGTAATATTTCATACTTAATTCATGTCTGGGCCATAACTCAAACAGTATTTAAGATATCATGAAACTTCATAGGTGGATAGATCTCAATGAGTAGAAGTGCAGTGCTCAAGAACCACAACTCTACATAACCTATTTTTGGAGTTATTCCCCTTTGTAATTTTTCATACTTAATTCCTTTCTATGCCATAACTCAAACAGTATTAGAGATATCAATTTGAAACTTCATAGGTTAATATATCTCATTGTGGGGAAGTGCAGTGCCTAAGAACCATTACTCTTCATAGCATATTTTTGAAGTTATGGCCTTTTGTAATTTTTCATACTTAATTCTTGTCCAGGTCATAACTCATACAGTATTAGAGATATCAATTTGAAACTTCATAGTTGAATATATCTCATTAAGTTATAGTGCAGTGACAAAGAACCATAACTCTCTTTTGCATATTTTTGGAGTATTTTTTCTGTGACAAACATACCACGGGGAGCATCACCCGTCACTGACGGCTCTTGTTTACTTTTAATACGGAAATAAGTCATAAATAGCCAACTCTGGAATTTAAGGCGGAATAGAAATTGTCTCGTTGCGTTACTGGACTTAAAACTCTGAAAAAAAGCGGTTGGCTTTACATGGTAGCATCATCCCGATGAAGAAGGAATCACGACCTAACACGTTTAGAGCGCAATTTCTAAAGAACTCCTTTCAAATGGAATGAAAGATTTATTGTTTTGTAATCTATACTGATCGTAGAGTTCGCCAGGAACATATCGTTCAGAAATATGACTCTTTTTCTCAGAAATTAAGGAGGAGTATACCTAACTATGTCTTAATTCTTCCGTTTATTCTTATTTTGTCATGTCATGTGTAGATCACTGATTTGGAGTGCAAATAATCCCCATACATGTTGATCAAGTCATCTTCTAGCTATCGCAAGGATTTTCCAAGTTAGGCGTTAATTTTAATGAAATGTCGTTGCTCTGTGATTATTTATTGTCTGTCACGCTTGACGGCGCGCACTGCACCTTGGTCACAATAAGTGACGTCATCAAGAACATTGTGAGATAATTGATAGATATATATTGCCTGGTAATTTCATTGTTCTAGAATCAATATTTAAAAAGTTAGAAGGAAAGTCCTCGAATATATTGATCACCCCTCGTATGTATCATTATTACGATATTCCACACAAAAATAGATCTATCCATGCATCGTTCACCCACTGCAAACATACATGTGTATATCAAAGCTTCGCTATATAATATGTGAGCTTATTAATAACAGGAAGTTAACATTTCAATGTCGTAACATATTTTATTACATCTAGTAGAATACAAAAGAGTACAAAACAGGGAACAGTATGGGGTAGAGATAGTGATGCATATAAATTGCTATATGCTATAGATTTGTAGTGGTATGTGTTGACAGACCTCTGGTCTATAGATACTTTGAAATGAACTTATATCTACATGTACGTATATAGCATGATTTACAATAGCTCGACCATACATACTTTTATATAAGGCTTTAAAAATCTAACGTTTTAGGCTATATTTTTTTTATAAAATTTGGAAATGGAATGCATTTAGAACCACAAGTTTATCTACTAAAAAGCGCTTTTAAATAACTTTTACATACTTGACCAAAAACAACATATGTCCAACATTATAAAACACTTCACAACCAGCTTTGTCGGGAAAAATTCACACATTCTCGTTATTTGGAATGTATGCGTCCTTATTCTATGACAAACAATTAATACGTGCCTAGTTCTTTAAAAGACATTTTTTAAAACAGCCGTATTAAATTATAGACGAAGTTTTCTAGTTTCTCAACATGCAATTATAAGAATTGTTTTATTGTAAATATCGATGATATAAATTAATATTGCTTCTAACTCATACTAATAATATATCAAAATATACATAATGTAGCTCTTACTTCCGAGGCTCTTAGGGTTTAATCAATTTATTTACTTTCATGACATTGCAATCAAATCAAAGTTGAAATTCTCTAGTTTCTAAACATACCAATATATTGAAAATGTATTCAATATTAATGAAATACTGCTTAATTGAATATTGCAATATTTCCATTGATTTTAGTTTGTCTAATGTCCAGGTTGTCCTACAAAATGGCGGCGATAGACCGTAAGCAAAATGCTGCAATTTGATTGGGTAACGCCACCTGTCAATCAAAATAGGCAGAAAGGTCAATTGGTCATGAATGCTTAATACATTTTTACATGAAACGGGCTCGGGACTTCTAACCTCAGTAACAACAGTGTTTAATATAGGCACTGTTATACCTGGCTGTTGCTGTGCTGAAGTATCTTCCCTAACCGTAGCAGATGGAGTATTATCAACCGTGGGTATCTGTTTTCACTAACACTGGTCTGTTACAACTCGTCTACATTTCTTTTCTTTCCCCATCGTTGGGCCACCATCTCACTCAATTGGATCATTAGTATTTACCAGATTGATTACCAAATCTGCTGCTTGGAAAGTTGGAATGCAATTACGTGATCAAATAAGCGACGTCACAAACATGACGTCATTAAAGTTGCCGTCTAATACTCTGAGATGTTTAATACTGAGATGCCATCTAATACTGAGATGCCATCTAATACTGAGATGTCTAATACTGAGATGCTGTCTAATACTGAGATGCCGTTTAATACTGAGACGCTGTCTAATACTGAGATGCCGTCTAATACTGAGATGCCGTCTAATAACTGAGATGCCGTCTAATACTCAGAGATGTTTAATACTGAGATGCAGTTTAATACTGAGATGCCATCTAATACTGAGATGCCATCTAATACTGAGATGTTGTCTAATACTGAGATGCCACCTAATACTGAGATGCCATCTAATACTGAGATGCCATCTAATACTGAGATGCCATCTAATACTGAGATGCTGTCTAATACTGAGATGCCGTTTAATACTGAGACGCTGTCTAATACTGAGATGCTGTCTAATACTGAGATGCCATCTAATAATGAGATGTGGTCTAATACTGAGATGCTGTCTAATACTGAGATGCCGTCTAATACTGAGATGCCGTCTAATAACTGAGATGCCGACTAATACTCAGAGATGTTTAATACTGAGATGCCGTCTAATAACTGAGATGCCGTCTAATACTCAGAGATGTTTAATACTGAGATGCCATCTAATACTGAGATGTCTAATACTGAGACGCTGTCTAATACTGAGATGTCGTCTAATACTGAGATGCTGTCTAATACTGAGATGCCGTCTAATACTGAGATGCCGTCTAATACTGAGATGCAGTCTAATACTAATACTGAGATGTTTAATACTGAGATGCAGTCTAATACTAATACTGAGATGCAGTCTAATACTGCAGGACTTTTTTTCTGCTGAATTGTGAAGAGGCCCAAGCCCTTTTGTTTTGTGAAAATTTAGCGCCAAAATTCTCCAAATTGTGAAACAGTAGGCGCATGGAAAAAACTTAACGCGATAAATCATCAAATTATGATACAAACTTTTTCAGATGTTAGTTCATTTTTAGCTCCACTATTCATAGAATAAGGGGAGCTATTGCAGTCACCCTAGCGTCGGCGTAACACTTTTGTTAAAGTTTAGTTACAGGATTTTAACCTCTTATATTCTCTAAGTCCTTCGAGATGTTGCTTTCATACTTTGCATACTTGTTTGCCCCCATGAATCCAACCCCTACACAGGAGAAGATAACTATTTAGCATTTTGTTGAAATTATGCCCCCTTTTGGACTAAGAAATGCTTATTTGTTTGCAGGAGTAGGTAACTCTATCAGGCATTTTGTTGAAATTATGCCCCCTTTCTCTACTTAGTGCAAATAGTGCAAATGTTAAAGTTTAGATACGGGTTTTAACCTCTAATATCTTCAAAGTGCGTTGACATATTGATTTGATACTTTGCATACTTGCAACAGTTCACCATCATGACCCAAACCTATAAAAGGGGTAGGTAACTATCAAGCATTTTGGTGAAAATTTTGATGAGAAAATGTATTTGTGCGTATAAATTCCTACGCGCTGTAAAATGACTAATGATTTTTGAGGGGCGATAAAAATGTCACTGTTGAAAGTAACCCGTTGAGCAGACGAACTTAACACAATTCATGGTTTTAACATTCATATTACAGTTAAGCTAGAAACTCCTAATCTAACGTCTGCTTGTCTTTTACTATTTACGATATTTTGCATTTGTTGATAGTATTGATCCACGTTTCGTGCTTTAACTTACCAGAGATCTTCAGCTAAATAGTTTGGATCTACCATTAGAACAACCCTTTTCCAAGCGCTGTTACATAAATTTTCCCGCCGAAAGTCGAGACCATATGAGTTATTTATGTTTCGTCCCCATCTTATTCGTTCGCGCTATTCGCACCATATCCAGTTCGTACGCAGGTATAAATATGGAATAAGGACTCTGTGTAAGCAGTTTTTAGTTTCTATATTTTTTTCTACAGCAGGTATATTGCCTTTATGAGTTCTAGCGGTCTTCGAAATTAGCTTTTCAATTGTACTATGCCAGTCGGGCGGGTTACTTGCAGAAAAACACCTGCCCGACAATTTTTCTACAAAATGTAACGATGGGCTCATACATCAATAAACTAGCAAAAAGGAGAAAAATAGCTAAAAGTCAGGTAAATAACTGATTACCCGATGAAAGTACTTGTTCTACAGGGAAAACCATCTTTTACACAAATAATAAATCTGGATATACGATGTCATCACCTCCCGATGCTGAGAATTCAGCATGAACGTGCACCCAAACCGTTTCGTACCCAAACTTGCCAAACACAATGTCAATAATCATCCTTTATGAATCATGAATAGTTATATAACAACATGTGTTCAGTCAAACCTGGGGTACTACAGAACTTTAGTATTTGTTTACTTTTTACCGGAAACGAAATTAAAATAAATATTTACGAATAGAAATTATTTTTAAAACGGAAAGTCGGTCGAATCAACGGAAATGCGGTTACGAAAACAAGCGTCTGGCTGAGGGCGCCCTCTGGTGGAAACTATTTCTAGACGATACGTCATATACCTGGTGATGTTGTTTAGGCTATTTTTAGCCTCGTAAACAGATTTCGGATTTCCGACAAAGATAATGATTTTTCGCGAGTGTAAATATGTATTTTTAAACGTTTTAGACAAATTGCATTGGGATTTTTTTACTCGCTAAGTCGGGAGACGTTAATGGAGAATGTTACAAGCCCGAATCGAAATTTAACCGCCATGGCGATCGGGCGAGTCCTAATTTCGAAGACTGGTTCTAGTATTGTGATGGGTCCGTTGAGGTGTGACTTGAATGATTCAGCTGCTATTGCGTCTCAGAAACCTTGTCACAATATTAACATTTGTTTTGAAATTCATTACCATTAAAATATAAAACCCTATAAATTAATACCCAGAATTGCGATTTCCCCCAGTTTCAGTACTTTGATTTTTCTGATCTTTTAGCTTCAGATACTTTATATTGATCTTTATATTATTTACGAATACTATTATATTTAGTGCATGATTTTACGAAAATTATTCTATTCGTTCTACTTTTTGTTCTTAAAAAAGCATTTCTTGCTTCTTCGAACACATTTTGAGCCGTATGACAGTTTTAATTAAAACATTTTAGTTTCTTATTTTTATTTAGCCCTGTTTGATTTCAACAGGATTGAACATTTATATTTTTTGAGAATAATGATTTGGCATTACTAAAGTTACACAAGTTATAGTTAGAACATATTAAGTAAATATTAATAATTAAAGAGGGCGGAGCGAGCGAAGCAAACATTCTGCATTCTGATTGGCCGATAGAAATTTGCGCGAAAGCATGGCGTCAAGTCTGTTAAGAGAAAATTTTAATGATTCAATTTTCATTTTAAAATAACCGCAAAAATTCGGCGTTTGCATTGGCTCATAATGTACCGTAAATAATCGGCCATAAGTCGCATGCAGCCATAAGTCGCAGGGTGACTTTTGACTAAAAAATCGAGGTTTTGTCAAAACCCTTTCATAAGTCGCCAGTAGACTTTTCAATTGCTTGAATCCAAATCCACAAACATTTTTGTTATAATGTACAAGTTATGTACAGAATCAGTTGACCATTTAGCCTCCATGATAATGGGAACGGCAGAAAAAATTGGTACAATCCACAAAGGAGGAATAAAAGGTGGATTCACAACAAGAGATGTTTGTAAAACACGTATGCCCCCATTGCAGCCCAATAGTAAGAAATGAAGTTAATTTGTCTACTAGAGTGTTTGTGTTTTTGTTGGTTATTTGAATACTTTCTATGTTGTTTTGTAACATTCTTTGGAATTCTGGTACCTTAAGTTTTCTTCATTGAAAAATATTTTTGTATTGTCATTTACATTGATATTTGCAATTATAGGTTCATTGCAAGTTTGTGCTTTTAAGAGAGAAAATACTATAGCATTGTAATCAGAGAAGTTGCTCCATTCTGTTACATAAAATGTTCTTATTTTATTGATATTACTTACGGTTGTTAATAAATAGTCTGTTGCACTCATACCTCTAATGGAGTAAAATGTAAAATTACCGACTGAATCTTGGAGGAAACAATCATTTACAATAATATTGTGGCAGGTATGATTTTATTTCCATATAAACTAGTTGGTTTAATACCAAATTTAACTATACACAGTAATTACTGGTTTTACAGTATATAGAGTGTGTACCATGATTGATTTGCTGGTGACTATTAAAAGAAAACTTGTGTTTCATGGAGTTCTCATGCTTTCTACCCTTGGAAGGGTATATAAAGGTGTGTCAACACAGTGAGTCTTGGTGTATACATCTTGACCTTTAAAGCAAAATTTACCGCTTTAATGCATTGACGACTATCCAATGAATGTGTCGTACATCTCCCGAAAATGTATGGTTGAAGTGTACTACTCATCACTACACCATACATTTTGACTTAAAGGTCAAGGTGTATACACCAAGACTTACCGTGTAGACGCACCTTAAGGCGGAGACAGAGATGCTTCTGTCTCAGTTCACAGACATTTTTTTACAACAACAACAACAACTTTTATTCAGCATTAAGCAATTATACATGCTTCTAGCCTACATATATACATAATAGAGATTTTTAGCCGTCGCTGACGCTGACTTCGGGGAGCGAGAGACGAGCGAATGTAGGGGTTTTATCAAACTAATTTAAACTTAAAAAGTTAAAGGGGAACTATGACAACTAATGAAACTGACCTATTGAGACAAACCAATTTCCTATTAATGCCTGTTCATTTTGTCACTTAACAACGAAATAAAGCATCGGTACTATTACATTAGTACAGTGTAATATATTTTGATAGCCCTGAGCTGTGGTTAAGAGTTTACTTCGTGTTTGTCTTGAATTTTGGTAAAGAATATAGTGTTATGCTGCGTAATGCTGTGCCTTTAACAAAATCACATCAACACGAGAATTCCATGCGTCAATATACACCTGTCGTGACTAGCAATACCATCAAACTGTCAAGCACCGACCAGCAGTTTTTACGCAGTTTTTACCGGGGGGGGGGGGGGGTCAACCAGCATTTTCCTCATATGGTTGTCCTGATGGATTCATAGAATTGACAAACCTGAGTCTCAATATACATGTATTAATGATTCATAGAATTGACAAACCAGTCTCAATGTACATGTATTAATGATTCATAGAATTGACAAACCTGAGTCTCAATGTACAAAGTGCATTTTCGTAGTATTATTATAAAATTTAACACGAGGCACAAAAATGTATACATGTATAATTTTATGTATATGTGCATGTATTCAAATATACATTACGAATCCCTAGACGTTTGCAAATATAGTCTAGATACATTTTATATCGACTTCGCCGGCCATCAAAGTGACTAAATTGCATAATTAGGCAAAAACTTTATCACTAATAATAGCAAATATTAAAACTAATTAAAAATAACCAGATCTATGGTGTTTCATGATCCGCCCATGCAGCTTGTAAAATTCACATCAAATTATCTTTGAGTCGACCCCTACGTTTAATCTGATGTTCGCTTCTCGAAGTCCGAAGTCAGCGTCAGCTGAAAAACTCTAATAAACAGATGTAGTGAATTAGACATGAGAATTTTATGGAAATATTCTGATGAGAAGCTAAGACAAGAAAGAATCTGATATAAAGCATGAATTTATATAAATGTGTTTGCAATTCATTTTTAAATAATATAAATAAATACAATGAGTAGTGAATAATTGTTATAGTCCAGAGAATTTAACACGACTCTCGACCTTCAATTAGCATAATTTAACAGCTGATACATTGTCTATATTTATAACCCAGGCTGTATGTGTTCATAAGCAGGGAATATCACGAAGACACTCGAGGTGTAAATACCAACACAAATCTAAAGAACTGATATTGTACGATTTGCTCGCAGAAATTTATAATTTCAACACAAGTACCTTGTAATATATTCATTCATGCATAAAGGTCAGAAACCGTCTGCAATGGCTGAACCAACGTACCGAGATCTGCTAACCAAGTTCGCATCGAAGACGTGGAAATACTTCGGTATTCTGCGAAAGCTGTCTAAATAAATCATTAACTAGTCATTGGAGTAAGAAGACATTGTTTGGTGTTATTTAACTTGTTTCTGTCGCTATTTAATAACATATTATTTGTTTTAAGTATCTTCATGCACCCTTGTCTATGTATGTACATTAGTGTTTAACAAAGTATGTATGCTATGAAAGTAAAAAGTCTCTGAGTACGCCAGTCTTTGTCTTCGTGAAATCGGTAAGTGCTGATTCGTGGTTGGATCTGTGAATCGCTCACCCTGACTTGTTGATAAGATCGGATCGACACTTACCCGACAATCCACAGCCCTATATTTAAGTCAGTGTTAATATTATCAACAATATCCTTTATAAACGTCATAAATTGAAGTGGTTAACTAGGATCGCCTTGTTTTACCCCTTGAGTAGAATTAATATGATCTGGATAAATTTGCCTGTTATGTTTTATCAATGTTCTTACAACTTAGTACATACTTTTTAACGCATTTACCATTTTCATACTGATATTTTCTTTAATGAATTTTTGTCATGATAAGTTTCAGTTTATCTTATCGAAACATTTTTCGTAATCAATGATAATGCTGCATATTTTTTACCGGAATGTAAGGTTTTTGTAATACAGTAAAACCTCGGTAATACGAGCAGCGATTATTCGAGCAACCGGCCTAATTCGAGCAAATTTCAAAGTCCCGACGAATTTGCTCTATATTGTACATTAATTTATCCCTCTAACTCGAGTAAAGTTATTACGAGCATCCGGTCTAATTCGAGCGCAGGTGTCGGTCCAATCAACAATTTTCAACGATAATTAATTACCTTATCTCGAGGCAATCATCCGAGCGAAATTTCACACCTCCGAAAAATGTCATACTATAAAATTTTGTTACGGTCCGTATTTTTCACACATCGTGATAATCACAGTTTATG
The DNA here is from genome assembly GCA_947247005.1 of Spisula solida. Lineage (NCBI taxonomy): Eukaryota > Metazoa > Mollusca > Bivalvia > Venerida > Mactridae > Spisula > Spisula solida. The sequence goes on along the minus strand of OX365947.1, from coordinate 16,458,226 downwards.
ACAATAGCGTAATCCCTAACACTTAAATTGATGTCCGTGTTTTCGATCCGTTACATTAAACACGAAGTAGAAGATATTTAATTAATGAGCGTGATTTAAACTACGCATACGTTTTAGAACAAGTTCAATAGGCAACAATTGGGAACATTAACTTATACGAGAACTAGAATTATTATTTGCAACATCGTTGCTTCGAACGTACTGACACGCACATACTTTTAAATTATCGTAAGATAAACCGACGTCCATGTAGAATCTTAAATATCTAGGCTCCGTTCGTTATAAAACTGCAAGTAAAAATCATTTCAAAAACTTTTCATTTCCCGTATTTCATGAAAACCTGCGAATGTAAGCTTACGTACAGTACAATTTCACGTGTCTGATACTGAATAAGTGAAGTAGATCAAGTCCGCGATTAAATCCAATTCTTATCAAACAACCCTGAAGAATACAAAATTCGTCGACTTTGTACAGTAGAAAATTAAATGTCAATTGAATCTACACTATGCGCCGATTGGCGAATTCATACCGCGGTTACATATTTATGGAACTCTGACTAAACACTACTCCCAACTGTACCGGCAATTTCTTTGATGTGCGGCGCGTTTGAAGTCAGTCGAAAGACCGCCGCGTTTGATGTCTCCAAATTGTCGCGCGCGTTTCAATTGGAAACCACAGGGATATAACTCATTCAGCTAAATATCATGTCCTAAATAAATTATCATAGATAATATAGTGCATGTTTTTTACTCAATGAGCCGTATCCCTATGCTGGAAACTGGATCGACTTTGCATCCGGGTTTTATTTTATCACGTGCGATTTTTGTGCGTAGGTGTTTGTTCAAACATGTAGGATCTATCGTGCGCTTTGGGTAATGTTATCTTTTTGCCAATGCGAACATTTATTACAATTTTACCGTTAAACGGAGTTTGATATTTAATGTAAAAAGATTCATTACGACTTTCATATGCAATTTGTTCAATTCGGCAAATGTCCACACGATTCAAATTGCGTATAGACTTGATAAACAATGACAGTATTCGTAGTTACAACCAAATACATGTATCATACGTGTTTTCATTATAAACACAGTTACACTTAGTCATAACAACAATTCATCATAGACTTCGGATATTTCGAGCACCTGGCTTAACTCGAGCATTTGGCTTGTCCCGATGGGTCCTCGAGATAACGAGGTTTTACTGTAATTGTAAAAAAAATATGCAGCTGACTGTGCTTTTCTGTTTATGGAAACCAAATTGACATTTTGTTAGTTTTTCGTGTGTTTCACTCCATAAATGGATATTATATCATATGAGGATTTTATAACTGGGGGGAACCCCCAGTATTGTTCCGCCCAGTATTCGTACTACATACCAACTCTGAAATCACTATGATTTTAACCATTTGATTTCTCCACAACCAATTCATCTGAGCGAGAAACATGTGCGAGCAAATCTCAAGCAATATCGTCATTTTGAACCAAATTAAAGAAAATTCGTTCATTACAATTGAATTATTTGTTTGTATTGTTTGAACTTTTTGAAAGTTTTTTTCGATGAGTAAATGTATTTGTGTGAATAAATTGCTCTTGTTAATTTAGATCTGTAATAGATCTACCATACGCGTACATATGATAAACTTATTTTTCAATACACTTTACAGTTATTCAATGTTCTATAGCAGTAAAACAACTAGAACTGCCCTATGTTCAAGGAAAGTAACCTGCAAACATGTTTAACAATCACGGGTTTTTGTCGATATAATCCTTTGTTGTACGCTTTGTTTGCGGCATACAATTTGAAAGTACTAATTCCCGTTTTTTCCGTTCTCAGTTTGAAATATGTACGGATGCACAGATTTTACTATTCACATTCTTTTGTTTGCCTCTGTCCGCCATTTTGTTTATTACATAAATACCCGCACACCACCTCCGGATATGGTTAGCCAAACTTGGCGTACGTGACAAACATGTTTTTTTAAACATACCGTTAAATGAATAACAGGTGCGTACCAGGTGCGAAACGTACGTCACATAATGTTTCCTTGAACGCAAGGCTGATATAATATCATGTATATTATCATGTATATTTCAGGTATCAGTGTAGATCTACATGTGCATCCATACCAGTGAATTTTAATTGCAGGAATTGGAAAGTATTATATCGGGGTTTCGCCAGCAAGCCAGATCAGTGAGGTTCGTTTGGGGGATTGAAAAATGAATCGTAAATGTTAATCAAGTTATGTTTGCAACGTAGAACAAAAAGAAACATTTAAAACATGTAAGATTCATGTTTGAGAATTTTATAGTTGCAAATAAACGTACAGAACAGCTCAAATTGATATAGGCTAATCGTGTGGATCCTTAAGTTACACTGAGGTGCAAATATTTCCCAGAGTCCTGTTGAACGCTGGCGCAGTCAATAAGCGGATGTAGGGTGAAAGTTAGATGTTATCGTTTGCCTTGGATGGTTGTATCCGGTGTTACATGTATCTGGTTTATTTGGACTAATACATTTAAACATACACTGGAATAAATTCGATCAGCATCCAAACGGCAGAAAAACACTAGAAATTATCTGGCCGCAGAAAACTATTTGACTTGTACTTCCTGCATGCATTCATTCCAATCGTGAAATCTCGGCCATTTCCATTTGTCTCCGGTAAACATTTCAATGCATACAGGCCGAGGTGATCAGAATGGTATTCATTGGAACACCTCCAGGGATTTCAGTGCTTTGATTATTTAAATGTGTTATTAACTATAGAAATTTTGAATAAGAACCCACACCTGGTAGGTGGGATTCGAACCCAACACCCACGGTACTTAATACTGAGGTACCCTATACTGATTATTACATCACTATATATGTTCTCTAGGTGTACATGTATCTATTAGATACCGATTTATTTCAGGACGTGAAATGTACAATGTCAGATTGTGTGAAGTGCAGTGTCAATGAGGACAGCTACCTTCATTTTACATTTGACTTCAGTCAAAATGTAAGTCTCCCAGATCATTCAAGACAGATGGGTTCACTATATTTTCTTTCATTATGCAAGGTTCAGTTCTTTGGTTTCCACATTGATAGCATTCCACTTCAGCTCAACTTTTTGGTGGATGAAAATGAAACGATAGGACAGGATGGAACCAGTTGACATGACCCTAACTTAGTCATTTCCATGGTTGACTGGTCACTGGAGGAACATGGTAGTGGAGCAGTGAATTTTTCTATTCATTCCGACAATTGCCCAGGTACATGATTTTGACAAAATATATTGAATCAGTTATTAAGATATTGGGTAAATTCATACTTATTATACCCCCACACAACGAGTTGTAAGGGGGGTATACTGGATTCAGCTTGTCCATCTGTCTGTCCGTAGACGCATTCTTGTTGATGCAACTCCTACAGTTTTGGCAGGATTTCGCTCAAACTTTAACAGATGAACAACCTCAACATATAGATGTGCATGAAGAAAGGAATTTGAGGTGCCATGAATTTTGGCAAAATTACGGCCCTTTGCCTGCGGTGGTATATTAGTCTGCCGATTGGCGACGGCTCTAGTTTTAATTTCAGGATTCACACTGACAACACAATTGACATGTAAATTCATCTATTTTTAGCTCACCTGAGCACAAAGTGCTCAAGGTGAGCTATTGTGATCACCCTATGTCCGGCATCAACAATTGGACTGTTAACACTCTAGAAGTCACAGTTTTCATTTAATCTTTATAAAACTTATTGACAATGTTTGTCTCTATGAAATATAGGTCAAGTTTGTAACTGGTTCATTTGGGGTCAAAAACTAGGTCACTAGGTCACATCAAAGAAAAACCATGTTAACACTCTAGAGGTCACATTTGTGATATAATCTTTATCAAACTTGGTCACAATGTGTATCTCTATGAACTCTAAGTCAAGTTCGTAACTGGGGTCAAAAACTAGGTCACCAGGTCACATTGAAGAAAACCCTTGTAAACGCTCTAGAGGTCACATTTGTTACCTAATCTGTATGAAGCTTGGTCACAATGTTTGTCTCTATGAAATCTACCTCAGGTTTGTTGGGTGATCTGGGGTCAAAAACTAGGTCACCAGATCACATCAAAGAAAAACCTTGTTTGTAATCTAGGGGTCACATTTTTTACCTCATCTTCATAAAACCTGGCCATAAAGTGTGTATTTGTAAAATCTATATCAAATATTAAGGTCATATCATAACAATTACTGATTCTGTCTTAACTGCTTGTCATCAGGTGAGCGCTTTAGGGCCCATGGCTCTCTTGTTTGTTGCGTTATTTTTAGTTGAACATTATCATCTGTTTCGCTGAAATTAATAGTCATAATCTGACATTGTTGTTTTACAGGGCAGAACAAGAACAAAATTAATATATGCTTGGGTATTTTATGTGGAGAGCGATGACTGGACATAGTGAAAACATAGAATTCCTGATGCAGATTTCAGGTTAGTTTGTTCAAGCGATTGTTTTAAGTATGTCCTACCATCAGTATTTAAGGCATACAAAATCTACCCAGCTACATTAATCTTACACCTGGCCAGGAACAACAATCATGTGCTGAGCCTTAAGCAAATTGAGTACCATTTTAACTACTTGTATGTTGAGGTCTGGGATCGAGCCCGCAACCTTCAATTCTCGAGGCAGAGGCTTGAACCACTCTGCCACCAAGGACAATTTAAACTGAAAAGTACACCAATTCATTTAACAACTTATGTTTTTATGCCCCCGTATCGATAGATGGGGAGGCATATAGTGATGCACCTGTCCTGGTTAACCCAAATTGACCGTTTCTTCTAGCATTAATATGGCTTGCTACAAAGCTTTTATACTTGCATGGATGTTGTATATGAACACTCTCCACACACCTGTATCACCTAACCCCATTTTGACCTTCACCTTGACCTAATTTTGGACTTATTTATAGACAAGGCTTCCACAGGGGGCATAAGCGTTTATTGAACGCAGTCTTGTTTTCCATAGCTTACGGATAGTGTTGTTTATTTGACATGTACAGTCATTGAACTCTTGAGACAAAATATTGTAATAAAGCTTATACATTATCTTATCATTTTAGCTACTGGTTTGCAAAATGTATGACAAGATTATAGATAAAATAACCAGAACATGTTTTGTATTATTGTCAGGTCATACTCATTGTTTAGTTGATGCAGGGTTTGCTCACATAAAAAGGCTGTATCGTTGTACTGATACTGAGACCATGGATCAACTAGAAGACCTCATCAACAAGTCATCCAAATCAAACTTGACTGTAAGATATCCACTTTGGTGTTTGTGGAATTGGAAAGTCTTCTTGGACAATACTTTCAAACCAATGAAAGGAATAAGGTATTTGAAGCAGTTTCATTAAGCAGCTACATTTGTAAGATATGAAAGTATTAACCCTTTACTCCATGGATCAGCATTTTTATGCATCTACATCTACATGTACCATGGTTTATGCAGATACATAGTGTCTGATGCATCTATCACATTTCCATGCAAATAGCACAGTCAGTATTAAAGTGTCAATCACCGATTATTTCCAATAACTTGTTTAAAGATGGTGAACACAATGTCAGATCAATGTAGTCCAATAGAATAGAGTAAATGGTTTATATTTATACGATCACACTTTGCTATTTTATTGGCATCAACTTATGAAATTTTGTCATAATGATCATCTGATGATCTCCAATAAATAGGCTAAGTCATATGTGTCACTAAGTCACCTTGCACACGGGCTGCATATAGTATGATTTGGCCATGTTTTTTCAATCAAAATATAATTAAGTTCAGTACAAACTATACATGACGATACTAAATTGACTCATATCATACTAATTATTGCTTATTGTGGATTTGTATTCTGAAGGATCCCACCTTCAAATTTACAAATATCCTTTGACCTGATGAACTTCCTTCAGGTGGAATGAGTGATAGCAGAAGGTAATATTTACACCGATCAGATAGAACATTTGTTAGACCTGCATTTCAGACCGTTTGTCTGACCTGCATTTCAGGATGAACTTTGTCCACGGTAACAGTAGAACTTTGATAGTGACGGATGTAGTATTATATTATTATTTATGAAATGCCAATTAAACAACTGAAGATTGATATTTGTCTTCATTTATTATGTGTATGATCATCTATGAGAATATAATACACAATTTTGGAGTCGCACATTTTATGCATAGACTATAATTATACAGGCATGCATTAAATTAAGGCCTTCCACCATTGCCAGGAAACTAAACATTACACATGTTGATGTCAAACTTTGTTCTATTTATACTAATTGTATAACAGCATTATAATGACTACACACATATATATTGTGTATTATAAAGTGATTTCATCACACCATTACATGTAAAAAACACGTGTTCAAGTGACGTCAAAAGTGAGGTCAAAGGTGAGGTCAAATTAGTGTTGGTCGGGAGTTCAGTGACGTTACTCAAATAAGTGTAGTGAAATAAGTAGTTGGTGGATTTACAAAATATTGGTGTCAAAAGAAAGGAAAATAATTTTGCTTTCATTCTACTTAAAAATCTAAATATTGATAAGAATGTCATTAAGACCTCTTTCTGCATGATGCCACCCATATGTATTGTTATTCAATTCCTACAATATAAGCTGGCACTTTGGGGGTTATGGCTGTATTTCTAGTTAGAACTAGGTTCTACATTTGAGCTCTTTTACAAACACATGCTTGGTGTAAGGATGACAATTCATAATTTTGGTTTCTCTATGCTGAGAAAATATTAAGATATATGGCAGTTTAGCCAGAAAAAATGGGCTGAAAAAATAAGGATCCTTATGCAGGCATCTTAAAATGGTCAAGTATTGTGCAAATGTTAAAGTTTAGGTATAGGTTTTTTCACCCCTTATATTTTCAAAGTGCATTCACATATTGCTTTGCATACTTGTTCACCATCATGACCCCAAGCCCTACACAGGGGTAGGTAACTCTATCAAGCTTTTTGTTGAAATTATGCCCCCTTTTGGACATGGGTCATTCGGGGGCAAAAACTATGTTACTAGGTCAAATCAAAGAAAAACCTTGCGTAGTCACTAGAGTTCACAATTTTGACCTAATCTTTATGAAACTTCATCGCAATGATCATCTCAACAAAATCTAGGACAGGGTCGATATTGGGTCATCGGGGTCAAAAAATAGGTCACAAGGTCAAATCATAGAAAACCTTTCATAGTCACTAGAGTTCACAATTTTGACCTTGGTATTTTTTATGACACTTGGGCACCATGATCATCTCTACATAATCTAGGTCAAAGTTGATATTGGGTTATCCGGTCTCAAAAACTAGATCACTAGGTCAACTCATAGAAAAACCATGCATAGTCACTAGACGTCACAATTTTGACCTAATCTTTATGAAACTCGGTCTCAATGATCATCTCAACAAAATCAAGGTCAAGTTCAATATTGCCAATATAGAAACTTCAACATGGAATAACTTTTTAACCATTGGAGATAAATACCACATTTCAACTGCAACGGTCAGCACTTGAAAACATCTTTCCAATGATATGCAACACTTGACAGATTTAGTAGCAATACAATAATTATCACATTCATGGCCGTAAACACCAATTCAGACTTCGCCTTTTCGGTAACCATAGAAACTTCAACATGGAATAACTTTTTAACCCTTGGAGATAAATACCTCATTTTAACTGCAATTGTGTGCATTTTAAAAGATCTTTCTAATGACATATAACATGTTATAGTTTAATTGAATAAAAAATGTGACCTGTACTTGCTAATATTGGGTCATTTTGGGTAAAAAAACTAGGTCATTAAGCCCCTTTTTCACTGTCCCGTTTCAGGTCCTGGTACCCCCCTGTGGAGGAAAGCAGGTATACTGTGATAATCCTGGACATTTTTGTAAAACAAATCAATTGCATTCTCACATTCCCTTTGTTACTCCGATGTACCCCCTGTCTGAAAGAATGTTCTATTAGTTTGACGCCCAAGTAGCTAGGGTAATTCCCGATTTAGTACGGTGTCATTATGGTGCAGAGCGGTATAAGACTAAGGGCCCCGTTAAAGCACAGTTAGGTCCCGGTGGTATTAAGGTGAAAGCAGGTATCTCCATGGCTGTGCACCGGTAACAACGGGGCGCATCGGGGCTATACCGTTCAATACCAGGGCTCACCTGACTCTCTGCAGTCTGTATCATACCCGGTATGCTACGGTTCATCATGGTAGACATAGAATGGAGATATGGTCCTTCCCAGAAGGTCCTGGTATTGTCCTTGTGATCTCCGGATTAAGCCAGTTCTTGACATCGCTCCCAGTAACTGGGCCAGTGTCTCCCAGTTGTATTAAACATTTTAAAACAACCCGTGTTAGCCGGTTTATCCTGGATCGCCCCGGATGTTCACGGTGTCGCTACTGTTGTCTCCCCTGTTCTACACGGTTCCTCCGAGTCTCACCAGGGATACCAAACTGGGACTGTGAGAAGGGGGCTTTAGGTGAAATCATAGACAAATCTTGGTTTAAATTTCAATATTGGTTTATGTTGGCCCTTTTGGCCCTCTTGTTTTGGTCTTATTATGTACCTGAAACATACTTCTGTTCAATGTTATATATATGTGTCAACTGGCCATAGACTTTAACATGATACAATCTGGGGCTGACTATTGTCACTTTACATTGAGCTAAAGAACACTTTTATTTAGTGGTTTGTGGCCTTTAATAATTTTACTAAGCCCGGTTTTCCTGGAGAACCACTCAATATATTATATTGTGTATTGTATCTTAATACTGTAAAACATCAATGGTGCTTTAAACTTGCAGGGATTTCATTTAGACTAGCTGTGCTGTATAGATTGAGACACCAGCTGGGCTGAGGTTATAAAATTATATTTTATTTTTCATTACTTTATACAGGTAGATATTGATACAAAGATGTCAGACATGCTCAATCACATGATGAATGTTTGGGGACTGGACAAACCAAATCTTCTCATCTCTGTGACTGGAGGCGCCAAAAACTTCCAGATAAACAAACTACTTAATGATAATTTTAGACGTGGCTTGATAAATACTGCATTAACTACAGGTAAAATATACTTTCATAACATGAATACCTATCTGGAACCTTAGACCACAAATTCATAAATCCCCATACATGAATGATTCTGGAAGTTGCTAAATAAAAATCTCACAAATACAAAGTGATTTACAGTTTATTTAATATTCCAAAATAACCTGTGATTGTCACCCATGGCATATCTGCACTGGAAATTAAAATAAAATGCAGGGAAAGACATCTCCTGGGAAATAAAGAAGTTGCTACAAAATGTGTTAATGAAAAGGGGTAATTAGAGATTGTATTATGGAAGATATTGTTTCAAGGATTCCTTATTCAGAGACGCAAAAACCACACAGATGCAAATATTTCCTAGTTTTTAAAAAACAAAGTGACAGAGTGAGCTTGTGTGATCATTCTTCATCTAGAGGTCTCAATTTTGACTTAATCTTTATAAAACTTTGTAACAATGATCATCTCAACAAAATCTAGATCATGTTTGATAAGCGGTCATCTGAGGTGAAAAACTAGGTCACAAGGTCAATTCATAGAATAACCTTGCATAGTCACTAGAGGTAATAATTTTTACCTAATCTTTATGAAACTCAGTCACAATGATCATCTCAACAGAATCCAGGTCAAGTTTGATATTGGGTCATCCAAGGTAAAAACTAGGTCAAAAGGTCAAATCATAGACAAAACTTGGCTTAAACTTCAATATGGTTTCATGTGATGTAAATTACCAGGTTGGTTGGTAAGAAAATATGAAAATCTTGTACATGTATTAGAGGCTGCATTTACTTGATTACAGTTACAATGTAAGGGGCCTGCAGGAGCTACTACGACAGGTGAGCGACCTAGGGCCCTTTGGGCCTCACCTGTCACATAGTGAAAGGGTGAGCTTTTGTGATCACTCGTCTGTCCGTCCACAATTGCTTGTGAATTCACTAGAAGCCACAGTTTTGATCCAACCTTCATGAAACTTGGTCAGAATGTTTGTCATCTAGGTCAAGTTCGAAACTTGGTCATGTGGGGTCAAAAACTAGGTCACTAGGTCAAATCTTAGAAAACGCTGGTAAACACATTAGAAGAAACAATTATGGCCCAAACTTCATGAAACATGGTCAGAATGTATGTCTGTATAAAATCTAGGCCAAGTTCAAAACTGGGTCATGTGGAATCAAAAACTAGGTCACTATGTCAAATCTTAGAAAAAGCTTGTGAACACATTAGAGGACACAATTATGACCAAATCTTCATGAAACATGGTCAGAAATATGCCTGTATAAAACCATTACTTGATTCTTAGAAATTGTAAATGGTTTTAAATGAGGTAACACTTAATGGGCCTGCATTAACTACTACAACAGGTGAGCGACATAGGGCCCTTAATGTTTTTTATTATCATTGTTATTTTGTAGCAGATTACCTGTTTATATATATATCATGTTACAGGCGCTTGGATTGTGATGAAATACCTCAATTCTAAAATTTCGGTCAAAGCCATTGGAATAGCACCATGGAGCTGTATACAGAATAAGGACTCCTTAGTGAATGAGTCGGTACGTTCTTTAGTTTGTATCAAATGCTGACATACAATAAAAGATCATCTCAAAATGAAGATTACAGTTTTAAATTCCATCAGTAAGTGTGAGGGTCAGTCTGTCCATTCCAAAACATTTGTGTCACTCATAGATAGTACTTGTGCTACAGTCGTCAAACTTCATAGGAATATTAGTGAATATGTGTAGTGGTGTGGCTAGGTTCATTTGTATTGTTCTTAAAATTACTACAATATAAGCTGGCACGTGGGTGGGGGTGGCATGGCTGTATTTCTAGTTAGAGCTTGGTTCTAAATTTATGCGCTTTTACAAACACATGCTTGGTGTTAGAATGACTATTTATAATTTAGTTTCTCTATGCTGAGAAAATCTTAAAAATTACATGGCAGTTTAGCCAGAAAAAATGGGCTAAAAAATGTTGAAATATATTATTCCAGAATAACAATTAAGGATCCTTTTGCAGGCATCTTAAAATGGTCAAGTATTGTGTCTAATATATTACCGTGGCCGAGTGGTTAGGGCGTCAGCCTTGGAAGCGGGAGATCCCGGCGGAAGCTGGGTTAGAACTGATGCGGTCGGTTGGTGAGCCGCCAGCTAGTTAAAAAATGGTAACCGTAGGCCCATCTCTGCCAGGCGCCTGGCAATACAAGAAGGGATTCAGGAGGTACTGTACGCACAAAATGTAGGTGTCTTATAAGTCAAATTGGCTGGCCCTTTCAATTGGGGTGACACTATAATAAACAAATACTTTATACTTTTTATTATTTTATCTTTTCTGCACAATGTAGGATACCTCACGATGGCCTGCAAACTACAGAATCAACAAGGAAATGAAACCAAAGGAGAGCTTTCTGGATCCTAATCATTCACATTTCATCTTTGTTGACAATGCTACTCAACATAAATTTGGTACTGAAATTCCATTCAGAGCACTACTAGAAAATGAGGTGTCCAAGATCCGAACTGACACAGGAGAAAGTATGAACAATGTTTACTTTTTGTATACATCTATTTCTCCTTGCTAATTAGAGAATGTTGGAGCCTACAAGTTCTCAAACATGATACTGTAAGATCAGGCATTTTTCGCAATGGATTAATTTTTGCTATTATTTCGAAATTAGTAAATCTTTGTGAACTGAAAAGATGGTAGTAAAACAACAGGAAATAGTTCTTTCTAAATTTCAAAAATCCCAAACTACCACATATTAGCGAAGTGTTTACCTCACGAAAATTCTGAATTTACAGTAGTATGGTTTGTTACACTATAGTCCAGAGAATTTGACTTGACTCTCGACCTTTAAATTAGCATAATTTAACAGCTGATATATTGTCTATATTTATAACCCCGGCTGTAAGTTTTCATAAGCGAAGAGTATCACGAAGACGCTCGAGGAGTAATACCAAAACAAACCTAAAGAACCGATATTGCACGATTTGCTCGCGGAAATTTATATATTCATCGCAATTACCTTGTAATATATTCATGCATAAAGGTTAGGATCATATTCTCTGTGCTATAATCACCCAATTATACTTGTTTTATTTAATTCAATTATGCATGTATGAAATTTTATTGATTAAAGGGAGGCAACTCAGTTTACTTTAAAATCACTGTTTTTCAAGCAGCTGCAATACATATTCAATATACAAGTTTTTTAACTTCTTATATTTTCAAAGTCCTTTGAGACATTGCTTTCATACTTTGCATACTTGTTCACCATCATGACCCCAACCCATATGCAGGAGTAGGTAACTCTGTCAGGCATTTGGTTGAAATTATGCCCCCTTTTTCTACTTAGTGCAAATAGTGCAAATGATAAAGGTATTTTAACCTCTAATATCTTCAAAGTGCATTGACATATTGCTTTGATACTTAGCATACTTGTTTACCATGATGACCCCAATCCATATACAGAGTTAGGAAACTTTATCAAGCATTTTGGTGAAATTATGCCCCCTTTTTCAACTTAGTGCAAATGTTAAAGTTTAGGTAAAGGTTTTTTCACCTCTAATATTTTCGAAGCGCATTCACATATTGCTTTGCATTCTTGTTCAACATCATGACCCCAACCCCTACACAGTGGTAGGTAACTCTATCAAGCTTTTTGTTGAAATTATGCCCCCTTTTTGACGTGAAATGCAAATTTTAAGTTTAGTTACAGGTTTTTTATCCTCTAATATCTTCAAAGTGCATTGACATATTGCTTTGATAGTTGATACTTTGCATACTTGCAGACCCCAACCAATACACAGGGGTAGGTAACTTTATCAAACATTTTGTTGAAATTATGCTCCCTTTTGGAAAGTTTAGGTACATGTTTTTAGCTCACCTGTCACAAAGTGACAGAGTGAGCTTTTGTGATCACTCTTCATCAGTTGTCAGTCCGTCAGTCTGTCGTCCGTCAACAATTTGCTTGTGTAGACACTAGAGGTCACAATTTTGGCCTAATCTTTATGAAACTGTGTCACAATGATCATCACAACAAAGTCTAGGTCAAGTTCAATATTGGCTCATCTGGGGTCAAAAACTAGGTCAAAAGGTCAAATCATAGAAAAACCTTGTGTAGACACTGGAGGTCACAATTTTGACTTAATCTCTATGAAACTTGGTCACAATGATCATCGCAACAAAATCTAGGTCAAGTTCGATATTGGGACATCCGGGGTCAAAAACTAGGTCACAAGGTCAAATCATTGAAAAACCTTGTGTAGTCACTAGAGGTCACAATTTTAGCCTAATCCTTATGAAACTTGGTCACAATGATCGTTTCAACAAAATCTAGGTTAAGTTCAATATTGGCTCATCTGGGGTCAAAAACTAGGTCAAAAGGTCAAATCATAGAAACACCTTGTGTAGACACTGGAGGTCACAATTTTGACTTAATCTCTATGAAACTTGGTCACAATGATCATCGCAACAAAATCTAGGTCAAGTTCGATATTGGGACATCCGGGGTCAAAAACTAGGTCACAAGGTCAAATCATTGAAAAACCTTGTGTAGTCACTAGAGGTCACAATTTTAGCCTAATCCTTATGAAACTTGGTCACAATGATCGTTTCAACAAAATCTAGGTCAAGTTTGATATTGGGTCATCCGGGGTCAAAAACTAGGTCACAAGGTCAAATCATAGAAACACCTTGTGTATTCACTAGAGGTCACAATTTTTACCTAATCTTTATGAAACTTTGTCAAAATGATCATCACAACAAAATCTAGGTCAAGTTCGATATTGGGTCATCCAGGGTCAAAAACTAGGTCACAAGGTCAAATCATAGAAAAACCTTGTGTAGACACTATAGGTGACAATTTTGACTTAATCTTTATGAATATTGGTCACAATGATCATCTCAACAAAATCTAGGTCAAGATCGATATTGGGTCATCCGGGGTCAAAAACTAGGTCACAAGGTCAAATCATAGAAAAACCTTGTATAGTCACTAGAGGTCACAATTTTAGCCTAATCCTTATGAAACTTGGTCAGAGTGATCATCTCAACTAAATCTAGGTCAAGTGCGATATTGCGTCATATGGGGCCAAGAACTAGGTCACATCACAGGTCTTGCATGTACTGCTATAACAGGTGAGCGACCTAGGGCCCTTTGGGCCCTCTTGTTAATTATTTTCATGTATTTCGTGTATAATGCGTAACATTATAATATATTTATCTATAGGTAAATATTTAACCTTGGTAGGTCAAATGGGAGGATTTACTATACAAACTCTACTGATAAAATAATATAAACATGCATAACCTAGATATTTGCCTATAACGGCTATCATGTTTCTTTTTTTTTATATACAGGTCGTTATTATACTTGATCAACGTATCTTCGTGCTTAATTGACAGCATATCTTATGTGTGTATCGTATTTTTGTATGAATATACTATTTATAAACATTTGAATTGTTAATTAGCTCTTTATTTCGACTTTTCAGTGATTTACAATTGCATATAAATATCATACACACATTACAATTTCTATTTTTTTAATGTACATATATTGCACCTTTTTATGTGCAACGTGTTACCTTATTTCATTTGCCTTAACTGGAATTCGAAAGTGTTAAGATGAAATGTAAGGTATGATTACATTATGTACAGTGATGCCTGTCCATACAAAGATTATTTACAATGTGTCTCATACTTTGTAATTAAATTTGCAACTTAAGTTAAAACATTTGGGTGTCGTAGGAAGTCTGCCATTGAAGAGCTTATCTGATGCTTATAGTGTCTATATAAGTTCTGATCTATCCTGAGCAAACCTTTCTATATATATATCATCTGTTTCAGAGTTGCATATTAAAAAAGTAGCTATCATGGTGTTTCGGAATGGTGGTCCGTTAAGGTCATATGAGAAGTGGTATTATAAAGGCGAACTGATTGAAGTTGTCTCCATGTACAAATACTTAGGTGCGTTCTTTACGCCTAAATTATCATGGTATAGAACAGTTAATTCTCTATCTCTACAAGCATCGAAAGCTGTGAACGTGATTTTTGTGTCGCCTGAAATTGTGTCGCCTGAAAAGGCGACATATAGGTGTTACTTTGGCGGCGGTGGCGGCGGCGGCGGCGGCGTCACAAATTGCTTGTCCGGAGCATAACTTTGTCACCTTAAGTTCAAATGACTCAAGAATTGGTATGCATGTTTCTTGCAATAAGCCGGAGTGCAGTGCGCAAGAACCATAACTCTACCTGTCATAGTTTTTGAATTATTTCCCTTTGATTGATTTTATTAGAGCATTTCTTGTCCGGAGCATAACTTTGTCACCTTACGTTCAAATGACTCTAGATTTGGTATGCATGTTTCTTGCAATAAGCTGAAGTGCAGTGCGCAAGAACCATAACTCTACCTGTCATAGTTTTTGAATTATTTCCCTTTGATTGATTTTATTAGAGCATTTCTTGTCCGGAGCATAACTTTGTCACCTTAAGTTCAAATGACTCTAGATTTGGTATGCATGTTTCTTGCAATAAGCCAAAGTGCAGTGCGCAAGAACCATAACTCTACCTGTCATAGTTTTTTAATTATTTCCCTTTGATTGATTTTATTAGAGCATTTCTTGTCCGGAGCATAACTTTGTCACCTTACGTTCAAATGACTCAAGAATTGATAGGCATGTTTCTTGCAATAAGCCGGAGTGCAGTGCGTAAGAACCATAACTCTACCTGTCATAGTTTTTGAATTATTTCCCTTTGATTGATTTTATTAGAGCATTTCTTGTCCGGAGCATAACTTTGTCACCTTAAGTTCAAATAACTCAAGATTGTGTATGTATGTTTCTTGCAATAAGCCGAAATGCAGTGCGCAAGAACCATAACTCTGCCTTGCATCCTTTTTTAATTATTTGCCTTAGATTGATTTAATTTGAGCATTTCTTGTCCGGAGGATAACTTTGTCACCATGAGGTTGAATGACTGGAAACTTGGTATGCATGTTTCTTACCAAAAGTCCAAGTGCAGTACACAAGAACCGTAACTCTACCTTGTGCCATTTTTCAATTTTTTCCCTTTGATTGATTTTATAAGCATTTCTTGTCCGTGGCATAACTTTGTCACCATAACTATTGATGACTCAAAAATAGGAATGCATGTTTCTTTGCTGGGACATGAAGTGCAGTGCGCAAGAATCATAACTCTAGCTTGTGTAGTGTTTGAATGATTCCCTTCAGATTGATTTTATCAGGACATTTTTTTGTCCAGAGCATCGCTTTGTCGTTTTTAGTTCAGATGACTAGAGAACTCTTGTGAGTCTGATATGTAGCCCAATACTGGATAGTTTTCCATGACAAATGTGCATTTAGTCAGGCGACACATGCGACTCGCGGAGCTTTTATTAGATACCAGAAGTACTTTGGATACTTCACATACAAGGACTTATTTAAACTGTTTGAGGCGCTTGTTTTACCCATATTGACATACTCAGCCGACATTTGGGGCTATAAAGTATACAATGAGATAGAAACCATCCACACTCTTTTCTGCAAGCGGATTGCAGGCATGCATCAAAACGTGTCCAACGTGTTCGCCTTATCCGAATGTGGAAGATTTCCCCTCTCGGTTACCTACATAGGGAAGTGCATCAAATATTGGGCAAAATTGACACAAATGAACAGAAACAGATATCCACGCCAGTGTTATATAATGCTAAGGCAACATGATTCCGCAGGTAGAACAAACTGGGCAACACATGTGAAACTGTTACTTTTCCAATATGGATTTGGATATGCATGGTTGACAGACGAAATCGGTGATATCAATATGTTTATGACAATGTTCAAAATCAGACTCAAAGACACCGCATACCAAACTCTTCACAGTGAAATAAACGACTCATCGAAAGCACTACTCTATAAACTATATAAGAACGTGTTAGTCCCAGAAACCTACTTGACAATACATTTACCATACAAGCATAAGAGACTCTTGTCTAACTTCAGGTGTTCTGGACATGATGTAATGATTGAAAGGGGGCGTCACTTAAAAATACCAAAAAACTTGAGATACTGTCCATATTGTGTAAAACAAGGGTTGTCCATAGTAGAGGATGAAATGCACTTCCTATTAGTGTGTCCGTTGTACAAGTTGTTGAGACAAACTTACTTTCCTAGTAGGTGGTATAACGGTGTAATAGACATTCAATTATTCATTCACATCATGTCTGATACTAACATGAACAGTATAATGTCGGTTGCTAGATACCTAGTGGATGCTTATGAACTGAAAAGACAATGTGTTGATAGTATTACAAATACTATAGTTTGCTAGAAATAGTGTAAGTTTGATATATATTGATTCACTCATCATGTAATATACATTGTATTAATTTCCAGACGTTTGAATTAAATTAATACAATATACTTATACTACATGTACATAAACATATAATAAGTATTTACCACTTGACATATTTATTATACTAATTTTGTATACCTTGAAATATTAGATGTGTGTTTTGTATAAATGTTTATACAGTATTCGTAATTGAGTTAATTAATACATTGTGTAATTATGAACACGCATATTTATATAAATAATGATCTTGGAATAGAGATTTGTGTTTAGTAAAAAAACAATTTGCTTGCAGTATTGATTTAAATAATAGTTATGTTGTCATGTTTGTCTCCACATTTGTCATTAATATTATACACATATTGAACATGTATTATAGCAAGATGATTGACATTGATAGTTGAACCTCTCATTACATTGAATAAATCTTGAATCTTGTAATGGTTTCACTGTATTATGTACGTATAAAAATATGTTGAATTCAGAGTCACTCTTTACTCTGACTATCCATTTATTTAATTGAATGTTGTGAATTGTTTATGATACCATGTTTTTCCATGAATATTTATTTGGAAAGACAGGATTTGACAACAAAATGTTAAATGATTGAAACATCTGTTTACTGTGTTGATAATGCTATGATTAAAATTATTTAAAAAGTACCTGTTTGCGTTGGTCCTTATTATATGAACATCGCAGTAAGTGTTTAACTCATGAAAAATAGCACTTTAGTAAAATCATTTACATCAATTGCGATACTTGTGAACTTAATTGGTCACTATATTTATTGATATTATTAAGTTTTCATCAAATGATTTTTCATGGGTTAAAAAACTCAAAGCCATGGCTTATTCAATCCATGTTTCAAAGCATATAGACATAATTAAACAAACAAAAAAACATTTTTATAAAAGTCTGGTATGATAACTTCTTAAAACAAGAAAATAAATTTTAATTCTGTCTATGTTCAAACTGTACACGTATCATAACCAGTCACACTTCTTCACTAATCCTTTAATTGTCTTATAACTAGCCATTCAAAAAGGTGTCCGTCATGATTACATTAGAGTACCCCATACAATATACAATAGGCACCGGTACCGTCTTTTAGTAGTCGCTGTAAAAGTGTCCACTGGAGTGAAATCTGTGAATATTTATCATTAGTTCTTAGATTATTCTGGAAGGAGTAATCTCAGACAATTCCGGTGCTCTGCTCCATAACGTTTATCTTGGGGGGGGGGGGGGGGGGGTCCACATCGCACGTACTTTCTAGCAAAGGGAGGTAACAACGTCGTTACTATCGGTACGGAATGGTACCGGAGACTGGATTTTAGTCGTCACCTCGCTCGGTTTCACTATCTTGCAGCGCTGAAATATGTATCTTCGGAAGCTTCTTTAGACCAGAAACGTGAGAGTTGATTGATAACTCCGGGTTCTATCGTTGATATTATATCTCATTGCTTTGTTCCCACCGTTACATCCCAACTAAATTGTCCAATCACCGTGCATTTTGTGATCAAAGTTCGCCCTTATTCGTACCCAAATTCTTCGTACCGTCTGATTAGCACCTGGTAGTTCCGATGTTCGCATATTGTTCATTTCTCGTAAACTGCAACGCATCTGGGACATATTCAATGCCCTTTAATAAACACATGTCCTATTTAATTACAAAGTAGCCACACACACCGTCTCTACCATGAACCACAAGGGAAGTAACTCTGCTTTGACTGGATTAATTGTGGTCCAAAATTTTGTCAATAGGAGGGATTCAGAACTACGTCATCAATATAGTCTGCTACTCGTTATCTCGAAGGTCGGTCAAGTAATGTAAACAAGGGCTGTGTTCAGTGTTAAAGTATTGTTGTTTTGAGCTGGTTATAATCTTCTAAACCCAAAATAAAATGCAAATAATTAGGTAGTTGGAAAAATATTTGATCACATGATTACTCTGAAACTGAATAAGTTAACATTATTTTGTATCTTGTAAAACAACATGTATAATTAGCAGTATCTGTGACCATGTGTTATCCTATGCTTTCATTAAACTTCTTGACATCAATAGATCATGTACTTCAAAATCAACCAAAAAAACAAGCATTATATAATATTTTATTATTCATATAAACTTAAGGGTGTTTTTTTAATGAGAAGAATACAATAACTTGAAAAATGCTTGTTTCTAGTGTAAACTGCACATGGACCATTCTTTATTTTCGTATATTGAGTGTGCAGTCAACTTAATTGTCTGTTCTATGCTAGCATATTTTATAATTTTGTAACAGTATGCTGTCACGAAAATATGTTCATCCCAAGGATGTAGGGTAGTTTTTTTATAATTATACAGGAGGACAAAAGTATCAAATGATTCTATCAAGGTAGACAAAACCCCTCCGTACGGCCACATGTGTGGTAGACAAACTTTTAGCTCATTCATTTTGAAAGTTAATTTTTTGATATGCGCATCTTCAAATTTATAGTTTCAAACACAAATTGTTATTTAAATAAAAACACTTATGTAATGGGAATTGTCTGTCATTATACAAACAATTACAGCATTTCGTTTATGAAAAGCGTAGTTGTATCACGCATGTTAATTAACATGCGTGGTTGTATATAAAACAATTAAAACTAATTAATTACCACTAGATTCACATAATTAACAATATGGCATAAATACACGTACAATACTGTATTTTAATAACTTTTTTTCTTTTATTACAGGCTTAGTATTACCATGAAAAGATATCACTAGGGATTTTGTCAACCTTACATGTATAATCATGATAATATCAATTCAAAAATGAGATAAGACGAGTGACAGCTTCACCACGTTGAGGACAATTGATTTATATTAACAGTGCCAAGTATTCAAAATTATTTATTATTATTTTCTGTTAGGTCAACAGCAGAATTATGACATCCGAAATGCATATGATGTTGAACATTGTTTCCAGTTAAGCTATTAATCCTTACATTGCTTACTTAAAAGCATGATTATGTTTCATTATACTTGATCCAACCAAAAACATATGTTACCTAAACATGTACATCATATCACAACAGTGTTAATTAACTCCTTTGAGTTTTAATTGATGCTATATTACACACCTTAGTACAAATTCTATACAAATGATACTAGGTCGGTCAAAAGCTTGACCGACCAGCAACCGTTGCTGTGGTCAGTTCTTATCAGTAAATCTATTTTTAGCACATTCTCTATTTCTGAATCCCTCCTATATAAATATTTTTGCAAGAGTTACCAATGGTAGAAAACGGCCCTTAAAAGGTATTTTTGGATTGGTGGTTTCTTTTAATTCATCAAATTATGAAAGAAGATACTTTGAAGGTCTGTTGCATCCGTAAATGAGACCAAAAAACGTTTTTTGTAGATACATTTACTATGATGTAGTTTTGATTCAATTAATTCAAATTCGACAAATTATTTAACCAATATTAAGCGAGCGCACCCGAACATACTGTCCGTGTAATTCAGGTTGCAGCTGGTACAAGTTTTTAGTTTACTGGATGGCAAAGTTTTGCTATTAATTTCATTTGTTCCGTCAATTGTGGCTTGTCTTGGGTAATGCGCCAAATGTTAGCTGTTTTCATGTAATTATGTACGACACGGTATCTAACAAAGTCATCGTCTGAGTGAATCCTTGACAACCAACAGGATTGTTTGTGCCTTAACACGGCTTTCTCACATATGTGTTTCCAATCAATTTTGCTAGGAAATGTCATTGTTTTTTCATAGTTATCCAAGAATGAGGTTAAGTCATATTTTCTCTAAATCTTGACAATGTCTTTCACAAAACCAAAATTATTAAGTGAACAACTGTTGTTGTATTGAAACAATCTATGTAAGAACATTTGTAGGACAACATCACTAGATTGTAGTCTGCATGTCGAGTCAAGAAACAGAAGCTTCTGATTATCAATATAGGCTTCGATTGAAGTAAAGCCAAGTAATCCTTTTACCATGTCTGAGCGGGTTCTGGTAGGTAGAGATTGTATGCGTTTTAAGCAGAAATGATGGGTAGTCTCTAGATGACGCATGTCACAGCCAAAGAAAGCATGAGGTCGAACTATAGATGTGTAGCGTTTTGCTGGGGTTCATACCGTTATTATGGATACCACATTTGTTTAGGCTGAATAACAAACTCCTTGCAGACTGACGGACACTGTCTACGTTGGCTGGTGTTTTCTTTGATTTTCACTACTATACCTAAGTGTTTGTACTCGGTAACCTCATGAATTATTGTATCGTTATATTCCATAAGAACTGGAAGAGTGTGTTTCTTATTAATATGCACATCACTGCACATTTGCTAGCATTACAGCCATAACGCCATTTTCTCGCGTAAAGGGAGCAGATTTTCAGAAGATTTTCGAGACCGTTCTTTGTAAGTGACATCAGCACTATATTGTCTCCTTGTGTAGGGGCACTTATTGAAATACAGTTAATCTTAAGTCCATGTTGTGATTGAGCAAGTTCATTCAACATTTCGCCTATGAAGATAGTATACAAGAATGGTGAGCAAATACTGCCAGTACTGCCTTGTCTGGCTCCTAGGGAAATATTGAATGGGTTAGATAGATGTCCGAAACCTAACACTCTGCTGGAACATCCTCTGAGCATTTTTCTAAAGATGCGTAATGGTTTACCGCGAATATCGAGATGATAAAGTTTGTATAGTATGCCGTCTATCCACGTTTAATAGAATGCCTTGGTAGCGTCCAGAAATCAGGTATAGCACGAATCGCCGCATTCAGTACAAAAGTTCACAGCTTCTTGGTACATAAGAAAAACCATTTTACACAATTTTCCCTTTCGAAATCCATGCTGTAGGGGATTCATTTGGGTGCCGATGCAACAACTTTCAATTCTAGTAAGTAGCATTTTTTCGAAGTATATGGTATATGTTCCTGTGTAATAATTTCGTTAAACAGTCGCGCGATGCTTTCAATCAGTTTTGTACCACCGTATTTAATATGTTCATAGGAGATGTGGTCCAGAGAAGCAGCCTTACCACACGGCATTTTACTAACAATGTTACCAAGTTCATGTTCAGAAATCGGTTTTACTAATAGATTTGATACACTATTACCAGCACTATGTTAAAGTTAGAACATATTAAGTAAATTTTAATGATTAAAAAGGGCGGAGCGAGCGAAGCGAAGCGAGTCCTTTTTAGTCATTAAAATTTACTTAATATGTTCTAACTAACTTAGAATATAACATTTTGCATTCTGATTGGTCGATAGAAAGTAGCGCCAACGCATGACGTCAAGTCTGTGAAGAGAAAATTTTAATGATTAAATTTTCATTTAACCGCCAAAATTCGGCGTTTTCATTGGCTCATAATGTAGGTTATATTCTAGTGCGTGTTAACATGTTGGTTACAGCGTTTTCAACTTCAGTCCAAAATAAATCATCATATAGAAAATTCTGTTGAAAATGCGTAAAGCTTTTCGAAGTAATTTTTCCATCCATTTAATGTATGTCCGGATCCTTTTCTAGAATATTGTTGAAATATATCCCGACACCTTGTTGATTTCTTGTTTTGCCCTTCCTCAAATTAATTAATTTCCAGAACCCAATTTGGCCAATTTCAGAGAGTTCTCTTATTCTATTGAGTTCTTGTTTTTCAAATTTGTGTGCTGCTTTCCTTAGGTTACACATAAACACTTGTTTTTCTATCGTTCAAATATGTTTTTGTTTTGAGGTTTACCATGAAACATCCAGTCAGAGCGCGCAGCTTTTAATTTCTGGTAAAATTCTTTAACGCAGCGAGTAGTAGAGATGATGTCCTATAGCGTATCAACTTCATATTTGAAAGAGTCCAATTTCTCGCTTGTACACGGTAAATAAACCTGAATTACATAAATTGTTTTAGATTCAGTGGACATGTAAAGGAATTTGGCTGTTTTGCAGGTAACTCCAATTTCTTAAAGGAATTCATATAGACCATCTTCATCACAATCCGGTGATGAAGTATGAAGCAGATTTTTTTCTCAGCACACGTCTAAATCTGTTTGTAGAGCGAGATTGATGGTATGCATTACTTTCTGAGATGTTTTCAGTATCATACTTTGATAACCTTTGGCACACTGTGTCCGAAAGAAACACCATCAACTGTATTCTGAGATTGACGTGATGTCATGATCGTAGCATGTGCAACAGAACTACATTGATTTAGAAGCGGCATGTTGCTGTTGTCGCTAGATTGTTGGTTTTCGGTAAGCGTATGTGGTGTGAGCGGAGGTCTCGCAGAAAGTCCATGTGTAGTTGCGAGGTATATAGCAAGGTAAGTATATAGCAATGTAAGTATATAGCAATGTAAGTATATAGCAATGTAAGTATATAGCGAGGTAAGGCCACTCTAAATTGGAATTATGTTTACCGTCCGCGGGCGGGTAGGTTTTGAGCTGATAAAGAAAATAACATTTTTCTACTATATATTTTGCTCGAAAAAAATGTGAAATTTCTATAATTTTACCTGTGGGCTGAATATTATGCATCGTATTTACCGAGTTCTGTGCACCACAGACAAGCGTCGCCTATTATATTAGCCC
Source organism: Spisula solida (assembly GCA_947247005.1). NCBI lineage: Eukaryota > Metazoa > Mollusca > Bivalvia > Venerida > Mactridae > Spisula > Spisula solida. The sequence goes on along the minus strand of OX365947.1, from coordinate 16,434,213 downwards.
AGTCCAGTACGCCGCGTATATGCGTATATACTGTTATAATATACAAACAGTAGTAATGATCTGGAGTGATTATTAAATGATGTGCCAGGGATATATTGCCGAGACAGTAGGATTTTATTTTTCTTTCTGAAATTTGAAATTCGCAAACATTAACCATCACTTGCGAACTACTTCCAAATTAGGAATTTGCAAAAATTTAGCCTCGCGAAAATAAATGCTTTTACAGTAGTGCCAGCGAGCAGCCTGGTATAGTCCATGTTAACCAGTGCCTTTACACCGAGCATTGCTACAGGCGAAAAAGTTTTGGCAATGTTTTGACAGGTCTATTTTAGACTTTAAACTCAAAGCATTAGTTTCACAGCCTTCTAATCAATCTAATGTGTGTTTCGTTTTTATTAAGCATGAAGAGAAATAACTTTGAATATGTTTTCATTATTGTTAGCTATTTATACTTTTATAATACATCTCTCTTTATATTTTTCTTCTGTCACAATTTGGCCAAGTCACTTTAGGATATGGTGCATACTGAAGGGAGTCATTATTGTGGATTATGATGGAAACACGGAATGTGGAGATATGACATCATGGAGGATAGAATCTATGAAATTGAAGGATAGGGCATATAACTTTACTTCTTTTTATGACTGGAGTCCGTTGTATATTTTGTGTATCCTGAATTGTTGGCTGAAATAGAGCATTGGCCTGTGCAAATTAACTCATTTACACTTGTATTTAAGAATGATAAATTTGATAAATATACGCACATACATCATTGAATGGCTGTTTGCGACAATTTATTGACCATGCATTAGACAGCAGGGATAATTAACAAACCTATTTTCCTGCATCTGAGTTTGTTAAATTGTATGTTCGTGATCGTAATTCAAAAATCTAATGCCATCATGTTTGTTATAAATTTCATTGTATTCTGTGTCTGTTTCTAACCATTTAGTTCCTGTTACGCTTGCAAATGTTGTTAACAAGTGTCTTGCCTGATTAGATATTTTGGCAGTGTTATAGAATGTGCCAATGGTATAAATTGTAATTCCATGCCATATGTTATAAAATATAAGTTATAAGTTGAATGCTGTGATTATCCGACACCAATGTTTTTTCTAGGAATGTCACGAATGTGTGTAATCACAATCCTTAGGAAATGGGTTAAAGTACTACTTGTGTGCTGCATCATGATTCATGTATAAGCCGACAGGAAGCAATGTGGATGGTTTGAGGGCGTGTTTGTACATGAAGTGTAGATATCTTGAGTCAGTCAGGAGATTTATCATTATCAGGTAGAAGTAACAGTTTAATGAACCATGTGGTCTGTTTATTTTACCTATTAATTCGGAATTGTGATACGAGTGTCAAAAAAGTCTTTAAATGGAAGTTTTACTCAGAATGTTGCCGAGTACAATCAGAGTTAATTTTGGGTATATGATGTTAAGCAGTCAATAATGACCAGCGCCGGGATGGAACCAAGATGTGAATAGGAGTTCAAAGATTAATTAAAGATGTTTTTGTGGTGAAAGCATCTACTCTTATAAATGTGTGAATGGGACAGGTGTATTTTTAGCTCACCTGCCACAAATTGGCCAGGTGAGCTTTTATGATTGTTTTTTGTCCGTTGTCCGTCCGTATGTCCGTGCCATTTAATCGAGTAAAGGGCTTTTTTAAAGCCTGTATGATAGCAAAGGGCCGAATTCGAGCAAAGGGCTAATATAGTTATTCAACTTGCAGCTGTCGATGGGGCCTAGCTGCTAATTTATGTAGCTAACCCCAAGCCCTGCAGTGAATTGGTGGTCACTGACATGTTCACTGAATTCTAATTAGGATAGCTCTACTCAATTCACAAAGTTGCATATTTCATAAGTAGAGGTTATTGCCCTATGTGTCTTGGTAAAACCTCATGTTGCATGTTCCTGCAAGTGGAGTTATATTTAATTTGTACAGGTCGAGGTTGTCGCTCTTTGTGTATTTGTGTCACCTCATGTTGCGTGTACTTGCAGGTTTTTGCGTGTTGCGTTCAGATATACCGTGTCTCATGTTACAAAGTATAGATCTTATCGATACATGCCAAGGTTGTCTCCCTTGGTGTACAGGTGTACGCCTCATGTTGCGTTTTGCGTCTATAATATGTATTTCAGATACAGTAAAAATACCTGACCCGATTGTACTGTCAACATCAACACAGCAGGATGCATCAGGTAAATCAAGGCTACAATATTCTTATAATTATACTCCCAGATACATGAGCGCCGTCATGAGAAAAGGGACACTCGGACGTTTTTGACACACCGTAACACACAATTTTTATAAGAATACAAATAATTATAAATAAATATACCAGATTCATATAGCGCCTTTTTCGTGCGACAACGCGTTCAAAGGCACTTTACATTATAGTGTGGCAGCCACAAGGGCGCAATTTCATGATCTACAAGTGCAGATACAGCATGATCTGACCAGAGGGACAGACTGAGAGAAAGCCCCTAAATGGAAAGGGAGACATTATATACAGACATGTCCGGCGCTGCAGAAGTGCGCCTAGCTATTATTTCGAATAGACAGTCTTCTTTAATGTGCCCGGTGTATAGCACCTATACACACATTCCTGGCACCAAAGATATAGCGGGAAATATTATAAATATTTCAGAAATGTCAAGATCCGATGCCGGGGATTGAACCCACATCCTCTGGATTGACAGCCCAGTGCGTTAAAACTGAGCTAAAGCCGTTTATAAATTATTGTTGAAATTGCCGCGATGCCGGTCGCATGGAAAAGCAATGCTTTCTACTTTTCTTCTAAGCATGTGCTCGGTTTAAAACCCGGCTATAAAAATGCATTTGGTAAACAATTTTCGGCAGCATCATGACATGTCGTATTTATGAACAGACGATAGGTGATGCTATTTTCTTGGTGTCGACCAATCAGCATTCACGGGTTGCATGCTAACAGAAGATTGACGTCACACGGGCGGATCACAAATTAACCTTGCCTGGATAGCGACAGATAGTATAGATAGTATATTCACTAATGTTTGTCGTAGGCTCAATGTTTGATAATTAACGATGAATTTTGAAAATTGGTTAATAGGATTTCTTTGTCTGCATGGGCGCCTAATCGGCACACGATATACATGACGTATTGACATCTAAAAAAGTAGGTCGATCTAGATGTTGTACTACCCGACACTTTCTGTATTCAGCGATGTTTTCTAGAATACGGCACTAGGACGCCCGTCAAATACGTCACGATGATAAAAAATGTACTCCGTGTTTCGAGGGTCAAACAAACTGAATATATTTAGACCGGGCGAAACAATAATATTATTTATATAATACTGTGTTCATCCGCCGTACCAGTATTTTACATGTCGGCGTGTCGTAGAAGATTGAATAAATGATATTAACAGTCGATTCTCGTTATCTGCGATATGTAGGGACATTGATTTGACAACGAAATAGAAAAAAATAAGGTGCGTGATTTGACAAAACGAGAAATTGATTGGGTATGATTCAGTACGGTTTGGTACGAGTTTTAAACATGTCTTGGAATCCTTGCGTTTCGTAAGCACTGTTTACATTAATTGCACCGTTTTGTATATGATACCTATTAATAGTTTTAAGTTATTTGTGATGTAACCTGGTATACATGTATTTGTAATTCCATACCTTTATAGAAAATTTTATTAAAACTGTGATTATACGAGGGTTGATCGGGAAGTTCGTGTAATTTTGTTGTGAATCGAGTTGTTTTGCTCATAAGGAATAATAGATAATACCATCACAATCTTCTATGCATTATCGAACTCTCTTATAAAAATTAGAAAAATATATCAAACAGTTACAAAGTAACGACGATTCTTAAACAGTCACTTTGCATAGACGCCGCACACCAGAAAACTAAACGACGTCACATAACGTTAAACGCAATGTAGGTCCACTGTATGGAGCACTTCCCCACGAAGTCACAACACAAGGCTACGAATGTCTGATTTTCGGCATACCTAGCCGTTTCGTACATAACCCATACATAGTTAAAGGAGATTTCTCGAGCTCGCTGACTATCAGTCTAATGGATTTTCGTCTATCTTTTTTGATGATTCCTCGCACTTTTCACGTACACACGGAATCACTGTCGACGGCAACATTTCTCTATTGTTGACTTAAGTCGATCGTCTGTGCACTTTGAATCGTCTGTGTTGTTTGTTGGTAACTGCCGGACTGTACGTTTTAAATTATCGCACATTTTCATCTTTTCACTTGTTTCAGTCAGTGTTTTTTTTCATATTCCCACGCAACATTCTGTAACGCGCCTCAATTCAGTGTCACCCGTTGACGTCATAACGTTGTTTCCGTTTCATAACCTGTTCAGATAAACACAGTGCTAATTTGATAGCGGATGTAGTAAACAACATTATATTTTATGGAAATGACCCCATGACGTCGATGTATGATGTGTTATATTTGCGTGAATTTTAGTCACACATAAGACTTTAAAAACGGCATTGTTACAGGAGAACGAAAGATGAAACATGTAGCAATTTTGGTGTGCGGCAACCACGTGTAGTAACGTTGCCAAGGGTACCGTTAATTGTCGCATAACTTCGCGGATTTTTCTTCTGTTCTATATTTCAACTTCAATTATGTTGATCATCCAGATAGTGAAGTTTCATCAATATTTAACTAAAAATAAATAATTTATAAGCAAATTACACGAACTTCGCGATCACCCCTCGTATAGCGAGAGCGTGCGCTTACAAAAAAGTGTGTTAATGTATGTATTAAAAATTGATGATTACATTCTTCGTTTCTAAAGTTAACTGTGATTTGCAAGACTAAATGATACTTGTGCATGTTTGCAACGTTTTTTGTGTTTTATTCTGCTGGTAAAATCGCTGCTTGGAGCGTCGTTCTTGATACATGACGTTTTGACGACGTCGCAAACGTCGAATGCATTTTTTTCATGTAGACAGTGGGTTGCAAAGAATTCGCATATCTTCACGAAATGTTGTCAGATTTCTTTCAAATAAAAAACATAATATTGACAAATTAATTTAGTATAAAATGAGCTAAATAGTCAGAAATCGTCAAAAAATGTCCGAGTGTCCTTTTTCTCGTGATGGCGCCCACATAGTATATGGGGGCTATATTGGAGTCATGCTTGAGGTTGGTCTGTCCGTCGGTTGGTCCGTACAAATTTTGTCTGCGCTATTTCTCTGCAACCGTTGGTCGGATTTCAATGAAACTTGGCATGACTCGTCAGTACCAAGTCTAGTTGTGCATATCGTCAGCGGACGATGGTAGTATAAATTTACTAGACATATATGCATACCATCATAATTTAGACGTCTCATACTACATCACTGTGTCAGCAGTATCTGGGGGTATTCATCACATTCAGTGATATTTCTTGTTTTAAACTGCAGGATCCATTGTGATGTTGTTTTTTGCTCTATAGAGGCTTTCTGATAAAGAAAGACATTGTATGAAAGATCCTCTGTATATCTACTAATTGAATTGATCAGTTACAATGAAGACTTGTGTGACTGATTTTATTTCAGAAATATTGTAGTGAATGAAAACAGTGTACAATTTGAGAAATAATGTGCTTGAGTTCAAATGTAATTCACAGTTTTCAAAAAAAATTAAAAAATTGAAGAGGGTCATCCAAATAACATGAGTGTAAAGTTTAGTTGTAATCTGCTCATTGGTTTCAGGAGTAGTTTGTTTTTCTGGCAAGGCAGAGGAATTTATCTTGTTTATGAATCAAAGTAGATTACAACAACCTCTCTACAACAATATCTGTACAATAGCCTCTCTACAACAACCTCTCTACAACAACCTCTCTACAATAGCCTCACAACAACAACCTCTCTACAACAACCTCTCTACAACAACCTCTCTACAATAGCCTCCCAACAACAACCTCTGTACAACAACCTCTCTACAACAACCTCTGTACAATAGCCTCTCTACAACAACTCTACAACAACCTCTGTTTAACAACCTTTCTACAACAACCTCTTTACAACAAACTCTGTACAATAGCCTCTCTACAACAACCTCTGTACAACAACCCCTCTACCACAACCTTTTTACAACAACCTCTCTACAACAACCTCTTTACAATAACCTCTTTACAACAACCTGTGTTCAACAACCTCTGTACAACAACCTCTGTTCAACAACCTCTGTACAACAACCTCTTTACAACAACCTCTCTACAACTACCTCTCTACAACAACCTCTTTACAATAACCTCTTTACAACAACCTCTGTTCAACAACCTCTGTACAACAACCGCTGTACAACAACCTCTCTACAACAACCTCTACAACAACCTCTCTACAACAACCTCTGTATACCAACCTCTGTTCAACAACCTCTTTACAACACCCTCTGTTCAACAACCTCTCTACAAGAACCTCTTTACAACAACCTCTTTACCAGAACCTCTCTACAACAACCTCTCTACAACAACCTCTCTACAACACCCTCTGTACAACAGCCTATGTATAACAGCCTATGTACTACAACCTCTCTACAACATCCTCTGTACAACAACCTCTCTTCAACAGCCTCTGTACAACAGCCTCTGTACAACACCCAATGTACAACAACCTCTCTACAACAACCTCTCTACAACAACCTCTATACTACCTCTATGCTCATTGTAGCCACAGTCGCCCTGTTGAAAGATTCGCACCCCTGTGTTGATGTTCTGGAGATGACACTGTAAACTTCTGCTTCACTCAGTCGCATCTGTAATACACCATGCATTAACTTCTTATCTTGTTCATTCATTCGCAGATATTTGAACTTGGCCGGACTCAGGACATCAGATTTGTACCACTAGCACCCAGTTCCCACACCAGAACAGACAAGTGAATCTCTAGGACATAAACTGCAGTTTCCCGCAAAGCATTCAATGGTAGCTGCCCGAATAGCCGGTTACCTTTTCATCATTTTAGTGATGTCACCTTTGCCCATTCAAGCAAGTTTACCAATCACAGCGTTGCAACGCAGTTTCACGTCTCTAATCAGGACAGCTTGTGCTGCTTGCATGGGTGAAAGTTTTGAGGCACATGCCTGAACTTCAGGTTTTTGAGAGTGCCAATTTATTTTCCCTATATGAATTGTCTATTTTCGAGGATTTCAGGTTTTTCAAAATTTCAAACTTTCACCCATGCGCTTGTTTGTAGTGAGTGGATTCATGGTGCTGGAGAACTGGGTACTTTTACAGTTTTTCTCCTGTCTAGTCGCAAGGTGGTTTGGGTCTGCTTGTCGCGTCACGTTGTAGTCTATGTTGTGGGCTGCGTAATAGTCCTGCATTCCCGTCATTCGTTAATGTGCGGACGACATATCCGTCAGAGGATAAATCCTTCGCTATTTTGTAGGCCATCCGAGTGCTGCATGAGGTACGGCATATCGGCAATACAGCCGTCATGATCTCCAGGACAGTTGACATCTAGGCCCTGGTTCCTCATGTCCACCCCTTTCTTGCACAGCTTATTCTCAATAGCTGTGGCAATGATGTATTTGTTGGTGGTGTGATTTTCCATGGCCACTGCATATCTATGAGAGGAGCTCAGGTTTGTATGACGGACTTGCCGGCAACCCTCGATATGCTTGAGAGGAGCTCAGGTTTGTATGACAGACTCGCAGGCAACCCTCGATATGCTTGAGAGGAGCTCAGGTTTGTATGACAGACTCGCAGGCAACCCTCGATATGCTTGAGAGGAGCTCAGGTTTGTATGACAGACTTTGGGCAACCCTCGATATGCTTGAGAGGAGCTCAGGCCAGGTTTGTATGACAGACTTGCAGGCAACCCTCGATATGCTTGAGAGGAGCTCAGGCCAGGTTTGTATGACAGACTTGCGGGCAACCCTGGATATGCTTGAGAGGAGCTCAGGCCAGGTTTGTATGACAGACTTGCAGGCAACCCTCGATATGCTTGAGAGGAGCTCAGGCCAGGTTTGTATGACAGACTTGCGGGCAACCCTCGATATGCTTGAGAGGAGCTCAGGCCAGGTTTGTATGACAGACTTGCGGGCAACCCTCTATATGCTTGAGAGGAGCTCAGGTTTGTATGACAGACTTGCGGGCAATCCTCGATATGTTTGAGAAGAGCTCAGGCCAGGTTTGTATGACAGACTTGCAGGCAACCCTCGATATGCTTGAGTGGAGTTCAAGCCAGGTTTGTATGACAGACTTGCGGGCAACCCTCGATATGCTTGAGAGGAGCTCAGGTTTGTATGACAGACTTGCAGGAAACCCTCAATATGCTTGAGAGGAGCTCAGGCCAGGTTTGTATGACAAAGTCATGTGGGGTCGATGGTACCTAGCATCTGTAGACAGATCTAGCTTTGAAGGGTCTTCACTAGGGATGCAACTATTCGGTCAATTTGCTAACCGGTTAACCGTACAATCTTCCGAACGGTTAACCGGTTAACCGATTAACGAATCGAAACTTGACAACTTATCGACTGTTCTAATTCTGACGTGTATATATTTACTGTAACACCGTAAGTTGCAATCGGGCATCCTCGTATATTACCCCCAAGGGAAGTGTGTCGCCGGTTCTCAATTTCTCAATTGTTTTTTTTAAGTAGATACCCTAATATATAAACAACGACAAATAAAATAAATTAATAAACTTTAATATTTACATTTTAATAAACACTCAGTTAAAGCATCAAAGGACGGATTTCGGCCCTCTAGTAAAGCATTAAACTGCCTCCAATTAATATTAAATTACGTGTGCTTGCCGAATGTGTGAAAAACAACGTCGGTCAACAAACTAGTCCCGACTACCATATGAAATTAACGGCAATTAAGTGACCCTCTTGTCACAACAATACGTGTCAAACTGTTAATTGCGGATTATAGATCATGACCCCCTTTTGACGAGCGTTCGCACCTTCAATGGGTGAAACTTGTCGGCGAATTTCTCGATATTTTTTCAATATTTTTATTTTAAAATTTATTTAAATTTCTCCTTTTTCGATTAACCGGTTAGCGATTTTGCTAACCGATAACCGAACGTTCGAACGGTTAACCGGTTAACCGTTTACATCCCTAGTCTTCACACTGTGCAGTCTGTTGTGTTTTTCAACCAATTTCCACTTTTCAGCCTTATCTTGCTTATTGCGGCTGTTGATGGTGACTTCCTTTGTAAGGTTCTGCAGATGGCTTGAAGAAAGAAAAGGTAAGTCGAGCTGTGTGAACAAACACTCTGCCGAAGAAATTCCTATTGGTGTATCGAGAAGAGCCACAGCCAGGTTAGTGTTGATCGCAGCTCTCGTTGTGCCAGTGATAAATGTGTAAGTTTTCATTTCTGGCGAGATAAATCCACAGCCGGTGCATTTGAATTGCAACTTACTTACTAAACCATATTTGGTTTCTTTATCTATGTCCCAATTCACTCTTGTGCACCTTGTTTTACAGTGTTCAGCTGAAAGAGTGTCAAGTAAATCCAGTAACTTTCGCATGCTGATTAAACGATTGCCTAGGTTGTCATTTACTTCATCTTTTTCAGGTCGCGGCTGCAAGTCATATCCTTCCTCGCGGATCACAGTGGACGTAGAAGGCTCACTATGTACAAGTTGCGGTCCTGTCTCAGACTGACTCCCATGTGCTTGTTGATCCGAAGGTACACATTAATTTTCTTCTTTCCTTGTCCATAGGTGTTACCAGGTTTGAAGAAGCAGTTTGCCGCCTTGCGCTTTCTGTCGCCTTTTGGCATTGTGTTTGATTGGTTAGTTTTAGTACGGAGACAAGTGAACTGAACCACTGAATTTTGTACAATGTTAGAATGCTGGCATCAACTGTATATCAACCATACTGTTCTTGATAAGCCTCTCAACAGTGACAATTTTAAGCAGGATCTTCCAAGGGAGATTAGCTATACTGCTTGCTTAGTCTGTTTACATAGTCAGTCTGCTAGCTTACTTCTTCTTCCTATTGAGGTGCAGGGCTCTCTCAGGAGCATCAACGCACATGTGACTATATACAGTAACTGTGAGACAAACAACACTGTACAATGGTTGAAAACAATAAAAACATGATGTGCGTCTAATGTAGAGAGCCCAGACCTGCCTTGAAGCTGACCAAGGTTGTGGATGTGGCAACATAATCTGGTTCCATAGGCGGGTTGATAAAGGGAAGAAGGAGTATTTATATACGTCCGGCAGAATGGAATGAGGTATCCAATGAGTGGCATCTAGTAGATAGGGCAGCTGGATGGTAGTACTCAGTAACCGGGATGATGACAAGTTGGTATACAGTTCTGCACATTAGGACTAGCTTGGTGTCAGTTCTTTGCTCTTGTAATGATGGCCATCCCAGTGAGGTGATCATTTGGCTGGAGCTGCTAATTTGGCGATAATCCCCAGTAACGAAGCGTGCTGCTCTCCTCTGGACAGCTTCCAGTTGGTTGATGTTTCTGGTTGTGCTTGGGTCCCAGGCTGGTGAAGCATATTCCATTATTGGTCTCACTAAGGTCTTGTAGCACTGCACTTTGACGTCTCTCGGGCAGCTTGATATGTTCCTTCAAAGGAATGATAAGCTGTTGTTTGCTTTCTTTATGATGGCATCAATATGGTCATTCCATAGGAGCTTCTCGTGTATTGTGGCACCGAGGTACTTCCCACTAGTGACAGTTTCTAGCTTATGCCCATAGATGGTATAGTTGGACTTGAATGGCGTGCGCTTGCAGGTGATCCTGATTGCCTCGCACTTCGATGGGTTGAACTGAATCTGCCAATCCGCCTCCCATTTCTCCAGTTTTTGTAGGTCATCATGCAGAGTGTTGGCATCTTCTTGAGTTTTTATCCTTTTATATACGAGACTTTCACCTGCAAATAGCCGGAGTGGTGATGAGACCTTCTTGGGCATGTCATTTATGTAGAGTAGAAACAGGAGAGGTCCTAGGACTGAGCCTTGAGGTACCCTAGAAGTGACTGGTGCTGATGGGGATGTATGACCTTTGACTAGTACTTGTTGGCTTCTGTTTGAGAGGAAGCTCTTGATCCATTCAAGTGTGTTGCCTCTTATGCTGTAGTGCTGTAGCTTATGTGCTAGACAGCGATGTGGGACCTTGTCAAAGGCCTTACTGAAGTCGAGAAGGATCGCATCTATCTGTCCACCATCTTCTATTTCAGTTGCAAGGTCCTTAATCTGTTTACAGTACACTGACAGGTATTTGTTGTGATCACATGGTGGTTAGAGGTGTTTCAGTAAATCTTTTAAAGAGTTATGGTTAATAAAAATTACATCTTGCTTTATTATGTTGACATAAAGAGAGTAAATGATAGGCTGAAGGGTGTCATTTTATGAAAAAATGCACAATTTCCAGAGTTATCTCCCCCCTTTATAACAGTCTCTAATTGATCTTTTTCAGGATTACTACACTCTGACTGAGGGTTGGAAATGTGTGGGTGCTTCGGCCAAGTCAGCTGTTGTGTATTGAAAAATAGCATGTCTATTGGTACTTTATTTTCTTTTTTTACCTGTATCTGTAATATGTTGGGACAAGCATTTGCTTCGGGGAGCATAATTCGGTTTTACAGATTCCTTGTTTATAAACTTTGCAAAGAATCGATGATACATCGCTGATAGCTTTCATAGACATGTAGAGGAACATGACTAGCAGTGTCAAGAACCGTTCCCAATACGCCAAGGTACGCGACAGGGAGGGAAATCATCGCCTCATTTTTATATTGCGTTCATAAACAATTTAATATTAGAAATTGAAGAGAGTGGACTAGGTATATCCATTTTTAACAACCAAATTTCGTTTTCAACTGTTGCAGACGACATGATTCTTGTTGTATTTTCCAAACATGCTCTGGACAACATGCTTGAAGTATGCTACCGGTATTCCTGCAAGTGCTACATGCTTAAAGTATGTTACCGGTATTCCTGTAAGTGGCGATTTGAGTACAATGCTTCGAAATGTTGTATAATTGTGTTTAATGATAGACTAAGTCTCGTCAATGTGGGACTGAAAGACAGTGGAAACTTGGAAATGAGATTTTAAATGAAGTTGATTCTTATAAAGTGTCAGCCAAAGTGGGCTACATGCAACTGGACTCAATCCGCTAGCTGACGTTAAAGACTGTGTATAGTTAGGTAGTGATTCCTAAGGCAATCCATGGTTGTGAATTATGGAATAACTATACAAATAGGTTTGCGCATAGGTTCTGTTTAAAGAATGTGCAGACACTCAAAAACAGTTCCAGCACTGATTTTAGTCTGTGAGCCTTAAATGTTGATATAATGCAAAACATTGTCGAATACAAGAAACTTCAGTTTTTGGGTCAACTGTGTAGATTGCCAGGGCAATTTCTCGCAAAGAAAATGTTCACATGTCGCCTCATATCTTGCGTGAATTTCGGCGAACAGTACATTTACGAACAGGATTTATCCCAGATGTGTACAATCTGCTGTATGTTTTGTATGATTACATTGACTGGTATTTTTCCTGCAAAAGATAGTTGGAAAAAATGTCTTACCAGATCTGTGCTACATCAAAAAAGACAAAATCGGTATGAAAATCTCTCACTGTCATTTCTGAGTTTAAAAGATGTTTTTGAACCTGACGCTCCGTGCCATTTATAGACATTATCCAGAAAACATCCAGAGTTAGCTCCCATCTGTGTGATGGTGGTACAAATGTTAAGTTGTTTGATATCACAATCTTATGTTCAGAAGTGCAAGCATTGTGATCTTTACATTGACAATGACTTGAACCATGCACTCTGGTTTTGTAGAATACATGAACATGCAAGACAGAATTTTATTATTGAAATATTTGATATTATGAGTGTATCTAGATTCATTCGATTTCAAGGGTTATCTATCTATCTGTCATTTGCAAGTTCATTGAATTGAATGTTTCAAGTGTTTGATTGTTAAAACTGTTACCTTAATATCATTTATTGCTGTTAAAAAAAATATAAAGGGGTGTGGAAATTTTCTGTTTTCAACTTAGAAATTTAATTTTCTATCAAATAATGTTTATAGGATTCGTACAATTGTAATAAAATTTTACAAGACCCTGGTTGGACAAGCCGGTCATATAATTCCCACACCCATTGAGGCATGCCTTTATATATTTCGTTATTGATAATTATAAGATGCACTTAGCTATTATAATTGATGTATTACTTAGTCATGTTGCTTGCAAACTTGTCATGTATTACATTATTATTATCCAAAGTGTATACAAATATCAATATTGTTCAAAATCTGGCAACAAAGAGTTGGATGGAATCCAATGATACCCCTGCATGATGCAGTTAATTCTCCATGTATAAGTAGAGTGTTCTTTCAGAACAGACAACTCTAATACATGGAGGGGGACCAGAAAGCGTGGACATCATTTTAGATATTTTTATCACTAATAAAGCTATATTCAAGATGAAAGCAAACCACAGAACAATGTTCTCCAACATGTGTGTTCTTATTGCGTTCTTCGTGCAAAAAGGTAATGTGGATGGCTGACATTTCTCCGACGTTCTTTTGACCCGGTAATCATGGTAACTTCATTTTCATTACCAAAGTGATAAAAAGAATCTGACACGGATTCAATGTCTATGAGATCAAATATAGTTTTATAGCGAGCTTTTTAAGCTAAACAATTTGTTTTTTCGACTCATTTCAGATTGTTTTATATCTCAAGACAATTTGTGACCGACCATATATTCTTCCAGTTTTAAACTGTGTCATCTGGGTAAAACGTTTTGTCAACATGGAAAATCAAAGTACCAAATTTATATGCTGTATGAATCTCAGTTTTGGCATTATTATTTTAAAACATGGTCACAATATTTGCTTCCATAATATCACTAATAATACGTATTAATAGGTTCACGCATGGAGGAAGGAAGGAGTTATGGTCTGTTATCTGTCATACAGCGGATGTACCGGTACTACATATGATTTCGAGGACAACATCTATTGAGGAAGAAAGGATTTATGGTCTGTTATCTGTCATACAGCGGATGTAGCAGTACTACATATGATTTCGAGGACAATATCTATGCGCATGTCGATGAAGTAGGTGATAATTATACATAATTTTAATTTCTTTTAGTTTTTTGGCTCACCTGTCATATAGTGACAGAGTGAGCTTTTGTGATCACTCTTCGTCCGTCGTCCGTCCGTCAACAATTTGCTTGTGTACATGTAGACACTAGAGGTCACAGTTTTGGCCTAATCTTTATGAAACTTGGTCACAATGATCAATGAAATCTAGATCGAGCTTGATATTAGGTCATCCAGGGTCAAAAACTAGGTCACTAGGTAAAATCATAGAAAAACCTTGTGTAGTCAGTAGAGGTCATAATTTTGACTTAATCTTTATGAAACTTGGTCATAATGATCAACAAAATCTAGGTCAAGTTTGATATTGGGTCATTCGGGGTCAAAAACTATGTCACAAGGCTGGGCTGTTCCTCACTAAGCACTGCAGGGCTAGCTCAGGTGTATTTTTTTCTTGGGCCAATCTTGGCTCCAGTCAGCTTTGGTCTTATGCAGGCTATATAGGATAGCGCGCTGCAAACACTTCTCAGATCTCCTTTGTCATAGTTGAGACATAGTGAAAGAAATCTTAAACTGGTCAATTTGAAAACATATTAAATAAATAATCATGAATATGTTTGTATGAATGCAACCTTCAAAAGTAATTAAATTAACTGTAACAGTTGCCAATGCATGTACTGAGAATGAATATAGTTCTTGGTTATCTTCATATCATGTTTATTCATCACAAAGAGTCAAAATCATACAATTTTACCTAGGTAAATGTTTGGGAAAACGCCTTGAATGTAATTGTTCATTGAAAAATGAAAAAAGTCCTTGAATTTGGGTGTGAATTGTGTATGAACCATGTGTCTGATGTGCTCCCTTAACATGTTGGAGATAAATTAGATTCAGATTCTGTAACTTGTATGTGGACATAATGTTTGCAGCTTTGACATTATTTCTATTTCACATTTTCAGGTCAACCCCCTGTTCTTTAGACGATGCATTTCACTATAGTTTTGACTAAGCACAGCAAGTGCACTATATATATCCGCCTTATGCTCAACAAGTGGGACCATTGTTTTTTTAAAAAGTGTCAGTGCTTTAGGATTTGTTGTGAAGGTTTGGGTAAGTAAATTATACTAAATGTGTATTTTTCCAGGTTTAATGTTGTTTCCCATAAATCTTTCAATTATATGCAGCAGCAGATTCACCTAACCAGTTTCCTTGACTGTACCCGAACTTACTCTTCCACAAAGAATCATCAACTTCTCCACATGTGGAGGAAAATCAACCTTGTTATCAAATTTTCATGGAAGATATAATATGACCTGCCACAACCAGGAATTAAACCTAAATCTCTGAGTTACAAACCCAGTGCATATCACTGGACCAATGCTATATTATAAGGCTAAACTAGATATGTATGCAGTTAATTGTTTATCATAGATTCTAACATGACCGACAATTTGGCATATATAGACAAAGAACAATCATAGCATTGTATAACGTTTGATATACAATGAAAGTGACGTCACATCATTTTTATGACGCAGGTAATAACTGTGAGTCTAAATTATGTTAGAATCGAAATGAAATATTCAAAAGCCGTAGTATACCTTTGTTATACAGTGGTTTGTCGTTCTGACTCATTGTTGTTAACCACTCAGACCTACGGCCTTCGTGGTTAATTCCTACATGTCAGAACTCCAAATATATAATAGCCGGTATACTATGGTTTTTCATAGTTTATTTCTTAATTGTTTTATCACTCCATCAAATATCCAACATGACTCTAAAAATCCAGTTGCTATTTAGAATTGATTTCTAATTATTTTTATTTAGTACTTACATTATTACATATTGTATTGTATTGAGAGCAATTTAAGCACTAAGTACATTTTTTATTTTCTCTGAACTTAAAAATAGTGCTTTTTTCAGTAAATTAAATCTTGATTACATATACATGTATTTACTATGTCTTGATGTAATTGTAGGTTCTCAGATTTTTTATCTGGTTGATGAAGAACAATAGTACTCCAACAAAGGGGCCAACATGGTAACAAGCTTGCTACATCACCATTTTCAACACCATGGATTAGGCGAGAAGAGGTTAAAACTACACATGGATAATTGTAGTGGACAAAATAAGAACAATACAGTCATTGGGTAAATAATTATTGCAGTACAGTATAAAACTTTCATAAAAAGACCATGTCACAAGAATTGGTCAGTTTAATTTGTTTGTTCGCTTATTAAGGCAAAATAAAAAGCAAAACAGGTGGTCTTGTTAATAAGGTGGATTTCCAGGGCTGGTGCTGGCCATTATGGATTAATAGCCACATTTTTTTTCTCCAAAAAATTAATAGCCAAACATAATGCACGCTTTCAACGTGCGCTTCTGATTTTTAGCTCACCTTGCCACTTTATATGCGAACTAACAAATATATTCTTAAATACAATATAAATCATTCAAACATGGACATAATCATTCAAAGCAACCTTCTTAGTGATCTATGACCGACTTCCATGATTTCGACAGACCTTCTATTCACGTTGCTAGGCAACTGCGCACATACACTATACTGCATCGCCGCGACCTATTCATTGCAATGTAAATCAGGAAGTCGAAGCCCCAGGTTACTGTCGCCTCTTTTCCGGGTGGTATGAACGTATCTTCGTCTCACCTGTAGCTAATAGTATGTATAGAACGTTTTTCCCATCCACAATAAAGCGCTTACGCAAGCTGGTAACTTGTTTGAAGCGACGTTATGTCTTTTCTGACGTCACAAATTTGGGCACCCACTGAGCGCAATCCTTGCACAAGCTAAACCTGTTCCGCAAAAACGAATGAACCTATTACAAACTACTCTCCTTTTCCTGGATTTCTCTTCGCGTGTGAACATTCTGTCTAATTTCACAATTTCTCTCATTTTTCGCTGTTTAGTATGGGCCGTTTTATAGATATCCTGCCCTGAACAGTCAGATTCTTTGATTGCAATTCTGCCTATCGTATTTTCATTTGATATTCTCGCCACTTCGGAATATGAAAGAGGGCATTTTAACAACAGCCTCTGGAAAGGCAATAATAAATCGGTGAACTTTAGTTTTGTTGGCGCTCGATTGTTATGTTAACTACGTTGGTCTTGTGATGTTACCGCGTCCATAGTGTATTTAGTGATGTCGAAGGAAGGCGCGCGCTGATAATGTCATTGACTAAAAGGTCCTGAAATTTTCTGAACAAAACAAAAATGACTTAACTGTGTATTATGTGAAATTTTGTTTATCTTGACGGGTTTTAGAGATAATTGATAGTTCGCATTATATATTGAATGACCCTCGTACATTGGCCTATTTACCTTACCAGATTCTCTAACCAGTACTAATCTACCACAAGGAACCAACCACTGATCCACATGTGGAAGGGTTACCAGATTCTCTATCCAGTACTAACTTACACAAGGAACCAACAACTGATCCACATGTGTGGAAGAAACCTTACCAGATTCTCTAACCAGTACTAACCTACCACAAGGAACCAACAACTGATCCACATGTGGAAGAAACCTTACCAGATTCTCTAACCAGTACTAACTTATCACAAGGAACCAACCACTGATCCACATGTGGAAGGGTTACCACTTACCAGATCATCTATCCAGTACTAACTTATCACAAGGAACCAACAACTGATCCACATGTGGAAGGGTTACCACTTACCAGATTCTCTAACCAGTTCTAACTTACCACAAGGAACCAACAACTGATCCACATGTGGAAGAAACCTTACCAGATTCTCTATCCAGTACTAACCTACCACAAGGAACCAACAACTGATCCACATGTGGAAGAAACCTTACCAGTTTCTCTAACCAGTACTAACCTACCACAAGGAATCAATAACTGATCCACATGTGGAAGAAAATTTAAATTGTGGAAAATTTTGAGGTTTTTTTTATTTCCTTAATGTAATTTGTAACAAAAATACAATCCTAATAGTAAAGAATAAGATTTTAAATGCAATTTTGATGTATGTTATAAAATAAGCTACATGGTTTTTAGGTATGGTATGTGATGTGTTATGACAGGTCTTCATGAATCAGTGGAATTTTCTATGATGGAGGTTGATCACACCCAAGTTTAATCCAGACTGGCATTTTGGGTTATGTATGGTCAAGTGGAGACATTCTAATGTGGAAACATTGTCTGAAATCACGGATAGTGTACATAAATCGTCAAGGAATGGTCATAATATTCCACAGTTGGTAGATGATCCTAGTGCTCCAATCTTCTTCTATGACTGGGCTACATTCTTGAAAAGGATCTTCAAACCTATTCCAAGCTTAAAATCATATCATGTTTTCAGGTAATACTTAAACTAGGTACGCTTAAACTGCTCATGTCTTTTTATGTCCTCCATCTTTGATGAGGTGGTATATTGCTTTGCATCTGTCTGTCGATCAGTCATATCAAATGGTTTCTGTTCAATAACTCAAGAACGCTTTGCCCTAGGATCTTCAAACTTTACATGGAGTTTGATCATCAACAGTAGATGACTCTCATTCATTTTAAGGGCAGTAGGCCAGAGTTCAAGGTTACTGACATTCACCATTTCAGACTATTCAAATGGTTTTCGTTCAATAACTCGAGAACGCTTTGCTCTTTGAACTTTACATTGAGGTTGGTTAACAACAGTCGATGACCTCTATTCATTTGGAGGGCAGAGGTCAAGGTCATTGTGACCTACACCATTTTTGACTATCGGGCTGCCATGGGGCATATGTGTTTTTCAAACATCTCTTGTTTATTTTATAACTTATTGTTAATTCTCAGTCCTAAAACTTTCACCTGGTAAAAATGACCACATTTCAACAAAGACCACGGTTTACTGTTCATATGGATGGTCTATAGGGACATGTTTGTCTTTAAACATGATACATATTAATATATTTGTATTATTTTCCAATTTATTTGTATTTCTAGAATGGATAAAGAACATGCAGGAGTGATTTTTGCGCGGACGTATGCCAAGAACCCAGAAGTTTCTATTAATGTGCTAAAGACAGGGGCTGTACTTGGCAACTGTCTTCCATCAATAATTCCTGTAAAAGGATCAGATGCTCAAAGACAATGGTATTTGTACCAGGAAGTTGTTCCCTACTGTATGAACAAGGACAGCTGTCCACAACCAACACTACCTAAGCCTTGTATTAAGTTGGAATCACCCACACTGGCTAGGAAATGCAGCAATTGTAAACTGCCTGGACACACAAAAGTATATTGAGCAAAGAAATTGGACCAATGTGTTTATCGTCGCTGTTCTTCGAAAACCTCGTATACCCGTGTTGGCTCAAAAACTATTATACGCACATCGGAAAGCCCATTCAGTAACAAGTCTTCTGCGAAAATGCCGGATAAGATAGTCTAAAAATAGCCTCTCAAACGAGAAAGCTAGTACTTGTGGGAAAATTCTTGATTTTTTTCATGGGGCTACATTTTCGTCTGCGAAAATCTCGAATAAATTTTTTTTTTTTTTTTTTTTGTTGCGCTTACGTCAAATATGCAAAACAATTAACCTGTAATTGTATATTACAACAGATAAGTAGAAACACTTTAATATTTTAACGTTCAACAATATAAATATCTATAAATGGCTAATTTAAATTATACGAGGATTAAGAACACGCAATTACCTAATGCGAAAAAACTGAATAATGCCGCGAAAAAGTCGAATAACGGCAAATGGAACAAATTTGACAAAAATTAAGAAGCAAAAGCTCGTATAATTGAGTTAAAAGTTGGTATGGATTTCCCTTTACTCAGATGACACGTACATTTACGTGCATTCAAAGTGGAGTTACAAATGCTATGTTCGTGTCAAAGAATTAAATAAATATTCACGGTTAGTAAAAAGTTATTCAGTTTTTTTCGTCTCCTGAAAAGAAGCCAAAATTGATTTACGAGGTTTTCGAAGAACAGCGACGTTATTGTGAATCTGTGTCAATTTAGTTTACACTTATTTAATGACTTCACTGACTGAGTTCTCATAACTCACATTTATCACTCGACACCTCATTCTTGATGGTATCCATTGCCATGACTTTGTGTTAATTTGTGATTAATCATTTTGGTGATTAATTCTGCATGATACATTCAATGAATATTGTTACATGTACATGGTTTACACAATCCTTGTTTTTAAAGAATAATTTGTGTATTTACAGGGCAGATACTATTTTTTGAGACAAGACTGTTTAATGCCCCTACTAAAAATTTTGTGTGCAAGAAGTATGATAAAAGATTTGCCCCTGTCAGTCAGTCAGTCAGTCAGTCAGTCAGTCAGTCAGTCAGTCAGTCAGTCAGTCAGTCAGTCAGTCAGTCAGTCAGTCAGACCCAAAATGTTTAGTCGTTGGTAACTGCAAAGTAATTGTGCTACAGTCATCAAACTTTATTGGAATGCTATTCAGCTTGTCTGTCTATACAGACCCTATGTTAATTGAAGGAGACAACTCATCAGCCTACCCTTTTTTCACGAAATTATTATACCCCCAGATACATGATATATGAGGGCTATATTTGAGTCATGCTTGAGGTTGATTGGTCTGTTGGTTGGTTGGTCAGTATAATTTTGTCCGCACTATTTCTCTGCAACCATTGATCAGCTTTCAATGACACTTTGCATGACTCATGAATACCAAGTCGAGTTGTGCATATCCCCAGCTCACGTTGGTCGGTTATTTTTTAAGGGAGTTATGGTACTTTGTTTTTTTAGCTCCACTGTTCATAGAATAAGGGGAGCTATTGCAGTCACCCCAACTTATGTTAAAGTTTATGTACATGTTTTTTAACCTCTTATATTTTCAAAGTTCTTTGAGGTATTGCTTTCATTCTTCGCATACTTGTTCGCCATCATGACCCCAACCCATATGCAGGAGTAGTTAACTCTTATCATGCATTTTTTTTAAAGTAGGCCCCCTTATTCTACTTAGTGCAAATGTTAAAGTTTAAGTACAGGTTTTTAACCTCTAATATTTTCATAGTGCATTCACATATTGCTTTGCATTATTGTTCACCATCATGACCCCAACCCCTACACATGGGTAGATAACTCTATCAAGCATTTTGTTGCAATTATGCCCTCTTTTTGACTTGGAAATGCAAATGTTGAAGTTTATGTACAGGTTTTTTAACCTCTAATATTTTCAAAGTGCATTGACATTTGATACTTTGCATACTTGTTCACCACCATGACCTCAACCCATACACAGGGGTAGGTAACTCTATCAAGCATTTTGTTTAAATTATGCCCCCTTTTTCAACTTTTTCAAATGTTAAAGTTTAGGTACAGGTTTTTTCACCTCTATATTTTCAAAGTGCATTCACATATTGCTTTTCAAACTGGTTCTCCATCATGACCCCAATCCCTACATAGGGGTAGGTAACTATATCAAGCATTTTGTTGAAATTATGCCCCCTTTTGGACTTGGAAATGCAAATGTTAAAGTTTAGGTACAGGTTTTTTAACCTCTAATATCTTCAAAGTGCATTGATATATTGCATTCATACTTTGCATACTTTTTCATCATCATGACTACCAACACATTCACAGGGGTAGGTAATTCTATCAAGCATTTTGGTGAAATTATGCCCCCTTTTGGACTTGGAAATGCTAATGTTGAAGTTTAGGTACATGTTTTTTATCCTCTAATATCTTCAAAGTGTATTGATATATTGCTTTGATATTTTTCATACTTGTTCACCATCATGACCCCAACCCCTACACAGGAAAATTATTTGATAACCTTCATGACCCAGGCGACCTACATTTGAGTAGGTAACAGTTCTGCATTTGGTCCATATTATCCCCCTTTCTTGACTTAGAAGCCCCAACCTCTACACAGCAGAGGGAAATGCTGCTGTCATGAAGCATTTGTTTTGAATATATAATGATTGTAGTTAGAATCAGTTGCTACTTTTTAGAAAATATTCATGTTTTTCAGAACTAAGAATATAATTCTAAATTGTGATACTATTTTGAAACATTTACATCAATAATTTATGAAATATTGAATTTCTGAAAGCGTGTATAAACGTTACGTGAAATATCGATTCAATGACATTTTCGACGTCACTCGAAAAGTAGACAGGAGTGGTTAGTTCTAAAGGTCTATAACTTTGTAAGTTGCAGTTATTATTTGCTCAAATTTTCAGAAACTGTTTATAGAAGTCTTGTCTTTCTTACACCTTATTATCATGATTTTTATAATTTTGCACTAAGCCCAGTTTTCCTGGAGAACGGCTCATTTGTAATAAGGAATATATGTACATCATATTTCAGTAAAAAACTCATTTTCGAAAAATTCCTCATTTGGACCCAGAACCTCATGGTCAGTCACATACTTCTGTCTAATTTTGCCATATTATAGCAACATATTTGACAAGCATTGTTTCATTTAGCATAATGATCAGCTCACAGTGTTTACTAGTGTATTTCATATTACCTTGTTAATAATTTTATAAAAACATAAATTCATATAGAACATTTATTATTTGTTATAAACTGTTACCTTTTCTAGTTAATTAAAGTATTACCTAATTTTATCTATGAAATGTTGCATGTACGCTTTATACGAGGGGGTATCAAAAAGTTTGTGCACTGGGCCTGTCATTTGTTTTTTTACTGATTTCCGCAAAAATCATGCATACATTAAAACAACTTAATTTGAATTGTTTTTGAAATTTTCTTGGAATATTGCATTTTGCTAAGTATTTAGCAGTTACTATGGTAACTTAAATAATGCTCCACACTTTAAAATGCTAATGGACTAGGCCTTCAACATATACTTATAATTCTGTGAAACGTCATCTGATTTGAAAGATTAAACCACCGACGTAAACAATAAGACTGTAGCATCAACAACATGGCGCTAGTTGCATGCATACTGATGTGACGTCAAAAACATGTGGATTTGTGTAGCCCGACTGTAATCGCATTTCATGACGTCGGCGCACTTTTCAAAATGACGTTACGCTCAGACTATCAAAATGCCTTTGCATTTTGCTCTTTACTCAGATATGCCCCAACACTGGTCTAAGATAAGATCATACCACTCAAGTATGTAAAAGTAAGGCTGTCTTAGGATTTCTCCTGTTTAAATGGTATAAGACATGAAGCGATAAAAGAGTTAAATGGTGCTTATCATAAAGGTAGACCTCTTGAGCAGTTTGATGAAAAAAACTGAATTGGTCAAATATATTTAGTTAACTGACAGACACATATTTATTCTGAAAACGCTGTCAAATTCGAGTTTTCTGGTACCATTATCTCGGAACTGTTTAAGGTTTCTGATTGTTGGATCCGAGGACTTCAAACAGATGAGCAAACGTAAGACTTTCAAGTAGCGCCGGTATGACTTTCACATGCAATTCTTTCAAACTTTATAAACGTTATTACGATATCATAAAACAAGACAAATACAGGTAGAGCTAAAGTTAACGAAGGACGCTGTCGAGGCTAAATCATGATTGAAAACAGTACACATTTAGCCTATAGCCCCAATTGGGCACCTTGGGATAATGCAACATTGCCCAAAATTAAGAATGAACATTGAGGGTGACCATTCTAGGGTACAGGTGCGTTATTGTCGACCACACATCACATTATGGCAGAAATTATAACATGCTAGTTCAAGGCTTAATCGATCAGTGGATCAGAACATGGTAAAAGTGTATTGAGTGTGTACGATCACACTTCATGAAAGAATAACCCTTGGACAATCAAAACGTGACAGATGCGTTAACGTTAGACGACGTCATCATACATCCGAAAAGTGTGCAGGGTGGCTGTCAGTCATCTTTTAAATTGTTTAAATATTTTATTGATATTGGCATGTAACCATTTTATTATTGGTTTCTTAGTACAGAATTGAATATATTTTGAGATGGAAAAACAAATTTTTCAATCGCATTACGCATATTAAAATGAACGGGCCAGTGCACAAACTTTTTGATACCCCCTCGTATTTGTTATACCAGAGATTCATTCATCTTTTGTTCATGTTCTGTTTGTATCCTTCTACACATTCAATGAAATCGCAAATATATTTTACCACAATGAATTCTTGTTCTTTACTTATTATTTAACACCTGCAATTTTATAGCATTCTCATTCACCCGAGTATTCTTCACCTGTGATATCACTGGCAACTTGAGGATGTTTTATAGAGATTTTGCCTTATAATAATTACCAGTGTTTTGGTCTGAGTGCGGTAGTCAGTTCTGTTTCATTTGCCAGCAAATTTCACAAACATGTTTTATATGCAAAGATAATGACTACCTTCCCAATGACTACAAGTATACGGTACTATTAAAAGTACCAGGAGCCTACATAGAGTACCATGCACACATGTATAACATGTCTACAAGTATACGGTACTATTAAAAGTACCAGGAGCACCCATAGAGTACCATGCACAGATGTATAACATGTCTACAAGTAAACATTCACCAGAGTATTCTTCACCTGTGATATCACTGGCAACTTGACTAACCACTGATGTATGAGGATGTTTTATAGACATTGTGCCTATAATTACCAGTGTTTTGGTCTGAGTACGGTAGTCAGTTCTGTTTCATTTGCCAGCAAATTTCACAAACATGTTTTATATGCAAAGATAATGACCACCTTCCCAATGACTACAAGTATACGGTACTATTAAAAGTACCAGGAGCACCAATAGAGTACCATGCACACATGTATAGCATGTCTACAAGTATATGGTACTATAAAAAGTGCCAGGAGCACCCATAGAGTACCATGCACACATGTATAACATGTCTACAATTATATGGTACTATTAGAAGTACCAGGAGCACCCATAGAGTACCATGCACACATGTATAACATGTCTACAATTATATGGTACTATTAGAAGTACCAGGAGCACCCATAGAGTACCATGCACACATATATAGCATGTCTACAAGTATATGGTACTATAAAAAGTACCAGGAGCACCCATAGAGTACCATGCACACATGTATAACATGTCTACAATTATATGGTACTATTAGAAGTACCAGGAGCACCCATAGAGTACCATGCACACATAAAAAAATTATATAACATGTCTACAAGTATATGGTACTATTAGAAGTACCTGGAACACCCATGCAGTACAATTCACATGGAAAGTATGTCTACGAGTATAGGGGCACTGTTAGCAGGAGCGCCTGTAGAGGAACCATGCATAGATTGAGTATAAGAGCAAAATTAGAAGTACCAGGAACACCCCTAGAGGTACCATACATAGATATAGTATATCTACAAGTATATGTGCAATGTTAGAAGTACCAGGAGCGCCCATAGAGGTACCATGCATAAAAACAGTAAGACTACAAGTATATCAGCATAATAAAAAAAGTCAAAGAGAGATAACTCAATTATAAAGATCAAAGGGAGACAAATCTCGAGTCATGAAACTGCCAAAAAACTTGGCACAGAATTCTATTGTTCTTTTGGTCAACATTTCCGTATTTTCAATCGTCTCCCTTTGACCAGTTTGACCAGTTTTAGGTCAAAGGGAGACAATTGAATATACGGAAAAGTTTACCAAAAGAACAATAGAATTCTGTGCAAAGTTTTTTGGCAGTTTCAGGACTCAAGATTTGTCTCCCTTTGATCTTTATAATTGAGTTATCTCTCTTTGACTTTTCCAGATTATGAGTTAGTTTATTTGTCTTTGTCTATACCTGTAAACCTACTATACATATATGTATGGTACCTCTATTGGTGTTCCTGGTATGTCGTTGCCCCTTGTAGACATAGTATATATACGTATGTATGGTACCTCTTTTGGTGTTCCTGGTATGTTGTTGCCCCTGTAGACATAGTATCTTATATGTACGTATGGTAACTCTATGGGTGTTCCTGGTATGTTGTTGCCCTGTAGACATAGTATCTTATATGTACGTATGGTACCTCTATGGGTGTTCCTGGTATGTTGTTGCCCCTGTAGACATAGTATATATACGTATGTATGGTACCTCTTTTGGTGTTCCTGGTATGTTGTTGCCCCTGTAGACATAGTATCTTATATGTACGTATGGTAACTCTATGGGTGTTCCTGGTATGTTGTTGCCCCTGTAGACATAGTATCTTATATGTACGTATGGTACCTCTATGGGTGTTCCTGGTATGTTGTTGCCCCTTTAGACATAGTATATATACGTATGTATGGTAACTCTATGGGTGTTCCTGGTATGTTGTTGCCCCTTTAGACATAGTATATATACGTATGTATGGTAACTCTATGGGTGTTCCTGGTATGTTGTTGCCCCTTTAGACATAGTATATATACGTATGTATGGTAACTCTATGGGTGTTCCTGGTATGTTGTTGCCCCTTTAGACATAGTATATATACGTATGTATGGTAACTCTATGGGTGTTCCTGGTATGTTGTTGCCCCTGTAGACATAGTATATATATGTACGTATGGTAACTCTATGGGTGTTCCTGGTATGTTGTTGCCCCTTTAGACATAGTATATATATACGTATGTATGGTACCTATATGGGTGTTCCTGGTATGTTGTTGCCCCTCTACTTGTAGACTACTATATCTTTGTTATGGTGCATATAGTAGTCTACGTGACCTCTACAGAGCCTTTAGTACTTCCGTGCTCCTGTAATGATTGACATACTCCAGTATCCATACATGTTACTCTTCCGTGTCCCTGATAATTCTGTGCTCCTTTCCTTGCAGTCATACTGTATATCTATGTACAATACTTCTATAGGTTCTTTTGATATTAGTACTACTATATTATATATGTGTATGGTACTGTATAGGTGTCCCTGGGGCTTCAGAGTCCATATACTTGTAGATATGTTATTAGTTGTTTGATAAGGACAACTATACTCAATACAGACGTTTCTACAATTGACTATACTTTAGTTGATGAAACTTCTTTGCTACCGACACGGAAGTAAACCGTCATGCAAAATATTTCCATCAATTGCAGCATATATACTACAAAGCTACTACTATTCCTATTTCTAAATCTATAGGACAGTTGGATATCCCAATAAATAATTTAAACATAATTCTAGTATTTACAAAGCAATTGCCACTTCTGTTAACTGCCTTGCATAATTTTATTTACCTAAGCATGCAGTAACCTCCGATCTGTGTTTGACTAACTCTAAATCAGCAAGAGTAACTTCAGCTGAAATTCAGGGGAGTGAACTATGTAGTGTAAGAGTTCCCTTGAAATCAGGGGAGAGAATTGTGTAGTGTTAGTGCGTCCTCCCTTTTTCTATGTTGGAATGTTTTTGACGGTCAGGTAAATAAAGCCAGTGTTTACAAAATGTTTAAATGACAGGTCAAGTAATGTCACTCTTCCTGTGCTGAGATTATTATTGGTTAATATCCCATGCCAAGAATGATGACATTAAAATTGCATCTGATGTAGAGCTATGATGTATAGATCAAAGTGTGTGCCAAATAATACAGGTTCTACTGGAAAGAACTCAGTAATATAATAAGTTATAATGCGTCCACAATAATAAGAAAAGCAGGAAATTTTGATGTGCATGATTTATCAGGGATGTTTTTAATACAACACTGACCAAATCTTCTTACTTAAGTAATTTGTAGAATTGTAGATAGGTTAGGGCTATGAAATGGCGAGAGAAATTCTTTGAGAGTTTCTGTGCTGGCGAAATGAGACCAGAAAATGCTAGAGTTATGATGTACCACTCTTCTATGGAAGACTGCACTGGAAAGACAATTGCTTTTTCAGCGTTAGCTGTCTAGCTTAATATTTGACCTGCTTTGAACACTTAAAAAACCAATGAAATGTTTGCAAATAAATCAGGAGATAATAAATATCAAGGTCCGGTTGGTCAGAATATGCTATAATCATCACAAAAGATACTGCGAAAAAATTACATTTCTGTTAAACTTGTAAACAAATGTACAGTTGATACAAACAGAGATCTGTTATTCACGTTTGTCTGGGTGCTTAGTGTATTCCTTATTAATTCTTTTATTAACTGTTTGACCCTGGTCAAGTATTGAGTAGATCTATAAAAGTAATTCCGCGCATGAAAATATAGTACCGAAATTAGCTACATTGGTAGCGTGTAGGCCATCGCACACAAGACTGTACCGAGCAACTGTGAAAAAAAAATTGAAAAAAAAACTACACATGTTGAGATCACATAACAAAACACATGTTGAGATCACATAACGTAACACATGTTAAGATCACATAACATAACACATGCAATGCTCATTACACAGACCTATAGGCCTTTAACATAGCAAGCTCTACAAGAGGTAATCCATATTCTTTATTTAATTGAGCAGGAGGTGATTGAATAAAGGCGCTTGTTAGAGCTTTGCTTAGGCAACAGACATATCTACCATCAGTGTCTTAAACCAATATATATATAACATATACTGAAGAAATAAAGTTAAGCAAGTTTTTCAGGGTACTAATATTTTTACTTGTATGTCGATGTAGGCATACGTGATGTAATTAACATGTCAGCCATGACTTAATTATCAAAATTTAAGAGGTCAATTTGTGTTTTCGTGGTTTTTGAGAATTTAAGCCATGACGTCATTTATAAAGAAAACATGTGTAACACGTGCAGGAGGAAATCTGACCCGTGTAAAGGATGAAAACAAGCACAATATTGTCAGTCTTATGCCACAACCACATAAACCGGTGTTAAAATTGTAAAATATTCAACGGTTTGAGGTCCAAGAATGACAGTGACAGCGTCAAATGGCTATTGGAATGTTGAATGATGTCAGGAAGGCAAGAGGCAAAGCAATACATTTTAATGACAATTAATTGATCATTAGTCGCCTAAAGACTAAATATTCGCTAACAGGAGACATCAAAGGTGGGCCATGTTCAGACAGACTAACAATAACCACGTCACATAAAGAGCATTAGATTGCAGTGACGTCAACATGTAACAGATTCACTTGACGTCACCAGCTAGCTGTTCATGTCAGGAACGCAAACGGCACTTTGTTACAAATCCACCAGAATAGACAATCCAACGCTTGAATTTATGGACGCCATGCTGACGTTGGCATACCGTTGACATGACGTCATTGGTAGTGTCGGTTTGCCTTGGGAATTTTTATCGCATAACGACTCATGGGCAATAAAATTACCATCTCCGTATGGATAAAACAAACACACTAGAATTTTTGCCGACTTAACAAATTTTGGTCCTTTTCGGGAGTAGAGGAGATGAGGAACAAAATGTCATCCAAGGTGCAGGACCTTGAGCAAACATTGAACAAATATGGTATAACATTCCCCGAACCGTTGTTTGCAAGCTTCTTAACAGCAAGAGACAAACATGTTCGACTGTAATGACTCCTTAAGAAGGGTATAATAGACATCGCATTTCTTGTGATTTTTCTATTTTACCCCTATCTCCTTACAAGTGACGCATTTCGGTTAGGATGAAAATTTCCTTCACTTAAATTGTTGAATTTAAAATGGAATGAAATGATCTTAAGATTGAAAAACTTACATTCTGTTAAATATCATGCAACTTCACAAAAACAAATAAATAGTCCAACTTGCTAAACTTTTTTTTATATGTATAATTCACTTCAAAAAAAGCTTTCTGGAATCCTTCCCTGTTCATCCATTTCACTCAAATCTTCTGAATGTCTTGCACATATCAACTGATTATACGTTGTGGTTGTAGTCACATGGGTACTGGTTATTTTTGCCACATTTTTGGGGGTTGTTGCAATAGCTGCTCTGTCTAATGTGGTATTGTACTTGCTATTAGATGACACCGTATGGTAATAGGTTCAAATCAGATTCTCAGGCGCAAAGCATTATATATCCTTGATTCATACCATGCATCTACCAAAATCTATTTTAAAATTATAAATACATATAAAACTGACATCTTTAATAAAAATAAGAGATAAGAAATCAGAGATTCAAACATGATAATTTAATCATCTTCTTTTTCTTCTTGTACAAAAAATAGTGCATAGAACCTTCTGCCTACATTTGATAATATCTTATCTACTAGTATATTATTACTAAACTGGCAACATAACAGAACTATGATCCAATCTGGGACTTGAACCCAGGCACACTGAATTTGATGAACAAATTACAGTTGTCCTACATTAGACCAATTGGATTGACTATAGGCAATTATGTTACCAGATAATTAAATATTGATGCAATAAATTATATTGAATGGGTGAAAAGTGCCTTCATGATATGTATTCAGAGATTCATTGTTTTCTAATACCAAAAACCAAATTTTCCTCCGCTTTTACAATGGCTTGGAACCGTCGTGTGTTGTCATCTTGTCACATTTGCCAAATGGGACAAAAATACTACACAAGGCAGCATTAAAATTTGTTGGTTTTGTTTCACAGATCAAATGTCCAAAAGAATGTTCCTGTTTTATCATTGCGAAGTGAACGAAACAAACTGTTGTTCAAAATGTGAAATATCCACTTATTTAATAATACTAATTTTACTAATTCTATCAATTTCCTGTTCTGATGGGTTTGTTATATTTTCACTTCTTCTTTTGCTCTATTTTCTTTGTCCATTTGTTCTTTGATTCCTTGCCTCCATTCTTCAAAAGACACAGTTTCTGTTATGACACAAAAAATTCTGAACATGTAAGACTTATGACTATCAGAGCTTTTTCTATTTTCCCCACATTTGCTGCATTTGACTATAACAGGCGACAGATCACGGAATTCACTC
This sequence comes from Spisula solida, assembly GCA_947247005.1. NCBI lineage: Eukaryota > Metazoa > Mollusca > Bivalvia > Venerida > Mactridae > Spisula > Spisula solida. The sequence goes on along the minus strand of OX365947.1, from coordinate 16,403,398 downwards.
AATATCACTTATTATCCACTCACTATTCACTAACGGACTGCAAACAGGTCAGAGACCTTTAGCAGGAATGCGGATGCCTTCATGTCCTTGGCCTCATACCTATCCCACAATGACGAAATAGACGCTTCCCTTCGTCGTGCACGGTTGATATTCTCTCGACCAATGTCTCCAGACTCCACCATCATCCTGGTGATCTCTGCCTTCCTACACAAGACAGGAACTAAGCGGTTAAAAGATAGGCCACTTGTCCTTTCCATTCAGACGATTATGCCAGGCTGAAATCAAACAACATCAAAGATTAGTTGTTTCTAAGAGAGTCACAAATGTCAATAATGAAGTATGATACAAGTTTAACATTATTCACAATGTTATTTGTATTATATACATGTCGAAATAGTGGAATGATATAGCGAAGTACAGTCGTTAAATTATCCAATACTATTACATGAATACAAATATATTTTCATTAATAAATAAACAGTAGTACATTTTTGTAACAAGAGTTGTCTATGAACAGCGCGCTCCACTAATGGCAGTGCCATGCTAGGATAGTACAAGATAACCATTGATGCAAAGCATCAAAGGGCGCCATAAAAGAAGTTCTGAAAACTGTAAAGACATATATGATTGATCTTTATAAGAAACAGCAGGTGTTGTATTTTTCAAAATATAATGGCAAAAGTGAAATACAAAAAATATATTTTCATCTTGAATATTAAGGATCTTAGTTTGTACCTTAATCCTCTTGTACAAGCATGTTTTATAAATACATGTATACGCATGCTATTCATTTAATTTTATCAAATGGCAAACAATGCAGATTCACATCATTTACAACTCATTTCAGTGTGATGTGATGTGTAGTAACTTCATAATGCTAATTTCAGTTTATTGGCAATTAGTATAATGTAATAGTCAAATGGTGTATTGTGTGTAAAGTTTGTATAGCTATATATCCGATAGCAATTCAGTATGTGCAAATTCCATATTTGGTGCATACTATTTCATTGGTTGTATAAATTTAACAAACAAAGCTGAGTGTAAAGGCATTGCTATCAATTTGAAAGTTTCCATATGATAAGTTAAAAAAAACAAGAATAAAATACAACAGGTATATGAACTTTGTTTTATTTATAATCAGAAAACTATTAACAATACAAGACATATGTGTTGCATAACCATGACACATAGAACGTGCCAAATCTGTATAGACAACCAAATGTATTTGTTTAGAAGCAACATTATTTAAATCTTTATAGACACTAGAATCAATTGCTTTCTAGACACTAATATCAAGTTTATTCATGAGTCTATACGCTTAGATGTATTCAAATACGTATAGCAAGAATCGAGAACAATTGATGTAGAAGATGAGTCTACCAAGACTCAAAAACTTTACCGAGGACCAGTGAGTTACCAGCTAATTCAAATCTGTATAGAAACCATTTTAAGTGTCTAGATACCTGTAAAAGCAAATGCGTTCAAATCTGTATAGACACATCTCTCCATTGGCAGAACGACTGAAATCTATATCTAAGACAAGTTTTAGCTATTCCAAAAATAGTTTCCAGGGCATATCCATTTACCATGAAATGTTTTAAGATATAGCATTTCAATGTAGACTGCAGGGTCGGTCAAAGTTGAGCATTAAAAAGCTGGATAGCTATAATGTCGCTGATATGCAGTACGTACGGGTCATTCAGTTTATATCGCATTGTATATTGAATGACCCTCAATTAAACAAATAGTCGGTACCAATTTTTCATTTGTTACTTTGTACGTGGTTTTCAAAATTGGTACCGACTATTTTGTTTCATTGAATATTCTTTTCAGAGAAACCTGAACGTGGCACATCTTAATCCATACGCTGCACTTCTTGGGTTTTATAGTTACAATGTGGTAGATACATGTATTTATAGAAACTCTAATACGCCATTCAAGAGCCGTGCCGAGTAACGGTTTTTCCTGTTCTAAAAATAGACGGTGTACCCAGTGTATTTACTGATATGAAGCCGCTGTTCGTAAGCGATACGCTGATTGGTTGTTTATTTGCTGTGGACACTGGGTGTAATGCAGAGCAATGAATTGTGGGGAGTAGATTACGTAAGGTCTGTTGGTCAGCCGGTACCTTCATGTTAATGAGATATTTGGCCGGGGCGACACAATTAGCTTTATGCAAATAAGTAATTTCGCCGGCCGGATCAGCGAGGTTCGTAAGGGGAATTTATGTATGTAAATCAAATAAAGTTATATTATATAGTTAAATTGAGGCTCCACGCGGGAAATTATTTATGAACTTCTTACGAATTGAGGATCAACACGGGGAAGTGTTCATAAACTTCATACAAGTTGAGGCTCACGGGGACACCATGGGGGAATTGTCTTCCAGCTCATTATAACAAAGTCCTCCAATACAGACGCCCCGATCCATCGGGGCGCCAATAATCATTATATATTCAAAACAAAATGCTTCATATCAGCAGCATTACCCTCTGCTGAGTACAGGTCTGGGCTGCTAAGTCGAAAAAGAGGATCATTTGGACAAAATGCAGAACAGTTACCTACTCATGTGTAGGTCCTCTGGGTCATGAAGGTGAACAAATAAGCATTTCTAAGCCCAAAAGGGGGCATAATTTCAACAAAATGCTAAATAGTTATCTACTCCTGTGTAGGGGTTGGGGTCATGATGCTGAACAAGTATGCAAAGTATCAAAGCAATGTATCATTGCACTTTGAAGATATTAGAGGTTAAAAAAAACTTGAACCTAAACTTTAACATTTGCATTTCCAAGTCCATAAGGGGGCATAATTTCAACAAAATGCTTGATAGAGTTACTTACCCCTGTGTATAGGTTGGGGTCATGATGTTGAACAAGTATGCAAAGTATCAAAGCAATGTATCAATGCACTTTGAAGATATTAGAGGTTAAAAAAAACTTGAACCTAAACTTTAACATTTGCATTTCCAAGTCCATAAGGGGGCATAATTTCAACAAAATGCTTGATAGAGTTACTTACCCCTGTGTATGGGTTGGGGTCATGATGTTGAACAAGTATGCAAAGTATCAAAGCAATAATTATGTCAATGCACTTTGAAGATATTAGAGGATAAAAAACCTGTACCTAAACTTAAAATTTGCATTTCCACGTCCAAAAGGGGGCACAATTTCAACAAAAAGCTTAATAGAGTTACCTACCCAAGTGTAGGGGTTAGGGTCATGATGGTGAACAAGTATGCAAAGCAATATGTGAATGCGCTTTGAAAATATAAGGGGTGAAAAAACCTGTACCTAAACTTCAACATTTGCACGAAGTTGAAAAAGGGGGCATAATTTCACCAAAATGCTTGATAGAGTTACCTACCTCTGTGTATGGGTTGGGGTCATGATGGTGAACAAGTATGCTAAGTATCAAAGCAATATGTCAATACACTTTGAAGATATTACAGGTTAAAATACCTTTAACATTTGCACTATTTGCACTAAGTAGAAAAAGGGGGCATAATTTCAACAAAATGCCTGATAGAGTTACCTACTCCTGCATATGGGTTGGGGTCATGATGGTGAACAAGTATGCAAAGTATGAAAGCAATGTCTCAAAGGACTTTGAAAATATAAGAAGTTAAAAAACTTGTACATTGAGTATGTATTGAAGCTGATTGAAAAACAGTGATTTAAAAGTACATTGAGTTGCCTCCCTTTAATCAATAACATTTCATACATGCATAATTGAATTAAATAAGACCAGTACAATTGGGTGATTAGTGTAACAAACCATACTACTGTAAATTCAGAATTTTCGTGAGGTAAAAACTTTGCTAATATGTGGTAGTTTGGGATTTTTAAAATTTTGAAAGAATTATTCCTGTTGTTTTATCACCATCTTTCAGTTCACAAAGATTTACTTATTTCAAAATAGTAGCAAAAATTAATCCATTGTGAAAAATGTCTGATCTTACAGTATCATGTTTGAGAACTTGTAGACTCCAACATTCCCTAATTAGCAGGGAGAAATATAGATGTATACAAAAAGTAAACATGGTTCATACTTTCTCCTGTGTCAGTTCGGATCTTGGACACCTCATTTTCTAGTCATGCTCTGAATGGAATTTCAGTACCAAAATTATGTTGAGTAGCATTGTCGACCAAGATGAAATGTGAATGATTAGGATCCAGAAATAGAGCTCTCCTTTAGTTTCAATTTCTTGTCGATTCTGTAGTTTGCTGGCCATAGTCCTGTATCCTATATTGTACTGAAAAGATAAACAATATTAGACCATTGATGCCTGCATAAGGATGCTTTATTATTATTCTAGAATAATATATTTTAACATTTTCAGCATATATTTTTTGGCTAAACTGCCATGTATCTTAAAATTTTCTCAGCAAAGAGAAACTAAATTATAAATTGTCATTCTTACACCAAGCATGTGTTTGTAAAAGCGCTCAAATTTAGAACCAAGCTCTAACCAAAGGGGTTCTACCCGGTTGAAAAACCCACCAATTCTACACTAGGATATATCAAGGGGAATTACTTTATGACTGACCCTCGTATACCCTTCTCAAAATTATTTCCAATATTTTAAACAGGTCGAATGGAATCATTTAATTTCTACTGCACAAGTCATGGCAATATAACATCATTCAACTATTACAGCTATTATCAAAATCCGTACACGATGTCGCCAGTGTCTTGCATTGAATGTTCGCAAAATGTGTAAAAACCGGTTTGAGGAAATCATGCAAGCCGTCAGAAACTAGAAAACGGGCTCTGATAAAAAAAATCATTATTTACGCATGATCTCGGGGAATAAGAAAGACAATTTGATAGCAGAACATTTTTTTTGCAACTTACCGCCACTAATCCGTTTCTGCGGTATGGAAACTGACGAGTGTCGGAGAGTTGCGGAAAATAAGATTCTGTATTGGACTGTCGCATTATTTTCCCAAGGTTTTGTGTAAATAATGAGTTATCTTCTTTACTTGATGTTTTATCAATTTTTGTTGGCTCAGACGTACAATGAATGTCCTCAAAAAGAGTTTTACTTATTTTGTGGACATTCAGTGCCCAACTCAGTCGACGCTGTGTACAGGTATTGATAAAGTTGTGCTTTTTATGTATGATACTATATTGTCGTGAAGTGTGCTGTACAAATCAAATGATTTGTTTTGCTGGCAGGAAGTGAAGTCCAAAGACCATTCAAACAAACTGATGTAGTCCTGCATGCTTCCTGTATGTCTCCGCTAGCCCCAGGTCCTGAACCTTTCTCAAAACGGCCCGTCACCAGTGAAAGGCGAACCCTTTCAACTGTAGTGCCGGAAACACTTTGTCTATCCACTTGTGAACACTTGTCTATCCACTTGTCACACAGCTGTAATTACAAAAAAACATACACTTAGAAACAATATTGACTATCTTTCAATAATATACAGTATAAAACGTTACTATCAGTAAATGTTTTACAATGTTTAAATAAACGTATGCATAACAAACGGTTCAATTCGTTTAACAAAATAATTGTATAGTATGTATGTCAGCATAACATAAGTAAATCAGTTGTGACACAAAGGTTCTATCACCATGTCGAACGTTTCAATTGTAGTGGGTATATTCATATAAGGTTGAGAACAGGGCTGGATAAAGAGACCAATATATAGATTTCTAAGAGTTTGATCAAACTCCATTTAACTTCCCACTCTCAAAGTCAGCCACTAGTCCCTCCACAGATTAGCCACCCAAATGATCAACGAGACACTAAAAAATCTTCACATAATCAACAGTCATTCATCTACTCATTAGTATGACAACCAGCAGCACTTGCTTCGTAAGACCGTTTCTCGTGATGAAATACTAAATAGCTGACCATGTCATAAGAATGGTTCACCCACCACCTGCAATAATACAAGTTTTACCGAGATTCATAATTTGAAATGACTTTGATTTAAATATATATTAATATACCTGACATGGTGTATCCTAAATTAGGTCCAATCTTTCATTATTAACAAAAAAATAATATCAGACCATTTAATGGTTTTAGTTTGGAGTTTAAATAGAGGATCTTGCATGAGTGCTCATTACATACGAGTTTTATTAAACAAGTGGACAAAATTATATGACACGAGGCTTTGCCGAATGTCATATTGTTTTTGTCTACGAGTTTAATAAAACTCGTATGTAATGAGCACGAATGTAAGATTCTATTTATCACATAACATTAGAGAACGCTCACATTTGTTCAAAATGATGATGTACGCTGCATAGGTTTCAGCCAAAATTTAGCGGTACAAAGAACGCGACGTCATGACGATGTTGGTATTATCCTGACGTCATATTTCAATAAATGCATGGATTGGCTTACGTCGCGCCAGGCTAATTTGCATATTTATTGCACACTCTGGGAGGGCCGAACGATATTTACGGCACAGGTTAACGGCACTGTTATGTGACAAAATCTGATCTAGCACCATTTTTACCCAAATCAACGCAAATCTGTGTTAAGCAGTTGGGTTATAAAACCAATCATGTCTACCTTTTTGTAAACTTGCTAATGAAAAATGTGATGTATACAATAAAGTACATGTATGTTAGGTTCTTCACTCACCTTTAAAGGTTCCATCAACGTACTATCTTCGTGCGTCCTTCAGAAGTGCTAACTGATATGATGTTGAAAATATAAAATGATGCTGGTCTTCTGCTTGTAAATCACTGATAAGGAAATCTTCGCCATTGATGAAGTCCATGTCCACCTGAATCATAATCATTATACCAATTAAGTCACCAGACATAAACTTTAAATTTATTGTTTATAATGTGTATGAGTTGCATGCATAACGCTTGAATGAATAAATATGTGCTATGAGGCATTCATTCAAAATACAGTACCTATTTTATTGTTTACTGGCCCAAACCACTACAGATTTCACTCTTGTCTTAATGAACAATATAGAGAGAATCGCTGTAGGTTTAATCAATAAATACTCAAATGCAAAAGAAACCGTGCATGTTTAAAATTGGGATAACTATGGAAATATCTGCCATAGGCATTTTTTTGTACCATTTAAAGCGTGTGTGTCACTTTGTCGAACAATAGACACAGAGAGGCCCTATCGGATTAGATGTTACGTAACGTCACTAAACAGCATATTCACATGATTTGCGCGTACAGAGACTTTGTAAAGGTGTAATCGGTCAAATAACTGCTCATTCATTTTTCACAACTCCCAAGGAGTAGGAAAAACACTAAACAATCTCTGTAAAATCAGAACTTGCTATGCCAAGATTATCGGAATGTCAGCTAATTGAGGCGTGGATGATGCTCATTAGAGGTACCTCTATTGATAATGTTGCATGGGCCTTCTTGGTAGAAAGGTACAATCACGACATGATGTCAACAATTTGTACGAACTGCAAAATCCTCTTCATGTCGAATGGAATGAAATTTCACCGCACGTCGTATGTGACGTCAATTCCACGAGACATCGTATCGTACAGGTTATACGTCAAAATGAAAATCCTACCCGATATTAATGAAATTATCACAATCAAACAATTTAGAGAATCTTACACCTTAATTTTATTCTCAAAAACACCGATACCACAATTTATGCAATTTTTATTTTGACCCCTACCACGCTTAAATGAAAAACACGATACATTTCACAGCGCTTTATAAATGAAATGTGTTACGTTTTATAGGCACTTGAATAAGCTAAAATTTGACACCAAACACTATATACTTACTTTATGGATGTCTAAAAAAATAAGTGAAAACCCCATGCACAGTTTCTTTTACGTTTGAGTATACATGTAGTTAGTTAATAACAAATCCTGTACATTTAACGTTCAGGACTTTGTACCGTTGACACGCCATATGTAATGTACTAGCAACAAACAGATTCAGTCAATGACAAATCAGCTTTTAAACGAATGTTTATAGTTAGTGATGATATGATAATGTGTAACATATAGCTTTGTTAATAATACCTCAAAGTCAAGCGACCGTGGTTCTGTCAGACGGAACTTGACCCTTGCACGATTTACTGCTCTCTTCACCAATTTCTTCTTTGGCGGAGCTACATTTTCGGTTCCTTGGTGTTCAAGTAGTGCTTCTTCTGCGATGTTCATCGCTGGTTGGAATTTGACACTACAACCATTACTCTTTGTCTGGAAACATAAGAAATCATTTTATATGACAACTACCTGGTATCGATAAACTACTGTATAGCGGGTATATTTCACGGGGGTTTAATTTTCGCTATATTCGCGCTCAACATCGATAGCGCGAAATCTAAACCCCGCGAACTATTCACCTCGTAAATATACAAAGTTTACCAAGGGAGACAATTCATGATTAAAAAGCAACGTTGACCCAATGACTTTGCAAGAAGTATGTCGGTTGAGTAAGACTTTGACTTATAATAAATTACAAACTATAATTCGAAATTTATCAAAGATATTTGTAAAACGTGTGTAAACTCTTTGCAAGTGTATCATACGTGCATCATGTTTTCTCAACGTTAAAATGTGTTAATTATAAGCAGGTGCATCAAACTTGTTAAATTTAACGATTTTGTTTGCAAAACGTGTAAATGTTTGCCGAAAAAGATTTTGTTATACCGGTGGGGGCATAAATTAATCATGGACAGGGGTTTAAATAGTCGTATAAGTACGACTGACTTCTTATTAGACTCTGCATACCAAAGAGTTTCCATGTGCGCCCCAACAAAATCAAACACTTTAAATAACTCAGACGCAGCATGAGTACACATTGTGTTGAGAAAATGACGTAATTTATTCCGGCATATCGGAAGCGTTGATTTGATTTTGCGTGTGTGAAAAATAATAACATAGCGTATTGTCAGTTCTAAATTGTCTGACTTGTTTAATTAATTATGGACTCTAATACTAGCAATATGGGACTTGTGACAACGTAATACTATGTATGTTTGCAATTAATCAACACTTAATGAACACTTTGAATTGTCATTACGCCCGGTTTTCTTACGATATTGCATGTACGTTTTAAGTTTTATAAATTGCCGTGTTCAGCAATCAATTTCCGCTTATTTTATTTTGCAAGGTGTAACTTACGTAAAATTGACCTCCTATTTCATTTTTACCAACAAGGTTTTAAATTCGCGGTTGAGGTCGTTTGCGCGAAATCAAGACACCGTGAATTCAAAAGAATCCAGAAAACGCGAATAATGGACCCCGTGAAATATACCCGCTATACAGTATATATAACATTGATGAACCATTGACAACGGATAATGCCTAAATTATAGATTACAATTCAAGCGAAATCATCTTCGCAAGCATATTATACCATCGTACATATAATTTAACGAATAATAGATATAACACCCTGATACATTAACTGCATATGTATATATGTGGGGTGATCAAAAGGAAATGAGACAAATGCTATAATTTGTAAACCGCACAATCATCAAAACGTTTTACTGTATGATTTGGAAAGACATATGACTAATATTTTATTCAATATTCCTCCAACATTTGTTAAATTATTTGGACATGACGTCAAAACATTGAACAACCGTGGATTAAACCGGTTTTGATGTAAGTGTGTCGGTTTTAAATATATGACATGAAAACTAACAGTACCGACTTGAAAACCACGTAAAAAAATCACAGTTTGAAAATATACAGTTTTATCACAAACTAGGAGAAAAGTCTATACAAACATTTAAAATGATGATATGGACATCGGGATAGAAGTCTGTCTGAAGTAAACTTATATATCGTTAGTACAAAATGATTTGTGACGGAAAAATACTTTAGTATATCAAGCAGAGGCCAGAAATGCATTAGATAAGCGCCAAGAGGGACGTCATACACGGGTGCTTTCTTTGGGATGAGAATGAAATAATTATTCAAGTTATTCTTAATATTCTATCACAACTGCAATGTTTTTATACCCATGAATACTCTCTCTTGCAAAATACTGAATAAATGGTAAATTTATGCAATATGTAGAGAGACATGAGCGATTTATTGGAGCAATGCGATGTTCTAATAGTTAACCGTTTACGCACATGACGTCATTGACATCAAATACAACTTTTCGTGTTTATATTAGTACTCACTTGTCATTTTACAGTGTTGTCTCATTTCTTTTTGATCACCCCACGTATAAACGCATTACGTATTTTTACAACTAATATTTGTGTACATAACAACCTTGACACACTTGTTGTTGAAAATATTTATTTGTGTACAATTCTTAAATAACATTCTCCTCAAATCATAATTATATTATCAAAAGTATTATTCCTACCTTGTCGGACACTGACAGTATACCGGTCATTAGGATATATTAGCATTAACTATTAGAAATTTACCGTCGAATTCACTTGCAATTTCAACTCTCGGTCGGGAACACTCGGATACACGGGAATGCTCGGATACACGGGAACGCTCGGATACACGGGAACGCTCGGATACACGTGCTCTTTGGTCTGTACAAACACATTACCCTCCTGTCGAAGGGTTACTGGACATTTCACTGCTTTACTTCGCGACGTACAGCGCCATACTGTTGATGACTTGTTTTCTCTCTGAAAAAAATGTATATATATATATATATATATTATGTTCTCCCTCCACACAAAGGATGTAATAATTTCACAGACCATCATCACGGTATTTTTTGGCTTCCTCCTTACTTACAGCCATCCAATTAACCCTATATAATCAGGCTTTTAGCACTACCGGTATTTGGCAATATACTACAGACTACTACAAAGACTTATGGGTCATTTTTGAAAAACAAACAACTACCAGTACAAACTTATATTATTAACAACTTCATAAACAAATTATCCTAAAGTCCATAGCAACACTTCACTTTTCATTATCCCTCAATGAAATATAACTCTGGTTCATTAAACTGTATGTGGCATAGGAACTCATGGAAACTGACAGAAGCATCCTTTGTGTGTAATGCAATTTTCTACAGTTTTCTTCTATCATGTTCTTCAACTCATTCAACCTACTTGATACATTTTGACTAATTCTAAAAGCTATTGTACGAGTGAGCCAAGAAAGATATTGTTAATATATAAAGAATATAGTTTTCTTTCATCAGCTACTCAAAAATAAAAGTTTGCATAATCTAAAATAATTATTTTTTCATGGAGAATGGCTCATAAAAACAGGCATGTAATTTTGATACCTCCATTTGACTGTCCCGTACATACACGATTGGGTCAAACGTTGTCTCTTTGCTATCAACATCCTGGTTGTCTAACATTGTGGTCTATTTGAATATATCAATGTTTGGTTCTAGTTCAGGCATCTCTACAGTTTGAGTTGGTACACTACAATCAAATCGAAGTTCCGTTATACATACAAGTTTATTATTTGCTTTCAATGGATTATGGAGATTTTTCAGTGAAATAAACAGTGAAATTACCACTTTGTTATTTTCACTGTTTTAGAAGCTGGTACCAGTATCATGCAGAAAAAGAAACGTAACGTCAACGGCGCCGGGCTTTAAAATATGCGTTACGTCATCATGACGTCATAATTATCACGTCGTGGCGTTCTAATTTCGACGTGATTTTTCCAATTAAGCCAATTACGGCACATATTTAGGAGGAATTGAGGAATATAATAAACAGAAAATTTGTTGATTTTTGGTGTAAGATCAATTTTATTTCACTCGTGATCACAGAAAATTACATTTTAACTCGTGGCTACGCCACTCGTGAAAATATTGATTTTCTGTGATCACTCGGTGAAATAAAATTCGATCTTACACCAAAATCAACAAATATCCTCTATATATCGCATTTCTCCAGTCGAACTTAATATTTAATCATAACGTTTTTTAACTAAATTGTACAGTAACATAGAAAAGGTTCAGTATGAAAGAAATAACATAACAACCCACATAGTACAGTATTTGCTTAGTAACTCAAGTTGTACAGTATTACCAATGAACTAGACAGTATATATTTACAGTGAGTACCCTTGCTGTCTGTAGGCCATAAATAGTCTTACAAACATTACATAAATGGTTAGCTGAAGTTATTAGAGTTACAGTTGTTTATTGGGGTTTATAAAAGTAATTATAAGCATATCTTTGGGGAGTGGTGGCTTAGAGGTAGGGCACATGCTTCAGGATTGAGAGGTCCCGGGTTGCGCCGCTCCTTCATATCTGGGATACTTGGACACATTTTTTCAGTAAGTAAAATATACCTCCTGGTTGTCTATCAATGTTATCTGTTCAAACACATCAACATTCAGTTCCAATTTTTGTTAGTTTGTCCAGAGACGTCAATGCTATCTTCACATTGGGGAATACTCAGTTCAAGGACCAGCATCTCTCTGTCTGGAGACGTCAATGCTATCTTCACTTTGGGGAATACTCAGTTCAAGGATTGGCATCTCTCTGTTTGTCTGGAGACGTCAATGCTACCTTCACTATCAGTTCAAGGACCGGCATCTCTTTGTTAGTTTGTCCAGAGACGTCAATGCTATCTTCACCTTGGGGAATACTCAGATCCAGTACTGGCATCTCTGTAAGTGTGTCCGGAGACATCAATGCTATCTTCACATTGGGGAATACTCAGTTCAAGGACCGGCATCACTCTGTTTGTCTGGAGATGTCAATGCTATCTTCACATTGGGGAATACTCAGTTCAAGGACCAGCATCTCTGTTAGTTTGTCTGGAGACGTCAATGCTATCTTCACATTGGGGAATACTCAGTTCAAGGACCAGCATCTCTGTTAGTTTGTCTGGAGACGTCAATGCTATCTTCACATTGGGGAATACTCAGTTCAAGGACCGGCATCTCTCTGTTAGTTTGTCTGGAGACGTCAATGCTATCTTCACATTGGGGAATACTCAGTTCCAGTACCAGCATCTCTCTGTTAGTTTGTCCGGAGACGTCAATGCTATCTTCATATTGGGGAATACTCAGTTCAAGGACCGGCATCTATTAGTTTGTCCGAAGAGGTCAATGCTATCTTCACATTGGGGAATACTCAGTTCCAGTACCAGCATCTCTCTGTTAGTTTGTCCGGAGACGTCAATGCTATCTTCATATTGGGGAATACTCAGTTCAAGGACCGGCATCTATTAGTTTGTCTGGAGAGGTCAATGCTATCTTCACATTGGGGAATACTCAGTTCAAGGACCGGCATCTCTCTGTTAGTTTGTCTGGAGACGTCAATGCTATCTTCACATTGGGGAATACTCAGTTCCAGTACCAGCATCTCTCTGTTAGTTTGTCCGGAGATGTCAATGCTATCTTCATATTGGGGAATACTCAGTTCAAGGACCGGCATCTATTAGTTTGTCCGGAGAGGTCAATGCTATCTTCACATTGGGGAATACTCAGTTCAAGGACCGGCATCTCTCTGTTAGTTTGTCTGGAGACGTCAATGCTATCTTCACATTGGGGAATACTCAGTTCCAGTACCAGCATCTCTGTTAGTTTGTCCGGAGACGTCAATGCTATCTTCATATTCGGGAATACTCAGTTCAAGGACCATCATCTCTCTGTTAGTTTGTCCGGAGAGGTCAATGCTATCTTACATTGGGGAATACTCAGTTCCAGTACCAGCATCTCTCTGTTAGTTTGTCCGGAGACGTCAATGCTATCTTCATATTCGGGAATACTCAGTTCAAGGACCATCATCTCTCTGTTAGTTTGTCCGGAGAGGTCAATGCTATCTTCACATTGGGGAATACTCAGTTCCAGTACCAGCATCTCTGTTAGTTTGTCCGGAGACGTCAATGCTATCTTCATATTGGGGAATACTCAGTTCAAGGACCGGCATCTATTAGTTTGTCTGGAGACGTCAATGCTATCTTCACATTGGGGAATACTCAGTTCAAGGACCATCATCTCTCTGTTAGTTTGTCCGGAGAGGTCAATGCTATCTTCACATTGGGGAATACTCAGTTCAAGGACCATCATCTCTCTGTTAGTTTGTCCGGAGACGTCAATGCTATCTTCACATTGGGGAATACTCAGTTCCAGTACCGGCATCTCTGATTGTCCCAAGACGTCATGATGCTATCTTCACATTGGGGAATACTCAGTTCCAGTACCGGCATCTCTGATTGTCCCAAGACGTCATGATGCTATCTTCACATTGGGGAATACTCAGCTCCAGTACCAGCATCTCTGATTGTCCCAAGACGTCATGATGCTATCTTCACATTGGGGAATACTCAGTTCCAGTACCGGCATCTCTCTGCTATCTATGTCCTGAATCTATGAAAACAACTATTTGAATCAAGCAACAGTTTTATAAATGTTAACATGTATGAACTATACTACATGTATATTAAACTACCCAGCTAAAGTCAACCGATGGCACATTTGTCACTTAGATACTCAAATCAGATTGTGACATGTTTTTAGATTCTTTTCTAAATGGTATAACATAATCATAATTTATATGCATGTTTCATGCCAATTATACCTCCTGTTTAACACATGGAAGACAAACGTGACCCATCTTGACTGCAACCCGATACGCTGGTAGAGATATACCTAAAACAAAGTTCTAAGTAAAAGTTGTCATGCGTTTGTTCTCATATAATGATAATTAACGCTATGCATGATTAGGGATGATATACAAATGCAAAAGAGTATTATGTCCAATATACATTTAAATTTAACAATTTAAAGCAAAATGGTGAGGAAAAACCAACATTAGTACATGTCCTTGCTTTCTGGTCCCCCTCAATGTTTTAAACAGTGCTGACATATTTAGCTTATATATTGGCTAAAATGTCACATGTTTTTAACAAAATTCTCTGCTAGTTTTAACATAAACTTTAATAGAACAAGATGTTTGTAAAACATATATGCCCCCATGGCAGCCCAATAGTCAGAAAAAAGTAAAGATCACAGTGACCTTGACCTTTGACCTACTGATCAATAGGCGTCTTCTACTGTTGACGACTAACCTCCATGTAAAGTTTGAAGATCCTATGGCAAAATGTTCTTGAGTTATTGAATGTCGAAAAAAAAAATGCTGATCATAGCCTTTATTTTCCAGTCAGCTTTCTGCTGAAATATGGCAGGAATATGAGTGCCTCCACCTGTATTTGACCCCGGGTCGCCAGATTAGATGGCAAGCGTGCTAACCTTAGAGCTACGGAGGCACACATGTAAACCATTTGAAAAACCAGAAATGGCGACAGTCACAGTGACCTTGACCTTTGACCAACGGATCTCAAAATCAATAGGGGCTATTTACTGTTGATGGCCAACCACCATGTAAAGTTTGAAGATCCTAGGGCAACTTTAGCGTTCTAGAGTTATTAAACGGAAACCATTTGAATAGTCAGAAATTGTGAAGGTCACAGTGACCTAGACCTTTGACCTCAAAATCAATAGGGGTCAACTATTTTTGATGACCAACCTCCATGTTTAATTTGAATATTCTAGGACAAAGCAGTCTTGGGTTATTGAACGGAAAACCTTGGTCTACCGACAGATAGACTGTGCAAAGCAATATACCCCCTCACCAAAGATGGGGGATGGGGGGGGGGGTGTCATAGTAATATGAATTATATTTCTCTCGTAATAAAATAATAATTTCGAAACTTTAAAACATTGAGTATTATCTGCTCTTGGCAGGGGTATCATTGGATCCCATCCAACTCCTTGTCGCCAGAATTAGGACATTAAGTACTGAACAAACCTTAGATATGATGTATATCTAGGATAGACTAGAACTGGTATATAGTGGGCCTGCAACCTATAACTGTAAACCACTTTACTTTCACGAATACTAACTTTCGCGTTTTGCCGATCGCAGGCATATTTGCGGCAACAAAGTTTCGCGTATTTTAGTCTCCCGCCAACTCCGCTAAACCTAAGTCGCAAAGTGACAAATTCACTTTGATCACAATCTATCACATACATACTTTCACATATTGTACAGTATATAATTGCCGCTTAAGCAATGTGTTCACCTTTTTTAAGCCCTGTCAAACATCGATTGTTTTTGTCCATTGAATTGACAATTGATCTAAACTGTCACAAACTGCATCATTACTGTGTTTAACTTCCTGCATAACGTGTGTTGAAGGACCAAGTAATTATGCATCAACTGTGATATTAGTTTAAATGAATTAATTAGACACTAAGTGATGTTCAAAGTACAATTTGCTACACTTTATATAGACGTATGAAAAGGATATTTAAAGAAAACAACACCAAAACAGGAGGAAATCATTTTATTTCCAATTTATGTGTGATCATTTTTTTGTATACATTGAAAAACAAAAAAACTACATAGACATATTCTAAACATAAAACTCTACTCAGTTATCGTTCTTGTAGACTGCAACGACACAAAAACATATACCGCAAGTCATTACATGATTAGTAAACAACGTAAACATTGAAAGAACTACACATTATACAGACATAGCAAATGAAAATGAGATTTAAAGAAAACAACACCAAGACGGGAGGAAATAATTTTATTTTTTCGATTTATGTGTGATTGTTTTTGTTTTTTGTATACAATGAAATACAAAACAAAACTACACAGAAAGTGAAATACAAAACAAAACTACACAGAAAGGACGCACAAAACTCTACTTCGTTATCGTTCTTGTAGACTTGATAGACTTAGACCTACATAGACGGAAACGACACAAATACATATTAGACTATACTGCGTGTCATTACATGATTAGTAAACAACGTAAACATTGAAAGAACTACAGGGTGATCCAAATAACATGTCTACAACTTGATGAATATGCGCAACATTCTCACCCTTACGTCTTCTACAACGTCTACCAATGTTCCTTCAAGTTCTCATGTTCCTCACAGTCCATCATATCTCCAATTTGACACATGTGTTCTTATTTGCTTTTATATGATACTGATGACTTTGGATTCAGAATTTGAAGTTTCCTTCTATTAAATACAAGCTATTTGCCTACTTAATAGTACAAATTTACAATTTCTGTTTTCAGCTATCTTGGAACTCTTAGAATATGATGACATTGCTGATGGTTACATTATACGATGGTCTTTTTTATATTCAACAAAAACTTGATTCAATATTCTTTCTGTCAATACTAAAACAATAACTATAAATAACCAAAATTCGCAAATTTATTAAGCATTGTTTGTGGGACATGTTTTTTGGATCACCCTGTACACGTTATATACACAATGTCATAGCAAATGAAAATGATATTTAAAGAAAACACCAAAACAGGAGGAAATCATTTTATTTTCGATTTATGTGCGATTGTTTTTTTTATATACAATGAAAAACAAAACAAAACTACACAGAAAGGACGCAGACATTCTTAACACAAAACTCTACTCAGTTATAGTTCTTGTAGACGGCAACGATGATATACTTATACCTACCTAGACAGACATGACACAAAAACATATTATGTCATTACATGATTAGTAAACAACTTAAACATTGAAAGAACTACACGTTATATGAAAAGAATATTGAAAGAAAACACCAAAAACAGGAGGAAATAATTTTATTTTCGATATACAATTTTCAGGACCCAGTTATAGATTTACTCTAAATTTCACCCCTCCAATCCGGACAGTCAATGTAGAAACTTTTCGTGTTCAGGTTTTGACAGGTGTCAGTGAATATCTTTGTATATTCCCAATATTTTGGGTACAATAAAAGGTGTGAAAATTGACAATAGGCTTTATATCTTCAACCAACTGGGATACAAACAGACATAGTCACATAATTAAATTAATCCAATTATACAAAACTATGTGAAAATGTCATAATTGTCCTAAAATTGTATTGTACATGTATTTAAAATTTACAATAAACTAGACAGAGTCATGCAGCTTGCTTTTTCATATTTTGTGAAATAGGTTGATGAGTAAAATAATAAAGTTGAATGATGTTTTTGACTAGATTAATTAATATTTAATTTCTAAAACAGATTTGTGTTCAAAATGTTACCAGTTTCTTCACTAGAGCATTTTATTTTACTTGCATAGTATCCGGACAACTTGAAATTTGGACCCAGATATATTACTAATATCCTTCAAAATAAAATGAACTTTTTTGTCTAATACAGATTGGTTTTGTTGAATAAATATGATAGAACAATCTGAAGCATCTAGATAGTGTATGTTTTCAATAACTTTGTGTGTTTTATGCAATACATGAACACAATGTAATCCCTTCCAAGCACGAGGGTTACCAAATAAAAGAGGCTGAAGGGTTTTAATGTATAAAAATAGAAACCCCTCTAATCCAGAAACCCCTCTTATCCGGACTGTATATATGATTAATAAACCACGTACACATTGGTAAAACATCAAGTATAATGAAGATTAATGTGAGATTTTTTCTTCAAAAACACAAAAAAGAATGTTTCTTACTTGATGTGAAAATCCTGTGACGTAAAACTTGATTTTAGACTTAATACAGCCTTGTAAACGTCACGCACAAACACTATGAATTTCATTCATAACAAGAAACTTTCGCGTTTTTCATGTTCTGAACACTTTCGTGGCTACTTACTTTTGCGAATTTCTATCACTAGCGAACTACGTGAACTTAAATCACGCGAAATCGTTTCTAGGTTTACAGTAGTCAGGTGTAATAATAATAACGACTTTATTTATTGTGGATTACATAAATGACAGCAATATCAATTTTCAATATGGTCCAACGGAAAGAAAACGGGTAACAGACAAAAAATAACAATAACAATGAAAAGCATATATAAATGACAATGTGCCTAATAAACATCATAATAATATTATTGTAATGAACTTCTGTTATTAATGGCATTGGTGAAAAATAAAAAGTCTGAGAATATAACAGATATAATGCAATGGAATTTTCAACATAGGCTTATTCACATACAACAATAGTGTCTGATGTAGGCTAAGAAGCAACGCTGTCCGCTCATTGTGGACATTTGTACTCAATGTATTTTGACTTAAAAGTGTTTAATGTATTTCCATTTCTGATGTTTTGAGGAAGGGATTCCAAAGTTTTGGCCCAGCATATGGGATAGACTTTCTGAAAATTTCTAGATTAGATTAGGCATGTATAGGAGATTATTTGTGGCTGACCTTAATGTTTGATTGGGGTAATTTGTAATTTGAAATTTTGAACTAAGGTATTCTGGAGCCGTATTGGTCAAGCTTTTAAATACAAGAATGGCCTATTTATATTCAATTCTTTCATAGATAGTCATCCATCTCAAGCTCTGAAAAAGCTCTGCAGATGGTGAATCAAAGTCTTTGTCTAGAATAATTCTTGCAGCATGTTTTTGAAATTTTAATAGCCTGTCAAGGAGATGTGAAGTTGAATTTCCCTATATTGAGATACAGTAGTCAAGATGAGGAAGAATATAAGAATTGAAAAACAGTTTTCTGGTTTTTTGGTCAAGATAGCATTTTATTCTCAGGAGGAGAAACACAACAGAGTTGCATTTTTTAAGGGTTTGTTCAGTATGTGTGTTGAAGTTAAGGTTGTTATTAATATGCACTCCGCGGAGTTTTTCTGTTGTGGAAAACTGTAAATGGTCATTTTGAAGGGTAAGGGGTACATGCATGTTATGTTTGTGAGATGCTGATATGATCATGGCTTTTGTTTTTGTGCTATTTACAATCATTGAGTTATGATTGTACCAATCAGAGACTGCATTCAAGGATTCTTGCAATCTTAAGTGTATGTCCTGAGGACTTTTACCACATGCATAAAGTGTTGTATCATCAGCAAACATGTTTGTTTCTGATCTTCTGATATGTAGTGGAAGGTCGTTAATGTAAAGTATAAATGGAGAGGTCCAAGCACAGACCCTTGAAGAACTCCAGCTATTATAAGCTTGGGTGTTAAAGTGTCCAGAAATTGAAACCTGTTGGTGTCGGTTTGACAGATAGGATTTGAACCATTGCAGAGCAAGAGGGCTGCAGTCGTAAAGGCCGAGCTTTTCAAGAAGAAGAGTATGATTTACCATGTCAAATGCCTTGGAGAGATCAAGGAGGAGGCAGGTCTGCGGAGGATGTTTCTCAGGATACTGCATCAGATAGCAGTATCACTGAAGAGCAGAATGTTGACGTGCAAAAAGAGAAATAGATTCCCCAATTTATGTTCGAAGAAGGTGACAGGAATTTCCCATCTTTGAGCGAAACAGGAAAAGGGGGCATTCAATCCAAAAGAGGTGACACAGTCCACATAGAACGACAACAACTAACATCTAGTGAAAGGAAAAAGAAGATAGCTTGGCCTAAGATAAATGACTGTTCTTGGGAAGTGTTTGACACTGACCTCCACACAATACTTCAAAGTGCGCTTACAGGACCTGTAGAAAGAAAGCTTCAGGCACACCCATCACTAGTATATGCCCTTTCGAAAGAACGTTATAAATGACTTAGAAAAGGAGCCAGAACCAAAGAAGCAAACTTCAGTTCCAAACAGGCGCCTCTTCAAAATAAAGAGGCTTCGACATGAAATACGACTTAGAACACTTACCAACGCAGAGAGGCTGAGGCGGAAAAGGAGAGAGAGGACAAGGGAAGTGAGAATCTTTCATCAGTAATCCATATAAGTTTTCAAAGAACTTGCTGAGTAAGGCGAAATCTGGGAGACTTAAGAGCAGTCAGGAAGAGATGGAGAACTACATGCGCGACACACATTCTGACCCGCTGCTTGAAGAACCTCTAGGAAGCTGTGACAGTGCAAGCAGCTGAGGACCCAGACATTCAACTGGATATTAAGGAGCCCACCTGGAAAGAAGTAAATGACATTGTGAGGAAAGCACGCAAATGTTCAGCGCCTGGTCCTAGTAGCATTCCTTTTAAAGTTTATAAGAAATAAACTCCTTTGCCGTCTTTGGTCTATCCTGTGTGTGGTATAGAGAAAAGGAACAGTTTCTGAAAGCTGGCAAAGAGCGGAAGGATGTACTATACCAAAAGACTCAAAGAAGTATCGAACAGTTCCGAACCATTTCCTTACTGAGTGTGGAGGGGAAGATATTCTTTGTCATTCTTGCTGAGAGAATGACAACCTACATGCTGGAGAACAAGACTTTAGTACATCAACACGTCTGTACAAAAGGGGGGAATTCCTTGTTTATCAGGTTGGGTAGAACACACCAGTGCATTGACCCAACTGCTTCATGAAGCAAGAATCAACAACAAGAACTTGATTGTAGTTTGGCTTGATCTAGCAAATGCCTATGGCTCAATACCACACCAGCTAATCAAACAGGCTTTGGAGTGTTTCCACATTCCTGATCATGCAACCAATCTCATCATGAGCTACTTCAATAACATCCTACTAAGATTCTCTTCAAACAACTTTTCAACCTATTGGATTGAACTGAAGAAGGGTATGAACCTAATAATCAAGGCCACAGAGAGAGAGAGAGAGTCTAGAGGGCCGGAAACCTGCACTGGGATACGCTTCCAATACAGTGTGGCAATACCACGTGACTAAATACTACAGTCCAAAGAAGAAAATTGTAAACAAAACCTCCACTTCGCGAAGGAAAATAGGCATAAGTATTTTATTTCTTCATCAATTTCTATGAAATATAGACCACGCTAAGGGAAAAAATATAAGGGTTCCGCCATATATAGTTTATTTCTCCGTAGCTTGACCGTTTTTTCAATTACCCTGAGAAACCTTGGAAAAAATTTGTGTGAGAGCGGACTACAGTATCAAGCCTTTTCGTTTTCCTGGTATTATCTACTCCATGCGTGATTGAAGAGTCATGTTTACACCTTCCGGGAACACCGGAGGCAATTTTGCAACAAATAAAATACATATTATAACATTGCATGGCACAAATATGAATTTTCTTTTAATTTGCAATTATGACTACAGTTCCAAGAAAAAATATTCAGACTACAGTTCAAAGCTGTTTTCAGAATTTACAATAAAACCAAGCAACGTGTCGCCCCTGATGCTATTAATTGCAACATTACACACACTACAATATTCTGTATTTGGTCAGGTGTTATTTGTAACAACATATTATACCGAATTTAAAAACACAAACACGCACATTGGTAACAGTAGTTTACAATATATGCATGTAGATCTAGTAATTGATAATAAGCTTGCGTATGGGTAATTTTGAGTAATTTCAATACGCGCATTTGATGTTTGATCTAAATTATATATTGCACGGTGCCATCGATTTTCATCACTGGTAGACACCGTACAGCGGATATAATATATAGTCCGTATTTATAACAATACATCATTGTTGAGCGTCAGGTCAGTTTGTCTGTGCTTGAAAGTCTTGGTTTTCATAATTTATAAGTGCCTACATATCAAGGTCATGGATACGCCAATGTGACTATGTCTCATTTGCTGCAGGATCAGACTTATCTGACCATATTGCCTAATTAAAGTTTGAAGCAAATGCTGCAAAAACTGTAGGAGGAGTTGCGTCCACAAGAACTGTTCACTATATATTGTATAGTGCATAAAAGTACAAAGGACCATAATTCTGTCAAAAATCGTCGCAGCGCAAATTCTTTCCTTTAAGCACATCTACATGTTGAGGTTGTTCATCTGTTAAAGTTTGAAGCAAATGCTGCAAAAACTGTAGGAGGAGTTACGTCCACAAGACCTGTTCACTATATATTGTATAGTGCATAAACGTACAAAGGGCCATAATTCTGTCAAAAATAGTCACAGCGCAAATTCTTTCCTTTATGCACATCTACATGTTGAGGTTGTTCATCTGTTAAAGTTTGAATCAAATGCTGCAAAAACTGTAGGAGGAGTTACGTCCACAAGAATGCGTCTACGGACGGACAGACGGACGGACGGACGGACAGACAGATAGACAGACAAGCTGAATCCAGTATACCCCCCCCCTTACAACTCGTTGTGCGGAGGGTATAATTAAAGGAATAAAAAGGTGTGCATAATTTGTTTCAGCATGCAATTTAAGCGCCCGTAGACTGAGGGTAAAATAGCTTATAACACGTCCCCAATTATTTCGTACCAAATAAGACAGAATTGAACAATTTAGCAATAACAATATTTTGGTTACGAAGGCAATACTACGTACTTAAATCACGTGCCTTCCTATTTTTAGCTCACATGTCACAAAGTGACAGAGTTAGCTTTGTGATGACTCGTCGTCCGTCCGTCGTTCGTCCGTCCGTCAACAATTTGCTTGTGTAGACACTAGAGGTCTCACTTTTGACCTAATATTTATCCAACGTGGTCACATTGATCATCTCAACAAAATTTAGGTCAAGTTCGATATTGGGTCATCCGGGATAAAAAACTAGGTCACAAGGTCAAATCATAGAAAAACCTTTTGTAGGCACTAGAAGTCACAATGTTGACCTAATCTTTATGAAACTTGGTCATAATGATCATCTCAACCAAATCTAGGTCAAGATATATATTTGGTCATCCGGGATCAAAAACTAGGGCACAATATCAAATCATAGAAAAACCTTGTATAGTCACTTGAGATCACAATTTTGACCTAATCATTTTGAAACTTTGTCGCAATGATCATCTTAATAAAATCGAAGTCAATTTATGATTGGGTCATCTGGAATCAAAAACTAGGTCACTAGGTCAAATAATAGAAAACCCTTGTGTTAATTCACGAGAGGTCACCATTTTAGCCTAATCCTTATGAAACTTGATCACAATGATCATCCCAACAAAATCTAGTTAAAGTGTTATATCGGGTCATCTGGGGCTAAGAACTAGGTCACAAGGTCAAATCACATGGCTTGGGTGTACTGCTACGACAGGTGAGCGACCTAGTGCCATAGGGCCCTCTTGTTTTAGATTCAAACCACGTACTACGGAGTCAAAATGAGGAATCCAACACCAGTACAGGACTGCTATCCTCGGTGCAACAGAAAAATAGATCATGTTAATGGAAAGTTTCATAATGATTAGATCCCGTACACAATGCAATGTTTTCCTTCAGTCGATTGTTTGTTAGTTGGTGTTTGCTTGCGAGAGTTCCAACATAGGTTAAGACCATGGAAGATATAAGTTTAAATCGGAACAGAGTCCTGGGAAGTGCATACTTGAGCTGAAATAAAAGGAAAGTATAGTATACGAAACGTCAGAGCAAATTACAACATTGGTGTTTTAAAATAAACATTCCGCTGCTTAAATTTGTTCACTTCAAGTGAATCACATGAATATTTACAAAAATGTGATTAAAAACTTAGAGTCGTGTGAAATCGACATCCACTTTTACTTTCGTTTTCGTGCGAAGTATAGGGGGCTATATCCGCCATATGGTGTCTACCATTGGTGAATATCGATGGCACCGTCCAATATATAATTTAGATCAAACATCAAATGCACTAATGGAAATTACTAAAAAATACCCGTACGCAAACTTATTATCAATTACTATATGTATATACTTTAAACTTCTGTTACCCATGTGCGTGTTTATGTTCTTAAATGATGTAAAATGTGTCGTAAAAAATAAAACCTGACCAAATAAAGAATACTTTAGTGTGTGTATTGTTGACAAAAATAGCATCAGGGGCAAAACGTTGCTTGGTATTATGGTAAATTCTGAAAACAGCTTTGAACTGTAGTCTGAATATTTTTTCTTGGAACTGTAGCCATAATTGCAAATTGAAAGAAAATGTCATATAAGTGCCATGTATTGTTATAATATTTATTTTATTTGTTGCGAAATTGCCTCCGGTGTTCCCGGAAGGTGTAAACATGACTCTTCAATCACGCATGGAGCAGATAATACCAGGAAAACGAAAATGCTTGATACTGTAGTCCGCTCTCACACAAATTTTTTCCAAGGTTTCTCAGGGTAATTGAAAAAACGGTCAAGCTACGAAGAAATATACTATATATGGCGGAACCCTTATATTTTTTCCCTTAGCGTGGTCTATATTTCATAGAAATTGGTGAAGAAATAAAATACTTATGCCTATTTTCCTTCGCGAAGTGGAGGTTTTGTTTACAATTTTCTTCTTTGGACTGTAGTATTTAGTCACGTGGTATTGCCACACTGCAATAGAGGATTTATGGATGATATGACAATAACCACAGAAACACATATACAGGCAAGGTGGATGCTTACAGCTCTTGAGGAGATAGTAACATGGGCAAGAATGAAGATGGATGCTTACAGCTCTTGAGGAGATAGTTACATGGGCAAGAATGAAGTTCAAGCCACGAAAATCAAGGTGGTTAATCATAAGAAAAGGGTTAGTAGTTCAAACTACATATACAAGGAGAAGAAATTCCTGGATTGACAACACAATCAAGTATCTGGGGAAGTGGTCTGACTCTACATTTCCAGATAAACGAAGCCAAGATAGATTTAAGCAGCAGTTGGAGGAAAGACTGCGAATAATAAACAAATCAGATTTTCTGGGTAAAGGTTCATCCATGAGAGGAAAAGACCTAGACAGGAATACTTCAAAGTTTAGCTTTGTGAAGGAGGGTGAAAAGAAACCTACCACAGACCAAAGTTCCTGCATACATCATGAATCAAAGAGCTGGGAGATGAGGGTAGACCTAGTGAAGAAGTTTATATTCCGAGAAGAAGTAGCACATACAACCCTTCGACCCAACATTATCATATGGTCAAAAACACCAAAGCGGATGATTATGGTTGAACTTACTGCCATGGGAGGAAAGACTAGTGGAATCTTTTGAACTGAAGAAGGCTAAGTATGAAGACCTGGCCAATTCATGCAGAGAACAAGGATGGAAGACATGGGGTTTCCCGGTGGAAATTTGCTGTATAGGCTGTCAATATGGAAGACGATGGGAGCAAAAGGAACAAGGGGAGAACCTGTAAGACAGCGATTCATTTGCAGGTAGCATCTGTCTTAAATCGCATAGCAACAGTTTGTGAGTAACCTATTACCATAAATAACCAATCTACTCCTCTGCAAGCGGTATGCGGGGGGGGGTCCAAACAGTTGGAACAGGCAAGTTGTCTCCACAAGCTACATTTGGCATAAGCCTATGAAAATCGGTCAAGGGGTTCAAAAGATATTGAGCTGACAGGATTTTGTAAAGACTCAAGGATGTACCGATGGAAGGGTGGACAGAGCATTCCTATAATCACAAACCACTTTGTGATGGAGATTTAATCAACAGGAAAAATGAGAATTTGATCACTCAGAAACAACCCCTGCAAAATAGTTTGAAATTGGGCATGCAGTTTTTGAGTTTCAACATTTTCTAAATAGCTTTACACAGAAAATAAGCCCTGTCCCAGACTGTCATGTGCTATATTGATCCAAAAATATGAAAAGAAACTAAGTAGAGTCACCAAATAAACAATGAAAATTTAGCCGCCTGGGAATCGAACCCAGGTTCCTGGATTGGCTGATCAGTATGGTACCACTACACTATAGAGACAACAATATTTTACACTGCTGATTAGAATTAAAACATTCAACCTACAAACAATAATCGCAGAACTACAGATAAGTTGTGTATTAGGGGTAATTACCCAATTTTCTTAAAAACCAAAAAAGATTTTGAGGAGGGAGTAAGAAAAAGCAAAGACAATCTAAAATACCCTAAAATAAAATGTTACATGTATAGTGAACAAGAGGACACAAAGGACCCTATGTCACTCACCTGTCGCAGTAGTTCATGCAGGCCCGTTAATGGTGACCTAATTTAGAATCATTTACAAATATTCTAAGAATCAAGTAAATGCAGCTTCTATTGCATTTATAAGGTTTTATATTGTCTAAACCATCTACATCGAAGTTTAAGCCAAGTTTCGTATATGATTTGACCTAATGACCCAATATCAAACTTCACCTATGTTTAATTTTGTTAAAAAATGCATAAAGTATGCAGACATACTGGCCTCTGATGCTTAGATATGCCTGGTCTGGGAATATGTCTGTCTTTATTTACATGATTGTGTCTTTCATTAGTGCTCCAAAAGTTTTGTATAACTTTCAGAGGAATATATACACAAGTGCACACATACTGGCCTGGTGCTGAAGCATGAACTTTTTACAATGCATCTCAAACTTTCTCATGTCGAGCACTTAAACCACAGAGGTGTACACAAGTGCACACATACTGGCCTGGTGCTGAAGCATTGACTTTACAATGCATCTCCAACCTTCTCATGTCAAGCACTGGTGCTAAGCATGAACTAATGTAACTTCAGTCAACTCTCGTTATCTCGAATTTCATGGGTTTCTAGTTTCTGTCATTTTAAATATCGCCGTCAACAGAAAAAATATTGTGTGACCTGGCATTAGCCATCCACTTTACTAGAGCTTCTTCGATGAGTGGTCAGCTTTCTCTTAGTACCTCTACCATTAACAGCCGATCTAGGTATCCCCCCGGATTTTACACCGGATCCTTCCCCAGATTGCTCGGCTACAGTAGACGTACACGCCGATTCAGTTATCCCCCCGGGATTTATTCCAGGTCCTTCACTGAATTTCTCGACGTTGTTTTGTAGATTCATACTAATTTTTTGATCATTCATATTGAATTGGAATCTAATGCCGGTTTGACATGTTTTAACATCTTGCGTTCTTTAATTATTGTTTTTAACGGAACATTCAATAAAAGCGAGTTCGAGATAATGAGAGTTGACTGTATATAACTTTTATCTAACTTTTTCATTTGTATGCTTCACATTCAAACCACAGAGGTGTACACAAGTGCATACTGGCTTGGAGCTCAGGCATAAACTAATATAACCTTTTACTAACCTTGTGACCTATTTTTTGACCCCAGATGACCCAATATTGAACTTGACCTAGATTTTGCAAAGATGATCATTGTAACAGTTTCATAAAGATTAGGTCAAAATTGTGCCCTCTAGTGACTATGCAAGGTTTTTCTATGATTTGACCTAGTGACATAGTTTTTTACCCAAGATGGCCCAATATCAAACTTGACCAAGATTGTGTTGAGATGATAATTGTGATAAAGTCTCATAATGATTAAGCCAAAACTGACTTCTAGTGTATAATCAAGCAAATTGTGGACTGACGACGGATGGATGAAAGACAGCAGGGGGACTGACAATGAGTGATCACAAAAGCTCACTCTGTCACTTTGTGACAGGTGAGCTGAAAATACAAGTGTAGTACATTAAAGATCAATTATGGTACCCTAGAGTTTTATTAATTACCTAGTTAAAAATTGTCAAAACCCAAACAGGGGGAGGGGGAATCCTGTTACGTTTTAGAAGGTATGTATACCACATTAAATGTACAACAGTGATTTCCCAATGATATTTCATAAGGGCCCAAATAGTAAAATTTATAATAAATCGCCCAAATTGTAGTGGTTCTGGTAAAAGGAATGGCCTCTGTCTGCCCTTCTGTCTGTCATTTCAGTCTAGAACATCTTTTGCACCCTTCACCAATTTCGATGAAACTTATTATACTAATTGTGTATTAAATGGACTCATGTTCTGTGTGGATTCAATGCCCGAGTGTGCCATATTTCATAATTAATAGAGAAGTCTTAACAAAATTTAAACACATAAAAAGGAACAAGCCGGTTTCAGAGCCGGCTGCAGCACTTTTAAACAGATATTTAACCTCAGAATCATATGTGAAAAGTACCTTCAGCACCAGCAAGACCTATACCATTGATTTTAAAAAAGCATTTGATAGGGTGTGGCATTCAGCTCTATGGGCAACTATGTGGTCTTACAACATTAATCCCTACCTTATAAAGATGATTCAAAACCTATATGACAAAGCTACAAATGCAGTTTTCCACAATGGGGCCATTTGAGACTGGTTCAAGACAACAGTTGGAGTGAGACAAGGTTGTCTTCTTTCACCCATATTGTTTAATATATTTCTGGAGAGAATAATGACCAATGCCCTAGAAGATCATTAAGGCACAATAATTATTGGAGGCAGAGTAGTGACCAGGTTACGCTTTGCCGACCACGTTGATGGCCTGGCAGGAAGTGAGAGCAAACTGACGTCATTGATGGCCTGACAGGAAGTAAGAGCGAACTGACGTCATTGATGGCCTGACAGGAAGTGGGAACAAACTGACGTCATTGATTGCCTGGCAGGAAGTGAGAGCAAACTGACGTCATTGATGGCCTGACAGGAAGTGAGAGCGAACTGACGTCATTGATGGCCTGACAGGAAGTGAGAACAAACTGACGTCATTGATGGACTGACAGGAAGTGAGAACAAACTGACATCATTGATGGCCTGACAGGAAGTGAGAGCGAACTGACGTCATTGATGGCCGGACAGGAAGTGAGAACAAACTGATGTCATTGATGGCCTGACAGGAAGTGAGAACAAACTGACGTTGTTGATGGCCTGACAGGAAGTGGGAACGAACTGACGTCATTGATGGCCTGGCAGGAAGTGAGAGCGAACTGACGTCATTGATGGCCTGACAGGAAGTGAGAGTGAACTGACGTCATTGATGGCCTGACAGGAAGTGAGAGTGAACTGACGTCATTGATGGCCTGACAGGAAGTGAGAGCGAACTGACGTCATTGATGGCCTGGCAGAAAGTGAGAGCGAACTGACGTCATTGATGGCCTGGCAGAAAGTGAGAGCGAACTGACGTCATTGATGGCCTGGCAGGTCATTGATGGCCTGGCAGGAAGTGAGAGCGAACTGACGTCATTGATGGCCTGGCAGAAAGTGAAAGCGAACTGACGTCATTGACGGCCTGACAGGAAATGAGAGCGAACTGACGTCATTGATGGCCTGGCAGAAAGTGAGAGCGAACTGACGTCATTGACGGCCTGACAGGATGAAACTTATTATACTAATTGTGTATTAAATGGACTGACATGTTCTGTGTGGATTCAATGATATATTGTTGCCCGAGTGTGCCATATTTCATAATTAATAGAAAAGTCTTAACGAAATTTGAAACATATAAAAAGGAACAAGCCGGTTTCAGAGCCGGCTGCAGCACTTTTGAACAGATATTCAACCTCAGAATCATATGTGAAAAGTACCTTCAGCACCAGCAAGACCTCTACCATTGATTTTTAAAAAGCATTTGATAGGGTGTGGCATTCAGCTCTATGGGCAACTATGGGGTCTTACAACATTAATCCCTACCTTATAAAGACAATTTAAAACCTATATGACAAAGCTACAAGTGCAGTTTTCCACAGTGGGACCATTGGAGATTGGTTCAAGACAACAGTTGGAGTGAGACCAGGTTGTCTTCTTTCGCCCATATTGTTCAATATATTTCTGGAGAGAATAATGACCAAAACCCTAGAAGATCATCAAGGCACAGTAAATATTGGAGGCAGAGTAGTGATCAACTTACGCTTTGCCGATGGCATTGATGACCTGGCAGAAAGTGAGAGCAAACAGAAAGAGCTAGCTCAAAAACTTGACAAAGCTTCCTCATCATTCGTTATGGAGATCAGTGCCGAAAAAACGAAACTGATGACTTACAACATTGACGGCATCAGCATAAAAATAAACGGCATCAGCATAAAAATAAACGTGAAAGGACATAATCTGGAAACAGTTAGGAATTTGAAATATCTAGGCACAATTATCCCAGACAATGGATCAAGACCAGAAGTACTAGCAAGAATAGCCCAAACCACTGCAGCCCTAGCCAAATTGAAAACCGTCTGGAGTGACAAGAAAATCTCAACCAATTCTAAGATCAGTCTGATGCGATCACTGGTCTCAATATTTGGTGTGAAAAATGGATTTAGAAATAAGAATTCAAGCCCTGGAAATAAGATGTTATCGTAAGATACTCGGAATAACATACAGAGTCAGAATAACAAATGTGGAGGTCAATAACAGAGTAGAACAAGCAATTGGTTCTTATCAAGAATAGTTAACAATCGTGTCAGATCAAGGAAAATCAAATGGTACGATCAGGTGACAAGAACTAGTGGACTTGCTAAGACAATCGTGCAAGGTACAGTGAATGGAAGTAGAAGTAGAGGCTGACAAAAGAAAAATTGGGACGACAACATTACTGAGTAGACAGACTTATCTCTCAGCCAGTGTCTAAGGGAAGCAGAGAACCAGGGTGAGCAGCGGAAACTGGCATGGAGATCTTCGGTGGTACACCAACAGTCCCCAAGACTGTGGGACAGGTAACAGGTAAAAAGGAAGCGACAAACTTATAATAAAAAGTGAAGTTTTTAACAGATTTTGATATCGTAAGCAGTGAGGTTGTGATTTGCATAACATGACAATGAAGCCAATTGTCCTTATATCTCTATCACAAGTCAAATGCATTTTCATTAGATTAACTTAACATGAAATTTGAAACAGGGCCTGGCCAAAATATTGCCATATGATTAATTCCAGAATACCGTTAAATGACAATACTTGCAATAACTCAAATTTACCGTTGGGTGGGGGGAAGACTGGGCAAGTCTGTTGTTTGTTTTTCTCCCCCCCCCCTCCTTAGTCTAGATATTCACAGTGGGGCAAGGGGAAAAGTGGGACTAGTGTGTTTGTTTTTCTTCCCCCCTCTGTCTTGACATTTACAGATGGGCAATTAGGGGAGATTGGACTAGTCCATTGTTCGTTTTTCTTCCCCCTCTGTCTTGGCATTTACAGATGGGCAATTAGGGGAGATTGGACTAGTCCATTGTTCGTTTTTCTTCCCCCTCTGTCTTGGCATTTACAGTTGGTCGAGGGAAGTGTGGACTAGATGTTGTTAGTTTTTCTACCCCCACAGCAGGGGGAGAGAAGAGTGGACTATGTCCTTTTTTGTTTTTCGTATCCCCTCTGTCTTGACATTTACAGTAGGGCATGGGGAAGAGTGGGACTAGTCCATTGTTTTGTTTTCTTCCCCCTAAGTCTAGACATTCACAGGGGTGTGGGGAAGAGTGGACTAGTCCTTATTGGTTTTCTGCCCCATATGTCTTGACATTTACAGTTGGGCGGAGGGAAGTGTGTGGACTAGTCGGTTTGTTTTTCTTCCAACCCTCTGTTTTGGCATTTAAAGTTGGGTGGGGTAGGGGGAAGACTGGGGCTAGTCCTTTTGATTCCACCCCCACCCCCATGTCTCGACATTTACAGTTGGGCGAGGGAAGAGTGGACTAGTCTGTTGTTTGTTTTCTCTCCCTCCGCTGTCTAGGCAATAACAGTAGGGCGGGGGAAGAATGGGACAAGTCGGATGTTTGTTTTTCCTCCCCCTTAGTCAAGACATTCACATGGTGGTGGAAGGGGAAGACTTGGACTAGTCCTTTTGTTTTACTTCCCCCCCTCTGTCATGATATTAACAGTTGGGGGTGGGGGAGATAGGACTAGTCCTTTTTTGTTTTTTCCCCTCAGTCCCGATATTTACACTTGGGCGGCAGGGGGGGGGGGGGCGTTGACTAGTCCTTTTGTTTGTATTCCCCCCCCCACCCTAAGTCTAGAAATTCAAAGGGGCGGGGAAGAGTGGACTAGTCCTTTGTTTTTCTTCCCCCTCTTTTTGCTATTTACACTTGGCGGGGGAAGAGTGGACTAGTCCTTTTGTTTTTCTTCCCCCTCTTTTTGATATTTACACTTGGCGGGGGAAGAGTGGACTAGTCCTTTTTTTCCCCCTCTTTTTGATATTTACAGTTGGGCGGGGAAGAGTGGACTAGTCCCTTTTTTCCCCTCTTTTGATTTTTACAGTTGGGCGGGGGAAGAGTGGACTAGTCCTTTTTTTCCCCCTCTTTTTGATTTTTACAGTTGGGCGGGAGAAGAGTGGACTAGTCCCTTTTTTTCCCCTCTTTTGATTTTTACAGTTGGGCGGGGGAAGAGTGGACTAGTCCTTTTGTTTCCCCCCCCCCTCTTTTTGATTTACAGTTGGCGGAGGGATGAGTTGACTAGTTCTTTTGTTTTTCCCCCTCTATTATGATATTGACAGTTGGGCGGGGGGGGAAGAGTAGACAAGTCCTTTTGTTTTTCTTCCCTCTGTTTGATATTTACAGTTGGCGTAGTCCTTTTGTTGTTATTCCCCCCCCTCCATTTTGATTTTGACAGTTGGGCAGGGGAAGAATGGACTAGTCCTTTTGTTTGTTCCCCCCTCTGTCTTTGCATTTACAGTTGGTCAGAGGGAAGAGTGGGCTAGTGCTTTTTTTTCTTCTCCCCTTTGTCGAGACAAACACAGGTGGGTGAGGGGAGAGTGGACTAAACTATGGTTTTTCTTCCCTCACCTCTGTCTTGACATCCCCAGTTGGGCGGGGGTGGGAGAGTGGACTAGTCCTTGTTGTTCTTTCCCCTCTGTCTTAACATTTACAGTCGGTCGGGGGCACAGTTGAGTAGTCGTTTGGTTTTCTCCCCCCCCCCCACTGTCATTACATTTACAATTTGGGGGGGGGAGTATGGACAAGTCCCTTGTTTGTTTTTCTTCCCACCCCTGTCTTGACATTCACACAGAGGCTGGGGGAAGAGTGGGACTAGTCTGTTGTTTGTTTTTCTTGTGGGTAAGTAGATAAGTGTGTAGAGAGAGTAGATAGAGATATGAAATGATAGATTGATGGCTTTTGTAGAGGGCAGAGAGAGAAAGAGATGGTTAAAGGTGTCGAATATGAGTGACACTCAGAAAATATGTACTTGTTTCATACAAGAAATTTCATCAGGGGTTCCACTTGCTGCTTAATCTGAAGGGTCATTTTGATACCTTTAACTAAATGTTACTATTTTATAGGCAAAATGACCCATCAAACAGAAATCTTGACAGTCAAATGGAACCCCTGTTCATCATAATGCCACATTCCTAATTCAAT
The DNA here is from genome assembly GCA_947247005.1 of Spisula solida. Lineage (NCBI taxonomy): Eukaryota > Metazoa > Mollusca > Bivalvia > Venerida > Mactridae > Spisula > Spisula solida. The sequence continues at coordinate 16,369,709 of OX365947.1, read as the reverse complement.
TTATTGTTGTAGCGAGAGTAGATAGATTGTTGTAGAGGGAGTAGAAAGAGAGATATTAGTGTTGTTGTAGTGTAAGTGGGGTAGATAGAGAGATGGTTTGTGTAGAGAGGATAGAGAGAGAGATATGGTTTGCCGAACACGAGTGACACTCAGAAAATATGTTCTTGTTTCATACAAGAAGTTTCATCAGGGGTTCCATTAAATGCTGAATCTGAAGGGTCATTTTGATACCTTTGAGAAAATGACCCTTCAAACCAAAAGCTAGACAGTCAAATGGAACCCCTGTTCATCATAATGCCACATTCCTAATTCAATTTATTGTTGTAGCGAGAGTAGATAAGAGTGTTGTAGAGGAAGTAGAAAGAGACAGAGTAGTAGGGGGAGGGGGAGAGGAGGGGGAGGGGGAGAGAGGGGAGGGAGGGGAGGGAGAGAGATTAGTGTGTTAGTAGGGGGGGAGAGATATTAGTGTGTTAGTAGGGGGAGATAAAAAGGGAGAGGGGAGGGGAGGGGAGATAAAACGGAGATAAAAAGGGAGAGGGGAGGGGAGAGGGGGAGAGGGAGAGGGGGAGGGGAGAGGGGAGGGGGAGAGATATAAGTGTGTTAGTAGGGGGAGAGAGATATTAGTGTGTTAGTAGGGGGAGATAAAAAGGGAGAGGGAGGGGAGATAAAAAGGAGATAAAAAGGGAGAGGGGAGGGGAGAGGGGAGAGAGGGAGAGAGGGAGAGAGTGAGAGAGTGAGAGAGTGAGAGAGTGAGAGAGTGAGAGAGTGAGAGAGAGAGAGAGAGAGAGAGTGAGAGAGATGGTGTATTAGTGTAAGTGGGTAAGTGTATAGATTGATGGCTTGTGTAGAGAGGACAGAGAGAGAGAGAGAGAAAGAGATGGTTACAGGTGCCGAATATCAGTGAAAATTTATTGAGAAAAAGAAGAGGGCAGAGTGAGAGAGAGATGGTTGTAGAGAGAATAGAGAGATATGATTGTTCTATATGTTAATTATATACATTACAGGTGCCGAATATGAGTGACACTCAGAAAATGTTGTTCTTGTTTCATACAAGAAGTTTCATCAGGGGTTCCATGTAATGCTGAATCTGAAGGGTCATTTTGATACCTTTGACAAAATGTTACCATTTTATAGGCAAAACACTCTTTAAGAGAAAATGACCCTTCAAACAAATCTGACAGTCAAATGGAACCCCTGTTCATCATAGTGCCACATTCCTAATTAAATTTATTGAGAAAAAAGAACTGATTTTATATTTTTAGTAACAGTGATCTTGACCACATCAGCACCACTTTCAATCTCAGGCAGCCACTACTTACAAAGTTTTATTGATGTACCAGTAACTCCTGAGGTAGATATAGAGATGGTTGTAGGGTGGGGGGGGGGAGTGGACTAGTCTGATATTTCTTCCCCCGTTGAGACATTCACTAGTAAGGCGGGGGGGACTAGTCATGGTGTGTGGTCGCACGGTCATGATAGACACATTCATAGGTAGGACAGGAAAAATAGTGGACTTAAGTCTCGTTTTTTTCCCTCTGTAGAGACATTCACAGAGAAGGCAGGAGAGTTTGATTATGTCATTGTGTGTTTCATTCTGCCAGTTTGTTTTATTCTGCCAGTTTTTTGTTTCATTAAGTCAGTATGTCTTTCATTGTGTCAAAGTATGTTTCATTTAGTCAGGGAGTGCTTCCTTCTGTCATTGTGAGTTCCATTCTGTCATTGCGTGATTCGTTTTGGCATTGTGTGTTTCATTCAGTCAGTATTTGTTACATTCAGTCAGAGTGTTTCATTTAGTAATTGCATGTTTCATTCAGTCAATATGTGTTTCATTCTGTCATTTTGTGTTTCATTCAGTCAGTCTGTGTTTCATTCAGTCAGTCAGTGTTTAATTATGTCATTGTGTCTTTCATTCTGCCAGTTTGTTTTATTCTGTCAGTTTTTGTTTCATTGAGTCAGTACACTACTCAACACTTATAACCGATCACTTCACATATTAACAAAATTCCGGTCACTAAGTATCTATCTTATATTCTGACGATTGTAAATATATATGCTAAGTGTAAATAGCATAAAAATAAAGCCTGATGATGATTCTATTATTTTTAAACAGAATTATTCCATATAATGGACGACCACCCTCAAAACCAAAAATACATTATAATTGGATTAAATTCAATGTCAGTAACCCAGTTTTTAAACATGAAACATGATAAACAATAATTTATATTAACGGTAAAAGCATATTTTGAAAATCTTTACCACCCTTGTTACCCTGAGAAACCACCATGATTGGATAATCGCAACATGATTGCAAAATGGCGGATGAATGTTTACATATTCATTGCATTTTCAGCCAATTCTTCAAAATTTACGGGTTTAACCACCTTCTGATGCTGTATGAAGATAAACTTGTAAATTCCTTCCATTAAACAAAAACTATTTATCCATATCAATGTGAATGTGATACACAATACGTTAAAAAGTTTGAAAAATCTGTGATTTATTTGACAGTTTATAAAACATATACATTGTTGTTTATTTTGGGTTAAGATCTTTTGTTTATACAGCTCATTCATTTCAATATCAGACTTAGTTTAGAGTAAGTTATTTACATTTGCGGTTTCTACGTGATAACCATTTAAAGTAACCCATGTGTGAAAAATGGATAAAAACCTACATGACTGAGGATAAAGAGCAACATGATTTATCTTTTAAAGTGGATACTGACCAACATTGATTTTTCATTGATGCACTGTAGTGTGAACTTAATATTTAGCTTCACTATTTGAAGAATAATGGGATGACCCCAACACATACGTAGGAGTAGATATGAAGTATTTATTGGAAAATATGTCCCTTTTTTCAACTTAGTGCAAATTTGTAAGTTTACGTTTTAGGTTTTAACCTACGAGGGTCATTCAATGTATAATGCAAACTAACATATAAATTCTTACATATAGTATTAATCTTTCAAACATGGACATAATCAATCAAAGTAACCTTTTATATATTCAATGCATGGCTTTCATCATTTCGACAGACCTTCTATTCGCATTGCTAGGCAACCGCGCACATTTACTCTTAACTGCATGTCCGCAGCCTACTCAATGCGATGTACATCAGGATTTCGAAACTCCACGTAACTGTCGGTCTCATTTCTGGTTGATATGAACCTATACATGTCTCATCTATATTTGAAATTATGAATAGAACTTTTGCCCGTCCACAATAAAGCGCTTAAGCAAGTTGGAACTAGTTTTAAGCGATGTTATGTCGGTTCAGGCGTAAAAAATTTGGGCACCTACCGAGCGCAATCCGTGCACATGGTTAACCGGTTCCGCAAAGTCAAAACTATTCCCCCTTTTTATGGACTTTCTTTTCACATGTAAATATTAATGCTTTAAAAAAATCTCTTTTTTGCTGTTTAGCATGGGCCGTTGCATAGAGATCCTGTCCTGCACACTGGTATACTTCGATTGCAATTCTGTGGATCGTATTTTCATTTGATAGCCTCACCGCTTATGTTGTTGAATGTTATGCCCCATTAATTTTGGACTAATGGACTTAGAAATACAAACGTTTACTGTTTATGTACACAATTTTAACCTCTAAAATCTTCAAAGTGCATTTACATGTATCTTTGATACTTTGCATACTTTATCACCATCATGACCCCATGACCTCCACATGAATAGGTAACTCTATTAAATATATGTTGAAATTATGTCCCCTTTTTAAATTAGAAATGCAATTTGGCACCATTCAAGACATGCTCACAGTCTTTAGCCTGGTCCCCATAATTCACTGTTCCCATTCCCGGTGAATTTTGCACATTTAGATACATGTGTTAAATTGACCTGTCTTGACTTATTATGAATTTTACCTAAATATAGCAGAAAAAAACATTAAACTAGAAATGTGTCCACTTGACACGGATGTCCCCGCTAAAAGCTGTCATCAGACACCTATAAAGCTATGCAAATGGAATAATTTGAAACAAGTTTGTAACTGCTTAAATTTGACATTGAACAGAAGACAAGAGCTGGGTCTGTGAGTGTGACCTTTACATTTGAGTCAGGGTGTGAATGCGAATGTAACCAAGTAATTTTAAAATCCAGAACGAAATAACAAAACAACAAAGCAGACAAGAATCGTATACTTGTGCCTTTCAACTTTTAATCTCTTAGTATGACCTTGACCTTTGAGTTAGGGACCTGGGTCTTGCGCATGACACCTTGTCTTGATGATGTGAACATTTGTGGCAAATAATATACATATAAAATAAGAAATGACAAAGTTACAGAGCGGACACAAATCACATGCCTATTTGAGTCTTTTTACATTTAATCTCTAAGTGTGACCTTAACCTTTGAGCTAGGGACCTGGGTCTTGGGCATAACATGCCGTCTCGATGTGGTGAACATTTGTACCAAGTGTTATAAATATCCAATAAGAAATGACATAGTTACAGAGCGGACATGAATCACATGCCTATTTGAGAATTTGATCTTTTGATCTCTAAGTGTGACCTTGATCTTAGTTAGAGACCTGGGTCTTGCGCATGGCACATCGCCTTGATGTGGTGAACACTTGTACCAAATATTATAAATATCCAATGAGAAATGACGAAGTTGCAGAGCGGACACAATTTCACAATTTTCGAATCACCCCCCCCCCCCCCCGCACACACGGACAGTGTAAACATTATATGCCCTTCCGCCATTTCATGGTGGGGGCGGAGGGGGCATTAAAACCTTCTAAACACTTGAAACAGAATGTACCATTTTTGGGAGGCCTAAGCCCCTATATACCACCATTGCCATTTACCATTTCTTAATGCAACCTAAACCACCTTTAGGCTGCTATGTGAATCCGCATTCAAGTAGTTTCAGAAACTGTCAACATTCCCAATACTGCAATTATGTTTGTCCAAATTTTTAAACTGATTTAATTCAATCAGAAACATTTGTTTATTCTACGATCAACAATTATTGTAAAACTATTCGTTAAATAAATATTTTTGCTGATAATCACTCTGCTGGGGAGATAATCAAACTTGTTTCGCATTATGAAAATGACATGTTCATCAAATGTCTCGGCTGTATAGCGATTTTTAGAAACTTCAGGACAGGGTTACGTGATGGTTTTATGAATGAATCGTATATCGTTATGTTATGCAATCATATGGTGTGGCTATACTAGCCGCTTTCTAGAGATGTTCCAGGCTGTGAGGGAAGTGATTACAAGACGGTACTGTAGAATCTGATAAATAGGCACGTAGTATTATTTTAAAGCCACTTTTGATATACGCATTCAATACAAGTATATTACATATGAGCCAAGATCTGAGAAAAGGGCCCTTATGACAATTTTTTAGAATTTTGTTTTTGGTATTTTCTGTCGTATCCATCTTTCCTGTACACAATAAAAAAAGTTTTATGTCAAAATTCCAAGTATTCACAAAGTTATGACCCTCCAATGGAACCAATGACATACATGTTTTTGTGCAAAAACGCACATCTCAACATTAACATATTTTGGTCCTGTTTGTGTGATAGTGGCAGTATCCCACAAACGTTCACTTACTATGAATCAACTTATTATTTGAATAATGGTACTTATTTGTGAGGCGTAACATTTCTGTGTAAATATTTTACGCTTTTATTTTATTTTTGTTGCCATAGCAACCATTTCTTCAACAACTAAAATATACCAAATTATCTTGTTTACTACTAATTATCATAAAAATATTACCAATGCTTTATATGAACTTTATATTAATAAAGTCTTTGACTAGATTTATTCATTTAATTTGAAATGGTTTTGCTTCTTTTGTTTCAATACCATGACAACCAATTATTTAGAATTACTAGTACTCAAATATGCCATGACAATAATGTGTATTTACCATTAGTGTTTTATGTACAAGTAGTCATATTGAAAGAATAACAAATACATGCTATGCATAGTTGAATTTTTAAATCGGATATATCGTATTGCTGTTGTCATAGCAACGATTCGTTCTAATTAATTATTATACTCAATTTAACAATACTCTGCATTTATACATGCTTAGTAAAAAATATTTTTTAACTGCGCAAAATATGTTGATTTTAGGTGCAATTAATGACAGGAAAGCTTAAAGCAGGCAGTGCTAGGTATCACATTGACTGGAATGGATACACCTGGTAGTATTAAGTAATACCCATGGAACAAGAAATGACTTTAAAGTTGAGTACTACAGCTGATCTTGAATGGCTGTACTGTATAGTGTCAGCACTAGATATGGTATCGGGCGTATAAACTTTTCATACCAACTGGTATAGTTGTTCCAGCATTAAGTTACGCCATACACCCTAGGTTTATTATCCCAAGCCGTAATGTATCTTGCTAGGCAGACTCTTATCTGTTAGGAAAATGCAAACCTTTCGTTTTGTGAAAGAATAGGAGTTATATATCCTAAGACCGGGGCGTAGCTATAAACTCAGAAGTACGCACATTTGCAACATTAATTTGAAAAAGCCGATATATAAACATAGCCAAACATGTCAAAAGCTAAGGGTGTTGGTGCTTAAATTCGATTTCTAAATACGCGTCAGATTCTCAACACGAAATTGCACCATTTTCATTTAAAGATGCATGCTAATATGTGTCAGTCACAATGAGTAACTATTGAAGTTAATGAGTTATAGCAGTGAAGTCAACTAATTTCAAACGTTTTTTACCTAAAACATTATCGCATTTTTACACGACAATCAGGAAAATATAATGACAAATGGTTTTGTGATTTGTCAATTCGGAAATCTGAATTTTTTGTTTTTGTGTTGTTTTATCCAAAAAATATATAATGTTTTCATACAAAAGAGTGAACAATTAATTGGATGGCGTATTAAACTTCTAATGTAGTATATACACAAATTCATGTAAATGATGGTCTACTGATTCCAAAAAGACAACATGAGCATGTCATAGAAATTATTTATTTAATTAACATGATTAATGGCAACACAGTTAACCTTTAGAAAAACACACTTTGTATTTACTTTATATTTTGTAAGGGTTTATATCAAAACATTGACTTCTACATTACTACAATTCTTCCAAATCAGGATAAAATGTTTTGATATTTTATACAAAAATGTACTACAAGTGACTATAACTAACCAATTACATTGTTGTTAATCAAATATAAAAATATAATGTTTAATGGTTTTGTGATCTGCCAATTCCAAATAATCCTCATTGTTTGTTTATTTTCTAACATGTTGTACCCCAAAAATATCTGATTTTCTTGATTGTCTGATACTGCAGTTTTGTTGATGTAAACTTGCAGTCAGTATGTAAATATCACAATGCTTCATTTTCAAATAAAATTATTAGAGCATGCACCAATTGAAAACTGATAATGACACGATAGTTACAAACAGCAATGATATTTTATCATACTGTAAAAACTTTTATGCCGATTTATATAAAATTAACGAAAGTCTAACCCACAATAATACTTTTTTCTTAAATGGACACAATACCCTATCAGAGGATAATAAAACACTCACTAGTGGAATACTTTCAGAATATGAATGTTCCATCGCACTAAGAGAAATGACTAATAACAAAAGCTCCGGTTCAGACGGGTTATCTGTCGAATTCTATAAGATATTTTGGGACGATATTAAAACATTCCTAGTTAACTCACTAAATTACTCTTACAACATAGGGAAGTTAACAGAACTTCAAACCTCAAGTATCATAACATTAATACCAAAAAAGAATAAAGATCCTTTGTCAATTAATAATCGGAGACCAATATCACTATTAAATGTTGATTATAAAATTGCCTCAAAAGTCATTGCTAATAGAACAAGACTGCGTTCAATAAACGCTTATGCCCCCTGTGGAAGCCTTGTCCATAAATAAGTCTAAGTCCAAAATTAGGTCAAGGTGAAGGTCAAAATGGGGTTAGGTGATACTGGCGTGTGGAGAGTGTTCATACACAACATCCATGCAAGTATGAAAGCTTTGTAGCAAGCCATATTAATGCTAGAAGAAACGGTCAATTTGGGTTAACCAGGACGGACGGACGAACGGACGAACAGACGGACAGGTGAATCACTATATGCCTCCCCATCTATCGATAGGGGGGCATAATAAAAAAGGTTGTAGATAGTATAGTTAATGAAAACCAAACTGGGTTCATCAAGGGAAGGTATATAGGAGAGAATTTGAGAACAATTATTGAAACAATAGAAAAAATGCAACTTAACGATGAACCAGGTCTCATATTCTTTTCTGATTTCCAAAAAGGCATTTGATAGTTTAAATCATGAATTCATGTATAAATGTTTAAAAGAACTAAATTGGGTTGAAGTTTTTTATGCAAATGCGAAGGGCTGTATAACTAATAATGATGTCCTCTATCACCGTATCTTTTTATCCTATGTATCGAGTTTTTATCTATTTCTATTGAAAACAACGATGCTATAGAAGGTATTAATTTAAACAATAAAAGCACAAAACAAACTCTTTTTGCAGACGATGCTAGCTTTCTACTTAAAGGAAATCTTATAAAAACCCTTGACGATTTTGGTAAAACATCTGGGCTTAAACTCAATAGAAAGAAATGCTCAGTCCTGCGCATTGGAAGTCTAAAAAATACAGATATTGTCTTTGACAAAGAATTTGAATGGACTTCGTCGGAGGCAACTACGTTAGGAATTACCTTCAGTAATAAGTTATCTTCAATGTATGATCTAAAGGTAGCAAATAAGATAATAGAATGTAAAAATGTCCTAAAACAATGGAAAAAATGGAACTTAACACTCAACACACAATAGCAGTTCTAAAGAACATTTGTTCTTCCAAAGCTAATTTATCCACTAACTGTGTTACAAAACCCACCAGCACATTTTATAAAATTGATCAATACAATTTTCTTTGATTTCTTGTGTAATTCAAAACCTGATATAATATCATGTAAACAAATAATTCAAGAATACGAAGACGGGGGTCCAAAAAGGATAGACATGGAATGTTTTATAGATTCATTAAATGTAAGCTGGATAAAAAGAATTTTTAATTCAAACGCCAACTGGAGTTTTCATTACAAGACCGAATTAAAAAAGTATGGAGGATTATTACTATTTAAATGTAATATTACTGAAAAAGACTGTAAAGTCTCAATATAAATTCCAAAATTTTTAAAGGATATATTGATTTGATGGTCTAAGGTCAACACCCTAAACACCGAAATCCAAACATCCAAACAAATCATCTAGAATAATTCAAGTATAAAACATATCAATAAAAATGAGTTATTTTACTATAACACAATGGTTCAGTAAAGGAATCGAGTATGTAGAACATATATTTGACTTCCGACACAAAAGATTTCACAGCTTCGAGCAGATGAAATTTCTATATGATATCCCTAATGGAGATTACTTGAAATACTATACCCCCATTTAAAACATACCGAAAGAATGGAAGACACAAATGCAAAACGAAATTATAACATACAACCCACCAAACTACCTAATTGATAGACTAAATGGAAAAAGCAAATTAAGTAAGATTGCATATATAATTCACTAATCAAGACTAAACTACCAACAGAACCAAAATACAAACGAAAATGGAATCTCAGGTTCACCATAGAAGACACAGAATGGGTTAACATTTTCCAACAAACGAATACAATATTACAATAGACACTAAACTTAGAGAATTTCAGTATAAATACCTCATGAATATAATACCCGACAATTCATTTTCACACAAGTGTCATATAACCCAGTCAAACTTATGTGATTTTTGCAATAGATGACCAGACTCTATATACCATATGTTCTGGGAATGCCATATTGTACAAAGTTTTTGGGTTGAAGTTAGGTCATATCTAGTACAATCAAAGCACTGAAAGTACAGGTGTGTGGCGTACTGATGCCATTAAATCCAATATCGAATCCAGGTTGTATCATAATTTTATGTCACAGTTCTGATAAGCCCACCCTTACTCAAACATTTGTGCTGCTAAAGACACCAAGAGAACCAGCAGTTACCTGGAACTTACTTAAGTAACTATGCTGAGCATCAATGAAGGGATATTTACAAATACCATTTTTAACGACTTGGAGAATTCACGGATATACACACATGGTGTCGCTCACACATATCGATCGGCCGATTAATGCTTTAAAAACAAGTTTTACATTTTATAAAACCTTAAAGTTTTAGCTTTTAAAACAAGCTTTAATGAACAAAATCGATCAAATATTAAATTAATAATTGATGATTTTCGACTGTTGATTGAATTTTTATTTGGTATAAAACGGGATATTTTAAACTTACTTTTACGCGGAACAGATTCTTACTCGTCGCCGTGGATTTAATATTTAGGGTATCGTGTTGAATGTTGTCTAAAAGAGAGACATATATCTCTGCTTCATTACAAGCTTTAAATATTCAAAATCAGATAATAGATACGAAAATTTTGAGGTCTTATATAAAGCAGGGTAGAAATTGACTAGTGCGTTTAACGCTCACCGCGGTAACATTGTTAATCGGCCGATCGATATGTACGTAGAACTATTTCAGTTCCCCCCACCAGCTATATATAGCATCAATGTTTGTATACAACATAATTAGGTCATCGTCTGCAATGTGCAGCGGCGGAGGGATTTACATATGTTACAGTGTACGATTGAAAACCGTGGGAACTATTTTAGATTCCCGCCACCAGTAAGAACATTCTTTGGTAGTAAAAATATAGTCCGTTGCGGAATGATTTGCTATAAATATCCTCTAAAAATAAAAGTCTGATATAATTGTTGGTGTTAATATAAGTAAATGTTGGTAATGTAAACAAATCAGGTCCATTGATACGTGTAACCTGTGTTGCATGCTTGTAATATTGTTCAAATCATAGAACTATTTATTTGCCGAGGCCTAATGCGTTAAATTGGTCGTAAGCTGAAAAGTGGTAATATCATTGTGTGGCATTACGCCACACAAAAACTTTCAAAAGACTTAAAAATCACATTTCAAAATATTTCAGTTTGCAACATTATAAAGAACACAGAAGAAGATGGGCTTATTACCAACTATATTATACTGCTTGCCAAATATTTCATATTTAAATGTAAATGTAATAAACACAAACCGACAATTCAGTCATTTAAAGAATACATTAACTATCGAAAAAAACTGGAACAAACAATCGCACTATTCAAAAACATCTCCAAATCTGTAACAGAAAATGGCAGAAGTTTTCATAACTTGCATAACTCAAATAGTGATATTGTGTAAATTCCCGAACCCGTAACCATTTCTTATTATCTTTCTCTTACTCTCTACAACCACAACCTATCTTCTAAGCGACTGTCCTCATAACTCTTCCCCCTCCCCTATATATATACTACAAAAATCATAAAGAGTCGTGAATTAGTTTCAAATTTATTTTGACAAAATTGTTTGTATATTATGTATTGTGTATAACTGTATAATATGTCTTATGAAAATAAAACAAGAGGATGATAGATCCTGGGGCGCTCACCTGCTAAACATGGCCTTTGAACTTGACCTTAAGACTGAGGCCTCCAGAGTGTTAAAAAGGTTTTGCTATTATTTGACATATTGACCTAGTTTTTGACCCAACATGACCCAACTTCGCATTTGGCCTAGATTTCATTAAGATACAATTACTGACCAAGTTTGGTGAAGATCAAAGCAAATATATGACCGCCAGAGTGTTAACAAGGTTTCCTATTATTTGACCTTTTGACCTAGTTTTTGACCCCAACTTCAAATTTGACCTTAAGGTCACCAAGATAAACATTTTGACTAAACTTCATGAAGATTAAAGCAAAATGTGACCTCCAGAGTGTTAACAAGGTTTTCCTATTATTTGACCTATTGACCTAGTTTTTGACCCCACATGACCCAACTTCAAACTTGACCTAGATTTCATTGAGATACAACTACTGACCAAAATTGAGAGTGCTAGAGTGTTATCGGTAAAACTAACGGACGGACAGACTGACAGACTGACAGACGGACGATGGAAGACAGACAAAAAACAATCACAAAAGCTCACCTTGCCACTTTGTGGCAGGTGAGCTAAGAATGTTAAAAACGAATAAAATTATTAACAACATTAAAGTAATCAGACTTCAAGAATTAGAGTTTTTCGTTAATATTTTTAAGGTTTTTACCCCAATATCTAATTTTACATGATACTACAAAAAAAAAATCATATATTAAGCAAAAGGTTACTACTACTAATCTATCGCAGTAAATTAAAAACGAATACTCTGATTAATGACGTTGTGGTCTAAAGATTCCGAATATCCTCACTTTATATTTTGCTATGTTTTACCCCAAAATATCTCAAATGCACAACATTTCGAGACAAGATAATTAATATCTTTAGCAGATAGACAACACGTGCCTATCATAGTGATTAATTATCCAATAACATGATTAACAGCATTGTAGTAAACGGATTCCAGAAATCACCATTTTAGTTTATATTTTGTATTTTTTTACCCCAAAATATGGTATTGTGAACAAAAGCAAATATAAAACTTTTAATATATTATACACTACACTACAAACTTATTGCAATGATCTTTTGATGAACTAACATTATAAATGACATTGTGGTCCACCGATTCCAAAAATCCTTACTTTTGTTTATATTTCGTTATATTTTACCCCAAAAATATACCAAGATGCACAATATTTTGACACCAGATTTTTAAAATCTTAAGTAAAACACAACCTTGTGCCTATCATGGTGATTTATTATCCAATAACATGATTAATGGCATTGTTATAAAGCGATTCCAAAAATCATCATTTATGTTTCTATTTTGTAAGATTTTACCCCAAAATATCGTATTACAACTGAAAGCTTATACAATCTTATGATATATTATACTATAAGTAAATAAAACAAGAAATATCACTGAATGTGATGAATACCCCCAGAAACTGCTTGATACAGTCAAATATGCACAACTAGACTTGGTACTGATCGGTCATGCAAAGTTTCATTGAAATCCCACCATTGGTTGCTGAGAAATAGCACAGACAAAATTTATAAGTGTAAAACAACAAAGTGCTATAACTCCCTTAAAATTGATAAGACCAACATGTGTCGACCATATGCGCAACTAGACTTGGTACTGATCATTCATGTAAAATGTCTTTGAAATCTGACCAATGGTTACAGAGAAATAGCGCGGACAAAATTTATAAGTGTAAAAAAACAAAGGCCATAACTGCCTTAAAATTTATCCGACCAACGTGTGCCGACAATATGCACAACTAGACTTGGTACTGATCATTCATGCAAAGTTTCATTGAAATCCGACCAATAGTGCGGACAAAATTCATAAGAGTAAAAAACAAAGGGCCATAACTACCTGAAAATTGATTCGACCAACGTGTGCCGATGATATGCACAACTAGACTTGGTACTGATCATTCATGCAAAGTTTCGTTGAAATCTGACCAATGGTTACAGAGAAATAGCGTGGACAAAATTTATAAGTGTAAAAAACAAAGGGCTATAACTACCTTAAAATTTATCCGACCAACGTGTGCCGACGATATGCACAACTAGACTTTGTACTGATCATTCATGCAAAGTTTCATTGAAATCCGACCATTGGTTACAGAGAAATAGCGTGGACAAAATGATACGGACCAACCAACCTAACAACAGACCAACCAACCTCAAGCATGACTCCAATATAGCCCCCATATACTATGTATCTGGGGGTATAATCATACTGCAATGATGTTTGATAGAATGCGAATATAAATGGAACTGGGGTCCGCCGATCCCAAAATTCCTCACTTTTGTTTATATTTTGTTAAGTTTTACCCAAAAAATAACTCCAGATGCACAAGATTTTGACCCAACATTATTAATATCTTAAGCGGAAAGAAAACATGTGCCTATCAAAGTGATTTATTATAAAGTAACATGAATAATAGCATTGCTGTGAACCGATTCCAAAAATCACTATTTTAGTTTCTATTTTGAATGATTTTACCCCAAAAGATCGTATCTTGAACAAAAGCTTATAAAATCTTATGATCCATTATATAGTCTGTTTGCGGCGAAAAAAATCGTCTAAAATGAAGATTTCTCAGTATTTACTGTACCTACAAGTATGAGATTTTGCACGAGTAAATGAAATGTATCTACCTAATATACAAATAAATCTAAGCAACATTGGACATGTGTGAAAAAAGTTTTGTTCATAAGTTCTATGTAAAATATTTGTTGTTTACAATGAAACTTCATGTTAGAAGACTCGATACACACAACAGCCAATTTCATGGTCACGTGACACGTCTAACGGTAGATTTACGTATTTGTAACCTATTTAATATAGCATATACGAGGCCCGTCTGGTCATCTGTACTGTCTATGTGTATCCTATGTTCGGGTCTAAACGTAAAAATGGCTTGCGTCTAGCAGCCTCCTTCTCGAACTATAAAAACACGGATTTTACAGCGTCTTTAAACGATTTTGACTGCTTAACATTAGGCATTCTTCAAACGTGTTCATGAATGTCGATTTCAGACTAATCCTAAAGGTTTGGGTAGAAGACTACTTGTCATTGCGCACATAAACATTACAATGCTTTTATTAAGTTCTTAATTTAACATTATTATATACGTGTATGCCCATGTATAAGTATATACATAGCTTATGTAGCTTAGTGAATAAGGGTTTGGTTTTCACTGCTTTTCCGTGATATTACAGGTATTATACATAATCTGTATACACACAAGCGACATACCTAAATAAATCGACTTGTATGGGCCTCATATATTTCGCTTTCATCACAGCAATGTTAATCTTGCTGATCACGGATTATAACAGTTAATAAAAGGACAGTCAAACATCAATGGAATACCAGATTTCCTCCCTGCGTTAAAGTGTTCAAATGCAAGTAATATCAATATACAATAAAGAATAAACTTGTTGAAATAAGTAACTAAAAATTATGAAATTTAAAATGGGAGTAGGTAGAATGTAATTAGGATTCTATGTAATTTTTTATCAACATCTGATGAATAGATTTTTAACCATTCAAAATTTAGACGATTTTTTTCGCTGCAAACGGGCTATACTACAAGTTGCTACAATCCAATTGCAGTGATTTTTGATAAAATACTATTATAAATGACATTGTGGTCGGCCGATTCCAAAAATCCTCATTTCTGTTTATAATTTGTTATGGTTTACCCTAAAAATGCAGACCCTACATGTTAGTATGGAACTCCATATTAAATAAGTAACAAGGCAACAGTTATGCAACTGGATTCAACATTAAACATTTGTGTGCATTTTTTGCCCAACCGGCGTGTGCCGACGATATGCACAACTAGACTTGGTATTTATCAATCATGCAAAGTTTCGATGAAATCCTACCAAGGGTTACAGAGAAATAGCGCGGACAAAATTTGCACGGACCAACCGACCAACCAACAGACCAACCAACCTCAAGCATGATTCCAATACAGCCCCCATATACTATGTATCTGGGGGTATAATGATGATGTAACTTTAATCTTCAGTCATTCTCAATAAGCGGGTGCAAATAGTGTCGCTGGTGGTTTTTGACGCCATGAGACATTTTCCAGAACTGCTATTATGTGCATATGATATGCAAAATACCTGTCTACTATGTGTACAAAGAAAATTGTTGTAGCATGTATAAGTACTGAAAAAAGTGACATTATATATGCTGAAATGACAGGTTCGTTATTGTCGCCAATGCAAAAGGCTAAACTTTACCACACGTTTAATTTTTACGGACGAGACTAGTATGACAACTAAGGGTTTATATCGATAGTGCTCATATATCAAGAAATAAGTCTCATACTGACGTTTAAATGTTGAAAAATCAGTGTCACCGATTTCAGCGACATGTTCGATACTTTACATTAAGTAGGTTGTATAATTTTATCAGGTTGCTACAAATGTGTTTTTATAACTTATTTTACTTGTCTTAACATCATTTAATGCATCTGCAAAACGTCAATCATACAGAGAAAACAGTTTATTTCTTATGTTGCTCCTTCCATCGTAGACTGGAGAATTTCATATCAAACAGAAATGTTCGTTACTGGACTTTTAATGCATATGAAGTCCAGCAATACTCCTTTTTAACATGGTTTATGTTAGCATTCCTTATGCTGTCCAAGATATTTAAAAGTCAAACTTATCGAACTGAAAGGGCTTTCATAATTGCACATCATATATTAATTTTGATAGTTTAGTTACTTGAAATATTCGTTACCATGACACAACTAAATCAGTAATAAAATCCGACAGTTGATTCAATGCTCATTTTAAGATTGACTTTTCATTCTGATGATAAACTGCTGTATTTCATGCGGATTATACTGCCGGTTATATGGTTATTTTGTCGTAAAGACGCATTTTACATAGGAGTGTTGTCATTGTCAAGGTAGACATTAACACACCGAGTTATTTTCATTTCCTTACAGTCTTAATTAAAAATGATAATCGAAATGGTTGGGAAATAAGCACTTATGATGCTGTTTACCTTGCCATGAATAGGCATACACTCGGATACCAGGAAAAGAATGTTATACTTAGTGATATGTTCGTTACCAGGAGGTAACGAACATTTCAATTTTTTATTTAGCTACTTTGTCTGAGAAATATCAATCCGTCCATAATTTCACAACATACTAGACTATACAATTGACTGAATACAGCATTTCGAGCTTGTTTGACATGAAACCTTATTGTTTTTCATTATCTAGAAAGCAAGCATAATGTATATAACAGAATGTTTGAAATACAAAATCACATGCATTATTAAATTGCTTTAAATGGGTACGTGTAAATGTTATTAATAAAGTCATATACTGTAAAAGCAGAATATTTCGCGAGGGTTTAATTTTCGCTATATTCGCGAGTTCGATAAATTCGCGAAAATTGATGCTCGTGAAATTATTACCTTCATGATAGCTTCAAATATGTTGAACTTCAATATTGATTACGGCTAAGCGGCGCCATTACAATCGACCCGGAATTGATAAAATACTGACGACTACGCTGACTTTTGCCTGATAAACTAACTTTGTTTGATTAATATTTACAAAACTTTAAATATGCAACAGAAAATGTGAACGTATAATATTTCTGTCAAAATTCTAATTCATTTAGTAGTTAAATTGAATAGTTCAATGATTGTGTACCAGTATAAAACGCGGTATACAGGTACAATGTTTAACACACACACGGCTATTGCTTGTTCCGATAAGCTCGGAAACAATAGACTGAATACAAAACACGTTCACAGTTTTCTCATTACACAATGAGACTGTCTGGTTTGGCTTAATTGAAAACTAGTAAATGCAAACAAGTTAAGCCAATCGGCTAGATAAGAATTAATACGCTTGTATAGCTGACCATTATATTATACAAACAGTAGTCGTAATTATCAGAGTGATTATAACGCCGTGGCAACTAAATAATACACCAGTGATATTGCCGAGAAAGTAGAAATTTATTTTTCTGAAATTTTAAATTCGCAAAAATAAACCCTCGCGAACTACTTCCAAATTAGAAATTCGCAAAAATTTAGCCTCGCGAAAATAAATGCTTTTACGGTATATATGAGTTCATCGAATACGATAAAAATATGTACTTGGAATGATTTCGTAGAACAATAGCATCGTTTAGTGCTGTTGCAGTGATTATTGTTTCTGTAAAGCTAAGTAACGAACATTTCACGGTGGCACATTCGTCCCGGTGCATTATCTGAATCAAATGCTCAGACTTCTTTAAACATTAAAAATGCCATTTCTAACGTAAAATAGACTATACACACTCTTTGATCAGGATATGAAGGAGATTTAACTTCAACCGCTTTATAAGATTCTAGGCAAACAGTAATACGTGGAGTATAAAACTGCAGCGAAATGTTTGTTACTATAATGTGACTTTGGGTGCGATAGCATATCACAGAAGCCGATGCTAACAGTGAAGTAGTTATTATAAGATACGGACGTATATTAGATCCAACCAAGACAATTTAGAATACCGGATATACTGTTTGTTTGCATATACATTGCAAAATATATATACCAAAAGAATCGTAACGAACATTTCTAATGTATAAATTCAGACTTAAAAATTAATTACCATTGTAACCTATATAACAAAAATGTGGCAATTATATTGATAATTTAATTATCTAATAAAATAATGTCATACATTTTCTTATTTTACAGATCACTAGCTAAGGAGTAATTATTTATAAAGATGTCGTAATTGGCTAGATGTGTGGTAATAGAGATTGGCTGATAATAGTAGGCCTTGAAATGTATATTTATAGATAAAGTAAAGCTGAACTATTGTGTTTGTGCTTTGTGGGCCAATTGTGTGCTTAAAAATAGTTTTCCCACAGTTAATTTCAATCGCGTTCAACAAGGTTCATATATTACTATACCTGCTACGAAATGTTCTTAAAAAACTTGAATAAATCTATAATGAGCCTAATGTTTCACATAACTTGTCATCCGTAGTTATTTTGAATATCTCTTGTTTTTCACAAACGATTTTAGTTATGTTAATTTCATTCGAGAACAAGGCAATGAACATTGAAACATTTAAGATCCTTTAATATTTCAACAAGTTTAAGCCGTTGTACTGAGAGCAAAGTTTGTTGCATGATTTTTTGGGTAGATAATGCTTCCTGCCAAAGTCCTATTGCGCAGAATAGACGTCTGATGCATCACCAGCTTAAAATAAGTAATTTTCTTAATTAATAGCAACACATATTTTAAACTAGATTGAAGACAGGAGATGTCATATAACGAACATTTCAAATTGAAATATACTTTCTCATAAAAGCTTATTTTAAACACTCGAACCAATGCAACATTAAGTCCTCTTGATAAAGCCACTGTGTTTTTCTCGATGCCGAAGGTTGAAAGTTAAAAAATATTTGTATAATAAAGCTTAACAAACAAATTGAAAATTCACTTTTTTGAACCACTGATGCGCTTATTGAGAACGACTGATTTACTCAATTTCATGTCAATGTTGTTAAGGGCCCTTTTCTCAGATTGCGGCTCAATATAAATTAACATGCCCCTTTTTACAATAATTTAGATACCCACATATAGTCACATATGCCTATTATGACATTCAAGACAAGATCGGCAGTAAGAAAACAAACATTAAACGTCTAAAGTCAGTTTAGGCTTTAGTAGCAGCAACCAGATCGCCTCCCATCAACACTCTCAGTGCTTTGATTATTAAGTGTCCCAAAACATGTGCTATAGACTGGGTGTGAAATGCCTTACATCGGGTTTTCTCATAAACCTGTTACCACAATTCATGAACACACTTCTTTAATGTACAATTATTTGTACCTTGAGAATCCCACTGGCAAGATTTCAATTGGTAATGTTGGTTTTTATCCACAATCATGTTGGCAAGTATCCTCAAAAATTTAACAATCATGTCGGTCAGTATCCAAAACATACTATACATGTTTGAATTATTGATGGTGAGCGTTAATTTATCTAAGATTTTAAAATGAGTTTGACAACGTTTTTAAGTACAAAACACACATTTTTTAAGGCCTTACATAGTGAAAAATATTACCTATATGCAAATTGTTTAGTGCAAATAGTACATTTTTTCATATGTTGATTATGTAATATTGAAATAAACAATCTGGATAGTTTATATGGAAAATATTGCAAAAACAATGCACATACCACAATGTTCATGTTGGCAATTTTGCAATCATGTTGCGATTATCCAATCATGGTGGTTTATCAGGGTAACAAGGGTGTTTACTGCAAAAAGTTGTTTAGTAAAGAAAATGTGAACAAATTAAAATCTTCGACTTGTATAGTGACAATGTAATAGTGACAATGTAATTCATAATAGGGAACTCAAACGCACTAACAAACAAACGCACTAATATTTTGGTATGATTAAGTTTGGTAAATGGGAATTGACAAAAGAAGTGTATGCAATTTGACCACTCTATCACCACGCGTTTTCACTATTTTGAGAAATTTATATTTTGTTCTATTTTCAATTGAAAGGGAGGTAATTTCTCATTTGTTTTCATTTCCTAAATTTCAAAGCTGCACCGATTTATAATGTGTAATTATTTAAGCAATGTTTAATGTTTTTCTGTTTTGGTGATCAACATTGAGTCATTATTTTAATATTATTTTGCATTGCCACGGACACACGTTGAATTTCACATACAAAAACTGTTTTTATATAACAACGGGCAATAACTATATAAAACATGAACATTTATTGCTTAAGAGCATATATTGCCGATTGAGATAAGAACCTATATTTCCCTATTGCCGTGAACAAAAATATAAGAGTTTGAAAAGTGATCGGTTATAAATGTTGAGTAGTGTATGTCATTAATTCTGTCAAAGTATGTTTCATTTAGTCAGGGAGTGCTTCCTTCTGTCAGTGTGAGTTTCATTCTGTCATTGTGCGATTCATTTTTGCATTGTGTGTTTCATTCAGTCAGTATTTGTTACATTCAGTCAGTATGTGTTTCATTTAGTAATTGCATGTTTCATTCAGTTTGTGTTTCATTCTGTCATTGTGTGATTCATTCTGGCATTGTGTGTTTCATTCAGTCAGTATTTGTTACATTCAGTCAGTATGTGTTTCATTTAGTAATTGCATGTTTCATTCAGTTTGTGTTTCATTCTGTCATTGTGTGATTCATTCTGGCATTGTGTGTTTCATTCAGTCAGTATTTGTTACATTCAGTCAGTATGTGTTTCATTTAGTAATTGCATGTTTCATTCAGTCAATAAGTGTTTCATTGAGTCAGTGAGTGTTTAATTATGTCATTGTGTCTTTCATTCTGGCAGTTTGTTTTATTCTGTCAGTTTTTGTTTCATTGAGTCAGTATGTCTTTCATTCTGTCAAAGAGTGTTTCATTTAGTCAGGGATTGCTTCATTTAGTAATTGCATGTTTTGTTTAGTCAATGTGTGTTTCATTCTGTCATTGCGTGATTCATTCTGTCATTTTGTGTTTCATTTAGTCATTCTGTGTTTCATTCAGTCAGTATTTGTTACATTCAGTTAGTATGAGTTTCATTTAGTAATTGCATGTTTCATTCAGTCAATATATGTTTCATTCAGTCAGTGAGGGTTTAATTATGTCATTGTGTCTTTCATTCTGCCAGTTTGTTTTAGTATGTCAGTTTTTGTTTCATTGAGTCAGTATGTCTTTCATTCTGTCAAAGTATGTTTCATTTAGTCAGGGAGTGCTTCCTTCTGTCATTGTGAGTTTCATTCTGTTATTGTGTGATTCATTTTGGCATTGTGTGTTTCATTCAGTCAGTATTTGTTACATTCAGTCAGAGTGTTTCATTTAGTAATTGCATGTTTCATTCAGTTTGTGTTTCATTCTGTCATTGTGTGATTCATTCTGGCATTGTGTGTTTCATTCAGTCAGTATTTGTTACATTCAGTCAGTATGTGTTTCATTTAGTAATTGCATGTTTCATTCAGTCAATATGTGTTTCATTGAGTCAG
Source organism: Spisula solida (assembly GCA_947247005.1). Taxonomy (NCBI): domain Eukaryota; kingdom Metazoa; phylum Mollusca; class Bivalvia; order Venerida; family Mactridae; genus Spisula; species Spisula solida. The sequence goes on along the minus strand of OX365947.1, from coordinate 16,348,111 downwards.
TGAGTGTTTAATTATGTCATTGTGTCTTTCATTCTGGCAGTTTGTTTTATTCTGTCCGTTTTTGTTTCATTGAGTCAGTATGTCTTTCATTCTGTCAAAGAGTGTTTCATTTAGTCAGGGATTGCTTCATTTAGTAATTGCATGTTTCATTTAGTCAATGTGTGTTTCATTCTGTCATTGCGTGATTCATTCTGTCATTTTGTGTTTCATTTAGTCATTCTGTGTTTCATTCAGTCAGTATTTGTTACATTCAGTTAGTATGAGTTTCATTTAGTAATTGCATGTTTCATTCAGTCAATATATGTTTCATTCAGTCAGTGAGGGTTTAATTATGTCATTGTGTCTTTCATTCTGCCAGTTTGTTTTATTCTGTCAGTTTTTGTTTCATTGAGTCAGTATTTTTTTAATTGTGTCAAAGTATGTTTTATTTAGTCAGGGAGTGCTTCCTTCTGTAAGTGTGAGTTTCATTCTGTCATTGTGTGAGTCGTTTTGGCATTGTGTGTTTATTCAGTCAGTATTTGTTACATTCAGTCAGTGTGTTTCATTTAGTAATTGCATGTTTCATTCTGTCAAAGTGTGTTTCATTTAGTCAAGGAGTGCTTCATTTAGTAATTGCATGTTTCATTCAGTCAATATGTGTTTCATTCTGAGCAGAGAGAGAAAGAGGTGGTTACAGTGTCAAATATGAGTGACATTCAGAAAATATGTTCTTGTTTTATACAAGAAGTTTCATCAGGGGTTCCACTTGATGCTGAATCTTAAGGGTCATTTTGATACCTTTGACTAAATGTTACTATTTTATAGGCAAAATGACCCTTCAAACCCCTGTTCATCATAATGCCACATTCCTAATTCAATTTAGTGTTGTAGTGAGAGTAGATAGATTGTTGTAGAGGGAGTAGAAAGAGAGATATTAGTGTTGTTGTAGTGTAAGTGGGGTAGATAGAGAGATGGTTTGTGTAGAGAGGATAGAGAGAGAGATATGGTTTGCCGAACACGAGTGACACTCAGAAAATATGTTCTTGTTTCATACAAGAAGTTTCATCAGGGGTTCCATTTAATGCTGAATCTGAAGGGTCATTTTGATACCTTTGAGAAAATGACCCTTCAAACCAAAAGCTAGACAGTCAAATGAAACCCCTGTTCATCATAATGCCACATTCCTAATTCAATTTATTGTTGTAGCGAGAGTAGATAAGAGTGTTGTAGAGGAAGTAGAAAGAGACAGAGAGTAGTAGGGGGGAGGGGAGAGGGGAGAGAGGGAGAGGAGGGGGAGGGAGGGGAGGGGGAGGGAGAGATATTAGTGTGTTAGTAGGGGGGGAGAGATATTAGTGTGTTAGTAGGGGGAGATAAAAAGGGAGAGGGAAGGGAAGATAAAACGGAGATAAAAAGGGAGAGGGGAGGGGAGAGGGGGAGGGGAGAGGGGGAGGGGAGAGGGGAGGGGGAGAGATATAAGTGTGTTAGTAGGGGGAGAGAGATATTAGTGTGTTAGTAGGGGAGATAAAAAGGGAGAGGGAGGGGAGATAAAAAGGAGATAAAAAGGGAGAGGGGAGGGGAGAGGGGAGAGAGGGAGAGAGGGAGAGAGGGAGAGAGGGAGAGAGGGAGAGAGTGAGAGTGAGAGAGAGAGTGAGATAGTGAGAGTGAGAGAGTGAGAGTGAGAGAGTGAGAGGGAGAGAGTGAGAGAGGTGGTGTATTAGTGTAAGTGGGTAAGTGTATAGAGAGAGAAGATAGATTGATGGCTTGTGTAGAGAGGACAGAGAGAGAAAGAGATGGTTACAGGTGCCGAATATCAGTGAAAATTTATTGAGAAAAAGAAGAGGGCAGAGTGAGAGAGAGATGGTTGTAGAGAGAATAGAGAGATATGATTGTTCTATATGTTAATTATATACATTACAGGTGCCGAATATGAGTGACACTCAGAAAATGTTGTTCTTGTTTCATACAAGAAGTTTCATCAGGGGTTCCATGTAATGCTGAATCTGAAGGGTCATTTTGATATCTTTGAGAAAATGACCCTTCAAACCAAAATCTAGACGGTCAAATGGAACCCCTGTTCATCGTAATGCCACCTTCCTAATCAAAATATATGGAGAAAAAAGAAGAAGGCAGAGTGAGAGAGAGAGAGAGAGAGATGGTTGTAGAGAGAATAGAGAGATATGATTGTTCTATCCGTTAATTATGTGTTTCATTTAGTCTGTATTTATTTCATTCTGTCATTGTGTCTTTTATTGAGTCAGTGAGTTTTTCATTCTGTCATCGAGTGTTTAATTAAGTCAGTACGGGTATGTGTTTCATTCAGTCAGTATGTGTTTCATTCTGCCATTGTGTGTTTCATTCAGTGAGTGAGTGTTTCATTCAGTCAATATGTGTTTAATTCTGTCATTGTGTGATTCATTATGTCATTTTGTGTTTCATTCAGTCATTCTGTGTTTCATTCAGTCTGTATTTGTTATATTCAGTCAACGAGGGTTTAATTATGTCATTGTGTCTTTCATTCTGCCAGTTTGTTTTATTCTGTCAGTTTTTTTTTCATTGAGTCAGTATTTTTTTAATTGTGTCAAAGTATGTTTTATTTAGTCAGGGAGTGCTTCCTTCTGTAAGTGTGAGTTTCATTCTGTCATTGTGTGAGTCGTTTTGGCATTGTGTGTTTATTCAGTCAGTATTTGTTACATTCAGTCAGTGTGTTTCATTTAGTAATTGCATGTTTCATTCTGTCAAAGTGTGTTTCATTTAGTCAAGGAGTGCTTCATTTAGTAATTGCATGTTTCATTCAGTCAATATGTGTTTCATTCTGAGCAGAGAGAGAAAGAGGTGGTTACAGTGTCGAATATGAGTGACATTCAGAAAATATGTTCTTGTTTTATACAAGAAGTTTCATCAGGGGTTCCACTTGATGCTGAATCTTAAGGGTCATTTTGATACCTTTGACTAAATGTTACTATTTTATAGGCAAAATGACCCTTCAAACCCCTGTTCATCATAATGCCACATTCCTAATTCAATTTAGTGTTGTAGTGAGAGTAGATAGATTGTTGTAGAGGGAGTAGAAAGAGAGATATTAGTGTTGTTGTAGTGTAAGTGGGGTAGATAGAGAGATGGTTTGTGTAGAGAGGATAGAGAGAGAGAGATATGGTTTGCCGAACACGAGTGACACTCAGAAAATATGTTCTTGTTTCATACAAGAAGTTTCATCAGGGGTTCCATTTAATGCTGAATCTGAAGGGTCATTTTGATACTTTTGAGAAAATGACCCTTCAAACCAAAAGCTAGACAGTCAAATGGAACCCCTGTTCATCATAATGCCACATTCCTAATTCAATTTATTGTTGTAGAGAGAGTAGATAAGAGTGTTGTAGAGGAAGTAGAAAGAGACAGAGAGTAGTAGGGGGAGGGGGAGAGGGGAGAGAGGGAGAGGAGGGGGAGGGGGAGAGAGGGGAGGGAGGGGAGGGAGGGAGAGATATTAGTGTGTTAGTAGGGGGGGGAGAGATATTAATGTGTTAGTAGGGGGAGATAAAAAGGGAGAGGGGAGATAAAAAGGGAGAGGGGAGGGGAGAGGGGGAGGGGAGAGGGAGAGGGGAGGGGGAGAGATATAAGTGTGTTAGTAGGGGGAGAGAGATATTAGTGTGTTAGTAGGGGGAGATAAAAAGGGAGAGGGAGGGGAGATAAAAAGGAGATAAAAAGGGAGAGGGGAGGGGAGAGAGGGAGAGAGTGAGAGAGTGAGAGAGTGAGAGAGTGAGAGAGTGAGAGAGTGAGAGAGTGAGATAGAGAATGAGAGTGAGAGAGTGAGAGAGTGAGAGAGTGAGAGAGAGAGAGAGAGAGAGAGAGAGAGAGAGAGAGAGAGAGAGAGAGAGAGAGAGAGAGAGAGAGATGGTGTATTAGTGTAAGTGGGTAAGTGTATAGAGAGAGAAGATAGATTGATGGCTTGTGTAGAGAGGACAGAGAGAGAAAGAGATGGTTACAGGTGCCGAATATCAGTGAAAATTTATTGAGAAAAAGAAGAGGGCAGAGTGAGAGAGAGATGGTTGTAGAGAGAATAGAGAGATATGATTGTTCTATATGTTAATTATATACATTACAGGTGCCGAATATGAGTGACACTCAGAAAATGTTATCAGGGGTTCCATGTAATGCTGAATCTGAAGGGTCATATTGATACCTTTGAGAAAATGACCCTTCAAACCAAAATCTAGACGGTCAAATGGAACCCCTGTTCATCATAATGCCACCTTCCTAATCAAAATTTATTGAGAAAAAATAAGAAGGCAGAGAGAGAGAGATGGTTGTAGAGAGAATAGAGAGATATGATTGTTCTATCCGTTAATTATGTGTTTCATTTAGTCTGTATTTATTTCATTCTGTCATTGTGTCTTTTATTGAGTCAGTGAGTTTTTCATTCTGTCATCGAGTGTTTAATTAAGTCAGTACGGGTATGTGTTTCATTCAGTCAGTTTTTGTTTCATTCTATCATTGTGTGTTTCATTCAGTCATTATGTGTTTCATTGAGTCAGTATGTCTTTCATTCTGTCATTGTGTTTCTTTCAGTGAGTGAGTGTTTCATTGAGTCAGTATGTGTTTCGTTCTGTCATTGTGTGTTTCATATAGTCAGTATGTGTTTCATTCTGTCATTGTTGGTTTCATTCAGTCAGTATGTGTTTATTTCCATCATTCTGTTTTTCATTGGGTAATTATGTGCTTCATTCAGTCAGGATGTCATCCCTTTGGCACAGCAAGGTTGTATCTCACATTTTTGTTAAAATGACTTTTTTGCATAAAATGATTAAGAATCCATAAATACATACTGCTATTTAAATTTGAAATCTAAATTCAAATTCTAACCCCTTAAAAATGATAGTTGGCAAAAGGTTGTATCTCATATTGAGGTGATTTGTTTGGCGCAACAAGTTTGTATCTCAAATTTTTTACTTACATTTAGGTGGGATACGTTTGTGAAACATGTTTGTATCTCATTTAAAAGTACTGTAAATGTAATTTAAAGTTAATCGTTAAATGTGCAACATACATTATAATAAATGTAGTATAATAGTGTTAATATTATTATTATAATATTATTAATATCATGTTTAAAATGTGGCCGAAAAATATCTCAGTAATGCATATAACTAGTATAACATGATGACACTACTAAGCTACTATGATGTAAGGTAACATAATGATGTCATTTAATCCTGATTGATAAGTCAGCATGCTTTATAATAAGAAACTAAATTCAAACTTGTATTAAATGATAAATATCTGACTGTTTTTACAATGATTTCATTTAACCCTTTAAATCAACATTTGATCCCTAATATCTCCTAAAAGGTAATTTTTTAGGCTTACAAAATGGTGGATTTTTTCATCCAGTGCTTGGTATTTTTTCATACTATTTTGGATATCAAGTGGTAGATTCAAGCTTTTTTAGCTATTGCATTGTAAGCACCTGTACAAAATTATCAAGTTAGTTTTTAGATACATATATATCAGAACCTATGGCAATTTCTTGCATCTAATTAGTTTTCCATAAAATGCCTTTTTTAGAAAAACTAGTTCTGATCCAATTCATTTTGGTATACAGCAACAGAACCATCAATTTGTGGTAATTAATGCAAATATATATTTTGTATTATTGCCAGAGAATTGAAACCCAAACTCTAGTTTATTATTTTATCAATCTGTTATATTTAACATAATTATAGTCAAATGTCAATAAATTAATTATGCAATATGTTCATCTTGATTCTAACATGACCACAACTTATATAGACAATGAGCAAGAATAGCATTGTACAATGTTTCATATACCGATGGAAGTGATGTCACATCATTTTTATAACATCATTCAGGTAAACAAGTAAAGTAAACAACATACTCCCGCAAAGTAATTAATATATAATGGCACCCTTAAAAATCATGTTGGAATCAAGAGAAAATATTCAAAAGCCATATTATACCCTTTTTTTACAATAGTTTGTCTTTCTGGCGCTTTTGTATTAACCACTCAACATTTCGGCCTTCATGGTTAATTCCTACACGTCAGAATTTCAAACCATTGTATTAAAGCCAGTATACTCAATTTTTCATATATCATTTCTTAAACATAAGTTAAGTCAAACAGTGGTTGACAGGGTGGTTCAGTGTTTGCAATGGGACACGAGTTGACAGAGTGGTTCAGTGTTTGTAACGGGGGACCGGTTGACAGGGTGGTTCAGCATTTGTAATGGTGGACCGGTTGACAGGGTGGTTCATCATTTGTAATGGGACACAAGTTGACAGACTGGTTCAGTGTTTGTAATGGGACACAAATTGACAGACTGGTTCAGAGTTTGTAATGGGACACAAGTTGACAGACTGGTTCAGTGTTTGTAATGGGGGACCAGTTGACAGGGTGGTTCAGTGTTTATAATGGGGATATATAGGTTGACAGATTGGAATAGTGTTTGTAATGGGGATCTATAGGTTGACAGAGTGGTTCATTGTTTATAATGGGGATACATAGGTTGACGGAGTGGTTTAGTGTTTGTAATGGGGATCTATAAGTTGACAGAGTGGTTCAGTGTTTATAATGGGGATCTATAGGTTGACGAAGTGGTTTAGTGTTTGTAATGGGGATCTATAGGTTGACAGAGTGGTTCAGTGTTTATAATGGGGATCTATAGGTTGACGAAGTGGTTTAGTGTTTGTAATGGGGATCTATAGGTTGACAGAGAGGTTCAGTGTTCATAATAGGGATCTATAGGTTGACGAAGTGGTTTAGTGTTTGTAATGGGGATCTATAGGTTGACAGAGTGGTTCAGTGTTCATAATGGGGATCTATAGGTTGACAAAGTGGTTTAGTGTTTGTAACTGGGATCTATAGGTTGACAGAGTGGTTCAGTGTTTGTAATGAGGATATATAGGTTGACTGAGTGGTTTAGTGTTTGTAATTGGGATACATAGGTTGACAGACTGGTTCAGTGTTTGTAATTGGGATATATAGGTTGACATGAGTGGTTCAGTGTTTGTAATTGGGATACATAGGTTGACAGACTGGTTCAGTGTTTGTAATTGGGATACATAGGTTGACAGACTGGTTCAGTGTTTGTAATTGGGATATATATGTTGACAGAGTGGTTCAGTGTTTGTAATTGGGATATATAGGTTGACAGAGTGGTTCAGTGTTTGTAATGGGGATAAATAGGTTGACATGAGTGGTTCAGTGTTTATAATGGGGACCGGTTGACAGGGTGGTTCAGTGATTGTAATGGGACACCAGTTGTCAGAGTGGTTCAGTGTTTGTAATGGGGGATAGGTTGACAGTGGTTCAGTGTTTGTAATGGGGGATCTGTTGACAGAGTGATTTAGGATTTGAAATGGGGTTATTTTAAGTTATAATGATGGCTACTGCAGAAATGCTTCTAATTTTCAATCAAGATATCTAAGTTAAAAGTGCCATGACTGAGACATAATGTATGTATGTGATGATTGAGTTATAAAACCTGTATGTTAGAAGTGTCAAGTGAGTATGTCCAATACTTTGGACATTACAGCATGCCCACTTGAATTTTAAAAAGTGGGTATCTGTACCCACTAGTTTTGGAAAAAGTGGGTACAGGCCTAAAAAGTGGGTACCATAATTTTCGTACGTGGAAAGGGGGGTAAATCGTATCTGATTCATGAACGTGTTTTCGGTCCTAATACAGGTTTTTAAACATTCTTAAATGTATATGTCTACTGCATAAAACTTTCACTAATTACCCCCCAAAATCTAAGTTAAAAGGGTGATAACTCTGTCCAAATACGTTCTAAAGTTATGGGGCGTAAATGCAGTTATTAGGTGGAGTATTTGACAATTGATAAATGTTTCAAATATTAAGATGATATAGGTTATACTTTGGAAGTTATGTGCATTCTGCATAAAAATTGAGTTTTAACCCCAAATCTAAGTTTATAAAGGGCCATAACTCCATCAAAATACATAACATATATTATGGGGTATAATGCATGTGATGATATACAGACATTTAGTATATGTTATAAGTTTCAAATTAATATGTTTTATACTTCAGAAGATATGAATCTTTTACAAAACAAACAATTGGGAATATGACGCTGGAAATTATGGTAGCTCACTTTTTCTTTAAAAAGGCAAGCAAAAATGGATTTTTGCAATATTTTTAGTCACAAATCTGATGATAACTTAATCCACATTGTTAATGTGTTTATAAACATAATTACAAAATGCATTGCAAATAAATTGTTAAATGAATTTCTAACATATGTTGAGATACAACCTTGTTGCGGCAAACATTTTAATAATAATCAGGAATTAATTGGTGCAACAAGGTTGTATCTGGAAAATTGATCAAAATCTCTTTTATAGTTTATTTTTGTAGTTTGTATTATGTATCAACTTAAATGTACAGTCAACTCTCATTATCTCGAACTCACTTCGAATTATCCGTTATGTCGAAGATTTTTTCAAGTCCCAATTTTTCTCCTTTGTTTATATGAAATCTTGAGACCTATCTCGAAGTTTCGGCTCAAATTCGGCTCGAATTTTTCGTTATGTCAAATTATTTTTTGGTCCCAATTAACTTATTTGCACTTTAAATCTATTTGGGTCAAAGTCTGATCGTATTCGACTAGTATCGAAAGTTTTTAACACTTCGCCAGTCTGAAATCTTTGATTTAACTGTAATTTTCGCGCCTTCCATTGTTCAACAAATATTTGTTTGCAATTTGCACAAACCTGTCATAAAGATTTGAGTTACGTCCAAACATCAATAAACATGTCATCTCGAACCATTGTTTGTAAAAATTATAATTAAAGAATGCAAGATGTTAAAACATATCAAAACAAGCAATTCTCACGAATATGTCATTCTTACGACCATAACAACATAACGGCGTATAATAACAGAAATTAGAATACTTGCAACCTCGATGCCGAAAATCTCAAATTTTCGTTATGTCGAAGTAATTTTCACGGTCCTGTGAAATAAGAGATAATGAGAGTTGACAGTATTTACTATTTACTAAATTAAATATCAAAAGCAAACATTATTTTATCAATTTGTTACAAAATAATGAAGTTATTTCCTCTTCTGAAAAAAGTGAAAAATTGAGATACAACCTTGTTGCACCAAAGGGACGATGTGTTTCATTCAGTCATTATGTGTTTCATTCTGTCATTGTGTGTTTCATTCTGTCATTGTGTATTTCATTCAGTCAGTGAGTATTTCATTCTGTCATTGTGTGTTTCATTCTGTCATTGTGTATTTCATTCAGTCAGTGAGTATTTCATTCTGTCATTGAGTGTTTCATTCAGTCAGTATGTGTTTCATTCTGTCAGTCTTTGTTGTTTCATTCAGTCAGTTTTTGTTTCATTCTATCATTGTGTGTTTCATCCAGTCATTATGTGTTTCATTCAGTCATTGTGTGTTTAGGCGGCCCAAAGTTGCTTTACCAGGTCTAGTAAAGGGTTTATTTACAGATTATCTGTAAATTAATACAAGTTCTGTAAATTCACAGAAAGTTCAAACTGAATTTACAGAAGAGGGCTAAATTTTCATAAAATTTTATAGGGTGGAATATTGAAAGCAAATCATTAAGGGCAGAAAATGTGCTCCATTTTCAAAATAATGACTTTGAAATATTGCATATTTTTCATTTTTGATATTAATAAAATGCACCTTTCTTTGAATATTACATAATAATATGTCTAATACATAACTGATCCGCTAAAATAAACATACACCAGTGCTTAAATCTTAAAATAATTAACTTTGATTTCATAATCTGTAAATGTAGTACCACTTTACTAGACCTGTTTATAGCCTGAAAGAACACCTATGTTATGAAAATTTTGAAGAAGCAAACTCTCCGTCCTTTACTCAGTGACTACAAATAATACATTTTAAAAACCCCAACATACGACAATGGGAAGATCATGGATAAGATAATGAAGACAACATGAAAATAACATTCATACCTGAAATTACACAAATTGTAATATTGCCGACCCAAACCCGTCCATCCCTTCCAACGTTTACTCACTGAGTGAAGTCTAGTGAAAGAGATGACGTGATAAGGCGGGAAACTACTAGCCCGTGCATCATATAAAGGTGAGACCTAATCAAGGGTAATGTATTGAGGTGTTATTGATGTTACTGTGTAATGAACGATGTGTATCGTGATGATATGACCATGGTTGTTGAGCCGTGACTAATTTGTGCAGCAGTTGATTCACCCTAAAAGTGTAGGTGGATATAAGAAATACCAACATAAGGCCAGAGTTCTTTCATTTTTTGTTACTCGGACCCTCTGCCCATTTTTTGGCATTTTCAAAAAAATATTGAAAAAATGAAATTGTATATAATTGTTAAATGTTTTTATTCATTTATTATTTTATATATGCACTTGTTTTATTATTCTATTTATGATAAACTGGGATAGTGCTTGTTTATTTTTGTTTTCTTTCAAAACTGCACCACAGGTACATGTAACTGCTCATGTATTGTTGAAAAAACATCTACAGAAATATATTTATGAAACGAAAATAATTTCTAAAAAAAACTATTTCAAACTCTTTATCGATGATACACTGATGTCACTGTACTAGTCTTAAGATAAAGTGTTGTAGCTATACTATTTGGAGTTTTTATTTTTATTTTTTCCCTCCTCCTGTGGACTTTTTGCTCAAGAATGTCCGAGTAACAAAACATTAAAAAACTCTGGCCTAAGTTAATAAATAATATCTGTAAGTAAACGAATGTGTGCCCCAAAGGGTACGGCGATGTCTTATCCGACTTACTTCTGTAGGTTCGATCCTTTGTATGGTTAAGTTGATATAGTTTTTCAAATCGCCTGTTCAAGTAATATTACACAAGAGAGTTATGCATAAATAATGAGCGAATTATTAAGTGCCGTAAAACCACTTTCACAATTGTCGTGCGACGGGTCTACGATGTAAAACCCCTTTCACAATTGTAGTGCGACGGACGTGCAACGGGTCTACGATGTAAAACCCCAAAACCCCTTTCACAATCGTCGTGCGACGGGTCTGCGATGTAAAACCCCTTTCACAATCGTCGTGCGACGGACGTGCGACGGGTCTATGATGTCAATGTGAGGACTATCGTGCGTCCGGTGCACGACGAATTTAAGAAATGTCTGCATCGTGCGACCGTCGTGCGACGGAAAACATAATTGTGGACCCTCGTCGTAGAGTTCAAAGTTGGACATGTTCAAAATTTTCTACGGCGGGTGACTGCCGTAGGTCCATCGTGCGATGCCTAAACGTCGTCGCACGACGGACGTGCGATGGACGCACGATGGAAGTATGATTTGTTTCACGGTGATTATAAGGTCAAACTAGGCGCTTAGAATCATACCACTATCGTGCGATGGACGTGCGATGGACATACGATGGGCGTACGATTGTCGACAGTCTTGTGGACATTCAGTATCCTACGACAGCCGTGAGTCAATCGTACGACCGTCGTACGACGCTCGTGAACATAGCTGTCCTTTTTCAAAATTCATACACTATAGTACAATTCTAAGACAAAATCATATTCTAAGACCAAAATGTGTACTTTGAAAACAATTTAACCTCTCATGTGCGACACACATTGGGAAACATAACATTATGTTGTTGTACAGAGGTTGTTGCTCTAGAGAGGGAAATGTGTACACATATTAAAATGTTACTTCTTCTCGAACAACATGTTTATGTTGCTTAAGAAAGGTTGTTGCTCAGTGGATGGATGCTCTGAATGACAATTGCATTCCGCTACAAAATAAGATCTTAAAGTTGCCCGAGTGTTCTCATGCATGAATTTATCAAAGCAAGTCAGCAATTTAAAATGCCTGTTATTAAGATTCGTACATTTATTGCTTTAAAGTGAAATGCTTTCCTCATTTGACATTCAATAATGACGTCAACATCACCACTGTAGCACACAACATAAATAAAGTGCCGGCGAATACTATGACTGGCCATGCTTTGAGAAGGACCGTGTTCCGTTTTCACGTTCCGCATGCGGCCACGGATACCCTATTCCATGAATCCGCTAACTGACCTTTTTGAAAACGATGCCCTACTATACCAAGTATGAGCTTAGACACATTACAACGTCTTATGGTGAATATAAGTTTTGAAACACTTGAAACACAAAAGTTGCTGTTGAACATAGGTTGTTGTTATGTATTAGTGTAATAAGTAGTAAAGAGTTACTTATCGAACAAAGTAGGATCCTAAACATATGATATAGTATTCTCAGTAGTACAAATTTAGCGTTCCTAGACTCCTTGTAGGCTAATGTCAGTACTATATCAACCTGAATATCTCTAGGTTGTTTAGTCCAATTAGCATAAAATGATGTATTTTCATTACAATTGTTCATTGTACAACAATAACCTCTCTATAATTGGGACTTGTAATAAAAAATTTATAAATTATGGCTGTGATTTGATTGCAATGGATTTGTATGTATGAAATCAATGATGCAGATCTAATTACTACATATGGACAGTAAAATACAATGCTTTGCTACGATCTAGATTTGGATCTATTCTCTGACCAACGATAACCCGCCATGATACGCACCGTGGTATTACTATACATAGTATTCCATACATGTATATATATAAATAGTTTGCTTTATCTTATGGTTTTATGGCATTTTCCAAATAAATGCCCATTTTCAATTCAACACTTGTGTTCTGTTGTTCCCCATTCCATACAAGTTCGACCCAGCTTGGGACTGCACACCCCAGATCTTGTACAATACATAAATATTTCTCCACCCTACCATACGATGGACAGAACTGTATTTAGAATGGGTCCATTATAAATATAGGCCTACTTGCATAATAATAGACAAGATAAGAAGATCCAATCCAGTGATAACGTATATACAGTGTCCGTTTTAGTATGGCTGCAGATCTTAATAATTTCCGCTGTAACATAATTTGCATGGTTCCCGTTTCTTTTAGGGGTTTGGTATCACCAGACAGATGTTGATGGTGAAGATCGGTAGAGTAGTAAGGCGTATGGGGATTAAGACTCCCTTCAAGAACGGGATTCCTGGGAAGGAATGGGTGTCCGGGTTTGTATCCCGACATATACACGCAAGTTAGGTATACCTAGGTTACCAGAACATGAATTATTAATATATTTCGACAACGTGGTAATGTAGAGAAAACGCCAAGAAAGGGTTCCCAAGTAAAATTAAGTGAAAAGGGCCATGGTCGCCGACTTAATTGATGCCAGTTAATTAAAGACGGAAGAGAAAGCGCATTCTATCTGACATTGCCAGATTAGAAATTACCAACCAGGCGAGAGATTAATCTATCTCTACTGTTACTGTTCAGAGAAAATAATTCCTTAAAGTATTTTCTAAGACGCGTTTTGACGTTCACTTGTCTTATGGCACGGCGCTACATACAGTACTTTGATCACAAGAGGTTACAATATATAACGAACTCAAACATTGGCGCGTGCAGAACTGAATCATAACGTTAAGACGGAATGTCGATTATCGCTAAAATACACTAACAATCATGAATTACAAGTAAGTTTCAGTTAAAAATGAGTTCAATGAAATGATTTCCGACTAACATGTGTATCAAAACATGCAACAATATCGACAAACGGAAAGGTCACCCGTTTCCGCGACCCAAATGACGGACTAAAGATATTCGTACTCTCACGGAAATATCCGTGGTACTCTGTATATGAATCGATGCATGCATGATGAATACTAACGTTCGAGGACATAAAGTCGTCGGGATCAAAAAGTCGTCAAGTATTTTAGATCTCGATTTTTGCCTCGTGCGGTATAGTGAACCCCCATTCTGTATTCGAATATTCTGTATAGAAAGTTCCCCCTAGCTGTTTCCTCGAGGCACTCGATCGTAGAATCCATATTGTTTTCTATGAAAATGACATACTTAACTTAATTCTGACAACGTAACGTAACATTTTTACATCATATAATAATGTTAAAAGTCATTTTTGGGATGCGTCTAAGCCTCTCTATACTACCATTGCCCATTTCTTTATGCAACCTGAACCACCTTTAGGCTGCTATGTGAATCCGCATTCAAGTCGTTCCAGAAACTGTCAACATTCCCAATACTGCTACATATGTTTCTCCAAATTTTTAAACTGATTTAATTCAATCATTAACATTAATAATTTTGTTTATTCTAAGATCAACAATTATTGGGAAATTGTTTGTTAAATCGATATTTTTGCAGATAATCACTCCGCCGAGTCGATATCGAACTTGTTTCGTAATATGAAAATGACGTGTTCATCAAATGTCCCGGCTGTTTAGCTATTTTTAGAAACTTCAGATCAGGGTCATGTCTGTGAACACCTTTTAACGTCTCTTGTTTGGTCGGCAGTTAAGATGAGCTGTTGACTTATCCTGGAATGTCTGCAGTCTAGGACAAGCTGTAGTACCAACTCACAGTTCTTTGCTAAGCTGCTGGTAGGGGATAGATCTGCAATTTGTAGTTTTTTTTGTATGCTATCTGCCCTGGCGTCTGCAAGTGACGAGCATTTGAGTAGAAAGTGTTCTATACTTTTCGTCCTCTGTATCACAAAATTTACATATAGTCAAACCATTTTGACGCATTTTGAGATTCTAGCAAACATTGAATTCAAGTCCCTTAGCATGCGAACCGCCTAATTATAGGCCCTTATAGCATCATGCGAACGGCTTATAAATCAAAGCGCTGAAGGCCCAGAGTTGTTCAAATGTTTGCACGCAGAGGAAGTATAAATAAACGTTGGTGTAGCTGTATTTTAAACAATCTTAATGTTTCTCATGACTTAATTGTACATTGATTACTAGCAAATACTATTTAATAATATATGCTTGAATGCCTCGACACCAAATTTGTATAGACTGGTCATTCCATAGTTAACAGGAAATATTCAAATCTGTATAATGTATGAAAACTGAGACGTGACTGCATTTTTGGTGCAGCGGGTAATTACATTTATCACTATATGTGGCTTTATTGAGTTGCTACTAGATAACAATCTGCGATGGTGCTGCGGATAATTACATTTATTACTATATGTGGCTTTATTGAGTTGCTACTAGATAACAATATGCGATGGTGCTGCGGATAATTACATTTATTACTATATGTGGCTTTATTGAGTTGCTACTAGATAATAATCTGCGATGGTGCTACGGGTGATTACATTTATCACTATATGTGGCTTTATTGAGTTGCTACTAGATAATAATCTGCGATGATGCAGCAGGTAATTACATTTATCACTATATGTGGCTTTATTGAGTTGCTACTAGATAATAATCTGCGATGATGCAGCAGGTAATTACATTTATTACTATATGTGGCTTTATTGAGTTGATACGAGATAATAATCTGCGATGGTGCATCGGGTAATTACATTTATCACTATATGTGACTTTATTGAGTTGCTACTAAATAACAATCTGCGATGGTGCAGCAGGTAATTACATTTATTACTATAAATTATGTGGCTTTATTGAGTTGCTACTAGATAACAATCTGTGATGGTGCAGCGGGTAATTACAGTTATTACTATATGTCACTTTATTGTGTTGCTACTAGATAATAATCCGTGATGGTGCTGCAGGTAATTACATTTATCACTATATGTGGCTTTATTGAGTTGCTACTAGATAACAATCTGTGATGGTGCAGCGGGTAATTACATTTATCACTATATGTGGCTTTATTTATAGAATAATACATGGCTGAGCAGTGCCAGTGAGTGATAATCGCCCCGGTAGGTTGATAATTGCCAGAGGGCGCTAGCCCGAGGGCAATTATAATCTACCGGGGCGATTATCACTCAATGGCACTGCTCAGCCATTCATTGTTCTGTATAATTTTTATGTTGTTGTGTTTTCATTAAAACTACTCATTTAAGAAAACACTTACAAGACATAAATAACATGTTCCGTAATTGATAGACAAACCTATCGTCGTTTTAGAAATTGTCAAACTTGGATCTATTCGCGTAGATCTATCACTTAAATTCTCCGTAACTTTGTTATTGTAAAACGGAAACATTTCATATGGGTATTCATTTTTTTGGTTATAAAATTTGCTACATTTTGGTGTATGTTTTTATGTAAAATGCTGAAAAAAGTTGTTTTTCACATTTGTGTGAATCTCAGTGTATCTCGTCTAGACCTAGTAAACACGGCTATAATGTAGAGATTTTAGATAATAGGTGTAGATCTAGATCCATTTGGTCAAGGATTGATACAATTTTGAAATGTGCTATCCTGCATGTCCAAATCTATCAATATTGTAAGCAAGTGATTCAAGAAGCCCTACGTTACGCTTGGCGCCGGCCACTTTTGAGCTGCAAATGACGTAACGTTGCGCGTGTACGTCTTCCAAGGGCTATTATCACTGATAATAGCCCTGCGCGAGGCGGGCCAAAAGCTGATAATACTTTAAAAGGGCGCATAATACATTTTTTTCAATGCAAATTTGTTACTATATATAGTAACATAAGTATTATTGAGTTGATACTATAGATAACAATCTGCGATGGTGCAGTGGGTAATTACATTTATTACTATATGTGGCTTTATTGAGTTGATACTATAGATAATAACCTGCGATGGTGCAGCGGGTAATTACATTTATCACTATATGTGGCTTTATTGAGTTATTACTAGATAACAATCTGCGATGGTGCAGTGGGTAATTACATTAATTACTATATGTGGCTTTATTGAGTTGATACTATAGATAATAATCTGCGATGGTGCATCGGGTAATTACATTTATCACTATATGTGGCTTTATTGAGTTGATACTTTAGATAATAATCTGCGATGGTGCAGCGGGTAATTACATTTATCACTATATGTGGCTTTATTGAGTTGCTACTAGATAACAATCTGCGATGGTGCGGTTGGTAATTACATTTATTACTATATGTGGCTTTATTGAGTTGCTACTAGATAATAATCTGTGATAGTGCAGCGGGTAGTTACATTTATTACTATATGTGGCTTTATTGAGTTGAAACAAGATAACAATCTGCGATGGTGCAGCGGGTAATTACATTTATTACTATATGTGGCTTTATTGAGTTGCTACTAGATAATAATCTGTGATAGTGCAGCGGGTAGTTACATTTATTACTATATGTGGCTTTATTGAGTTGAAACAAGATAACAATCTGCGATGGTGCAGCGGGTAATTACATTTATTACTATATGTGGCTTTATTGAGTTGATACTAGATAACAATCTGCGATGGTGCAGTGGGTAATTACATTTATTACTATATGTGGCTTTATTGAGTTGCTTCTAGATAACAATCTGCGATGGTGCAGCGGGTAATTACATTTATCACTATATGTGGCTTTATTGAGTTGCTTCTAGATAACAATCTGCGATGGTACAGCGGGTAATTACATTTATTACTATATGTGGCTTTATTGAGTTGAAACGAGATAACAATCTGTGATGGTGCTGCAGGTAATAACATTTATTACTATATGTGGCTTTATTGAGTTGAAACGAGATAACAATCTGTGATGGTGCTGCAGGTAATTACATTTATTACTATATGTGGCTTTATTGAGTTGAAACGACATAACAACCTGTGATGGTGCTGTGGGTAATTACATTTATCACTATATGTGGCTTTATTGAGTTGCTACTATAGATAACAATCTGCGATGGTGCAGCGGGTAAGTGTGCGGTGTGTAGACGATAATGTCTGGGTTCGAGGCTCACTCAATATATATTTTCTTTAACAATCACTTTTTTCTTCCTTTGCAAGTGTGCTATTTGTGAATCATAATCATCCTTATATTCACACATCTGTAACATAGTATAGGGATATAAGTTCAGTCTGATATTTTATTATAATCATATGAATTAAATATCAGACTGAACTTTTTAGCCAAATACTGATCCCTAGTATATATGTAGGTTGTTAAAAAGTTTGTTCTTAAAGTTTAAGTTTCAATAGTTTATTTTCCTGATGTCGGAAGAATGTCTAATTTTCAGGTTAAATTCCGGAGGGTTCTACCATTGCTTTAATGTTTTGAGCATTAAATGAAGCTATTTGTGTAAGCAATTAAATTGTACACTGTGTACATGGCTCAGATAAAATTTAGTATGAATTGAAATTTTGAGAACAAACTTTTGAACACCCTGTATGTTGTTGTTGGAATAAAATATTGATATAGCTGATCTCCCATTGTCACATAATACTAGATTGATCAGTTGTCCGCAAAGTTGCAAAACATGTACAATCATCATGGATGAATTATTGAAAAAAAATATATGTAATGATACGGCTGATCCCCAAATTAATGTCACGTAAAACTAGATAGATAAGTTGTCTGAATGGTTCAAAACGGGTACAATCATCTTGAATGATTGGTGAGAAAAAATATAAAAAATTATACTGCTGGGCACTGTTTTATAAAAGCATTTACACTAGCGTAACGCTAAATATTGCGTACGTCAATAATATGTGCGCAAATGCGTTTTACTAAGATATTTTTTCTCATGTTCTGTCGTAAGTATTGGCATAACTCTATGCAAGGCCGGAGTAAGCGTAAATAGTGAATGTAGTGAGGAGTTTTTGCCTCACTTGTTGTTATAGATTGTGATTAGTAATATAAACATGTTTAATTATCAAAACCTATCGAACTTATGTCTATTTATTCACTCTGGTTTCCGTTATATTGGTAATATTGTGGCCCAGCCTACGTTCAATATTCAATATTTTTACGTAAATGTATGCATCAACTTGCGATTGATTAGTAAAACACACTTAAGGATTTGCGTAAGTGACAAATATATGCGCAAACTTACGCGACATTTACGCAATGTTAGTAAAACAGTACCCTGGCCCCCAAGGTTGCATTATACTAGATTAGGTGAGTAAGTCTAGGAATTTGCACAAAGAATGTATTCAAAGTGTGTATATTGGGGGGGGGGGGGGGGTTTATTAGTCTGCCGAATGGCGACAGCTCTAGTTGAATATGAATTAGATATTGCGCCAGTTCAGTCTGTGAAGGCAATGACAACAAGAAATTATTAATTGTACTTTGCGCCAGTTTACCCGAGTTGTTGCCGATGCGTCATATTTTTGGCATATAATGCGACACCCATTCATAAAAAGTCAATGTTTACATCGTGTCGTCATTGACTTTGGCATATAACACGTCAGACATGCATGATACGGATTCAGAAAACCAGACATGTATGATACGGAAAATGCAATCTGTCGCGTTGTATTCCATTGTGCGATTTGGCCTGTATTCGTGACAATACATTGCTAGGTATATATTAAATGTTTATACCTTATTGTTTGTCTAAAAATGCAATCAGATAGATTGTTAATGCCAGACAAAGGCGTGACTGTATGTACATGTGTAATTAATGTTGTAGTATCTTAAATACTGGTGAATTTTAAAGAACTACATTTAATGATTCTGGTTCCTGTTTGAGATGTAATATAGGTAACAGACATCGTTATAGACTCGTATAATATAAGTAAAATACATTATATAATGAGATAGAAGCTGTATAAACATTTCTCCTTTGCTATCTCCCGAATTCAAATTTTGTTACCCCACCTCACTGGAAGAGGGGTCACGCTCAATGCGGCAATATACAGTGTCAGGGTACTGTTTTATCAAAGCACTTACGGAAATATTAAACTTACGTTCAAATTCAAATTCTTTATAAATATTTTACGGCTACCATTTGGGGTAAATAGATTTTCAATTCTAAAAATCATTCAATTAAGAACTTGTACAAACCATATTTGTCTCCAAATTTGTAGATGTATAATAATTATAACAAATTTAAATCTGAACGTAAGTTTACGATTTGCGTAAGTGCTTTGATAAAACAGTATCCAGGGCATAACGATTTAATCGGATTGATGGACAGAGTGCATAATGGCTTGTAATTATTCATCTCTGGATATGACAATGCTCTCAATGTCTAGGGCTATGTATGTTCTTATTCATCTCTGGATATCACAATGCTCTCAATGTCTAGGGCTATGTATGTAATTGTTCATCTCTCTGGATATCACAATGCTCTAAATGTCTAGGGCTATGTATGTAATTATTCATCTCTGGATATGACAATGCTCTCAATGTCTAGGGCTATGTATGTAATTGTTCATCTCTGGATATCACAATGCTCTCAATGTCTAGGGCTATGTATGTAATTATTCATCTCTGGATATCACAATGCTCTCAATGTCTAGGGCTATGTATGTTCTTATTCATCTCTGGATATCACAATGCTCTCAATGTCTAGGGCTATGTATGTAATTGTTCATCTCTCTGGATATCACAATGCTCTAAATGTCTAGGGCTATGTTTGTAATTATTCATCTCTGGATATGACAATGCTCTCAATGTCTAGGGCTGTGTATGTAATTGTTCATCTCTGGATATCACAATGCTCTCAATGTCTAGGGCTATGTATGTAATTATTCATCTCTGGATATCACAATGCTCACACTGTCTAGGGCTATGTATGTAATTATTCATCTCTGGATATGACAATGCTCTCAATGTCTAGGGCTGTGTATGTAATTGTTCATCTCTGGATATCACAATGCTCTCAATGTCTAGGGCTATGTATGTAATTATTCATCTCTGGATATCACAATGCTCACACTGTCTAGGGCTATGTATGTGATTATTCATCTCTGGATATCACAATGCTCTCAATGTCTAGGGCTATGTATGTAATTATTCATCTCTGGATATGACAATGCTCACAATGTCTAGGGCTATGTATGTAATTGTTCATCTCTGGATATCACAATGCTCTCAGTGTCTAGGGCTATGTATGTAATTATTCATCTCTGGATATCACAATGCTCTCAATGTCTAGGGCTATGTATGTAATTGTTCATCTCTGGATATGACAATGCTCTCAATGTCTAGGGCTATGTATGTAATTATTCATCTCTGGATATCACGATGCTCACAATGTCTAGGGCTATGTATGTAATTATTCATCTCTGGATATCACAATGCTCTCAATGTCTAGGGCTATGTATGTAATTATTCATCTCTGGATATCACAATGCTCTCAATGTCTAGGGCTATGCATGTAATTATTCATCTCTGGATATCACAATGCTCTCAATGCCTAGGGCTAGGCATAAAACGCAAAACCAGACATCTCCAATGCTCAAATGAAGGCGAATATTCAGCTACTGCATCAAGATGTTTCAATGCTGAAAAAAGAACGTCAGTACGACCAGAACAAAATACACGTTTTAATTACTGTAAAAGCAGAATATTTCGCGAGGGTTTAATTTTCGCTATATTCGCGAGTTCGATAAATTCGCGAAAATTGATGCTCGTGAAATTATTACCTTTAAAATAGCTTCAAATATGTTGAACTTCAATATTGATTACGGCTAAGCGACGCCATTACAATCTACCCTGGATTTATAAAATACTGACGATTACGCTGACTTTTGCCTGATAAACTAAATTTGTTTGATTAATATTTGCAAAACGTTAGATATACAACATAAAATGTGAATATAAAATATTTCTGTCAAAAATCTAATTCATTTAGCAGTTCAATTGAATAGTTCAATGATTGTGTAGCAGTATAAAAATTCTGTCTACAGGTACAATGTTTAACACCCACGGCTAGTATTGCTTGTTCCGATTAGCTCAAAAACAAGGGCCTGAATACAATATACTTTCACAGTTTTCTTATTACACAATGGTACGGTCTGGTTTGGCTTAATTGAGTTCTAGTAAATACCAACAAGTTAAGCCAATCGGCCAATTAAGAATTCCATCGCTTTGATAGATGACCATTATATTGTACCAACAGTAGTCGTAATTATCAGAGTGATTATCACGCCATGGCAACTAAATAATGCACCAGGGATATTGCCGAAAAAGTA
This sequence comes from Spisula solida, assembly GCA_947247005.1. Taxonomy (NCBI): domain Eukaryota; kingdom Metazoa; phylum Mollusca; class Bivalvia; order Venerida; family Mactridae; genus Spisula; species Spisula solida. The sequence continues at coordinate 16,326,172 of OX365947.1, read as the reverse complement.
GAATTTTATTTTTCTGAAATTTGAAATTCGCAAACATTAACCCTCGCGAACTACTTCCAAATTAGAAATTCGCAAAATTTTAGCCTCGCGAAAATAAATGCTTTTACAGTAACAAGTGAGGTTGAAACTCTGAAAAATAATGCCTCCAATATAGTATTCTTTAGCACTATGTTTAGATACAACACTTGCTAGGTTGGTTTAGAGACAAAGTTTGACTTTGTTGTCATTTTAAGTTCTGCAATATCACATCACCTTGAAGTGTTTGTTTATCGATGTTACATAATCTCTTATCCTCTTGGATTGTGTCAGTAAGAAGGTTTGTGTCAGTAAGAAGGTTTGTGTCAGTAAGACAGTAAGAAGGTTTGTGTCAGTAAGAAGGTTTGTGTCAGTAAGAAGGTTTGTGTCAGTAAGAAGGTTTGTGTCAGTAAGAAGGTTTGTGTCAGTAAGAAGGTTTGTTTCAGTAAGAAGGTTTGTGTCAGTAAGAAGGTTTGTTTCAGTAAGAAGGTTTGTGTCAGTAAGAAGGTTTGTGTCAGTAAGAAGGTTTGTGTCAGTAAGAAGGTTTGTGTCAGTAAGAAGGATCGTGTCAGTAAGAAGGTTTGTTTCAGTAAGAAGGTTTGTTTCAGTAAGAAGGTTTGTTTCAGTAAGAAGGTTTGTGTCAGTAAGAAGGTTTACTTGTAAATAAATGATGTTGATTTTGGTGCGAAATCCAGTATCAACCGACACCACAACGAGTATGTTGAGGTAATACGATTCCTGCAAGTTACTGGAGAGGAGCTCAATGTGAAAATGGAACTAATGGTGACCATTTGTTGTTTGGAAATAATGTGTATTTAACCTTTCAAGTACAAACAATGAGGCCCTACATCATGTTTAACTTTTATATCGAACTTACCGTTTTTTTTGTTCAGAAGAGGCGTTTATTTTGAGGCGTTCTTAGCTTATCAACTGCTACCTATTTGTAACGTAGATGATGTTCATGAATATTTTTATTGTATACACGCATTATAAATGTATATAGCAAGGTAAGCATATAGCCAGGATAGTAGGGCTGCGTACCGGTTTCGATATAAATCGAATACCGTTTTTTTGCGTTCGATCGATACATCGTATCGAACGTGCCCGTATCGGTAAAAAAATCGATCAACAAAAATATACATGTAAATCAATAAAATACCCATTTTCAGTCAAGTTGTCCGTGGTCTATTTGTTTCGTCTCAAAATGGTCAGGTCGTCGAGGTAGTTTATGTCCGAGTGAATCTAATTTTCAAACCAGAATCTGCTATGTAAACCACTTGCGCAATTTAAAAAAATATACAAATAGGTTGTTTATCACATCTCAGGCCTGGCTTAATTGTGTTAAACCCCTACATCTTGTAAGTATGCATGTGCATATTTACAGTACAATGTATTTAGATGTTTTATTGCCAAAATAATATATCATATGATATATCGAATATCGATCATTTTGTATCGATACAAATATCGTATCGATCATTCCAACTGATACGCAACCCTACAGGATAGTGGTCAATATTTATCCAGATCTAGTATTAAAGGTAAGTATATTGCAATGTAAGTATATTGTAATGTAAGTTTATTGCAATGTAAGTATTTAACGTTGAAATTGCATGGGAGGAATTTTGAATGTTGTTAAAAGGAGGGAGTCTGTGGAAGAGGGGTGAGCTGAGGCTCAATGTGACAATATACAGCATCAGAGTACTGTTTTATCAAAGCACTTATGGAAAGCTTCATTAATAACAGAGATCCCAAATGCCTTAACGAAATTCTTGTCAAAAGACGTGCAACCGTCAAGTCAGTGCCAAAAGATGACACCATGCTCGAAACCATTACCAGCAATATGAATAAATCGTTGCAACAAGAATTAGCCCAAATGAAGGCGAACATTCAGCTACTGCAACAAGATGTTTAAATGCTAAAAAAAGGAAGTCAGTACGACCAGAACAAAATGCACGTCTTAATTAACAAGTGAGGTTGAAACTCTGAAAAATAATGCCTCCAACATAGTATTCTTTAGCACTACGAGGGTCGTTTTATTTAATACCCGGACGATTGCCATAGCGCTTTATTGAAACATGCAATTGTAATAAATTTTAGTTTGATAAGACTTACTCACCAACTTGATAATTTGACAAAACTTGGTATAATTTTATCTAACCGAACTCAAACTGTGGTTACTATCATAGGCAGCCTGCACGTACCCTACTACTTCACAAGTCATATCAACCTTCTCATTGTTTACCTATATAAGAAAGGTTACTTTCAATAGTTCCGATTATAAAAGTGCCTGTCACATTTGTAGCCGTGTAGGTTTATTATTCATTGAAATGGTATATTACGGGTATCAACGTGTAGCTACTATATTTTACTTTCAGGATATATCAACACTTTAGTCCTTAGATACACACCCGTTTACACACCGAACGTCAGAATCAAGAATACAATTCCTTAATTAGGTCGCTAACTAAGACGTTCAGCAAAACCCAGATTTTCACGCTTGTAAACGTGAATTTTGCCTTGAAACAGAATGTATGCTTCACAAACGGGCCTAGCTAGTCATCCTTTCAGTTAGTGTAACTAAATAATTTACCTCACATGCCAATTAAACATCGCAACATTTCACTAGATCGATAATTAAAAAAAAATGTACGAACTTCGCCACCGTCAATTTCCAATTTTATTTAGTATTCCGATAACCTTTCGACCTCAACAGATTTCGAAGCGATCGTTTAATTGGCTAGAGTGTGTGTCACGTCATTCATAGTTGTTCAATCGTGTAAGCTCGGCCATTTCCGTTTGTGTCCGGTGTATATACTGAACTTCTTAATTGATGACCAAAAAAAATTCGCGATTTGACTTATATTGTGTTAAGGGTGTGTATTTAAGGACTAAACTGTTTATATATCTGGAAAGTAAAATATCTTGGCTACACGATGATACCTGTAAGATAGCATTTGAGTGAATAAATAAAAGAATACGACAAGTTATGTGACAGGCACTCCATTCTTCGTGATTCACCTTGTCATAACATAGTAGTTGACCGGGGTAGTATTTGGGTACGTGCTGACTGCCTATGGTTACTATAGTAACCCAAATAAGGGCTACCCAGCCCAGCCCTAGTTTTCAGTGAAATAAAGTGTTGATATTACAGGGTGCATGGTATAGTTGCCTATTTTCAACGGAAACATCATATAACGTTATGTCTACATCTACGTTATGTTATATAATGTCATTTCTGTACTGTTACTGTGTGTGAAGCACTGTTTAGTGACAACGGGCGTGTTACTCAAAATCGCAATAAAATCGAATTTGTTAGGGAAAAAACGATTATGATACAATTTTGTAAAAGTATTAGTCATACACCTTTAAAACTAAAGAATCTATTTTAGAGAAGCCTTTTGGGAATATTGGTATAGGTAGGTTTCTGCTTATAAGCGGTTCTATGGTGACAAGAATCACCTGAAGATGATCCCAGGCCGGGTCAATCTAACGTCAGAAACAGGAACATGTCGTCGGTTAAACACCTGTGTGAGAGGTAAATAAAACTTTATTGTTGATACAGTATTTAACACCACTACTGAACACCTTATAATGGTAAATGTGTGTGGTTGTGTGACTTAATTATATTGCTGGCGAGACAACACTTGCCTAGGTTGGTTTAGAGACAAAGTTTGACTTTGTTGTCATTTTAAGTTCTGCAATGTTGCATCAACTTCAAGTGTTTGTTTATCGATGTTACGTAATCTCTTATCCTCTTGGATTGTTTCAGTAAAAACGTTTTTTAGTAAATAAAATGATGTTGTTTTTGATTCAAAACCCAGTATCAACCAACACCATGAGTATGTTGAGGTAATACGATTCCTGCGAGTTACGGGAGTCAAGCTTAATTTTAAAATGGAACTAATGGTGACCAAAAACAATATCAAACTGATTTAATTCAATTCTACTGCACAAATATCATCCCAACAAGGTCAAGTTTGATATTGGGTCGTCCTATAGGTCAAAAACTAGGTCACAAGGTCAAATCATAGAAAAACCTTGTATAGTCACTAGAGGTCGCAATTATGACCTAATATTTATGAAACTTGGTCTCAATGATCATCTCAACAAAATCTAGGTCAAGTTTGATATTGGGTTATCTGGGGTTAAAAACTAGGTCACAAGGTCAAATCATAGCAAAACCTTGTATAGTCACTAGAGTTCACAATTTTAGCCTAATCATTATGAAACTTGGGTCAGAGTGATCATCTCAAGAAAATCTAGGTCAAGTACGATACTATGATTGGTCACTAGGTCAAATCACAGGGCTTGCATGCATTGCTACTACAAGTGAGCGACCTAGGGCCCTCTGTGCCCTGTTGTTGTTGTCTTAGTGACGGTTTATGGAACCAAACTTGAACAAAACATTAAAATACACAACTCCCATGATGTATTTAGGATACATACAACATTTTATCTGCTGTGGTCAAGTCCTTTTGTCTGAATGTCGCATTCATTTTTCCAAAGAGATAGAAGGATTGGTTGAAAAGTGCTTGTTGCCATTGCGTCCAATAGGGCCAAGAACTAGGTCACTAGGTCAAATCACAGGACTTGCATGCACTGCTACAACAGGTGAGCGATGGTTTGTGACAACAACGAATGGCACCGATGATGTACTTGATATTGAACTTAGTGAAATATATCAAAAATATTTTGCAGAAAATCAGAAAAATATATTGTTTGTTGATTGAATTGGGTAGATATAAGTATTCTTCGTTGAATGAGCTAACTTGATCGCATGGATCTTTTATTTTGTTAGCACTGGCTACGGAATTCATTTTGGTTGGGGAATGCGTTGCACTCCTTCAGTATTATATACATAGAGCAATTTTGATTAGATCGACTGCTATGATATTGTATGGATAGAATGTCAGTTTCCTGTGTAATAAGTCACTGTGTCAAGCAGTATCTGGGGGTACTCATCACATTCAGAGGTATTTCTTGTTTTTACTAGTTAACACATGTGCAGACACACAATCAAAAGTGTATTATAATTTGGTGGATAAGGCCAAACTTTAAATATTCTTTGTTTCTAGAATCGGTAGGTAGGTAAGTTAAAAACATTTTTGGGATAGTTATTGGTCAAGACATACAAATAATGAAATTTAGTAATAACTTCAAGGTAATACCAAGTCTTGAATTTAAGATAGGTACCAAGTTTAGTAGAAAGAAACAAGCTGGTGAACAAAAAAATACATTTTCATCCCCAATATTTCATAATAAAAATAAGCAGGAAGATTACAGTCAACAGTTGTTTTACACATAGTGACAGGGTGAGCTTTTGTGATAACTCTTCATCCATCATCCGTCTGTCCACAATTTCTTGTGAACACATTATAGACCACAGTTACGACCTAATCTTCATGAAACTTGGTCAGAATGTTTGTCTATATGAAATCTCAGTCAAGTTGGAAACTGGGTCATTTGGGGTCAAAAACTAGGTAACTAGGTCAAATCTTTGAAAGAATAATGAAACTTGGTCATAATGATCATCTCAGTTAAATTGAGGTCAAGTTTGATATTGGTCAAGCGGGTCAAAAACAAGGTCACTAAGTCAAATCATAGATGACCTTGTGTAATCACCAAAGGTCACAACTTTGGGTTTAAAGAATAACTTTGTGTAGGCACTAGTGGTCACAATTTTGGTATAATCTGTCGATATGTGTTATATGATATGAACAACAAGGTCCCTGGTTAGGACAATATGATAACCTTGTACTTGCAACTGAGGCCGGCATTTACTTGATTCTTTGAAGTTGTCAACGATTTCTTATGTCATCATGTGGGCCTTCATGAACTATACTACTCAAACATTGCTAAGGGCCACTAAATGGATTTTGATGTCCGTCTTACGTTCAATGTACAACACCGATGAAGAAAACGTTGTGCAATTAATAAAATATCATCTTATCTGCTTCTAAAGTTCAAAGCTTGATGTCTTGCATTTGATACGCATTGCCAAAATGAGGTCGTTTTCCGGGTAACTGATAAGCCCTATTGGTGGGGACCAAAGTGGCTAGATTAATATGGGAATTTTTATCCCATTTTTATTACCATATGGTGTAAGACCCAAAATGCCAAGAAAACGACCGCATTCCGTTACTCCAGAGGCATGAATGCAGCACAGAAATTTTAATGGGGTTGGGCTTATCAGCACTTAGACATTTAATTTCGATGTAATCGTTATTGGTTTACAATATTGCAGCTGTAGCATTATGTTTTTGAAAATTCTACCGGTCAATCTTATTCAATTTGCAAAATATTCCAATGGAAAATTTCTTGGCCCTTATCAAATTTTCAGTAGTATATTATGCCAGGAGAGCAACCTAGGGCCCTTTGAATTTTTTCCCAAAATGTTCAAAATAATAATGAATACAATTATTTAACATATTCATTATCGCACTATGAAACTTGCATTATAGTGTCCACTTTTAAACAGTTTCCGTTTCACTTACAAACACACCATCATTCATTCAAATTAGATAGTGTAATAGATACTCGTTTTTAGCAAATAACTTGTGCTAAATAACAAGTTTATTGTACACTCTGGGACATAAAATAGAACTTTGTAGAAATAATCAGCAATGTTTTTTGCTTGTTTGGGAAAGGTACCGGTACCGGACAAATTGGGAAAACTTGGGGCATTTTTAATCAAATCGGGAATTTTTTAATAAGTTGTGAATTCTTAAAGATCTATCATATTTATGATAGAAATTAACATAAAATAGTTTGTGCATGATATGTCATTCATTTCTTCATATAAAATGCACAAATTATAATTTATGGCATGACTTATGTAGCCAAGGTCTAATACCCGGATGTACCAGATTGGGAATTATTTTCCTCTGAAATTTAGAAAATGGATAATTTTTCTAATTGGGGGGGGGGGGGGTACCTAACACAGAAGGGGAAAAATTACTTAGAATTAAATAAAAATGAAGATAAAAAGGATCATAAACGGTACATGCTTTTAGTATTAATTCAAAATTATCAGATATTGAAGTAAAAAGAAACAGCAAAATAGACAAATAGACAAATAGGCTATCCTGAGATGCTGCCTAATACTGAGATTTGTCTAATACTCAGATGTCGTCTAATACTGAGATGCCGTCTAATACTGAGATTCCATCTAATACTGAGATGCCGTCTAATCCTGAGATGCCGTCTAATACTGAGATGCTGTCTAATACTGAGATTTGTCTAATACTGAGATGTCTTCTAATACTGAGATGCCGTCTAATACTGAGATGCTGTCTAATACTGAGATGTTGTCTAATACTGAGATGCCGTCTAATACTGAGATGCCGTATAATACTGAGATGCTGTCTAATACTGAGATGTTGTCTAATACTGAGATGCCGTCTAATACTGAGATGCTGTCTAATACTGAGATTCCATCTAATACTGAGATGCTGTCTAATACTGAGATGTTGTCGAATACTGAGATGCCGTCTATTCCTGAGATGCCGTCTAATACTGAGATGTCGTGTAATACTGAGATGCCGTCTAATACTGAGATGCCGTCTAATACTGAGATGCCGTCTTATACTGAGATGTTGTCTAATACTGAGATGCTGTCTAATACTGAGATTCCATCTACTGAGATGCCATGTGATGATCTTGATTCAATTCTGTTAAATAATTTCACTTTAAGTCCATGTTTTGAAAATCTTTTAAAACATAATTATGGGCCTACTGAAAACTTGCTTATCAATGGTTTTGAATGGAAGATTTTTACGAGAGAAGTTACTAAATCAGGTCAAAACAGTTTCCGACTTACAGACCCTCACACATGTAATTTGTTGATCAACAGAATATTTCTTTTTATTTAAATTACTGTTTGTGTGTAGTTTTTGTGCAATTCAGGAAATGTAAATTACCTGTCTTAAAAGAAGCATCCTTTATTGTTACAAATAATTTATTTTATGGGTTAATTCATATATTTACATATGTACAAAATGTAATACAACAACATTTATTCAGCTTCTAAGCCATAATTTGTCTTCTAGCCTACAAGTATAATAAAGTATTGTAGTGGTTCAGCTATGTTTTTTGCACTTATGCTACGGTCACATATTTGCCCTACAAGCTCCTTACCAGCTCCGTACGAGTTGATTTTGGCGAACTCGCACAAACTACGAAATACTTGTGCAATTTAGTATCGTACGATATCCTTACGGATATGGAAATTTGCATGGTTTTTTCATCGCATGGGACGCCATTAGGATGTAGACAGTGAACATTATCTCAACTGCTTAACTTAAATTATGACAATGACTTGTTATGAGTATGGTGTATATTGAAATGTTGAAAAAAACTTTTTTTTGGAAGAAAGACAGTCGGAGCAAGCATAAAACCATTTGTACCCAGACTTTTAATATCTTTATTTCGAATGTACATGTAATAACACATGGCATTGTTGTATACACACTATAACAAACACAGTAATTACTAGGTTTTACAGTATTCATAGTGTACCATGTACACATGCATGATTGATTTTCTGGTGACTGTCTACTCAGATAGTCACCTATACTTTGTTCAATGAAAACTTCATGTTTCAGGAAATTCTCATACTTTCTACCCTTGGAAGGCTTGTTTAATACCTTCAAATGGTAGATATTGAGTTTAATGATTTTGCCAAACGTAGGACATTCCTAGGTTATTGAGCAATGACCTAGTTTAATCCATTGTACGTTATATAGTTCTCTGCATCGTTTTATAGCACTTGATAAATTAGTTTAACAGTTGAATCATTAGGTAGTTTATGTATATCCAGTATCTAATCATATTTATTTTTCTAATTATTTTCATGGGATACCTTCCTTTAAGTTTGCTGTATAACCCGTCTAGATTTGTGGAATTATTTACTGTTAGCATTTTTCTACAAAATTTGGTGTGTATTTTTTTGACGTCTAATCCATCATTTCCTTCCTGTACTTCTGAGCAATAGTTCAAAACATACATGTACATCACTTATGAATCAAATACCGTATAGCGGGTTATTTCTGCGGGTAGAAAATTTTGCGATTTGGGCCTAAAATGGGTAGGTTTTATTTCTGCGGTTTTTATTTCTGCGACCTACCAGAAAATCGGGAATGAATTTCTGCGGGTTTCAGAAACCGGAAGAAATTTCTGCGAATGGTAAGTAACTATCGTATCTACTACGGCATGATCAACAACATGATAACACTGCTTGTATGATTTAGATTTAATTGTTAATTTTATACAGAACTCAGCTTTTTTCATTTTAGGAACATCAGAACAGAACATTTTCAGCAGTACATGCACTACCGGTAAACTAAATCAATGCATTTAACGGCATATTATTCTCAACCCAGTCTATTATCCCCGCACCCCTAAAACCACATATGATGATGTCTGGCTGTGCTCGAATATCAGTACAAACTACAGTGCTGCAAATTGAACCAGTTGTCAAACTTACATCAACGTGTATTGAGGGTCAATACCGATATAACACATATCATTCATTAATTGTTAAACAAACAAGCAAACAAAGATAGTCGATCACTATACGTGTGAAAAATACGACAGTTACAAAACACTAGAAAGATACAGATTAAAGGTATATTACCAGTATATTGAAGCAAAATATGGAAGTTAAATTTTGCGAACAAAATTTTTACGGATGTTTAATTTTGCGGAATTTAATTTTACGGGACAGCCTCAAACGGCAAAAAACGCAGAAATAAAAACTCGCAGAAATTACCCGCTATACGGTATACCGGTATTACGTTTTTCTGACATTTTGAATTCATATTGATAAAATATTGAGAATAATCTTTAAAGTGATTTTGATGCATTTTCAGCAATGTTCATCAATAAAATCTAGATCGAGTTCGATATTTGGTCATCCGCGGTCAAAAACTAGGTCACGAGGTCAAATCATAGAAAAACCTTGTGTTGTTACTAGAGGTCACAATTACGACCTTCATCTTTATGAAACTTGATCACAATGATCATGTCAACAAAATCTAGGTCAAGTTCGATATTTGGTCAATCGGGGTAAAAAACTAAGTCACAAGGTCAAATCATAGAAAAACCTTGTGTAATCACTAGAGGTCACGCTTTTGGCCTAGTAATTATGAAACTTGGTCACAATAATCATCCCAACAAAATCTAGGTCAAGTTAGATATTGGGTCATCCGGGGTCAAAAACTAGGTCACAAGGTCAAATCATAGAAAACCCTTGTGTAGTCACTAGAGGTCGCAATTTGATCTAATCTTTGTGAAACTAGGTCACAATGATCATGTCAACAAATCTAGGTCAAGTTTGATATTGGGTCATCCGACTGAATTTTCTTAAATCTTATTCGGAAAATGTAAATGATTACAAAGGGAGGTGCATGCACAACAACAGGTGAGCGACTTAGGGCCCAAACGGGCCCTCTTGTTTAGTTCAGCTGCCACAAAGTGACAAGTGAGCTTTTGTGATCATTCTTCGTCCGTCAGTCAAGAATTTGCTTGAATAGACACTAGAGGTAACAGTTTTAGCCTAATCATTATGAACCTTGGTCACAATGATCATATCAATAAAATCTAGGTCAAGTTTGAAATTGGGTCATCCAGGGTCAAAAACTAGGTCACTAGGTCAAATTATTGAAAGACCTTGTGTAGTCACTACAGTTCACAATTTTAAACTAATCTTTATGAAACTTTGTCACAATGATCATCTGAACAAAATCTAGGTCTGGTTTGATATTGGGTCATCTGGGGTCAAAAACTAGGTCACAAGGTCAAATCATATATAACACTTGTGTAGTCACTAGAGGTCACAGTTTTGACCTATTCTTTTTAAAACATGGTCACAATGATCATCTTAACAAAATCTAGGTCCCATGGGATATTGCTTCATATGGGGTCAAAAACTAGGTCACTAGGTCAAATCACAGGGCATGCATGCACTGCTACAACAGGTGAGCGACCTTTGCAGGGCCCTTTGGGCCCTCTTGTTTTTGTATTATTGTTATTTTATAGAACATTACCAGTTTATATATATGCTATATATCATGTTACAGACGCTTGGATTGTGACTGGTGGAACCCATGCCGGTGTGATGAAACACGTTGGCGAGGCTGTGAAGAATTTTGGGATAGCGTCAACTTCTAAAAATCTTGTCATAGCCATTGGAATAGCACCATGGGGCTGTATACAGAATAAGGACTTCTTAGTGAATGTGAGTCAGTATGTATTTAGTTTGTAACAAATGCTGACATACAATAAAAGATCATCTCAAAATGGAGATAACAGTTTTAAATTCCATCAGTTAGTGTGTGGGTCAGTCTGTCCATTCAAAACATTTGTGTCACTCATAGATAGTACTTGAGCTACAGTCGTAAAACTTCATAGGAATATAAGTGAATATATGTAGTGGTGTGGCTAGGTACATTTGTATTGTTATTCAGTTTCCAATGATATAAGCCGGCATGTGCTCGTTTGCTACAATATAAGCTGGCATGTGCTCGTTTGCTACAATATAAGCTGGCATGTGCTCGTTTGCTACAATATAAGCTGGCATGTGCTCGTTTGCTACAATATAAGCTGGCATGTGCTCGTTTGCTACAATATAAGCTGGCATGTGCTGTATTTCTAGTTAGAGATTGGTTCTAAATTTGAGCGCTTTTACGAACACATACGAGGGTCGTTCAATATATAATGTGAACTAACACATAACTTCTTACATACGATATTAATCATTCAAACTTGGACATAATTATTAAAAATAATCTTTTATGTGATCAATGACTGACTTCAATCATTTCGACAGACCTTCTATTCGCGTTGCTAGGCAACTGAGCACATACTCTATACACTGCATGGACTCGGCCTATTCATTCCAATGTAAATCAGGAAGTCGAATCCCCAGGTAACTGTCGTCTTATTTCCAACTGGTATGAACGTATCTATGTCTTATATATAATCAAAAATAAGGAAAGAACGTTTTGCCCTCCCACAATAAAGCGGCAAAGCAAGTCGGTAAAGTGTTTGACTCGACTTTCTGTCTGTTCTGACGTCAATAGATTGGACACCCACTGAGCGCAATCCTTGCACAGGTGTAACATGTTCCGCAAAATCGAATGAACTGAGTAAAGATAATTCTCCTTTTCCTGGGCTTTCTCTTTGCATGTGAATAGTCTGTTTGCTTTAAAAAATCATCTCATGAATATTTTAGTGTTACTATGGAACGTTTCATTTTTTTTTATAGATACTGTCCGAAACACTGGTCTTCTTTGATTGTAATTCTGCTGATCGTATTTTCATTTGATAGTCTCAACACTTCGGAATATGAAAGAGGGCATTTTAACACAAACATCTGGCAAGGCAATAATAAATTGCTGAACTTTTGGTTCGACGGCACTCTATTGTTATGTTAACTACATAAGTCTTGTGACGTTACTGCGTCCATGTTGTATTAAGTGATGTCGAAGGAAGGCGCGCGCTGATGACGTTGCAACATAAAGATCCTTAAATTTTCTAATCAAACCGAAAATGACTTTATATTTATTATGCGAAATTTCGTTTCTTTATTTTGACGGGTTTTAGATATAAATGATAGTTCGCATTATATATTGAATGACCCTCGTATTTGGTGTAAGAATGACAGTTTATAATTTAGTTTCTCTATGCTGAGAAAATATATTATTCAAGAATAATGATTAAGGATCCTAATGCAGGCATCTTAAAATGGTCAAGTATTGTGTCTAATATTATTTTAACTTTTCTGCACAATATAGGATACAGGACTTTGGCCAGCAAACTACAGAATCAACAAGAAATTGAAACCAAAGGAGAGCTTTCTGGATCCTAATCATTCACATTTCATCTTTGTCGACAATGCTACTCAACATAAATTTGGTACTGAAATTCCATTCAGAGCTCGACTAGAAAATGAGGTGTCCAAGATCCGAACTGACACAGGAGAAAGTATTAACAATGTTTATTTATTGTATACATCTATATTTCTCCTTGCTAATTAGAGAATATTGGAGTCTCAAACATGATACTGTAAGATCAGACATTTATCACGATGGATTAATTTTTGCCGTATTCTCAAAATTAGTAAATCTTTGTGAACTCAAAAGACGGTGGGAAAACAACAGGAAATAATTCTTTCAAAATTTCAAAAATCCCAAACTACCTCACGAAAATACTGAATTTACAGTAGTATGGTTTGTTACACTAATCGCCCAATTATACTGGTCTTATTTAGTTCAATTATGCATGTATGAAATTTTATTGATTAAAGGGAGGCAACTCAATTTCTTTTCAATCACTGTTTTTCAATCAGCTGCCATACATATTCAATGTACAAGTTTTTTAACTTCTTATATTTTCAAAGTCCTTTGAGATATTGTTTTCATACTTTGCATACTTGTTTGCCATCATGACCCCAACCTATATGCAGGAGTAGGTAACTCTATCAGGCATTTTGTTGAAATTATGCCCCCATTTTCTACTTAGTGCAAATATTAAATTTTAGGTACAGGTATTTTAACCTCTAATATCTTCAAAGTGCATTGGCATATTGCTTTCATACTTTGCATACTTGTTCGCCGTCTTGACCCAAACCCATACACAGAGGTAGGTAACTCTACCAGATATTTTGTTGAAATTATGCCCCCTTTTTCTACTTAGTGCAAATATTAAATTTTAGGTACAGGTATTTTAACCTCTAATATCTTCAAAGTGCATTGGCATATTGCTTTGATACTTTGCATACTTGTTTACCATCATGACCCTAACCCATACACAGAGGTAGGTAACTCTATCAAGCATTTTGGTGAAATTATGCCCCCTTTTTCAACTTAGTGCAAATGTTAAAGTTAAGGTACAGGTTTTTCACCTCTAATATTTTCAAAGAGCATTCACATATTGCTTTGCATACTTGTTCACCTTCATGACCCCAACTTCTACACAGGGGTTGGTAACTCTATCAAGGTTTTTGTTGAAATTATGCCCCCTTTTGGACGTGGAAATGCAAATTTTAAGTTTAGGTACAGGTTTTTTATCCTCTAATACCTTCATGGTGCATTGACATATTGCTTTGATACTTTGCATACTTGATCACCATCATGACCCCAACCCTTACACAGGGGTAGGTAACTATATCAAACATTTTGTTGAAATTATGTCCCGTTTTGGACTTAGGAAATGTTAAAGTATCTTTTTACTGTGTTTTTTCACTAGGTGACCTTTTATGATCACTCTTCATCAGTCGTTGTGTGTGTGCATCATACATAACTCATTTATATTGGTCTTGTTTGTTTGAATTAAACAATATGTTTGAAATAATGCTGTCCTTTATGTTGGTTATAGGGAGACTACTCCATTCATTTTTAAATTACTATTTTTCATTTGTATCTGCTGCAGTATGTATATCACATATAATTATTAATGCAATATCTTTTTAATGTGTCATTTTATTATGCCCTGTCATCTACTGATGCTGAGGCATATGGTGATAGTCTGTCCGTCTGTTTGCTTGTTCGTCCATTCGTTCCATTGAAAATGTTAACCAAAACTTTCAAGTTGCTAAAACTCAAAATATTTTTGAAGTCCGTCAAGGCAATGCCTTCAAACTTGACCTACTTGTTTACTACCATAAACACATAATATTGTCAAAGCCATGTTACATTATCCAACATTTCAACAGAATTATGGCCTGTGATTGACTTAGCTAGGTTTAATGTACCAGGCTTCCACCGGGGCATCAGCGTTTATTGAATGCAGTCTTGTTGGTCAAGTTTTAAGCTTTGTATGCTTACTATAATTGGTATAGCTGGAGTGTAAGTAAAAGTACTTATTTTGTTGTTTGCTCATTAAAACTTTGCTGATATTGTCATGTATGAGATATTCTGGTTCAGTTATTGTCTGATTATCCTTTCTATTACATTGTCAGTTTTTTATGTGACAAATCATTAATTGAATGAATTATTTATCTTATTTTGTTTCGACCTGTTTAAAATCTTGTTTTTATGGTTGGTAGAAAAAGTTTTCCTAAGGTTATGTCATCTATTTTTAGCTCACCTGTCACAAAGTGACAGAGTGAGCTTTTGTGATCACTCTTCGTCCGTCGTCCGTCGTCCGTCCGTCCGTCAACAATTTGCTTGTGTAGACACTAGAGGTCAAAATTTTGACTTAATCTTTATGAAACTTGGTCACAATGATCATCTCAACAAAATCTAGGTCAAGTTCGATATTGGGTCATCCGGGGTCAAAAACTAGGTCACAAGGTCAAATTATAGAAAAACCTTGTGTAGTCACTAGAGGTCACAATTTTGACTTAATCTTTATAAAACTTAGTCACAATGATCATCTCAACAAAATCTAGGTCAAGTTCGATATTAGGTCATCCGGGGTAAAAAACTAGGTCACAAGGTCAAATCATAGAAAAACCTTGTGTAGTCACTAGAGGTCACAATTTTGACCTAATCTTTATGTAACTTAGTCACAATGATCATCACAACAAAATCTAGGTCAAGTTCGATATTGGGTCATATGGGGTCAAAAACTAGGTCACAAGGTCAAATCATAGAAAAACCTTATGTAGACACTAGAGGTCACAATTTTGACCTAATCTTTATGAAACTTGGTCACAATGATCATCTCAACATAATCTAGGTCAAGTTCGATATTGGGTCATCCGGGGTCAAAAACTAGGTTACAAGGTCAAATCATAGAAAAACCTTGTGTAGTCACTAGAGGCCACAATTTTGACCTAATCTTTATGAAACTTGGTCACAATGATCATCTCAACAAAATTTAGTTCAAGTTCGATATTGGGTCATCTGGGGTCAAAAACTAGGTCACAAGGTCAAATCATAGAAAAACCTTGTGTATATACTAAAGGTCACAATTTTGACTAAATCTTTATGAAACTTGGTCACAATGATTATCTCAACAAAACCTAGATCAAGTTCGATATTTGGTCATTTGGGGTCAAAAACTAGGTCACAAGGTCAAATCATAGAAAAACCTTGTGTAGTCACTAGAGGTCACAATTTTGACCTAATCTTTATGAAACTTGGTGACAATGATCATCACAACAAAATCTAGGTCAAGTTCGATATTGGGTCATACGGGGTCAAAAACTAGGTCACAAGGTCAAATCATAGAAAAATCTTATGTAGACACTAGAGGTCACAATTTTGGCCTAATCCTTATGAAACTTGGTCAGAGTGATCATCTCAACAAAATCTAGGTTAAGTGCCATATTGCGTCATATGGGGCCAAGAACTAGGTCACTAGGTCAAATCACAGGTCTTGCATGTACTGCTATAACAGGTGAGCGACCTAGGGCCCTTTGGGCCCTCTTGTTATGTACTGGAATCTCTTGCTGTCCTTAAATGAAAAAAATATCTTAATTTTGTATCTGCTTATGAAAGCACAAACCAAAGTTCAATATAGGTCCAGGTTAAATTGTTCGGAGTATAATTATAAATGTCTTGTGTTCCATATTCTGTGATTATAAATTGATGTACATATTTTGTGATTATAAATTGATGTGAATTCTGTGATAATAAATTGATGTAAATTCTTGTTTTCAGATGCCGTGTCTGTACCAATTAGTACTCGAGGGAGGACCCGCTACCTTACAGTCAGTACACCAAGCTATGCATGCAGAACAACACCCCAGTTGTAATTGTGAAGGGTCTGGAAGGGCTGCTGATATTTTAGCATATACTTACCAGAGTGACAAAGAGGGAGAAATTTAGGCTTGTGATGCAGAAAGGGAAGAAATAAAAAAATAAGGATATATGAATGACTGTCCTATTGTCTTATACACAAGCAACATTCTATCAATAATGGCAATGTTGCCATTTTATGCACGGGACTCATGTTTAGTATGATTGATTAGTACAGAGAATTTGACCTGATTCTGACCTTTAGGCATGAATATGTTACAAGGTTCTTGTGTTGAATATATCAATTTCTGTAAACAAACTGTGAAATATCGGTCCTTTAGACCTGCCGTCCACTAGGACCCCGAAGGCTAAATTTGCCTAATCGGGATGGTTCGGCATGTCTTCACCATGTTCTGGAACCCTTCCGTGTCATTCCTGTATGCTTCTGGAAGCCTTCTGGACACTTTGGGACCGAAAAATCTTTGGCGTCCAAATTTTAAAAAAAAGGTCTTGTTCGGGAATGCTTCGGGGTAATGGGATTACTATCCGCAACAGTTTGGGGTGTTCGGGAATCTATCGTCATTCACTCGGCATCTTCTCCTGCGAGGCTTCCCAATCATTTTAACCATCCTGATTGGTTCCAAAAGGAAGCTGAATCGATGCTGAATACCCCCCGAATACGACGAACGGATGAGTTATACACACCGAAGCTATGCTGATCATGTTGAGAATCATGCCGAATAATTGCCAAAGGCGCTGATTGTGAACGGAAAGGGATGCCGAGTAGTAGCCGTATTTCCCAAAATATACACGAGGGACTGCAGTCGCAATGAGGTCAGTTTGCTGATAGTTTAAATCTTGAATATATCGCTTTCATCATAGTCCTACAAATCAAGGGCAAGCTGCCAATTTGGGTTGAGTCAGTCCCTATAGAAAATGATGACACAACCAGTACCCCACGGTCTTCAGCTATTAAAGACAAACACCGGAAAGGGAATACAGGTATATCTACCAAGGACTATTTGTCTTTTTCATAAGCTCAATATGTCAGAGTTTTTATACTTGAAATTAGGTCATTCAACTTTTGTCAGAAACTATGTCTTTTACTTTTAAGATTAATGGCGTCTTCCATCATATTCAACTTTCAATTGATAACAAGATAATAGTTTGTCTCTTATATACGGCATTCTATCGGCGTCGATTCGTAAACACTTCACCATATTCTGCAATGTAACCGCAACCTTTCCACATGATCTGGAAGCAATCGGTGTAAAATCCTGAACTGTCGGCATTCCTTCGCATTGCGTTCTGCTACTTGGAAAAGGTTTCGGCATTAATACTGCAACATTTCATATACCAATACCGATGGCAAAGATCCGCCCATTTTTATTGACAAACGATCTGGAAAGGATTCCGAAACTAGCGAACTGTAATCGGCTACCCTTCTGCATAGCATCGGGGTCTAGTGGACGGCAGGTCTTAGATTTGTGTTTGTATTAAAAATAGTCTTCATGATACTCCCCGCTTATGGAAGCATACAGCTGAGATTTCATTATAGACAACTGTTAAATTATGCTTTTCGAAGGTGGAGGATCACGTTAAATTCTCGGTTCTATACATACATGACTAGGATCCTAGATGCTGCTACCATCCACAAACTGCTGAAAGTAGTTGAGCACACTTATGATGTCTCTTGTTATGTTAAATACACCTTATAAGCTCACCTACCACTAAGTGACAGAGTGAGCTTTTGTGATCACTCTTCGCCTGTCTGTCCGTCAACAATTTGCTTGTGTAGACTATAAAACTTGGTCACAATGCTCATCTCAACAAAATCTAGGCCAAGTTCAATATTGGGTTATCTGGGGTCAAAAACTAGGTCACAAGGTCAAATCATAGAAAAACTTTGTGTAGTCACTAGAGGTCCCAATTTTGACATAATCTTTATGAAACTTGGTCACAATGATCATCTTAACATCATCGAGG
This sequence comes from Spisula solida, assembly GCA_947247005.1. Taxonomy (NCBI): domain Eukaryota; kingdom Metazoa; phylum Mollusca; class Bivalvia; order Venerida; family Mactridae; genus Spisula; species Spisula solida. The sequence continues at coordinate 16,307,483 of OX365947.1, read as the reverse complement.
TTATGTTTGATATTAGGCTATCTTTGGTCAAAAACTAGGTCACTAGGTCAAATCATAGAAAAACCTTGTGTAGTCACTAGAAGTCATCATTTTAACCTTCATGAAACTTGGCCTCAAAGGTTATCTCAATAGAATCTATGTCAAGCTTGATATTGGGTCATCGGGGGTCAAAAACTAGGTCACGAGGTCAAATCATAATAAATCTTGTAATAGAGGCTGAATTTTCTTGAATCTTATTCAGAAAATGTATATGATTACCTAGGTCACCATAGGGGTGTGCATGCAGTACTACGACAGGTGAGCGACCTAGGGCTCTTTGGGCCCTCTTGTTTTAAACAGCCACATTTTAAAATCGATTGCTCCAGACAGGTATATCAGTATTTCATTATACCGGTATATTAAGTAGGCATTAGTCGAAGCTATTTCAGTATTCATAAGGTGCATAGTTGTCTGCTGCAGTGATCGTTGCTTGTATTGCCGAACACATGGTTTAATGGATGATGCCTTGTTGCTTGTATTGTAGAACACATTGTTTAATGGATGATGCCTTGTTGTTTGCATTGTAGAACACATCGTTTAATGGATGATGCCTTGTTGCTTGTATTGCAGAACACATCGTTTAATGGATGATGCCTTGTTGTTTGTATTGCAGAACACATCGTTTGATGGATGATGCCTTGTTGCTTGTATTGCAGAACACATCGTTTAATGGATGATGCATTATTGCTTGTATTGTAGAACACATGGTTTAATTGATGATGCCTTGTTGCTTGTATTGTAGAACACGGGAAGTACGGGATATGGTGGAAAGAGAATTTATGACTGACGTTGATCTACATATTGATCGTATCAAAGGTTGCTTCCATAAATCTGGTCTCATATGTCCGTGTATGGAATGGATAGCCCAGTAGGTGTGAAGAAAATTGATGTTGCTATGTTACAAGCATTGTTAAAAGGTTTGTAGTGAATGACTTTGCACCATATTGCTGTGGTAAATGTGATGGTATCTGCTATAGCCTTGTGGTAGAGCATCCACTTCAAGTGTGAGAGGTCTCTGGTTCAATCCTAGGCCCTGCTTTTCTAGAGTTGCTTTGGTTGGTTAACCCAGAGGTAAGTCTTGCATGCATCAGTGTGATGTACCATTTGAAAGAATCAAATAGTTTATTCAGAAAGAGACAGGGTAGCGCACCAAGATTTCTTGTATCACACAAAGTTTCTTAAAACTATAAGGCAGGGAAAAACCTGGTTGACCACATACACTGATGACCCTCTCAGTCAAACTCAAACAAACATCCACAACAAAGTCGTTTCAGCCAATAGAAATCAATCTTTTAGTTACATGTTATTTCAGCCAATAGAAATCAATCTTTTAGTCACATGTTTATTTCAGCCAATAGAAATCAAGTAATGGATCAGTTACGTCTTGCGCTGGCTTGGAACAGAATTAATGTTTTTAGGTCTTCACAGATGATATAAGATGGCCGGTAAGCTATTAGCTTGACTATTCAAAGATTATAGAGATCAATTGTACTTGCCCATTTGTCGGCATCACACTCTTGGTTAAGGTTTTTGGTAAAAGCTACCATATTTGGGCATATCTTATAAAGTATTCATTCTATAGCACTGAAACTTACTACACTTGTTCACCATTATTAATCAACACTACTAGCCAAATGCAATAATTCTATTTTGATTTTAAGTAGAGTTGTGCCCATTTTTAACTTTGCATCCAAGTTACATTCAAGCCATATCTCATATACTATCAATGATAAAGCATTGAAACTTACAACACTTGTTCATTATCATAAGTCAACAGTACTGGTCAAGTGCAATAACTCCATTTTGATTTTAAGTAGAGTTATGCCTCTTTCTTACATAGATGTTTCTTGGTTAAAGTTTTACTGCAAGTTACATTCAGACAAATTATCATAATATGTACTATCAATGATATTGCATTGAAACTAAGTTGTATAACTTATTGCCTGTTTTGACCTTAGATTTATGTGACAAATGGCTGCCAATTATGGTCAGCTCTTCAACTTATTGTATACTTAAAGTACCAAGTTAAAATTTGATTTTCAGAGATGCAAAAGATGACTTTTTTGTTGGTTAAAGGGGGACAATTATAACTCAATTTACTTTAAGTCAATTGCAATATCATATATCATATACTGTGTATTTTTATAAGCTCATCTCTCACATAGTGACAGTATGAGCTTTAGTGATCACTCTTCTTAAGTCAATGTGTGCGTGCATCAGTTTTGTTTGAATTAAACATGTTTAAAACTGCTAGCAGGTAGAGTGTCGTTGCATAGACGTAGTAAAGCATTGCCATGCCAAACTTCGCTCAGTAGTGCCTTAGGTAGGCAACCGGCTCCAGATGTCTATCTATTTCAGTCAGCTCATCAGCATCAGAGCCACTGACTTGAACATGGGATTCCGTTTCCATGTCCGATGAACTTTTCTTTCTCCATTTACTTGATGGTTTTTGGGTAATGAGTCTTTGTAGAGTTCATATGATCAAAGAACTGTTGACCAATGAAACTTAATCAATGTTTTAATTTGTTACACGGGGTTAGACAGCTGCTCGATTAGCTCAGTTTGTAGAGCACCTTATCATTGTTTAGGGTTCGTGGGTTCGAACCCCACATCGGGCATACTTTTCCCCTTTATTTCAATTATAGCATTGATTTGGGTCTTCAGTTTAATCAGGACAGGTGTTCTTTTTCCTTCCTAATTCAGTGTTTTCATTAGGAGTCGAGCAGGTGTTTTAAATTTACACTTCCCCACCCTACGTACTTCGAGTGAATTCTGCAAATTTGATGTTTTAGTACTTTTGTCATTTATAGTATATGTATACATATACAAACATTTAATTTTGCAGATACTGATTGGATTACGAGTGCTTGCTAAAGGTAGTTTCTACTCTGAAATCGCTGACCTGCATGGTGTTAGCCGCAGCACTGTATGTGTGGTTTTTGTGGAGCTTTTAGATGCCGTTAACCAGCGTCTGCACAATATCAGGTAAAGTGATTACTTGTGGATGGTTTTCTTTTAAGTGCATCAATATTGTTACTTTTGTTTGCTTGTTTTGGACTGAGACAGTTGTAAGTTGGAAGTTCCTGATCATGTTGTTTTTCTCTGCCGTATGTGACATTGTGCACCAGGGCAGACATTGCAATGTCACCATCAGAGTAACCATTGGGTTTTTTACCACAGAGTTTCCCTTTATATGAGTTAGTACAATGGCCTGTCACAGCTGCACACTAGCTTTTGTTGCAGAATATCACCTACCTGTATGTACTTCCCCTGATTTTGTGTTTACGTAAAGAACAGTGGGGACCATTGAAAAATGGACTGATGCCTTTCTAATATTCAGCTCCAACTACTTGGCCAAATTTCCTAGTAAGCTTCAAGAATTGCTTCAATACATGGTCAATATTAGAGACAGCGCCTCCAAGGTAGGTTTTCCCTGGAGGGCTTACGACAAGCAGTTTAGGCTACGTCAAGCCATAACACCTACGTCATGGGCCCACATTAACCCAGATCTGTGGTGGCGTTGCACCCAGATCAGGGACCCAGTCGGTGCAAAACCATTTCCAGTCTGAGCTGTCAAACGCTATTTAGAGCTGGGAATTTCTGAAGGCCCACTATTTCGCCATCATAATGGCTCGCTTGTATCTAGGCAATAATTTTCACGGGTGCTGTCAAAATGTCTTCTGAAAACTAATTCTCATCTGGCCATTATCGCTCACATAGTTTCAGAATAGGTAGGGCAAAGGATCTATCCATACAAGGAGTCCCTAATGAGAAAATAATGGTGCTAGGCAGATGGTGCTTAAACTGCTACAAACATTATATTAGACCTACCGGTCTGTCAACAGATTGATGTATTTCATTGTATTTAATAACAGTAATTACCTTGGAAACCAAAATTTAAGACAAGTAAACTTATGATTGCATAACTAGCAGTCCAACAAACTATTTACTTTGTGCTTTAATCCCAATTTGTGTATGATACATTTATATGTTGATCCAAATTGAGCAAAGCTGGTGATAACTGTGCCTGAAACTTAAATTACATTATTATTACTCTGTTGGTAGTTGTTTGATTAATTTTCTTATAAAATAAATGTGTTTAATATTATTTTATCCTTTCTGCACAATGTAGGATACAGGACTATGGCCAGCAAACTACAGAATCGACAAGGAAATGAAACCAAAGGAGAGCTTTCTGGATCCTAATCATTCACATTTCATCTTTGTCAAAATTCCATTCAGAGCACGACTAGAAAATCAGGTTTCCAAGATCTGAACTGACACAGGAGAAAGTATGAACACGAAAATTCTGAATTTATTTAGTTAAATTATGCATGTATGAAATTTTTTTGATTAAAGGGAGGCAACTTCATTTACTTTTAAATCACTGTTTTTCAATCAGCTGCAATACATATTCAATGTACAAGTTTTTTAACTTCTCATATTTTCAAAGTCCTTAGAGATATTGCTTTCATACTTTGCATACTTGTTCGCCATCATGACCCCAACCCATATGCAGGAGTAGGTAACTCTATCAGGCATTTTGTTGAAATTATGCCCCTTTTTCTACTTAGTGCAAATAGTGCAAATGTTAAAGTTTAGGAACAGGTATTTTAACCTCTAATATCTTCAAAGTGCATTGACATATTGCTTTGATACTTAGCATACTTGTTCACCATCATGACCCTAACCCATACACAGGGGTAGGGAACTATATCAAACATTTTGTTGAAATTATGCCCCCTTTTGGACTTAGGAATGCAAATGTTAAAGTTTAGGTACATGTTTTTAGTCTCCTACCGGTTTTTGACCGGAGGGGACTATAGGTTTGCCCTCCGTCCGTCAGCACCCACTTGTAGTTGTGGGGTGTAGAACAATAGGCTATATTTATATTCTATTCATTCCTTTGCTTACTTGGCGCAAAATGTTGCTTATGGAGTTTTACAAACAAAAGGATGAACAAAAGAAAACCCCACAACGTCAAGTCAGTGAGAACGTCCGTCCGTCGCACTTTCTTAAGAACCACTGCTCAGATTTTAATAAAACTTCATGGATAGCTTCACTACCAAGTGGAGATGCACATATTGTCAGCACGTTCCAGATCGCTGATTATTCACACAGTTACGCCACTTGGAAGATTTGCACTATAACTATATTAAATTCTTGTAAGCGCTATTTCTCAAGAACCACTGCTCAGATTTTAATAAAACTTCATGGATAGCATCACTACCAAGTGGAGATGCGCATATCGTCGGCACGTTCCGGTTAGTTGATTATTCACACAGTTATGCCCCTTGGAAGATTTGCACTATAACTAGATACTAAATTCTTGTCTGGGTCATTACTCATACAGTGTTAGAGATATGAATTGAAATTTCATAGGTGAATCATAAGATTTCAATGAGGGGATGTACAGTGCTCAAGAATCATAACTCTTTTATGCATACTTTTTTAGTTATGTCCGGGCCATAACTCAAACAGTATTAGAGATATCAATTTGAAACTTTATAGCTGAATAGATCTCATTGAGGAGGTGTGTAGTACCCAAGAACCATAACTCTTTATTCCCTTTTTTGGAGTTGTTCCCCTTTGTAATTTTTCTTACTTAATTCTTGTCCAGGCCATAACAGTTTTGGATATATCAATTTTTGAAATTCATAGTTAGATAAATCTCGTTAAGTTATAGTGCAGCGGCAAAGAACAATAACTCTCTTTTACATATTTTTTAAGCATTTTTTCTGTGACAAACACCCCACAGGAGCATCACCCGTCTCTGACAGCTTTTGTTTTTACTATTATCCTTAATAGCATATTTTGCTGTCTATTCTTGTGGTCAAGGGGGTTTGCCTCGAAGCTGGTGGTCATGTTCGATTCTCCTCCAGACAGTATTTATTAGTCACTGTGAGGATTTGACCTACTACAAATATTTCGTCCGACAACTATATCGGTGCATTGCAGCGTACTGAGGTCCGCACTAGTCTAGTAAGATTCCAGGTAGTCTACCTTTATATGATACAAGTTATTAAAATGTCATTAAACTCCACCACTTACTGTTTTAAGTATGCACATCATGCATGAATATTACAATTTAAATAAAAGGCACATAATGCCTAACGAGTGGCTATGAATAAAAGGCAACTAAAAAGATGTAATACATTTCAGAATTTTAGAAGACCAATTCAATTCAAGGGTGTCATCTATCTTCTTTGTGAGATAAGGAACCTCCTTCAACCTTCCGTAACACAACGGTCAGTAGCCACAGCTTCCACTGACGATCAGATGGTGGCACCAGCAGAATTTGAGCAGATAGAAACATGTTTAAAGACTGCTGAAACAAAGCTTAGAATGGTATGTATAAAATGTAATTTATGAACAACAGTCTATAAAACGGTTACTTAATAGGATGATTAATTTGAGCTGAACATTTATGAAATTGCAAAAAGAAATGCAACATCTGGCTAAAGTTGATGGAAAGGTGAGGAATTAATGATCTATCTGTTACATGTATATATGACTTGAAATTGGTATCTTGTATCATAGGAAAATATACATGATCACCCAGCCATCAAAAAGAAAGCCATAATTATGTAATTATGTTTCCAGATTCTAACATCGCAAAGAAGTTTGCATGTGGCAGACAGAAAACGGCCAACGTCATCAACCATGCAGTTGCTCCAGAAATTTCTAAAAATGTGATCAACTTGTGTAAAAGGGAAAAGTTCAGTGTTCTCATTGATGAGAGTAATGATAAGGGGTCGGATAGATGTGTTGCCATTCTGGTATGTGTACATGATTCAACATTGAAGCGTGTTGTAACAAGATTTTTAGCCATGCCGATCTGCAACATTGGTACAGGATCTAACCTCTTCAGTTGTTTACAAACTGTGCTAGTGTAAGTATGCCAGTATGCACTTGCTAGTGTAAGTATGCCAGTATGCACTTGCTAGTGTAAGTATGTCAGTATGCACTTGCTAGTGTAAGTATGCCAGTATGTACTTGCTAGTGTAAGTATGTCAGTATGCACTTGCTAGTGTAAGTATGCCAGTATGCACTTGCTAGTGTAAGTATGTCAGTATGCACTTGCTAGTGTAAGTATGTCAGTATGCACTTGTTAGTGTAAGTATGCCAGTATGCACTTGCTAGTGTAAGTATGTCAGTATCCACTTGCTAGTGTAAGTATGTCAGTATGCACTTGTTAGTGTAAGTATGTCAGTATGCACTTGTTAGTGTAAGTATGTCAGTATGCACTTGCTAGTGTAAGTATGTCAGTATCCACTTGCTAGTGTAAGTATGTCAGTATGCACTTGTTAGTGTAAGTATGCCAGTATGCACTTGCTAGTGTAAGTATGTCAGTATGCACTTGCTAGTGTAAGTATGCCAGTATGCACTTGCTAGTGTAAGTATACCAGTATGCACTTGCTAGTGTAAGTATGCCAGTATGCACTTGTTAGTGTAAGTATGCCAGTATGCACTTGCTAGTGTAAGTATGTCAGTATGCACTTGCTAGTGTAAGTATGTCAGTATGCACTTGCTAGTGTAAGTATGCCAGTATGCACTTGCTAGTGTAAGTATGTCAGTATGCACTTGTTAGTGTAAGTATGTCAGTATGCACTTGCTAGTGTAAGTATGTCAGTATGCACTTGCTAGTGTAAGTATGTCAGTATGCACTTGCTAGTGTAAGTATGTCAGTATGCACTTGCTAGTGTAAGTATGTCAGTATGCACTTGCTAGTGTAAGTATGTCAGTATGCACTTGTTAGTGTAAGTATGCCAGTATGCACTTGCTAGTGTAAGTATGTCAGTATGCACTTGCTAGTGTAAGTATGCCAGTATGCACTTGCTAGTGTAAGTGTGCCAGTATGCCCTTGCTAGTGTAAGTATGCCAGTATGCACTTGCTTGTGTAAGTATGTCAGTATCCACTTGCTAGTGTAAGTATGCCAGTATGCACTTGCTAGTGTAAGTATGTCAGTATGCACTTGTTAGTGTAAGTATATTAGTATGCACTTGTTAGTGTAAGTATGTCAGTATCCACTTGCTAGTGTAAGTATATTAGTATGCACTTGTTAGTGTAAGTATGTCAGTATGCACTTGTTAGTGTAAGTATGCCAGTATGCACTTGCTTGTGTAAGTATGTCAGTATCCACTTGCTAGTGTAAGTATGCCAGTATGGACTTGCTAGTGTAAGTATGTCAGTATGCACTTGTTAGTGTAAGTATGTTAGTATGCACTTGTTAGTGTAAGTATGTCAGTATCCACTTGCTAGTGTAAGTATGTCAGTATGCACTTGTTAGTGTAAGTATGCCAGTATGCACTTGCTAGTGTAAGTATGTCAGTATGCACTTGCTTGTGTAAGTATGTCAGTATCCACTTGCTAGTGTAAGTATGCCAGTATGCACTTGCTGGTGTAAGTATGTCAGTATGCACTTGTTAGTGTAAGTTTGCCAGTATGCACTTGCTAGTGTAAGTATGCCAGTATGCACTTGTTAGTGTAAGTATGCCAGTATGCACTTGCTAGTGTAAGTATGTCAGTATGCACTTGCTTGTGTAAGTATGTCAGTATGCACTTGCTTGTGTAAGTATGCCAGTATGCACTTGTTAGTGTAAGTATGCCAGTATGCACTTGCTTGTGTAAGTATGCCAGTATGCACTTGTTAGTGTAAGTATGCCAGTATGCACTTGCTAGTGTAAGTATGTCAGTATGCACTTGCTTGTGTAAGTATGTCAGTATCCACTTGCTAGTGTAAGTATGCCAGTATGCACTTGCTGGTGTAAGTATGTCAGTATGCACTTGTTAGTGTAAGTATGCCAGTATGCACTTGCTAGTGTAAGTATGCCAGTATGCACTTGCTTGTGTAAGTATGCCAGTATGCACTTGTTAGTGTAAATATGCCAGTATGCACTTGCTAGTGTAAGTATGTCAGTATCCACTTGCTAGTGTAAGTATGCCAGTATGCACTTGCTAGTGTAAGTGTGCCTGTATGCACTTGCTTGTGTAAGTATGCCAGTATGCACTTGTTAGTGTAAGTATGCCTGTATGCACTTGCTAGTGTAAGTATGCCAGTATGCACTTGCTTGTGTAAGTATGCCAGTATGCACTTGCTAGTGTAAGTATGTCAGTATGCACTTGCTTGTGTAAGTATGTCAGTATCCACTTGCTAGTGTAAGTATGTCAGTATCCACTTGCTAGTGTAAGTATGTCAGTATGCACTTGCTAGTGTACGTATGCCAGTATGCACTTGCTAGTGTAAGTGTGCCAACATGCACTTGCTTGCCAACTAAATGTATAAAGAGTAAAGTATGGGGGTAGTCAAACCATTTCGAAGCGATCTATACAGGGATGCCTGTATAAGCTATAGTGGCTGGATCATCAGAATTTAAAAGCAGCCATTTGCAGACAGCTTATCTGTCTAAGTATGGGGTAACGTACAACATGTCTTAAGACTTTTAAGCTGAAATGTTTGAATTTAAGAAATCTTTATGAATAAAATATTAAAAACAATTCAAATTATTTTATTCATAAATTACACAATCATTTCAGGTGATGAATGATCTTGTAATTATAAATAAATCTATATGTTTCTTTTGTCTATTTTCAGAGACCGAGACATTCCATGGGAAAATTTAATCGGGTACATGTCTGATAATGCTAATGTCATGGTTGGACAATATAACTTCGTCCTGTCGAGGGTCCGGGAAAAACAACCGAATGTGAACGATCTGGGATGTGTCTGCCACATAGCCAATACTTGCGTTCAGTATGCTCTGAAGAAGTTAAAGACTGGAGTTGAAGAACTACTTATTGACACCTACTACTACTTCCTTCACCGGTATAACAATACTGTACTCAGTATAGATTATTGTCAATTTTTGACTGAAGTGAAAAGGCTGAGCAATCTAACAAAATTTAATATTATTAAATTGCAATCTTCTTTGCTAATGATAATATGTTTTAAAGGGAAAGGTTTTGTTAAGAAGTTTACAGAACGATATGTGTCGACTCAGATGTCTTTAAATTTTTGTCTCAGATTGTTTAGTCATAGATTCACAAGTGGCCTGTTATACTGTATGTGCATCATTCATCTCGAGCCCTGCCAAAAATGTATCTTTTTGTTAAATTTGATGTCTTTGTTATTTTAGTTCCAAGAGGAAGGAAGAATACCAGGGTTTCTTGGATTTTGTTGAAGTTGAAGATCCTGGGAAGCTCCTGAAGCACTATCCAACACAATGGCTATCACTTCACAATTGTGTGAAACGGTCCCTTGTGCATTGGCCAGCACTGAAATCCTACTTCAACAGCCAGCCAGAGGTTGAAAAGAAAGGGTCCATGGTACGACGGTGTGCGTCTAAACTAGATGATGACGTCCTCTACTTGACATACCTCTTCTTGGAGTACATACTAGAACCAATCATAGGCTTTAACTCGACCTTTCAGGTAACTTGTAGTATATGTTTTTTCTAGCAAATGGTAATGTTTATGTTTTTCTTATAGTCAACATGGGTTTATAAAACTATTTAACTTTAGAATTCGTATCAGTTATGACTACAGTATGAATACCAAATTGTTGTATTATTTCCATTATAGATTTTAACAACATCTCTTTAGATTTTTGTGAACTGGTTGTAAATTTATCCAGCAGTATGCATATTTCTTTGTAAATGGTCTAGAAGACAAATAAGTGGTTATTATGCATAACACTGACTATTTTATTCTTTATTTAATGTAGGCAGATGAGGCAATGGTGGGATACCTGCATCCAGAGATGAAGCGTTTTTTGAAGACCATTCTCAGCAAGTTCGTGAAAATAAAGGTCATTACGTTACCAAGGTGGACTTGAAGAATCCTGACAACCAGCATGAGAATGACAACCTGGCTGTTGGTATGGGGGTACGGCGATACCTTAACTCAAACCCTGACCTTGACTCCAAAGCTGTTGAAACTTTCTTTAAGTAAGTTGTTAAAACAAAGTTTATTATAACGGAAGCAATATTATCATATTTTTACTGTTTTATTAATAATGGTTGCAGATAAATATCCAAAGGTAATTCATACATTCTGATTCAGTACTGACTGCTCATTTATTATCCCGATTGAAGTAGTTTTGTACTGACTGCACATCTTCATGAATGTGAAGGATAATCATTAATACATTTGTGTTGTTTTTTTACTTCAGGAGTGCTCGAGAGTTTTATGTGGAACTGGCTGAACGAGTTGTACAGAAGTTTCCGTTTGACGACAGTACCCTGAAAACATTGGCCTTTCTAAACCCAGACTTGAGAGGGAATGTCAGTGCAATATCTGGTTAGTTTAAGAAATATTTCTGTTTATCAAGAAAACATCAATGTTTTGTTACAACCTATCAAATAGTTATTCATATTTTATTTGATGACCACCTCAAACAGAATACATAATCTGGTGTATAACAAAATTTTAGTTCATGAAAATATGGTATCGAGCCAGGAGACACAGCTTGTTGGTGCAAGAACATCAGTAATCTTGAAGCCGTTGTTTAAAATTCACATTTTATATAACTTAAGTTAAAAAATTTCTTTGTGTATTTTCAGTTTCACAACTCAGTGAGAGGTTTACACCTGATGTGTCCAGTCAGAAGGTGGAGGATGAATTCCAGGATTTATGTTTGGCAGATGATGGTGAATTACCCACATTTAAGTATGGATTACTTCATTGGACACCTACTGGCATGACATTTCCTCAATCAAAATCCCAAATGGAGAGAAACGTTTTCATAACATAAGTGTACGGGCATTTGCATGCCTTTCCCTACCCACAGCAATGCTGACACAGAAAGACTGTTTTCCAGACTATGCAAAGTGCGAACTGACACAGGAGAAAGTATGAACAATGTTTACTTTTTGTATACATCTATATTTCTCCTTGCTAATTAGAGAATGTTGCAGTCTACAAGTTCTCAAACATGATACTGTAAGATCAGGCATTTTTCGCGATGGATTAATTTTTGCTATTATTTCTTTCAAATTTTCAAAAATCCCAAACTACCACTTATTAGTCCCCTACTGGTTTTTGACCGGAGGGGACTATAGGTTTGCCCTCCGTCCGTCCGTCAAAAACTCTGGATTCTGACATAACTCAAACAGTTTTCAAGCTATGTTTATGAAACTTGGTATGTGGATAGGGGGCAAAAAGGGGATTATGCACGTCAATAAATATTTTGATTTTGACAAAAATTGTGGTTGCTATGGCGACAGAAAGAGTGAAAATATGCCCAAATCTGGATCCTGCCATAACTCAAACATTTTTCATGCTAGGTTTATGAAACTTGATATGTGGATAGAGGGCAATGAGGGGATTATGCATAAAATAGTTTGATTCTGACAAGAATTGTGGTTGCTGTGGCTATGAAAATGGCTTAAAACCGGTAGGGGACTTCTGTATTGCTTGCAATTCTTAATTACTTGTTAGCAAAGTTTTTACCTCACGAAAATTCTGAATTTACAGTAGTATGGTTTGTTACACTAATTGTACTGGTCTTATTTATTTCAATTATGCATGTATGAAATTATGTTGATTAAAGGGAGGCAACTCTATTTACTCTGAAATCACTGTTTTTCAATCAGCTGCAATACATTATTCAATGTACAAGTTTTTTAATTTCTTATATTTTCAAAGTCCTTTGAGATATTGTTTTCATACTTTGCATACTTGTTTGCCATCATGACCCCAACCTATATGCAGGAGTAGGTAACTCTATCAGGCATTTTGTTGAAATTATGCCCCCATTTTCTACTTAGTGCAAATGTTAAAGTTTAGGTACAGGTATTTTAACCTCTAATATCTTCAAAGTGCATTCACATATTGCTTTGATACTTAGCATACTTGTTCACCATCTTGACCCCAACATGTACACAGGGGTAGGTAACTCTATCAAGCATTTTGGTGAAATTATGCCCCCTTTTTCAACTTAGTGCAAATGTTAAAGTTGAGGTACAGGTTTTTCACCTCTAATATTTTCAAAGTGCATTCACATATTGCTTTGCATACTTGTTCACTGTCATGACCCAACCCCTGCAGGAGGGTAGGTAACTCTATTAAGCTTTTTGTTGAAATTATGCCCCCTTTTGGACGTGGAAATGCCAATTTTAAGTTTCGGTACAGGTTTTTTATCCTCTACTATCTTCAAAGTGCATTGACATATTGCTTTGATACTTCGCATACTTGTTCACCATTATGACCCCAACCCATACACAGGGGTAGGTAACTACAAGGGGTGATCAACAAATATGCGGAAAAGTGCTGTGTTTTCTTTGTTTGTCATTGTAAATTGTTGAAACTTTCTTAACATAGAGATAAATTTATTTCAATGTTTTAGAATGATGTTTTAAGTTTTAAAATATAGATCATAATTGTAAATGTTTATATTTAGAAAAAGGCTATTACTATTTTAAACTACTAACTCCTTGTTTTTCTCAATCAGAGTACTTTTCTGAAATTGGTCACTATAGCAACGGAGTAAGTGATTTCGACATAATTCATAAGAAATTTTAAAGCTAAGATATGGTAATAATATGGATAAATTACTTAAAATTGAATCTATAGATATGTCATTTTTTTCTTATTTTAAATATTTTTAAAATCTTCTTACATGTAGTAATTACATAATGTCAATATAGCAGGTTTTCATGGAGACTGGCTCATATGTATGTGTTTTGTAAATATTCATATACACATGTATGATAAATACATATGCACAATTCACTGATATAATTTGCTGAAATATACTTTAAACTGGTTTATAGTAATTGTACATGATAATTCAAGTTTGAATTTTATTTAATTATACTTTTTGTCTATTTTCAGCTATTTGGCAGGCGATACGGGAGGTATTCCTATCATAAATTTTGAAGGGATGCGTGTTCCACTGGAACCAAAGGATTTATCGAAAAGTTACTCAAGAGGGGCTAACAACAGCATACACCAAAAGTTCATCAGGAAGTTGATGGCGCTACCGTTTCTTCCGTCAGAATACATCACTCCCGAGTTCCAGCAATTGAAGACTCAGGTGGAGAATGGGGCTCTACCTGGGTCCATGGGCATATGTTTTTTGGAGTGTTTTTAGAGAGACAGTGAGAACTAACAACGATGTTGAAGGTAATTAGTTTGCGTAATTAATGCTATCAATATATCCAGATTAATTAAATGACCAGCTAAAGTTGTAGTTTATTCATTTATTTATTATTGCATAGTGAAAATAAACACTATTCTGTTTCATTATTGTAAAATAGAGACAACATGTCATAATTATTTTACACCATCAATCGGGTTTCGAACCTATATGTCTAGCTCAGTGTGTGGAATCCTTATTAATACTGGTGCAAAGATGGATATTTTATGTGTACATGGGCAACAAAACTAATATAAATGCAAAACTTTCAATTTTCATACCACTCATAATCTTCTATATATTTTCAGGCTTACACAGAAGGTTAAACACCAGGGCCGGTAAGGCAGATCTACCCTTCTACGTCCTTCTCCCAATGCTGCGCTGTGAGGCGGAGACGGTAGGCCTCCAAATACACTAGGTATCAGAAAATTTATTAACAAGACTCCACAGGCAGGAATACGCCAGCATTCATTGTTGATTGTTCGGTGCGTGGGACAAATATGAAGATGATGAAATGATTCATGGTCGATTGTTCGGTGCGTGGGACAAATATGAAGATGATGAAATGATTCATGGTCGATTGTTCGGTGCGTGGGACAAATATGAAGATGATAAAATGATTCATGGTCGATTGTTCGGTGCGTGGGACAAATATGAATATGATGAAATGATTCATGGTCGATTGTTCGGTGCGTGGGACAAATATGAAGATGATGAAATGTTTCATGGTCGATTGTTCGGTGCGTGGGACAAATATGAAGATGATGAAATGACAACAACACAGCTACTGAGATTCGCCAGCAGGATCGCCGGTCTGGCACCAACAGCATCAGCTGATGGTGTGCATGATGATTAACAGTACAAGGATTATGATGTGTTATTGTGAGTGTTGTGAAGTGTTATTGTGAGTGTTGTGAAGTGTTATTGTGAGTGGTGTGAAGTGTTATTGTGAGTGGTGTGAAGTGTTATTGTGAATGGTGTGAAGTGTTATTGTGAGTGGTGTGAAGTGTTATTGTGAGTGGTGTGAAGTGTTATTGTGAGTGGTGTGAAGTGTTATTGTGAGTGGTGCGAAATGTTATTGTGAGTGTTGCGAAGTGTTATTGTGAGTATTGTGAAGTGTTATTGTGAGTGTTGTGAAGTGTAATTGTGAGTGTGTTATTGTGAGTGTTGTGTAGTGTTATTGTGAGTGTTGTGAAGTGTTATTGTGAGTGTTGTGAAGTGTTATTGTGAGTGGTGTGAAGTGTTATTGTGAGTGTTGTGAAGTGTTATTGTGAGTGTTGTGAAGTGTTATTGTGAGTGTTGTGAAGTGTTATTGTGAGTGTTGTGAAGTGTTATTGTGAGTGGTGTGAAGTGTTATTGTGAGTGGTGTGAAGTGTTATTGTGAGTGTTGCGAAATGTTATTGTGAGTGTTGTGAAGTGTTATTGTGAGTATTGTGAAGTGTTATTGTGAGTGTTGTGAAATGTTATTGTGAGTGTTGTGAAGTGTTATTGTGAGTGGTGTGAAGTGTTATTGTGAGTGGTGTGAAGTGTTATTGTGAGTGTTGTGAAGTGTTATTGTGAGTGTTGTGAAGTGTTATTCTCGATATCGACATTACAGGATAAAACCCATTTCTCCGGATTTGAAATTTAACGGTCAGGGGGGTAGCCATTCGGAGCACCTCATACATTTCTGTTGAATCATCACTGCTGCTTCCGTAGCTCGATATTGATGACGAGAAAATATACGCATTACGAGGATTATGATGTGTTATTGTGAGTGTTGTGAAGTGTTATTGTGAGTGTTGTGATGTATTTGCAAAAATACAGAGATGCTTTCGACACTCAGTAATGAATCAAAATTTTCTCTACAAGAAAACCATGCAACGAAAATAGCACCCGACATAGCCAAATTTGAAATCCCTTTAATTGATGAAAACACAGTTAAAAAGAAACTAGACTCTCTAGATGTTACAAAATCCACAGGCCTTGATGATGTCAGTACAAAATTTCTTAAAACGGCATCACCTGTAATATACAAGCCACTGTGCAAAATAATTAACATATGAATAATGACAAATAAGTTTCCATCAGCTCTAAAGCAGTCCAAAGTCACGCCAATTTACAAAAAGGACCAAAATCAGACAAGAACAACTACAGACCAATATCAATTCTACCAATTTTAGCAAAAAAAATTTGAAAAACATGTGACTGACCACCTGAAGAAATTTCTTGAAATTAACAATCTAATATTTCACACGCAATCAGGATTCAGAACTAAACATTCATGTGAAACTGCTCTAACAAACATAATTGATAACTGGATTGATGCAATCAACGAGGAGAACTTGTTGGAACAATATTCCTTGATTTGTCAAAGGCATTTGACCTAGTAAATCATAACTTACTGATTGAAAAGCTGCCTTTCTACCACATCTCATCACAAACTATAAACTGGATTACATCATACCTTTCACACAGGACACAGAAAGTATGTGTCTGAGTCTCTGGACATCTGTCAAATACAGCTGACATACTATCTGGGGTACCCCAAGGTTCAGTCCTGGGACCTCTTCTCT
This sequence comes from Spisula solida, assembly GCA_947247005.1. NCBI lineage: Eukaryota > Metazoa > Mollusca > Bivalvia > Venerida > Mactridae > Spisula > Spisula solida. Next base: position 16,290,751 of record OX365947.1, on the reverse strand, counting down.
TTCTCATTTATATAAATGATCTACCAATGACAGTACAATTCTCATCAACAGACATGTTTGCTGATGACACAACACTCACTGCATCAGGCAATACAGTAGAAGAAATATTCACTAAACTGCAAAATGACCTCGACAATGTAAACACTTGGTGCTCCAAAAATTCCATGATGCTCAATGCACAGAAAACAAAAGCCATGTATATATACACTAACAACATAAACCCAATTACATCAACAACTTTTCGTCTACAACTACAAAATCAGGAAATTTTATATTCTGAAAATAAAAAAAATAGGGGTCAATGTTGACAATAGGCTTAAATGGAAAACACAAGTTGAGCAAACTATCGAAAAATGCAATTCACAATTACATCTTCTTCTCATAATCAAAAAGTACCTAAACTTACATTCGCGAAAAATATTCTTCAATTCATATGTATTACCACACAAAGATTACTGTAATACAATATGGGGAAATTGTGACATTGGCTTAAGAAAAGATATAATCAAAATTCAAAAACGGGCTGCAAGGATAATTCTAGACAAAGATTATGACACACCTTCAGATACACTCTTTAAGGAGCTCAACTGGATGAAATTTGATGAAAGGGTCAATTACAAAAAAACACTTATGGTATATAAAAGTATAAATGATCATTCATTTCCAAAATATATGACCGAAAAATTTCAATTTAAATCACAGAAACATTCACTAAACCTCAGATCTATTGAAAACTCAAGCCAAGTTGTGAATCTTACAGGAAATCACTAACTTACTCGGGGGCAGATCTATGGAACAAAATCCCTATAAACATAAGAAAATCTGAAACACTTTAAAATTCCAAACCTCCTATCTAAAGTGGAACAAATATTGAGTTATCATTAAACTTAAAAGTATTACCTATTTGTATTATACATATTTAAATATTCAAATATTACGTTCCAGATAAATGTCATTCCTAACTCATTTAAATATGTGCTAGGTTTAAATTGTGATATGTTGATATACATGTAATGTTCATATTTTTGGTTTTGTCAATTTTATTGTTAAATGCTCTTATTTATTATGTTGCTACCAGTTGTTTTTATGTATGTATGTTAGTATATCTGTTCACGTAAAGGGTGTAAAGAAAGTTTGTTCCGGTCAGAAAGTATGGCATATTTTTATTTTTACAAAGCGAAACATTACGAAATTTGCTATGAGGATATAGTACTAAATTTAGGATCAGTGGATTATTATACCCCCAGATACATAGTATATGGGGGCTATATTGGAGTCATGCTTGTGGTTGGTTGGTTGGTTGGTTGGTTTGTTGGTTAGTTGGTTGGTTGGTCTGTTGGTTAGTTGGTTGGTTGGTTGGTCCGTATAATTTTGTCCGCGCTATTTCTCTGTAACCATTGGTCGGATTTTAACAAAACTTTGTATGAATGATCAGTACCAAGTCTAGTTGTGCATATCGTCGGCACCCATTGGTCGGCTCAATTTTAAGGTAGTTATGGTCCTTTGTTTTTTTACACTTATAAATTTTGTCAGCGCTATTTCCCTGTAACCAATGGTTGGATTTCAAAGAAATGTTGCATGAATGATCAGTAACAAGTCTAGTTGTGCATATCTGACTGTGTCAAGCAGTTTCTGGGGGTATTCATCACATTCAGTGATATTTCTTGGTTTTGCTTGGATTCCATTCTAGTGGACACCGTTGCCATGGATTTATAGAACGCGGAAGAAAGCGTACGTTAATGTTACGTTGACGGCCATTTTAAAGATGAGTCGACAAACAGAAATAACTGCAAAAATGAAACATAGCCAGATTTAGGCATTTTAGACATTCATATTGTTTAACAACACCTTATGCTTAAAGATATTGAGGGCTATAGGACTGGTACTCATAAAATTGGAGCACAACTATGAATTTGCAAGTACAGGTTGTAAATTTCGTCGAACGTGGCGTGACGTAAACATCAACAGAAAATTGAGTAGGTTAAAGAAAATGACCGACTGTGTAAAAAATGACGGCTGAAAATTACATGAACAACTTCTATGAACATCATAAGGCATTGGCGAAGACATGCCTCATTTTTCAAGTAAAGAGTAACTAAATAAATCCAAAAGTAAAGAAACGTCCGAGTTGACAAAACCGCGCCATTTAGAAAAAGCTATGTATATGGGAAAACAAAAGGCATTTATTTGCAAAAAACGAAAACTCGTACAGCTTCATAACTTGGATGATGTTTTGTTCTTATATAAGGTTAAATATTTGTTTAGATCATTACAAGTTTAAAACATACACAATGATACAGTGAGTGGACAACAAAGGGAGTATTTCGAACTTTACCCGGCCACGACGTCGTTTATGTCATATTCGAAACAAGATCAACACATTTTTCAATGTGTTTGAAAAAATATTGCCAGTCAAATCAGCTAAAACTGTTATATATAATGATGTCATTATACCAGGAGACTGATTGCAAATATATTTAATACTTTTGTATACAAAAGCTTTTCAAAAACCGGAACTTTCTTTACACCCTTTATATATGTTGAGGCCCAAACGGAAGATTGGGAAACCAAATGTGTAGCCTCGTTAAATAAAGTCTTTACTTACTTACTTACTTACTTACTTACTTACTTACTTACTTACTTACTTACTATGTGTTATTATGAGTGTTGTGAAGTGTTATTGTGAAGTGTTATTGTGAGTGTTGTGAAGTGTTATTGTGAGTGTTGTGAAGTGTTATTGGGAGTGTTGTGAATAAATGTGAAGTGTTGAGAATTATTGTCAATGTTGAGCATTATTGTGAAGTGATCCTGGGAAGAACAAATACAGAGGGAACGGAAACACGGGTTTTAAGCGTGACTAACCTGTCGGCCAATCACCGCGCTCCGATAAAAATTGCTCAATATCTTGAAAAATCCCGCGAAAGCGTAGACACAAAAATGCATAAATCTGTCGTTAATTAACGGTATCAAACATTGTAATTGCACTGTAATGAAAGTTTAAACTTATGAATTGAATTTTTATTCGAGGAAAAGACGAAATTAGCATATTTAAATCATATACCATTCATTGAAATAGGTGTGATCAACACGCTAATCGTTCTTTTGTCTCATTGTCCACGATACTAGCCATTTAGCAAGTTAGGGATCTCACAATGTATTGTAGTGAATTATCTTAAACTTGTGTTTACCATTAAATAATACATCCCTGCTCGTGATAGGCTCAGTTTTATGCACAATTATCAATTCATTTTTTAATTATTTGAATTCAAAATACGCCGAATCGCAATGTTTTCAGCAACCAGTTTATTATTTCTCAACAATTATAGTACTTTTGAAACTTAAGGATCTCTAAATGTATTAAGGTAGATTATCTAAAACTTATGTTTGCCATTAAATAATACATCCCTGCTCGTGATAGGCTTAGTTTTATGCACAATTATCAACGCATTCTTGAATTATTTGAATTCAAAATACGCCGATTCGCCATGTTTTCAGCAACCAGTTTATTATTTCTCAACAATTATAGTACTTTTAAAACTAAAGGATCTCGAAATGTAGGAAGGTAGATTATCTAAAACTTAGTTTTGCCATTAAATGATACATCCCTGCTCGCGATAGGCTTAGTTTTAAGCACAATTATCACCACATTCTTGAACTATTTGAATTCAAAATATGCCAATTCTCCGTGTTTAAAGTACATTTTTAAAGCAAATTTGGTTGCTCTATGTCCGCGATAAATTATTATAGATAAACAATACTTTTGAAATTTATAAAGTAGGGTTAATTTATATACAGTTGCTGTCTATGTTTTACGTAATTACAGTATACAACCGGAAACTCCCCGCTGAGACTTCTGAGACAATATGAAATTACTGTCTAGATAATGTACCTATCACAAGTTTAATACAATTATACCACCCCTCCCGTTGTGTAATCTACATAATGTTGTCTGTGACAGTAATTAAATCATTGTTTTTGTTACACCTCAGGAACTTGCATTCAAATAAATAAAAACATTACAACACAGTCTACACTATTAAATTATAATTAACTACCATTCATTGAAATAGGTGTGATCAACACGCTAATCGCTCTCGCTGTCCACGATACTGGCCATTTTGCAAGTTAATGATCTCAAAATGTATAGTAGCAAATTATCTAAAACTTGTTTTTACCATTACATAATAATTCCTAATCGCGATAGGCATAATTTTATGTACAAATTTTAAATAATTTTGGAACTATTTGAATTCAGAATACGCCTAGCTATTCGTCATGTTTTCAGTAAAAACTTTATTATTTATATAGTTATTTTCAAGCTTAAGGATCTCGAAATGTATAAAGATAGATTATCTAAAACTTATTTTTGCCATGAAACAATACATCCCTGCTCGAGAAAGCCATAATTTTATGCCCCAATTTTTACATTTATATTATTTCACTTCAAAATATGCCAACTCTGTGTGCTTTCAGTACACTTTTTCATTCCTTCACGTTAGTTATAGCAAATTTCCAGCTCCATGATGTCCAAAATGATTGAAAGCAAATTATGTCTTATTTATAATATCACATAATAAATCCCTGCTCGGAATAGGCATACTTTTATGCACATTTATTTATACAATTTTGAAATATTTCAATTAAAAATACGCCAATTCTCCGTGTTTATAGTACATTTTTATGCTATAATGTTTAGCAAGTGTGGTTGCATTTATACTATTATAGAACCGTGTATGATAAACACTATTTATGAAAATTATAAAGCAGTCTTAATTCATCTACAGTGGCTGTCTATGTTTTACTAATTAACAGTATTACCGGAAACTCCCGCTGAGACTGAGACAATATGAGATTACTGTCTAGATAATGCACCAATCATGAGTTCAATACCGCCCTCCCGTAGTGTAATCTACATTTGTGACAGTAATTAAACCATTGCATCTGTTACACACATATTAGGGGAATTTATCGGACCTAGGACCTAGAATATTTAATTGAATGGAATCTGTTAAGTATATATTATATATATCGTAACTTTGTTTCATTATACCGATTCCCGACAATCAAGGATAAAATTAATTTTGGAATGTACAACCATAAAACACAAATATAGACTATAATATTATATATATTTAATTAAAGCGTTTTATTCTAGGACGAAATATAGATCGCTGTAAATTTGAAACCTGTTTCTTGAATTTAAACCAGGGCTGGTATTCACAAAGCATCTTAAGTGAAAACTTATTTAAATTTACTAAAATCTTAAAATTTTCTTAAGCGTATCAGCTAAGCAAAAAAATCAAGACGACCAATATTTTACATAGTTTTGAAGCATTATGTAAACAGCTACTATAAGAACTTAAGGAAAAAGGGTTATTCTTTAAATCGCGGGACATATGAGCTGTACAAATTTTTAACTTAAGTCAAATTTTTAAGATTTATTTGAGAGACAGAATCCTTTATTGGAATAAAATTATATGACATACAGGATATACAGACTGGAATATTATTAATTTTTAAATCGGACCGTATAATACCACGCACGTTAATTAAACTTCATGATAATATCCACCGCAATCGTCAATCCCGGATTTATTATGGACCGTACAGAAAGAAAATACTACCGTACCGTATAAGCGGCCGTTATACACTCCGCTTATCGGCCGACAGGTTAGATATAGATAACGCTATATAACGTCATCGAGACACTCGTCCATCTCTTGTACTGTCCCTGAGTGATCATAGTTGATAGTTATACTGTAGTTCAATCATGCAAAAGTAGTGATCAGTGTACATAATTATATGCCAGAGACTGTAACTGTGATTGTTTTTTCTTTTTTTAATACTTTTCCTGGCATAAATTTAGTGATATGCATGTATAGTGTTCAACTGGTACGTTATAAGTTCAACATTACATAACTGTTTTACCCTTGAATGTATAATTAATATGTTATTACATTATTGCGTATACCATTATATGTAAAAATGCATGTTTATGATATGTTTTAAAATCCTTATGTTCTATACAATATAATATTAAATAACATAAAGATTATTTATTTATGTATGACATAGCTATAATACATTGTGTAGATAATTAAATATATATGCACTTTATAGCTCGTTATCTAGTTATATTATAAACATTTGTCAAAAACTACATATTTGTTTGCCTATACTCAGTACTATCGAGTGTCAATTTATCTACAATTTACAGCAACAAATATATAGTTTATATCAAAGAGATATTTACACATGTTGCAATAATGTTTATCACACCTATGATCGCCAGTACAAATCTACTATACAACACTATGTAATCAATTACACGAAACCTCGGACCGGTTGCACTATAATATCAGTTACATGAACAAGTAAATACACGAAACCTCTGACATCCTATATATAGACTAGATGTCTGTCACCGAAAAAAGTCTAGCACCAATGAGACGCCACAACGCAAAACAGTCAGCCAATGGAATGCGTCAATACAAAGACAAGTCTTGCAAATTTTTCAAGATTTTGCCATGTTGAAAGACTTTCCACTCAACTCAAATTGAATCACGGTCAAATGTGAATTATAAGACACGGACATTAGTCTTTCGCAATGCAGACAGACACTATGGAATGTACGGAATCTTTTCATATACATTAAGGTTGGTAAAACTTCGGATCTTTGCTGAAAGATACAGAAATACACATGTCTGTCACGCAAGAAATGAGTGAAAGACATTTCGAAAAACTGACGCTCACAAACATTGTGACAAACGATGCTGAATCGGCCCATTAGACATATTATAGTAAATGATAACATGATAACAATGTGACATATAACTCATTTCATCAACTTGCAATGTTAACATCTTCAGTTCTTTGGTATAAAACGAGACGAAAACTGGTATTTTAGTCGAAATTGCAGACAACCGGAAGTGAGCGAAATGGCGTTAAACATTTGTTACAAAACGCGAATATCTGAAGATATTAGCCATGTTCAAGTCTAGTATACACATATTTCGCGATAAAATGATATAATGTGACCCAATGATCATTTAAACGTCTGAAATAGCCTCAATATCTAGAATATACAGTTTGTCAGATATCTTTTAATGTCTTTCAGTCTATCAGTTACAGTAAGACCTGTTTAAGGCTGTTTGTTCCTTATGAGTGTTATATTCTTATGTAAATCAATGTAGTAAGTTAATTACATGTATAAGTAACAACCCAAGGCTGTAAAACTTTTCCTTAGTTTAAAAAAACAGTAAAAAAAGGATTAGCACTAGTATCAATATGCACAGTAATACTTAAACTTGTTGGACAAGTAAGTCACAGTTCAAATGGCAACACAATTTAAAATGTGGTTTGACATCACACGGATTGGAATAATGGTAAAAGTGTCCACTGGAGTGAAATCTCTTAGTTCTTAGATTATTCTGGAAGCAGTAATCTGAGACAATTCCGGTGCTCTGCTCCATAACGTTTATCTTGGGGTCCACATCGCACGTACTTCCTAGCAAAGGGAGGTAAAAACGTCGTTACTATCGGTACCGGATGGGACCGGAGACTGGATTTTAGTCGTCACCTGCTCGGTTTCACTTTCTTGCAGCGCTGAAATTGTATTTTCGGAAGCTTCTTTAGACTAGAAACGTAAGAGTTGATTGATAACTCCGGGTTCTATCGTTGATATTATATCTCATTGCTATGTCCCCACCGTTATATTCCAACTAAATTGTCCGATCACCGTGCATTTTGTGATCAAAGTTCGCCCTTATTCGTACCCAAAAGACTTCTTACCGTCTGATTCGCACCTGGTAGTTCAGATGTTCGCATATTGTTCACTGTCAATCATAGGCAGTCAGCACGTACCCAAATACTACACCGGCCAAATCGGATTTTACCACTGTTTACTATGTATGACACAGAGCTACAGATAAGCTGCGTATTGGGGTAATTACCCAATTAATTTTCTTAAAAACCCAATTGATTTTGAGAGGAGGGAGTAAGAAAAAGCAAAGACAATCTGAAATACCCAAATAGAAAAGTGTGTTATAGTGAAAAATAGTACATAAAAGCTTATTTACCCTTTGAGTTTTATTAAATACCCAATTAAAATTTGTCAAAACCCAATCAAAATTGAAACTCGGGGGTAAAATACCCAATTGACTAAAACCTTATCTGTAGCTCTGTATGACAGGTTACTTACAATATTTCCGATTATAAAAGTGCCTGTCACATTTGTAGCCGTGTAGGTTTATTATTCATTGGAATGGTATATTACGGCTATCAACGTGTAGCTATACATAGAGAATAAAAGGTTAGTGCCGAGGATGAAAAAGTTTATCTGGCAAGGCGGAGGAATTTCCGCAGCCGAGCCGGATAAACTTTTACTTCATTCACAGCACTAACCTATTATTCTATTTATCCAGTCGCTTAATCTGCTCAGTAAGGAGATCAAACTCGGGACTATATTGTCACTCTTTCATTAACTAGCGCGCAACGTCACGTTCGTTCCGTGACATCATGATAAACAACGACGTCGGACATCTTGATAGACGTCATGTAGACGCAGGTAAGACGTAGAAAATAACCGATCAACCACCAGCTCATTTAGGATTTGCAACCGGCGACTCTCATATAAGAAGAAGTCCGTCAGATCACGTGGTAAGGTGACGGATTATCACTAGTCACATGACCAGGTGACCGATTATCGCTAAGTTTATCAGGCACCCCGTTAACAGGCAGATTTTGCCGGAAGTGACTGGATAATATATTATACTTTCAGGATATATCATCACTTTAGTCCTTAAATACACACCCGTTTACACACCGAACGTCAGAATCAAGAATACAATTCAATGATCATCTCAACAAAATCTAGGTCAAGTTCGATATTGGGTCGTCTGGGGTCAAAAACTAGGTCACAAGGTCAAATCATAGAAAAACCTTGTGTAATAACTAGAGGTCACAATTTTGACCTAATCTTTATGAAGCTTGGTCACAATGATCATCTCAACAAAATCTAGGTCAAGTTCGATAATGGGTCATCCAGGGGCAAAAACTAGGTCACGTGGTGAAATCATAGAAAAACCTTGTATAGTCACTAGAGGTCACAATTTTAGCCTAATCCTTATGAAACTTGGTCACAGTGATCATCTCAACACAATCAAGGTCAAGTACTGCTATTTATAATAGGTGAGCTACCTAGGGCCCTTTGGGCCCTCTTGTTACGTTATAGTTAGAACATATTAAGTAAATTTTAATGATTAAAAAGGTCGGAGCGAGCGAAGCGAAGCGAGGCCTTTTTAGTCATTAAAATTTACTTAATATGTTCTAACTAACTTAGAATATAACATTCTGTATTCTGATTGGCCGATAGAAATTAGCGCCAACGCATGACGTCAAGTCTGTGAAGAGAAAATTTTAATGATTAAATTTTCATTTTACCGCGAAAATGCGGCGTTTTCATTGGCTCATAATGTAGGTTATATTCTAAAATATATTATCATGTGATGGAGTTTGTCAGTGTAATTGAGGTTGCAGCTGGTACAAGTTTTTAGTTCACTGGATGGCTGCTTACAGCAAAGTTTTGCTATAATTTCATTTGTTCGGTCAATTGTGGCTTGTCTTGGGTAACACGCCAAATGTTAGCTGTATTCATGTAATTATGTATCTAACAAAGTCATCTTCAGAGTGAATATCAATATAGGCTTCCATTGAAGTAAAGCCAAGTAATCCTTTACCATGTCTGAGCGGGTTCTGGTAGGTAGAAATTGTATGCGTTTTAAGCAGAAATGATGTCTCTAGATGACGCATGTCGGCTGTTGTGATATTGTTCCATAAGTCACAGTCAAAGAAATCATGAGGTTGCACTATAGAGGTGTTGAGTTTTGCTGCGTTTGTGGGGTTCATACCGTTATTATGGATACTGCAGTTGTTTAGGTAACTCCAATTTCTTCAAGGAATTTATATAGACCATCTTCATCATTGGGAGTAGTGTTACACCAGAGTTCCTTACCGCGATATGTATTTGCCGATCAGGGCATAGTGTTGCTTTAATTGACATTTAATTTTCTACTTAACAAAGCCGAAAAATTGTTAATCTTTAGGGTTGTTTGATAAGAATTGGATTTAATCTCGGACTTGATTTACTTCACTTATTCAGTATCAGACACGTCGAATTGTACTGTACGTGAGCCTACATTCGCAGGTTTTCATGAAATACGGGATAGGAAAAGTTTTTTAAATGATTTTTATTTGCTGTTTTATAACGAACGGCACCTAAATATTTAAGATTCTACATGTACGTCGATTTTATCTTACGATAAGTAAAAGTCTGTGCGAGTCTAAGCAACGATGTTGCATTTAAAAATTTTAGTTCTCGTATGTGTAAAGTTCCCAATTGTTGCCTATTGAACTTGTTTTGAAACGTATGTGTTGTTTAATCACGCTCATTAATTAAATATCTTCTACCTCGTGTTTAATGTATCGAATCGAAAATATGGAAATCAATTTAAGTGTTAAGGATGACGCTATTGTCATAAAATGTGATTATCACGATGTGCGAAAAATGTGGACCGTAAAAAAATATAAGTATGACATTTTTCGGAGGGGAGAAATTTTGCTCTGATCATTGCCTGGAGATAAAGTAACTGATAATTATCGTTGAAAATTGTTGAATGGACCAATACCTTTACTCGAATTAGTACGGATGCTCGTGATAACTTTACTCGAGTAAGAGGGATAAATTAATGTACAATATAGAGCAAATTCACCAGGACTTTGAAATTTTGCTCAGTATAGTAATGTAAGTATTTAGCAAGGTAAGTACTAGAATATAGCAATGTAAGTACATGTATATAGTAAGGTAAGTATTTAGCAAGGTAAGTACTAGAATATAGCAATGTAAGTGCATGTATATAGTAAGGTAAGTATTTAGCAAGGTAAGTACTAGAATATAGCAAGGTAAGTATAGTAAGGTAAGTATTTAGCAAGGTAAGTACTAGAATATAGCAAGGTAAGTATATAGTAAGGTAAGTATATAGCCAGGTAAGTACTAGAATATAGCAAGGTAAGTATAATGCAATGTAAGTATATAGTAAGGTAAGTATTTAGCAAGGTAAGTACTAGAATATAGCAATGTAAGTATATAGTAAGGTAAGTATTTAGCAAGGTAAGTACTAGAATATAGCAAGGTAAGTACTAGAATATAGCAAGGTAAGTATAATGCAATGTAAGTATATAGTAAGGTAAGTATTTAGCAAGGTAAGTACTAGAATATAGCAATGTAAGTATATAGTAAGGTAAGTATTTAGCAAGGTAAGTACTAGAATATAGCAATGTAAGTATATAGTAAGGTAAGTATTAAGCGAGGTAAGTACTAGAATATAGCAATGTAAGTATATAGTAAGGTAAGTATTAAGCGAGGTAAGTACTAGAATATAGCAATGTAAGTATATAGTTAGGTAAGTATTTAGCAAGGTAAGTACTAGAATATAGCAATGTTAGTATATAGTAAGGTAAGTATTAAGCGAGGTAAGTACTAGAATATAGCAATGTAAGTATATAGTAAGGTAAGTATTAAGCGAGGTAAGTACTAGAATATAGCAATGTAAGTATATAGTAAGGTAAGTATTTAGCAATGTAAGTATATACTAATGTAAGTATATATTAATGTAAGTATATAGCAAGGTAAGTATAATTATACCAATGTAAGTATATACCAATGTAAGTATATAGCGAGGTAAGGCCATTTTAAATTCGATTTATGTTTACCATCCACGGGCGGGTAGGTTTTGAGCTGATAAAGGAAATAACATTTTTCCACTATATATTTTGCTTGAAAAAAATGTGAAATTTCTATAATTCTACCTGTGTGCTGCATATATGCATTGTATTTACATTCATTGTGATGATTCGGTCAAGGGATCAGACATTTATGTGAATGCAAGTTGTCCTGACTATTTGTTGTCATAAAGCGTGGATAATATTCGTTACGATTGCATAAATATAACGGAACTTATTTTTAGCGAATTACGTGTGTCTCCACTCGTGGAGCTTCTGCACAAATTACTTCTGTGTTTATCCAACTTTGGGATGTAAACAAAAGCATCCAAGATTATTCTACAGAATATTTTATGCTGAATTGTCATTTTATTACAAAATTAAGGGGCGTAGCCAGCAATATGAACGTGCCCACCATTGTTGCATGAATTTTGTGCCTAACATAAATTTCTTTAGAATTTAAATACAAATACAGCCCAAATGGCTTTAAAAGTAAGAATGAATTCTTACAATGATGGGGACTCTCGAGCGCATGCAACCATTAACTGCGCCCCTGAAATTGCATTGATCAATATGGGATGACGTCATTTACGGATTTAAGACGTCACAAAGTAGCATAATATTTTGCAAGTTGTTTGTCATAGAACTATTTAGTTATAATTTACATGTAGTTAGCCTGGTCAGACTGCAGGCAGTTAAAATATCAATAGATTGGTTTCCACAGTAGGCCCTATTGCTATTCAAGTTCGCCTAGGTCTTAACAGATCATCCAAGCTAGGCAGTAAGGATCAACGATTGAACCAAGTGAATGCTGTTTGACTATTAAGTGGCACAATTATATTGAACTCAAATGCGTCGGGTAGATGTAGTGCCAGCCAGCAGCCAGGTATAGTCAGTGTTAACCAGTGCCTTTACACTGAGCATTGCTACAGGCGAAAAAGTCGGCAATATTTTGACCGGTGTATTTTAGACTTTAAACTCAACGCATTAGTTTCACAGCCCCTTATCAATCTAATGTGTGTTACGTTTTTATTAAGCATGAAGAGAAATAACTGAATATGTTTTCATTATTGTTAGCTATTTATTATAATATATCTCTCTTTATATTTTTCTTCTATCACAATTTGGCCAAGTCACTTCAGGTTATGGTGCATACTGAAGTGAGTCATTATTGTGGATTGTGATGGAAACACAGAATGTGTAGATATGACATCATGGAGAATAGAATCTATGAAATTGAAGGAAATTAGGGCGTATAATTTTATTTCTTTTTATGACTGGAGTCGGTTGTATATTTTGTGTATCCTGAATTGTTGGCTGAAATAGAGCCTTGGCCTGTGAACATTAACTCATTTACACTTGTATTTAATAATGATAAATTTGATAAATATACGCACATACGTCATTGAATGGCTGTTTGCGACAATTTATTGACCATGCATTAATAGACAGCAGGAATAATTAACAAACCTATTTTCCTGCATCTGAGTTTGTTAAATTGTATACTGTGATGTTCGTGATCGTAATTCAAAAATCTAACGCCATCATGTTTATTATAATTTGGAGATATGAATGTGGAGATATGACATCATGGATGATAGAATCTATGAAATTGAAGGATAGGGCGTAGAATTTTATTTCTTTTTATGACTGGAGTCGGTTGCATATTTTGTGTATCCTGAATTGTTGGCTGAAATAGAGCCTTGACCTGTGCAGATTAACTCGGGCGGTATTTACACTTGTATTTAAGATTGATAAATTTGAAAAATATACACACAAACGTCATTGAATGGCTGTTTGCGACAATTTATCGACCATGCAGGAATAATTAACAAACCTATTTTCCTGCATCTGAGTTTGTTAAATTGTACGAGGGCCGCAACAAGTTGAAATTGTGTATGTGAATTAAGAAGTAGTGTGAAAGTATTCCTATACGTTTTCATCGATATCGGTCAGCTAGTTATCCAGCAATATCGATAGTCCGGGTATTAAATGAACGACCCTCGTATACTGTGATGTTCGTGATCGTAAATCAAAAATCTAACGCCATCATGTTTGTTATAATTTTCATTGTATTCTGTATCTGTTTCTAACCACATAGTTCCTGTTATGCTTGCAAATGTAGTTAACAAGTGTCTTGCCTGTTTGGATATTTTGGCAGTGTTATAGAATGGCAATGGTAGAAATTGTAATTCCACGCCATATGCTATAAAATATAAGTTAAAAGTTGAATGCTGTGATTATCCGACACCACTTTTTTTTTCTAGGAATGTCACGAATGTGTGTAATCACAATCCTTAGGAAATGGGTTAAAGTACTTCTTGTGTGCTGCATCATGATTCATGTATAAGCCGACAGGAAGCAGTGTGGATTGTTTGAGGGCGTGTATGTACATGAAGTGTGGATATCTTTGTTGCTGCATCATGATTCATGTATAAGCCAACAGGAAGCAGTGTGGATTGTTTGAGGGCGTGTTTGTATCTTGAATCAGTCAGGAGATTTATCATTATCAGGTAGAAGTAACAGTTTAGTGAACCATGTGGTCTTTTTACTTTACCTATTAATTCGGAATTGTGATATGAGTGTCAAAAAAGTCTTTAAATGGAAGTTTTACTCAGAATGTTGTCGAGTACAATCAGAGTTAATTTTAGGTATATGATGGTTTGCAAGATGTTGGAACCAAGATGTGAGTAGGAGGTCAAAGATTAATTAAAGATGTTTTGGTGGTGAAATCATCTACTCTTATAATTGTGTGTATGGGACAGGTGTATATTTAGCTCACCTGCCACAAATTGGCAAGGTGAGCTTTTATGATTGTTTTTTGTCCATCGTTCAACTTGCAGCTGTCAATGAGGCCTAGGTCCTAATTTATATAACTCTTAATACCCAATCACTGCACTGAATTGGTGGTCACTGACCTGTTCACTAAATTCTAATTTAGGATAGCTTGAAGCAATTCTCATAGTTGCATATTTCATTAGTAGAGGTTATTGCCCTTTATGTCTTGGTAAAACCTCAAGTTGCTTGTTCCTGCAAGTGGAGTTATATTTAATTATACCCCCCGCACAACAAGTTGTAAGTAGGGGTATACTGGATTCAGCTTGTCAGTCGGTCAGCCAGCCAGCCAGTTGTCGCCCTTTGTGTGCTGGTGTCACCTCATGTTGCGTGTACTTGCAGGTTTTTGCGTGTTGCGTTCAGACATACTGTGTCTCATGTTACAAAGTATAGATCTTATCTATACAGGCCGAGGTTGTCTCCCTTGGTGTACAGGAAACGCCTCATGTTGCGTTTTTGCGTCTATAATATGTATTCAGATTCAGTAAAAATGAGCTGGCTGTACAGTCAACATCAACACAGCAGGAGGTATCAGGTAAATCAAGACTACAATATCTTAAAACTACAGGACCCATTGTTATGTTGTTTTTTGCACTATAGAGGCTTTCTGATCAAGATAGACATTGCATGAAAGATCCTCTGTATATTTACTAATAGTATTGATCTGAGTGAGTTACAAAGAAGACTTGTGTGACTGGTTTTATTTCGGAAAAATTGTAGGGAATGAAAACAGCGTACAATTTTTGAAAAATAAAAGTAAAAATTGAAGAGGCTCATCCAATTAACTTGAGTGTGAAGTTTAATTGAAATCTGCTCATTTGTTTCAGGAGTAGTTTGTTTATCTGGCAAGGCAGAGGAATTGATCGGGTGCCCTGAAGACAAGTGCTTGAATTTGGCAGTCAAGCCAGATAAATACATTAAGACATATGTATGTTGTTTCAGATGCTGAAACACCAGTGAAAGAATCAACCATCGTGAAGGGCAAGACTACTCATACTCCTTGCCTTGATGGCATATCAAAACAGCAAAGTATGATATAATTATCTTATTGTTAATTTATACGCCCTGATAAGAAGTATATGGTGGCTATATTGATGTCATCCTTGGGTCTGTTGGTTCTTCAACGTGTGGTCGGTTGGTTATTTGGTCTGCATATTTGTCTGCACTTTTTAGCTCACCTGTCACAAAGTGACAGATTTCGTGTCAGAATGAGCTATTGTGATCACTCTTCGTCCATCGTATGTCCGTCTGTTTACAATTGGCTTGTGTAGACACTAGAGGTCACAATTTTGGCCTAATCTTTATGAAACATGGTCACAATGATCATCTCAGTAACAAAGTCTAGGTCTACTTCGATACTGGGTCATCCGGTGTCAAAAACTAGGTCACTAGTTCAAATCATAGAAAGACCTTGTGTAGTCAGTAGAGGTCACAATTTTGGCCAAATCTTTATGAAACTTGGTCATAATAATCATTTGAACAAAATATAAAGTGTGTCATGTTGGGTCAAATTTAATACAAAAAATGGCCAAATCTTCATGAAACATGGCCAGAATGTTTGTCTCTATGAAATCTAGGTAAAGTTCTTAACTGGGCCCTGTGGGGTCAAGAAAAAAACAAGAACTTTTTAATAGCAATATCTACCAACAACAACCCCTGTATAACATTAGCCTGTTAATAACAGCCTCTGCACAACAATTTTTTACAACAACATATGTACAGCAACCTCTCTTCAACAACCTCTGTACAACAACCTCTATACAACAGCCTCTCTACAACAACCTCTGTACAACAACCTCTACAACAGCCTCTGTACAACAACCTATGTACAACAACCTATGTACAATAACATCTGTATAACAACCTCTATACAACAGCCTCTCTACAACAACCTATGTACAACAACCTCTCTACAACAGCCTCTGTACTACAGCCTCTGTACAACAACCTCTCTACAACGACCTCTCTACAACAGCCTCTATACAACAACCTATGTACAACAACCTCTCTACAACAACCTATGTCCTACAGCCTCTGTACAATAACCTCTCTACAACAACCTATGTACTACAGCCTCTGTACAATAACCTCTGTACAACAACCTCTCCACAACAACCTCTCTACAACAACCTCTCTACAACAACCTATGTCCTACAGCCTCTGTACAACAACCTCTCTACAACAACCTCTCTACTACAGCCTCTGTACAACAACCTCTCTACAACAACCTATGTACTACAGCCTCTGTACAATAACCTCTCTACAACAACCTATGTACTACAGCCTCTGTACAATAACCTCTCTACAACAACCTATGTACTACAGCCTCTCTACAACAACCTCTCTACATCAACCTCTGTACTACAGCCTCTGTACAATAACCTCTCTACAACAACCTATGTACTATAGCCTCTGTACAACAGCCTCTCTATAACAACCTCTCTACAACAACCTCAGTACTACAGCCTCTGTACAATAACCTCTCTACAACAACATCTGTACTACAGCCTCTGTACAACAAACTTCTACAACAACATCTGTACAACAAACTCTGTACAATGACCTCTACAACAACCTATGTACAACAACCTCTCTACAACAGCCTCTGTACAACAACCTATGTACTACAGCCTCTGTACAATAACCTCTCTACAACAACCTCTGTACAAACAACCTTCTACAACAACCTCTGTACAACAAACTATGTACAATAACGTCTCTTCAACAATCTCTGTACAACAGCCTCTGTACAACAACTTATATACTTTATCCTCTGTACAACAACCTCTTTACAACAGCCTCTGTACAACAACCTCTCTACAACAGCCTCTGCACAACAACCTTTGTACAACAACCTCTCTACAACAGCCTCTGTACAATAACCTCTCTAGAACAGCCTCTGTACAACAACCTCTCTACAACAGCCTCTGTACAACAACCTATGTACAACAGCCTCTTTACAACAACTTCTGTACAACAACCTCTCTGCAACAACCTTTGTACTACAGCCTCTGTACAACAACTTCTACAACAACCTATGTTCAACAGCCTCTGTACAACAACATATGTACAACAATCTGTGTACAACAGCATCTGTACAACAACATCTGTACAACAACCACCGTACAACAACCTCTGTACAACAACTTCTGTACAACAATCTGTGTACAACAGCCTCTGTACAACAACATCTGTACAACAACCTCTGTACAATAACTTCTGTACAACAACCTGTGTACAACAACCTCTGTACAACAATATCTATACTTGCGCTGACAAGCGACCCTTGAATGTTGAGCTTACGTGTTTGCTCATTGTGGCTACAGTAACCCTGTTGAAAGACTCGTACCCCTGTGTTGATGTTCTGGAGCTGACACTGTAAACGGCTGCTTCACTCAATCTCATCTGCAATAAACCATCCATTAGCTTCTACTTTGTTCATTCATTTGCACTAAGGACATCAGATTTGTACCACCAGCACCTAATTCCCACACCAGAACAGACAAGTGAATCTCTGGGACAGAAACTGCAGTTTCCCGCATAGCATTCAATGGTGGCTGCTCGAATAGTGGGTAACTTTTTCATCATTCTATTAGTGTTATCACCTTTGCCCACTCGAGCAAGTTCACCAATCACAGCGCTGCAATGCAGTTTCACGTCTCTGGCCAGGACAGCTTGTGATGCTTGTCTGTCCTTTTTTGTGGTGAGTGGAATCATGGTGCTTGAGAACTGGGTATTTTTTCTCCTGTCTAGTCGCAAGGTGGTTGAGGTCTGCTTGTCATGTAACGTTGTAGTCCATGTTGTGGGCTGCGTAATAGTCCTTCATTCCAAGGTAAGCCCTTGCGTCACCGTCAGTCGTTAATGTGCAGACGACATATCTGTCAGAGGATAAATCCTCCGCTATTTTGTAGTCCATCTTCCGTTCCAAGTGTGGCATGAGGTACGGCATATCGGCAGTGCAGCCGTCATGACATCCAGGACAGTTAATTGACATCTAGGCCCTGGTTCCTCATGTCCGCTCTATCTCACACAGCTTATTCTCAATAGCTGTGGCAATGATGTATTTGTTGGTAGTGTGATTTTCCATGGCCACAGCATATGTTGAGAGGAGCTCAGGCCAGGTTTGTATGACAAAGTCATGCAGGGTCGATTGTACCTAGCGTCTGTAGACAGATCTAGCTGTGAAACTACCTTCGCACCCTGCTGTCTGTTGTGAATCTTGCTTATTGAGGCTGGTGATGCTATCAATGACTTCCTTTGTAAGGTTCTGCAGACTGCAAATGGCTTGAAGAAAGAAAAGGTTAGTCTAGCTGTGTGAACAGACACTGTGCTGTAGAATTTGCCATCAGTGTATGGAGAAGAGCCACGGCCAGGTTAGTGTTGATCACAGCTCTTGTCGTGCCCGCGATCTCTGTGTAAGTTTTCATTTCTGGTGAGATAAATCTACAGACGGTACATTTGAATTGCAATTTACTTCCTAAACCATACTTGGTTTCTTTATCTATGTTCCAATTCACTCTTGTGCACTTTGTTTTACAGTGTTCAGCTGCAAGAGTGTCAAGTAAATCCAGTAACTTTCGCATGCTGATTATACAATTGCCTGGGTTGTCATTTACTTCATTTTTTCAGGTCGCGGCCACAAGTCATATCCTTCCTTGTGGATCCCAGTGAATATAGGAGGCTCATCATGTACAAGTTGCGGTCCTGTCTCGAACTGACCCCCATGTGCTTGTTGATCCGAAGGTACACACTTTCTCTTTCCTTAACCATAGGTGTTACCAGGTTTAAAGAAGCAGTTTGCCGCCTTGCGCTATCTGTCGCCTTTTGGCATTATGTTTGATTGGTTAGTTATAGTACGGAGACAAGTGAACTGAACCACTGACTTTTGTACAATGCTAGAATGCTGGCATCCATACTGTATATCAACCATACTGTTCTTGATAAGCCTCTCAACAGTGACAATTTTAAGCAGGATCTTTCAAGGGAGATTAGCCATTCTGCTTGCTTAGTCTGTTTGCATAGTCTGTCTGCTAGCTTAATCTGTTTACAGTACACTGGCAGGTATTTGTTGTGATCACATGGTGGTTAGAGGTGTTCCAGGAAGTCTTTTAAAGAATTATGGTTAACAAAAATTACATTTTGCTTTATTATGTAGACATAATGAGAGTAAATGATAGGCTGAAGGGTGTCATTTTATGAAAAAACACACAATTTCCAGAGTTATCTCCCCTTAATACTAGTTTTTGATGTCTGCTGTGATTGTCTTTATATATTGCAAGAAAAATTTCAACAAAATCCATTGGGTCCTACCAAGTAAATATTAATGTTTAGCTGTGGCATGTAGAATGGCTCAGAAAGACATAATAACAGGCCTTTATACCGCTGACCAGTTCCATTAGCAGAAATGATTTTTCTAGAAACGGGTCATACTGAATATGATTTAAAAGAGTAGAACTTTGTTTTAAACGTAATGTTGTCTGCTGAACACACAGGAACCAGCTCAAACTCATACAAGTGCGTCACACCGGTGAAAGTACTTCCGGGTGGTAGTATACTAAAATAGTTCCTATCAAAACTTTAATTCTGTTCTGTTCAAGTACTGTTTGACTGTGGGAACTGTGGATTGTTGACTAAAATTCCTGTATTTAGTTCAAATATGGACTTTCTGTCAATAGCTAACGGTGTCACACCTGTCGAAAGTACTTCCGGGTCGTAGTATGCTAAAATAGTTCCTACCAAAATGTTGATTCTGTTCTGTTCCAGTAGTGTTTTAAAGTGGAAAGTGTGAATTGTTGACCACAGTTTATGTATGTATTTCAAATATGGACTGCCTGTCAACACTTAACAGTGTTTAATTGATATTTTTCAGGATTACTAGGCATTGGCAGAAGACTAGAAATGTGTGGGTGCTTCGGCCGAATCAGCTGTTGTGTATTGAAAAGTAACAAAGTGTAACCAGAAGACTTGAAATAGCACGAAAAGTAAACGTTCAACATGCCATTTTCTATGGCTCATTTGGAATGACAGTGAGTGCATTTTATGTAAACGGCAACAGAAAATCATTCGGAATGTCAGTGTAACCCAGTGAGAGATGCGAAATTTAGTCATTTTACATAGACTCGAATGGGAGAAATTACACCGGTGGGACACCTTTATCAAAACTTTTTGAAGTTCAATATTTCATCAACCATTTGTAATACATCAACGAAACTTGGTATGCAAGCTGCCATGGACCATAAAAACTAGTGGCTAAAAGGAAATTGTTCAGGTTTGAGCAATTTTGAATTTATTAAAATTTTAGAAAAAACTTAGTCAATTTCTGTTAAAATTGCATATTAGAGTTACTTCCCCTGGATCATGAACTTTTAACAAGTCAAATTTAGTGGACCAAACTTAATTTTTGTTTGTCTGTGCATGTGTGTTTGATGATTTACTTTAGAACACAATAGTAAGACCACCCATGTGACCCTAAAAACTGGTCTTATTACTGAGTTGGTCTTAATATTGAGGTTCAATTCAGCGCAAAACATATAATATTATTAAGATGGTATTATTATTGATTGATGTGGTCTTGTTCTTGAGGTGGGCTTATTACTGAGGTGATATTTTGATGAGGTAGTACTGTATTATTTAATTGCTTTTAAAACACTTGTATAAATGCTATGATTTTGGCACATCAAACAATTCCAGGCCGTGATTGAACGCTGCTGGTTGGTACCTAGAGTGTTTGTGACTGTTTTATTGTGACTGATTACTTGCTGTATTCGGACTGAAGGTTTTGTACCTTTAATAAGACTAGATTTTATACCATTGAGCTTTCCGTTTCGGCCGGCGTCAGGCCATCATCAGACATTCTGCCATGAATGTGACGGAGCTCGTTCCAACTGTATGTATTGTTGATACACTCCGCCGTGATTGCCAGGAAACACTACATCCTCTAAGTATTGAGTCCTGGGGATGCATACACATGCTTGATATCGTCTAGCTGGCCTTTTCAATATTCATCCTCATTCCCAGGTTGACTGCCCCTCTTTGTATGGTAATCAAATTCCATCGCAGCTTTATTGCGTTGGCGCCGAGTTTTGAAACCGATTGTCATCTGCACTTTCTTGTGTTGCTGACTTCTTTGGGAAGATTGCCTCAAGTGCTTCATGGCTTCGGGTGACAGAACTTCACCAGTTAGACTGGTCACTTTGGTCAGAACAGAATGCTCCAGAGAGTTATTTAGTTGCAGGGTTTTTGAAGCCAGACGACCAGCGAAATTTTTCGAGTTGTTAATATCCTTAGGCAGTGACGATAGCGTCACCCTGTTGAATGCCTCGCATTTTTGTGTTGTAGTACCTTTGGCTACACTCGACACTGCAAACTCGCTCAGCCTGATCTCAATTATTGTCGATAACAGCTGACTTTCATTCTCTGTTAATTGTAGGTGATGTATCCCATGTGTTGGCAGGTATTTGGATTTGTACCACCATGTTCCAGTGGTAAGCGATGTAACTGTTTGGTAATGTCTTGGCTGGAAAGTATACGCAGCTTGGCAATCACGCTGCTGCATCGTGACTAGATGTCTTTAGCCATGGCTCCCATGGCACGTTGTCTATCCTCTGCTGTCAGTTTCGTGCCTCCAAACAGGGTCGAACTTTGGGAACTTCTGGTTTTTCTCACTTGCCTACTTCCAAGATGGTTTGGGTCCACTTGTCGAGTCACTCGCCTAGCATTCCCCAATGCTTTGTAGAAGTTGTTCATGCCATGATATGCCCTGGCATCCCCATCTGTGGTCAGAGTTTTGACGAATATACTGTCATCCTGCCAAAGCTGATCTGCTATGCTATATGCCTCTTTCTCTCTGAGTGAGGCTGCATATATGGTATTGTGGCTGTGCAACCAGCATGACCACCTGGACATGTGATGCTGAATCCCTTGTTCTGCAAATACGCACCCGTCCAGCATAGTTTGTTTTCAACGGCCAGTCCAACGATATATTTGTATGTGGTGTGATTCTTGATGGCTACCCCATATGCCTGAGACGCAGCCTGTCCAGGCTTGTACGAGGACACCATCCTGGTGGCGTTGTAGCGAGCGTCAAAAGACAAGTCCAATTGACGAGAATTATCTGCACCCTTGTCCATGTTATGCTCGACAACTTGTCCAAGCTTTTTGGCCATATCTTTCTCGTTCAGCTTGACCATGTTATCACTGGCCTTATTAGACAGTGCCTGCAGATGGCTTGGGGCTATTGGTGGTATGTCAATTGATGCGAACAGCAGATTCACCTTTTCTATCCCAATTGACATGTCTTGCAGAGCTGAAGCCAGCATCAAGTTTACAGCAGCCCCTTTCTTGTCTCTGGTCTGCTTGAAAGTTTCCAGTTTACTTGAGTGATACTGACAGTTCCTGCACCCAAACCGCAGCACAGCTCCAAGTGCTAACTTTCTCTCTGATTTCAGTTGTATGGCTATATGCTTACGACGTGTGACATTGTGCTCCTGGTACACAGTATTCATGATTGTGATGAGACTATCTAAGTTTTATACTCTATTTCCTTTAGGTGATTCATTATCCGTTGTTGTTGTGCTCGTATCATCTTTGCGTGTACGAAGTATTCTATTTGATCCCTCAGTTTGTTGTTGTTGTTGTTGCTGCTGTCCCAGTTGAAGCCCTGTATCCTTACACCATGTTGACATCTTCTGAAACTGTCCCCCAGCTAAGCGTCTCTTCACCTGTCCCTGAACCATGATGAATGTTATGCTCAAATTGCTTTGTTTGGTGACGTCATGCCGTCATAACATTAAAAACATTTGGCGTACAAAGCATGACGTCATCAAACAATTTGGCGTAAAATATTAATAATATCAAAAGCATAGCATTTGTAGCCATTTGTAGCTGTGCATATATATTTGTTTATTATTTTTAATCCATCAAATTGACAGTTATTTATTAGAAAATTCCATTTTAATGAGTAAGAAATAAAAAATAATAGAGTTTTTTTACCAATTTTGGGCATGAAATGGTAACCATGGTTTCAAATCACGCACAACACCATTCATTTTGCATAGAAAATTACTAGGACATTGCCCGGTCATGTCACAGTTTAGTGTTTAGAGATCCATTCTGTAGTTTCTGTAATATTGCAATTTTAGAAAAGCATATCCGTATCATGAAATTCTCAATTCTGAGCAAAATTGTTGGAGGGGTGGGTACCATGCTTAAAATTCTGTCACATTGTTGTGAGGGGTTAAATGGGAAAACCGGTTGCAGAACATTTGCCGCAATATTCTAAATAACTAGCATGGAAGTGAACCAGTCAGTAAATTTTCAAATTTAAAGCTATTTTGGTGTCACACCTGTCGAAAGTACTTCCAGGTCGTAGTATGCTAAAATAGTTCCTACCAAAATGTTGATTCTGTTCTGTTCCAGTAGTGTTTTAAAGTGGAAAGTGTGAATCGTTGACCACAGTTTATGTATGTATTTCAAATATGGACTGCCTGTCAACAGTTAACAGTGTTTAATTGATATTTTTCAGGATTGCTAGGCATTGGCAGAGGACTAGAAATGTATGGGTGCTTCGGCTGAATCAGCTGTTGTGTATTGAAAAATAACAAAGCGTAACCGGAAGACTTGAAATAGCACGAAAAGTAAATGTTCAACATGCCAATTTCTATGGCTCATTTGGAATGACAGTGAGTGCATTTTATGGAAACGGCAACAGAAAATCATTCTGAATGTCAATGTAACCCAGTGAGAGATGCGAAATTGAGTCATTTTACATAGACTTGAATGGGAGAAATTACACCGATGGGACAGTCTTTAATTCATCTTTTTCAGGATTACTACACCCTGACTGAGGGCTGGAAATGTGTTGATGCTTCGGCCAAGTCAGCTGTTGTGTATTGGAAAATAGCATAGTCTACCTGGGAGACTTGAAATAGCAGGAAACCATCACTATCAACCTCATTTTGGAGGACAGTGTAGTATGTATTCTATGGAAACGGCCACAGGAAATCATTCGGATACTGTATAGCGGGTATATTTCACGGGGGTTTAATTTTCGCTATATTCGCGGTCAACATCGATAGCGTGAAATCTAAACCCCGTGAACTATTCACCTCGTAAATATACAAAGTTTACCAAGGGAGACAATTCATGATTAAAAAGCAACGTTGACCCAATGACTTTGCAAGAAGTATGTCGGTTGAGTAAGACTTTGACTTATAATAAATTACAAAATATAATTCGAAATTTATCAAAGATATTTGTAAAACGTGTGTAAACTCTTTGCAAGTGTATCATACGTACATCATGTTTTCTCAACGTTAAAAGGTGTTAATTATAAGCAGGTGCATCAAACTTGTTAAATTTAACGATTTTGTTTGCAAAACGTGTAAATGTTTGCCGAAAAAGATTGTGTTGGGGTACATTTTCTAATGATAGTCAACTAGGCCATCGAACAAACCGTTCATAATAACAGTCGAAACGCAACGAGCTATTTATGAACCAAAAAATAGGCTTTCTGTGTAATTTGTAAATCCCGTAAATCGTTTATAAATCATCAAAGTTGGAAGAACAGAAGCACACGCCGTTACATTTTATACCGGTGGGGGCATAAATTAATCATGGACAGGGGTTTAAATAGTCTTATAAGTACGGCTGACTTCTTATTAGACTCTGCATACCAAAGAGTTTCCATGTGCGCCCCAACAAAATCAAACGCTTTAAATAACTCAGACGCAGCATGAGTACATATTGTGTTGAGAAAATGACGTAATATATTCCGGCATATCTGAAGCGTTGATTTGATTTTGCGTGTTCGAAAAATAATAACATAGCGTATTGTCAGTTCTAAATTGTCGTACTTGTTTAATTAATTTGGACTATGCTAGAAATATGGGACTTGTGACAACGTATGTATGTTCGCAATTAATCAACACTTAATGAACCATTGAATTGTCATTACGCCCGGTTTTCTTACGATATTGCATGTGCGTTTTAAGTTTTATAAATTGCCGTGTTCAGCAATCAATTTCCGCTTATTTCATTTTGCAAGGTGTAACTTACTTAAGATTGACCTCCTATTTCATTTTTACCAACAAGGTTTTAAATTCGCGGTCGAGGTCGTTTGCGCGAAATCAAGACACCGTGAATTCAAAAGGATCCAGAAAACGCGAATAATGGACCCCGTGAAATATACCCGCTATACAGTAATCAGTGTGACTCAGGGAGTGACATGAAATTGAGTTACTTTGCTTAGAAATGATAGTAGAAAATTTTACAAGACCCTGGTTGGACAAGCCTGTCATATGAATTTCCACACCCCTTGAGACATGCCTTAATTTATTTTGTTATTGATAATGTTTAGATGCACTTTGCTATTATAATTGATGTATTACTTAGTCATGTTGCTTCCAAACTTGTCATGTATTACATTATTATTATCCAAAGTGTATACATATATTAATATTGTTCAAAATCTGGCAACAAGGAGTTGGATGGAATCCAGTGATACCCCTGCATGATGCAGTTAATTCTCCATGTATAAGTAGATTGTCCTTGAACAGACAACTCAAATGCATGGAGGGGGACCAGAAAGCGTGGACATTTTATTAGATATTTTTATTACAAATACAGCTACGTGGGGTGATCAAAAAGAAATGAGACGAATTCTATAATTTGTAAAGTGTACATGTTTTAACCATAAAACTATCATATTCATTTAGGTGCATTTAATGCCAATACGTTCGTGTAAAATATAATTTTCTATTATAAGTAGTGATTTATTAATAGAACGTTAAATATAACATGTCGCGCTATGTCGCCGCACATCAAAACATCGTCCGTTTTCGCCGTATGATATGGAAATATATATGACTAATATTTTTTTAAGTGTTCCTCCAACATTTGTTAAATTATCTGGACATTATGTCAAAACATTGAATAACCGTGGATTAAAGCGGTTTTGTTGTATGTTTGTCGATGGGGGTCAAGGTCACCGTTACTAAAAATAGAAGAAATCATTTATGCTCATATTTTTGTTTCTGATGGATAACTAAAATTTGGGATGAGATATCACTATGAAACCTGCTATGTAGGTAGTTTGTCTGCAGACGGCACTATCAATGGGAAGTGGGGCCATTGGGGGATAAGGTCATGATTACTAAAAATAGAAAAAAGCATTTATGCTCATTTTTTTCTGAGGATTGAGATAACATGGTGAAACTTGCTAGCTTTGTAGGAGGCTTGTGTGAAGAGTCACTTGGTATTGAAAGTGGGGGTAAAGGTCACCGTTACTAAAAATAGAGAAAACATTTTCACTCAATAACTCTTGTAAGAAATGAGATATATTATTGTGAAATTTGCAGTTTATATAGGTTATTGAAGACGTCACTTGCAATTGACGGTGGGCTAAAGGGGGTCAATGTCACAGTTACTTTAAATAGATAAATTGTTTTTACTCTGTAACATTAGTTAAGAATTCGATATCTTGATGAATATTGCTATGTAGGTAGTAGCTTTTGTGAAGACAACAATTGGGATTGAAAGTGGGACTGGTTAACCTGGTTACCGTGTAGTGTGACTGCTTCTTGTTGACTACGTTTATTTTGTGTGTAATAAATTTGGATATAGTAAAAAATCTTTTGTGCATCTCAAACATTTCTCTTGGGACTGAAACCAATAGTGGGGTGACAATCAGCTCAAAAGTGGCTTATTTAAGGAGTAGGTGACAACTCAAGTAGAACAAGCAATGTTATATACCAAAATGTTCGCCTATGTCTGTACTATATGGAACTGCCGGCATAAATTGTCAACGTGTGGTGCGGACACGGAAATCCAAGATGGCGTCCAAGATGGCCGCCATAATTTACACATACACTTAAAATTCTATGTTCTCATGCAATATTTTTATTTATGTATGTAGTCACAAATATTTACTTGGATATTATTCATTTGATAACATACATCAAATGGACATACAAGACTGACCACTTTGAGGTCAAGGTCGTGGTCATTTCAAGGTCAAATTACGAAAAAAAGCTGAAAAAATGATGTTTCCTCACTTGTTTTCTTGTTTTAGCTGATGTTTTATATTCAAGTTGGTATTAAAAGTGATAAAAGTGTTGGTAAGCACATATTCTCTTATTATTAGTTCAATTTTCAGTTCAAAATATTGAAACTTTGTCAAAACTGACATTATTATGCATGTACATGTCGGCCGAGATGGCATTCTTAGATTGCTGATTCCCTATTTAAAATTTTAGTATTCAACTATTGACAGTATTATTTCTAATGGTATGATTAAATGTTTGTCTAAACATTATTAACTTTGTATTGTACTCCAAATGGACTTGAAAAATGACCACTCAAGGTCAAGGTCAATGTCATTTCAAGGTCAAACTACCAAAAATACCTGAAAATTTGATATTCCGTCGAAATTGTTATTATAAACGAATGCTGAACATTGTATTTTGTTTTAGATGCGATAGCAGGTATTCTAAGTGTAAATTATTTCATTAGAAGTGATATAGTTTTACTGCAAGTAGAAAATCTATTTAAATTTTGTGATGGAACATAAGCGATTCTACGTAATGTACAATATTGCAGCCGTGAATGGTTTTTCCTTGATCGTTGAATCTCTATATTTGACAGTATTATTGTTAATGGTTTGACAACATTGTTACATATTAGACAGTTATTATATAAACTAATGCACCTATCAATATTTTGCCCCAGGGTGGGGGTGGCGGGCATACAGTGGACTTTAGACAGAAAACAATTCCCAACGGACGGGATTTTGACAGACCCTTTGATTCCCGATCCCGGGAAATAGACTTTGGCTGGATTTTAGATTCTGGGATTGGGGAATTTAGACACAGCAAAAAGCAGAATTGCATTGCTGCAACCATTTAAAGATGGCAGGCCAATTAATATACCAAGCATCTCCTACTGTGGAAATTTCATCAAAACGTTTGGACATGGTTAGGTATCCCTTATGGCCGGATATGGCTGAATTTGTATTGGTTTACTACATAGGGTCTGGTATGGCTGAATTCAGTGGTTGCCTTTGTACCCCATAAACTTTTAAATGGCCATAATTGGTGGTGGTCATTACTCGAATAGGGCCAAGGATTGCTGCACTCGGTGTGGGGGGAGTACTCCGTATGGTATGGTATTGCTTTAATAAGTTAGGTGGGTACACAATAGGGCTTGGGATGGCTGAAATCTGTGAGGGTGGGAACTCTATAGGGTCTGGGATGGCTCAATCTGTGATGGTTAGCACACAATAGGGCTTGGAATGGCTGAAATCTGTGATGGTGGGTACCCAATAGGGCTTGGAATGGCTGAAATCTGTGAGGGTGGGAACTCAATAGGGCCTGGGATGGCTCAATCTGTGATTGTGAGCACACAATAGGGCTTGGGATTGCTGAAATCTGTGATGGTGGGTATCCAATAGGGCTTGGGATGGCTGAAATCTGTGAGGGTGGGTAATCAATAGGGCCTGAGATGGCTTAATATGTGATGGCAGGTACCCAATAGGGCATGGGATGGGTGAAACCTGTGAGGATGGATTTTCAATGGGCTTGGGATGGCTTAAATATGCGATGATGGGTACTCAATAGGGCTTGGGATGGCTGAAATCTGTGATGGTGGGTACCCATTAGAGCTTGGGATGGCTGAAATCTGTAAGGGTGGGTACAAAATAGGGCATGGGATGGCTGCAATCTGTGAGGATGGGTACTCAATTGGCTTGGGATGACTGAAATATCTGATGGTGGGTACACATAGGGCTTGGGATGGCCGAAATCTGTGATGATGGGTACCCAATAGAGCTTGGGATGGCTGAAATCTGTGAGGGTGGGTACTCAATAGGGCATTGGGTGGCTGAAATCTGTGAGGGAGAGTACTCAATAGGGCATTGGATGACTGCTCAGAGGTGGTGGGTACTCAATAGGGACTGGGATTGCTGAAATATGTAATGGTGCATACTCAATAGGGCCTGTGATAGCTGGAATTCATGAGGGTGGGTACTCAATGGGGCCTTGGATGACTACTCAGAGATGGTGGATACCTAATAGGCCTGGGATGACTGTACTCAGAGGTAGTGGGTACCAAATGGGGCCTGGGATCGGCTGTTCTCTGTTGTGATGGGTATCCAATAGGTCCTGGGATGGCTGTGCTCAGAGGTTGTGGGTACCAAATGAGGCATGGGTTGGCTGTTTTCTGTGATATAGGGTATTCAATAGGGCCTGTGGTGGCTGTACTCAAGGTGGTGGGTACCAAATGGAACCTGTGATGGCTGTTGTCTGTGGTTGTGGGTTTCCAATAGGGCCTAGGACGGCTGTATTGAGTGGTGTCGAGTACTCCATAAGACCTGGTAAGACTGTAATTGGTGGTGATGGGTTCCCAAATGGGCCTGGGATGGTTGAACTCTTGGAGGTGAGAACATAAATTTGCCTGGGATGGCTGTTCTATAGGCAGTGTTAAATACCAAAAAGGGCATTGAATGGCTGTTCTCAGTAGATGCGAGTATCCTCAGGCATAGTATGGCTATACACAGTGGTTGTGAGTAGGGCATAGGGCCTATGGTGGCTGTCATTGGTGGTGGTAATTACCACATGGGATCTAGTATGGCTGTATGGCCATATTTAGTGGTGGTGAAATACCCAGTAGAGCCTTGGATGGCTGTATTGCACCTGGTATGGCTGTACTCGTTGGTCCAAGTACCCCTTAGAACATAGTATGGTAAGTACCACATAGGGTCAGGTGTGACTGTACTCAATGCTTGTTGATTGGGCCTTGGAGGTCTGTACCCTTTGGTTGTGACTTGGGTGTAGCCCATAAGACCTGGTATGGCTGTAATTCATTGGTTAAGAGCACCCCTATTGGGCATGGAAAGTTATTTATTTTGGATGAGTACCCCTTTGGGCCTTATACTACTGTGATTTGTACTAATGAGTAACCCATAGGGCCTTTACAGCTGTGCTCAGTGATTGTGAGTACCATATTGAGACTGATATGGTGGTTATTAACCAATATGGCCTTGGTTGGCTCTACTCTGTGGTTGTAAGTACGCCATTGGGCCTCAGGTATAGCTAGTGGCATTGAGAACTCGATAGGAATGGTTGTTATGGGCAGTTGTAAGAACATGACATGTACTCCATTGGTTACAGAATGTACCTGTTGGTGGTTAGAACCCATTCTGGCCTGGTATGTGATGGTGATGATTTGGTTTGACTGTACTTTGTATATACCGGTAGTACCCTTAGGACTTAGTATGACTTTAACACATAGTAGTGAGTACCCATTATGGCACGGGATGGTTGTACTTGACAGTATTATGTACCCCATATGGTCTGGGATGCCACATATAGGAGTTCAGTATAAATTATTATTTTTAATAAAAGAACTCTGATCACATCAATGATCTACAACAAAATATAATGTTCACCAAATTTCATAATAAGAAAAATTGCAATGAAAGATAAAATTTTCAGGTATTTTTGATAGTTTGACCTTGAAATGACATTGACCTTGACATTGATTGGTCATTTTTCAAGTCCATTTGGAGTACAATACAAAGTTAATAATGTTTAGACAAACATTTAATCATACCATTAGAAATAATACTGTCAATAGTTGAATACTAAAATTTTAAATAGGGAATCAGCAATCTAAGAATGCCATCTCGGCCAACATGTACATGCATAATAATGTCAGTTTTGACAAAGTTTCAATATTTTGAACTGAAAATTGAACTAATAATAAGAGAATATGTGCTTACCAACACTTTTATCACTTTTAATATCAACTTGAATATAATACATCTGCTAAAACAAGAAAACAAGTGAGGAAACATCATTTTTTCAGCTTTTTTTCGTAATTTGACCTTGAAATGACCACGACCTTGACCTCAAAGTGGTCAGTCTTGTATGTCCATTTGATGTATGTTATCAAATGAATAATATCCAAGCAAATATTTGTGACTACATACATAAATAAAAATATTGCATGAGAACATAGAATTTTAAGTGTATGTGTAAATTATGGCGGCCATCTTGGACGCCATCTTGGATTTCCGTGTCCGCACCACGCGTTGACAATTTATGCCGGCAGTTCCATATACTACAGACATAGGCGAACATTTTGGTATATAACATTGCTTGTTCTACTTGAGTTGTCACCTCAGCCCAAAAAATCACCAATTGTCACCCCACTACAAACTTTCACATAACTTATGTTATAAAAAAATTGATTGTATTCAATATTCTTTTGTACAATTATTTTCCCTTCAGTGGGGTATATGGCCGTTTGTGACTGCTTCTTGTTCATATAAGCATGTAACCATCTTATTATTGGTTTCTTAGTACAGAATTGAATATATTTTAAGATGGAAAAACTATTTTTTCAAATGCATTACGCATATTAAAATGAATGGGCCAGTGCACAAACGTTTTGATACCCCCTCGTATTTGTTATTCCAGAGATTCATTCATCTGCTGTGCATGTTGTTTGTATCCTTCTACACATTCTATAGAATCACAAATATATTTTACCACAATGAATTCTTGTTCTTTACTTATTATTTCACATCTGCCATTTTATAGCATTCTCGTTCACCAGAGTATTCTTCACCTGTGATATCACTGGCAACTTGACTAACCACTGATGTATGAGGATGTTTTATAGACATTGTGCCTATAATTACCAGTGTTTTGGTCTGAGTACGGTAGTCAGTTCTGTTTCATTTGCCAGCAAATTTCACAAACATATTTTATATGCAACGATAATGACCACCTTCCCAATGACTACAAGTATATGGTACTATTAAAAGTACCAGGAGCACCCATAGAGTACCATGCACACATATATAACATGTCTACAAGTATACGGTACTATTAAAAGTACCAGGAGCACCCATAGAGTACCATGCACACATATATAACATGTCTACAAGGTACTATTAAAAGTACCAGGAGCACCCATAGAGTACCATGCACACAGGTATAACATGTCTACAAGTATACGGTACTATAAAAAGTGCCTAGAGTACCATGCACACATACATAACATGTCTACAAGTATATGGTACTATTAGAAGTACCTGGAACACCCATGCAGTACAATTCACATGGAAAGTATGTCTACGAGTATAGGGGCACTGTTAGCAGGAGCGCCCGTAGAGGAACCATGCATAGATTTAGTATAAGAGCAAAATTAGAAGTACCAGGAACACCCCTAGAGGTACCATACATGGATATAAGTATATCTACAAGTATATGTGCAATGTTAGAAGTACCAGGAGCGCCCGTAGATGTACCATGCATAAAAACAGTAAGACTTCCAAGTATATCAGCATAATTAAAAAAGTCAAAGAGAGATAACTCAATTATAAAGATCAAAGGGAGACAAATCTCGAGTCCTGAAACTGCCAAAAAACTTTGCACAGAATTCTATTGTTCTTTTGGTCAACATTTCCGTATTTTTAATTGTCTCCCTTTGACCAGTTTGACCAGTTTTAGGTCAAAGGGAGACAATTGAAAATACGGAAAAGTTGACCAAAAGAACAATAGAATTCTGTGCAAAGTTTTTTGGCAGTTTCAGGACTCAAGATTTGTCTCCCTTTGATCTTTATAATTGAGTTATCTCTCTTTGACTTTTCCAGATTATGAGTCAGTTTATTTGTCTTTGTCTATACCTGTAAACCTACTATACATATATGTATGGTACCTCTAGGGTGTTCCTGGTATGTTGTTGCCCCTTTAGACATAGTATATATATACATATGTATGGTACCTCTATTGGTGTTCCTGGTATGTCGTTGTCCCTTGTAGACATAGTATATATATACGTATGTATGGTACCTCTATTGGTGTTCCTGGTATGATGTTGCCCCTTGTTGACATAGTATATATATATGTATGTATGGTACTTCTATGGGTGTTCCTGGTATGTCGTTGCCCCTCTACTTGAAGACTACTATATCTTTTTTATGATGCATGTGACCTCTACAGAGCACCTGGTACTTCTGTGCTCCTATAATGATTGACTTACTACATCCATACACACAGTGTATAAACAAGTCTACTTCCGGTTATTGCAATAATGAGTACATGTTGAATTGCATAGTCTTGCAATAAGTCGTACAGTGATGGGAAATTACTGGATGTTTCAATCACAATAAGTCATACAAGTTGAATTGTATAGTATCCCAGTAAGTTGTACAGTGATTTGGTTTATATGCGGTGATACATGTTACTCTTCCGTGCCCCTGATAATTCTGTGCTCCTTTCCTTGCAGTCATACTGTAGATCTATGTAAGTAAGTAAGTAAGTAAGTAAGTAAAGACTTTATTTAACGAGGCTACACCTCAATGGGTTCTTCTCATATTAGATATTCTTAAGTCAGATTCATATTGCTGAATTATATAAAACTTACTTCTGTGCTGGACGATGAGAATACAGTACAACCTATGTACAGCAACACCCTTTCAGTGCTGCAAATATTGGTCAATGTTTAGACGTTGTTACTCTACAGAGGTTAAATTTATAGTAAATAGTGATTTAGGGGAATTTTGAAGGTTGTTGCTCTACCGAGGGCTACAGTTGAGAGGGTGTACTGCAATTTATCAACTGATTACATTTTCACATCCATTTAATTGTTTTATACAATCAATACATGCAAGTGGAACATTGGTTGCCATTCTGATCACTCTTTAGGGAAACCCCTAACACATGGGGAGGTAACATCATGGATTCTGTAAAATATTTGTAAATTTGACAGTGCATTAAAATGCATCGGCACAGACAATGGTAGATGTGACCAAAGGTCTCTAAGTTCACAGTGGTAGATGTGTTGGCCATCAAACGTGTCTCCATGAAGGTAACTGTTTGACTGTATCAAATCCTGATGTACATTTAGAGTGCTTCCTCTTTGGTGTTTGACTGAACAGAAAAGTTGTTATAATGACAACAGAAATCATTTTTACATAAAACTATAAATGTCTATTTTTCACTTTTTATTTAAAATGTTTAATCATATCAAAGTAAAAATATACCTTAATGAACATAACATGCCTAAGCAGTTCAAGCATAAAAGTATAAATGTACACGGAAGTTTAGATCTAACAGTAAAAATGATCAAAAACTAAACCAGAGGATCATAGATCCTGGGGCGCTCACCTGCTAAACATGGCCAAACTTTGAACTTGACCTTAAGGTCATCAAGATAAACATTTTGACCAAACTTGATGAACGTTAAAGCAAAACTAGGGCCCCCAGAGTGTTAAAAAGGTTTTGCTATTATTTGACATATTGACCCTAGTTTTTTACCCACATGACCCAATTTCAAACGTGACGTCATCAAGATAAACATTTTGACCAAAGTTGATCAAGATTAAAGCAAACATATGGCTTCAAGAGTGTTAATAAGGTTTTTCTATTATTTGACCTAGTTTTTGACCCCACATGAACCAACTTCAAACTTGACCTTAAGGTCATCAAGATACACATTTTGACCAAACTTCTTGAAGATTGAAGCAAAAATGTGTCCTCCAGAGTGTTAACAAGGTTTTCCTATTATTTGACCTATTGACCTAGATTTTGATCCCACATGACCCAACTTCAAACTTGACCTAGATTTCATTGAGATACAACTACTGACCAAGTTTGGTGAAGATTAAAGCAAAATTTAAAGTGCTAGAGTGGTAACGGTGAAAAGTCTAACGGACTGACAGACGGACAAAAAACAATCACAAAAGTTCACCTTGCCACTTTGTGGCAGGTGAGCTAAAAAGGTCGAACATCATAAAACTGAGGCTTGAAACCAGTCATAAAATCCAGCCTTTACATCGGTCAATCCTAATACCTAGTTAAAAATCAACCAATCAAAATGTTGGAGTTTTATATGGTTTCTGAGCCTAGTGTTACAACCTTTGACCCCGGTGTAACGGTCAATTTTATCCCCCGCCCAGTTTATCCCCCGGGGGATAAACCGGGCCGGCCCAGTTTATCCCCCGGGGATAAAACGGGCCGGCCTATTTTATCCCCCGGGGGATAAACTGGGCCGGCCTGGTTTATCCCCCCCTAGGCCTCTTCTTCCCCCACCCCAGGCCTTTTCTTCCCCCACCTTAAAAATTTTTTTTTAATGTGCTAAAAATCATATTTGTGAATTAATAAATGTTGGTGAGAAACATGAAATAATAGTAAATATGGCCTGTGTTTTTGTTTTTGAAGTGAAAAAAAATGAATTGATTTAATCGATAAATTTTGTTCATTATTGCCGTAATTTAGTCTTTTTTATCCCCATCTGAGTATTATTAATATAAGGGTGGAGAAGAAAAAGACTTTTTCTTCCCCCACCTCTGTATTAATTATAGTCAGGTGGGGGATAAAATGGACTAGGCCTCTTCTTCCCCCACCTCAGTATGAAGAATATTTAGGTGGGGGATAAAGTAGACTAGGCCTCTTCTTCCCCCACCTCTGTATTAATTATAGTCAAGTTGGGGATAAAGTAGACTAGGCCTCTTCTTCCCCCACCTCTGTATTAAGAAAATAAGGTGGGGGATAAAGTAGACTAGGCCTCTTCTTCCCCCACCTCTATATTAAGAATAGTTAGGCGGGGATAAAGTAGACTAGGCCTCTTCTTCCCCCATCTCTGTATTAAGAATAATTAGGTGGGGGATAAAGTAGACTAGGGCTCTTCTTCCCCCATCCCTGTATTAATTATAGTCAAGTGGGGGATAAAGTAGAATAGGCCTCTTCTTCCCCAATCTCTGTATTAAGAATAATTATGTGGGGGATAAAGTAGACTAGGCCTCTTCTTCCCCCATCCCTGTATTAATTATAGTCAAGTGGGGGATAAAGTAGACTAGGCCTCTTCTTCCCCCTCCTCTGTATTAAGAATAGTTAGGTGGGGGATAAAATAGACTAGGCCTCCTCTCCCCCACCTCTGTATTAAGATTATTTAGGTGGGGGATAAAGTAGACTAGGCCTCTTCTTCCCCCATCCCTGTATTAATTATAGTCAAGTGGGGGATAAAGTAGACTAGGCCTCTTCTTCCCCAATCTCTGTATTAAGAATAATTATGTGGGTGATAAAATAGACTAGGCCTCTTCTTCCCCCACCTCAGTATTAAGATTATTTAGGTGGGGGATAAAGTAGACTAGGGCTCTTCTTCCCCCATCCCTGTATTAATTATTGTCAAGTGGGGGATAAAGTAGACTAGGCCTCTTCTTCCCCCATCCCTATATTAATTATAGTCAAGTGGGGGATAAAGTAGACTAGGCCTCTTCTTCCCCCTCTGTATTATCTATAGTCAGGTGGGGGATAAAGTAGACTTGGCCTCTTCTTCCCCCACCTCTGTATTAATTATAGTCAAGTGGGGGATAAAGTAGACTAGGCCTCTTCTTCCCCCATCTCTGTATTAATTAAAAGCAGGTGGGGGATGAAGTAGACTAAGCCTCTTCTTCCCCCATCCCTGTATTAATTATAGTCAAGTGGGGGATAAAGTAGACTAGGCCTCTTCTTCCCAAATCTCTGTATTAAGAATAATTATGTGGGTGATAAAATAGACTAGGCCTCTTCTTCCCCCACCTCAGTATTAAGATTATTTAGGTGGGGGATAAAGTAGACTAGGGCTCTTCTTCCCCCATCCCTGTATTAATTATTGTCAAGTGGGGGATAAAGTAGACTAGGCCTCTTCTTCCCCCATCCCTGTATAAATTATAGTCAAGTGGGGGATAAAGTAGACTAGGCCTCTTCTTCCCCCTCCTCTGTATTATTTATAGTCAGGTGGGGGATAAAGTAGACTTGGCCTCTTCTTCCCCCACCTCTGTATTGATTATAGTCAAGTGGGGGATAAAGTAGACTAGGCCTCTTCTTCCCCCATCTCTGTATTAATTAAAAGCAGTTGGGGGATGAAGTAGACTAAGCCTCTTCTTCCCCCATCTCTGTATTAAGAATAGTTAGGTGGGGGATAAAGCCTCTTCTTCCCCCACCTCTGTATTAAGAAAATTAGGTGGGGGATAAAGTAGACTAGGCCTCTTCTTCCCCCATCTCTGTATTAATTATAGTTAGGTGGGGGATAAAATAGACTAGGCCTCTTCTTCCCCCACCTCAGTATTAAGATTATTTAGGTGGGGGATAAAGTAGACTAGGCCTCTTCTTCCCCCACCTCTGTATTAATTATAGTCAGGTGGGGGATAAAGTAGACTAGGCCTCTTCTTCCCCCACCTCTGTATTAATTATAGTCAGGTGGGGGAAAAAGTAGACTAGGCCTCTTCTTCCCCCACCTCTGTATTAAGAAAATTAGGTGGGGGATAAAGCAGACTAGGCCTCTTCTTCCCCCATCTCTGTATAAATTAAAATCAGGTGGGGGATAAAGTAGACTAGGCCTCTTCTTCCCTCATCTCTGTATTAAGAATAGTTAGGTGGGGGATAAAGTTGACTAGGCCTCTTCTTCCCCCATCTCTGTATTAATTAAAATCAGGTGGGGGATGAAGTAGACTAGGCCTCTTCTTCCCCCATCTCTGTATTAAGAATAGTTAGGTGGGGGATAAAATAGACTAGGCCTCTTCTCCCCCACCTCTGTATTAAGATTATTTAGGTGGGGGATAAATTAGACTAGGCCTCTTCTTCCCCCACTTCTGTATTAATTATTGATCAATTAGACCAGTCTATTCCTTCCCCCATCTCCATGATAATTATACTCAGGTGGGGGATAAAATAGACAAGGCCTCTTCTTCCCCATCTCCATAACAAAAAAAATCATAATTTTTAGGTGGGGGAAGAATAGGCCTGGGGTGGGGGAAAAAGAGGCCTGGCGGGGGATAAAACTGACTAGGCCTCTTCTTCCCCCGGGGGATAAACTGGGCCGGCCCGGTTTATCCCCGGGGGATAAAACTGACTGGGGGAAGACGGGGCCTGTTACACCGGGAAGCAGCTTTGTACAAGTTGTCTGTAAGCAAATCACAAAATTATACAAAACAGAAAACATTAATATATACATGAAACATTAAAACATACATGAAACAATAATGCATACATGAAAAGACGTCCATTTATATACAAACAGAAAACACTTACATAACATGAAAAGACGTACATTTATATACAAACAGAAAACACTTACATAACATGAAAAGACGTACATTTATATACAAACAGAAAACACTTACATAACATGAAAAGACGCACAGTTATATACAAAACAGATAACATTAATATATCCCGTGATGAAAGCACACCTTTGTAATACGCACAAAAGCACTTCACACAATCACATCACTTTCCCAACACTTGGCACAGTTTATAGGTGGATGCCGTATATTCCCCTACGATGGACAAGAAAGCTGTCGTGGTCAAATCATGGTCCTTGTATAATGTCCAGTACACATTGCTGCTCGCTCTAAATCTCCTGCTTCGACGGCCAGGCTAACTACTTCTGATTCCCGTTGTAGAAATGGAACTAGGCGGTAGAACCCTAACCCTGAAACGCCAGCTTGTCCATTCACGCTGTGATGCCATCCTGAAACGAAGTAAATAAAACAATGAATGATTTGTGAAATGTTGGTCTTCGTCAAATATACTTAATGACGTCTTTAGATAGCAACTCCCTATTTCAGAAACCTGACATTTCTTGAAGTATTGAGATACAAGATAACACAAGAACAATAATGTAATTTGTTGATAACTCAGCTATATACGAGGGGTATTCGATATGTATTGTCACTGTCGGTTGCATTTTTCTATGACACTATTTAGAAGGATTTTACGATTACTGTCTAAAAGTTGTATGTTTATTGTCTATATCTGGGAAATTACATAGCCTTTCGTCAATAATTAAATAATTTATTAAACTTAGAAGAGGGTATGCTCGAGTACACTGGCATAATGTTCATTTTAAGCTAAATTTGTGTCATCTTTGCGGTAGTTGTTTAGAAAAGTAAATGTCAGTATTCCTTAAACTGCAACATACGATACGATAACTAGATCCTTATATTTCCATTAGAACTTTAAATCAAAATGAAAGTATTTGTTGTCTACGAGTAAGACAGTCAAAACAAGGGAGATCACTCTTATTTATACGAAATGATGCTTGTCGTTTCACGCACCAATAACTTCATTTTAATTGTATTTTGATCGCAGATTCTTCTCAGAAATCAATGTTGATGGTCTATGGCTTACATACATGTATAATATGTCAAATTCCAATCAATAAAACTAATCGAAAATTGTCAATGAAAAATAGCATGCTTTTTTGACTAATTTTGACACCTATTTTGCGACTTTGAAATGCTCTTATTTGTTCAAAATGGCAATCAAGTACAGCAAATCATGTTTTTATCGAACGAATTTATATTGTTTACGGTATGATAGTTGTGGAATAGGATTATTTCCCGACAGTTATTAGCAAAAAGTCGCAGTGTCTATTACTAGCCCTATGAAAAGGCAACAGAAACACCATTCCGGTATATAAATTTTATTGATTTTTTTCACAAAATATTGCGAAAATCTTGAGGGTTCCAGAAATGTAAAAAGATTTAAAGATATTGACAAAGTTTCTTATTTGTGACCCAAGTGACAATACATATCGAACACCCCTCGTATACCTAATGCTTAAAGGTTCGAATCACAACTGAAACTATTATTTTCACTTGAATATTGCAAACATGTTCTTCATACGTACAATACAAATAATGTATTATTTACAAATATATTACCTTCGCAGTCATTGTTGGTTCTTATGGTCTGTTCGAAAACAGACCATGAATCCACTGGGAAGACGGAGCTACTGATCCATTGTCGGTCGACATAACTGACCAAATCGTGTGTAGCAGTAGTTGTTGCCCTTGTCTTCAGCATATCACCGGCCCTGGCAATATGTACTGCTGGTAGAAACGGCAGAGCCAAGATCATTCTCACGAACCTGTTAACGCCACGCTGTCTCTTGTAGGTTTCAGCCAACCGAAGAGACTGGACGTGGCGCCACACAGCCTTTTCCCAATGGAACGCACATCCTCGTATTTCTATACCCGGAAATACAGCACGGATCCCTTGCCAAATTGCTGAAAAAGAGGAAGTACATTAGCAAAAATCAAACATCGGTTTAATGTTCGAATCCCAGTCATGTGGTATCCATAGTAACACTAAATGGCAATATCAAATATCTTTGTAAGAATCCAAGTACGACAGTAATCATTATGAAAATAACTAGAATTATCACTGTCGTGACCAGGGCCCCGTGGTAGCATGCCAGAAGAGAAGCGGCCCGGGTGGGGAGAAAAGTATAGAAGTATAGTGGGGTTGCATAATTATCATAGTCCGGCCCGAAATCCCCGAAATTTGACCGAACCTTGCATTGGAGTATAAAGTATTTTTCTTTGCTGATTTCAGTAGACACGACCTTTCGAATTGAATTTCTGACGGGTGACATTGTGTCACCCTTGAGCATTTTGAGAAAATTGGTGTAAAAGTTCCAAAATATAAACGAAACTGCGAATTTTTGGAATCGGTGAACTACATTGTTATTTATAATCATATTTTATAAGAAATCACATTTATATGTAGTTATTACGTTGCAGTTGAAGACTGCAAAATTTTACTGCCGTGCATTTATGCAGAAGGAGGTATTTTGGGGTAAAACGTTAAAAAGTGCATGGAAAAGTGCGAATTTTCGGAATCGGTGGACTAAAACGTCATTAGCCATTATATTTAGTAAATAATCGCTGTGATAGTTATAAAGTAACTTGCGATGAAGATATTAAAGACCATAAGCTAGGCTATGGTACAAAATGTGGTATTTTGGGGGGTAAAACGTTAAAAAGTGCATTTAAAAGTGCATATTTTCGGAATCGGTGTTTAACGTCAATGGCCATTATATTTGGTAAATAATTGCTTTGATAGTATAAATGTGACTTGCGATGATGATATTAAACACCTTAAACTAGGCTTTGGTACAAAATGTGGAATTTTGGGGGTAAACACTAAAGAATATAACGGAAAGTGCGAATTTAAGGATCTGATAGACTCAGGGAAGAATATATACATTATACGAGTACGTCCCTGATAGATTTCAATGTCATGGTTCATTTTATTTGGTAATTATAATTGTAATTATTATGATATGATCTATAGTAATGTGTTATTAATGATTACAATCATCTTACATCATGGTATTTTAGAACAGAAATTACAAAACTGTCACGAAAAGTGTGATTTTTTGGGAATATGTTTACTACGCTTTTATAATTAATTTAACTTGATAGTAAATCACTGTGAGTAGTACATATCATCATGCAGTTTAAGTTATCTATCATCCATGCTTTGAGCTGAATGCGATGTATTTGGGTAAAACATCACTAAAATTATAGGAACATTTTTAATCTACGGACAAGTCAGATTTTACTACATAAAGCCATTTCCGGCCTTATTATTATTTTGTATTACTCATTAAACCAATTTCACCATTATTGAACATACGAGGTACCCATTAGAACCGAATGCATGCATCACAAGTCATGTCCTATAGATTACTTACCACCACTGAGTACAAGCTTGCTAGGCCAAGTAGGGTATTAAAACCAACAGTGAGTCCACCATTCAATATCCTATGAGTACAAACAATCTAAGAACTTCTGAGCTTTGACCGCCATTTAAAAACATGTAAACCTATACATAGCCGTATAAAGTACTCACCACCACCAGCCATTCCTCATCTACTTGGGTACATGCCACTGCTGCTAATTTTATGGTATTGGATATCTTTAATTTTCTGACACAGCATTTCGTTACTCTTTGTGGTACCTGGCTCAGCGATTCCTGGATTTATACTACGTAACCCTGCATGACAGTCACCCCTAGCGCTATCGATATACTATATACTGCTGTGTACAGTCACTCCTCGATAGCCTAGTGATGGAGCTTTCGCTTAGATGCGGGATGTCCCAGGCTCAATCCCAGGCTCAATCCATGGTCATACCAAAGACGATTTAAAATGCTACCATGGAGTAAATTCCTTGCATATATAGATACTTATGGGACGCTGTACTGGTTTCTCTCTCATTCCACCGTAGCGATGAATAACACCAAGAATTAGTCACCGAGCGTGATTAATTAATATGAGTTGAAAGAACTTGTTTCACTATCTTACTTACATAAACTACATTTGTATATAGTGTCTATTCCTGGAGCCCACGGGCCACCTGACATTTTTGGCACATGCATTCTGTGGTACCTAACACTGCTCCATTAGATAGCAAATAC
The DNA here is from genome assembly GCA_947247005.1 of Spisula solida. NCBI lineage: Eukaryota > Metazoa > Mollusca > Bivalvia > Venerida > Mactridae > Spisula > Spisula solida. Next base: position 16,247,885 of record OX365947.1, on the reverse strand, counting down.
TATCAGACACAGTCATTCATAGCTTTATATGCTACCCAATACTGCTTGGGTCTGCCATTAATTTTATTGCTCTATAGGGGTATGTAACACATCCTTTCCCAGATCCAAAGGATAGCATAGCAATTTATGACCTAAAAGGGTTACCTAATACTGTTGGAAGCATGGCAATGGTTATTCCTGAATTTATAAGGATTATACATTACCTGTCAAGCCATCCCTGGTTGAATATTGCCTGAAAGTGTCATTCCTTACTCCATTTGATATACAATACTACTGGACGCAGCCATTTGTAAATATATAGGGTTTCAAACAGTACATTTGACATTTAAAGTTAAAACGTTACCGAGTTTTGCAGGGTCACTTTCAGAATTTCAGCCGTTCAGCCACCCTTTGACATTCATTGGGCTACCTAAGGATACTTGCGTGTCTGTCTCCCTGTGGAGACTAGTTCTCCTCTGGTATGTATGCGCCAAAATCGAGATATGGCGTCCAGAAATATCGAATATGCACATCATCACAAGTACCAATTCACACCTTCGTCGAGTGGGCATTGTGGGTTATTCTTGCTCAGAGAAATTAAGCAATGGTGCAGAGTGGGATCGAACCCGGGACGTCTCGATCCCAAAGCGTGCACCATACCTCTAGGCTATTCCTTTCTTTAATTGGTACCCAACGTAGTTTTGAACTGCTCTTTGTTGCTCTGTGGGGTACTAATTATATAATACACACTTTATTAACTTTATGGGGTACTACTGACTGTCATTGATATGTATGATCCACTGACCAAAAACGTATAGATTATAGGCCAAGGTCATTTATAGAGTTGTTTGTCTGGTCGAAGGCCAGTGGTATGATCGTATGGATTAGTAACCTTGTACTGCTGTGACCAGCCATTCCTTGATCTATTTGGGATGTTCTGACTACCTGGCAAAGTTTCGCATTGTTTCTGTGATGTCTTAAACTGTCATTCGAGACTTTATATGGCATTAAACACTGCATAGAATAGCCTTACTATGCTCTATATGATACCTTACACTGCTGTGAACAGGTGTTCCTGGTTCTATGAGGGTGACAAAACACTACCTGTTATACCAGTAGTCGATCATTCCTAACGGGATAGGATATCAACTACTGCGCATGATGCTGCTATTGATTTATTAGTTTTGGGTACTCAGCACTATGGAGAAGTCATTACTGGCTCTATTAAAATCTATGTTTGCCTTGCACAGCATCATCTCCTGGTCTTTAGGGGATAACACATAGTTATGTTGGGCATAGCTTGTAATAGTTGCTATTATGTAACTTACACACAGCTAGAATAGTCATTTCTATGACCTGGAATACATAGCATATAAAGATCTAAGGGCAATAAAGTCTACGGATTCCAAAAATCACTATTTTTCGTTCATATTTTATAACAGTTTATCCCAATATATCATATTTATCTCAATACCATTGCACATATGTTTGATATCTTAAACTCTACATGTTAATATTAAGTACATGTTGCACTGATTTACGATGAAATAAAACTATAAAAGACTGTGTAGTCTTCCACCTCGAATTCGCCCCTTTTCTTTATATTTTGAAGTTACAATGTATACCCCAAATTATCACATTTGCACAATAGCCAAACTTAAGACGTTTGATATAAAAACTGTAAAGTTATTAACACCAGTCATATTGATTAATCACAGAGAAAAGATACATGCCATTGTACCCAGTCTACCTATTCCAAAAAAATGCAGTTTTCCTCCATACATGTACTATTTAATGTTTTACCCCAGAAATACCACATTTTGTACCATAGCTTAGTTTAAGATGATTGATATCTTAATGGCAAGTCACTATAAAATTACCACAGCGATTATTTACAAAATATAATGGCCAGTAACGTTATTTTTCACCGATTCCGAAAATTCGAATTTTTAAATGCATTTTTTAACGTTTTACCCCAAAAATACCACCTTTTTTACCATAGCCTAGCTTAAAGTGTTTAATATCTTCATCACAAGGCACTATAAAACTATCACAGCGATTATTTACCAAATATAATGGCTAATGACGTTATAGTCCACCGATTCCGAAAATTCGCACTTTTCCATGCACCTTTTAATGTTTTACCCCAAAATACCCCCTTTTGCATAAATGCACGGCAGTAAAATTTTGCAGTCTTCAACTGCAACGTAATAACTACATATAAATTGATTTCTTATAAAATATGTTAAAAAATAACAATGTAGTTCACCGATTCCAAAAATTCGCAGTTTCGTTTATATTTTGGAACTTTTACCCCAATTATCTCAAAATGCTCAAGGGTGACACAATGTCACCCGTCAGAAATTCTATTCGAAAGGTCTTGTCTACTGAAATCAGCAAAGAAAAAAACTTTATACTCCAATGCAAGGTATATTGGGTTTGGGGCCGGACTATCAGTGCTATTACATGTAGTTGCAATTTTCTGTATTAAGACACAATAATAAAGTCATATCTATACATGTACTGATGCCTGAAATAAAGTAATTCACTTCCTTCTAAAAACAACAAGCAAAGGTTTAATTTCCAAATAGAAACCATGATGAACTTTGACTTTTATTAAGAACTTATTTTTTGATATACTAAGTGTGCACACTTAATTTAATTTAATAATGACATTGGTTTCATTGACATTGCCCTGTTCCTACATCATCCTGATTGGTCAATATTGATTGCAAGATGGAAATACACAAACACAACTACATTAATATGTTTGTTTTGTGTGCAAGTGTTTAAAGGAATCAGTCAAAATTTACTAAATCCAGAGTTGTTGCCCTTTGCTACAACTGTGAGTATTGTTTTTTGCTCCATAAACATGCACTTATTGTAGCAGTCAGTACCAGAGTAAGTTTCATTTGAATATCTTGCACGGTTTTTGAACTATGGACAATGTTAAAGTTTTTGAAGCTGAAAAAGGGGCGTAAGTCAACATTTATCAAAGCTAGAGTTGTTGCCGTTTACTTCAAATATGTGTATTATCACTGGCAATAAGTACAGCAACTCTGATATGAATATCTATTGTGGTATTGAAGTTATGAAGAAAATAACATGAAAAATGAGGAAAATTGGAATTGAACAAAGGGCCATAATTCTTAAAATAATGTAGCTAGAGTTATGTAACTTGTCATAAATTAGCGTACTGTTGTTGTGAGCCTAGGTTGAAAGTTTGAAGTTAATATCTTTTTAAATTAATGGTTTGCAAGTTATTAAGAAAAAAGCAGAAAAATGAGGAAAATTTGAATTTTACAAAGGGCCATAATTCTTCCAATATTGTAGCTAGAGTTGTGTAACTTGCCATATAATAGCATACAGTTGATGTGAGCTTATGTTTATAGTTTGAAGTTGATACCTATAATGGTTTGCAAGTTATTTAGAAAAAACATGAAAAATGTGGACGGACAGGGTGATTACTATAGGGCACGCAAACAAATTTTTGCGGGGCCCAAATAAACAACAAATTGAAATTACCAGCTTCGAAGTCAGTGACAAAGGCCTTTACGGCGGTTATGGTCCGTAAGGTTTTACTCAAAATTCAGCGGGAAGTAATAACATACATTAGCAATGTTTCCCTGAATGTTCATGATTACAGGGACATCATGCTAAAATCTATGGTTGCTAAGGTAACCCTCAATACGCTTAGGCGGGACATTTTACGGAATTTTCACTGTTTTCATGCAAATTCAAACCATCGCAGTTTTCATGTAAGCAATACAATGTGATGAAAATTGGAACTTGGGGTCACCTAGGATTCGCCTTACTGATGGCAAGGTCATACACAAGTTGTGTTGTCATTCGTTACGTCACCCACGTGTTATCGTTCCGTGATAGCAAAAATGACGTACAACAAAATATTATCAATAAAATATTTAATTTTGAAGACTAAAAGTTATAATAGATTTTGCACGATATTCAGTAATCATTTCGTGATCATTCCATGTGAAAAGCTTCGATTTGTGAACAAATTTTTTTTATAAATGGACTGGAAAAAAGGCTAGTGATGTAACACAAAGTTGATGTAACACGACGTCGACGTCAGAACTACGCGCGAAATGTTGGATGTTTTGAACAAAATTCCTAAGAATGACTATTGCGAGTCTTTTTAAGGAATGTGAGTGTACGAGTAGGTACGTGTGCGTGGATATGTGTACGAGTAGGTACGTGTGCGTGGGTATGTGTACGAGTAGGTACGTGTGCGTGGGTATGTGTAAGAGTAGGTACGTGTGCGTGGATATGCGTGTGTACGAGTAGGTACGTGTGCGTGGGTATGTGTACGAGTAGGTGTATGTGGGTATGCGTACGAGTAGGTGTGCGTGGGTACGTGTACGAGTAGGTACGTGTGCGTAGGTATGTGTGTGTATGAGTAGGTACGTGTGCGTGGATATGTGTACGAGTAGGTACGTGTGCGTGGGTATGTGTACGAGTGCTTGGGTATGTGTACGAGTAGGTACGTGTGCGTGGGTATGTGTACGAGTAGGTACGTGTGCGTGGATATGCGTGTGTACGAGCAGGTACGTGTGCGTGGGTATGTTTGTGTATGAGTAGGTACGTGTGCGTGGGTATGTGTGTGTACGAGTAGGTACGTGTGCGTGGGTATGTGTACGAGTGCTTGGGTATGTGTACGAGTAGGTACGTGTGCGTGGGTATGTGTACGAGTAGGTACGTGTGCGTGGATATGCGTGTGTACGAGCAGGTACGTGTGCGTGGGTATGTTTGTGTACGAGTAGGTACGTGTGCGTGGGTATGCGTACGAGTAGGTGTGCGTGGGTACGTGTACGAGTAGGTATGTGTGCGTGGCTATGTGAAGAGTAGGTGTATGTCGGTATGCGTACGAGTAGGTGTGCGTGGGTACGTGTACGAGTAGGTACGTGTGCGTGGGTATGTGTGTGTACGAGTAGGTACGCGTGCGTGGATATGTGTACGAGTAGGTACGTGTGCGTGGGTATGTGTACGAGTGCTTGGGTATGTGTACGAGTAGGTACGTGTGCGTGGATATGCGTGTGTACGAGTAGGTACGTGTGCGTGGGTATGTGTGTGTACGAGTAGGTACGTGTGCGTGGGTATGTGTACGAGTGCTTGGGTATGTGTACGAGTAGGTACGTGTGCGTGGATATGTGTACGAGTAGGTACGTGTGCATGGATATGCGTGTGTACGAGCAGGTACGTGTGCGTGGGTATGTTTGTGTATGAGTAGGTACGTGTGCATGGGTATGCGTACGAGTAGGTGTGCGCGGGTACGTGTACGAGTAGGTATGTGTGCGTGGGTATGTGAACGAGTAGGTACGTGTGCATGGGTATGTGTGTGTACGAGTAGGTACGTGTGCATGGGTATGTGTGTGTACGAGTAGGTACGTGTGTGTGGGTATGCGTACGAGTAGGTGTGCGTGGGTACGTGTACGAGTAGGTACGTGTGCATTGGTATGTGTACAAGTACGTGTGCGTGGGTTTGTGTACAATAGGTACGTGTGCGTGGGTATGTGTGTGTACGAGTAGGTACGCGTGCGTGGATATGTGTACGAGTAGGTACGTGTGCGTGGGTATGTGTGTGTACGAGTAGGTACGCGTGCATGGGTATGTGTGTGTACGAGTAGGTAAGTGTGCGTGGATATGTGTACGAGTAGGTACGTGTGCGTGGGTATGTGTACGAGTGCTTGGGTATGTGTACGAGTAGGTACGTGTGCGTGGGTATGTGTACGAGTAGGTACGTGTGCGTGGATATGCGTGTGTACGAGCAGGTACGTGTGCGTGGTAATGTTTGTGTACGAGTAGGTACGTGTGCGTGGGTATGCGTACGAGTAGGTGTGCGTGGGTACGTGTACGAGTAGGTATGTGTGCGTGGGTATGTGAACGAGTAGGTACGTGTGCATGGGTATGTGTGTGTACGAGTAGGTACGTGTGCATGGGTATGTGTGTGTATGAGTAGGTACATGTGTGTGGGTATGCGTACGAGTAGGTGTGCGTGGGTACGTGTACGAGTAGGTACGTGTGCATTGGTATGTGTACAAGTACGTGTGCGTGGGTATGTGTACGAGTAGGTGTATGTGGGTATGCGTACGAGTGGGTGTGCGTGGGTACGTGTACGAGTAGGTACGTGTGCGAGGGTATGTGTGTGTACGAGTAGGAACGTGTGCGTGGATATGTGTACGAGTAGGTACGTGTGCGTGGGTATGTGTACGAGTAGGTACGAGTGCTTGGGAATGTGTACGAGTAGGTACGTGTGCGTGGATATGCGTGTGTACGAGTAGGTACGTGTGTGTGGATATGTGTGTGTACGAGTAGGTACGTGAGAATGGGTATGTGTGTGTACGAGTAGGTACGTGTGCGTGGGTATGTGTACGAGTAGGTGTATGTGGGTATGCGTACGAGTAGGTGTGCGTGGGTACGTGTACGAGTAGGTACGTGTGCGTGGGTATGTGTGTGTACGAGTAGGTACGTGTGGGTGGATATGTGTACGAGTAGGTACGTGTGCGTGGGTATGTGTACGAGTAGGTACGAGTGCTTGGGTATGTGTACGAGTACGTGTATGTGGGTATGCGTACGAGTAGGTGTGCGTGGGTACGTGTATGAGTAGGTACGTGTGCGTGGGTATGTGTGTGTATGAGTAGGTACGTGTGCGTGGATATGTGTACGAGTAGGTACGTGTGCGTGGGTATGTGTACGAGTGCTTGGGTATGTGTACGAGTAGGTACGTGTGCGTGGGTATGTGTACGAGTAGGTACGTGTGCGTGGATATGCGTGTGTACGAGCAGGTACGTGTGCGTGGGTATGTTTGTGTACGAGTAGGTACGTGTGCCTGGGTATGCGTACGAGTAGGTGTGCATGGGTACGTGTACGAGTAGGTATGTGTGCGTGGGTATGTGAACGAGTAGGTACGTGTGCATGGGTATGTGTGTGTACGAGTAGGTACGTGTGCATGGGTATGTGTGTGTACAAGTAGGTACGTGTGTGTGGGTATGCGTACGAGTAGGTGTGCGTGGGTACGTGTACGAGTAGGTACGTGTGCATTGGTATGTGTACAAGTACGTGTGCGTGGGTTTGTGTACGAGTAGGTACGTGTGCGTGGGTATGTGTGTGTACGAGTAGGTACGTGTGCGTGGATATGTGTACGAGTAGGTACGTGTGCGTGGGTATGTGTACGAGTAGGTACGAGTGCTTGGGTATGTGTACGAGTACGTGTATGTGGGTATGCGTACGAGTAGGTGTGCGTGGGTACGTGTACGAGTAGGTACGTGTGCGTGGGTATGTGTGTGTATGAGTAGGTACGTGTGCGTGGATATGTGTACGAGTAGGTACGTGTGCGTGGGTATGTGTACGAGTGCTTGGGTATGTGTACGAGTAGGTACGTGTGCGTGGGTATGTGTACGAGTAGGTACGTGTGCGTGGATATGCGTGTGTACGAGCAGGTACGTGTGCGTGGGTATGTTTGTGTTTGAGTAGGTACGTGTGCGTGGGTATGCGTACGAGTAGGTGTGCGTGGGTACGTGTATGAGTAGGTATGTGTGCGTGGGTATGTGAACGAGTAGGTACGTGTGCGTGGATATGTGTGTGTACGAGTAGGTACGTGTGGGTGGGTATGTGTGTGTACGAGTAGGTACGTGTGCGTGGGTATGCGCGTGGGTATGTGTACGAGTAGGTTCGTGTGCGTGGGTATGTGTACGAGTAGGAACGTGTGTGTGGGTATGTGTACGAGTAGGTGTATGTGGGTATGCGTACGAGTAGGTGTGCGTGGGTACGTGTACGAGTAGGTACGTGTGCGTGGGTATGTGTGTGTACGAGTAGGTACGTGTGCGTGGATATGCGTGTGTACGAGCAAGTACGTGTGCGTGGGTATGTTTGTGTACGAGTAGGTACGTGTGCGTGGGTATGCGTACGAGTAGGTGTGCGTGGGTACGTGTACGAGTAGGTATGTGTGCATGGGTATGTGTGTGTACGAGTAGGTATGTGTGTGTGGGTATGCGTACGAGTAGGTGTGCGTGGATATGCGTGTGTACGAGTAGGTACATGTGCGTGGGTATGTGTGTGTACGAGTAGGTACATGTGCGTGGATATGTGTACGAGTAGGTACGTGTGCGTGGGTATGTGTACGAGTAGGTACGTGTGCGTGGGTATGTGTACGAGTGCTTGGGTATGTGTACGAGTAGGTACGTGTGCGTGGATATGCGTGTGTACGAGTAGGTACGTGTGCGTGGGTATGTGTACGAGTAGGTGTATGTGGGTATGCGTACGAGTAGGTGTGCGTGGGTACGTGTACGAGTAGGTACGTGTGCGTGGGTATGTGTGTGTACGAGTAGGTACGTGTGCGTGGGTATGTGTACGAGTAGGTGTATGTGGGTATGCGTACGAGTGGGTGTGCGTGGGTACGTGTACGAGTAGGTACGTGTGCGAGGGTATGTGTGTGTACGAGTAGGAACGTGTGCGTGGATATATGTACGAGTAGGTACGTGTGCGTGGGTATGTGTACGAGTAGGTACGAGTGCTTGGGAATGTGTACGAGTAGGTACGTGTGCGTGGATATGCGTGTGTACGAGTAGGTACGTGAGAATGGGTATGTGTGTGTACGAGTAGGTACGTGTGCGTGGGTATGTGTACGAGTAGGTGTATGCGGGTATGCGTACGAGTAGGTGTGCGTGGGTACGTGTACGAGTAGGTACGTGTGCGTGGGTATGTGTGTGTACGAGTAGGTACGTGTGCGTGGATATGTGTACGAGTAGGTACGTGTGCGTGGGTATGTGTACGAGTGCTTGGGTATGTGTACGAGTAGGTACGTGTGCGTGGGTATGTGTACGAGTAGGTACGTGTGCGTGGATATGCGTGTGTACGAGCAGGTACGTGTGCGTGGGTATGTTTGTGTATGAGTAGGTACATGTGCGTGGGTACGCGTACGAGTAGGTGTGCGTGGGTACGTGTATGAGTAGGTATGTGTGCGTGGGTATGTGAACGAGTAGGTACATGTGCATGGGTATGTGTGTGTACGAGTAGGTACGTGTGCATGGGTATGTGTGTGTACGAGTAGGTACGTGTGTGTGGGTATGCGTACGAGTAGGTGTGCGTGGGTACGTGTACGAGTAGGTACGTGTGCGTGGGTATGTGTGTGTACGAGTAGGTACGCGTGCGTGGATATGTGTACGAGTAGGTACGTGTGCGTGGGTATGTGTACGAGTGCTTGGGTATGTGTACGAGTAGGTACGTGTGCGTGGATATGCGTGTGTACGAGTAGGTACGTGTGCGTGGGTATGTGTGTGTACGAGTAGGTACGTGTGCGTGGGTATGTGTACGAGTGCTTGGGTATGTGTACGAGTAGGTACGTGTGCGTGGGTATGTGTACGAGTAGGTACGTGTGCATGGATATGCGTGTGTACGAGCAGGTACGTGTGCGTGGGTATGTTTGTGTATGAGTAGGTACGTGTGCGTGGGTATGTGTACGAGTAGGTGTGCGCGGGTACGTGTACGAGTAGGTATGTGTGCGTGGGTATGTGAACGAGTAGGTACGTGTGCATGGGTATGTGTGTGTACGAGTAGGTACGTGTGCATGGGTATGTGTGTGTACGAGTAGGTACGTGTGTGTGGGTATGCGTACGAGTAGGTGTGCGTGGGTACGTGTACGAGTAGGTACGTGTGCATTGGTATGTGTACAAGTACGTGTGCGTGGGTTTGTGTACAATAGGTACGTGTGCGTGGGTATGTGTGTGTACGAGTAGGTACGCGTGCGTGGATATGTGTACGAGTAGGTACGTGTGCGTGGGTATGTGTACGAGTGCTTGGGTATGTGTACGAGTAGGTTTATGTGGGTATGCGTACGAGTAGGTGTGCGTGGGTACGTGTACGAGTAGGTACGTGTGCGTGGGTATGTGTGTGTACGAGTAGGTACGCGTGCATGGGTATGTGTGTGTACGAGTAGGTAAGTGTGCGTGGATATGTGTACGAGTAGGTACGTGTGCGTGGGTATGTGTACGAGTGCTTGGGTATGTGTACGAGTAGGTACGTGTGCGTGGGTATGTGTACGAGTAGGTACGTGTGCGTGGATATGCGTGTGTACGAGCAGGTACGTGTGCGTGGTTATGTTTGTGTACGAGTAGGTACGTGTGCGTGGGTATGCGTACAAGTAGGTGTGCGTGGGTACGTGTACGAGTAGGTATGTGTGCGTGGGTATGTGAACGAGTAGGTACGTGTGCATGGGTATGTGTGTGTATGAGTAGGTACATGTGTGTGGGTATGCGTACGAGTAGGTGTGCGTGGGTACGTGTACGAGTAGGTACGTGTGCATTGGTATGTGTACAAGTACGTGTGCGTGGGTATGTGTACGAGTAGGTGTATGTGGGTATGCGTACGAGTGGGTGTGCGTGGGTACGTGTACGAGTAGGTACGTGTGCGAGGGTATGTGTGTGTACGAGTAGGAACGTGTGCGTGGATATGTGAACGAGTAGGTACGTGTGCGTGGGTATGTGTACGAGTAGGTACGAGTGCTTGGGAATGTGTACGAGTAGGTACGTGTGCGTGGATATGCGTGTGTACGAGTAGGTACGTGTGTGTGGATATGTGTGTGTACGAGTAGGTACGTGAGAATGGGTATGTGTGTGTACGAGTAGGTACGTGTGCGTGGGTATGTGTACGAGTAGGTGTATGTGGGTATGCGTACGAGTGGGTGTGCGTGGGTACGTGTACGAGTAGGTACGTGTGCGAGGGTATGTGTGTGTACGAGTAGGAACGTGTGCGTGGATATGTGTACGAGTAGGTACGTGTGCGTGGGTATGTGTACGAGTAGGTACGAGTGCTTGGGAATGTGTACGAGTAGGTACGTGTGCGTGGATATGCGTGTGTACGAGTAGGTACGTGAGAATGGGTATGTGTGTGTACGAGTAGGTACGTGTGCGTGGGTATGTGTACGAGTAGGTGTATGTGGGTATGCGTACGAGTAGGTGTGCGTGGGTACGTGTACGAGTAGGTACGTGTGGGTGGGTATGTGTGTGTACGAGTAGGTACGTGTGCGTGGATATGTGTACGAGTAGGTACGTGTGCGTGGGTATGTGTACGAGTAGGTACGAGTGCTTGGGTATGTGTACGAGTACGTGTATGTGGGTATGCGTACGAGTAGGTGTGCGTGGGTACGTGTACGAGTAGGTACGTGTGCGTGGGTATGTGTGTGTATGAGTAGGTACGTGTGCGTGGATATGTGTACGAGTAGGTACGTGTGCGCGGGTATGTGTACGAGTGCTTGGGTATGTGTACGAGTAGGTACGTGTGCGTGGGTATGTGTTCGAGTAGGTACGTGTGCGTGGATATGCGTGTGTACGAGCAGGTACGTGTGCGTGGGTATGTTTGTGTATGAGTAGGTACGTGTGCGTGGGTATGCGTACGAGTAGGTGTGCGTGGGTACGTGTATGAGTAGGTATGTGTGCGTGGGTATGTGAACGAGTAGGTACGTGTGCATGGGTATGTGTGTGTACGAGTAGGTACGTGTGTGTGGGTATGCGTACGAGTAGGTGTGCGTGGGTACGTGTACGAGTAGGTACGTGTGCATTGGTATGTGTACAAGTACGTGTGCGTGGGTTTGTGTACGAGTAGGTACGTGTGCGTGGGTATGTGTGTGTACGAGTAGGTACGCGTGCGTGGATATGTGTACGAGTAGGTACGTGTGCGTGGGTATGTGTACGAGTGCTTGGGTATGTGTACGAGTAGGTACGTGTGCGTGGATATGCGTGTGTACGAGTAGGTACGTGTGTGTGGGTATGTGTGTGTACGAGTAGGTACGTGTGCGTGGGTATGTGTACGAGTGCTTGGGTATGTGTACGAGTAGGTACGTGTGCATGGGTATGTGTGTGTACAAGTAGGTACGTGTGTGTGGGTATGCGTACGAGTAGGTGTGCGTGGGTACGTGTACGAGTAGGTACGTGTGCATTGGTATGTGTACAAGTACGTGTGCGTGGGTTTGTGTACGAGTAGGTACGTGTGCGTGGATATGTGTGTGTACGAGTAGGTACGTGTGCGTGGGTATGTGTACGAGTAGGTGTATGTCGGTATGCGTACGAGTGGGTGTGCGTGGGTACGTGTACGAGTAGGTACGTGTGCGAGGGTATGTGTGTGTACGAGTAGGAACGTGTGCGTGGATATGTGTACGAGTAGGTACGTGTGCGTGGGTATGTGTACGAGTAGGTACGAGTGCTTGGGAATGTGTACGAGTAGGTACGTGTGCGTGGATATGCGTGTGTACGAGTAGGTACGTGTGTGTGGATATGTGTGTGTACGAGTAGGTACGTGAGAATGGGTATGTGTGTGTACGAGTAGGTACGTGTGCGTGGGTATGTGTACGAGTAGGTGTATGTGGGTATGCGTACGAGTGGGTGTGCGTGGGTACGTGTACGAGTAGGTACGTGTGCGAGGGTATGTGTGTGTACGAGTAGGAACGTGTGCGTGGATATGTGTACGAGTAGGTACGTGTGCGTGGGTATGTGTACGAGTAGGTACGAGTGCTTGGGAATGTGTACGAGTAGGTACGTGTGCGTGGATATGCGTGTGTACGAGTAGGTACGTGAGAATGGGTATGTGTGTGTACGAGTAGGTACGTGTGCGTGGGTATGTGTACGAGTAGGTGTATGTGGGTATGCGTACGAGTAGGTGTGCGTGGGTACGTGTACGAGTAGGTACGTGTGGGTGGGTATGTGTGTGTACGAGTAGGTACGTGTGCGTGGATATGTGTACGAGTAGGTACGTGTGCGTGGTAATGTGTACGAGTAGGTACGAGTGCTTGGGTATGTGTACGAGTACGTGTATGTGGGTATGCGTACGAGTAGGTGTGCGTGGGTACGTGTACGAGTAGGTACGTGTGCGTGGGTATGTGTGTGTATGAGTAGGTACGTGTGCGTGGATATGTGTACGAGTAGGTACGTGTGCGCGGGTATGTGTACGAGTGCTTGGGTATGTGTACGAGTAGGTACGTGTGCGTGGGTATGTGTTCGAGTAGGTACGTGTGCGTGGATATGCGTGTGTACGAGCAGGTACGTGTGCGTGGGTATGTTTGTGTATGAGTAGGTACGTGTGCGTGGGTATGCGTACGAGTAGGTGTGCGTGGGTACGTGTATGAGTAGGTATGTGTGCGTGGGTATGTGAACGAGTAGGTACGTGTGCATGGGTATGTGTGTGTACGAGTAGGTACGTGTGCATGGGTATGTGTGTGTACGAGTAGGTACGTGTGTGTGGGTATGCGTACGAGTAGGTGTGCGTGGGTACGTGTACGAGTAGGTACGTGTGCATTGGTATGTGTACAAGTACGTGTGCGTGGGTTTGTGTACGAGTAGGTACGTGTGCGTGGGTATGTGTGTGTACGAGTAGGTACGCGTGCGTGGATATGTGTACGAGTAGGTACGTGTGCGTGGGTATGTGTACGAGTGCTTGGGTATGTGTACGAGTAGGTACGTGTGCGTGGATATGCGTGTGTACGAGTAGGTACGTGTGCGTGGGTATGTGTGTGTACGAGTAGGTACGTGTGCGTGGGTATGTGTACGAGTGCTTGGGTATGTGTACGAGTAGGTACGTGTGCGTGGGTATGTGTACGAGTAGGTACGTGTGCATGGATATGCGTGTGTACGAGCAGGTACGTGTGCGTGGGTATGTTTGTGTATGAGTAGGTACGTGTGCGTGGGTATGCGTACGAGTAGGTGTGCGCGGGTACGTGTACGAGTAGGTATGTGTGCGTGGGTATGTGAACGAGTAGGTACGTGTGCATGGGTATGTGTGTGTACGAGTAGGTACGTGTGCATGGGTATGTGTGTGTACGAGTAGGTACGTGTGTGTGGGTATGCGTACGAGTAGGTGTGCGTGGGTACGTGTACGAGTAGGTACGTGTGCATTGGTATGTGTACAAGTACGTGTGCGTGGGTTTGTGTACAATAGGTACGTGTGCGTGGGTATGTGTGTGTACGAGTAGGTACGCGTGCGTGGATATGTGTACGAGTAGGTACGTGTGCGTGGGTATGTGTACGAGTGCTTGGGTATGTGTACGAGTAGGTACGTGTGCGTGGGTATGTGTACGAGTAGGTACGTGTGCGTGGGTATGTGTACGAGTGCTTGGGTATGTGTACGAGTAGGTACGTGTGCGTGGGTATGTGTACGAGTAGGTACGTGTGCGTGGATATGCGTGTGTACGAGCAGGTACGTGTGCGTGGTAATGTTTGTGTACGAGTAGGTACGTGTGCGTGGGTATGCGTACGAGTAGGTGTGCGTGGGTACGTGTACGAGTAGGTATGTGTGCGTGGGTATGTGAACGAGTAGGTACGTGTGCATGGGTATGTGTGTGTACGAGTAGGTACGTGTGCATGGGTATGTGTGTGTATGAGTAGGTACATGTGTGTGGGTATGCGTACGAGTAGGTGTGCGTGGGTACGTGTACGAGTAGGTACGTGTGCATTGGTATGTGTACAAGTACGTGTGCGTGGGTATGTGTACGAGTAGGTGTATGTGGGTATGCGTACGAGTGGGTGTGCGTGGGTACGTGTACGAGTAGGTACGTGTGCGAGGGTATGTGTGTGTACGAGTAGGAACGTGTGCGTGGATATGTGTACGAGTAGGTACGTGTGCGTGGGTATGTGTACGAGTAGGTACGAGTGCTTGGGAATGTGTACGAGTAGGTACGTGTGCGTGGATATGCGTGTGTACGAGTAGGTACGTGTGTGTGGATATGTGTGTGTACGAGTAGGTACGTGAGAATGGGTATGTGTGTGTACGAGTAGGTACGTGTGCGTGGGTATGTGTACGAGTAGGTGTATGTGGGTATGCGTACGAGTAGGTGTGCGTGGGTACGTGTACGAGTAGGTACGTGTGCGTGGGTATGTGTGTGTACGAGTAGGTACGTGTGCGTGGATATGTGTACGAGTAGGTACGTGTGCGTGGGTATGTGTAAGAGTGCTTGGGTATGTGTACGAGTAGGTACGTGTGCGTGGGTATGTGTACGAGTAGGTACGTGTGCGTGGATATGCGTGTGTACGAGCAGGTACGTGTGCGTGGGTATGTTTGTGTACGAGTAGGTACGTGTGCCTGGGTATGCGTACGAGTAGGTGTGCGTGGGTACGTGTACGAGTAGGTATGTGTGCGTGGGTATGTGAACGAGTAGGTACGTGTGCATGGGTATGTGTGTGTACGAGTAGGTACGTGTGCATGGGTATGTGTGTGTACAAGTAGGTACGTGTGTGTGGGTATGCGTACGAGTAGGTGTGCGTGGGTACGTGTACGAGTAGGTACGTGTGCATTGGTATGTGTACAAGTACGTGTGCGTGGGTTTGTGTACGAGTAGGTACGTGTGCGTGGATATGTGTGTGTACGAGTAGGTACGTGTGCGTGGGTATGTGTACGAGTAGGTGTATGTCGGTATGCGTACGAGTAGGTGTGCGTGGGTACGTGTACGAGTAGGTACGTGTGCGTGGGTATGTGTGTGTATGAGTAGGTACGTGTGCATGGATATGTGTACGAGTAGGTACGTGTGCGTGGGTATGTGTACGAGTGCTTGGGTATGTGTACGAGTAGGTACGTACGTGTGCGTGGGTATGTGTACGAGTAGGTACGTGTGCATGGATATGCGTGTGTACGAGCAGGTACGTGTGCGTGGGTATGTTTGTGTACGAGTAGGTACGTGTGCGTGGGTATGTGTACGAGTAGGTACGTGTGCGTGGGTATGTGTACGAGTAGGTACGAGTGCTTGGGTATGTGTACGAGTAGGTACGTGTGCGTGGATATGCGTGTGTACGAGTAGGTACGTGTGTGTGGGTATGTGTGTGTACGAGTAGGTACATGTGCGTGGATATGTGTACGAGTAGGTACGTGTGCGTGGGTAAGTGTACGAGTAGGTACGAGTGCTTGGGTATGTGTACGAGTAGGTACGTGTGCGTGGATATGCGTGTGTACGAGTAGGTACGTGTGCATGGGTATGTGTGTGTACGAGTAGGTACGTGTGTGTGGGTATGTGTACGAGTAGGTACGTGTGCGTGGATATGTGTGTGTACGAGTAGGTACGTGTGCGTGGGTATGTGTGTGTACGAGTAGGTACGTGTGCGTGGGTATGGGCGTGGGTATGTGTACGAGTAGGTTCGTGTGCGTGGGTATGTGTACGAGTAGGAACGTGTGTGTGGGTATGTGTACGAGTAGGTGTATGTGGGTATGCGTACGAGTAGGTGTGCGTGGGTACGTGTACGAGTAGGTACGTGTGCGTGGGTATGTGTGTGTACGAGTAGGTACGTGTGCGTGGATATGTGTACGAGTAGGTACGTGTGCGTGGGTATGTGTACGAGTAGGTACGTGTGCGTGGGTATGTGTAAGAGTAGGTACGTGTGCGTGGATAGGCGTGTGTACGAGTAGGTACGTGTGCGTGGGTATGTGTACGAGTAGGTGTATGTGGGTATGCGTACAAGTAGGTGTGCGTGGGTACGTGTACGAGTAGGTACGTGTGCGTGGGTATGTGTACGAGTAGGTACGTGTGCGTGGATATGCGTGTGTACGAGCAGGTACGTGTGCGTGGGTATGTTTGTGTACGAGTAGGTACATGTGTGTGGGTATGCGTACGAGTAGGTGTGCGTGGATATGCGTGTGTACGAGTAGGTACGTGTGCGTGGGTATGTGTGTGTACGAGTAGGTACGTGTGCATGGGTATGTGTGTGTACGAGTAGGTACGTGTGTGTGGGTATGTGTACGAGTAGGTACGTGTGCGTGGATATGTGTGTGTACGAGTAGGTACGTGTGCGTGGGTATGTTTGTGTACGAGTAGGTACGTGTGCGTGGGTATGTGTACGAGTAGGTACGTGTGCGTGGGTATGTGTACGAGTAGGTACGAGTGCTTGGGTATGTGTACGAGTAGGTACGTGTGCGTGGATATGCGTGTGTACGAGTAGGTACGTGTGTGTGGGTATGTGTGTGTACGAGTAGGTACATGTGCGTGGATATGTGTACGAGTAGGTACGTGTGCGTGGGTAAGTGTACGAGTAGGTACGAGTGCTTGGGTATGTGTACGAGTAGGTACGTGTGCGTGGATATGCGTGTGTACGAGTAGGTACGTGTGCATGGGTATGTGTGTGTACGAGTAGGTACGTGTGTGTGGGTATGTGTACGAGTAGGTACGTGTGCGTGGATATGTGTGTGTACGAGTAGGTACGTGTGCGTGGGTATGTGTGTGTACGAGTAGGTACGTGTGCGTGGGTATGGGCGTGGGTATGTGTACGAGTAGGTTCGTGTGCGTGGGTATGTGTACGAGTAGGAACGTGTGTGTGGGTATGTGTACGAGTAGGTGTATGTGGGTATGCGTACGAGTAGGTGTGCGTGGGTACGTGTACGAGTAGGTACGTGTGCGTGGGTATGTGTGTGTACGAGTAGGTACGTGTGCGTGGATATGTGTACGAGTAGGTACGTGTGCGTGGGTATGTGTACGAGTAGGTACGTGTGCGTGGGTATGTGTAAGAGTAGGTACGTGTGCGTGGATAGGCGTGTGTACGAGTAGGTACGTGTGCGTGGGTATGTGTACGAGTAGGTGTATGTGGGTATGCGTACAAGTAGGTGTGCGTGGGTACGTGTACGAGTAGGTACGTGTGCGTGGGTATGTGTACGAGTAGGTACGTGTGCGTGGATATGCGTGTGTACGAGCAGGTACGTGTGCGTGGGTATGTTTGTGTACGAGTAGGTACATGTGTGTGGGTATGCGTACGAGTAGGTGTGCGTGGATATGCGTGTGTACGAGTAGGTACGTGTGCGTGGGTATGTGTGTGTACGAGTAGGTACGTGTGCATGGGTATGTGTGTGTACGAGTAGGTACGTGTGTGTGGGTATGTGTACGAGTAGGTACGTGTGCGTGGATATGTGTGTGTACGAGTAGGTACGTGTGGGTGGGTATGTGTGTGTACGAGTAGGTACGTGTGCGTGGGTATGCGCGTGGGTATGTGTACGAGTAGGTTCGTGTGCGTGGGTATGTGTACGAGTAGGAACGTGTGTGTGGGTATGTGTACGAGTAGGTGTATGTGGGTATGCGTACGAGTAGGTGTGCGTGGGTACGTGTACGAGTAGGTACGTGTGCGTGGGTATGTGTGTGTACGAGTAGGTACGTGTGCGTGGATATGCGTGTGTACGAGCAGGTACGTGTGCGTGGATATGCGTGTGTACGAGCAGGTACGTGTGCGTGGGTATGTTTGTGTACGAGTAGGTACGTGTGCGTGGGTATGCGTACGAGTAGGTGTGCGCGGGTACGTGTACGAGTAGGTATGTGTGCATGGGTATGTGTGTGTACGAGTAGGTATGTGTGTGTGGGTATGCGTACGAGTAGGTGTGCGTGGATATGCGTGTGTACGAGTAGGTACATGTGCGTGGGTATGTGTGTGTACGAGTAGGTACATGTGCGTGGATATGTGTACGAGTAGGTACGTGTGCGTGGGTATGTGTACGAGTAGGTACGAGTGCTTGGGTATGTGTACGAGTAGGTACGTGTGCGTGGATATGCGTGTGTACGAGTAGGTAAGTGTGCATGGGTATGTGTGTGTACGAGTAGGTACGTGTGCATGGGTATGTGTGTGTACGAGTAGGTACGTGTGTGTGGATATGTGTGTGTACGAGTAGGTACGTGTGTGTGGGTATGTGTACGAGTACGTGTGCGTGGGTTTGTGTACGAGTAGGTACGTGTGCGTGGGTATGTGTACGAATAGGTGTATGTGGGTATGCGTACGAGTAGGTGTGCGTGGGTACGTGTACGAGTAGGTACGTGTGCATGGGTATGTGTGTGTACGAGTAGGTACGTGTGAATGGGTATGTGTGTGTACGAGTAGGTACGTGTGCATGGGTATGTGTGTGTACGAGTAGGTACGTGTGCGTGGATATGCGTGTGTACGAGTAGGTACGTGTGCGTGGGTATGTGTACGAGTGCTTGAGTATGTGTACGAGTAGGTACGAGTGCTTGGGTATGTGTACGAGTAGGTACGTGTGCGTGGATATGCGTGTGTACGAGTAGGTACGTGTGCGTGGATATGTTTGTGTACGAGTAGGTACGTGTGCGTGGGTATGTGAACGAGTAGGTACGTGTGCATGGGTATGTGTGTGTACGAGTAGGTACGTGTGAATGGGTATGAGTGTGTACGAGTAGGTACGTGTGCATGGGTATGTGTGTGTACGAGTAGGTACGTGTGTGTGGGTATGTGTACGAGTAGGTACATGTGCGTGGATATGTGTGTGTACGAGTAGGTACGTGTGGGTGGGTATGTGTGTGTACGAGTAGGTACGTGTGCGTGGATATGCGCGTGGGTATGTGTACGAGTAGGTTCGTGTGCGTGGGTATGTGTATGAGTAGGAACATGTGTGTGGGTATGTGTACGAGTAGGTGTATGTGGGTATGCGTACGAGTAGGTGTGCGTGGGTACGTGTACGAGTAGGTACGTGTGCGTGGGTATGTGTGTGTACGAGTAGGTACGTGTGCGTGGATATGTGTACGATTAGGTACGTGTGCGTGGGTATGTGTACGACTAGGTACGTGTGCGTGGATATGCGTGTGTAGGAGTAGGTACGTGCGCATGGGTATGTGTGTGTACGAGTAGGTACGTGTCCATGGGTATGTGTGTGAACGAGTAGGTACGTGTGCGTGGGTATGTGTACGAGTAGGTGTATGTGGGTATGCGTACGAGTAGGTGTGCGTGTGTACGTGTACGAGTAGGTACGTGTGCGTGGGTATGTGTGTGTACGAGTAGGTACGTGTGTGTGGATATGTGTGTGTACGAGTAGGTACGTGTGCGTGGGTATGTGTACGAGTAGGTGTATGTGGGTATGCGTACGAGTAGGTGTGCGTGGGTACGTGTACGAGTAGGTACGTGTGCGTGGGTATGTGTGTGTACGAGTAGGTACGTGTGCGTGGATATGTGTACGAGTAGGTACTTGTGCGTGGGTATGTGTACGAGTAGGTACGTGTGCGTGGGTATGTGTAAGAGTAGGTACGTGTGCGTGGATATGCGTGTGTACGAGTAGGTACGTGTGCGTGGGTATGTGTACGAGTAGGTGTATGTGGGTATGCGTACAAGTAGGTGTGCGTGGGTACGTGTACGAGTAGGTACGTGTGCGTGGGTATGTGTACGAGTAGGTACGTGTGCGTGGATATGCGTGTGTACGAGCAGGTACGTGTGCGTGGGTATGTATGTGTACGAGTAGGTACGTGTGCGTGGGTATGTGTACGAATAAGTGTATGTGGGTATGCGTACGAGTAGGTGTGCGTGGGTATGTGTACGAGTAGGTACGAGTGCTTGGGTATGTGTACGAGTAGGTACGTGTGCGTGGATATGCGTGTGTACGAGTAGGTACGTGTGCGTGGGTATGTGTGTGTACGAGTAGGTACGTGTGCGTGGATATGTGTACGAGTAGGTACTTGTGCGTGGGTATGTGTACGAGTAGGTACGTGTGCGTGGGTATGTGTAAGAGTAGGTACGTGTGCGTGGATATGCGTGTGTACGAGTAGGTACGTGTGCGTGGGTATGTGTACGAGTAGGTGTATGTGGGTATGCGTACAAGTAGGTGTGCGTGGGTACGTGTACGAGTAGGTACGTGTGCGTGGGTATGTGTACGAGTAGGTACGTGTGCGTGGATATGCGTGTGTACGAGCAGGTACGTGTGCGTGGGTATGTATGTGTACGAGTAGGTACGTGTGCGTGGGTATGTGTACGAATAAGTGTATGTGGGTATGCGTACGAGTAGGTGTGCGTGGGTATGTGTACGAGTAGGTACGAGTGCTTGGGTATGTGTACGAGTAGGTACGTGTGCGTGGATATGCGTGTGTACGAGTAGGTACGTGTGCATGGGTATGTGTGTGTACGAGTAGGTACGTGTGCGTGGGTATGTGTACGAGTAGGTGTATGTGGGTATGCGTACGAGTAGGTGTGCGTGGGTACGTGTACGAGTAGGTACGTGTGCGTGGGTATGTGTGTGTACGAGTAGGTACGTGTGCGTGGATATGTGTACGAGTAGGTACGTGTGCGTGGGTATGTGTACGAGTAGGTACGAGTGCTTGGGTATGTGTACGAGTACGTGTATGTGGGTATGCGTACGAGTAGGTGTGCGTGGGTACGTGTACGAGTAGGTACGTGTGCATTGGTATGTGTACAAGTACGTGTGCGTGGGTATGTGTACGAGTAGGTGTATGTGGGTATGCGTACGAGTGGGTGTGCGTGGGTACGTGTACGAGTAGGTACGTGTGCGAGGGTATGTGTGTGTACGAGTAGGAACGTGTGCGTGGATATGTGTACGAGTAGGTACGTGTGCGTGGGTATGTGTACGAGTAGGTACGAGTGCTTGGGAATGTGTACGAGTAGGTACGTGTGCGTGGATATGCGTGTGTACGAGTAGGTACGTGTGTGTGGATATGTGTGTGTACGAGTAGGTACGTGAGAATGGGTATGTGTGTGTACGAGTAGGTACGTGTGCGTGGGTATGTGTACGAGTAGGTGTATGTGGGTATGCGTACGAGTGGGTGTGCGTGGGTACGTGTACGAGTAGGTACGTGTGCGAGGGTATGTGTGTGTACGAGTAGGAACGTGTGCGTGGATATGTGTACGAGTAGGTACGTGTGCGTGGGTATGTGTACGAGTAGGTACGAGTGCTTGGGAATGTGTACGAGTAGGTACGTGTGCGTGGATATGCGTGTGTACGAGTAGGTACGTGAGAATGGGTATGTGTGTGTACGAGTAGGTACGTGTGCGTGGGTATGTGTACGAGTAGGTGTATGTGGGTATGCGTACGAGTAGGTGTGCGTGGGTACGTGTACGAGTAGGTACGTGTGGGTGGGTATGTGTGTGTACGAGTAGGTACGTGTGCGTGGATATGTGTACGAGTAGGTACGTGTGCGTGGGTATGTGTACGAGTAGGTACGAGTGCTTGGGTATGTGTACGAGTACGTGTATGTGGGTATGCGTACGAGTAGGTGTGCGTGGGTACGTGTACGAGTAGGTACGTGTGCGTGGGTATGTGTGTGTATGAGTAGGTACGTGTGCGTGGATATGTGTACGAGTAGGTACGTGTGCGTGGGTATGTGTACGAGTGCTTGGGTATGTGTACGAGTAGGTACGTGTGCGTGGGTATGTGTACGAGTAGGTACGTGTGCGTGGATATGCGTGTGTACGAGCAGGTACGTGTGCGTGGGTATGTTTGTGTATGAGTAGGTACGTGTGCGTGGGTATGCGTACGAGTAGGTGTGCGTGGGTACGTGTATGAGTAGGTATGTGTGCGTGGGTATGTGAACGAGTAGGTACGTGTGCATGGGTATGTGTGTGTACGAGTAGGTACGTGTGTGTGGGTATGCGTACGAGTAGGTGTGCGTGGGTACGTGTACGAGTAGGTACGTGTGCATTGGTATGTGTACAAGTACGTGTGCGTGGGTTTGTGTACGAGTAGGTACGTGTGCGTGGGTATGTGTGTGTACGAGTAGGTACGCGTGCGTGGATATGTGTACGAGTAGGTACGTGTGCGTGGGTATGTGTACGAGTGCTTGGGTATGTGTACGAGTAGGTACGTGTGCGTGGATATGCGTGTGTACGAGTAGGTACGTGTGCGTGGGTATGTGTGTGTACGAGTAGGTACGTGTGCGTGGGTATGTGTACGAGTGCTTGGGTATGTGTACGAGTAGGTACGTGTGCATGGGTATGTGTGCGTACAAGTAGGTACGTGTGTGTGGGTATGCGTACGAGTAGGTGTGCGTGGGTACGTGTACGAGTAGGTACGTGTGCATTGGTATGTGTACAAGTACGTGTGCGTGGGTTTGTGTACGAGTAGGTACGTGTGCGTGGATATGTGTGTGTACGAGTAGGTACGTGTGCGTGGGTATGTGTACGAGTAGGTGTATGTCGGTATGCGTACGAGTGGGTGTGCGTGGGTACGTGTACGAGTAGGTACGTGTGCGAGGGTATGTGTGTGTACGAGTAGGAACGTGTGCGTGGATATGTGTACGAGTAGGTACGTGTGCGTGGGTATGTGTACGAGTAGGTACGAGTGCTTGGGAATGTGTACGAGTAGGTACGTGTGCGT
Source organism: Spisula solida (assembly GCA_947247005.1). Taxonomy (NCBI): domain Eukaryota; kingdom Metazoa; phylum Mollusca; class Bivalvia; order Venerida; family Mactridae; genus Spisula; species Spisula solida. The sequence goes on along the minus strand of OX365947.1, from coordinate 16,224,839 downwards.
GGATATGCGTGTGTACGAGTAGGTACGTGTGTGTGGATATGTGTGTGTACGAGTAGGTACGTGAGAATGGGTATGTGTGTGTACGAGTAGGTACGTGTGCGTGGGTATGTGTACGAGTAGGTGTATGTGGGTATGCGTACGAGTGGGTGTGCGTGGGTACGTGTACGAGTAGGTACGTGTGCGAGGGTATGTGTGTGTACGAGTAGGAACGTGTGCGTGGATATGTGTACGAGTAGGTACGTGTGCGTGGGTATGTGTACGAGTAGGTACGAGTGCTTGGGAATGTGTACGAGTAGGTACGTGTGCGTGGATATGCGTGTGTACGAGTAGGTACGTGAGAATGGGTATGTGTGTGTACGAGTAGGTACGTGTGCGTGGGTATGTGTACGAGTAGGTGTATGTGGGTATGCGTACGAGTAGGTGTGCGTGGGTACGTGTACGAGTAGGTACGTGTGGGTGGGTATGTGTGTGTACGAGTAGGTACGTGTGCGTGGATATGTGTACGAGTAGGTACGTGTGCGTGGGTATGTGTACGAGTAGGTACGAGTGCTTGGGTATGTGTACGAGTACGTGTATGTGGGTATGCGTACGAGTAGGTGTGCGTGGGTACGTGTACGAGTAGGTACGTGTGCGTGGGTATGTGTGTGTATGAGTAGGTACGTGTGCGTGGATATGTGTACGAGTAGGTACGTGTGCGTGGGTATGTGTACGAGTGCTTGGGTATGTGTACGAGTAGGTACGTGTGCGTGGGTATGTGTACGAGTAGGTACGTGTGCGTGGATATGCGTGTGTACGAGCAGGTACGTGTGCGTGGGTATGTTTGTGTATGAGTAGGTACGTGTGCGTGGGTATGCGTACGAGTAGGTGTGCGTGGGTACGTGTATGAGTAGGTATGTGTGCGTGGGTATGTGAACGAGTAGGTACGTGTGCATGGGTATGTGTGTGTACGAGTAGGTACGTGTGTGTGGGTATGCGTACGAGTAGGTGTGCGTGGGTACGTGTACGAGTAGGTACGTGTGCATTGGTATGTGTACAAGTACGTGTGCGTGGGTTTGTGTACGAGTAGGTACGTGTGCGTGGGTATGTGTGTGTACGAGTAGGTACGCGTGCGTGGATATGTGTACGAGTAGGTACGTGTGCGTGGGTATGTGTACGAGTGCTTGGGTATGTGTACGAGTAGGTACGTGTGCGTGGATATGCGTGTGTACGAGTAGGTACGTGTGCGTGGGTATGTGTGTGTACGAGTAGGTACGTGTGCGTGGGTATGTGTACGAGTGCTTGGGTATGTGTACGAGTAGGTACGTGTGCATGGGTATGTGTGCGTACAAGTAGGTACGTGTGTGTGGGTATGCGTACGAGTAGGTGTGCGTGGGTACGTGTACGAGTAGGTACGTGTGCATTGGTATGTGTACAAGTACGTGTGCGTGGGTTTGTGTACGAGTAGGTACGTGTGCGTGGATATGTGTGTGTACGAGTAGGTACGTGTGCGTGGGTATGTGTACGAGTAGGTGTATGTCGGTATGCGTACGAGTGGGTGTGCGTGGGTACGTGTACGAGTAGGTACGTGTGCGAGGGTATGTGTGTGTACGAGTAGGAACGTGTGCGTGGATATGTGTACGAGTAGGTACGTGTGCGTGGGTATGTGTACGAGTAGGTACGAGTGCTTGGGAATGTGTACGAGTAGGTACGTGTGCGTGGATATGCGTGTGTACGAGTAGGTACGTGTGTGTGGATATGTGTGTGTACGAGTAGGTACGTGAGAATGGGTATGTGTGTGTACGAGTAGGTACGTGTGCGTGGGTATGTGTACGAGTAGGTGTATGTGGGTATGCGTACGAGTGGGTGTGCGTGGGTACGTGTACGAGTAGGTACGTGTGCGAGGGTATGTGTGTGTACGAGTAGGAACGTGTGCGTGGATATGTGTACGAGTAGGTACGTGTGCGTGGGTATGTGTACGAGTAGGTACGAGTGCTTGGGAATGTGTACGAGTAGGTACGTGTGCGTGGATATGCGTGTGTACGAGTAGGTACGTGAGAATGGGTATGTGTGTGTACGAGTAGGTACGTGTGCGTGGGTATGTGTACGAGTAGGTGTATGTGGGTATGCGTACGAGTAGGTGTGCGTGGGTACGTGTACGAGTAGGTACGTGTGGGTGGGTATGTGTGTGTACGAGTAGGTACGTGTGCGTGGATATGTGTACGAGTAGGTACGTGTGCGTGGGTATGTGTACGAGTAGGTACGAGTGCTTGGGTATGTGTACGAGTACGTGTATGTGGGTATGCGTACGAGTAGGTGTGCGTGGGTACGTGTACGAGTAGGTACGTGTGCGTGGGTATGTGTGTGTATGAGTAGGTACGTGTGCGTGGATATGTGTACGAGTAGGTACGTGTGCGTGGGTATGTGTACGAGTGCTTGGGTATGTGTACGAGTAGGTACGTGTGCGTGGGTATGTGTTCGAGTAGGTACGTGTGCGTGGATATGCGTGTGTACGAGCAGGTACGTGTGCGTGGGTATGTTTGTGTATGAGTAGGTACGTGTGCGTGGGTATGCGTACGAGTAGGTGTGCGTGGGTACGTGTATGAGTAGGTATGTGTGCGTGGGTATGTGAACGAGTAGGTACGTGTGCATGGGTATGTGTGTGTACGAGTAGGTACGTGTGCATGGGTATGTGTGTGTACGAGTAGGTACGTGTGTGTGGGTATGCGTACGAGTAGGTGTGCGTGGGTACGTGTACGAGTAGGTACGTGTGCATTGGTATGTGTACAAGTACATGTGCGTGGGTTTGTGTACGAGTAGGTACGTGTGCGTGGGTATGTGTGTGTACGAGTAGGTACGCGTGCGTGGATATGTGTACGAGTAGGTACGTGTGCGTGGGTATGTGTACGAGTGCTTGGGTATGTGTACGAGTAGGTACGTGTGCGTGGATATGCGTGTGTACGAGTAGGTACGTGTGCGTGGGTATGTGTGTGTACGAGTAGGTACGTGTGCGTGGGTATGTGTACGAGTGCTTGGGTATGTGTACGAGTAGGTACGTGTGCGTGGGTATGTGTACGAGTAGGTACGTGTGCATGGATATGCGTGTGTACGAGCAGGTACGTGTGCGTGGGTATGTTTGTGTATGAGTAGGTACGTGTGCGTGGGTATGCGTACGAGTAGGTGTGCGCGGGTACGTGTACGAGTAGGTATTGCGTGGGTATGTGAACGAGTAGGTACGTGTGCATGGGTATGTGTGTGTACGAGTAGGTACGTGTGCATGGGTATGTGTGTGTACGAGTAGGTACGTGTGTGTGGGTATGCGTACGAGTAGGTGTGCGTGGGTACGTGTACGAGTAGGTACGTGTGCATTGGTATGTGTACAAGTACGTGTGCGTGGGTTTGTGTACAATAGGTACGTGTGCGTGGGTATGTGTGTGTACAAGTAGGTACGCGTGCGTGGATATGTGTACGAGTAGGTACGTGTGCGTGGGTATGTGTACGAGTGCTTGGGTATGTGTACGAGTAGGTTTATGTGGGTATGCGTACGAGTAGGTGTGCGTGGGTACGTGTACGAGTAGGTACGTGTGCGTGGGTATGTGTGTGTACGAGTAGGTACGCGTGCATGGGTATGTGTGTGTACGAGTAGGTAAGTGTGCATGGATATGTGTACGAGTAGGTACGTGTGCGTGGGTATGTGTACGAGTGCTTGGGTATGTGTACGAGTAGGTACGTGTGCGTGGGTATGTGTACGAGTAGGTACGTGTGCGTGGATATGCGTGTGTACGAGCAGGTACGTGTGCGTGGTAATGTTTGTGTACGAGTAGGTACGTGTGCGTGGGTATGCGTACGAGTAGGTGTGCGTGGGTACGTGTACGAGTAGGTATGTGTGCGTGGGTATGTGAACGAGTAGGTACGTGTGCATGGGTATGTGTGTGTACGAGTAGGTACGTGTGCATGGGTATGTGTGTGTATGAGTAGGTACATGTGTGTGGGTATGCGTACGAGTAGGTGTGCGTGGGTACGTGTACGAGTAGGTACGTGTGCATTGGTATGTGTACAAGTACGTGTGCGTGGGTATGTGTACGAGTAGGTGTATGTGGGTATGCGTACGAGTGGGTGTGCGTGGGTACGTGTACGAGTAGGTACGTGTGCGAGGGTATGTGTGTGTACGAGTAGGAACGTGTGCGTGGATATGTGTACGAGTAGGTACGTGTGCGTGGGTATGTGTACGAGTAGGTACGAGTGCTTGGGAATGTGTACGAGTAGGTACGTGTGCGTGGATATGCGTGTGTACGAGTAGGTACGTGTGTGTGGATATGTGTGTGTACGAGTAGGTACGTGAGAATGGGTATGTGTGTGTACGAGTAGGTACGTGTGCGTGGGTATGTGTACGAGTAGGTGTATGTGGGTATGCGTACGAGTAGGTGTGCGTGGGTACGTGTACGAGTAGGTACGTGTGCGTGGGTATGTGTGTGTACGAGTAGGTACGTGTGCGTGGATATGTGTACGAGTAGGTACGTGTGCGTGGGTATGTGTAAGAGTGCTTGGGTATGTGTACGAGTAGGTACGTGTGCGTGGGTATGTATACGAGTAGGTACGTGTGCGTGGATATGCGTGTGTACGAGCAGGTACGTGTGCGTGGGTATGTTTGTGTACGAGTAGGTACGTGTGCCTGGGTATGCGTACGAGTAGGTGTGCGTGGGTACGTGTACGAGTAGGTATGTGTGCGTGGGTATGTGAACGAGTAGGTACGTGTGCATGGGTATGTGTGTGTACGAGTAGGTACGTGTGCATGGGTATGTGTGTGTACAAGTAGGTACGTGTGTGTGGGTATGCGTAGGAGTAGGTGTGCGTGGGTACGTGTACGAGTAGGTACGTGTGCATTGGTATGTGTACAAGTACGTGTGCGTGGGTTTGTGTACGAGTAGGTACGTGTGCGTGGATATGTGTGTGTACGAGTAGGTACGTGTGCGTGGGTATGTGTACGAGTAGGTGTATGTCGGTATGCGTACGAGTAGGTGTGCGTGGGTACGTGTACGAGTAGGTACGTGTGCGTGGGTATGTGTGTGTATGAGTAGGTACGTGTGCATGGATATGTGTACGAGTAGGTACGTGTGCGTGGGTATGTGTGTGTACGAGTAGGTACGTGTGCGTGGATATGTGTACGAGTAGGTACTTGTGCGTGGGTATGTGTACGAGTAGGTACGTGTGCGTGGGTATGTGTAAGAGTAGGTACGTGTGCGTGGATATGCGTGTGTACGAGTAGGTACGTGTGCGTGGGTATGTGTACGAGTAGGTGTATGTGGGTATGCGTACAAGTAGGTGTGCGTGGGTACGTGTACGAGTAGGTACGTGTGCGTGGGTATGTGTACGAGTAGGTACGTGTGCGTGGATATGCGTGTGTACGAGCAGGTACGTGTGCGTGGGTATGTATGTGTACGAGTAGGTACGTGTGCGTGGGTATGTGTACGAATAAGTGTATGTGGGTATGCGTACGAGTAGGTGTGCGTGGGTACGTGTACGAGTAGGTACGTGTGCATGGGTATGTGTGTGTACGAGTAGGTACGTGTGTGTGGGTATGTGTACGAGTAGGTACGTGTGCGTGGGTATGTGTGTGTACGAGTAGGTACGTGTGCGTGGGTATGTGTACGAGTAGGTGTATGTGGGTATGCGTACGAGTAGGTGTGCGTGGGTACGTGTACGAGTAGGTACGTGTGCGTGGGTATGTGTGTGTACGAGTAGGTACTTGTGCGTGGGTATGTGTACGAGTAGGTACGTGTGCGTGGGTATGTGTACGAGTAGGTACGTGTGCGTGGGTATGTGCACGAGTAGGTTCGTGTGCGTGGGTTTGTGTACGAGTACGTGTGCGTGGGTTTGTGTACGAGTAGGTACGTGTGCGTGGGTATGTGTGCGAGTAGGTTCGTGTGTGTGGGTTTGTGTACGAGTACGTGTGCGTGGGTATGTGTACGAGTAGGTACGTGTGCGTGGGTATGTGTACGAGTAGGTGTGCGTGGGTTTGTGTACGAGTAGGTACTAGATTTTGTTGGGATGATCATTGTGACCAAGTTTCATAAAGATAAGATCGAAACTATGACCTCTAGTGACTACACAAGGTTTTTCTATGATTTGACCTTGTGACCTAGTTTTTGACCCAGGATAACTCATTATCAAACTTGACCTAGATTTTGTTGACATGATCATTGTGACCAAGTTTAATAAAGATTAAGTCAAAATTGTGACCTCTAGTGACTACATAAGGTTTTTCTCTGATTTGACCTAGTGACCTAGTTTTCAACCTCAGATGACCCAATATCGAACTTGACCTAGATTTGGTTGAGATGATCATTGTGACCAAGTTTCATAAAGATTAGGCCAAAATTGTGACCTCTAGAGAGGACACAACCCAATTGTTGACGGACGGACGAAGAGTGATCACAAAAGCTCACTCTGTCACAAAAGGTGAGCTAAACAAGAGGGCCCAAAGGGCCATAGGTTGCTCACCTGTCCTAGTAGTTCACGCACCCCTAATGGTAGCCTCTATTGCATGAACAAGGTTTTCATATTGTCTTATGCTTAATAATTAATATCACATTTAGACCCAATGACAAATTGAAGTGATTTGAACTTGTGACTTAGTTTTTGACCCCAGATGACCCAATATCAAACTTGACCTAGATTTTGTTGAGATGATCATTGTGACCAAGTTTCATAAAGATAAGGCCAAAATTGCGACCTCTAGTGACTACACAAGGTTTTTCTATGATTTGACCTTGTGACCTAGTTTTTGACCCCGGATGACCCAATATTGAACTTGACCTAGATTTTGTTAGGATGATCATTGTGACCAAGTTTCATAAAGATTAGGCCAAAATTGTGACCTCTAGTGGCTACATGAGGTTTTTCTATGATTAGACCTTGTGACCCAGTTTTTGACCCCGGATGACCCAATATCAAACTTGACCTAGATTTTGTTGAGATGATCATTGTGACCAAGTTTCATAAAGATTAGGTCAAAATTGTGACCTCTAGTGACTACACAAGGTTTTTCTATGATTTGACCTTGTGACCTAGTTTTTTACCCCGGATGACCCAATATCGAACTTGACCTAGATTTTGTTGAGGTGATCATTGTGACCAAGTTTCATAAAGATTAATTCAAAATTTTGACTTCTAGTGACTACACAAGGTTTTTCTATAATTTGACCTAGTGACCTAGTTTTTGACCCCAGATGACCCAATATCGAACTTGGCCTAGATTTTGTTGAGATGATCATTGTGACCAAGTTTCATAAGGATTAGGCTAAAATTGTGACCTCTAGTGTCTACACAAGCCAATTGTTGACGGACGGACGACGGACGGACGACGGACGGACGAAGAGTGATCACAGGTGAGCTAAAAAGTGTGGATCACTTACCAGAGATATGTCGTGCTACCATAGAGTGCTATTCTGGCAACTGTAGCTTTTGTCCACATCAATCCTTAGTCTGCAATGGTACAGGAGGGGTTGGCTCATGGTGGTTCCATTCTGCATTTCTTCCAACACATGACATAAGGGACCTGAAAATGACAGAAAATGACCGGCAATTATAATCTGCCATTTTGGAGATTAGACTTAGTGAAGCAGCGGTAAAGAGTGTAGACTTGAACAACAACACACAAAGGTTAGAAGCATTCGACCGTTCACTGCTGGCTGTTGCACCGAAAGATGTGAAGAGACCGGTCTCCTTCAAAGCACGAGTCGCTTCCAAGACCTTGCAGAGCAACAACAGCCTTGAAGAATCTGTGATGATGAAAGTGGAAAGTATCACTGGCAAGCCACTCTCAGAAAGTCCTCTAAGGGACCTAACATCTGCCTCACGCCGTGCCAAAGCTCATCAGGATCCTAAGAAAAAAGCAGCGAAGAAACTTTATTGTAAGATTAAGAACAGAGCGCGGATGGAATACAACTTTAATGAAATGAAGAAGTCCGGTAATTGCGTCGATGAGTACCAGAAAGGTCAACTAGACAGCCGCTCAGACCATAGTTAGTGTAGTGTTCCAAAACACTGGCAGACCTATCTATCTTTGAAACACAGTACAAATGAACAGAAAGATGGTACAGGGTTCCCACAATATTTTTAAAACAAAATTCCCTGACTTTTCCCTGATTTTTCCCTGACCACAGAGCAGTTTTCCCTTTTTTTACAGCGATCAGGCAACACGGCATCTTTTTGTAATAGCAAAATATGGCAATAAAATAGAGAAAAGGAGGCTATATTTGCTTTATAATATATGGAACAACAAAGTTTAAGTTAGAAGTTTTTAAGGCTGTTAATTGAAATAAAGTTATTATAACTTAGAATTATTCCGAGCGAGTATAGCGAGCGAGGATTTTTTCAATCTTAGGTATTTTCTTCATAGGAAATGACTTATCAACAGCTACAATGAAAAATTTCCTGACTTTTCCCTGACTTTTGCTCAATTTCTAGATTTCCCTGACTAATTTCAAAATTCCCTGACTTTTTCCTGACCTTGAAAAAATTATGTTTTTCCCTGACTTTTCCCTGACCGTGGGAACCCTGTGGTGTCTGTCGTGCACAAGACAGTGTACCTGATGAGACCTGCAGTCGGTCGAAACAGACAAAAACAATATAAGTCAGTCAGTCACACGTTAGTCAGTAAACCGCCCCCTGCCGCAAATACCATTTAAGCACAGTACTAACTCTCCAACCACCTCCCCCTCCTGGCTTTAATTATTTGAAAGATCAACCATACAACCCGGTAGACAATTTCTCTCCTCATTGATATGGCCAGTGCACTTTCCGGACTGGAAGCAATATTTTCTAAGATTATTAAGGCTGCTGTTCTCAAAAATTATATGAGCAGGATTTATGCAGAGTTTAATGTTACACAGATGAGAGGCATGCCGCTTCAAAGAGACATCAAAGTCGCGCATGTGCACCATTAATGCGACTCGGTGAACAGTTGTCGCTCGGTCACGTGGTGGTTCATGCCGGGGATCTTGAAAACGAAACTGACCGTAGCCAAATTTGATGGGCGACCAGTCCACAAAATACACTGACCATTACTATGAGGATGGCTACCCGCCTCCAATCGCCTACTGCAACACTCATAAAAGCGAGCATCCATTACCGGTTAACATCTAGTTTATCTAGAACCAAAAATTAAGAAATTTAAAAAAAATTAAATTTAAAACAAATTTAAATTCAATTTTAAAATTTAATTTTCAAGCTTTAAATTGATACCTATTCAATGATTATCAAGAAAACAGCCTTAGTGAAATATCCTGGTGTGTCAATTCAGCAGACGACCGGAAATGACAGCTTCTGTATAAGGGAGGTAACTCCAACCTGAATTTTGTTAGATTAACATTTTAAAATAACAATAAAATTTAAATTTTAAATATCTGATTAATTTCATTTTGACAACTTACTTTTATTGTCCCCAGAAGCTTTCTGGTGAAGTTTGATGCATTTCCGAACAGTATTGTGGCAGCTATACAATTTTTTTTTACCCTATGTAAATCCAGTCAAGTTTCCATCAGAATTTTGATATACACAGTAAAGCAACAGCAAAAGCACTACCACAGACATGTTCTTTCACTTTATTACAATCAATCCAGACACAAAAACATGCCTGTTGACCAACAAAATATGAAGTTTGCACTTTTCTAAAGAACCTACTGTCCCAAACATCAACAAATCTCCACTATTCATGCAGTATTCCGGTCGATTGTAGATCCAAGCACCAATGAATGTAGTTCTGAAATATACAAAGAAATGCTATGATTTTGTACTCATCAATGTTAGTATTGTTACATGGAATCACTTAAACATCTTCACAGACAAGATTTAGTCTACTGACTCCACTAGGAAAGCAAGTACCAGAAATACAACAGTTTTTCAAGAAACTACTTTCAGTATTCTACAACCTTCACTGGGCAGTGACCTAAATGGCGCCTTTTTTTAGTTTTTTACCCCAGGTGACACAGTTGCAGACTTGACCTAGATTTCATAAAGGTTCATATTGTGACAAAGTTTCATAAAGATTGTGTCAAAAATGTGACCTCTAGAATGTTAACAGGGATTTTCATTGATTTAACCTAGTGACCTAGTTTCATGAAGATAAAACGAAAACTGTGACCTCTAGAGTGTTAACAGTCCGATTGTTTACGGTGGACAACGGACGGTGGACGACGGACATAGGGCGATCACAATAGCTCACCAGGTGAGCTAAAAATAGTGATTTAAAAATAAATTCAGTAGTCGTCCCTTTAACCAACAAAAAGGACAGCATTCTTTCAGACAAGTTTAATTCAAAGAAACAAGATTAGATCCTTGGGCGCTCACCATCTAAACATGGCCAAACTTCATGAAGATTAAAGCAAAAATCTGGCCGCCAGAGTGTTAACAATGTTTTCCTATTATTTGACCTTTTGACCTAGTTTTTGACCCCAAATGACCCAACTTCAAACTTGACCTTAAGGTCACCAAGATAAACATTTTGATCAAACTTAATGAAGATTACTGTAAAGCAAAAATGTGGCCTCAGCACCCAATTGTATAAACATTGGTTAGTTTAACCAATAGTTAAACCTTAACCACTGGTTAACTTTAACCAAACTGGTTAGTTAACCAATTGGGTTAACCAATTGTATAAACACTCTTAATCAAAAGGTTAACTAACCAAATTGGTTAAATTTTAAGCTCTGGTTAACCAGGAGCTATTCAATTAAAATCTATACCCTGGGTTAACTTACCTGTATAATACCGTCATGCACCAGCGCACCGGCTCAATGACGTCACGTTCGCGCATTATCTGTCAAATGTGACAGGCGACAAAAGCCTGGAAAGATGGATACAGCATCAGCGGATTTGCCTCCGTTAAAAAAACAGATGGTGCGGTCTAAAACTTTTCTTTGTCAGAAAATGAAGTTCTGAGAACGGCATGAGAGAAGAATGTTGACTTTTACCGATAGTTTAGTGAGAAGAACCCCGATAGTTTGGTGACGGAAGTGGTTTTCTGGCGATCGATCCGCAGTCATCTCCCCTGATAATATTTCACGTCTGTCACATTTCGGAAATAAAAACTGTTTATTTTGCCGTCTTAAGTGCACTTCGAACAGGTTAATGTCTACAACAGTATCAACAAACAAGGCTAGGTAAGTGCTGATCCATTTAACACTCGCTAGTTTGCCTGATTGATGAACAATTTGGGTTTTTGTCCAGTTTTTATTGATGTATAAAACCCGGAAGTGGTTCGTTCATGTTTTTTTACAAACAAAATGGGCGCTGTAAATTCAAATTTATACTGAATCATCAACGTGTACTAACATTCTAGACTACAGTATTGTATGCCATGTGCACGATAGACCTAGATATCTAATATTTATGTCGGACTGAATGATGGACCGTACTGACATGCTTATCCCCGAGTGACCAGTTTCGACGCCCTTAAGAGATCTGGGGCACATTTCCTTTAAAAAAATGTTTCTGCAAATGAATATAATTGTTAACTTATTTCTTTGGAATATTTATTCTTTTATAGGCTACTTTTTGTCAGGTTCTAATACTTAAATTGACTCAAAACTCATTTTATCAATGATCTACATGGGGGCGGCCATTATTGTTGACAGGTACCTAAAACGACGCCTTTCATTGGCTGCTGGGTTTAGAGATTACAATCACTGTTTAGTAACATGTACAATGCGTATTAAACGTGTGCGGGCTTAAAAGCACCAGCTTTGCTGCATAATTAAATAAATCAACAAGTCAATAAAGGATTAGGCTGATTTATTTTGGCATTTGTTTATAGATATATTATTCTGTATATGCCTTTGCTGGACGAAAATCCCATGCAGTGGGTGAAATGAAATCATCTGCCTGTCTGACCTTATGCAATTGCCGATGTCTTAGCGGTACGGGAATTGAATATTTGAATAACATGAAATAAATAAGCAATGATATGTTTTTTAATTAATTGATGATACATTCAACTACAAGCCATCACTAATAGCCAATTAAATTTCAATTACAAATAACTTGTGTTATTTAACGTATTACGTAACATAACGCATACACCCTACTAGAAAGTGGAAACCAGACAAATTGATCGATCTGGTCACATGCCAGTCACATGACTTGCCAAAAATGGCGGTGCGGCGAAGTCGGCTGTAGAAAGTTTCCCTTTTATTAAGTTTTTCTACCAAATTAAGATACTTTTAGACGGAGTTTAATTGGAATAAGCAAAAAACACATTTTTCGGACACGCATCCACAAACGATCAGAAAATGGATGCTGAATATTTTTAACACTCTATTTTGACATGATCGACATTTGCTATTCGTCTCGAAACTAATCCGCGGGAAAAATGACGTCATGGGATTGCCGAAATTCGAAAGCGAGGTCAAAGCAAACATGGCGTCGAATTAGGTCAGCGTCAAAATAGGTCACCCGACGATACTGGTTGGCGAGTAGTTTCCGACAGCGAGCAGTATCCGATATTTGATATTTTTTCGTATTTAGCGTAGCACTTCAATTAAATTGATCTGTGTAATTAAAGAACTACATCATAGCAACAAGTGTGTGGCAAAAAAATACAATTCACATAAATAAAAAAAACAATATCAAGAAATAAACGTAATACAGTGATAATCTTCACCTCTTTTGCTGGGGGGTCAACTGTTAACGAAAATTGCGCATGCGCAATGAAACAAATTAGTTCATCTATTTATAGCCTTGGGATTGCCCGAGTTGTAGTTAAAGCTAATTTTAGCTTACAACAGGCATCAACAGAATCGGCGACCCAAATCGGAAGTCCGCAAAAGAATAATATTGACGGAATACGTCGTTATTGACGTATAACTAGTTGACGTCAGAGTTTTTTAATAATTGGAAAACGATATGACTATACGACTTCATTCGTCGTCTGTGTGTACTCTAAACTACGATAGCCAACTCTAAAACGATATGTACAGTCAATAGGAGTTAATTCCCCTTATTTTAGAGGCTCAATACGGGGAAAATAAAGTATTGTTAGTAAATAAATGCGAAATGTCGGCTACTGCTACTCTTCATCCAGTTTACGGCCTAAAATAGTGACCCTTTTGTGGCCCCAATTACAGTACAATGTGTTACATTAAAAATACAAAAAAGTGACAAATATTTCGGACTTGAGCCCAGGATTATTAAAAGGTAAATTATTTTCTTCAAAACCACATCGTATCCTAGAAAAAGGGAGAAAACATGCAAAAATTGTCGGATACTGCTCGCCAACCAGTACATTAGATTTGAAGAATTAGGACCCTATGTTCATCGTCTGTTTAATATTGTCAAGTTCAAGCAAGTCAAAGCATCATCGGACTGAAAATCTGATATTGATAAACATTCACCATATCGACATTACAGGTTAAAATCCGTTTTCCGGGATAACGGAATTTATTGAGCGACAATGTGCGAGATATTCCGAATGTACGTGAGGGGGGAAAATGCCTATAGCGTATAGAGCAACCAGGTACAATAATCGCGATTATTTAAGCCAAATGATAAGAATTTGTAAAAAGTCTTACTAGTAAACAATGACAACACCATTTTACGACCTCGCTGACAATTTTTTTGCCAAAATAATATGTTTAACTTCAAAAATGCGTAGATTTTCTCGCCATCGGTATCGAGCTACGGAAGCGGCAGTGTAGAATAAAATGCAATATTTCGAATATAAAGCATTTTTTAGGATAATTCTTGCTAAAGTTTAAAAACAAAGATGTTTAATGATAATGTGTAATAATTGTTTTATATGTTTTTAATGTTTAAACGTTCAAAAAAGAATAATTATATACACTCCCGCTATACCGCTTATTGCTCGCTAACCCCCTGACCGTGAAATTTCGGGTCCGGAAAAACGGGTATTATTGGGTAATGTCGATATCGAGAATGATGTTGAGCTCCCCCTAAATAAAAGTGGGAGGAGTGTGGTGATTATAAATTTTCATAATGACACTCCCAATGTACATTATTGCTTTTGGGTTAACCCATCAATAACATGATTAAGAGTATCTGTTTGTCATGGGTGTCTAGGTTTAGTAGATACATGTACTGTAGGCCTCTATTTGGAAACAACTGTGCATTTTCTTATTCAATAAGTTTTGTGTGTATGCTTCTTTATAGACATCTACAACATGTACTTATATAGAGCAAATTCAGTGAATGTCACATGTGGTTGAATTTTACATGCATCATTGATTTAAAAGTGAACATGAATTATGTATTAAAGCTATATTAAGATCCTGTGAAACCAACTAGGTACAATCACTAAGAAGACACTTACCTGGGTGTACAGCGATTTTCCCCTTCTTTGTTAGGTACCCCTAAAAGGTAGCTTCCCTATAAGAAAAATTGTCCATTTTCCCAATTTCAGAGGAAAATAATTCCCAATCTGGTGCATCTTGGTGTATTTTATATGAGAAAATGCATGGCATATCAGGCAAAAGCTATTTTACGTTAATTTCTATCATAAAAATAAGATAGATGTCTTGATAAAAAAATCCCAATTAGAGTAAAAATGTCGCAAGTTTTTCCAATTTGTCCGGTACCGGTACCTTTCCAAAACAAGCCAAAAAAATCGCTGGTTTATGTTATTATGTCTCATGGTACCACATTCTTGTATATGCTTGCAGCATCTAGATCTATATAGCAAGGAAGCTTCATATACCAGTTTTCTCCCTTTGGTATGACATGCATAAGGGTCAGTCACAATATATTGCCAACACTCATAGCAGAACCTCTTCAAGTGAGCCTAATATAAGTGACTCTCTTGATTCAACTAGTCTGCAATAGTCTGTGGTTTCCAAAAAATCATTCCTTCAACCTTCTACCCTCAAAGTGGATAATCATTGTCCTTATTCAATCAGTTTCATTTATTCCAAATAATGTTTGCTTTCTTTTTCAGAAAAAATGACTGATATATCTGATGATAGCAGTATTGATGCAAGTGATTGAATATGAACAGGTATTATTATTATCTGTACATTATTGCAGTTTTTTTAATTTCATTATGATGAATATTTTATTTATGTTAGTTTAATAATAAATGGAATTTCTTTATTCTGCTACCTATATATTTTTATTAATACTGTTAAACCTTTAAAATGTTAATGATTTCTACTTTCACTTTCTTTATTTTCTTTCAGTTACCTGCTATTATACCCTTTTGGCAGTTTATGTGACCATGCAGGACAATAACAGCTCCATTCAATGATGAATCCTTACAGGTATACATTTTGTACATTCAGTTTTGTAATGATTGATTATAATATTTACAATCAATAGCAAACATTGTGTCTTACCTACTACCATATTTTGTATGCATTATGTTGTATTTTTTATGCCCCCGTATCGATAGATCGGGAGGCATATAGTGATTCACCTGTCAGTCCGTCCGTCCGTCCATCCTGGTTAACCCAAATTGACCGTTTCTTCTAGCATCATTATGGCTTGCTGCAAAGCTTCCAAACTTGCATGGATGTTGTATATGAACACACTCCACACACCTGTATCATCTGACCCCTTTTTTACCTTCACCTTGACCTAATTTTGGACTTAGACTTATTTATGGACAAGGCTTCCACAGGGGGCATAAGCGTTTATTGAACGCAGTCTTGTTTTTTCATGATTCATGTTGTGTTTTATTAAACTTATATATAAATTTTATTAACATGATTATTGGTTTCAATAACATGATTTTTGTACACCAATTATGGCTTTCAATATAATATAAATCATAAATAAAAGTTTTACATGCATTGGATAAATTGTATTATGTAATATCAGACACATTATTTTCACATTTAAGGGCACCACACAACTTCTAAGATGTCAATGGACACAACCATGGCTGAAGACGACACAGAATGATATTCAATATGAATGTGTAACAGATGATTAATTAACTGTTCTCCTAGTGATGTAATTTTGATCTGAAGATGGGTGTTAATCATAATGACATTGTGAGGCTGAGCCAAATCATCCCATCACTGGCCTAACTTATAGTTATGAATGAAAATTGCTTCTCAGAACCATGGCTATCTAGTATAGACACAGTCAACACATGATTATAATTATCATACCAGTACATGGTGTGTTGTTTTTTTCAATTGTTTGCACTTACATTGTATTCATGATTTGGTTTAAGTTAAAAGCATATGCTTTTAAACATTTATGTACATGTATTTATAACCTGGTTTCTAAGACACAGTCTTTATCAAGACAGCTAGCATATCACAGACCAGATTGTACCCAAAATGTATTCTCATTTCTGCAGTCATAAAGGACATCACAGAAATAAGGCATTTGTCTAAAAATGTCCCAACCCACATGTAATATAATGTAAAATATGTAACATAATGAACATTTTTCTGACACCCTAGAACATTCATTTAATTTTTTTTCTCATTTTTTCCATAATAGATCCAAAAATTGTTTCATACTGTCCTTGACATTGGATTTGCTTATGGTGCATAAAATACCTACACATTTTATTGTTATGGCCTTAACTTTTGTAAAAGGTGTCTTATCCTGTAATAAATAAACTTATATTACATAAAACGATGTTATAACAAAACTATTTAGAGAATAATTTATTAAAAACTATCTGAAAAATACCTGAAACTCTATTTCTTTTAAGTATTGCTGTTGCTATGCATAATATTCTATGTTGTCAAGGAAATTATTAAAGGAAAATGTTAAAATGTACACTTTAATTAATTGTATGATAAGTGACCAGTAAATTGCAGTAATGATTTAGATGTTGTTGTGTCAAGTTTTAGAATTATGCTATGTGTTTACTACCATAAGCGGTGTTTAATTGGAAGAAGATTGATAACCTATCATTTATTGGAAATCATGTATTTAAGGATTATTTTATACACATAAAATGCACACTTCAGCATGTATGTTCTCATAAATAACATGTTTTAATATGGCTCTAATTTGTACATGATGAGTTTTGCAAAATCCATACTGCTCTAGTTAATTACCACAGTATTTTGTTAAATTTTGTCAATATTTTTATTTATCTCACTGTTGCTAGGCAACCACTAAAAATGTCAAATCAACATTATATGTTTAAATGATAAAACACATTGGTGATGGAAATAAAAAATATCTAAAGTATAGTATGTGCTGTCTGTTTAATGTTGGGGCATGCTTGTTCTGTCTGAATGATTCTAGACCTAGAATAGTTATTTTGGAGAAAAAACGGTGTTCCTTAGTAACAGCAAATTTCCATAACTTGGTAATTATTCAAAATGTCAAAATGGAATTTTCATGATTTGAAATTAAAGGTTCACTTATTACAATGATACTAAAAATAAAAAAGGTGGTTATTTGACCCACTATTACAGTGGCATTCACA
The DNA here is from genome assembly GCA_947247005.1 of Spisula solida. NCBI lineage: Eukaryota > Metazoa > Mollusca > Bivalvia > Venerida > Mactridae > Spisula > Spisula solida. The sequence goes on along the minus strand of OX365947.1, from coordinate 16,207,453 downwards.
TGTGCTAAATGTTGTATTTTGTAAATATTAAGCGGTTGCTAGGTAACCAAAATAATTTTGGTCATGGTTTTGCAACTAAGAACATTTGTGACACCAAATGAACAAATCAAGAATGACATGATGTGTTAGTTAGACATTTAAATGTGCTTAATGTATAGAATAGTTGTTACAAGATTTGCATCAGAAATTTGAAGATTTTGAAGGAAAACAGGCATCTACAAAATCGTCATAAATCACTGAATTTTCAAACTAGCGACTTGATATTTTCAAAATTTGAAAAGTTTATCTTCAGAGGTTATTGTGGTATTAAGAACGGAAAAATTGCACCTTCACACACTATAACAGTGGCTTCCACATGTGCTAAATATTGCATTTTGTAAATATTCAGCGGTTGCAAGGCACCAAAATTTTTTACTATAATTTTTCACTGATGTGCAACTAAAAACCTTAGTGACAAGAAATGAACAAATCAAATATGATGTCTTGGTTAGTTGTTCAAATGTGTTCAATATACAGCATATTTGTTTCAGTTTTTTGCATCAGAAATGGTGCCATTTTGAACGAAATGTCATAAATCACTGAATTTTCAAGATATCGACTTTAAATTTTCAGAATAATGGAAACTTAAACTTCAAAGATTACTGTTACATTAAAAACTGAAAATGTGATTTTTTACCCACTAGCCCAAAAATCGCAGTCATGGCCCCATGTACAGCTAAACACTGTAATTCATCTTAGATCTATATAGATTGCCCTCACTCAGTGTACTGTCGAGATTGACTCACTCCTGGAGCTGGCTAGCTCAGTTTGATGAGCTACATCAATAAGTAGGCCCTGGATCGTGGGTTAAAGTCTCATGTCGGGTGCACTTTTTCCTACCTTATTCGCTTAAATGGTGTCAGACATGCTTGACAGACTCATATACCTGTACCCTTACAGCCTTAGTCTGTAGATCTATTGTTGCCTCTGCATGATGGAGAGCTCTGAGTGCCAAGAGAGAGCATATTAAACCAGCCAGTTAAATAAACCAACATACTAAACCAGTCAGTCGCTCAAGCCAGGGTACCATATCAGTCAATCGCTTGCGTCAGCAAAATAAAGCAGCGACTTAAAGCTTCAAAGTTTATTGCGCAAAACAGGTCAAAGACCTATATACAAGGAATATATAACACAAACATATGACATTTAACAATGAGTGAAGTTTGAAATTTTACATATGAAAGATACAAAACCAGTCAGTTGATTGATTTGACATTCAGTTGCTGGGATTAACACATTAAACGAGTAGTTTCTACTTACTAAACCAGTCGGACAATTGAGTCCACACTTGTTGCTTGAGTTTCAAACTTAGCCAGTCAGTTGCACGAGTCGGCATATTAAACCAGTCAGTTCATCGTACTAAACCAGGCGCACAATTTAGTCCACACTTGTTGCTTGAGTTTCAAACTTAGCCAGTCAGTTGCTGGAGTAGGCATATTAATGTCAGTTCAGGATATTGATCAAGTGGATTCATGATACATAACCAGTCAGTTGTTTTAGTCAGCATATCAACCCAGTTGGGTCATTATACATAACCAGTCAGTTGCTTTTAGTCAGAATATTGAACCAGTCGGTACATGATACATAACTAGTCAGTTGCTTTAGTCAGCTTATTAATCCAGGAGGATCATGATACATAACCAGTCACTTGTTTTAGTCACCTTATTAAACCAGTCGGTTCATGATACATAACCAGTCAGTTTCTTTATTCAGCCTATCAAACCAGTCGGTCCATGATACATAATCAGTCAGTTGCTTTATTCAGCTTATCAAACCAGTCGGTCCATAATACATAACCAGTCACTTGCTTTATTCGGCTTATCAAACCAGTTGGTCCATGATAAATAACCAGTCACTTGCTTTATTCGCCTTATCAAACCAGTCAGTCCATGATACATAATCAGTCAGTTGCTTTAGTCAGCTTATCAAACCAGTCGGTCCATAATACATAACCAGTCAGTTGCTTTATTTGGCTTATCAAACCAGTCGGTCCATGATACATAATCAGTCAGTTGCTTTAGTCAGCTTATCAAACCAGTCGGTCCATGATACATAACCAGTCAGTTGCTTTATTTGGCTTATCAAACCAGTCGGTCCATGATACATAATCAGTCAGTTGCTTTAGTCAGCTTATCAAACCAGTCGGTCCATGATACATAACCAGTCAGTTGCTTTAGTCAGCATGTTAATCCAGGAGGATCATGATTATTTTCCACAAAATGAAGTTAGTTCACATCAAAACCAGGAATGATACGCTTAAACACATTTTTCAAGAAAAAAAAAAGCAATTGTTTAATAAATCAGAACAATAGTTTAACAAATATCTACTTTAGTCATGAATGTCTTTATATGGATTTAAGTTTGTGGTATACAATGGAACCTTATAGTCTAAGATAATTTGAAATGAATAAATGAGATTCCAACTTTGTATTTAATGTGTACTACATGTACTTAGAAAAATGTATTGTTATGTATGTACACAAGTTGTTAGGCTATTATAAAATAATGTGTAGAACCAAACAATAAATCCACTTTAGAAAGATAGTAGTGAAAATTACAATCAAAAGATGCTTGTAAAAATCAAACATATCTGGCTTTGCTGGTCTTTCTTGACAGGTGGTCTTTCTTAACAAATGTTTCAGTCACTGTATATATGTGTTAGAGGGTACATGAATGTTTTAGGCTTTTGTACAGCAATGTTTAATTTTATATCTTCTGGAATCCCTGACTTTCTGTCCTGATCACAAAATTAATCTAGCACCAGTGTTCTCTGAATGTTCATCTTGTTTCTTCAGAGCACTAAATGTTCAATGTGGATTCCATGTTGACTCTTTCCAGTGCACCAACAGGTCATATACTACCTGAAATATGCATAAAAGTTAAAACAATTCACAATTTCTGCCCATTGATAAATAAAACCAAAAATGCTGAACATTACATGTATATAGCCTACAATTATTGCAGAGGCTGCTCTATATTTGAATATACATGCTACTATTCAAATAATTGTACATCATTTTAAATATGAATAGTATTAAATTTATAATGATTCATTCAATGCTCAGCAAACAGCTAGAAATGGCAAAATATTACATGTATCTCAATTTAACTAGATTTCTATGTTTTGAGAGTTTTATGAAATATGCAGGGGTTAATTTTTTATAAGGTATCAGCTTGGGGAAATTTTAAGGTGGTATAGAGATTCTTCGAATGTTGCCGTACAGAGGGCAACTCTGGAGAGATTGTAAGTTGTATATAATTATATTAATGTAGAAAAAGACATATATCTGTACTAAAAATATTTATTACCTTTTTATCCATAATCTTGTTATGAGTTTAAAGATGTAAGTGGATCAATTCTTTTCCATGGTTAAACATTACACCACACACATCATTCTACCGGTAAAAGATAGCAGGTCTATGTTCTCCTCTTTCTTCCATTATTTACCATATACTCAGTACAGTTAGTTCTTTCTGCATTTCTGTATTAAAAAGAGTCTTATGATAATAATAATACATCATCATCATGTCAGCATTTTAGCGACATGACATTGCTCACTGTGCAGGACAATGAGATATTGCATTCCAATGTCGAATGGTGTTGTCGCAAGATAAACATTAAATAACTTATAGGAGAGCAATTTGAGTAGGCGGTCAGCTAGCTCAGTCAGTAGACCATTCGACCTGGAAGCGAAGGGTCCCGGAGACTCCCGTGTTTGAGCCCAGGTCAGACTGCACACTTCTCCCCAGTTACAGTCATTATTAAATTTGTCATGCATAGCTGTTGCGTCTTGTATTGCAGTCGCGATGCTTTACAAAATAACATGCCTACAGTAGATCTAGTGTGTTGTGGACAATTGACATTTCACATGGCACTAACAGGTTTCCGTAGCTCAGTACCACACACATCCATGTAGGCCTAACGTACAGCTGTATCTTTCAGAGTAAGGTACCCTCTAAAAGAGACATGACTGGTTGTGCCAGGCTATGTAGATAGACCTACTAGATGGTAAAACCCCCAAATAGGAAAGACCAAACACATAGGAAGTGGGTGGGGTAAGCCTGCTATATTCATGATACAGCGTTTTTACATTTATAAGAAGAAACTAAGTGAAACGGACATAGGCCTACAGTAAGGCCTTTATATCACTTATTTAATGAAAGCAATGCATATTTATAAGCATCTAATGACTGGCTTTTGGTAGTGCACAATGAAATAAATCGGCGAAACTGAAAGTATTGTTTTTGCTTATTGTTGGAGTTCTCTCCCTTGAAATGTCAGATAATCGTTTTAACAAGATAAAGGAATAAAAATGAACTATAAATGCATCGAAAATATCCACAGGCAAGAAGTAAAACAAACATTTAGCTGGGTCAACATGGCCTGGTTCCACGAAGATATTTTATTGGATTTTCTTGGTGTTGGTTAAACTTCACTCAATTTAAGCGATGTCCACTCGTTATACTTCGTAACCCAAGGCTATTAATTCGTCCCAAAACCATTCGAACCATCCTTTATTAGTTGAAAATGCGTAAATTGCATTCGAAGCGGACACATTTGGCAGCCATTTTTTTGCTTGTTATCTGGTAATAGTTTTGGTTAACCGTTAACCAAGCTAAGGGAGGTTGGTTAATTTAACCACGTTTTATGTTCTGGTTAAAGTCAACCAAAGCTTTATACAATTGCTAACCACTGTTTAACCATTTTGGTTAGTTTAACCACTTGGTTAAGCTTTAACCAATATTTATACAATTGGGTGCTGATGACTAGCAGTTAAGGTTTCGGCCTACTGGAAATCGTGCTTCTTTAAATCCAGTCAAGTTTCCATCAGAATTTTGATATACACAGTAAAGCAACAGCAAAAGCACTACCATAGACATGTTCTTTGACTTTATTCCAATCAATCCAGACACAAAAACATGCCTGTTGACTATCAAAATATGAAGTTAGCACTTTTCAAAAGAAACTACTGTCCCAAATGTCAACCAATCTCCACTATTCATGCAGTACACCGGTCGATTGTAGATCCATGCGCCAATGAATATAGTTCTGAAATATACAAAGAAATGCTATGATTTTGTACTCATCAATGTTAGTATTGTTACATGGAATCACTTAAACATCTTCACAGACAAGATTTAGTCTACTGACTCCACTAGGAAAGCATGCACCAGAAATACAAGTGTTTTTCAAGAAACAACTTTCAGTATTCTACAACCTTCATTGGGCAGTGACCTAAATGGCGCCTTTTTTCAAAACTTGTATTATACACTATGCCTATTCGAGTAATGTTTGTTCTTGCGAGCAAGAAAACACGCATGTTGACTATGAAAAAGCCAAAAGTGAAATATGGGAGCTGTTTTAGAAACTTTGAAATTTCCCTCCAATGTGCGACAAAATATCCAATTTTCCGAGAAAATTACTCTATCACTAAAAATATAATTTTTCTAAAACCGCACACAAAATTTTCATGAGATAAACTTTTTTGATATTGGGTTGTATTAGAGTGTGTTTCACACACAATAAATCATTATTTAGGTCAATGGGTGTTTTTTGCAGACAAAATAGATCAAATTTGGTATAAATTCTTGAAAAAATACTCATTTTCAGACAATTAAAATAGCTGTATTTGCTTTTGAAAAGCTTTGATCACTAGAACCAAGCCAAATATGTGATGACCTCTACATTAGACACGATGGGATACCATAAGGGGACAAGATTCTTATCAATAAAGATCAAAGACTCTTGAGCCAGATATGGGGTCAATGCACATCACAGGGGGTCCTTACAAAATGGGAGCCAGAGAAATAAGCGCCATGGTACTCAGTTCAAGATTGGTCACCAACCCAGACGTAGACGTACCTGCCAAGTTTCTGACAATTCTGCAGAAAATCACACAGGATGCTCTTCAACTTCAAGAAGCAGTCATGACCAAACCAGTGGAAGAGACCAGCAAGACTTTGAGTCACCTCAAAGACTCCGAAGTAGCCTGAAAAAGTCAGAGGATGCTCCTACAGCTAAAGCCAGTAAACATAATTATCAACATGCAGTATTTAATAAATATTGTAAATGCAGTGTGCTCAGGACATAGACAGGAATGTTTAAATGTGGACTTGTCAGTATACTATGATTACAAGAAAGGATTTGGATCCCTACTGCAGTTTGAGTGTAGATCTTGTGGTTACTTGTCTCCTAGATTGTCCAAGTACGAGAAATACCAAGGCAACAGACGGGCAGCAGTGAATATGATGTTTGCTTCCGGACTGCAAGACACAGCAATAGGGGCAGACAGGGCCAATGTACTGTTTGCCTCCATGGATATCGCACCACCTAGCAGATCTCACATGGACACCTTAACTAAGATTACGAGTGAAAACACGGTGAAGTTATATGATCAGGACATGGCCGAGAAGCGCAAACTTGTTGTGGAAGAGAACCGCAAAGCTGGCAAACAGAATCCCAACCAACTCACAGGCCATTGGAGTGTTACATGAAAATGATACTGGACATAAATACATTATTCACATGGCTGTGCAAAACAAACTGTGCTATACTGGAGCTCGACTCAGAAACAAGGGGTTCGACGTCAAGGGTCCAGGCGGTCATTTAGGTTGCACAGCAAACCAGGTGTACTTTGAACCGCACTTGGAGCGAAAGATGGCATACCAAGCTGCTGAAGATCTTATGAAAGAAGATATATATATCAAAACTGTGACAACCGACGGTGATGCGCGAGCATTCCTCGGAATAAATGACTATTACGATACCCTGGATGAAGTTTGGAAAGTCGAGCAGCAAGCAGACCCACATTATCTCGGCAGCAGCCAAGTGAGGAAAACGAGGACTTCCGCATGGAGCCAGACTTTATGTGGGGGACAGCTTAAAGCGGACGCAAGATCATGTGCCATTACTGCTTTGGGCTTGAAAGCTTGCAGCAGCGCTATCATAGAGAAGCTACGAAACTTGGGCAACAGTGACCTGAAAAAAAGTGTGGATGGCTTACCGGAGATACGGCGTGCTACCATAGAGTGCTACTCTGGCAACTGTAGCTTTTGTCCACATCAATCCTTAGTCTGCAATGGTACAGGCGGAGTTGGCTCATGGTGGTTCCATTCTGCATTTCTTCCAACACATGACATAAGACACCTGAAAATGACAGAAAATGACCGGCAATTATTATCTGCCATTTTAGAGATTAGACTTAGTGAAGCAGCGGTAAAGAGTGTAGACTTGAACACCAACACACAAAGGTTAGAAGCATTCAACCGTTCACTGCTGGCTGTTGCACCGAAAGATGTGAAGAGACCGGTCTCCTTCAAAGCATGAGTTGCTTCCAAGACCTTGCAGAGCAACAACAGCCTTGAAGAATCTGTGATGATGAAAGTGGAAAGTATCACTGGCAAGCCACTCTCAGAAAGTCCTCTAAGGTACCTAAGATCTGCCTCACGCCGTGCCAAAGCTCATCAGGATCCTAAGAAAAAAGCAGCGAAGAAACTTCATTGTAAGAAGAACAGAGCGCGGATGGAATACAACTTTAACGGTAATTGCGTCGATGAGTACCAGAAAGGTATACTAAACAGCTGCTCAGACCATAGTTAGTGAAGTGTTCCAAAACACTGGCAGACCTATATATCTTTGAAACACACAGTATAAATGAACAGAAAGATGGTAAGTGTCTGTCGTGCACAAGACAGTGTACCTGATGAGACCTGCAGTCGGTCGAAACAGACAAATACAATATTAGTCAGTCAGTCACACGTTAGTCAGTAAACTGCCCCCAGCCGCAAATACCATTTATGCACAGATGACAGGCATGCAGCTTCGGAGAGACATCAAAGTCGTGCATGTGCACCATTAATGCGACTCGGTGAACAGTTGTCGCTCGGTCACGCAGTGGTTCATGCCGGGGATCTTGAAAACGAAACTGACCGTAGCCAAATTTAGATTGGCGACCAGTCCACAAAATACACTGACCATTACTATGAGGATGGCTACCCGCCTCCAATCGCCTACTGCAACACTCATAAAAGCGAGCATCCATTACCGGTTAACGTCTAGTTTATCTAGAACCAAAAATTAAGAAATTTTAAAAAATTAAAATTCAATTTTAAAATTTTCAAGCTTTAAATTGATACCTATTCAATGATTATCAAGAAAACAGCCTTAGTGAAATATCCTGGTGTGTCAATTCAGCAGACGACCGGAAAATGAAAGCTTCTGTATAAGGGAGGTAACTCCAACCTGAATTTTGTTAGAGTAACATTTTAAAATCGCAATAAAATTTAGATTTTAAATATCTGATTAATTTCATTTTGACAACTTACTTTTATTGTCCCCAGAAGCTTTCTGGTGAAGTTTGGTGCATTTCCGAACAGTATTGTGGCAGCTATACATTTTTTCTATTTGGCTATCTAGGTTTCGGCCTACTGGAAATAGTGCTTCTTTACCCTATGTAAATCCGGTCAAGTTTCCATCAGAATTTTGATATACACAGTAAAGCAACAGCAAAAGCACTACCATAGACTTGTTCTTTGACTTTATTCCAATCAATCCAGACACAAAAATATGCCTGTTGACCATCAAAATATGAAGTTAGCACTTTTTTGAAGAACCTACTGTCCCAAACATCAACAAATCTCCACTATTCATGCAGTATGCCGGTCGATTGTAGATCCAAGCGCCAATGAATGTAGTTCTGAAATATACAAAGAAATGCTATGATTTTGTACTCATCAATGTTAGTATTGTTACATGGAATCACTTAAACATCTTCACAGACAAGATTAAGTCTACTGACTCCATTAGGAAAGCATGCACCAAAAATACAACACTGTTTTTCAAGAAACTACTTTCAGTATTCTACGACCTTCACCGGGCCGTGACCTTAAGGCATTATCAGTATTTTTTATGATATGGCCCTAATATTTGATGTAAATTTTACAAATACACACTTTATGGCCAGGTTTTATAAAGATGAGGTAAAAATGTGACCTCTAGAGTATAAATAAGGTTTTCTTTGATGTGATCTGGTGACCTAGTGTGACTACACAAGGTTTTTCTATGATTTGACCTTGTGACCGAGTTTTTGACCCCGGATGACCCAATATCAAACTTGACCTAGATTTAGTTGAGATGATCACTCTGACCAAGTTTCAGAAATATTAGATCAAAATTAAGACCTCTAGTGACTATACAAGGTTTTTCTATGATTTGACCTTGTGACCTAGTTTTTGACCCCGGATGACCCAATATCAAACTTGACCTAGATTTTGTTGAGATGATCATTGTGACCAAGTTTCATAAAGATCAGGTCAAAATTGTGACCTCTAGTGACTACACAAGGTTTTTCTATGATTTGACCTTTTGACCTAGTTTTTGACCCCGGATAACCCAATAACATACTTGACCTAGATTTTGTTGAGATGATCATTGTGACCAAGTTTTATAAAGATTAGGTCAAAATTGTGACCTCTCATGACTACACAAGGTTTTTCTATGATTAGACCTTGTGACCTAGTTTTTGAATCCAGATGATTCAATATCAAACTTGACCTAGATTTTGTTGATATGATCATTGTGACCAAGTTTCATAAAGATTAGGTCAAAATTGTGACCTCTAGTGACTACATAAGGTTTTTCTATGATTTGACCTTGTGACCTAGTTTTTGACCCCCAGATGAGCCAATATTGAACTTGACCTAGATTTTGTTGTGATGATCATTGTGACCAAGTTTCATAAAGATTAAGCCAAAATTGTGACCTCTAGTGTCTACACAAGCAAATTGTTGGTGGACGACGGACGGATGTAGAGTGATCACTAAAGCTCACTCTGTCACTTTGTGACAGGTGAGCTAAAAACATGTACCTAAACTTTAACATTTGCATTCCTAAGTCCAAAAGGGAGCATAATTTCAACAAAATGTTTGATACAGTTACCTACCCCTGTGTATTGGTTGGGGTCTGCAAGTATGCAAAGTATCAAAGCAATATGTCAATGCACTTTGATAAAAAAACCTGTAACTAAACTTAAAATTTGCATTTCACATCAAAAAGGGGGCATAATTTCAACAAAAAGCTTGGTAGAGTTACCTACCACTGTGTAGGGGTTGGGGTCATGATGGTGAACAAGAATGCAAAGCAATATGTGAATGGACTTCGAAAATATTAGAGGTGAAAAAACCTGTACCTAAACTTTAACATTTGCACTAAGTTGAAAAAGGGGGCATAATTTCACCAAAATGCTTGATAGAGTTACCTAACTCTGTATATGGATTGGGGTCATCATGGAAAACAAGTATGCTAAGTATCAAAGCAATATGTCAATACACTTTAAAGATATTACAGGTTAAAATACCTTTAACATTTGCACTATTTGCACTAAGTAGAAAAAGGGGGCATAATTTCAACAAAATGCCTGATAGAGTTACCTACTCCTGCATATGGGTTGGGGCCATGATGGTGAACAAGTATGCAAAGTATGAAAGCAATGTCTCGAAGGACTTTGAAAATATAAGAAGTTAAAAAACTTGTACATTGAATATGTATTGCAGCTGCTTGAAAAACAGTGATTTTAAAGTAAATTGAGTTGCCTCCCTTAAATCAATAAAATTTCATACATGCATAATTGAATTAAATAAAACAAGTATAATTGGGTGATTATAGCACAGAGAATATGATCCTGACCTTTATGCATGAATATATTACAAGGTAATTGCGATGAATATATAAATTTCCGCGAGCAAATCGTGCAATATCGGTTCTTTAGGTTTGTTTTGGTATTACTCCTGAAGCGTCTTCGTGATACTCTCCGCTTATGAAAACATACAGCCGGGGTTATAAATATAGACAATATATCAGCTGTTAAATTATGCTAATTTAAAGGTCGAGAGTTGTGTCAAATTCTCTGGACTATAGTGTAACAAACCATACTACTGTAAATTCAGAATTTTCGTGAGGTAAACACTTCGCTAATATGTGGTAGTTTGGGATTTTTGAAATTTCAAAAGAAATATTTCCTGTCATTTTAACACTGTCTTCAGTTCACAAAGATTTACTTACTTCAAGAATATAGCAAAAATAATCCATTGCAAAAAATGCCTGATCTTACAGTATCATGTTTGAGAACTTGTAGACTCCAACATTCTCTAATAAGCAAGGAGAAATATAGATGTATACAAAAAGTAAACATTGTTCATACTTTCTTCTGTGTTGGTTCGGATCTTGGACACCTCATTTTCTAGTCGAGCTCTGAATGGAATTTCAGTACCAAATTTATGTTGAGTACCATTGTCGACAAAGATGAAATGTGAATGATTAGGATCCAGAAAGCTCTCCTTTGGTTTCATTTACTTGTCGATTCTGTAGTTTGCTGGCCATAGTCGGGTATCCTACATTGTGCAGAAAAGATAATATAATATTAGACACAATACTTGACTATTTTAAGATGCCTGCATAAGAATCCTTAATAATTATTCTGGAATAATATATTTTAACATTTTCAGCCCATTTTTTCTGGCTAAACTGCCATGTATCTTAACATTTTCTCTGCATAAAGAAACTTAATTATAAAAGCGCTCAAATTTAGTACGAACCTCTAACTAGAAATACAGCCATGCCCCCCCCCCCCCCCCCCACGTGCCAGCTTATATTGTAGGAAACTGAATGACAATACAAATGTACCTAGCCACACCACTAGACATATTCACTAATATTCCTATGAAGTTTGACGACTGTAACTCAAGTACTATCTATGAGTGACACAAATGTTTTGAATGGACAGACTGACCCACACACTAACTGATGGAATTTAGAACTGTAATCTTCACTTTGAGATAATCTTTTATTGTATGTTTTATGATGTAAAATTTGCCATTTATTTTTCATAATCATTGTTACATAACCAATCATGGTTTCTATTGTTTAAAATTCTACTTTCAAATAATATTGCTCAATCTCTGAACACATATCAATTTTGAGTTCTTAATTATAATACCTTGTTTCCTGAGATGTTATCAATTTCCTATCAAGCCATATCTTTCAAACCATGTTGCAAACTTTCTTTCATTAATTTTACACCTATTGTTTAATTGTCATAGATTGAAGTCTTAAAATAATTATGTTTGACTGTTTTATTATTAAGTGTTAAAAGCCACTTCCTTTGAGATCAATTGCTCTAGGTGTCAATGTCTACAGATTTTGTATATAAGTCAAGGAAATCTTATTAAGAGTAACTAGTAATTTTTAGGCGTTAGGTTGTGTTAGTTAGGAGTTCCTAACTAGCACATAAGTAGGACTAAATATGGAGTACCATATTAAATAGTAACTTGAGTTCAAGTTAAAATATAAATATTGGATTACCAATTGATTAATAACTTTGTGACATTATGCATTATTATAAACTTTGTGAAATATACATTTGTTGAACTAAATTAAAAATATCTAAACCTGACAAAGTTAGTTTTACATCAACGGTTGGACACTTATATCTATCAACATCAACGTTTGGAAACTTATACCAACGTCAGCAGCAGCATCCAGTGAGCGTGGCTTACATTACGCGCCACCACACAGTCAACACAACAACACACCGCAAACTGCTTCATTATATATGACAGCATTTGTTACAAACTAAATACATACTGACTAGGGGTGACTATCGAGTCCATGTTTGACAATTGCAATACTATTGCTATTGTTGAAAGTACTATTGCGATACTATTGTATTTCTAGAAACTATTGCGATACTATTGCAATAGTTATTGCCAAGATTTGAAAACCAGAGATTAACTTGTAAATGCAAATTTGCACTGTGTAAGATATCACTTTGTTGTACAACATACTAATCTACTATTTGTGGAAATTATTTAAAATGAATTGGACAGAAATAGATTAATACAATTTTTTTCTTGTTCAATGGAAGAGTATATTCGTGCTTCCAGTTATAAGTTGAACGATTGCGATATTGGTCCTTTGTGGCAGTTTTGATGCTTGGGATTATTTAAAATTAGTTGTTTTAAATGAATAATGAACTTTATTTATAAAAAGGAAACTATTGTAACTATCGATAGTTGAGCTAACTATCGATAATAGTTATTGGATTGAGACTTTTACTATCGATCCATACTATCGGGACACTCGGGATCGCAATGCATCGATATTTCGATGCATTGGCCCACCCCTAATACTGACTCACATTCATTAAGGAGTCCTTATCATGTATACAGCCCCGTGGTGCTATTCCATTGGCTATGACAGGATTTTTAGAAGTTGATGCCATCAAAAAAGCCTCGCAGCCTTGCCAACGTGTTTCATCACACCCGCATGTGTTCCACCAGTCACAATCCAAGCACCTGTAACATGATATATTGTATATATATAAAAACAGGTAATCTTCTATAAAATAACAATAATAATAAAAAATAATAATGTAACGAACAGTAATATAAATTACTTATTTCTCATTTGGCAGGGGAGACCACTGTGGTTTGATACCAGTTTCGCACTTAGTCTGTTCGTACCAGGAAGTTACACATAATACCGATTTGTCTATTACGTTAATATTCCATTAAGTAGTGCATGTCGAGTTTATGTTTTAATAGTGTAATCACATCATAAAACACTTCTATTAATTTGGTATTAGTCTGTAAAACCCGTTGAAATTTAAGATTTTTATCATACTCATGTAAACGCTTTTAATCGTATTTCCCAGAAGTCGTGTTTCTTGAACACTTAGTCAAATTACAGTGTATAAATATTTCCTTCACTTGGAACCCAGAAGTACTTAGACAGTTGTTTTGGTTGTTATAATTTAAGATTATTACATTCTTGGTATTTAGACCAATAATTCAAGGTTGTTCATTTAGTCAGATAGTAGTTTGTAGGTAGTTGAAGTCTGTTGATAGGAGCTTGGTAGTACCGCTATACATGGATTGTCCTACTCGCAAGGGTGCTCGATTAGGCATAGAAGGTATTGCCGAGTTTTAGATAGTTGATAGCGTTGTCTGACTGAAACTTTGTGCAGTACCGCTATATACGGAATCGTCCTACTCGCAAGGGTGCTTGATTGGGCCTAGATGGTACTGCCGGGTTTTAGTTAGTCTAGTTGAGGTTAGTTGTGCTGTCTTTGTTCGAGCTTAGTAATTCCGCTATATTATGACGGAATCGTCCAAGTCACAAGGGTGCTCGATTGGGCATAGATGGTACTGCCGCGAGTTGAGATTGTGAAAGTTGATTCACTTACATTGGTACAACGAAGTGATAATTCTTTTTGACCAGCGTTCGGCTCTTGCTGTCTGCGTAGTTAGATTAACGTGAAGTCTGAGAAGCAACATTAAGACATAAGTACATCTTGGGTGGGTGTTTGGGGTAAAGTGTTTCTAGTGGTTTGGACTACAGTGGATTTTGTTCATCTGATCAGTTGGTTAGGGTGAACTACTGTTAGTTGTAGCTTGAAACTTTACTAGGTCCCACAAGGTGTCTCTTTGTTTAAAGCTGAGTCATATGTGTTAGGTTCACGGAGGTTGTTCTACTGGTTTTCTTGTTGCGCTTACGCGGATGTGACTGGACAACCTGTTTAATCAAAGAGCTTGTTCTCTCTGTTTACTGGTTCTGTTATATTAAGTATACACCACAGTACGTTTGAACCATTCTAAAGTTGACTTGTTTCACTCTTAGCTGTAAGACAAATGCACGGCAAGATTGTCGACTTACATTTGTTGTCAATGCTAGTAGTTAAAACTAGTATATTGCATATTTACTCCCTGGATGGGTTCATAGAGGATCCCTGCATGTTACAATAATAATGATAAAAAATAGTTTCTGTTTTTGAAAACATAACATACAAACACATCATGTTATTTTTCCTGACGGATCAGATGAAACCATAACCTTGAACTTATGTCAGAATGGTTGGAACTGGCATTCTGCATGCCATCGCTATGAGTTACACAAATGTTTGAAAAAATCTTAGGAGGGCAAACAAGGGATATATCAAATTGGGGAGTGGTGGCCTAGAAGAAGTGCGCACGCTTAGGGATCGAGAGGTTCTGGGTTCAACCCCCTTTGGGACCAACACTTAATTTCTCGACTAAGGAGTGAATTGGTGCCTGCGAGGGATGTGTCTGAACATGTTCGATAGTCCTGGGCGCTGCAGATCGATGTTCACTGCACACCTACCAGGAGAGAAATAGTCTCCCCAGGGAGACTTTACTGAAATTTAGCTGCTTTTTTTCAGGTGACCACAAAACAGAGTTCAATAAAAACATTCAATATGTTTAAATACGTTTTCTTGAATATTGTTCTCTCTTTTCTGCATATCATATAGTTATGTAAAAGTAGTTCAATTACCAATTATCAAGGTAGTCTTTAAAAAAACATAAGGTCTTGTATGTAATTTGTTTTATGCGCTATCACAATAAAATTTACCAAACTCAAAACTCAAAAAAGGATTGTATAGTATTTCACTTACATAAATGGACTGTTATTTTTGTTCAGCAGTGCCTTATATTTTGAACTAGGATAACCTGGTACTACGTACATCAATATCTAATCCAGGTATGAAGTTATTGGTCAAGTTTGCCTAGCAACACTCTCTGCCACTGTCCCAGTGTCCTTAGCAACGCATGCAACGACGGTGAACACACGGAAAGTTCTGTAATAGATATAGAGTAAATTCATCAAGCTTTAAAAGAATAGAAATGCATTCATAGGATAGTGGCCTCAACTGGACTTGGTAATATTTCGGTCACAAATCCAATTCGATCCCCATCCAATGATCAGCCGGCATACTCTTTGGCTAATCGAGCCGGAGGTTGGACAGACATCGAAGCATTTTCGGACAAAATGAAGACAGATTTAGTGACAAAGATTTGTAGGGGACCATTGATGACCTGACGATCATCGGCCAATGTCCGGCACCCTTTGTCGAGGATGCCTAGACATCTGGTACACAGACATTGTCCGGCACCCTTTGTCGAGGATGCCTAGACATCCAGTACACAGACATTGTCCGGCACCCTTTGTCGAGGATGCCTAGACATCCAGTACACAGACATTGTCTGGCACCCGGAAGATTTGTGACCGGGTATAAAAGGCGCTTAAGCATTAATTAGTTAGAAAATCTCCAGGTACAACATGATTTCATGAGATGAAATATAATTAAGGTACTAGAGGGACCATAAGTACAAAATATAAAACCGTGAACATAACTGTTTCCTGAAGATCATTTTCAACCAATACTAACTTGTTCATCTGCAAGCCACTGACATCTATACTAGTTTATTGTTTATGCGGGTTTAACTCCCTTTCTCAACCATTTTTCATCTATATACTGCGGCAGATTCATCTTAACAGTTATCCTGGACTATATCCTAACCAGTACTAACTTACCCTTCCACACGGAACCAGCAACTTCTCAAAATGTAGAGGAAACTTGGGGTTGTGACAACTTCCACTATACAAGGTAGCTAAAATTATAATCCAACACAACCAGCCCAACCCCAGAATCAAACCTGAATCTATTCGGATTAGTCAAGTCTAGAGAGGGTATGAATGTAGTATAAGTCAGATAGACCATACAGAGGGTAAGAATATGAATGTAGTATAAGCCAGATAGACCATACAGAGGGTAAGAATATGAATGTAGTATAAGTCAGATAGACCATACAGAGGGTAAGAATATGAATGTAGTATAAGTCAGATAGACAATACAGAGGGTATGAATATGAATGTAGTATAAGTCAGATAGACCATATAGAGGGTATGAATATGAATGTAGTATAAGCCAGATAGACCATACAGAGGGTATGAATATGAATGTAGTATAAGTCAGATAGACCATACAGAGGGTAAGAATATGAATGCAGTATAAGTCAGATAGACCATACAGAGGGTAAGACTATGAATGTAGTATAAGTCAGATAGACCATACAGAGGGTAAGAATATGAATGTAGTATAAGTCAGATAGACCATACAGAGGGTATGAATGTAGTATAAGCTAGATAGATCATACAGAGGGTATGAATGTAGTATAAGCCAGATAGACCATACAGAGGGTATGAATGTAGTATAAGCCAGATAGACCATACAGAGGGTATGAATGTAGTATAAGCCAGATAGATCATACAGAGGGTATGAATATGACTGTAGTATAAGACAGATAGACCATACAGATGGTATGAATGTAGTATAAGCCAGATAGACCATAGAGAGGGTATGAATATGAATGTAGTATAAGCCAGATAGACCATACAGTCCATGTAGACTTACCTTGTAGTTATATACCAATTTGAGGAAGGAATGAACTTAAGTTGTAGAGTATTAACCTCACACAAGCATAGTGTTGATGTACATTTGGAAGGTTTCTGAAAAATATTTCGAAACACAATGTTTCAATAAAAGCTCCAACGAAAAATTCTACACAAATGTTCTAATGTTTTAACCATGAATTTTGCGCTAGTTTTGTATGGATAAAGGTAGGCTTTATACCTAAGGATGTCAACGAATATCCGGATAATCTTCATTCAGTTCCAAATACAGCCATCCGGATACCATTTTTGATATCTTTTGGCATCCTTACAATTATATAACTTTTTTAAAACATGGTTAGAAATTGATACAGTGAAACATCAAAAATATAAGTAATTTTATAGTTTCATTTCTTGAGGAGCCGCGGCCTAGAGGTGGGGAGCTTTGGCTTAGAGGAAGGGCACATTTTTGGGATTTAAGAGGTCCCAGGTTCGATCCCAGTCTGTGCCACTGCTTGATTTCTCTTAGCAAGAATAATCAACATGCTCCACTTTACCCACGGGTGTGAATGTGTATGAATGGGTACCTGAGAGGGTCAAAATCCAACGTGAAGTGACTGGCATTAGCGCAGAGTGTAACAGCCCAGTCATACGATTCCACGGGGGGTCAATGTACTGTCGGTTGAAAGGACATTATGTCTTTAGCTCATTAATTTTTTAATCAGAAAATCTGATATATACTCACAGTGTTTTCGGTCTATTGGATTCAAACTCCTCACACTCATCATTGCTGTAGTTCTCTTCATCAGAAGACATCGAATCATCACAGTTATAACAAAACTCGATATCTGACACAGCTTCAAAACATGGTTTTGTCATGAAATACGTAATCATACTAAGCTCTGGGGGGACAAATCTTTCCTCAAATTTCTTCTTATTATCTCCCTTCTGTTGGCCAATTATTTTCATATTCAATTGCATCCTTTTCTTGTATACGAGTAGTTCATCATATTTTTCTGAAATAGCACAAGAAATTAATAATTAAGACACGGATGGAAAATGGAACAGTTTTTGACACAAAAATGTACGTCTCCAACAAAAGACCAGAACTCCAGCAAAAACCATCTGACCGAAATTTTATTTCCATACCTGTTGATTTGTAAATTCTTGTAGATTGACACCAATATAACATACCCATGGAAATTAGGTAAACTGAAGCAAATGAATAGAAATGCATCAAAACAGAGATATACCGGTAGATGAAATGTGTCAAAATATTTACTCTATGAAGTAAATGGGCGGACTTCATTGACCTCGGAAACAGTTTAACACTTCCTTGGTTTGGGTATTAGCCACTTTGGCAAGCCAATTCACATGAGGCTAGCCACATGATAGAAAGCGGCAAAAGGCTTATCAATATGGCGAATTAAGTCGAGCCGTTTTCACTACAAGCAAAGCATGTTGCTTGCTTGTGAATGAAGTCGGCCCAATGGTTTAAAATCAGGATAAAACAAACACATCTTACTGGCAAGTCTAGGAGATGTGCTGCCTAATTTGACCATAGTCTTAACTCCACCACCAAACAATGAGGACCAGAGGTGTAAGACAAACTTATGTGCTGCCAGACGATACAACAGGAAACAATCATACGCTGCTAGTGCATTAATCAGCAGACTTGTATACACAGCAAACAGTCACTCTGTCAGTTACAATGTTACTGTGAGTAGTATGTTTAACTTGGGTGAATCTTCGTCTTACTCACGTGCAAGTAACACACGTAACGATCTTACACCTGTAAAAAACATATTTAATTTTCTGTAAAACAATAAATCAATTTTTACAAGAAGCAGTCACAGACAGCCATATCCCCTGCCAAAGGGAAAATAATTGTGCCAAAAATTATTGAATACAAACAATATTTTAGATACAAGAAATATCACTGAATGTGATGAATACCCCCAGAAAACTGTTTGACACAGTCAGATATGCACAACTAGACTTGGTACTGATCAGTCATGCAGTTTCTTTGAAATCCGACCAAATCCGAGAAATAGCACGGACAAAATTTGTAAGTGTAAAAAAAACAAAGGGCCATAACTACCTTAAAATTTATCCGATCAACGTGTGCTGACGATATGCACAACTAGACTTGAAACTAATGACTGTATTATAAACCTTTGACCTCTTTTGAGACATTGACCTTTGAACAAGGGACTTGGGTCTTGCACACGACACATCACCTTCAGAAGTGGTGAATATTTGTACCAAGTCTTAAAAATATCCAATAAGAAATGACAATAGTACAGAGCAGACACAAATCACCTGCCTATTTGATCCTTTTAACCTTTGATCTCTTGTGCATGACACATCATCTTGCTATTGTGAACATTAATTTTGTACTAAGTATCATACGTACGGACGGACGACGGACATTGAGTGATCACAATAGCTAAAAGCTAAGAGCTAAAAACATGTACCCGGTACCTAAACTTTAACATTTGCATTCTTAAGTCCAAAAGGGGGCATAATTTCAACAAAATGTTTGATATAGTTACCTACCCCTGTGTATGGGTTGGGGTCATGATGGTAAACAAGTATGCAAAGTATCAAAGCAATATGTCAATGCACTTTGAAGATATTAGAGGATAAAAAAACGTGTACATAAAAAATAATTTGCATTTCCATGTCCGAAAGGGGGCATAATTTCAACAAAAAGCTTGATAGAGTTACCTACCCCTGCGTAGAAGTTGGGGTCATGGTGGTGAACAAGTATGCAATATGTGAATGCACTTTGAAAATATTAGAGGTGAAAAAACTTGTACCTAAACTTTAACATTTGCACTAAGTTGAAAAAGGGGGCATAATTTCACCAAAATGCTTGATAGAGTTACCTTACTCTGTATATAGATTGGGGTCATCATGGTAAACAAGTATGCTAAGTATCAAAGCAATATGTCAATACACTTTGAAGATATTAGAGGTTAAAATACCTTTAACATTTGCACTATTTGCACTAAGTAGAAAAAGGGGGCATAATTTCAACAAAATGCCTTATAGAGTTACCTACTCCTGCATATGGGTTGGGGTCATGATGGTGAACAA
Source organism: Spisula solida (assembly GCA_947247005.1). Taxonomy (NCBI): domain Eukaryota; kingdom Metazoa; phylum Mollusca; class Bivalvia; order Venerida; family Mactridae; genus Spisula; species Spisula solida. The sequence continues at coordinate 16,187,067 of OX365947.1, read as the reverse complement.
GTATGCAAAGTATGAAAGCAATGTCTCAAAGGACTTTGAAAATATAAGACGTTAAAAAACTTGTACATTGAATATGTATTGCAGCTGCTTGAAAAACAGTGATTTTAAAGTAAATTGAGTTGCCTCCCTTTAATCAATAAAGTTTCATACATGCATAATTGAATTAAATAAAACAAGTATAATTGGGTGATTATAGCACAGAGAATATGATCCTGACCTTTATGCATGAATATATTACAAGGTTATTGCGATGAATATATAGATTTCCGCGAGCAAATGGTGCAATATCAGTTCTTAAGGTTTGTTTTGGTATTACTCCTCGAGCGTCTTCGTGATACTCTTCGCTTATGAAAACATACAGCCGGTATATCAGCTGTTAAATTATGCTAATTTAAAGGTCGAGAGTCGTGTCAAATTCTCTGGACTATAGTGTAACAAACCATACTACTGTAAATTCAGAATTTTCGTGAGGTAAACACTTCGCTAATATGTGGTAGTTTGGGATTTTTGAAATTTCGAAAGAAATATTTCCTGTCATTTTAACACTGTCTTCAGTTCAAAGATTTACTTATTTCGAGAATATAGCAAAAATAATCCATTGCAAAAATGCCTGATCTTACAGTATCATGTTTGAGAACTTGTAGACTGCAACATTCTCTAATTAGCAAGGAGAAATATAGATGTATACAAAAAGTAAACATTGTTCATACTTTCTCCTGTGTCAGTTCGGATCTTAGACACCTCATTTTATAGTTGAGCTCTGAATGGAAATTCAGTACCAAATTTATGTTGAGTAGCATTGTCGACAAAGATGCAATGTGAATGATTAGGATCCAGAAAGCTCTCCTTTGGTTTCATTTCCTTGTCGATTCTGTAGTTTGCTGGCCATAGTCCTGTATCCTATATTGTGCAGAAAAGATAAAATAATATTGGAATAATAATGTTTTAATATTTTCAGCCAATTTTTTATGGCTAAACTGCCATGTATCTTAATATCTTCTCAACATAGAGAAACTAAATTATAAATTGTCATTCTTACACCAAGCATGTATTTGTGAAAGCGCTCAAATTTAGAACCAAGCTCTAACTAGAAATACAGCCATGCCACCCCCACCCCATGTGCCAGCTTATATTGTAGGAAACTGAATAACAATACAAAAGTACCTAGCCACACCCCTACACATATTCACTAATATTCCTATGAAGTTTGACGACTGTAGCTCAAGTACTATCTATGAGAGACACAAATGTTTTGAATGGACAGACTGACCCACACACTAACTGATTGAATTTAAAACTGTAATCTTCATTTTGAGATGATCTTTTATTGTATGTTAGCATTTGTTACAAACTAAAGAACACACTGACTCATTCACTAAGGAGTCCTTATTCTGTATACAGCTCCATGGTGCTATTCCAATGGCTATGGCAGGATTTTTAGAAGTTATCGCTATCCCAAAATCCTTCGCAGGCTGCGGCCGATGTGTTTCATCACACCCACATGTGTTCCACCAGTCACAATCCAAGCGCCTGTAACATGATTTATAGTATATATATAAACAGGTAATCTTCTATAAAATAACAATAATAACAAGAGGTGTTGGTAAAACATGTATGCCCCCATGGCAGCCCAATAGTCAGAAATGGTGAAGGTTGCAGTGACCATTGAGTTTGACCTACTGATCTTAAAACCAATTGGGGTCATCTACTGTTGCTGGCCAACCTCCATGTAAAGTTTGAATATCCTTGTGCAAAGCATTCTTAAGTTATTGAACCATAACCATTTGATCTACCGACCGACAGGCACACCCACCGACAGGTGCAAAGCAATATACCCCCTCATCAAAGATGGGGGACATAATAAACTCATCACGACCTATTTTCAATTATCTACTTACATTGGCATATTTTCCACCATGCAGTTCAACAAGTAGAAGCCTTCATGATCATTCTGTTTTAATGCAATCAGTTTTTGGAAAATTCCATTAAGAAATGAGCAATGATCATATTGATGGGCTAATGCCTCCCAAAAACCAAGCCTAAGATTAAATTCAAACAAGAGATATTCACATATGCCCAAATGGCAGCCCAATAGTCAAAATCAATAGGGGTCATCTAGTGTTGATGACCAACCTCCATGTAAAGTTTGAAGATCCTAGTGCAAAGAGTTCGCAAGTTATAGAACGGAAACCATTTTAGTCTACCGACTGACAGACCAACATGTGCCTAGCAATATACCCCCTTATAGAGTTTTGCGGTGTCAATATGAGAAGTTCTGTTACATAATGTTATGCAGGAAAACTATACCTTGTACATCTTGCTGTAGAATCTCAAACTCGGTCACTGCTGCAGGAGTCACCTTACACGTAGCACAGACAGTAACACACATCGGATCAAACAAATAATGGTTGAAATGTGGCTAATGCTGGGATTCTGCAATGTCAATAAATCAGATTAATTTGAAGTGCTACTGAACGAAATATTTCCGTATATTTTAGGACAATCTATGACAAAGAATACTGCTTCATTGATTTGTCTGATCTCTGGAAACCCTGCATAGTAAATAGAGGTATTATATAAATAGAGAAAATATAAACTTTCTATGAATGGTTTCAAGTAGCTGTTGTTTGGACAACCCAAACATATAGATGATGAGTGAACAGACTAGCTGACTCAGAGTGACCGTGAGCAGTGATTGTTCAGAATCACAGTCGATTGACACCAGCATCAACAAGAAGCAGTCACTGTGAGACAGCCATATCCCTGCCGAAGGGAAACTCATTGTACCAAAGATTATTGAATACAAAAAATATTTTTATATCATAAGTTATGTGAAAGTTTGGTTTCAGTCCCATGAGAAATGTTTGAGATGCACAAGATATTTCTCTGTATCCAAATTTATTATATAAAAAATAAACAAAGTCAACAAGAAGCAGACATTACACGAAAACCTGGTTAGGCTAATGTTGACTTTGATCCAACCAGTCCCACCTTATCCTAATTGTTGTCTTCACAAAAGCTACTACCTACATAGCAAGATTCATCATGATATCGCATTTCTTACTAAAGTCATTGAGCAACAACAATTTATCTATTTTAAGTCACTGTGACCTTGACCTCCATCAGCCCCCTGTCAATTGCAAGTGATGTGTACAAATAGCTATATACAATGCAAGTTTCATAATGAGATCTCATTCCTAACAAAAGTTATTGAGTAAAAAGCTTTTCTATTTGTATTAACAGAGACCTTGACCCCCACTTTCAATTCCAAGTGTTGTCTTTTCACACAAGCTACCTACAAAGCTAACAAGTTTCATCATGTTATCTTGATCCTCAAAAAAATTAGCATAAATGCCTTTTTCTGTTTTTAGTAACAGTGACCTTGACGCTCACAGACCCCACTTCCCATAGCAAGTGTTGTCTCCACAAAAACTACCAACACAGCAAGTTTCATTGTAATATCTCATCTGTAACTTTAGTTATCCATCAGAAACAAAAAACAAGAGATATTTGTAAAACATGTATGCCCCCATGCCAGCTCAATAGTCAGAAATAAACAAGAGGGCCCAAGCGCCCTAGGTGGCTCATCTGTCGTAGTAGTGCATGCAAGCCCTGTGATTTGACCTAGTGACATCGCACTTGGCCTAGACTTGAGATGATCATTGTGACAATGTTTTATACAGATTAGGCAAATATTGTGACCTCTAGTGACTAGTCAAGGATTTCCTATGATTTGATCTAGTGACCTAGTTTTTGACCCTAGATGACCCTATCAAACTTGACTTAGAATGTGTTATAATAATCATTGTGACAAAGTTTAAAAAGATTGGGCCAAAATTGTGACCTCTAGTGACTATACAAGGTTTTTCTATGATTTGACCTTGTGACCTAGTTTTTGACCCCAGATAAGCCAATTTAAATCTTGACCTAGATCTTGCTGAGATGATCATTGTGACAACGTTTCATAAAGATTAGGTCAAAATTATGACATCTAGTGTCTACACAAGAGTTTTCTATGATTTGACCTTGTGACCTAGTTTTTTACCCAAAATTAGCGAATATCAACCTTGACTTAAAATTTCTTGGGATGATCATTGTGACCAAGTTTCATAAAGATTAGGTAAAAATTGTGACCTCTAGTGACTACACAAGCTTTTCTATTATTTGACCTTGTGACCTAGTTTTTGACCCAAAAACACCAAGTTTGTTTCTGACGCAGGAAATGCAGTTAGACGTTTCAATAATGGGACCATTATGTATAGACTTAGACTGTACTTGTGAGACTATCCAGATGACACTTAAAAGTAAATTAACATGCCTATAGCGAGTGTCGGCAGGGTTGAACACTTTTGAAGGACAAATACATGGCTGCATGAAAATCTATGAAGAAAACCTGGAATGAAATGTTCAGAAACAGTTAATGCCACAGAATTAATGTCATTATGACGTCTTTGATGTCTGGCTTGCGGCAATGTCCGTTTGTATGCATCATGTATATGTTAATGTCTCAATAACTGTTCAGTGCATTTTCATGAAAGTCTAGCTATCATATTCAAAATAGATTCATGTAACTTTGTGTAAATTTGCTAGTTTTTCCTGCATTGTGGACAATTTAATAGCATCAGTGACATAACTTTAGGATTGACCCACACATTAGGCCCAACTTGTGACCTCTTGTGTCTACACAAGCAAATCGTTGACGGATGGACAGACGGACGACGGACAACGAGAGATCAAAAGAAGAGTGATCACAAAAGCTCACTCTATCCTTTCACTACTTGAGGTAACAAATCTAAGAGACATCTGTATAGGGTAGGTATATATCGAAGATCGCGATCCAACAAACTTCTAGGGGGGAAAAGGGGTCAAGATCGCGATCCAACAAACTTCTAGGGGGGAAAGGGGTCAAGATCGCGATCCAACAAACTTCTAAGGGGGAAAGGGGTCAAGTGGGAAAAAAGAGCTCACAGTCCACTAACAGCGCTCTCCACTATTCCCAGTGCCATGCTATAGTGCGCCCAGGATCATGTGATAGGCGGGAAAAGTTGGTATATTTCACAAAGGTGGATTACAATTATGTGCACGATTAATCAGTGATGTTTTAAGTACAATACTGACCTTATTTGTTTATTTAAGTGATTTGTAAAACCAATTTTGCCACAGTTGACCTCTAAGTACGACCTTGACCTTTGAGGTAGGGACCTGGGTCTTGTGCATGACACACCATTTTGATGTGGTGAACATTTGTACCAAGCGATCTTAAAATCCAGTAAAAAACAACAAAGTAGGAGAGCGGACACGTCTTGGATGCCTATATAACTTTTGACCTCTAAGTGTGACCTTGACCTTTGAGCTAGGGACCTGGGTCTAGCACATGACACACCGTCTTGATGTGGTGAACATTTGTACCAAGCGATTTTAAAATCCAGTGAGAAACGACAAAATTACAGAGCGGACACGATTTTGCTAACAGACCAACCGACCGGCCGACACGGTGACTCCAGTATATCCCCTTCAAACTTTGTTTGAGGGGTATAAAATACAGGACAGAGTTACCTATGTATGGGTTAGGGTCATGATGGGGAACAAGTATGCAAAGTATCAAAGCAATATATCAATGCACTTTGAAGATATTAGTGGTTAAAAAACTTGCACCTAAACTTTAACATTTACACTAAGTTGAACAAGAGGGCCAAAAGGGCCCTAGGTCGCTCACCTGTCGTAGTAGTGCATGCACACTTCTATGGTGACCTAGGTTACCATTTACATTTTCTGAATAAGATTTAAGAAAATTCATTCCCTAGTGCAAGTTTTTTAACGATTTGACCATGGTGACCTAGTTTTTAACCCCAGATGACTTAATATCAAATTTAACCTAGATTTTGTCAAGACGATTATTGTGACCAAGTTTCATAAAGATCAAGTCAAAACTGTGACCTATAGTATATATATAAGGTTTTTCTTTGATTTGACCCCAGATGACCTAATATCTGACTTGGCCTAGATTTTGTTGAGATGATCATTAGGACTAAGTTTCATAAAGATTAAGTCAAAATTATGACCTTGGGTGACTACACAAGGTTTTTTATGATTTGACGTTGTGACCTAGTTTTTGACCCCGGGTGACCCAATATCTAACTTGACCTAGATTTTGTTGACATGATCATTGTGACCAAGTTTCATAAAGATAAGGTTAAAAATGTGGCCTCTGGTGACTACACAATGTTTTTCTATGATTTGACCTAGTGACCTAGTTTTTGACCCAGATGACCCAATATATAAATTGGCCTAGATTTTGTTGAGATGTTCACTGTGACCAAGTTTCATAAAGATTAGGCCTAAATTGTGACCTCTAGTGTCTACACAAACCAATTGTTGACAGACGACGGACACAGACCGATCACCATAGCTCACACAGGTGAGCTAAAAACATAAAATGTGAAAAATTCTGATTACAGAAAGAACAAGAGATTTTTGTAAAACATGCATGTCTCATGACAACTGAATATTTATGTATTCTTAAGGCCATCCCAACCTTGATCTCTGACCTATTGACCTACAAATGTGTAGCAGTCTTCTGCTGATGATCAGCTACTTGTCTATGAAGTTTTACAATCTTAGAACCCATCATTCTTACATAGTGGATCGGAAACCATCTAAGGTCACGGTAATTTTGACCTTTGAACCATAGCGACCTCAAAATCAATGGGGGTCATCTACTGATGATGAACAATCTCCAGTGAAAGTTTGTAGGTTCTAGGTCTGACCGTTCTGGAGTCATTGATCAGAAAACATTCATATTACTATACCAAACGACTGATCGACATGAATGTGCTAAATAATAAACCCCACATCTTTGATACAGAGACATACAAAACTTAACTACTCACCATTCTGAAGATGTTTAAACATAATAACTAAAATAAACACAATATCCTACATTTTGTAGTTCTATATTGTGTAATATTTCAAGCTAAAAATGATATACACAATTTGCATATATCTTTATTTACTGTGTTGGTGTACTACAGCTTTTAATGACTGTATGCTTGTTTTGCAAATGTGTACACTAATGGGACACTTCTGACTGAATTATCTAATATGGCTGTAAATAATTTAACCTGATGACATAGGATAACAAGACTGTGAACAAAATGAAGCAAGGACATCAAAAACTATTTGGCCTTAAATAAAATATTGTTTGTTTCCCCTTCCACTACCTACATGTACAAAATCAAAGCTCCAAAAGCACCAAAGTTGTCGAATGAATGCAGAGGAAGTATAAATTAAAGATGAATCAGCAGACGTAGCTGCATTTTTCACAATTTTATGTTTTCTTATGATTTAATTGTACATTTATTACAAGCGTATACTCTTTACTAACACATGCTAGAACTCCTGTGCATATATACTACAAGTACTGGAAGATATGGCTTTCCGGCATGATCATATACAGTGCCCACCGAAAATAAGTATACGGTAAATAATTGTTGCAAAATTAAACTTGGTTAAATTATTCAATATACGTTTATCAGATGGTTACAATTATACTAAACTACAGTTACTAAATGAGTCAAAATAGAGATAGAAATAAAGATGAAGATGTACGGAACTAAAATAATCATGTGGTCAAAAAGGCTGAATTTTCCATCTTTTTGGGACAAAGTTACCATTTAAGAGGGACAAAGAAACTTAAGATTTTGCACCTCGGGTACCAATTAATGTATGGCCTTTCCATTTAATAAACAAAAATATTCATTTTCTTTAAATATATTGTTGCTTCACTGTTCTGCAAGTAGCATTATTACAGGCAAGTAAGTATTGTATACTTATTTTTGGTGGGCAGTGTATATTGATCTACAAGTTTAAATGCTGAAAATCATCTAAATATCCCATTTTAAAAACACATAATAGTAACCTTCACATACAGCGTACACAGGTATAATGGCTTATCAGTCAATGTTTTGTCCCCAGTAATAGAAACAGTGAAATTGGTCTATTTATTGACAGGGAGGTAACCTTATGCAACAGAAGTAAGGTCTCAGTAATCTTGCATTCACCGTGAAATTTCGGATGTTACTGCGTGCTTCAGTAAATAAAATTACGCAAGGCAGTCAACAAAAGTGGCAATTGCTTTGTAAATACAAACAAGAGGGCCATGTGGCCCTAAAGCGCTCACCTGATGACTAGCAGTTCGGGCAGAATTAGTATTTGTTATGATATGACATTAATATTTGATGTAGATTTTACAAATACACACTTTACGGCCAGGTTTTATAAAGATGAGGTAAAAAATGTGACCTCTTGAGTGTTAACAAGGTTTTTCTTCAATATGACCTAGTTTTTGACCCCAGTTGCGAATTTGACCTAGATTTCATAGAGGTTCACGTTGTGACCAATTTCATTATGATTATATCAAAAATGTGACCGCTAGAGTGTTAACAAGGTTTTTCTTTGATTTGACCTAATGACCTAGTTTTTGACCCCAGATGACAAAGTTATGAACTTGGCCTAGATTTTATTGACACAAACATTGTGACCAAGTTTCATAAAGATTAGGTAAAATATGTGACCTCTAGAGTGTAAACAAGGTTTTTCTTCAATGTGACCTTGTGACCTAGATTTGTACCCCATATGACCCAGTTGTGAATTTGACCTAGATTTCACGGAGGTTCACATTGTGACCAAGTTTCATTAAGATCATGTCAAAAATGTGACATCTAGAGTGTTAACAATGTTTTTCTTTTATTTGACCTAGTGACCTAGTTTTTGACCCCTTGACCTAGATTTAATAGAGACAAACATTGTGACCAAGTTTCATAAAGATTAGGTAAAAAATGTGACCTCAAGAGTGTTAACAATGTTTTTCTTCAATGTGACCTAGTTTTTGACACCAGGTGACCCAGTTGCAAACTTGACCTAGATTTCATAGAGGTTCACATTGCAAACAAGTTTCATTAAGATTATGTAAAAAATGTCACCTCAAGAGTGTTAACAAGGTTTTTCTTTGATTTCACCTAGTGACCTAGTTTTTGACCCCAGATGACCCAGTAACGAACTTGACCTAGATTTCATAGAGACAAACATTGTGACCAAGTTTAAAAAAAATTAGGTAAACAAGAGGGCCCAAAGCGCCCTAGGTCGCTCACCTGTCGAACTTTACCTAGATTTTGTTGAGATGATCATTGTGACCAAGTTTTATACAGATTAGGCAAATATTGTGACCTCTAGTGACTATAAAAGGTTTTTATATGATTTGACATAATGACCTAGTTTTTGACTCCAGATAAACCAATATCGAACTTGACCTAGATTTTGTTGACATGATCATTGTGACCAAGTTTCGTAAAGATCAGGCAAAAACTGTGACCTCTAGTGACAATTCAAGGTTTTTCTATTATTTGACCTTGTGACCTAGTTTTTGACCCCGGATGACCCAATATCGAACTTGATCTAGATTTTGTTGAGATGATCATTGTGACCAAGTTTCATAAAGATTAGACCAAAATTGTGACCTCTAGTGACTACGCAAAGTTTTTCTATGATTTGACCTTGTGACCTAGTTTTTGACCCCAGATGACCCAATATCGAACTTGACCTAGATTTTGTTAGGATGAATATTGTGACCAAGTTTCATAAAGATTAAGTCAAATTTTTGACCTTTAGTGACTACACAAGGTTTTGCTATGTTTTGACCTAGTTTTTGACCCCAGATGACCCAATATCGAACTTTGATCACAAAAGCTCACTCAGTCACTTTGTGACAGGTGAGCTAAAAATGTGACCTCTAGAGTGTTAACAAGGTTTTCCTTCAATTTGACCGTGTGTCCTAGTTTTTGACACCAGGTGACCCAGTTGCGTACTTGGCTTCGATTTCATAGCGACAACTTTCATAAAGATTAAGTGAAAACTGTAACCTCTAGAGTGTTTACAGTCCAACTGTTGACGACGGACGACGGTGGTGGACGCCGGACATAGGGTGATCACAATAGCTCCACTTAAGCACTTGGTGAGCTAAAAATACTGGAAATAGGTTTAAAGATCTAACTGTCCTATAGATTTAGAAATAGAACGTAGCTTTGTAGTAAATATGCTGCAATTGATGGAACTAGTTTGCATGACGGTTTACATCCGCGTCGGTAGTTATACAATACTGGCTAACCGGTTTATTATGGCAAAGGCGTAGGAAAAAAAGTAGCTTCATCTGAAATGATCTCGAAAATAATCTCATACGTAATGATAACGGCCTTATAAAAGATTTAAAAGTAAACGAAGTCCAGCACTTTTTAAAAATATTACTTCTCCTCTATCCTGATGAGGTGATTATTGTTGGCGATTCACCTCTGTCATTCCAATCAACATTAAACCAATTTAATGAATTTTGTAAAACATGGAAACTCAAAATAAATTTCTCAAAAACGAAAGTCATAGTCTTCAGTACAAATAAACCAAACAAATATCGTTTCACTATAGATAATCAACCGATAGAAACTATCAAGGAATATAAATATCTTGGAGTCGACTCCGCTTCCGGCTCATTTCTCTCTTGTAGAAAACATGTCATAACAGAAGCCAATATAGCAATACACTTATTGCGCCTCAGAATTAACCAGGGGCGTAGCTACATATATGCGAGTACGCAGCTGAATCCACATGATTCTGACAAAAAATCAAGCAAAATTTGTACTTAATTCACTTTAAAAACTAATTTGTCATTTCTGTATTCTACATTTAAATAGAATTCGAATTATAATATCCTCAGAAATCAAGCGGGTAATTCACGGAAGAATGTGTGTGTTACTTTTGTCACTTATAAGCTGTACTGACGTCTGACATGTGTTGCAGTAGTCTTTGACGTAAACAAACTCGTCCGAGTACAACCGCGTATAGGATATCATTTGATTTGATCAAGCAGAGTCAAATATGTACTAAGGAATATCAAGTTATAAGGTTCCTTGAGAGCTTATTATTACCAAGACGTGTTACCAGGGTAATGATGGAGTCAGTGATACTTATATCAGGTAGTCCTCGACGTATACAGTATTACCAGGGTAATGATGGAGCCAGTGATACATATATCAGGTAGTCCTCGACGTATACAGTATTACCAGGGTAATGATGGAGTCAGTGATACGTATATCAGGTAGTCCTCGTCGTATACAGTATTACCAGGGTAATGATGGAGTCAGTGATACGTATATCAGGTAGTCCTCGACGTATACAGTATTACCAGGGTAATGATGGAGTCAGTGATACGTATATCAGGTAGTCCTCGTCGTATACAGTATTACCAGGGTAATGATGGAGTCAGTGATACGTATATCAGGTAGTCCTCGTCGTATACAGTATTACCAGGGTAATGATGGAGTCAGTGATACGTATATCAGGTAGTCCTCGACGTATACAGTATTACCAGGGTAATGATGGAGTCAGTGATACGTATATCAGGTAGTCCTCGACGTATACAGTATTACCAGGGTAATGATGGAGTCAGTGATACGTATATCAGGTAGTCCTCGCCGTATACAGTATTACCAGGGTAATGATGGAGCCAGTGATACGTATATCAGGTAGTCCTCGCCGTATACAGTATTACCAGGGTAATGATGGAGCCAGTGATACGTATATCAGGTAGTCCTCGCCGTATACAGTATTACCAGGGTAATGATGGAGCCAGTGATACGTATATCAGGTAGTCCTCGTCGTATACAGTGTTACCAGGGTAATGATGGAGCCAGTGATACGTATATTAGGTAGTCCTCGCTTATACAGTATTACCAGGGTAATGATAGAGTCAGTGATACGTATATCAGGTAGTCCTCACCGTATACAGTATTACCAGGGTAATGATGGAGCCAGTGATACGTATATCAGGTAGTCCTCGTCGTATACAGTATTACCAGGGTAATGATGGAGTCAGTGATACGTATATCAGGTAGTCCTCGTCGTATACAGTATTACCAGGGTAATGATGGAGTCAGTGATACGTATATCAGGTAGTCTCGTCGTATACAGTATTACCAGGGTAATGATGGAGCCAGTGATACGTACATCAGGTAGTCCTCACCGTATACAGTATTACCAGGGTAATGATGGAGTCAGTGATACGTATATCAGGTAGTCTCGTCGTATACAGTATTACCAGGGTAATGATGGAGCCAGTGATACGTATATCAGGTGGTCCTCACCGTATACAGTATTACCAGGGTAATGATGGAGCCAGTGATACGTATATCAGGTAGTCCTCGTCGTATACAGTGTTACCAGGGTAATGATGGAGCCAGTGATACGTATATTAGGTAGTCCTCGCCGTATACAGTATTACCAGGGTAATGATGGAGCCAGTGATACGTATATCAGGTAGTCCTCGTCGTATACAGTGTTACCAGGGTAATATTGGAGTCAGTGATACGTATATCAGGTAGCCCTCGTCGTATACAGTATTACCAGGGTAATGATGGAGCCAGTGATACGTACATCAGGTAGTCCTCACCGTATACAGTATTACCAGGGTAATGATGGAGCCAGTGATACGTATATCAGGTAGTCCTCGCCGTATACAAGCTCGGATATATAAACTAGTTACACAAGCCATGTTCACTGCAAGGTCCATAACTATAACTTGAATCATTACATTGTGTATGCCTGCAGACAACAACTCATAAGAAACTTACTCAACTTGGGTGACAAGGTAATCATACAGAAAGTACATGGCTGGCCTGACAAGGGACGGACTACTAGACTTCTAGTGTATCTTAATATTATGTGAATATAATACAAGAGGGCCCAAAGGGCCCTAGGTCGCTCACCTGTTGAACTTGACCTAGACTTTGGTGAGATGATCATTGTGACCATGTTTCATACAGATTAGGCCAATATTGTGACCTCTAGTGACTATACAAGGTTTTCATTTGATTTGACCTAATGACTTAGTTTTTGACCCCATATAAACCAATATCTAACTTGACCTAGATTTGGTTGAGATGATCATTGTGACCAAGTTTCGTAAAGATCAGGCCAAAACTGTGACCTCTAGTGACTACACAAGGTTTTTCTATTATTTGACCTTGTGACCTAGTTTTTGACCCCAGATGACCCAATATTGAACTTGATCTAGATTTTGTTGAGATGATCATTGTGACCGAGTTTCATGAAGATTAGACCAAAATTGTAACCTCTAGTGACTACGCAATGTTTTTCTATGATTTGACCTTGTGACCTAGTTTTTGACCCCAGATGACCCAATATCAAACTTGACCTAGATTTTGTTGTGATAATCATTGTGACCAAGTTTCATAAAGATTAAGTCAAAATTGTGACCTCTAGTGACTACACATGGTTTTTCTATGATTTGACCTTGTGACCTAATTTTTTACCCCGGACAATCCAATATTGAACTTGACCTAGATTTTGTTGAGATGATCATAGTGACCAAGTTTCATAAAGATTAAGTCAAAATTGTGACCTCTAGTGTCTACACAAGCCAATTGTTGACAGATGGACGGACGACGGACGGACGGACGGACGACGGACGAACAGTGATCACAAAAGCTCACTCTGTCACTTTGTGGCAGGTGAGCTAAAAATGGGACTGGTAGATCTACATTTGTTTGCTTTATATTTTATATTTATTTCAGAGAAGTACTAGAGCGAGTGTGCCAATTACACATTATTGTCACATTATAAATGTTTCCTTCTGAATCTGTCCTCAATGCCAATTTTAGCGTTTATTCACAAATTAATGATCCTAAAATTGAGGTTTTTAGAACTAAATAAAGCACCGCGAATACGCTCCAAATGCACAAGATTACACAATTGTTTTCAAAATTTTCCGGGGGAGCATGTCCCCGACCCCCCTAACACAACAGTGAATCCACAATGTCATGTATAGAGGGCTAGCTATGCGCCTGTTAACAACTTGGATTTACCACTTAATTTACAACTAAAATTATTTGATCATACTGTGCTACCAATTTTAACTTACGGATGTAAAATCTGGGGTTTTGAGAATTTGGATGGGATAGAACAAGCTCATACTAATTTTTTACGTTTATTAACTAAGACCAAAAAGAGTACGCCTCTATATATGCTTTACGCAGAACTAGGACGCTATCCCATCGAAGTTGTCATCAAGTTCCGTATGGTAGGATATTGGAATAGATTAATAGCAAATAAATCAAAAATTGCTACCAGCATATTCTTTCTAATCATCAAAACTTTAAATGGGCTGCACATATAAAACGTATTTTAAATACAACAGGAAATTCACAAATATGGATAAACCAACATAACATTATCAATAAACATATTAAGAAACAAGTTAAACGCACATTGATCGACCAGTTTCTACAAGATTGGTCAACTAAACTTGAAATTTCAAATAAAGGAAAATTTTATAGTAGTTTTAAAGAAAAATTCTCAGCGTATAAGTTTACTCCATTTTCGTACTGGAAACCACAGATTCCCTATAGAAATCGGTCGCTGGAGACAATCATTTAGGCCTCACCATGAAGGCAAATGCCCTTTGTGTCCCAACAATGACCTAGGTGATGAGTTGTATTACTAACTAGTGTGCCCGTATTTTAAACAGCTACCAGCTTAAATGATCCCTAATAAAAACTATGTAGCAACGAAAAATCAATATGATAAAATTTAAAGATCTACTTTCCACAAAGAACAACGAGCTTCTCAAAAAACTAGCTAGCTTTGTAAAACAAGTAATGAATGCTTTCATACGACCCATGCCGGTCAATTAACTCATTAATAAATTAACAACTTACCATCCACCCATAAAATGAATTAATTAATCCACAGACGATTTCACAAATACAAAGTACATAAACGCACAACACCGACACTAATATCACAACTACACCATAGAAAAACTCCCCATGTCCCAGTGCACCAATTATAGTAAACCCATTAGGCCATAACTATTTATTGAATGTACCCAACACTCTATACTTCAACTCATGTTCCATGTGCTCAGTACCTGACCAAAATATTTCATTCATATATCTGTAACAAGAGGGCCCAAAGGGCCCTAGGTCGCTAACCTGTCGTACTAGTGCATGCACACCCCTATGGTGACCCTACACATTTTCTGAATAAAATTTAAGAAAATTCAGCCTCTATTGCAAGTTTGTTTATGATTTGACCATGTGACCTAGCTTTTGACCCCAGATGACTTATTAATATCAAAATTAACCTAGATTGTGCTGAGATGATTATTAGGACCAAATTTCATAAAGATTAAGTAGAAATTGTGACCTCTGGTGATTACACAGGGTTTTTCTTTGATCTGACCTATAAATTAAACAAAATATTTTGGAAAAAATATTTGCCTCCATATAAATGTACGTACAAATACATACTTTAAAGACAAAACATTACCTAAACACTTAAAAAAAAAAAATATATATATTATGCTCCCAGTGGGGTTTGAACCCATGACCTTCAGGAATATGTCAATTGACATTGTGACCTTGTTTTTGACCCCAGATGACCCAAAATCGAACTTGACCTAGATTTTGTTGACATGATCATCGTGACAAAGTTTCATAAAGATTGAGTTGAAAGTGTAACCTCTGGTGACTACACAAGGTTTTTCTATGATTTGACCTATAATTTATATTTTCCTCCATATAACTGTACAAATACATGCTAGAAAGACAAAAAAATACCTAAACACTTAAAAAAAAAAAATTATGGTTCCAGTGGGGTTTGAACCCACGACCCTCAGGAAAATGTCAATTGACATTGTGAGTTTTATAATTGACAGTGTGACCTTGTTTTTGATCCCAGATGACCCAAAATCGAACTTTACCTAGATTTATCGACATGATCATTGTGACCATTAGTTTCTTAAAGATTTATAAAAAAATATGACCTCCAGTGACTACACAAGGTTTTTTTATAACTTGACCTAGTGACCTAGTTTTTGACCTCAGATGACCCAATATCGAACTTGCCGACCTAGATTTTGTTGAGGTGATCATTGTGACCAAGTTTCGTAAAGATTAGGCCAAAATTGTGACCTAGAGAGGACACAACCAAGCTCACTCTGTCACTTTGTGACAGGTGAGCTAAAAACACTGAAGTCATATTTATACAACCATCTATAGTTCAATTTTGAACTCTGAGCCATGACCTCTCCGACTAGTCCATTTTGGCGGGTAGACTATGATTCATTACGCTCGGAGCGCATTTTTAATGATATGATTCTTACAGATATCTCTTTACAATCAGATTACAGTTTAGTCCAGTCGGCAACGTTCAGAATTTCTAACCCAAAAGTCGGTGGTTCGAATCCCTGGTTCGCTCATTCTTTTTAATTGGTTGATTTATGTTATGGCAAGAGATTGTAAGTTAAAGATTTTGTTTATATTTTTAATTTATCCATTGAAAGGTCTCGATTCAATATATTTATCATTATCTCTCATTTCGATCGTTGGTGTATTTCGA
Source organism: Spisula solida (assembly GCA_947247005.1). Classification (NCBI taxonomy): domain Eukaryota; kingdom Metazoa; phylum Mollusca; class Bivalvia; order Venerida; family Mactridae; genus Spisula; species Spisula solida. The sequence continues at coordinate 16,170,603 of OX365947.1, read as the reverse complement.
GCTTACTGACATCCTATATTCGGTTGATTAGCCTTCATAATGTTCTACAATATACATGTGACAAATATGGTTTGTCACATATACTAGTATTATTCGGAATTTACAAGTTGTGTGCATTTAAAAAACTGTAACAAAAATGAAAAACTATTTTGGTGGGATTCGAACACGCCCTGATCGGACAAAAGTTATTTTACAATGTACCAAGCGCTTTACCGTCACGACCAACCAGACACATGAACTATTTGGCCATAATGACCAGATGAAAACACGAAAAGCTCCAGGCTTTGATTCTGTATCTGCTGAACATATAATCTATGGTGGAAGGACACTAAATTCATATCTAAGAAAACTGTTCTGCATGATGATAAACTGCTCTTATATACCAAACGGTTGTAAAATCGGAGTTATTATTCCCGTATATAAGGATGGAAAACCAAAGCTTAAACCTAAAAGTTATCGACCTATAAATCTTCTACCTGTTATATACAAACTATTTGAACCTAATTCTACACCAACGGCTAAATGAATGAACTACTTCAAACAATATGCGATTTCCAAACCCTCAGCAAAATGCCTATCGATCGCATCTAGGTCCAATCACAACCTCATTCAACCTACAAGAAAGTGCTCTACATTTTATTGAACAGCGATCAGATGTATACGCAGCGTTCTTAGACACGGCTGGCGCCTTTGACAACTGCCAACATGGTGCTTTAATATACAAAATGCATCAAATTGGTGTTAAAGGAAAGTTTTTGAAACTAATCATAGACAGCTTCACTAAAATATCAAGTACCGTCTTAGTAAATGGCATCATGTCAAATAAATTCCATATTAGGCAAAGTTGTCGTCAGGGGGGAATACTGTCGACATGGAGTTATCTTCTCTTCATTGATGAACTTCTAGATACATTAGAGAAAAGTGGTCACGGACTATCTGTTGGTAACATCTCATGTGGCAATCCTACATTAGCTGATGACTTAACGCTCCTATGCCCATCAAAATCATCACTAGAACAAAATCTCCACATTGTTAATACTTACGCTAATAAGTGGGGCTATGAGTTCAAATATGACAAATGTTGTCTGATGAAATTCGGTAAACGTGTGACAAACAATTTTACGGTCAAATTTGGTTCCTCAGAAATATCTTCTTCTAACATTGCCACTCACGTAGGCATAATACTTAACAATGCACTAAACGTGAGAGACAATATTGAGAATAGAATCCATAAAGGACAAGCTATATTCTGTGCTCTCTATAGAAAACAAAACTGGAGACGTGAATCCTATTCGAATGGTATCCATTGTGCGCTCTGTATCGTTGTCAACTTTACTATACGGTGCTGAACTGTGGCATAATATATCGACGGCGGACCTTCGCAAAGTACAAAGATTTCAAAAGATGGCGGCAAAAAAAATTCAACACCTGCCCAAATCCACAAGAACCGACATGGCAATGAGCACCCTTGGCTGGTATACAATCGATGCAGACATAGCGAAGAGAAAACTATCCTTCATGCAAAAAGTTTGTACAATGCCCACATATACAACTTCGCGACAAATATTCAACTACTGACTTAATTTGTACACAACTAAAGGCTTTCGTAACCAACTAGGTTTTGTTCCAGATGTATGTAAAATACTAGTTTTGTACGGACTTCAATTATTTAACGGTGTATCTTCAAAGCGCGGTCTTTCCGAATAAATATTCATGGAAAAACATAGTATCTAAAGCAATTCACAATATTCAATTGAATAAATGGGAAGATAGAGTAATAAGTGACTGTGAATTTAACAGATTTGTATCCATACATAATACAGTGAAACCATTACATTTATGGTTATATCCATGTACAAACAGTGAAATAATCCATGTCATCTCATCAGTTCGTGTTCTGCTGTATAGGTCTTTTAAGAGCCATTTAATATGCAAAATGTACAACTCTGAAACAGATGATTTATATAGACATCTACTTGCCGAATGCATCATGTTTGCTCAGGATAGATCAAAACTTATAGACAATAAAAACAGCCAGATAAACTCTTCCATAGCAGACTTCCTGCGACACTCAAGTGCTGAAATTTTCATTCAGTCACTGTTTGATTAAAACATTCTAGGCGTCTTCCAAGAACAGCCATGCTCATTAAATTACAAGCACTTTTTCAACCTTAGTTGCAAATTCATCCACAAAGTATATGTGTAATACTGTAACGAGAGTTAATCTTTGCATGGGACAAGCATCACGGTACATAATGTAATCATACCTTAAGTTTGATCTTAACATTTTCGAATTTCGGTTAAGACAATTGAAATAAAGGTATTTAGTTGCACATAAAAAGTTGCATCATACCTTACATTTGATCTTAACATTTTCGAATTTTGGTTAAGACAAATGATAAAAGGTAAATCTATTTAGTTGCACATAAAAGCTGCAATATATGACGGTACATGTAAAATAGAAATTGTGTTACTAACTCTATGTATGTATTTATTCATTGTGTTAATATACATTTATCTTATTGTTGTACATAACATTATGACATAGTCTCCAACCTGATGACATTCTTTGACAAACATGACATACTGAGCCCATGCCAACATGGATTCCGGACAAAACGCAGCTGCAACTTGTTTGGATGATGGTCAACAGACAGATGTCATTGTGATGGATTTCTCCAAAGCATTCGAAAAAGTTCAACATCACAAGTTAATCCACAAACTAAGACATATGGGAGTAAACATACATGTTACATAATGGATCAGGTCATTCATGAACAACCACAGCCAGAGGGTTGCAGTTGAAGTTCTCAGACAAACTATATTATTTAAGCTTTAGAGGAATTACGTAGATCTTTTTAATCAATATCTAATACATCCAACAAATGTGTGTGTGTGATTAGTGTAAATGTGTCTTCAGCAGCTGAAACTCGCTGCTAAAACATCCAAATACGGCGGACAATAATCTGACATAGAGGATGATGCCATTTTGAAAATGCCGCTTCATAAACAACTTCAGCACCGTCGGCGGTTTTCGTTAAAACGAAAGAGCATGCGACAAAGTATTGTGTGTTAGAAAACGAGTACGAAATAATTAATTAAAATATTATATTATTATTATACCATATTTATATAGCACCTTTATCATGTAATTACACGTTCAAAAGTGCTGTACAATCACATTTAAGACATTTTTAAAACAATTTGAAATAGATATACTGAGTATATGCATGCAAACATAACAACAAATGTATATTATACAGTTTAAAGTTAAGGATAAAATATGAATTTGCAGCATACAACTTGTAATTAAAACAAATATAAGCATTGAATGCTTTAAATCCGATTGGCTTCGTAAGCTATATGGCCAGTCCACATCCGCATTACTCCACCAGCCGGTATTATATGTTATGCATTAAAGTTAGTCCAATCAGTCAAAACCGGCGTATTTACAAGTCCCCACCAGGTACATGCACCCCAATAGTCAACGCCCCATTCAAGCCAACTCGGACTTCTTCAAGTTTTCCTTCTTCCCCCATACCACAATCCTGTGGAATAGGTTACCTTCCAACATCGCGACCCTGACTGATCTTCAATTATTTAAGCAGTCACTCACAGTGGCCAGGATTTATCAGTGATACCCAGCCGTTGTTTCTATCTTATCTTTTACCTTTTACTATTTTTAACATTTTTAACATTTTAACAATGTCTAGCTGGAAGCTTTCGCTTTTCTCTTTTTACTTTTAATTATCCGGCGTGCACCCTGCCAATAATACTCGAAAGAGGCGTTCGGCAGTCTGGCTGGCTGGCTGGCTGACTGGATGAAACAACAGGACGGTTGCAAAACAGACAAGTTTCTGTGCGTTTTTCCCGAATGTTAGAAAAAAACTACAAGTGCTATGAATATTTCAATGCATCACATTCAAGGGGCATTTATTGTAGGCCAACTCCCAATCTCATAGCTTTAAAATTAAAAGAATGGTGAAGCAAAATATTATTTTGACAATCCATCGTAAATACGCTTAGACAGGGTGGTAAAGAGCCATGTTTTTCATTTGGATCGCGGAAATGGGTGACATTTCCGTTTATCGATATTATTGCATGTTTTGATACACATGTAGTCGGAAATCATTTCATTGGACTCATTTTTAACTGAAACTTACTTGTACTTTATGAGTGTTTATACATTTTAGCGATAATTGACATTCCATCTTAACAATATTATATGATTCAGTTCTGCACGCGCCAATGTTTGACTTCGTTATATATTGTAACCTGTTGTTTTGATCAAAGTACTGTATGCCATATTTTATACGATAAATTATCATGTTGAGACTAAGCACTCGTGATTTAATTTGTCCGCATCCGAACTCCTGTCTGTGTTTTATTCACCGACAAAATACAAGAACAGATTTTTATTTCTTTATTTAAGCCTGGCTACGCCCCTGTATAAACAGTTTGGCATTCTCAACATTAATTTAGTTTATACTTTTCACTATCTAGATTCTACATCTACTTACTTACGTTTGTTATATATTAGTTATAAAATGTATTGTTAAATTTTACTCTCTTTTTTTACCAATAGGCATATTAAAAATGTCAAATTAATCCTATCTCCCATCATCTCTTTCAAGTGCATGAAGGGAGGTAGGATTCTTTAGACATAAAGCCTTATTTATTTGTGTTACCTAATAAAAATCAAGCCTTATTTACTTTAAAAGTTCTTTGTTGTTATGTTTATATTTTCAATCCATTTTGTTTTATCTGTGATTCATATGTCATGTTATATGACCCTTGATTGGAATTGACCTGTCCAGCTTCCGTGGCGGTGACAGGGACTGAGTCCCGGCTGACATAGCTCCCCTTAGAATGAGAGTTTAGCAATCTCCTTCTTGAAAGACGTCAAAGAATGAGCCTCAGCCACAGGGAGTGGTAAAAGTTGTTCCACACAGGGATGGTCCATGGGAAGAAACTGTATTTCTAGGTATCTGTAGATGCGTGATGTTGGAGAAATCTGGTGTTGTGAGGGGCTCTGTGCATGGATCTGGCTGTCTGGAGGTACTTGTCAGGTGGGATGTCTACTTCGTTGTGGACGATCTTGTAAAACATCATGAGTCAGCTACATTTCTGTGGGTGAAAGTCCATGTCCCACTTTCTCTCTCACTCTGCCAAGGCATCAAGATCAAGTTGTAGTATTTCTTGGTCTTCTGGTGATCTGATGTATCTGTATAGGATACCGTCATCTGCGAAAAGACGTGTTGATGAAACTACACTGTCTGGGAGATCATTGATGAAGAGAAGGAAGAGAAGTGGGCCAAGGATAGAGCCCTGAGGGACGCCGCTGATCACAGGTACACTGTCAGAAGATTGGCCTTCGACCAGGACTTGCTGAGACCGATTTCCAAGGAAGGAAGCTATCCACTGGTGGATGTTTGACCTGATTCCATAATGGTGGAGTTTCTTCAGTAGCCTCTGGTGTGGAATTCGCGTTAATCAAAAATGGTAACAGCTGCGGTCAATATTCATGTACATGTATATATTATTTCATGTTGAAGTACAATTGAAGTGCCGTTTATATTGACTAATAAATAATTGTATGAAATCCGTGTATGAGTAGATGTATCATTTGTTGAATAGCTGCATTTAATAAGTCTTGAGTTATTCTATCCAGTGTATATTGTAGTAAAATTAACAATAACCTAACTAAATCAATATGACCTATAATATAAATGTCGATGTAAATTAAATTGATCATTTTGTATACCTTGTCTGCCAATATCCATGTAATCAGTGTGTATTCTTTGACTGGTCGAGGGCTCTCAGTTTAAACCAGACTGTTGTAGTAATATAAATTGTGGAATTGAATAATAAAATATACATACACTATATTGGGAAATGTCACTGCTAGTAGTTAATTAATTATAATTCGCGCATGTGAGAAATAATAATGAAGAAGCCAACATTTGTCAGAGTATAATAATTTCATGAAAATTGCCAATATCTGCCATATACGATTACAAGTAAATGACATAATATTATTAAATAAAACACAAATTGAATTCACATACTATTCTATTAATTTTATTGTAGAAAAATCGCAAGCATTGAAGCATAAGGTTTTATCGTGAAAAATAGCTATTTGCTTGGAAGTACGCATTTGATAAATTGATCCATGCATTTTTGTAAAAGTTAAAACTGTATTCTTAATTCTTTTAATATAAATCAGTAAATCAAGTTACACATTGAGTGTAGCACGATAACAGTTTTATGATCACGGATCAAGCTGGCTGTATTCAATCACTTAACAGCATTGGGCGCTTAAAACAGATGGTTGCTTGATACGGATACATGGGTCCATCTGGCGGTATTCAATCACATAACGAAATTGGACGCTTAAAACAGATGGTTGCTTGATACGGATACACGGGTCCATCTGGCTGTATTCAATCACATAACAACATTGGTTGCTTAAAACAGATGATTGCCTAATACGGATATACGGGTCCAGTTTGCTATATTCACTCGATTAGCAAAATTGAACGCTCAAGACAAGTGCATGCTTAATATGAATATGATATTGTTAACGAGTTACGACTAATTAATGCGCGCGACTAAATTATGTGTCAGGGGTCCGAACATGATCCGGATGTAACATTATTATCAACCATAAACTTTTGCAGAATTGGTAACTACTCGTAAATCGTGCTAGTTTTTTGTTATATAATCGAATTGTAATTATTCAAATCTAGACGTTATTAAAGGCAAAGTCGATGGATGACTTAGAAATAACTATCGGGTAATTTTAACCTTCTATATGTGGCCAGTAGTTTTCGCGTTATCTAAAAGCGCTAACATTTCACTTCGAAAAGACATCAGCATTTTTTACTATTTCATAAAACAACTATTTTTTACAGTAAATACTATATACTCAAAGAATTAAATTAGACATGGCTTATAAATTAATAACATAATTATATAATCGAGTATTTTGAAATCATATAATCATATAAATGTTCTTTATGATATTAAGATTTATCATGTTAAATTCCAAAAATTAAATCTTTCAACAAAAACCAGTTACTATATACGAGAAATCTCCTTTAACTATGTATGGGTTATGTACGAAAGAGCTAGGTATGCCGAAAATCAGACATTTGTAGCCTTGTGTTGCGACTTCGTGGGGAGTGGACTTAAATTGCGTTTAACGTTATGTGACGTCGTTTAGTTTTCTGGTGTGGGCATCTATGCAAAGTGACTGTTTAAGAATCGTCGTTACTATGTAACTGTTTGATATATTTTTCTAATTTTTATAAGAGAGTTTGATAATGCATAGAAGATTGTAATGGTATTATCTATTATTCCTTATGAGCAAAACAACTCGATTCACAACAAAATTACACGAACTTCCCGATCAACCCTCGTACATGTATAACTTTCACTAATCGATAAATATGCATACGCGTACATGTATTGTATCGATCTTGATAGGTTGCACTATCTTATCTTAAACAAATTAACATGCGTGTCTTAAATCAATGTACATGTACCATGCTGGGCAGAGCAATAAAACACCCGGAGATATACTGTTACAGTAATGTTATAACCGCCTATCGCTAGTTGATGCAAAAAATACTGTAAATACATAAATGTATAGTCATGGGATGGAAACTTGGGTATGTTCAAACGCTTGTGGGAAGTCCAAAATGATGAGGTAATAATAATAATAATAATAATAGCTTTATTTAAAGAAGATGACACATTAAGATCATACAAATTATACAAAATGATTATCTTTTTTACTATGTGGTCTTCTATCTGAAATAACGAAATACATTCAAATACATTTAAATAAATCATTCATACATATAAACAGACATTCATACATGCAATAGCACTTATTACATCATATAATAGACAGACACACCCATCTCAACAGTAATTAAAATAGAATGATTATAATAGTAAAATGAATATGTCGACTAATTTTTTGACATCAGACATTTCTTATATTTATGTTTAAAAGCTGATAAAGAATTTAAATTTCTAACAGAAAGAGGTATGCTGTTCCATAATTTCATTGATATATTGGAAAAGGTACGTATTTTGACCATAACTAGTGTGTATCTTCGCATGTGTTATATCTCTATGAGTGGTGGATCTCAATGTGTATAAAGTGTTGTTAGCAAAATGTAAGATATTTTGTAAGTATGAAGAAGTGAGACCATGTAAGCATTTGTATATTATGATTGCAGTAAGATATTTACATCTGTTTTCAAACGTTAACCATTCTAATTCTTGGAATAGTTCAATGGAAGGAGTGCGATTAGGTTTTATAAGTATTATTTTTGCACAGCGCTTTTGTAGAATTTTTATTTTGGAGATATTTGCTTTACTACATGTGCTCCAGATAACACAGCAGTAATCCATAGTTGATAATATGTAGGAATTAAAATAAAGTTGTTTCATGTCCTTAGTTACGTAGTAGTTTATTCGTCTGAGCACGCATGTTAATTAACATGCGTGGTCTGAGCAGCGTTATTTTTTATTTCAATTTATTGCAAACATATAAGGTCAGCTTTTACCTTCTTGTCCATGGATGATATAAAAGTCTAAGGTATAGTAAATAACCTAGATCTATAGGGGATGTCAAAATTCCGACTTTAGTGAGATGACTGTGATCCAATACAGTGTTGAATGGATATACAGTACAGCCTCTGTAGAGCAATACCCCTTGGGAGCTGCAAATATTGGTCGTTGTTTGGAGGTTGTTGCCATGCTATGCAGAGGTTACAATTATAGTAACTTGATAGCGACTTATAAGTTGAGTGCTGCCTTCCCTGTCCGACTTAATAATATCTTTTTAAGGAAATTTTCCAGGTGTTGTCCCAACAAAGAGAGATTATTGCTGTACAGAGGGCCACTCTGGAAAGATAGTAGGCCTACTGTACTTCAAAGCGTGTAAACACCTAAGCACCTAAACACAACATAAACTACATGAATATGTCCTTCTCATATTTGTCTGCATATATGTGGAATGTAACCCCAACAAACATTCGTCTGCTAAAATCACTCATAAATTAAATATGAATATTTAAATTGTTTACTTATAGTATGTGTGTAGTACTTTGAGTGATTGTCAAAATAACATGTTTTGTTGGTGTTTGTTTTATAGAAGGCCTCGTTTAAATTAAGATGTATGTGAATTCGTCTATTGCATATGTCTGTAAATAAAGATATTATTATTATTATTATTATTATTATAGTGTCCTAGTAGGCCTATGTTTTAAAGGAAATACAATGTACGTATCATAAACATTATGCATGAAAATTTGCAATATGTGATAAGGACTTTAGGTGCAGGTATAAATTATTGTTATAGGGAAATAATTTAAATACGAAAATAAATATTTATTCAACTGATGAGTATATATAATTATGCTATACAGTCAGTCGGTGCATTGTCACGTGTACAGTAGGCCCTATGCCCTTAGGTACACAAATGTAATATAGCTGACCACATATCATGTCAACACCAGCGACTCTATTATCCTTGCAAAACATAACTCGCGAAAATCATGAATATGGATTCGTGCTCACGTTGGCTAGAAAAACACAATACATGATCACTTGACCCGTCACGTGCTATATCTGGTTACCGTTCCCGTTCCTTTACAGTATCTGGCCCGCATACAGGAAGTTGGGAACGGGAAACAGACTAAAATAGGCGCGTAAATAAAATCACAAATATGTTTCATTCTTGTTTTTGCCTAGGTCGAAGCAAGTCGTCTGATTTTACTGTTTATCACGAAACAATAGCAATTTAGTGAGTTTGTGCGTATACTGCTGGTGTTTGGTATGCGTAGTGGATCTACAGTTGTGGATTTTTGACGTAAGTATAAATTTATGTACAATATTGCCGTAATTTACTGTCGTCTGTTAGATATCTAATTTGTTGTTTAATCACGAGTTTTCAGTACTAGGGGGAACGTGTTTTACCTTTGAAGTCCACTTTGAGTCAAACATTGATATGTCAGGGGCGTAGCTAGAGGTATTTGAATGTGTACGCAAGACGGCATGCTGCCCCGGAAAATTTTTGTTCGCTAGAACGTCTGGTGCGTTATGGCGTGTTTTTGCATCATCTTTAACATTATTTTTACTGATAAAACCAAATCTGTTTAGTATACAATTATACAGTAGGCCTAGAGCTTTTTGAAAGTGTTTCTAAGAAATTCTGAAAATATTAAAAGCTTACCCCCCATCAGTTTTTATTGCATTTTTTTATCATTGGTTTTTTCACTTTTAGAGGGAGAAGCATGTGTATGCATCAGAGTATTCTGCGTACAGGTAGCTACGCGCCTGTATTTTTAAAATTACCCCCCTTTGAATTTTGGTCAACTGTTTGCATAAACCACAGGCCTATGATGGGGAATTTCAAAACTCTGTATTTTGTGATATAATATATTTCTTAGGCCTGTGCATAAACCAAACATCTAAAAATACAGTGTGTTTAGATCTTTGCATAAACTGTTAATTTCTTGAACGGAATGTGTCGGCTGTCGTCCACTGCATACCACATCACTAATTTCATCATTGCACGGGACATTTAGGTGAATACAGAGTCAACTAAAGTTGCATCAAGGGATCAATCTACAGTTTCTATATGGGTTATGGTAAAAGTTTGCAACGATTCAGACAATTGTAATTTGTTATTTTAAAGGGGCTGCCTCACGTTTTTGTGTATTGTAAAAATAAAATAAAATTGTCAAATATTCACGTTATTTTGGTACAGTTGCCTGTATATGCCATAAACAACCACCCTGACATCTAAAATAACTTGCGAAACATCGGCATTTAGTAGTTATTCAGTATTTTTACATCAAAAAATCTATAGGGTATTAATACCCTATAGAATTAAACTACTATCACTTAAATTGTCTGAAATTTGTTCGCATTTGATGAAAACAAATGGAAAAACAAACCAAATACCTCATTGATGTTTACACTGTAGTTTGTTGATGTAACAGTTCGATCACGTGTGAATTACATAATTGACAAAGCATGTTGGAAGGAAACTTAGCACTTTTTTTCAAGAAAAAAATACTCAGTGGGCAATATCGAGAGTGGTTAAAATTGCTTATTTGCACCAAATCTTTCATTAAGCAACCGTCCGTGGCTTTCTATTACATCAATACTTGGTTTGGCTTTCTATTACATCAATACTTGGTTAGGTTGGAAAATCAAGATATACAAAAAATTTGCAAAATCTATGAGGCAGCACCTTTAATAATAATCATAACAAAAGTCTGACAACTCCGTATTGTTAATGCTTTCAGTTGAACCATAAATACTAGCTTTTTAGTACTAAATGGAACGTAATTGCTGTGTACATGGTCTGGCCATTCAGAAGTTTTTGGCAATTTTAAGAAACTTGTATTAGTCAAAAGTAAAATATTAAAGAAATCGTCTTAAGTATATATGTCTGTGTATTTTCTAATTTACCATTAAAATAATTCTCTTACAGGTTATACTTGATGATACCCCTGTACGATTCCTTGACTTATACTTGCGTCATACTTCTAGATCTTGTCACATACTCCAGAGATTTCCAATCGAAGCCAGAGATCAACATAACAAGGTTCACTGGCTGGTGTTTGTGTCCTGTATTCACATGACTAAATACAAGGAATCTAAGGTAAAGTAACCTTTAATTACAGGCCAGCCATAATACAATCATGCAATTGCCTGAGATTCTAGCAAACATTGAATTAAAGTGCGGGATGCTGGCAAATTCAATATTCTGCACTAAGCACTCAAACTGCTTAATTCATGACGCTTAGCATGAGTACCGCCTAATTATAGGCCCTTCAAGCATGCCAACCGCTTAATCCAAAACAACTTTATTTTAGTAGATAAAGCCATGTAATTAGTTGTTCTGTAATATTTAGGTCTTAGAATAAAATGATCAAAATGTATAGTGCGGATATATTAACCTGATCTGAATTAAATTATCAAAATGTATAGTGCGGCGATATTAACTTGAGCCCCCTACCTTCTAAGGTTGAATTGCACAATTATGGGGTTCACATTCACCGTCTTATTAGTCCCCTACCGGTTTTTGACCGGAGGGGACTATAGGTTTGCCCTCCGTCCGTCAGTCAGTCCGTCCGTCAAAAAATCTGGATCCTGACATAACTCAAATAGTTTTCAAGCTAGGTTTATGAAACTTGATATGTGGATAGGGGGCAATGAGGAGATTATGCACGTCTAAATATTTTGATTTTGACAAAAATTGTGGTTGCTATGGCCACAGAGTGAAAATGGCCTCAAACAGGTAGGGGACTTCTGTATTGCTTGCAATTCTTAATTACTTGTTGTTTAACAGTTTCTTGTCTGGTAGAATAATTTTTGGAAGAGTTATCTGCCCTTGATTAGATTGTAAAATCCATATTTGACCTCCGATCTTCTATTTATTGTTGATTATGTTGTCTTCTATGCAGGTTTCTAGCAGATTACTAGAGTTTGTACAGTTTTCAATCTGGATTGCTAGCATATTATGAGAGCTGGCAGTGTTTTCAGCATGGACCAGAAGAGGAACAGGTGCATATACTTCCAACACCAGTGTTCCCAGTGATGTGTATCAAGTAAAACACCCTGTATGTTTCTTTCTTTATATGTATGTATTCATAATCACTGAACTGCATTTTTTGGTATAATTGCAGGTGTTTTACCACCTCACCTAAGGATAGTATGATTTAATTCAGAAATATATAGTTTATTGTCTCCATATCAACACATGGGAGATGTTTATTCAAGTATTCCATTATTTAAGTTCTATTATTTGGTTACAAACTTTTCTGGCTAACAATATTTCATAGAAATTGTATAAAGTATGGATCGTATCCAGCCAACGACAAATGTTTTCAAACCTTGCAGTTATTAAGCTTACTTGAACATTCATTGTTTAACAATTATGTCTGTGCTTCAATCAAGCAGCTTCCTGATGCCACGAAAGAACAATTCATATTGGAAACAAGTTTTTCTAAAGTCTGGTACGTACAGGATGTAAAAAAAGTTTGTTCCCAAATTTAAATTCATACTAACTTTCATCTGAGCGTTGTACGCAGTGTGCAATTTTAATTTCAGACATTAATAATTTTATTTAATTCTCAAAATATTGCACCTATGGTAGACCCTCTGGAATTCACCTGAATAGTTTACATTCTCCTGACCTCAGAAAATATAAGCTACTGAAATTTAAACATTGAGAAAAAACTTTTTTAACACCCTGTAGAGTAGCCATATTTTAATGGGATCAGTGTGCAATAAAATTGATGGTTGAAACAGAAACTGTTCATGTTAGTACTTATATAAATGAATATCTGTAGACTCAACCTGTATAATGACATCTAATGCATTTTGTAGGTGTTCACTTTAATACATGCACAAATACCATCCTTGTTTGCAGGAAGTAAGCTGTCCAAGTATGTTTGGGTGTTTTAAGAATGTTGAAAAGCTTGAGATGCACGCTTAGGAGGAATTGCAAAGTAAGTGACAAGTTTTATCATACCCAGGAAAGAAAGTATTATGTTATACACCATATTGGCTGTCCATCTGTTAGTGCCCAAATCAGATGAGAGTCTGCATCTTAAGATGGCGTCCTTGCGTTTACTATTTTCACTTTTGGGGTATGCGTCCCTTAGTGACAAATTCTACTATGTAAATTGAGTTTATTTGTTAATTTACGATCACCCAAAAAAACAGTTGATAACTGTTTGTAAATAAAGCTCAGCATAACACAATTCACAAGTTTTCAAGATGACTAAATACCATCTAAATTGACTAGTTGATTGCTATTAATATATCAAACTCCAAAACTGTTGTGTTTCATATGATACTGTTGTCGATTCTATCAGTTGTTCTTTCAACTTTATATGGCATTGTAGATATTCCAACAGTTAATGATTGTGTGTTACTGTGCTATATTACAGGTCCACCTAGTCTGGATAGTTTACTGGGTTGGTATCAAACTGGCTCCGGTTACCTGGTGATGCTGAGTGTCCCTGGTAGAGCTATAGATATAACTAGTTACTGGTAACTGTGGCGCATCTGAAGAAGATGGATTTGATGGACGACTCTTCATTCTGTCCTGATTGTCTACCTGTTTTTTTTGTGGACAGACTGATGAAGAAGCTTTGCCAGGTAAATTTAAAATTTAATTATATTATATATATTGCTTTGCACATGTCTGTCGGTCTGTCGTATAAAATGGTTTCTGTTCAATAACTCAAAAACGCTTTGACCTAGGATCTTCAGACTTTACATGGAGGTTGGTCATCAATAGTAGATGACCCCTATAGATTTTGGGGTCAGTAGGTCAAAGGTCAAGGTCCTTGTGACCTTTACCATTTCTGACTATTTAATTGGTTTCCGTTCAATAACTTAAGAATGCTTTGACCTAGGATCTACAAACTTTACATAGAGGTTGTTCATCAACACTAGATGACCCCTATTGATTTTAAGTAGGTCAAGGTGACAGTGACATTTCCCATTTCTGACTATTGGGCTGCAATGGGGGCATATGTGTTTTACAAACATCTCTATGTTCCCACGTTGCAGCTGCTTTAAGCATCAGTTTTTAGAAAGTTGTTTGAATTTGACTGATTTGTGTATTTCACAAAAATATTATAGAAACAAGACTATTTATTCTTGCTGGAGCAGGCTTATTGGTTACATAATCAATGAGGACATTGACTCAATTTAGCAGAAGATTAAAATGATATGTAAGCTTATCAAGTTGATTTGAAATGTTTTCAGGTGACAAATCTGATCCAGCTCCCTGGCTTGAATTTGGAGTTGAAATGGTCAACCAAAGAACCTTGTCCCCATGTTCCTGTTGTACAAGATGAAGATTGAAGACATGGTGAAGATTTGGGATCCATTTAAAGGGAAATTATTGTTCTTTGTTGTATTTATATTTATGCCCCCGTATCGATAGATCGGGAGGCATATAGTGATTCGCCTGTCCGTCCGTCCATCTGTTTGTTCGTCCGTCAGTACCAAGCATTTTAGTTATGCATATTGCAGTGCAGGACTCAGTAGTGGATCAAGTTGTGTGTCTGAGGCAAAAGTCAGGGAAAAGTTTGGCAAACTCAGTTTTTTACATATTAACGTCCTAAAACGGACAGGTATCGGGTACTATTTAATGACTCTATTGCATCGTCAGGGTGGTATAATAGAGGCATAGGTACTCATGATACAATTTTTAGTCTGTTTTCACTGCATATTAAGATTTCAGTCTGTTGAATCTAGTACCTGTACTTTCGATTAGGGAAAATTGTTGAAACTTCATAGGAATAAACGCAGGGAGTTTTACTTCCTGTTGTCAATGGTTATATTGAAGATGTTAGTGACAAAGATGTTTGATCCACTGCCACGAGGATATGAGAAGCCAGTTTTCCTTTTATACGGAGGGTCTAGCGAGAGATTTTCTGGTACAATTTTTATTTCGTCTTTGGTATGACGAGGCCCGGGATAGAACTAGTAACATCCAAAAACAGACAGTTATCATTCAGGTTCCAAATAATGTCTCTATATATTGCATTCACAGCTAGCACTAGGCCATGGCCAGATTTCAATGAAACTTATCATCCTTCAGTCAATGGCTAGGGCAGTTTCTTCAAATGTTAATGAAGTTTACTGAAAGAGATTTGCGCCTCTTGCCTCCTGAGCAAATAAGGACTGCATTTTAGGGCTGGTATTAACGTCCAAAAACTGGCATTTATCATTCAGGTTCTAATTCATGTCGCTATTGCATTTGCAGCTTTTGATTGGACTTGATGGAGAGGACAGCTAAGATGGCGATTGAAGGCATGGTGAAGATTTGGGATCCATTTAAAGGGAAGTTATTGTTCTTTGTTGTATTTATATTTATGCCCCCGTATCGATAGATCGGGAGGCATATAGTGATTCGCCTGTCCGTCCGTCCATCTGTTCGTTCGTCCGTCAGTACCAAGCATTTTAGTTATGCATATTGCAGTGCAGGACTCAGTAGTGGATCATGTTGCGTGTCTGAGGCAAAAGTCAGGGAAAAGTTTGGCAAACTCAGTTTTTTACATATTAACGTCCTAAAACGGACAGGTATCGGGTACTATTTAATGACTCTATTGCATCGTCAGGGTTGTATAATAGAGGCATAGGTACTCATGATACAATTTTTAGTCTGTTTTCACTGCATATTAAGATTTCAGTCTGTTGAATCTAGTACCTGTACTTTCGATTAGGGAAAATTGTTGAAACTTCATAGGAATAAACGCAGGGAGTTTTACTTCCTGTTGTCAATGGTTATATTGAAGATGTTAGTGACAAAGATGTTTGATCCACTGCCACGAGGATATGAGAAGCCAGTTTTCCTTTTATACTGAGGGTCTAGCGGGAGATTTTCTGGTACAATTTTTATTTCGTCTTTGGTATGACGAGGCCCGGGATAGAACTAGTAACATCCAAAAACAGACAGTTATCATTCAGGTTCCAAATAATGTCTCTATATATTGCATTCACAGCTAGCACTAGGCCATGGCCAGATTTCAATGAAACTTATCATCCTTCAGTCAATGGCTAGGGCAGTTTCTTCAAATGTTAATGAAGTTTACTGAAAGAGATTTGCGCCTCTTGCCTCCTGAGCAAATAAGGACTGCATTTTAGGGCTGGTATTAACGTCCAAAAACTGGCATTTATCATTCAGGTTCTAATTCATGTCGCTATTGCATTTGCAGTTTTTGATTGGACTTGATGGAGAGGACAGCTAAGATGGCGATTGAAGGCATGGTGAAGATTTGGGATCCATTTAAAGGGAAGTTATTGTTCTTTGTTGTATTTATATTTATGCCCCCGTATCGATAGATCGGGAGGCATATAGTGATTCGCCTGTCCGTCCGTCCATCTGTTCGTTCGTCCGTCAGTACCAAGCATTTTAGTTATGCATATTGCAGTGCAGGACTCAGTAGTGGATCATGTTGTGTGTCTGAGGCAAAAGTCAGGGAAAAGTTTGGCAAACTCAGTTTTTTACATATTAACGTCCTAAAACGGACAGGTATCGGGTACTATTTAATGACTCTATTGCATCGTCAGGGTTGTATAATAGAGGCATAGGTACTCATGATACAATTTTTAGTCTGTTTTCACTGCATATTAAGATTTCAGTCTGTTGAATCTAGTACCTGTACTTTCGATTAGGGAAAATTGTTGAAACTTCATAGGAATAAACGCAGGGAGTTTTACTTCCTGTTGTCAATGGTTATATTGAAGATGTTAGTGACAAAGATGTTTGATCCACTGCCACGAGGATATGAGAAGCCAGTTTTCCTTTTATACTGAGGGTCTAGCGGGAGATTTTCTGGTACAATTTTTATTTCGTCTTTGGTATGACGAGGCCCGGGATAGAACTAGTAACATCCAAAAACAGACAGTTATCATTCAGGTTCCAAATAATGTCTCTATATATTGCATTCACAGCTAGCACTAGGCCATGGCCAGATTTCAATGAAACTTATCATCCTTCAGTCAATGGCTAGGGCAGTTTCTGTAAATGTTAATGAAGTTTACTGAAAGAGATTTGCGCCTCTTGCCTCCTGAGCAAATAAGGACTGCATTTTAGGGCTGGTATTAACATCCAAAAACTGGCATTTATCATTCAGGTTCTAATTCATGTCGCTATTGCATTTGCAGTTTTTGATTGGACTTGATGGAGAGGACAGCTAAGATGGCGATTGAAGGCATGGTGAAGATTTGGGATCCATTTAAAGGGAAGTTATTGTTCTTTGTTGTATTTATATTTATGCCCCCGTATCGATAGATCGGGAGGCATATAGTGATTCGCCTGTCCGTCCGTCCATCTGTTTGTTCATCCGTCAGTACCAAGCATTTTAGTTATGCATATTGCAGTGCAGGACTCAGTAGTGGATCAAGTTGTGTGTCTGAGGCAAAAGTCAGGGAAAAGTTTGGCAAACTCAGTTTTTTACATATTAACGTCCTAAAACGGACAGGTATCGGGTACTATTTAATGACTCTATTGCATCGTCAGGGTGGTATAATAGAGGCATAGGTACTGATGATACAATTTTTAGTCTGTTTTCACTGCATATTAAGATTTCAGTCTGTTGAATCTAGTACCTGTACTTTCGATTAGGGAAAATTGTTGAAACTTCATAGGAATAAACGCAGGGAGTTTTACTTCCTGTTGTCAATGGTTATATTGAAGATGTTAGTGACAAAGATGTTTGATCCACTGCCACGAGGATATGAGAAGCCAGTTTTCCTTTTATACTGAGTGTCTAGCGAGAGATTTTCTGGTACAATTTTTATTTCGTCTTTGGTATGACGAGGCCCGGGATAGAACTAGTAACATCCAAAAACAGACAGTTATCATTCAGGTTCCAAATAATGTCTCTATATATTGCATTCACAGCTAGCACTAGGCCATGGCCAGATTTCAATGAAACTTATCATCCTTCAGTCAATGGCTAGGGCAGTTTCTTCAAATGTTAATGAAGTTTACTGAAAGAGATTTGCGCCTCTTGCCTCCTGAGCAAATAAGGACTGCATTTTAGGGCTGGTATTAACGTCCAAAAACTGGCATTCATCATTCAGGTTCTAATTCATGTCGCTATTGCATTTGCAGCTTTTGATTGGACTTGATGGAGAGGACAGCTAAGATGGCGATTGAAGGCATGGTGAAGATTTGGGATCCATTTAAAGGGAAGTTATTATTCTTTGTTGTATTTATATTTATGCCCCCGTATCGATAGATCGGGAGGCATATAGTGATTCGCCTGTCCGTCCGTCCATCTGTTCGTTCGTCCGTCAGTACCAAGCATTTTAGTTATGCATATTGCAGTGCAGGACTCAGTAGTGGATCATGTTGTGTGTCTGAGGCAAAAGTCAGGGAAAAGTTTGGCAAACTCAGTTTTTTACATATTAACGTCCTAAAACGGACAGGTATCGGGTACTATTTAATGACTCTATTGCATCGTCAGGGTTGTATAATAGAGGCATAGGTACTCATGATACAATTTTTAGTCTGTTTTCACTGCATATTAAGATTTCAGTCTGTTGAATCTAGTACCTGTACTTTCGATTAGGGAAAATTGTTGAAACTTCATAGGAATAAACGCAGGGAGTTTTACTTCCTGTTGTCAATGGTTATATTGAAGATGTTAGTGACAAAGATGTTTGATCCACTGCCACGAGGATATGAGAAGCCAGTTTTCCTTTTATACTGAGGGTCTAGCGGGAGATTTTCTGGTACAATTTTTATTTCGTCTTTGGTATGACGAGGCCCGGGATAGAACTAGTAACATCCAAAAACAGACAGTTATCATTCAGGTTCCAAATAATGTCTCTATATATTGCATTCACAGCTAGCACTAGGCCATGGCCAGATTTCAATGAAACTTATCATCCTTCAGTCAATGGCTAGGGCAGTTTCTTCAAATGTTAATGAAGTTTACTGAAAGAGATTTGCGCCTCTTGCCTCCTGAGCAAATAAGGACTGCATTTTAGGGCTGGTATTAACGTCCAAAAACTGGCATTTATCATTCAGGTTCTAATTCATGTCGCTATTGCATTTGCAGTTTTTGATTGGACTTGATGGAGAGGACAGCTAAGATGGCGATTGAAGGCATGGTGAAGATTTGGGATCCATTTAAAGGGAAGTTATTGTTCTTTGTTGTATTTATATTTATGCCCCCGTATCGATAGATCGGGAGGCATATAGTGATTCGCCTGTCCGTCCGTCCATCTGTTTGTTCGTCCGTCAGTACCAAGCATTTTAGTTATGCATATTGCAGTGCAGGACTCAGTAGTGGATCAAAAAGAGTATATTAAGTCAAGTTGTGTGTCTGAGGCAAAAGTCAGGGAAAAGTTTGGCAAACTCAGTTTTTTACATATTAACGTCCTAAAACGGACAGGTATCGGGTACTATTTAATGACTCTATTGCATCGTCAGGGTGGTATAATAGAGGCATAGGTACTCATGATACAATTTTTAGTCTGTTTTCACTGCATATTAAGATTTCAGTCTGTTGAATCTAGTACCTGTACTTTCGATTAGGGAAAGTTGTTGAAACTTCATAGGAATAAACGCAGGGAGTTTTACTTCCTGTTGTCAATGGTTATATTGAAGATGTTAGTGACAAAGATGTTTGATCCACTGCCACGAGGATATGAGAAGCCAGTTTTCCTTTTATACTGAGGGTCTAGCGAGAGATTTTCTGGTACAATTTTTATTTCGTCTTTGGTATGACGAGGCCGGGATAGAACTAGTAACATCCAAAAACAGACAGTTATCATTCAGGTTCCAAATAATGTCTCTATATATTGCATTCACAGCTAGCACTAGGCCATGGCCAGATTTCAATGAAACTTATCATCCTTCAGTCAATGGCTAGGGCAGTTTCTTCAAATGTTAATGAAGTTTACTGAAAGAGATTTGCGCCTCTTGCCTCCTGAGCAAATAAGGACTGCATTTTAGGGCTGGTATTAACGTCCAAAAACTGGCATTCATCATTCAGGTTCTAATTCATGTCGCTATTGCATTTGCAGCTTTTGATTGGACTTGATGGAGAGGACAGCTAAGATGGCGATTGAAGGCATGGTGAAGATTTGGGATCCATTTAAAGGGAAGTTATTGTTCTTTGTTGTATTTATATTTATGCCCCCGTATCGATAGATCGGGAGGCATATAGTGATTCGCCTGTCCGTCCGTCCATCTGTTCGTTCTTCCGTCAGTACCAAGCATTTTAGTTATGCATATTGCAGTGCAAGACTCAGTAGTGGATCAAGTTGTGTGTCTGAGGCAAAAGTCAGGGAAAAGTTTGGCAAACTCAGTTTTTTACATATTAACGTCCTAAAACGGACAGGTATCGGGTACTATTTAATGACTCTATTGCACTGCAGGGTTGTATAATAGAGGCATAGGTACTCATGATACAATTTTTAGTCTTTTTTCACTGCATATTAAGATTTCAGTCTGTTGAATCTAGTACCTGTACTTTCGATTAGGGAAAATTGTTGAAACTTCATAGGAATAAACGCAGGGAGTTTTACTTCCTGTTGTCAATGGTTATATTGAAGATGTTAGTGACAAAGATGTTTGATCCACTGCCACGAGGATATGAGAAGCCAGTTTTCCTTTTATACTGAGGGTCTAGCGAGAGATTTTCTGGTACAATTTTTATTTCGTCTTTGGTATGACGAGGCCCGGGATAGAACTAGTAACATCCAAAAACAGACAGTTATCATTCAGGTTCCAAATAATGTCTCTATATATTGCATTCACAGCTAGCACTAGGCCATGGCCAGATTTCAATGAAACTTATCATCCTTCAGTCAATGGCTAGGGCAGTTTCTTCAAATGTTAATGAAGTTTACTGAAAGAGATTTGTGCCTCTTGCCTCCTGAGCAAATAAGGACTGCATTTTAGGGCTGGTATTAACATCCAAAAACTGACATTTATCATTCAGGTTCTAATTCGTCTCTATTGCATTTAAAGCTGTTGATTGGACTCCATGGCGAAGATTAAGTTGAACATTGACGAAGTGGTAGTTGTGAACCATGATGAAGTGGAGATGGAGGAGTCTGTTGAAGTGGTAGTTGTGGACCATGATGAAGTGGTAGTTAGGACCTGGATGAAGTGGTAGTTGTGGACCATGATGAAGTGCAGATGGAGGAGTCTGTTGAAGTGGTAGTTGTGGACCATGATGAAGTGGTAGTTGTGGACCATGAAGAAGTGGAGATGGAGGAGTCTGTTGAAGTGACAGGATTGTTGAAATCATGGAAGCTATATACTGTAAACTATAATCCATGTTAGGATCTGATGACAGTGACATAGCCGTTTATGTGTACACAGAAGATTACAACCATTGTCTGAACAGGTAGTGCAAATATAGTTTGTTAGTTTCAAGTTTGGCATTGAAGGTAGTTAGATAAAATTACAGGATCATTGTGTTCTTGCATTGGAATTGATTATTGAAATATACGAAAAGTAACACTAACTGGTTAATAATAACTTGTTAATATAGATGTTGTGACTAAACTGACTATGAATACAGTTTCATAATTCCATCTGCTGAAGTCACTGTGAAATTGTAAGAAATTTATATTCCTTCACAATCGGAGAAGATGTTGGTTTCTAGTGGAAGGGTTCTTCATAGGATTGTGACCAAGAAACGTTTGGTGGATCAGCAGCAGTATATTGAAGAACTAATACAATTAGCTCTTTTCAGTATTACAGTCGACACTCGTTATGTCGACAGTTTTGGGACCGTCAAAATTATGTCGACATATCCTAATGTCGACACAACAGGAGCCAACAGTTCTAGCAAATTTCCCTACCCGTCGAAATTCATGTAAACAAAGTCCCCAAGCCTTTCTGTCGGTGCCGTTGTTACAGTTTGAGCATGAACGAATACATATATGCGACTAAATGCATATGGTGAAAGATCAAGTCTATCACACTTACAGTTATCACCAAATATTTGACCAAATGTTTACGTGAGGGTCAAGTTTATAGCGTCGTTTTGAAACAACTGCTAGTATGGCTTTTAGTCCTTACAGGTTTCGCTTACGCATACAAAAGTTTCAATCAACATGCCAGACATCTGACAGCAACGATGACACTTCATATCTATGTTTACAATATAAAGTATATTCATTTAACTGTCGTTAAAACAACTTGCATGTTGAAATAATTGTTGAAGGCATACAAAAAGGTATTTTTTCATCTTCCCAGAGCCATGCTAGTTCAGCAGATTTTTAAATTTCATACGCTAGCTGATATAGGTAACAATTTGTTTACAAACTTAGATTTAACATCATTCAATTACATTTGCAAACTGTGAACATATTAATTTTTAACAAACAATGGTTCGAAACAGAAGTAGTTTCTCGGTCAATTAACAACTTTTCAATTTCGATAGCGTTGACTCGATGTCGACACAATGACAATAAGGTGCAAAAATATCATTTAGGCCAAAAAAGTGTCGACACAGGCATGTCGACTAAACCATCATATTTAAGATAGAATATAGAGCAACCCAAATCGGGGATTTGAAAGTATGTCGACATAATCGAAGTGTCGATACAACCGAAGTCGACACAACGAGTTTCAACTGTATATAATTATGTTAATAATATAAGTGGATTTAGCTATGCATTGGACTGTCAATCCAGAGGTCCGTGGGTTCAATACCCAGCATAGGAACATTTCTGAAATATTTGTAATATTTTCCGCTATATCTGACCTTGAGTTATGCAAAGTATCTGGAAGTGCCAGGAAGCTGGGTATCGGTGCTATACACAGTGCACATTAAAAAACCAGTCTGTCTATTCAAAATAAGAGCTAGTCGCTTCTCTGCAGTGCCGGACATGCCTGTATCTAATGTCTCTCTCTCCCTTCAGGGGCTTTCCTCTGTCTGTCCCTCTGGTCAGATCTGCACTGGTAGAGGATGCACCTGCGCCCTTGTGGCTGCATCACTATAATGTAAAGTGCTTTGAACGTGTGTTCGCATGAAAAAGGCGCTATATAAGTCTGGTATGTTTAGGGTTTTTTATTTAACATGTCACCTGCCTTAGCAGCCATTTGATAAATACCTTGACTGGATGATAAAGTCTGGTTAGACTGTATATAGTATACATGTATATCTTATTTTACAGGTTAACCTTAAAGACATGGTTGAACCATAAACCTCCATGAATGTTCACTGTTTGTGGAAGTTACAGTCCTGACATCAAGAAGAGTATGTTGCTGAAACTATGGTAAGCT
Source organism: Spisula solida (assembly GCA_947247005.1). Lineage (NCBI taxonomy): Eukaryota > Metazoa > Mollusca > Bivalvia > Venerida > Mactridae > Spisula > Spisula solida. The sequence goes on along the minus strand of OX365947.1, from coordinate 16,146,785 downwards.
ATATCCTGTGATTCACCATATCATTTTTTGTGATTGAAGCTGGCTAGTCAAATTTTATTGGGATCAGTGTGTACTAGTATTGAAATTTATTGTTGAAATATATGAAAGATATATTAATAGTAGCTGCTTAGGATATATATACAGTAAAATAAACCCGGATGCAAAGTTGATCCAGTCAGGTTTGTTTATTCTTTTGACAGTACCTTATATGGTATGCGCCGATTCACACAACCAAGTTTCCTAGACTGTATCCTAACAAGTGGGAACCTACCATTCAAAAAGTCATTTTTCATGACCTGTCTCAACTGGGAATTTAACCTGAATTACCTAGTTACTAATCCAGCACACTAACCACTGGTTCAGAGCTGTGTCATACAATAATTTATAATTAGAACCAGCTCTCTGTTACTATACTACTGCATACTATTATGTAAGTTCTAGTAAACCAAAAGTATGTCGTCCTAGTATCAGAGCTACAGATAAGCTGCGTATTTGCGTAATTACAAAATTAATTTTAAAAAAATCGTAATGATTTTTAAATGAGCACGTACAATCACGCAAATAAAATACGAATAACGTAAAAACTTTTAAAACACATAAACCAAAAGTATGAGGTATTAGTATAATTATTACAATTATAAAACAAAGTGTAAAATAGATCTTTTTATGCAGGCATTGGACTTGAAGATGATGTTGAAAAAAAAGTTCCAGAACCAATACCATGAGTGTTTAAACCAGTGCCAGTTCACAATTCATCATCTTTGATTTAGAAACAACAGATCTAAGTAAGTAGAAAAATACTTTTATTCTTATATATATTCTGCTTCACTAGTCATATCAAATTCATCACAGCAAAGCATTAATTTCCTTTTGTGATTAAAATGTTTCCTTCACATATTATACATGAAAACCAGTGTGTTACCACCTTCCATGGGTATAGAGCTGGTATTGACCGGTGGTCTTTCGACAGGTTATGTATGTTGGTGATTTTTATGACAGCTGTTGTAAAAGTGATTTTTATTCACAGGTGGTCTTGTACTCATCTTTGGCTGTAATCAAAGTTTAATGAACATATTTTCAGTTCGTTTGAGACAGATGCCCCATATTACCCAACTAGTTCCGGAGGATATGGCTTCATCACAAACGTACAGCTGCTACATACAGCCGAAAATACCAATATCAGATAATGCTCAGCATGTGACTGGTATAACCATGGTCAACAACAACGACATGATGATAAATGGGAAATATGTGACTTCAAGTTTATGGAAGACAGTCGCCATAGAATTTTTAAATTGGCTGAAACAGTTTGACAATCCGCGTCTTGTTGCACACAATGGTCGACGTTTGGACTTTCCCGTTCTTTTTTCTTCATACAGTTGTTCAACAGTGTGCCTCTATGTTGGAAACAGCACATGGAATGATTGACTCACTGAATGTTTTGAAAAGTGCATTCCCAAGGAGGTCTTCAGATAAGCATGAAGACCTTGTTCGTGACATACTGCGTACTGAATACAATGCACATAATGCTATTGATGACGTAAAGAGTTTAGGTAGCCTTGTTTCAAAGGTTGTTGGTGATCATGGAGATAAAACCATACTTGACAAAAGCGTTAATAGCTGTGTTTAATGTTTCAATTTTAAAATGAATTTTCTGCACGTAATTTTTATTGAATATTTTTCAAGTTTAGAAAAACCCTGATACGTCCATCTTTTTTCGGTCTCGTAAATATGTTGGATATAAATTCATCTCTTCTATGATGTCTACTATTCAAGTTTTGTCAATATGTTAATTGTATTGTCCTTTTTCTCTCATATTATATGTATGATGCTACATTTAATTGTTAAAACCATACAGTCTCCTATTATAGCCTATCTACACTCCTATAAAAACGACCTACTTCTCAGTTAAATGATTCCAATTTTTCCATTTGTTTAACTTGTATGTATGTGGGGAGATCCAAAAATGTCACTGGTGATGTAAAATCGTGCATACTGTAAATAGAACAACGCAATTTTACACGTAACTACATTAATCTATTTCCAATGCCGTTAACGACGTCATTAACAAATTTAGACGTTATTTACATCATTCCTTTTCAAAGTATTGTCATTGATGTTCTATACGACGCTCATGTCTGTTCATCCATTTTTTTAAAAAACATTTACATACTAGAGACTCTATGTAGTGAGGAAAGCACATTGTTACCGACCTGTCTTGATTCAGGGTCATAGAAATACACCCATGTCTCATCAACTGTAATTATACGCTCGAAAAATAGCGTTATTTTCGTGTGCTGCGACATGACGTCAGTGGTATATTTAGTATGCCTATATAATACTATTTTGATATTCAAACTATATCACACAAATGATATTAATCAGAATTGAATTACTTTACATTTTGATATAAATTTTATTTACGTGCGCCAACAAATAAACTCACCAGCGGAACAGTGACATTACTTTTGGATCTGCCCACGTACATAATTTGTGTTCTATGTTCATAAATTTTATGTTATGTGATATATTGAATACATTTTAGAGTGACTTTAGCTACTGGTGTAATCTTTTAATTTTTTATGATCTTTTGAAAAAATGGTGTATATTTTCAAATGGTGAAAAATTGCTATTTTCCGAATATTGATACCATAAGATTAAGTAAAAATTTGTCTTTTCCGCACAATAATATTTACTGTATATGAATAAACTAATTTTTGTTATCTTATCATTTATAGTGTGAAAATTGTATGAAATCAGTACTCATTGTTTTGGGTTGTCCTTGAAAGTAAGGGAGTAGGGGTAATACATCACAAATAACTTTTTAAATAAATCGTAGATTCTTTAAAAAAATCAGGATTCAAGTCCACAAATGGACATTGATTAAAACTGCATGGTTCCTTCTTATTCTCTGCTCAATGTGTATCTATTTTAAAATATTTGTAATGTATAAACAGTTATATATATTTTGCTACCTTAAATGTCTTAACCTCTGCTTATATGTATTTATAATTATGTTTGTTAATTTTATACTTTGTTAAAAATGTCAGACAATAGCTATACATAGCTTATGTTTCCTTGTTGTACATGTATCCGACTTAAAATAAATATTGTATTGTGTCTTGTAAAATGTAGAGTTACCTTCCCTTTTGTACAATATCTTCTAACAAGATGGTAAACTTCCAAACTTTTTGTTTAAAGTGTTGAATACATACATATATGTAATATAATTAATTCAAGTAGATTTGACTTTTATTGCAAATATAAATATGAGTTTAAAATGGAAGAATATCTGAATTGTATAAATATAAACAAATATAGAATAAGTCTCACAAAATTTCGACTATCGTCTCATACTCTCGCGATAGAATTTGGTATACATAGTAATATACCTAGAAATGAAAGAATCAGTCAACAATGTACAATGAATGTTATAGAAAGTGAATATCCTTTTCTCTTTGTCTTTCCGAAATATCATATACTTAGAACTTCACTTTTACCAAGATACTACTGTCATTGGCGAACTTTAAGGAAGTTTGAATTATTAATGTCAACATCAACAACGCGATTAGTAATCAGTTCATCCGTTTATTGTTTATTTACGCATTTGACCTAAGAAATCAGACTTAAGATTTTCCTATGAATACAAAATATTAATTTTATGTATTGTCTGACCAGATTAAACTGAGACTCTGATCAAAGTCCGTATACCCCCGGCTGTACTCGGCTGTTTTCGATTCGTATGTTTATTTACTACATGTGCAGTAATCTCTGTATTTGTAACAAAATCGAAAGAAAAATCAAGCATGAATTGTAGCGCTGTTGAAACGTTTGCGCCTTTAACGCAAGAGGTTGCAGGTTCGAAACTTACTGCAAAACTTTTGTCATTGATATTTTTATTTCAACTATCTATCCTTGAATCAAGGGGTTTATGTTTAAAACTATTCCCTGTACGTTCTTATATTATTTTGTCTTTGTTTTCGGTTTTTGTAATATTTTCAATTGCATATTGTTTTATTCCAAGTACATGAAAAAGACTTCAACAACTTGGCCATTATAAATTTAATGTATGACTGAATTGTGTAATGGATATGTGGACATAGGGAGGATTATAATTCACAACTAGCATACTTGCATAAAAAGATAAAAATGTTAAATAAGTTAATTTAGTTAACCTCGAACCAGATACCTTGAGGTCTTCACACAACACACTTAACCACTGAGCCATCACAGATTGTTATCTAGTAGCAACTCAATAAAGCCACATATAGTGATAAATTATAATTATGTAATTATATGTTTTTATAACTTCAGAATTTTCCGGACTTGACCGAATTATGCAAGGAGTCTCAGTTTAATCTGGTCAGACAATAACAATAATGTACAAATATAATATTCACGAAATACATAATGAATATTATACCCATACTAAGGGAACAAAATCCATATGTTAATTGTATTGTTCTTTTTCTCTCATTATATTATATGTATGATGCTACATTGTATTGTCTTGCTTCTTCAAAGGAGTAGTTTATTTTTTCGGATATAATACCTTTATCAAACCATTCTTTTAAAAACTTTGGTTTATTTTCAATCTTAATATTTGAATTATTCCATATGATATGACTAAGTGTTGCGTTTTCAAAGCTGCTCGGTGTATGATTTCTCCTGTGATATTCTTGTCTTTCTATTATAAACAGTGTTTTTATATGTAATTTATTGTTGTCTCTCTATGTCATGTAATTTATTGTTGTCTCTCTATGTCATGTAATTTATTGTTGTCTCTCTATGTCATGCCATCAACTCAAGGACCACAATGAAAATAAAAGTATACAACATGGTTGTTGATATAGTCCAGAGAATATGACACGACTCCCGAACTTCTATTAGCATAATTTAACAGCTGATTTATTGTCTTTATGCAAAACCCTGGTTGTATGTTTTCATAAGCGGGGTGTATCACATAGAAATTCGAGGTGTAATACAAACACAAATCTAAAGGACCGATATTGCACAATTTGCTCGCGAAAATTGATATATTCAACGCAAGAACCTTGTAATATATTCATGCATAAAGGTCAGGATCATGTTAAATTCTCTGTGCTATACTCATGGTATAATTATTTTTATTTCTGATCATGTTGTTTTAATAATCATGTATATGTACAACCTTCACACACAGTGAATTTTGTAATTCTGTTATATCACTGTTCATGAATTTTGTAATTCTGTTATATCACTGTTCATGAATTTATAATTCTGTTATATTACTGTTGATGAATTTTTTAATTCTGTTATATCGCCGTTGATGAATTTTGTAATTTTGTTATATCGCTGTTCATGGATTTTGTAATTCTGTTATATCGCTGTTCATGGATTTTGTAATTCTGTTATATCACTGTTCATGAATTTTGTAATTAATTCTGTTATATCGCTGTTCATGAGTTTTGTAATTCTGTTATATCGCTGTTCATGAATTTTGTAATTCTGTTATATCGTTGTTCGTGAATTTTGTAATTCTGTTATATCGCTGTTCATGGATTTTGTAATTCTGTTATATCGCTGTTCATGAATTTTGTAATTCTGTTATAACGCTGTTCATGAATTTTGTAATTCTGTTATATCGCTGTTCATGAATTTTGTAATTAACCTAGGTCACAATGTCAAATCATAGAAAAACCTTGTGTAGTCACTAGAGGTCACAATTTTGGCCTAATCTTTAGTCTGTGCAAGTTTTACATTTTCCTTGAATATTTGGCATTAATGTTTATGTTACTTAGTTGCTGAGTTCCTTTTGGAAGAATAAATTAGTACTGGTTATGATACTGTCCAGGAAAACTGGTTAGGTGATTTCTTCAGTGGTATATCACACAAAACTACTATTTCCTAGTCATGTTGTTTTTAAGATACTGTGTCTGTTACTCTTGTTTATTATAGTGATGATGATGATCCTATATTGTTTTGTCATTGATTGTTGTTAAAGATTATATATTATTGATGTTAAAATGATATATCATTGTTAGATTGATGTTTGTTCATTAAGTAATTTTAAATTCTGTATGTTACGACAGTATAGCACAGAACGTACGAGGGGTGTTCGATATGTATTGTCACTTGGGTCACAAATAAGAACCTTCTTCGATATCTTTAAATCTTTTTACATTTCTGGAACCCTCGAGATTTCCGCAATATTTCGTGAAAAAAATCAATAAAATTTAATTACTGGAATGTTGTTTCTGTTGCCTTTTCAAAGGGCTAGTAATAGACACTGCGACTTTTTGCTAATAACTGTCGATTAGAACTTCCTTTCGGGAAATAATCTTATTCCACAACTATCATACCGTAAACAATCTAAATTCGTTCGATAAAAACATGATTTTCTGTACTTGATTGCCATTTTGAACAAAATAAGAGCATTTCAGTCGCGAAAATAGGTGTCAAAATGAGTAAAAAAAGCATGCTATTTTTCATTGACAATTTTCGATTAGTTTTATTGATTAGAATTTGACAAATTATACATGTATGTAAGCCATAGACCATCAACATTGATTTCTGAGAAGAATTTGCGATCAAAAAACAATTAAAATGAAGTTATTGGTGCGTGAAACAACAAGCATCATTTCGTATAAATAAGAGTGATCTCCCTTGTTTTGACCGTCTTACTCGTAGACAACAAATACTTTCATTTTGATTTAAAGTTCTAATGGAAATATAAGGATCTAGTTATCGTATCGTATGTTGCAGTTTAAGGAATACTGACATTTACTTTTCTAAACAACTACTGCAAAGATGACACAAATTTAGCTTAAAATGAACATTAGGCCAGTGTACTCGAGCATACCCTCTTCTAAGTTCAATAAATTATTTAATTGTAAACGAAAGGCTATGTAATTTCCCAGATATAGACAATAAACATACAACTTTTAGACAGTAATCGTAAAATCCTTCTAAATAGTGTCATAGAAAAATGTAACCGACAGTGACAATACATATCGAATACCCCTCGTATGTCTTTACAAATCGATACGATACAATGCATAGAATTGGTCACATGACTGGCTAGTCATTGGTTGGTCAGTAGTGTGGTTAAGCACGGGAATTTAGACAGGGTGGTCAGTTCTTAGTTTTACATTATCGCGTTCAGAGCATTTGACTTTGGCTATTTGAATTTAGTTGTTATATATAAATGAAATAGAGTTCATTACACTTCCATATATAGTGGGTGAGGTTTATCTCCAGTTATTTACTCTGGCCTGGTCCGCCACTATAGTTCATGTTTCATGATGTATCATAATGGCAATGATGTTATTTACATGTGCAGGTATCTTTATTATGCCTTTGTTTATAAATTGCATGTTCAGCCCATCGCAAGATATGTTTGTTGTTATATAGAATTAAGTGAAGACATTAAGATGATACGGGTGGAGGGTCATTAAATTAGTACTGGTAAGGATGCAGTCCAGGAAAACAGCCCTTAATAACCGGATGTATACAAATATATTTTACGACAACGCATGTTAACTGCTGTATACCATTCATGGTTGAAAGTTGGTCTCAATGTAAAGTTGACCATAGTAACGAATGTTGTTCAAATTAAACAGTAAAACATGACCCAAAGTAGCGTGGTCTTATGTTTGAGCTGACCTTATCATTGAGGTTGTTTTTATTGATAGTTTAATGGAATATTGTGATATGTTAGGTTTTTTACATTTGTACTGACACATTGTAATGTAATGTTGAAGGAATATTATGATGTTAAATCATTATCCTTTCGGCTGCGATAGAGTGGAAACAGTTTCCAGAGTTTTATCTTATAAAAGTTTATCTCTGGTTTTCACCTGGTCCATTCTATCGCATGATCATGCCGTATTGAATGTTATACATGTACGTACCATTTGGTGATATTAAACTTTTGAGTACTTATGTTAATTCATAGAAACTATGAATGTACTCTGTTGTAATAACATATAGTCACATATTTGTACTATACATTATCACCACCATGTTGCATGAATTAATGTTTTAGTTAACCTTGTTTTGTTGTTAGTGATATCCTATTTATATTGCTTTTGTAAACTAATAATTAGTAAAAAATAAAGTCATGTACATTATTATGAGTTGTTATTTTGAAAAGATTTTTTGGATTTCAAGGGAAGCATAGTGCACCCAAGATAGTGTGATGGTTACAAGTATTTTACAAATTACTTAAGTAAGCAGATATGGTCAGTGTTGTATTAAAAACATCCCTGATAAATCATGCACATCAAAATTTCCTGTCTTTCTCATTATCGTGGGCGCACTATAACTTACTGAGTTCTTTCCAGTAGAACCTGTATGATTTGGCACACTTTGATCTATACATCATAGCTCTACACCTATCGGATGCTATTTTAATGACATCATTCTGGACGCGGGATATTAACCAATACTTGCACTCGGAACTGAAATATTTGTTCTTTGACTGCTAAACTAGTACTAGTGTTGAAAATAAAAGCTTGTACATTGCTATTTATGAGACATGTGTCTGATCAAATAGAATTGAAGCTTAAAAGTATACTAAATTGTCACTTTAAACATCACGAAAGTGAATTTCTATATTAATATTTTAAGTGCGGAGTGTGAGTATTTGTTGTATTTCCGGTCCAAGGTCAAAGCTATATCATCACAAATGCTACGACAACATGTAATTTGAATTGCATAGATAATAATCTTGGCACAGAAGAGTGACATTGCTTGACTTGTCATTCAAAAACTTTGTAAACACTGGCTTTATATACGTGACCGTCAAAAACATTCCAACGTAGAAAAAGGGAAGACACACTTGCACTACATAATTCTTTCCCCTGATATCAAGGGTATTTTTACACTACATAGTACAATCCCTTAAATTTCAGCTGGGTTATGTTCGTAAAGTCTGTTCCGCATACTGTGCAGGATGTTCTACTCTGAAGAACTTATGAACAAAACGGAACTGTCCTGGACAGTGTGCCGATAATAAAAAGCACTTACTTTAACTGTCTTAACAGTATTTGTTAGAAAAATGAACATGCTAATACTGCATCAATATCAACACTACTGTAAATTGACTTATGGCTAAGCTTCATTCAGATAACTGACTAATCCTCATGTTGAATTCTGATAACTAACAAATGAAAATGCTGCATTAAGATGATTTACCAACTGCATGGCTGCATTCTGATAATTGACATAAATATATAGCAAGAATGTATTATGATAATTGATCAATAAAAAGGCTGCATTATGATTATTGACTTATAGCAAGGATGCATTCTGACAATTGACCAATAGAAAGGCTGCATTATGATAATTGACCAAAAGATAGGGTGTATTATGATCATAGACTAAAAACAAGGACTCATTCTGATAAGTCTTGACCAATAGCAAGATTACAGCCAACTGCCAACTGGGTACTGTGTTATCAAAGCATATACAGAAATCGTAAACTTACGTTCTACAGTGTACTCTATGTATGCTCCTGGTACTTCTTATAGTACCATATACTTGTAGACATGTTATACATGTGTGCATGGTACTCTATGTAATACTATGCTCCTGGTACTTCTTATAGTACCATATACTTGTAGACATGTTATACATGTGTGCATGGTACTCTATGTATGCTCCTGGTACTTCTTATAGTACCATATACTTGTAGACATGCTATATATGTGTGCATGGTACTCTATGGGTGCTCCTGGTACTTTTAATAGTACCATATACTTGTAGTCATTGGGACGGTGGTCATTATCTTTGCATATAAAACATGTTTGTGAAATTTGCTGGCAAATTCTCATACATCAGTGGTTAGTCAAGTTCCTAGTGATATCACAGGTGAAGAATACTCAGGTGAACGAGAATGTGATATCACAGGTGAAGAATACTCAGGTGAAGGAGAATGTGATATCACAGGTGAAGAATACTCTGGTGAACGAGAATGTGATATCACAGGTGAAGAATACTCTGGTGAAGGAGAATGTGATATCACAGGTGAAGAATACTCAGGTGAAGGAGAATGTGATATCACAGGTGAAGAATACTCAGGTGAAGGAGAATGTGATATCACAGGTGAAGAATACTCATGTGAAGGAGAATGTGATATCACAGGTGAAGAATACTCTGGTGAAGGAGAATGTGATATCACAGGTGAAGAATACTCCGGTGAACGAGAATGTGATATTACAGGTGAAGAATACTCTGGTGAAGGAGAATGCTATAAAATGGCAGGTGTGAAATAATAAGTTAAGAACAAGACTTCATTGTGGTAAAATATATTTGTGATTCTATAGAATGTGTAGAAGGATACAAACAGAACATGCACAGAAGATAAATGATTTCATTTATATAACAAATTTATAGCTATAGCATACTTGCAACATTTTAAAGATAAATTATAACAAATATATAGCATGCAACGTTCCATCTACAAAATTATGTAATACTTTAATTAACAAGAAAAGTAAACAGTTTATAACAAATAAGAATAATAAAGTGTTCGATATATAATTTATGTTTTTATAAAATTATTAACAAGATAATATGAAATACAGTAGTAGACACTATGAGCTGATCACAATGTTAAATGAAACAATGCTTGTCAAACATGTTGCTATAATATGGCAAAACAAGTAATTAAGAATTGCAAGCCCTACACAATTTTAGTCAGAATCAAACTATTTTTAGATGTGCATAATTCCCTTATTGACCCCTAGCAACATACCAAGTTTCATAAACCTAGCTTGGAAACTGAGTTATGTCAGGATCCAGATTTTTTGACGGACGGACTGACTGACTGATTAGGTCGTCTGGATTTACTGCCCCTTACACTATGTGATTAGGTCGTCTGGATTACCTGCCCCTTACACTATGTGATTAGGTCATCTGGATTACCTGCCCCTTACACTATGTGATTAGGTCGTCTGGATTACCTGCCCCTTACACTATGTGATTAGGTCGTCTGGATTACCTGCCCCTTACACTATGTGATTAGGTCGTCTGGATTACCTGCACCTTACACTATGTGATTAGGTCATCTGGATTACCTGCCCCTTACAATATGTGATTAGGTCGTCTGGATTACCTGCCCCTTACAATATGTGATTAGGTCGTCTGGATTACCTGCCCCTTACAATATGTGATTAGGTCGTCTGGATTACCTGCCCCTTACAATATGTGATAAGGTCGTCTGGATTACCTGCCCCTTACAATATGTGATTAGGTCAGGTAGAAACCAGTTATGGCGACTGTCATTGGTACAACAACAACAACAGTTACAACAATCATATGTATTACAGAAGGGACAACACATAAAACGTGTTACTAATAAAAACTGACTATACATCATAAGTCCTTAAGTTAACTTATATCAAAATCCAATGAGTATGTGTCATGCGTCACTCGGCTTACCAAATTTTTTTTACAAAATACTAAAAACCATAACTACCTTAAAATTCAGCTGTCTAATGTGTGCCAACGATATGCACAACTAGACTTGGTACTGATCATTCATACAAAGTTTTGTTAAAACCCGACCAATGGTTACAGAGAAATAGTGCGGACAAAATTATACGGACCAAGCAACGGACCAATTACCAACAACAGACCAACCAACCAACCTCAAGCATGACTCCAATTTAGCTCCAATATATACTATGTACCTGCGGGTATAATAAACTATTCTTTATTATCAGAATATTGTTACGGGTAAATAAACGCAGGGGAAAACTAGAAATGTGTCCGTATGACACGGGTGCTGCCATTATAGCACCTAATCATTTCAAATGGGGAAGGAGAGAGAAATAGCTGTTTGAGGTAACATCATTATTCAATTTCTTAGCCTTGTGGACTATAACTCTATTAAAATATGTGACGTGCCACGAGTCCAAATGCGGCAAATGACGTAACGTCTTAAACAGAGAAATGACGTCGCCGTATAATCTCAGTATGTTGATTACTCTAACGTGTAGTATATGTGGTAGTAACTTTAGCCAAACCTAGCGGGATTCACTAAAGTTACGACTCTGACGTCATACACAAAACACACTTATATGTAACACATAACACAAATTACTTGATAATGAATAAGCTCATGTTATAAAAACATACAGACAATGACGCATATCTTAACAACATTTACATTTATAAACTATATAAAACAAACACATACACTGAACATGAACATATAATACAAGAGGATCATAGATCCTGGGGCGCTCACCTGCTAAACATGGCCAAATTTTGAACTTGACCTTAAGGTCATCAAGATAAACATATTGACTAAACTTGATGAAGGTTAAAGCAAAACTGAGGCCTCCAGAGTGTTAAAAGGTTTTGCTATTATTTGACACATTGACCTAGTTTTTTACCAACATGACACAACTTCAAACGTGACCTTAAGGTCATCAAGATAGACATTTTGACCAAAGTTGATCAAGATTAAAGCAAACATATGGCCTCAAGAGTGTTAATTAGGTTTTTCTATTATTTGACCTTTTGACCTAGTTTTTGACCCCAGATTTCATTGAGATACAACTACTGACTAAGTTTGATAAAGATCAAAGCAAAATGAAAGTGCTAGAGTGTTAACGGTGAATTGTCTAACAGACGGACGACGGACAAAAAACAATCACAAAAGCTCACCTTGCCACTTTGTGGCAGGTGAGCTAAAAATACACGTAATACAATGCCAGTACATACACAAACACACACTATCTCTTTCCCTATACGAGGGTTGTCCCAGTAAATCGTAGACTTAGTAGATAATATTTTTATTTGATGATACACAGCCATTATATTTGACAATAACCTTTATAAATTATATTTTTATAAAAATCATGCATTAAAATTATATGTACTTAACTTATATAATCATTTATTGGCGAACCCCATGTATGCGCGGGCGGTGCAACCCGTTAAACGTGGCGTTATTAATTCAATGTCAATGAAGTAAACATGTTATTCTGAATTTGCTTTTTATTTTGGCGCGTACATTTCACGTCTGCGTTTTTGTACGTTATGACGTCATCTCTGCAAATTTCGATGAATGAACGTCGAACCATGCACTTTTGAAATTCTTCACCGATAATCGAAATTTGCTCAAAATGGCGACGTTAGAGGAGAGCAAGGCCCGAAGAACGGCTATTGAGTTTTGTGTACAGACGGGAATGACACCAATAGACACTTTCAAGAAACTTAAAAGTACTGAGAGGTATAGTGGAGTGTCTAGGGCACTTGTGTACAAATGGCATGGCAGGTTTAGTGATGGTTGGACTGATACATTGCCTCAAGGAAGAACGCCATATAAAGATCTACGGAACGTTAAGGCTGTACAGAACATCATAGATAGCGATCGACGTAAGACGGTGCGGGACGTTGCAGGATGTATTGGAGTCAGTAAATCTAGTGTTCAGCGTATCCTGACATCAGAATTGAACATGTCACGTGTGAGCGCCCGGTGGATTCCGAGATTATTGACTACAGAAGAAAAGGAGATTCGAGTCACATCTTCCAGGGCATTTCTCCGACGAGTTGAAAGGGACAGTACCTACCTGTCACGTATTATAACTACCGATGAGACGTGGGTACATTATTATGAGCCGGAAGACAAGTGAATGTCGATGGTGTGGAAAACCCATGAAAGTCCATCTCGGAAGAAGGCAAAGGTTGTCAAATCGATGGGGAAAGTCATGTGTATGGTGTTTATGGACATGAGAGGGGTCATCCTTGTGCATATGGTGAGACCCGGACAGACGGTGAACGCATCTTATTATTCAAAGGTAAGTTTTTTTATCCTGTGATTCTATAAATAATGATATTTTAAAAGTTGTAGATAGTATAATAATGACAGTTAATAAATTGAATAAAATAAAAGTAATTATACATGTAAGGACAAGTTGAAGGCGTATTTACTGGGTTCGCGTTTTCAGGATCGAGCAGAAATCATGTGTGCGATACAAAAATTCAATCGCTCATTACACTGTGAATGGTTTGAGAAGGTGTATCAAAAGTGGGTTAAACGACATCATAAGTGTATCGCTCACCACGGTGAATACTTTGAGAAGGAATAAACTGATCTATGTGATGACGTTATTACGTTATTGACGTGACGTCAGTGTGCGCCGCACGTACGCACCATATGTTGTTATAATGTTGATATTTTTTTAATTGTTAAATGTATTTTTATAAAATTATGTATACACATTCATAACATATTTATTAAATGTCTGTAAAAATTTAAGGCTAATGCGTTGAACACTTTTTTGTTAATAAGCAAAGTCTACGATTTACTGGGACAACCCTCGTACACACTGTCATGGTTCCAATAACATCCTTAGTTTCCACTATATACTAAATATTCGTCCAAACACAGAATTGCATCTTTTTACTCAATGTCCTACTTGCTGTAGACTCTGGAGAGCCTTTTCAACAGTCTTGTTGCTGACATTTCACCAGCATTGTATTCGAACCAGACTACTCTTCTTCGTATTGACCGACCAGACGTTGAAAATCTATCTCCATCTTCTTCATAGCCTTTCTTTGACGTTTTCTTAGTTTGTTGTTAAATACCAACTTCGATTGTGTCACCACGAATTCTGTTTTCCGGTGTAACAGGCCCAACAGCACGTAGAATGGTGGAATGAATGCTACCCTAGCATTGAGTCCCCGATACCACCCTGGAAATACACAATGAAAACAATTTATAACATTTTTACAAATTCTCAATTTACAGACATAATTGACAATTTTAAACATAGACTTATTATAGGCTGTCAAAACACTTGACCCATAACAAGTTTTTTTTCTTTTTGTGTGCATACACAATGAGAATAATAATACATGTAGTATGTTTACAACAATGTAAATGAGCCGTTCTCCAGGAAAACCGGGCTTAGTGACATTGTATTAGTATTTACATTTTAACAAATTCTAACTTGATCTATAACCAGTTTCTTTTCTTTCCGTGTGCATACACAATGAGAATAATAATAATATGTTTACAACAATGTAAATGTACATTCTAAATAAATGACGAGCAGAGCCTTTATTTGCCAGTGTGCATACACAATGAGAATAATAATAATATGTTTACAACAATGTAAATGTACATTCTAAATAAATGACGAGCAGAGCCTTTATTTGCCAGTCAGCTTTCTGCTCAAACGTGGCAGGCATATATATGTGTGCCTGCACCCGGTTTTGATCCCGGTCCCCAGATTAGACACTAACCACTGAGCTACAGAGGCTATACAGACATAATGCACTTACGTGTATTAACATAATTTTAAACACAAACTTATCATAGACTACAAGTGACTCGCAAATCAATTGATCAAAAACCAGTTTCATTTCACTGCATGTGCATACAATTGGCATGTCTATTCTTTGACTTTCTCTGTTTGTTGATGCAACCCAGTAAATAAATCTATGATGGTTTAAGTAACAATGATGACAAACATGGACACTTCTACAATATTCATTTTTTGGCATTTGTAATTTAGTATATCGTCTTGCATACCTTCACAATCGTTCGTGCAAACAGATTTTCCATAAACTGACCAGTCATCGGGACTCCACAGGCACCTGCCTTCATGGATCCAGGTTATCATTCACATAGCTGAACACTTCTGCCAGTCGTTTGTTGCCAGTTGAACCTTTTCTTGCTCCTCTAAGAAAGCGGTAGTGATGTGGGCAGCAGGTAGAAGGGGTAAGGCCAACAGTCGCTGCAAAACCTTCTGAATGTCACCTCCTTCATTGTATGATGGCGCAAGACCACATGCCTGTAAAAGAATACAGACAAATATGTATAATTCATTCAGTGTTTAGTCGTACAGTTGATTATTTTGAATCAGACTTCTAACACAACCAGTAGTTCCACCTATAAACACATTGAGAAAACCAAGGTGGGCATCAATTACTGTTAAAACACACGGCAAATAATTTGCACTATAATTACAAAAACATATAAGTTGTCATTTAAACATAAAAAAACACTGAAATTGAATAGCACATTATCGCCACCATCAATTAATAGTCAGGCATTGTATGTATAATAGTTTGTCCTTCAGGCTAAGTGTATAATTAACACTTTTGACACTAACTGGAAAATCCATTTGAAATCCTTACTATTCGTCTAATCAATTCAATTTTACATCAAATGGATACTTCATAATTCTGAAAATAAAACTATTATGAAATAATATTATCTTACCATAAATAACGTGGAATAAATCGAAATTAGTAAATATTTTATAAGAATTCCAAAATAACCGTTTGTTGTAGCTGCTGATAAGCCTCGCTCTGATTTGCTTGGCTGTGGTAGCTGCGTTATCTCTGTGGGGCCCATTAAGGAGTTATGCAGGAGATGAAATTTATATTAGTGTGGTTTGGAATGTAGGCCTACTGTGAAAATGTTGCTGAAATAATTACCTGAAATCTTTTTTCCAGACAGCCTGTGTCCAATGGAAAGCACATCCGGTGACCTTCACTGTTGGATATAGGGAACAGATGGCCTTCCACACTGCCGCTTCAAAATCCAGGACCATTGCCTTCACACTCGTGGTCTTTATTTACCCCTAAGTCCATATTCCTGGGATCTGCTGGGCGCTGACTCTGCCAGAATCTATTGGCCTTCCTGGCTAAAGTATCCAGATTGGGTATGTCGTCTGGTGCATTGGGGGAGAGGTCTAGGACTAGTCCCTCAACAGCAACCAAAGCAGACTTGAACACATCATCCACAGCAGACTTGAACACATCATCCACAGCAGACTTGAACACATCATCCACAGCAGACTTGAACACATCATCCATAGCAGACTTGAACACATCAACCACAGCAGACTTGAACACATCAACCACAGCAGACTTGAACACATCATCTACAGCAGACTTGAACACATCATCCATAGCAGTGTCTTTAACCTGTCATGAACAAAATATTTAATTAGTTTCAAAAATTGATTGTGTTCATTCAGATGATTTCGGTTGTTGAAAACCTGAGTGTGATGAAATATTTTGTTCACTGTGGTTGACAATCCATCTTTAAGGATGTGCAACCACCATAGTAAGGAAGCGCAGGAACTTGAAATACATTATGTCAGTGATAAATAAGAACATACATAAAATGTGTGTGTTTTCGGTGGAAAATTGGGTCTTAATGTAAAATACGTGACTCCGTACAAATAAACATAAGTAGAAACAACTGTGCTCTTAATAATCGTCTGAGCCAAGTAGTCATTATATCCCAATATATATCAGAATATGTACTACTTGATGAAACATACCTTCCTAGACAAATGTTTGTTGGTCAGACATGGAGGATCTTCAGGATGTGAATGTCTGTGTGCACCCCGAAAATACATCCCACCTCTCTCACTCACAGAAGCAGAACAACGATTTCCTTCACGTCAAACACTGTACCATCAGAATCTCAAGTATTCTGCAAATAAAGTGCACATTTAATATGAGTTGTAGAAGATGTTAACTTGAATAAGCGGATTTGGATATACAGTTATATTTCAAATTAGTAACCGCATACATGTATCAGCAAAATGAGATATTACTTTTCATATCATACGAGTATTCATTTAACACTTTACTGCTCTGTATAATTATGTTGACTTTATCTGTTTTTATAAATCTATTAATGATATGATACGTATCATCATTATTTAAACATTATAAATCAGCCAAGGAAGCATTATGTATTTGCAAAAGACAAAGCATATAATTAAATACTAACTCGTAATGTGTACGAATAACCCCGAATTTCTACCAACAAATCTTTGCCTTGGCTGGATCCCTGTGGAATCACTATAAACACTGGAGCTGATTGTAAAGCATCTTCGTCACACACGTCCATTTGGTCTATGATCAAACTGTAAATAAATCAGAAACTGCATAATTATCATGGTTATAATGAAATTGTATGGGACCATGAACTGAATTCCCTACATCAGATATTTACTGTATCCGTTCTAACTGTCATTATAATCATAAGTTTCGATACAGCGTATTTCGTTACAAAAACATAATTTACTCCTGTTTCTCTTCGGTAGTATAGGGAACAAAAGCAAAACCAAGCATTTCACGACATTGGGTTATTTTTTATCAACAAATAAACTGTCAGTTTTGCTGGAACTATGCATTTTATGCAATTCACTCCTTTTAAGCCAGTATTTACTATAGTAAGTTTGCCGTTAAACTCTTGGCACAATATATGCATATGTACGTATCTAATTTTGTTGCAAATGCAGATGTGTGCAGACAAATTTATTGTACAAAAATCGTCAGTTTTACTGTAAAATTACATGGTATAGCCATGCTTAAAGGGAATCGAGAGGCAAATTTGATGCGTTTTTTTGCTATATTTGTGCAGATGGAACAGCATCAGATCTATATCAGACACGTGTATATTCTGTATTGGAGTCCTATATAGACAAAGGTTTGTGAATAGACATACCTTTCTTCCAGAGGATTGGGTAATGCCACAGGAGGTAGATGAATAGATACGTCTTCCACTTCCATTGGCTCTGATTGGTTGATCTGTTGGTCTAAGAGTGACTCACTATCCTGAATCAATGGTTGCTGCTGGGTGGATTCTGTAGCACTTATCTCCATACGTAAGCTTGCAGTCTCGGTTGTCACATCAGTGGTGTGAGACAATCTCGTTCTCTCTGCTGCAGGCAACTCTATAATGGAGTTCTGAAAATAAACACATGAAAAAAAGTTAGACAGATACAATTAATTATATAGTCTCAATTGTTTTAGTTTACCGATCCTTTTATCCATTATTCCATTAATTGTAGCATTTGGTTACACATGTCCATCCAAAATACTAACATCTGCAATTACGCTTCCATAATCAGGCCTGGTAATTAAAAATCATCCTCAAACCTGAAAATCCCTGTTTCAAAGCCTGAAACTCAACCATTCAATATAAAGAAAGAACGAAAATTCAGGATTCAAAAACCTGAAATCGGGCACAAGCCTGAAAAACACCATGCCTGATAATGCACCTAATATGCAATGAGAGTGAATTAATATACATTAGGATTATGCTATTCATATTTATCTGAATCGAGTTTAATAAACCCTAGCTCAAGTTAGTGATACATAGTGTGAGACTGCGAGGTACAATGTGAGACTCTGTGATGCAAGAGAAAAAAACAATGAATGTATTTTTGATGTTAGGTTTTTTTCTATACCTGCATGCTGTCAGAGTGGGGCACTGAGGAGACTTTGATTTCTTCTACATATACCGCCATTTCACTGCCTTCTTCTACGCTTCTTGTACGCTGATAGGGAGATGCCTAAAACATGAGTGATATTATATTTATATCAGCAATACACCCCGCCGAAGGGAAAATAAGTTTTAGTTAACGAATGATACACAACAGCTCACATCTTGTTGACTGAACAATAATAATTATTCACTAGACATGCGTAATATATGTTTTTGTTATAAAGTGTATTTGATAGCGATCTACGAGTAAAGATACCGTAACTCGTACATATCAAATAATTATTTTTTTCTGTAATTTATTGTTTCCTAACAAAACAATACAATGTGTATCATTTCGTATCTATGACTTCCTGGCTACAACCAGTACTATCCGCGGCTACTGTATTTTTTCAGCATCGTAGCAGAAAATGTCATTTTGGAAAATTTTTGCCCTTCTTTCTTTGTACACAATAACTTATAAAAGGAACAGCACGATTTCAGCAGGAGATCACTATCTGTGATTATCTAGGGTCATAAAACATAGCAAGTCAATGTAATTAACAAGAAGCCCAAACTACTGAAAATCAATAATGTGCTAGTGTGTACGCTAGAAAACACGTGTCACATAAGTGTTGTAGTTGTATATTATATAAATACACATATTAAGATAACTGACTCTTCGTGAGGCTGGGCCACAACATATCACGGATGTGAATAACACGTCCATCGACAAATGCACTTTTGTATTACATTACAAACTTTTTTCTCATAAATTAAAATTCCCGTGATATTTCTGTAAATCTAGTCGAAAATCATATTTTTTACATTGATTTTTGCAAAATTAGTAGTCAAATATACTCATATTTCATTTCTACATTCTTAAAATACGAGGGGTGATCAATATATTTGAAAACTTTCCTTCTAACTTTTTAAATATTGATTCTAGAACAATGAAATTACCAGGCAATATAGATCTATCAATTATCTAGCGTTTTAATTAATTCATTATATTGTGACGTCCCAATGTTCCTGATGACTTCACTTATTGTGATCAAGGTGCAGCGCGTGCCGTCGAGCGTGACAGACAATAAATAATCACAGAGCAACGGCATTTCATTAAGATTAACGATTAACTTGGAAAATCCTGCGATAGCTCAAAGATGACTTGACCAACATGTATGGGGATTCTTTGCACTCCAAATCAGTGATCTACACATGATTTCGTTGTATATGTGATTGTAGGGACTCTGTCAAACTGATGCCATGGTAAAATAAGAATAAACAGAAGAATTAAGACGGAGGTATAGGGACACTCCTCCTCAATTTCTGAGAAATAAGAGGCATATTTCTGAACGATATGTTCATGACGAACTATACGATCAGTATAGATTACAAGAGGGCCCAAAGGGCCCTAGGTCGCTCACCTGTCGTAGTAGTGCATTCAAACCCTGTGATTTGACCTAGTGACCTAGTTCTTGACCCAATATTGCACTTGACCTAGATTTTGTTGAGGTGATTATTGTGACCAAGTTTCATAAAGATAAGGTAACAATTGTGACCTCTAGTGACTACACAGGGGTTTTCTATGATTAGCCCTTGGGACCTAGTTTTTGACCCAGGATTACCCAATATCTTACTTGACCTAGATTTTGTTGAGATGATCATTGTGACTCATAAAGATGAGGCAAAAATGTAACCTCTAGTGTCTATACAAGGTTTTTCTATGATTTGACCTTGTGACCTAGTTTTCGTCCCCAGATGACCCAATATCGAACTTGACCTAGATTTTCTTGAGTTGATTATTGTGACCAAGTTTCATAATTAGGCCAAAATTGTGACCTAGTTTTTGACCCCAGATGACCCAATATCAAATGTGACCTATATTTTGTGAAGATGATCATTGTGACCAAGTTTCAGAAAGATTAGGCCAAAATTGTGACCTCTAGTGTCTACACAAGGTTTTCTATGATTTGACCTTGTGACCTAGTTTTTGACCCCAGATGACCCAATATGGAACTTTACCTAGATTTTGTTTGAGATGATTATTGTGACCATGTTTCAGAAAGATAAAGTCAAAAGTGTGACCTCTAGTGCCTACACAAGGTTTTTCTATGATTTGACCTTGTGACCTAGTTTTTTACCCAGATATATCACAAAATTGAACTGGACTTAGATTTGTTGAGATGATCATTGTGACCAAGTTTCAGAAATATTAGGTCAAAATGATTACCTCTAGTGACTAAACAAGGTTTTTCTATGATTTGACCTAGTGACCTACCATAGTTTTTGACCCCAGATGACCCAATATCGAACTTGGCCTTGATTTTGTTGAGATGATCATTGTGACCAAGTTTCATAAAGATTAGGCTGAAATTGTGACCTCTAGTGTCTACACAAGCCAATTGTTGACGGACAGACAACGGACAAAGAATGGTCACAAGAGCTCACTCTTTGTGACAGGTGAGCTAAAAATGTCCACGCTTTCTGGTCCCCCTCCATGTATTAGAGTTGTCTGTTCAAGGACAATCTACTTATACATGGAGAATTAACTGCATCATGCAGGGGTATCATTGGATTCCATCCAACTCTTTGTAGCCAGATTTTGAACAATATTGATATATGTATACAATTTGGATATTAATAATGTAATACATGACAAGTTTGGAAGCAACATGACTAAGTAATACATCAATTATAATAGCTAAGTGCATCTAATAATTATCAATAACAGAATAAATAAGTGCATGTCTCAAGGGGTGTGGGAATTCATATGACCGGCTTGTCCAACCTGAGGGTCTTGTAAAATTTTATAACAATTGTACGAATCCTATTTACCTTATTTGACTTATAGTTTTTGAGATAGAAAATTAAATTTCTAAGTTGAAAACAAGAAAATTTCCACACCCCTTTATAATTCTACACCATGCAACAGCAATAAATGATAAGGTAACAGTTTTAACAATCAAACACTCAATTTAATGTACTTGCAAATGACAGATTGATGGATGGATAGATGGATGGATGGATGGATGGATGGATGGATGGATGGATGGATGGATGGATGGATGGATGGATGGATGGATGGATGGATGGATGGATGGATGGATGGATGGATGGATGGACACTTTTATTCCTCCAAATATATGAAGAGTATAACATTATGTACAAACAATGCAGCAGCATCAAAGTTTTACGACAACAAAGAATTAACACTATTATACAGAATGTCTACAATAAAGATACAAACATATGTCAAATTTATTATATATACATACAGTAACTTACGTGCCTGTACAACATAGTTTAATACTAATTGGCTGGCAGTAATATAATGTGACTATAATCCATAGTACTATGTAAATGCCTTAAACGAAAGCGAAATTAAGACTTAAGCAGTTCTTTGAACCAGGAGCATATCTGCGTCATAATAACCGCAATGTCTTTAGATCTTTTACAATTTATCTTAGCCTTGAAAATGTGTCATTCACTTTTGATAAATATTGTAACATTATATGACGAATTTGGCTCGGTCAGTGAAATACCCAGCTATTTTGGATTTGATTTGGCGAAACATCGACAGTAATCAAACTATAATTTTATACTGTTTCTATGAGCAGCTTAAATATATTATAATACATCAGTAGAGCCAGTTTAATGCTCCCAGATACCTAGCAAACTAGTGATACAATGAACAAATAAATCTCAACATGTATACGCAAATTTCTGAACATTTTATCTGTCGACTCAACAGCTAACAACAAAACTGCAGATGACAGTTCATCGGTCGATTACCCTTGGAATCGAATGAATCTAGATACACTCATAATATCAAATATTTCAATAATAAGTTATTGCCTTGTATGTTCATGTTTTCTACAAAACCAGAGTGCATGATTCAAGTCATTGTCAATGTAAAGATCACAACTCTTGCTCTTCTAAACATAAGATCGTGATATCAAACATAACATTTGCACTGCCGTCACACAGATGGAAGATGTTTTTCTGGAAATAGTTACCAGACTATGAAACTGATTCTTTACAAGCATTCTTCAACATTTGCAATCGACAAGAGTGTTCATCTCATCAGTTTCATCCGAAAAGCGAAACTGGAAACAATAGGGACACCTTGGACAATTTCTTATGAATCATGACCCAATATCGAACTTGACCTAGATTTTTTTGAGATGATCATTGTGACCAAGTTTCATAAAGATTAGGTCAAAATTGTGACCTGTAGTGACTACACAAGGGTTTTCTATGATTTGACCTTGTGACCTAGTTTTTGACCCCGGATGACGCAATATCAAACTTGACCTAGATTTTGTTGAGATGATCGTTGTGACCAAGTTTCATAAATATTAGGGCAAAATGGTGACCTGTAGTGACTGCACAAGGTTTTTCTATTATTTGACCTTGTGACCTAGTTTTTGACCCAAGATAACCCAATATCGAACGATTTTCTGTTGCAGTTTTCATAAAATGCACTCACTGAGCCGTAGAAAATGGCATGTTGAATGTTTACTTTTCGTGCTATTTCAAGTCTTCCGGTTTCACTTTGTTATTTGTCAATACACAACAGCTGATTCGGCAGAAGCACCCACACATTTCTAGTCCTCCGCCAATGCGTAGTAATCCTGAAAAATATCAATTAAACACTGTTAACTGTGGACAGGCAGTCATATTTGAAATACATACATAAACTGTGGTCAACAATTCACACTTTCCACTTTGAAACACTACTGGAACAGAACAGAAGTACTTTCGACAGGTGTGACACCAAAATAGCTTAAAATTTGAAAATTTACTGACTGGTTCACTTCCATTCTAGCTATTTAAAGTATTGCGGCAAATGGTCTGCAACCGGTTTTCCCATTAAACCCCTAACAACAATGTGACAAAATTTTAAACATGGTACCCACCCCTCCAACAATTTTGCTCGGAATTGAGAATTTCATGACAATAATATGCTATTCTGAAATTGCAATATCACAGAAACTACTGAATGGATCTCTATAAACTAAACTGTGACATGACCGGGTAATGTCCTAGTAACTTTCTATGCAAAATGAATGGTATTGTGCGTGATTTGAAACCATGGTTACCATTTCATTTTTATTCCTTACTCACTAAAATGGAATTTTCTAATAAATAACTGTCAATTTGATGGATTGAAAATAATAAACATATATATGCACAGCTACAAATGGCTACAAATGCTATGCTTTTGATATAATTTATATTTTACGCCAAATTGTTTGATGACGTCATGCTTTGTACGCCAAATGTTTTTAATGTTATGACGTCACAAAACAAAGCAATTTGAGCATAACATTCATCATGGTCAAGGGACAGGTGAAGAGACACTTAGCTGGGGGACAGTTTCAGAAAGACAATAAGATGTCAACATGGTACAAGGATACAGGGCTTCAACTGGAGCAGCAACAACAACAACAACAAACTGAGGGATCAAATAGAATACTTCGTCCACGCAAAGATGATACGAGTACATCAACAAATAATGAATTACCGAAAGGAAATAGAACTTAGATTGTCTTATCACATTGATGAATACTGTGTACCAGGAGCACAGTGTCACACGTTGCAAGCATATAGCCATAGAACTGAAATCAGAGAGAAAGCTAGGACTTGGAGCTGTGCTGCGGTTTGGGTGCAGGAACTGTCAGTATCACTCAAGTAAACTGGAAACGTTCAAGCAGACCAGAGACAAGAAAGGGGCTGCTGTGAACTTGATGCTGGCTTCAGCTCTGCAGGACATGTCAATTGGGATAGAAAAGGTGAATCTGCTGTTCGCATCAATTGACATACCACCAATAGCCCCAAGCCATCTGCAGACACTGTCTAATAAGGCCAGTGATAACACGGTCAAGCTGAACGAAAAAGATATGGCCGAAAAGCGCAGGCAAGTAGTCGAGCATAACATGGAGAAGGGTGCAGATAATCCTCGTCAATTGGGCTTGTCTTTCGACGCTCGCTACAACGCTACAAGCATGGTGTCTTGTACAAGCCTGGACAGGCTGCATCTCAGGCTTATGGGGTAGCTATCGAGAATAACACCACATACAAATATATCGTTGGACTGGCCGTTGAAAACAAATTGTGCTGGACGGGTGCGTACTTGCGGAACAAGGGATTCAGACTAACATGTCCAGGTGGTCATGCTGGTTGCACAGCCACAATACCATATATGCAGCCTCACTCAGAGAAAAATGGCATACAGCATAGCCGACCAGCTGTGGCAGGATGACAGTATATTCGTCAAAACTCTGACCACAGATGGGGATGCCAGGGCATATCATGGCATGAACGACTTCTACGAAGCATTGGGGAAAGCATGGCGAGTGACTTGACAAGCAGACCCAAACCATCTTGAAAGTAGAAAAGTGAGAAAAACCAGAAGTTCCCAATGGAGTCCGACCCTGTTTGGAGGCTCGAAACTGGCAGCAGAGGATAGACAACGTGCCATGGGAGCCCTGGCTAAAGACATCAAGTCACGATGCAGCAGCGTGATTGCCAAACTGCGTATTCTTTCAAGCCAAGACATTACCAAACAGTTACATCGCTTACCTGCAATTCTAAGAGCAACTCTAGAATGTTATGGAGGCAACTGCAGCTTTTGCCTGCACGATTCGCTTGTCTGCTCCGGGGAAGGTTCAACTGGAACATGGTGGTACAAATCCAAATACCTGCCAACACATGGGATACATCACCTACAATTGACAGAGAATGATCGTCAGCTGTTAGCGACAATAATTGAGATCAGGCTGAGCGAGTTTGCAGTGTCGAGTGTAGCCAAAGGTACTACAACACAAAAATGCGAGGCATTCAACAGAGCAACGCTATCATCACTGCCCAAGGATATTAACAACTCGAGAAATTTCGCTGGTCGTCTGGCTTCAAAGACCCTGCAACTGAACAATTCTCTAGAACATTCTGTTCTAACCAAAGTGACTAGTCTAACCAATGAAATTCTGTCACCGGAAGCCATGAAGCACTTGAGGCAATCTTCCCAAAGAAGTCAGCGACACAAGAAAGTGCAGACGACAATCGGTTTCAAAACTCGGTGCCAACGCAACAGAGCTGCGATGGAATTAGATTACCATACAAAGAGGAGCGGTCAACCTGGGAATGATGATAAATATCGAAAAGGCAAGCTAGACGATATCGAGCATGCGTATGCATCCCCAGGACTCAATACTTAGAGGATGTAGTGTTTCCTGGCAAACACGGCGGAGTTATCAACAATACATACAGTTAGAACGAGCTCCGTCACATTCATGGCAGAATGCCTGATGATGGCCTGATGCCGGCCGAAACGGAAAGCTCAATTAAATAAAATATATAGAGGATATTTGTTGACTTTGGTGTAAGATCGTATTTTATTTCATCGAGTGATCACAGAAAATAAATATTTTCACGAGTGGCGCGGAAGTACTTTCGACAGGTGTGACACCAAATGATCATTGTGACCAAGTTTCATAATGATTAGGCCAAAATTGTGACCTCTAGTGTCTACACAAGCAAATTGTTGACGGATGGACGGACAACGGACGAAGAGTGATCACAAAAGCTCACTCTGTCACTTCATGACAGGTGAGCTAAAAACTAAGCAAGGTAGAGTTATGTTTTTGTGTCACTGCATTTCTCCTCAATGAGGAGGGGGAATTCGAAATTTGAGATTTTTTTATGTCTAAATCCCCGCCCTGTTGACAATGTTTACTGTCTAAATCCCCACTGTGGGACATACTTTTTCATCCAGGTACTTTAATAACAAGAGGGCCATTTGCCCTATAGCGCTCACCTGATGACTAGCAGTTTAGGTTAGATTAGATTAGGTAAAGTATGGGAACTCTAGAGTGTTAACAAGGTTTTTCTTTTATGTGACCTGGTGACCTAGTTTTTGACCCCAGATGACCCACTTATGAACTCACTAGCAGATTTAGAGGGGGGCGCACCCGGTCCCAGATTACCCAGTTACGAACTTGACCTAGATTTTATAGCGACAAACATTGTGACCAAGTTTCATATAGATTAGGTAAAAAATGTGACCTCTAGATTGTTAACAAGGTTTTTCTTTGATGTGACCTGGTGACCTAGTTTTTGAACCCAGATGACCCATTCACGAACCTGACCTAGATTTCATAGGGACAAACATTGTGACCAAGTTTCATAAAGATTAAATGAAAACTGTGACCTCTAGAGTGTTAACAGTCAAATTGTTGACGGTGAACGGCGTACGATGGACGACGGACAAAAGGGTGATCACAATAGCTCACCTTGAGCACTTCGTGCTTAGGTGAACTAAAAACACGAATAAAAGTATTACTGTTGTCTTTTGCGGTGTCGAAATTCCTGGAGCAAAGTCTATTCCTGGGACTCGGAGTCGATAAGGTCGTCTAATTCCCGCCTGTCCGGAAGATTTGTCTGTCTAATACCCCCTGTATCCACTTTCACGCACTGTGAATGACGTCATAAGACATCCCAGGTTTTCCTGAAAACCCCCTTGTTGAGAACTTAAATTTCCTAACATGCAGTCTTTACATCTCTTAAGTACACTCATTTCGAATGTTTTCATGAACACAGGCATTAATGTTATCGCCCTATAACAATTAGGGTCATCTTTACGTTTACGCCCGCCTTTATGTAAAGTAATGATAACTCCTTTTTTTTAAATTTTATCTGGAACATAACATGTACGTGAATATATTTGCAAGCACAATAGCTACACCATCAGATACAGTTTCAGATGTTCATATTGAATATTGTCGTAGCCGCCAGCTTTACCACTCATACATGACGTAATATCCTTCACGTCATCTGGGGAATAAGGTCACTGTAGCTTTGAGAAACACTGTTGGGTACAAAATGTTCCCATTCTGTGTCATACTCTGTAGAGTCATGGGGAGTGTATAATGTATAGAAGAATAACCCCCATTGCTCTGTAATACTAAACTGGTGTCTGACTATTTCAACATTGAATTTAATGCCAGCACCTGCACTACTTTTAGATCTATTTCTCCGTGAAAATACGAGTTTCCAAAATTTGTTGGAATCTACTTCCGCAGTTCTGTGAATTTCGTCATCCATATCTTTTAAGTGTTTGTTCACAGATCACCTATGTAATGCCTTATAGGCACGTTTCGCTGCCTTGTAGCTTGATCGACACTCATCATCATCTGACCTTGGTCTACCGGCACAACACCAGTTATTACTGAGGTAACATAATTTTAACAAAAATTACACCAGCTGTAGACAAGAGTTCTGCATACATTCCCTGGATTATTTGTATGTTCGACTTCTGTTTTTGATTATACGGGTGTCAGACCATAGTTCGGCAGTAATTCTTTGTTCCGCATATTTCCATGACGTCGCCATTTTTGAATGACGCGAAACCCGGAGCAGTACGAATTGATTAAAAGTTTTGCTGTTAATGACCTTATCGACCCTAAATTTCGACATCGGCATATTTGTTAATGCTCATATAAGAACACTTATTAAGTTACAAGCTCTTGAATAAAAGCCGATACGTTTTTACAAAATATAAAAGGGCATGCGCCGACTCTACCCAACCCGCATTAGTTAATCAAGTATAATTACCGAAATTAAGAAGGAAATGAATTTTCAATACCACTCACATGTTTAAAAGAAATAACTAATGAATAATATATGAAAGAATTTCTGGAAAATTATGCGTAGTGTACAAATGGGAGACAAATTTTTTGGACAACCCTCGTATGATGTAGATTGTCCTTGTGGTGTTTGGTGTCCGGTTGTTGTTTTCTAGTCACATGGCTCTTGTTCCGTTTTAGTTTGACTGACTGAGGCAGCAGACTTTCTGGACGGGATGACGTGTTTTCAGTGCTTCGTGTGTTTTTAGTGTTTTCTGTGCTCGGCTGGATGAGTTGAGTGCTGCCTTCGCAATCTCACTTAATATAATCTTTAAGGTTATCATGTTATCAGGTTTGTTTCAGTAACAGCATATCAGCTGACAACAAAGTGACAGTATCCTTTAGTAGGCCGAGTTCTGTCTTGCACTGGCAGTTACTGGATTGAGCAGCAGACGGTTGTACTCGTGTATCCTTGGCATTAGCAGGGGTGCTGACGGATTGAGCAGCAGAAGGTTGTGCTTGCAGATCCTTGGCATTACCAGGGGTGCTGAAGGATTGAGCAGCAGACGGTTGTACTCGTGTATCCTTGGACTTACCAGGGGTGCTGACGGACCGAACTTCGTCTTCACCTTCCATGACGGAGATCAACGTGAAGATATCAGCCACCAATTTATATGCGACCGTATCTACACTGTGTGTAAAGACTCTTTTCTTCAACTCAACCTCTACACAGAATGGAAAGTCTCATCATTACTCATTAAGTGACTCAAAAAGCCATAATCTGGCGGACTCTATATCCTGCTCACCGGAAGAGTAATGCTGTACAACATTCTGAATGAATAAACCATTCATACGTAAATTGTATCCGTTATAACGACATATTCACTTACCAACACAGACAGCAAACAACAGGGCAATGTGGCCCTAAAGCGCTCACCTGATGACTAGCAGTTAAGGCAGAATCAGTATTTGTTCTGAACTTAATATTTGATGTAATTTTATAAAGACACACATTGTGTACTATGGCTCGCATATTCGTAAATCAAGGGAGATAAGCGAGGTCATCACATATATTAGTATTTCTAAATCGTATGGATAAATTATATGTACATCATTAAATGATTCTTATGAAAGAATCTTACAATCGAAATTTTAGTCCCTAGTGAAATTCAGTATACTGACAAATTCGTTATAACGACATTATTCTCGGGAACAGTGTCGTTATATCAAGTCCTGACTGTATAGGCCGGATACATACCCTATTCTAACCCAACTACTTACCAAGTTGACGATAATACCAAAACGCACCAATGCCGAAATAAAAATGGTATCAGTTGTTCTTTTGCACTCAGCAAAAACAAGAAAGCCGGCTTCCCTCTCATACCCTTGTGTTGATGGCTGCTGCCAAGAACAAGGTGCTGAGAATTATTTTAAACCATTGTAAGAACTTGTTACACTCACCTAACATTTTGTATAACGAACACCAAACCACAACCAGTTGTATGTCAACACTACTAAATAATAAAATCTTTAACAAAGCCCCTTTTTATAAAACTTACTGCTACATCAACAGCTATGTAACTAAAATAAAATATGCTGACAGATTGCAATGTGGACTATTACCACCTGTTAGGCAAAACACACCAACTATTTCAAATTCCAGTATTTGAACTGCTTTAACAAGCTATAATTTGTGATGCAGTTGTTGTATGTAAATCACTTGCCTATTATTAAAATACACCTGTCCCATACACACATTTATAAGAGTAGATGATTTCACCACAAAAACATCTTTAATTAATCTTTGAACTTCTATTCACATCTTTGTTCCAACCCGGCGCTGGTCATTATTGACTGCTAACCATCATATACCCAAAATTAACTCTGATTGTACTGGGCAACATTCTGAGTAAAACTTCCATTTAAAGACTTTTTTGACACTTGTATCACAATTCCGAATTAATAGGTAAAATAAATAGACCACATGGTTCATTAAACTGTTACTTCTACCTGATAATGATAAATCTCCTGACTGACTCAAGATATCCACACTTCATGTACAGTTACACGCCCTCAAACAATCCACACTGCTTCCTGTCGGCTTATACATGAATCATGATGCAGCACACAAGTAGTACTTTAACCCATTTCCTAAGGATTGTGATTACACACATTCGTGACATTCCTAGAAAAAAAAATTGGTGTCGGATAATCACAGCATTCAACTTTTAACTTATATTTTATAACATATGGCGTGGAATTACAATTTCTACCATTGCCATTCTATAACACTGCCAAAATATCCAAACAGGCAAGACACTTGTTAACTACATTTGCAAGCATAACAGGAACTAAATGGTTAGAAACAGATACAGAATACAATGAAAATTATAACAAACATGATGGCGTTAGATTTTTGATTTACGATCACGAACATCACAGTATACGAGGGTCGTTCATTTAATACCCGGACTATCGATATTGCTGGATAACTAGCTGACCGATATCGATGAAAACGTATAGGAATACTTTCACACTACTTCTTAATTCACATACACAATTTCAACTTGTTGCGGCCCTCGTACAATTTAACAAACTCAGATGCAGGAAAATAGGTTTGTTAATTATTCCTGCATGGTCGATAAATTGTCGCAAACAGCCATTCAATGACGTTTGTGTGTATATTTTTCAAATTTATCAATCTTAAATACAAGTGTAAATACCGCCCGAGTTAATCTGCACAGGTTAAGGCTCTATTTCAGCCAACAATTCAGGATACACAAAATATACAACCGACTCCAGTCATAAAAAGAAATAAAATTCTACGCCCTATCCTTCAATTTCATAGATTCTATCCTCCATGATGTCATATCTCCACATTCCTATCTCCACATTATAACAAACATGATGGCGTTAGATTTTTGAATTACGATCACGAACATCACAGTATACAATTTAACAAACTCAGATGCAGGAAAATAGGTTTGTTCATTATTCCTGCTGTCTATTAATGCATGGTCAATAAATTGTTGCAAACAGCCATTCAATGACGTATGTGCGTATATTTATCAAATTTATCATTATTAAATACAAGTGTAAATGAGTTAATGTTCACAGGCCAAGGCTCTATTTCAGCCAACAATTCAGGATACACAAAATATACAACCGACTCCAGTCATAAAAAGAAATAAAATTATACGCCCTAATTTCCTTCAATTTCATAGATTCTATTCTCCATGATGTCATATCTACACATTCTGTGTTTCCATCACAATCCTCAATAATGACTCACTTCAGTATGCACCATAACCTGAAGTGACTTGGCCAAATTGTGATAGAAGAAAAATATAAAGAGAGATATATTATAATAAATAGCTAACAATAATGAAAACATATTCAGTTATTTCTCTTCATGCTTAATAAAAACGTAACACACATTAGATTGATAAGGGGCTGTGAAACTAATGCGTTGAGTTTAAAGTCTAAAATACACCGGTCAAAATATTGCCGACTTTTTCGCCTGTAGCAATGCTCAGTGTAAAGGCACTGGTTAACACTGACTATTGGCACTACATCTACCCGACGCATTTGAGTTCAATATAATTGTGCCACTTAATAGTCAAACAGCATTCACTTGGTTCAATCGTTGATCCTTACTGCCTAGCTTGGATGATCTGTTAAGACCTAGGCGAACTTGAATAGCAATAGGGCCTACTGTGGAAACCAATATATTGATATTTTAACTGCCTGCAGTCTGACCAGGCTATCTACATGTATATTATAACTAAATAGTTCTATGACAAACAACTTGCAAAATATTATGCTACTTTGTGACGTCATAAATCCGTAAATGACGTCATCCCATATTGATCAATGCAATTTCAGGGGCGCAGTTAATGGTTGCATGCGCTCGAGAGTCCCCATCATTGTAAGAATTCATTTGGGCTGTATTTGTATTTAAATTCTAAAGAAATTTATGTTAGGCACAAAATTCATGCAACAATGGTGGGCACGTTCATATTGCTGGCTACGCCCCTTAATTTTGTAATAAAATGACAATTCAGCATAAAATATTCTGTAGAATAATCTTGGATGCTTTTGTTTACATCCCAAAGTTGGATAAACACAGAAGTAATTTGTGCAGAAGCTCCACGAGCGGAGACACACGTAATTCGCTAAAAATAAGTTCCGTTATATTTATGCAATCGTAACAAATATTATCCACGCTTTATGACAACAAATAGTCAGGACAACTTACATTCACATAAATGTCTGATCCCTTGACCGAATCATCACAATGAATGTAAATACAATGCATATATGCAGCACACAGGTAGAATTATAGAAATTTCACATTTTTTTCAAGCAAAATATATAGTGGAAAAATGTTATTTCCTTTATCAGCTCAAAACCTACCCGCCCGTGGATGGTAAACATAAATCGAATTTAAAATGGCCTTACCTCGCTATATACTTACATTGGTATATACTTACATTGGTATATACTTACATTGGTATAATTATACTTACCTTGCTATATACTTACATTAGTATATACTTACATTGCTAAATACTTACCTTACTATATACTTACATTGCTATATTCTAGTACTTACCTCGCTTAATACTTACCTTACTATATACTTACATTGCTATATTCTAGTACTTACCTTGCTAAATACTTACCTTACTATATACTTACATTGCTATATTCTAGTACTTACCTTGCTAAATACTTACCTTACTATATACTTACATTGCTATATTCTAGTATTTACCTTGCTAAATACTTACCTTACTATATACTTACATTGCTATATTCTAGTATTTACCTTGCTATATTCTAGTACTTACCTTGCTAAATACTTACCTTACTATATACTTACCTTGCTATATTCTAGTACTTACCTTGCTAAATACTTACCTTACTATATACTTACATTGCTATATTCTAGTACTTACCTTGCTATATACTTACATTGCATTATACTTACCTTGCTATATTCTAGTACTTACCTTGCTATATTCTAGTACTTACCTTGCTATATTCTAGTACTTACCTTGCTATATTCTAGTACTTACCTTGCTATATTCTAGTATTTACCTTGCTAAATACTTACCTTACTATATACTTACATTGCTATATTCTAGTACTTACCTTACTATATACTTACATTGCATTATACTTACCTTGCTATATTCTAGTACTTACCTTGCTATATTCTAGTACTTACCTTGCTATATTCTAGTACTTACCTTGCTATATTCTAGTACTTACCTTGCTAAATACTTACCTTACTATATACTTACCTTGCTATATTCTAGTACTTACCTTGCTAAATACTTACCTTACTATATACTTACATTGCTATATTCTAGTACTTACCTTGCTAAATACTTACATTACTATACTGAGCAAAAAAAGTAACTTTACATAATTCATATTTCAATGCTCATTATGTGAAGATATAACCAAGTTCGTGACATTTTAACTGCCTACAGTGTTGAAGAATTCCAGCAAAAACAACACAGTATTACTGAACGGAACTTACCTTGTCAGCCTTGCTATATACTTACTAGTAAAACCACGGTAATACGAGCAGCGATTATTCGAGCAACCGGCCTAATTCGAGCAAATTTCAAAGTCCTGGTGAATTTGCTCTATATTGTACATTAATTTATCCCTCTTACTCGAGTAAAGTTATTACGAGCATCCGTACTAATTCGAGTAAAGGTATTGGTCCATTCAACAATTTTCAACGATAATTATCAGTTACTTTATCTCCAGGCAATGATCAGAGCAAAATTTCTCCCCTCCGAAAAATGTCATACTTAATTTTATTACGGTCCGCATTTTTTGCACATCGTGATAATCACATTTTATGACAATAGCGTCATCCTTAACACTTAAATTGATTTCCATATTTTTGATTCGATACATTAAACACGAGGTAGAAGATATTTAATTAATGAGCGTGATTAAACAACACATACGTTTCAAAACAAGTTCAATAGGCAACAATTGGGAACTTTACACATACGAGAACTAAAATTTTTAAATGCAACATCGTTGCTTAGACTCGCACAGACTTTTACTTATCGTAAGATAAAATCGACGTACATGTAGAATCTTAAATATTTAGGTGCCGTTCGTTATAAAACAGCAAATAAAAATCATTTAAAAAACTTTTCCTATCCCGTATATAATGAAAACCTGCGAATGTAGGCTCACGTACAGTACAATTCGACGTGTCTGATACTGAATAAGTGAAGTAAATCAAGTCCGAGATTAAATCCAATTCTTATCAAACAACCCTAAAGAATAAACAATTTTTCGGCTTTGTTAAGTAGAAAATTAAATGTCAATTAAAGCAACACTATGCCCTGATCGGCAAATTCATATCGCGGTAAGGAACTCTGGCGTAACACTACTCCCAATGATGAAGATGGTCTATATGAATTTCTTGAAGAAATTGGAGTTACCTAAACAACTGCAGTATCCATAATAACGGTATGAACCCCACAAACGCAGCAAAACTCAACACCTCTATAGTGCGACCTCATGATTTCTTTGGCTGTGACTTATGGAACAATATCACAACAGCCGACATGCGTCATCTAGAGACATCATTTCTGCTTAAAACGCATACAATTTCTACCTACCAGAACCCGCTCAGACATGGTAAAAGGTTTACTTGGCTTTACTTCAATGGAAGCCTATATTGATATTCACTCTGAAGATGACTTTGTTAGATACATAATTACATGAATACAGCTAACATTTGGCGTGTTACCCAAGACAAGCCACAATTGACCGAACAAATGAAATTATAGCAAAACTTTGCTGTAAGCAGCCATCCAGTGAACTAAAAACTTGTACCAGCTGCAACCTCAATTACACTGACGAACTCCATCACATGATAAAATATTGTAACAAGAGGGCCCAAAGGGCCCTAGGTAGCTCACCTATTATAAATAGCAGTACTTGACCTTGATTGTGTTGAGATGATCACTTTGACCAAGTTTCATTAGGATTAGGCTAAAATTGTGACTATACAAGGTTTTTCTATGATTTCACCACATGACCTAGTTTTTGCCCCTGGATGACCCATTATCGAACTTGACCTAGATTTTGTTGAGATGATCATTGTGACCAAGCTTCATAAAGATTAGGTCAAAATTGTGACCTCTAGTGATTACACAAGGTTTTTCTATGATTTGACCTTGTGACCTAGTTTTTGACCCCGGTTGACCCAATATCGAACTTGACCTAGATTTTGTTGAGATGATCATTGAATTGTATTCTTGATTCTGACGTTCGGTGTGTAAACGGATGTGTATTTAAGGACTAAAGTGTTGATATATCCTGAAAGTATAATATATTATCCAGTCAAAATCTGCCTGTTAACGGGGTGCCTGATAAACTTAGCGATAATCGGTCACCTGGTCATGTGACTTGTGATAATCCGTCACCTTACCACGTGATCTGATGAACTTCTTCTTATATGAGAGTCGCCGGTTGCAAATCCTAAATGAGCTGGTGGTTGATCGGTTATTTTCTACGTCTTACCTGCGTCTACATGACGTCTATCAAGATGTCCGACGTCGTTGTTTATCATGACGTCACGGAACGAACGTGACGTTGCGCGCTAGTTAATGAAAGAGTGACAATATAGTCCCGAGTTTGATCTCCTTACTGAGCAGATTAAGCGACTGGATAAATAGAATAATAGGTTAGTGCTGTGAATGAAGTAAAAGTTTATCCGGCTCGGCTGCGGAAATTCCTCCGCCTTGCCAGATAAACTTTTTCATACTCGGCACTGACCTATTATTCTCTATGTAGCTACACGTTGATACCCGTAATATACCATTCCAATGAATAATAAACCTACACGCTACAAATGTGACAGGCACTTTTATAATCGGAAATATTGTAAGTAACCTGTCATACATAGTAAACAGTGGTAAAATCCGATTTGCCCGGGGTAGTATTTGGGTACGTGCTGACTGCCTATGATTGACAGTGAACAATATGCGAACATCTGAACTACCAGGTGCGAATCAGACGGTAAGAAGTCTTTTGGGTACGAATAAGGGCGAACTTTGATCACAAAATGCACGGTGATCGGACAATTTAGTTGGAATATAACGGTGGGGACATAGCAATGAGATATAATATCAACGATAGAACCCGGAGTTATCAATCAACTCTTACGTTTCTAGTCTAAAGAAGCTTCCGAAAATACAATTTCAGCGCTGCAAGAAAGTGAAACCGAGCGAGGTGACGACTAAAATCCAGTCTCCGGTCCCATCCGGTACCGATAGTAACGACGTTTTTACCTCCCTTTGCTAGGAAGTACGTGCCATGTGGACCCCAAGATAAACGTTATGGAGCAGAGCACCGGAATTGTCTCAGATTACTGCTTCCAGAATAATCTAAGAACTAAGAGATTTCACTCCAGTGGACACTTTTACCATTATTCCAATCCGTGTGATGTCAAACCACATTTTAAATTGTGTTGCCATTTGAACTGTGACTTACTTGTCCAACAAGTTTAAGTATTACTGTGCATATTGATACTAGTGCTAATCCTTTTTTTACTGTTTTTTTAAACTAAGGAAAAGTTTTACAGCCTTGGGTTGTTACTTATACATGTAATTAACTTACTACATTGATTTACATAAGAATATAACACTCATAAGGAACAAACAGCCTTAAACAGGTCTTACTGTAACTGATAGACTGAAAGACATTAAAAGATATCTGACAAACTGTATATTCTAGATATTGAGGCTATTTCAGACGTTTAAATGATCATTGGGTCACATTATATCATTTTATCGCGAAATATGTGTATACTAGACTTGAACATGGCCAATATCTTCAGATATTCGCGTTTTGTAACAAATGTTTAACGCCATTTCGCTCACTTCCGGTTGTCTGCAATTTCGACTAAAATACCAGTTTTCGTCTCGTTTTATACCAAAGAACTGAAGATGTTAACATTGCAAGTTGATGAAATGAGTTATATGTCACATTGTTATCATGTTATCATTTACTATAATATGTCTAATGGGCCGATTCAGCATCGTTTGTCACAATGTTTGTGAGCGCCAGTTTTCGAAATGTCTTTCACTCATTTCTTGCGTGACAGCACACATGTTAATTAACATGCATGGTGACAGACATGTGTATTTCTGCATTTTTCAGTAAAGATCGGAAGTTTTACCAACCTTAATGTATATGAAACGATTCCTTATATTCCATGGTGTCTGTCTGCATTGCGAAAGACTAATGTCCGTGTCTTATAATTGCACATTTGACCGTGATTCAATTTGAGTTGAGTGGAAAGTCTTTCAACATGGCAAAATCTTGAAAAATTTGCAAGACTTGTCTTTGTATTGACGCATTCCATTGGCTGACTGTTTTGCGTCGTGGCGTCTCATTGGTGCTAGACTTTTTTCGGTGACAGACATCTAGTCTATATATAGGATGTCAGAGGTTTCGTGTATTTACTTGTTCATGTAACTGATATTATAGTGCAACCGGTCGGAGGTTTCGTGTAATTGATTACATAGTGTTGTATAGTAGATTTGTACTGGCGATCATAGGTGTGATAAACATTATTGCAACATGTGTAAATATCTATTTGACATAAACTATATATTTGTTGCTGTAAATTGTAGATAAATTGACACTCGATAGTACTGAGTATAGGCAAACAAATATGTAGTTTTTGACAAATGTTTAAAATATAACTAGATAACGAGCCATAAAGTGCATATATATTTAATTATCTACACAATGTATTATAGCTATGTCATACATAAATAAATAATCTTTATGTTATTTAATATTATATTGTATAGAACATAAGGATTTTAAAACATATTATAAACATGCATTTTTACATATAATGGTATACGCAATAATGTAATAACATATTAATTATACATTCAAGTGTAAAACTACGTTTATGAAATGTTGAACTTATAACGTACCAGTTGAACACTATACATGCATATCACTAAATTTATGCCAGGAAAAGTATTTAAACAAGAGGATCATAGATCCTGGGGCGCTCACCTGCTAAACATGGCCAAACTTTGAACTTGACCTTAAGGTCATCAAGATAAACATTTCGACTAAACTTGATAAAGGTTAAAGCAAAACTGAGGCCTCCAGAGTTTTAAAAAGGTTTTGCTATTATTTGACATATTGACCTAGTTTTTAGCCACATGACCCAACTTCAAACGTGACCTTAAGGTCATCAAGATAAACATTTTGACCAAAGATGATGAAGATTAATGCAAAAATGTGGCCTCAAAAGTGTTAACAAGGTTTTCTTATTATTAGACCTTATGACCAAGTTTTTGACCCCACATGATCCAACGTTGAACTTGACCTTAAGGTCACCAAGATAAACATGTTGACCATATTTCATGAAGATTAAAGCAAAAATCATCAGCTGATGCTGTTGGTGCAAGACCGATGATCCTGCTGGCTAATCTCAGTAGCTGTGTTGTAGTCATTTCATCATCTTCATATTTGTCCCACGCACCGAACAATCGACCATGAATGCTGGCGTATTTCTTCCTGTGGAGTCTTGTTAATAAATTTTCTGATACCTAGTGTATTTGGAGGTCTACTGTCTCCACCTCACAGCGCAGCATTGGGAGAAGGACATAGATCTGCCTTATCGGCCCTGGTGTTTAACCTTCTTTAACAGTCTGAAAATATATAGAAGATTATGAGTGGTATGAAAATTGAAAGTTTTGCATGTTTATTAGTTTTGTTGCCCATGAACACATAAAATATCCATCTATGCGGCAGTATTAATAAGGATTCCACTTCCTGAGCTAGACATATAGGTTTGAAACCCGATTGATGGTGTCAAATAATTATGACATGTTGTCTCTATTTTACAATAATGAAACAGAATAGTGTTTTTTTTCACTATGCAATAATAAATAAATGAATAAACTACAACTATAGCTGGTCATTTAATTAATGTGGATATATTGATAGCATTAATTACACAAACTAATTACCTTTAACATCGTTGTTAGTTCTCACTGTCTCTCTAAAAACACACCAGTTGTCTGGCAACCACATATGCCCATGGACCCAGGTAGAGCCCCATAGACATTCTCTGCTTGAGTCTTCAATTGCTGGAATGCGGGATTGATGTGTCCTGACGAAAGAAACGGTAGTGCCATCAACTTCCTGATGAACTTGTGTTTATCCCCCTTCGTGGTGTATGCTGTTGTTAGCCCCTCTTGAGTAACTTTTCGATAAATCCTTTGGTTCAAGTAGAACACGCATCCCTTCAAAATATATGATGAGAATACCTCCCGTATCGCCTGCCAAATAGCTGAAAATATACAAATAGTTTAATTAAAAAAAATTCAAACTTGCATTATCATGTACAATTACTATAAACCAGTTAAAGTATATTTCAGCAAATTATATCAGTGAATTGTGCATATGTATTTATTATTTTATAAGGAAATTAATCAAACAACACTGAGGAAGGTTTTACACGAATATTTAATGCTGTGTCTAAGCATAAAGTAATCATAACACAGTTTCAGCTATTATCACCAGCTTGGCTCAATTTAGATCTACATGAATGTATCATACACAATTTGTAATTAAAGCACACAGTAAATAGTTTGTAATTAGTGTGAGTGGAAAATATGGCCGTAGAAACAGATAGGTGGGTCGCCTAGAATAAATTAACGAGAAGCTGTAGCTAGGCCCAAATCTATCTGCTAAATCCAACCAGCCGAGAGATAGGTGTTTACTGAGGTTCTATTATGAGGTATTAGACTTGCCAGACGTAAAATTCACGTTACAATTTGGTAA
The DNA here is from genome assembly GCA_947247005.1 of Spisula solida. Classification (NCBI taxonomy): domain Eukaryota; kingdom Metazoa; phylum Mollusca; class Bivalvia; order Venerida; family Mactridae; genus Spisula; species Spisula solida. Next base: position 16,106,054 of record OX365947.1, on the reverse strand, counting down.
TTGCTATACACCACGCAACTCCTCATCAACTGAAGGATTTACAACATGTGTCCTTGGACCCAATGAGACTGGACGCAAAACGAGGTGTTCCCTGTACACAAAGGGAGACAACCTCGGCCTGTATAGACGCAAAACGAGGTGTTCCCTGTACACCAAGGGAGACAACCTCGACCTGTATAGACACAAAACGCAACATGAGGTGTTCCCTATACACCAAGGGAGACAACCTCAACCTGTATAGATGCAAAACGCAACATGAGGTGTTCCCTGTACACCAAGGGAGACAACCTCGGCCTGTATAGATCAGATCTATACTTTGTAACATGAGACACAGTATGTCTGAACGCAACACGCAAAAACCTGCAAGTACACGCAACATGAGGTGACACCAGCACACAAAGGGCGACAACCTCGACCTGTACAAATTAAATATAACTCCACTCCAGGAACAAGCAACGTGAGGTTTTACCAAGACACAAAGGGCAATAACCTCTACTTATGAAATATGCAACTACAGTCAACTCTCGTTATCTCGAATTTCACGGGACCGTGGAAATTACTTCGACATAACGAAAATTCGAGATAGAATTTTCGGCATCTAAGTTGCAAGTTTTCCAGTTTCTGTCATTTTACGCCGCCATATTGTTACTGTCGTAAGAACGACCTATTCGTGAGAATTGCTTGTTGTGATATTTATGTACATGTATTCCTCCTCGAGAAAATGCATTTTATTTTAATTATTATTTTTACAAACAATTGTTCGAGATGACATGTTTATTGATGTTAGTACGTAACCCGAAGCTTTATGACATGATTGCGCAAATTGTTGCAAACAAATATTTGTTCAACAATAGAAGGCACGAAAATTACAGGTAAATCGAAGATTTCAGACTGGCGTAGTGTGAAAAACATTCGACGCTAGTCGAATACGATCAGACTTCGACCCGACTTCGAGATGAACAATAGATTTAAAGTGCTAATTGGTTAATCGGGACCAAAAAATAATTCGACATAACGAAAAATTCGAGCCGAATTCGAGCCGAAACTTCGAGATTGGTCTCGAGATTTCATATAGACAAAGAAGGAGAAAAATCGGGACTTGAAAAAAACTTCGACATAACGGAAAATTCGATATAAGCGAGTTCGAGATAACGAGAGTTGACTGTATGTGAATTGCGTCGAGCTTTCCTAAATTAGAATTTAGTGAACATGTCAGTGACCACCAATTCACTGCAGGGATTGGGATTAGCTACATACATTTGTAGCCAGGCCCCATCGACAGCTGCAAGTTGGCCACAGACTTAAACTATTGTAAAATATTGAAATTCACCACAAATGCTGGATTAGATCTGCATTAGAATAAATATAAAGGAAAATATTGGCCTAATCTCTCGGCCGGTTGAATTTTTCCGCGACTAGAAATTTAAAATATTGTTTAACACGTATAGGAAAGTTCCATTGATGACGAGTTAACTAAACTATTAGATACAGTTTGTGAATGAAATAATTATCCCACTTCGATGTCGACTTGACAATAGGATGTCTTGATCCTGATGTGAATATGTTGAAGCAGCCTGCTGGAACTTTATTTCACTAGCATAAGAGGCATGGGCCTGAAAGATATAATATAAAAACCGCAGCAAACAAGGTCACAAAACAAGTCAGTCGGCAACAGAACCAGCATAACCATAGATTCCGCCAAGCACAACACCGAACAAGCTGACAAGGGGTCTGGGAGGGCGGGTGATTTTCGTGATTATTAATTTTATCGTGTGTTCGGCTACTGCTTGGCTTAAAAAGGAAGTGGTACAGACTGGTATAAGGGTTCTAGTGCCAAATGACTAAAAACGAATCCTTTCAGGCGAAAAAGTGAGAACCCGCCAACCTTACGGACTGGGTTACCGACATCACACAGGATCTGCGATTTGCAGAGTAAACACAGCAGAGCCGTCTACCATTTAAATTTGGATGCCTTTTGTTTACATCCGAAAGCTGGATAAACACGGAAGTAATTTGTGTAGAGGCTACACGAGAGGAGACACAAGTAATTTGCTAAAAATAAGTGTCGTTATGTTTATGCAATCATAACAAATATTATGTATAATTATCACCAGTCCTGCTTCATCAACATCCACATAGATGTTGTCCTCGAAATCATATACAATGTAGTACCGCTACATCCACTGTATGACAGATAACAGGCCATAACTTCTTCTTCCTCCATGCTTGAACCTATTGATATGTATTATTAGTGATATTATGGAAGCAAACATTGTGATCATGTTATAAAATAATAATGCCAAAACTGTGATTCATGCAGCATATAAATTTGACACTTTGATTTGCCATGTCGACAAAACTTTTTTACCAAGACTACACAGTTTAAAAATTGGAAGAATATATGGTCGGTCATAAATTGTCTTGAGAGATAAAACAATCTGACATGAGTCGAAAAAACAAATTGTTAAGCTTAAAAAGCTTGCTATCATTTCTAGACAAAACTATAAAATTTGTTCTCATAGACATTGAATCAGTGTCAGATTCTATCTATCACTTTGATAATGAAAATGAAGTTACCACGATTACCAGGTCAAAAGAACATCGAGAAATGTCAGCCATCCACGTTACCTTTTTGCATGAAGAACGCAATAACAACACACATGTTGAAGAATATTGTTCTGTGGTTTGCTTTCATCTTGAATATACCTGTATTTGTGATAAAAATATCTAAAATAATGTCCACGCTTTCTGGTCCCCCTCCATGCATTAGAGTTGTCTGTTCAAGGACAATCTACTTATACATGGAGAATTAACTGCATCATGCAGGGGTATCATTGGATTCCATCCAACTCTATGTTGCCAGATTTTGAACAATATTGATATATGTATACACTTTGGATAATTATAATGTAATACATGACAAGTTTGCAAGCAACATGACTAAGTAATACATTAATTATAATAGCTAAGTGCATCTAATGATTATCAATAACAAAATAAATAAAGGCATGTTTTAAGGGGTGTGGGAATTCATATGACCGGCTTGTCAAACCAGGGTCTTGTAAAATTTTGTACTATCATTTCTATGCAAAATAACTCAATTTCATGTCTCTCCATGAGTCACACTGATTTTTGGAATGATTTCCTGTGGCCGTTTCCATAGAATACATACACGGTCTTCCAAAATGAGGTTGATAGTGATGTTTTCCTGCTATTTCAAGTCTCCCAGGTAGACTATGCTATTTTCCAATACACAACAACTGACTTGGAAGCATCCACACATTTCCAGCCCTCAGTCAGGGTGTAGTAATCCTGAAAAAGATCAATTAAAGACTGTTAGCTGTTGACAGGAAGTCCCTATTTGAAATATGTACAGAAATTTTGGTCAACAATCCACAGTTCCCACAGTCAAACAGTACTTGAACAGAACAGAATTAAAGTTTTGATAGGAACTATTTTAGCATACTACCACCCGGAATTACTTTCACTGGTGTGACGCACTTGTATGAGTTTGAGCTGGTTCCTGTGTGTTCAGCAGACAACATAATGTCTTACAACAAAGTTCCACTCTTTCAAATCTTACTCAGTAGGACCTGTTTCTAGAAAAATCATTTCTGCTAATGGAACTGGTCAGCAGTATAAAGGCCTGATATTATGTCTTTCCGAGCCATTCTACATGCCACAGCTAAACATTGACAAGAAATATCACTGAATGTGATGAATACCCCCAGATACTGCTTGGCAAAGTCACGTAGATGTGCTCTGACATAACTCCCTTAAAATTTATCCGACCAGCATGTGCATGCTGATAAAACGCACAACTAGACTTGGTACTGATCATTCATGCAAAGTTTCATTGAAATCTGACCATTGGTAACATAGAAATTGTGCGGACAAAATTAGCACGGACCAACCAACCATTACAGACCTGGGTACTGTTTTATCAAAGCATTTACGCTAGCGTAACTCTAAGTTTTCCGTAAATATTGCGTACGTCGATAATATTTGCGCAAATGCGTTTTACTAAGATATTTTTTCTCATGTTTTGTCGTAAGTATTGGCGTAATTCTACGCAAGGTCGGAGTGACCCTAAATAGCAAATATGAACGTAGTGAGGAGTTTTTGCCACGCACTGATGATTTTCGACCGTCACTTGTTGTTATAGACGGTGATTAGTAATAAAAACATGTTTAATCATCAAAACTTATCGAGCTTTTCTGTATATTTATTCGTTCTGGTTCCCGTTATATTCGTAATATTGTGGCCCAGTCTACGTTCAATATTCAATATTTTTACGTAAATGTATGCAACAACTTGCGATCGATTAGTAAAACACACTTAAGGATTTGCGTAAGTGACAAATATATCCGTAAACTTACGCGACATTTACGCTTTGTTAGTAAAAGAGTACCCTGAACCTCAAGCATGGCTCCAATATAGCCCCAATATACTATGTATCTGGGGGTATAATCACTTGGTAGGTACCCAATGGATTTTGTTGAAATAAACTTTACAATACTAGTACTAGTACTTCCTAATGTTCCTTCAAAATATAAAGACAATCACAGCAGACATCAGAAACTAGTATAAAGGGGAGATAACTCTGGAAATTGTGCATTTTTTTCATAAATGACACCCTTCAGCCTATCATTTACTCTCTTTATGTCTACATTATAAAGCAAAATATAATTTTCATTAACCATAATTCTTTAAAAGACTTCCTGGAACACTACTTATCACCATTTGATCACAACAAACACCTGCAAACAGATTAAGCTAGCAGACGGACTATGCAAACAGACTAAGCAAGCAGAATGGCTAATCTCCTTTGGAAGATCCTGCTTAAAATTGCCCCACTGTTAAGAGGCTTATCAAGAACAGTATGGTTGATATACAGTATGGATGCCAGCATTCTAGCATTGTACAAAAGACAGTTGTTCAGTTCACTTGTCTCCGTACTAAAACTAACCAATCAAACACAATGGCAAAAAGCGACAGAAAGCGCAAGGCGGCAGGCTGCTTCTTCAAACCTGGTAACACCTATGGACAAGGAAAGAAGAAAATTAATGTGTACCTTCGGATCAACAAGCACATGGGAGTCAGTCTGAGACAGGACTGCAACTTGTACATGATGAGCCTTCTACGTCCACTGTGATCCGTGAGGAAGGATATGACTTGCGTCCGCGACCTGAAAAAGGTAAAGGAAATGACAACCTAGGCAATCGTATAATTAGCATGCGAAAGTTACTGGATTTACTAGACACTCTTTCAGCTGTATGGTTTAGGAAGTAAGGTGCAATTCAAATGTACCGGCTGTGGATTTATCTCGCCAGAAATGAAAACTTACACAGAGATCGCGGGCATGACAAGAGCTGCGATCAACACTAACCTGGCCGTGGCTCTTCTCGATACACCGCTGGGAATTTCTACGGCAGTGTGTCTGTTCACACAGCTGGACTTACCTTTTTCTTTCTCCAAGCCATCTGCAGAACCTTACAAAGGAAGTCAGTGATCACCATCAACAGCCTCAATTAGCAAGATATTGCTGAAAAGCGGAATTTGATGAAAAACACAACAGACTGCACGGTGTGAAGACCATTCACAGCTAGATCTGTCTACAGACGCTAGGTACAATCAACTCCTACATCACTTCATTATCATACAAACCTGGCCTGAGCTCCTCTCAAGCATATGCTGCGTCCATGGAAAATCACACCATCAACAAATACATCATTGCCACAGCTATTGAGAATAAGCTGTGCAAGAAAGGAGCGGACATGAGTGGCTACCAGACCGGATTACCAAAAGACAGGATCGACAACCACTCTGTCCAGTACAAAGCAGTGCTGCTGACGATGGCTTGATGCTAGCCGAAACAGAGTGAAATTGCCTGTTTATGTTGAGAGTCTTGGTTCGAAACCCGTCTCCTAATGGGTCTCTGAGGTCCCGTTTCTGAACGGGCTATAACCCCGAACACTATACCCAGTCCAAATGACACATTCCCCATTCTCATGCAATACAGAGTTACTCTGTAGCTAATGTCTGAGCATTTTATATAAAAAATCTCCATTCCTATTATGATTGTTAAAATTTAAAAAATTTAATTTTGTGTAAAAATACAAAATAAAACTAATATTTTCTGCAATCTCTAAGTACAATAAACTTTGAAGACGACCATTTATAACGTGAAGTAGACCCAAATGCAAATCTATACATCAAACTTAAGGCCAAAGGGTCAAATTTAAATGTTTATATGACGGTTTTTCATAGTTTATTTCGATTCTAACATGATTTAAACCCAGAATTATATATAAAGCCAGTGTTATTTTGCGAGATCTATGTTGCTTAGGATACTTGTTTACCTGCATGACGTCACTTTCATTGTATATCAGCCGACATACAACGTTATGATTTGTTCTTTGTCTATATAGGCAAAATCACCTGTCATGTTAGAATATTATTTTTAAAATTAAATAAAATTTAAATTTGAATTATCTGTTGTTTTTCTTCTATATATACAAGTTTTTCACAGTATTTGGAACTTGCACACAAAATTTGAAGCCAATAAATCAATAAATAAGTTGGCAACAGAAGATCTCCTACTTTCACTTTCACATCATATAGGTGAAACACAGGTTAAATTTTGTACCATCATTTGCATGCAAATTAACTCAATTTCATGTCTCTCCCTGAGTCACACTGATTTTCGGAATTATTTCCTGTGGCTGTTTCCATAGAATACATACGCTGTCCTCCAAAATGAGTCACAGAAAATGGTAGGTTAATAGTGATGTTTTCCTGCTATTTCAAGTCTCCCATTTTCCAATACACAACAGCTGACTTGGCCAAAGCACCCACACATTTCCAGCCCTCAGTCAGGGTGTAGTAATGTCTAAGAACAAATTTCCACTAATTTAAATCTTACTCAGTATTTGCACTATTTGCACTAAGTAGAAAAAGGGGGCATAATTTCAACAAAATGCCTGATAGAGTTACCTACTCCAGCATATGAGTTGGCGTTATGATGGTGAACAAGTGTGCAAAGTATGAAAGCAATATCTCAAAGGACTTTGAAAATATAAGAAGTTGAAAAACTTGTACATTGAATATATGTATTGCATCTGATTGAAAAACAGTGTGATTTTAAGTAAATTGAGTTGCCTCCCTTAATCAACAAAATTTCATACATGCATAATTTAATCAAATAAGACCAGTATAAATGGGCGATTAATGACACAAACCATACTACTGTAAATTCAGAATTTTCGTGAGGTAGAAACTTTGCTAATATGTGGTAGTTTGGGATTTTTGAAATTTTGAAAGAATTACTTCCTGTTCTTTTACCACAATCTTTTCAGTTCACAAAGAATTACTTATTTCGAAATAATAGCAAAAATTAATCCATCGCGAAAAATGCCTGATCTTACAGTATCATGTTTGAGAACTTGTAGACTGCAACATTCTCTAATTAGCAAGGAGAAATATAGATGTATACAAAAAGTAAACATTGTTCATACTTTCTCCTGTGTCAGTTCGCACTTTGCGTAGTCTGGAAAACAGTCTTTCTGCGTCAGCATTGCTGTGTGGTAGGGAAAGGCATGCAAATGCCAGTACACTTATGTTATGAAAACGTTTCTCTCCATTTGGGATTTTGATTGAGGAAATGTCATGCCAGTAGGTGTCCAATGAAGTAATTCCATACTTAAATATGGGTAATTCACCATCATCTGCCAAACATAAATCCTGGAATTCATCCTCCACCTTCTGACTGGACACATCAGGTGTAAACCTCTCACTGAGTTGTGAAACTGAAAATACACAAAAAAATTATTAAACATAAGTTATATAAAATGTGAATTTTAAACAACGGCTTCAAGATTACTGATGTTCTTGCACCAACAAGCTGTGTCACCTGGCTCGATACCATATTTTCATGAACTAAAATTATGTTACACACCAGATTATGCATTCCGTGGTTATCAAATAAAATATGAATAACTATTTGATAGGTTGTAACAAAACATTGATGTTTTCTTGATAAACAGAGATATTGCTTAAACTAACCAGAGATTGCACTGACATTCCCTCTCAAGTCTTGGTTTAGAAAGGCCAAGGTTTGCAAGGTACTGTCGTCAAACGGAAACTTCTGTACAACTCGTTCAGCCAGTTCCACATAAAACTCTCGAGCACTCCTGAAGTAAAAAAACAACACAAATGTATTAATGATTATCCTTCACATTCATGAAGATGTGCAGTCAGTACAAAACTACTTCAATCGGGATAATAAATGAGCAGTCAGTACTGAATCAGAATGTATGAATGAATTCCCTTTGGATATTTATCTGCAACCATTATTAATAAAACAGTAAAAATATGATATATTGCTTCCGTAATAATAAACTTTGTTTTAACAACTTACTTAAAGAAGGTTTCAACAGCTTTGGAGTCAAGGTCAGGGTTTGAGTTAAGGTATCGCCACACCCCCATACCAACAGCCAGGTTGTCATTCTCATGCTGGATGTCAGGATTCTTGAAGTCCACCTTGCTAACATTGGTAGTACTGGTAATGACCTTTATTTTCACAAACTTGCTGAGTATGGTCTTCAAAAAACGCTTCATCTCTGGATGCAGGTATCCCACCATTGCCTCATCTGCCTACATTAAAAAAAGAATAAAATAGTCAGTGTTATGCATAATAACCACTTACTTGTCTTCTAGACCATTAACAAAGAAAAATGCATACTGCTGGAAAATACAACCAGTTCATGACATTGAAAATCTAAAGTGATTTTGTTAAAATCTATAATGGAAATAATACAACAATTTGGTATTCATAACTGATACGAATTCTAAAGTTTAATAGTTTTATCAACCAATGCCGACTATAAGAACAAGAGGGCCATTGGCCCTATAGCGCTCACCTGATGACAAGCAGTTTAGGCAGAATCAGTGACCTGGTGACCTAGGTTTTGACCCAGATGACCCAGTTGCAAACTGGACCTATATTTCATAAAGCTACACATTGTGGCTAAGTGTCATTAATATCACATTAAAAATGTGATCTCTAGAGTGTAAACAAGGTTATTCTTTGATGTGACCTCGTGACCTAGTTTTTGACCACAGATGACCCATTTACGAACTTAATCTCGATTTTATACAGACAAACATTGTGACCAAGTTTCATATAGATTAGGTAAAGCAGGTGACCTCTAGAAATTTAACAAGGTTTTTTTCAATGTGAACTTGTGACCTAGTTTTTGACCCCCAGATGACCCAGTTGAGAACTTGACCTAGATTTCATTAAAAACCACATATTGTGACCATGTTTCATTCTGATTACATAAAAAATATGACCTCTATAGAGTTAACAAGGTTTTTCTTTGATATGACATTGTGACCTAGTTTTTGACCGCAGTTGACCTAGTTACGAAATTGACCTAGATTTCATAGCGACAAACATTGTGATTAAGTTTCATATAGATTAGGTAAAAAAATGTGATCTCTAGAGTGTTAACAAGGTTTTTCTTTGATTTGACCTGGTGACCTAGTTTTTGACCCCAGATGACCCAATTACGAACTTGACCTAGATTTCATAGAGACATAAATTTTGACCAAGTTTCATTAAGATTATGTCAAAAATGTGACCTCTAGAGTGTTAACAAAGTTTTTCTTAATGTGACCTTGTGACCAAGTTTTTGACCCCAGACGACCCAATTACGAACTTAACCTAGATTTTATAGAGACATACATTGTGACCAAGTTTCATTAAGATTATGTGAAAAATGTGACCTCTATAGTGTTAACTAGGTTTTTCTTTGATGTGACCTGATGACCTAGTTTTTGACCCAAATGACCCAATTACGAACTTGACCTAGATTTCATAGATACATACATTGTGACCAGGTTAAATTAAGATTATGTCAAAATTGTGACCTCTCGAGTGTTAACAAGGTTTTTCTTTGATTTGAACTAGTGACCTAGTTTTTGACCCCAGACGACCCAATTACTAACTTGACCTAGATTTCATAGAGACATACATTGTGACCAAGTTTCATTAAGATTATTTGATAAATGTGACCTCTAGAGTATTAACAAGGTTTTTCTTTGATTTGACCTAGTGACCTAGTTTTTGACCCCAGATGACCCAGTTACGAACTTGACCTAGAGACAAACATTGTGACCAAGTTTCATGAAGATTAAATAAAAACTGTGACCTCTAGCGTGTTAACAGTCAAATTGTTGACTGCGGACGACAGACAAAATGGTGATCACAATAGCTCACCTTGAGCACTTCGTGCTCAGGTGAGCTAAAAACATAAACATTACCATTTGCAAGAAAAACCTATACTACAAGTTACGTGAAAGGTCGTGTTAAAGCCTATGATGGGTTCTAGTATGTACTCCAAGAAGAGGTATGTCAAGTAGAGGACGTCATCATCTAGTTTAGACGCACACCGTTGTACTCTGGACCCTTTCTTTTCAACTTCTGGCTGGCTGTTGAAGTAGGATTTCAGTGCTGGCCAATGCACAAGGGACCGATTCACACAATTGTGAAGTGATAGCCATCGTGTTGGACAGTGCTTCAGGAGCTTTCCAGGATCTTCAACGTCAACAAAATCCAAGAAACCCTGGTATTCTTCCTTCCTCTTGGAACTAAAATAACAAAGACATCAAATTTAACAAAAAGATACATTGGTGGCAGGGCTCGAGATGAATGATGCACATACAGTATAACAGGCAACATGAGAATCTATGACTAAACAATCTGAGACGAAAATTTAAAGACATCTGAGTCGACACATATCGTTCTGTAAACTTCCAAACGAAACCTTTCCCTTTAAAACATATTATCATTACCAAAGAAGATTGCAATTTAATAATATTAAATTTCTTATGATTGCTCGGCCTTTTCACTTCAGTCAAAAATTGACAATAACCTATACTGAGTACAGTATTGTTATACCTGTGAAGGAAGGTAGTAGTAGGTGTCAATAAGTAGTTCTTCAACTCAAGTCTTTAACTTCTTCAGAGCATACTGAACACAAGTATTGGCTATGTGGCAGACACATCCCAGATCGTTCACATTCGGTTGTTTTTCCCGGACCCTCGACAGGACGGAGTTATATTGTCCAACCATGACATTAGCACTATCAGACATGTACCCGATTAAATTTTCCCATGGAATGTCTCGGTCTCTGAAAATAGACAAAAGAAACATATAGATTTATTTATAATTACAAGATTTGAATTGTTTTTAATATTTTATTCATAAAGATTTCTTAAATTCAAACATTTCAGCTTAAAGGTCTTAAGACGTGTTGTATGTTCCACCATACTTAGACAGATAAGCTGTCTGCAAATGGCTGCTTTTAAATTCTGACGGTCCAGCCACTATAGCTTATACAGGCATCCCTGTATAGATCGCTTCGAAATGGTTTGACTACCCCCATACTGTACTTTTTATACATTCAGTTGGCAAGCAAGTGCATACTGGCATACTTACACTAGCAAGTGCATACTGGCATACTTACACTAGCAAGTGCATACTGACATACTTACACAAGCAAGTGCATACAGGCATACTTACACTAGCAAGTGCATACTGACATACTTACACTAGCAAGTGCATACTGACATACTTACACTAGCAAGTGCATACAGGCATACTTACACTAGCAAGTGCATACTGGCATACTTACACTAGCAAGTACATACTGGCATACTTACACTAGCAAGTGCATACTGACAAACTTACACTAGCAAGTGCATACTGACATACTTACACTAGCAAGTGCATACAGGCATACTTACACTAGCAAGTGCATACTGACATACTTACACTAGCAAGTGCATACAGGCATACTTACACTAGCAAGTGCATACTGACATACTTACACTAGCAAGTGCATACTGACATACTTACACTAGCAAGTGCATACTGGCATACTTACACTAGCAAGTGCATACTGACATACTTACACTAGCAAGTGGATACTGGCATACTTACACTAGCAAGTGTATACTGGCATACTTACACTAGCAAGTGCATACTGACATACTTACACTAGCAAGTGCATACTGACATGCTTACACTAGCAAGTGCATACTGACATACTTACACTAGCAAGTGCATACTGGCATACTTACACTAGCAAGTGCATACTGACATACTTACACTAGCAAGTGCATACTGACATACTTACACTAGCAAGTGCATACTGGCATACTTACACTAGCAAGTGCATACTGACATACTTACACTAGCAAGTGCATACTGACATACTTACACTAGCAAGTGCATACTGGCATACTTACACTAGCAAGTGCATACTGACATACTTACACTAGCAAGTGCATACTGACATACTTACACTAGCAAGTGCATACTGGCATACTTACACTGGCAAGTGTATACTGGCATACTTACACTAGCAAGTGCATACTGACATACTTACACTAGCAAGTGCATACTGACATACTTACACTAGCAAGTGCATACTGGCATACTTACACTGGCAAGTGCATACTGGCATACTTACACTAGCACAGTTTGTAAACAACTGAAGAGGTTAGAGCCTGTACCAATGTTGCAGATCAGCATGGCTAAAAATCTTGTTACAACATGCTTCAATGTTGAATCATGTACACATACAAGAATGGCAACACATTTATCCGAACCCTTATCATTACTCTCATCAATAAGAACACTGAACTTTTCCCTTTTACACAAATTGATCACATTTTTAGAAATTTCTGGAGCAACTGCATTGTTGATGATGTTGGCCGTTTTCTGTCTGCCACATGCAAACTTCTTTGCAATGTTAGAATCTGGAAACATGACTGGAACTAACTGGGCGAAGTGGTCAGCAATGTAAAAAGCCAGCTCGTGTTCGGCCACAAATGATGTTAACAAAACCTCAGCTTTGGTGACTTTCTTCATCAGCGGGTCTTCAACAGCCGTAAACATCTTTGAAAGTGAAGGTGTTGACTTAGATGACTTCAGACTGTTTTCGTGAGCTGGAGTGGTTACATGACGTTCTACGTCATTCTTCCCCCTGTTGTATATTCAAAAGTTGGACTTGCAGACTTTGCAGAAAGCATACTGGTCCCCCTTTTCACTCCTTACAATACACTTATGCATCAGAGTCCAGACATCATTAAACTTGCAGAGATATTTCTTCTTCTTTGGTGGTGTTGTTTGACCAGCACCTTGAAATTTACGTTTATTCATGATTACAAACTGAATTCTAAGAGATGTGCTTACTAGAATTTCTAAGAAAGAAATGGGAAGATGCATTGTCATTCTGATCGGATCCACAATTCGCCAATTGTTCTAAATGCTCAATATTGAGAAGTCGCAGTTTTTCCTACTCTAAAACGCCAATTTAAAAGGACGTCGTTTATTAATGAACATCAAATGGGTGATTCGGTAAATTGATATTATAGAGTAAATGCTTTGGTAGGTTCGGTAAATGGATTTTATATAGTGTTTTTGTTAAATGGTTGACAATATAAGACTTAATTAGAGGAATTAGATATAATTGGATAATGTTTGCATGTTTTACCAGTTACACAATACCAATGTTTGAGCATTCTCACAAATTAGCCAATTATTTAATAATTTTAAAATGTTTTCAATAATTCCTTTATTCATGAACTGATTAATTGCCGATCAGGTGTTAATAACGACAGTATTATACTCCTATTGTACTAATTTGCCTTTTTACCGAACCTACCAAAGCATTCACTCTATAATATCAATTTACCGAACTTGTTATTTACCGAACAGACCGTAAATCCATCAAATATACGTACCGCATAAGTGATTGTTGCTCTTCTTTCAATGTTTGTAATTGCATGTCCACTGTGCCAATTACAGTACATAATTATCGAGATAATTGTTACGGCAATTAATTTTCATGCCAATTTCCTGTATTTTTAACACAAGGTGAAGGTCGGTCTAATTCACGCGAGAAGTAGACTGTTACACACGAGAGCTGTAATCGAGCGATTTGATTGGCTCATAGTAAACATTCGGTATTATTGTCGATTATCAGAGCGTGAATTACACATTACCACCAGCTGTGTAAACAATGCCCCAAAGCTATTTTCATAACACATAACATCGGAAAATGTTCAAAACGTGATATTTGAGTCACGATCGTGAGAAACGGGTCTGCTGGCCTCAATTGGGTAATTCCCGATTCAGTCGGGAGCATTGGATAGCATGCTTCTAGTGACTACACAAGGTTTTTCTATGATTTGACCTAGTGACCTAGTTTTCGACCCAAAAGACCCAATATAAAACATAACCTCTATGTTGTTGAGATGATCAGTGTGACCAAGTTTCATAAAGATTATGTCAACATTAAGACCTCTAAAGACTACGCAAGGTGTTGCTATAATTTGACCTTGTGACCAATTTTTTACCCTGGATGACCTAATATTAAACTTGAACTAGATTTTGTTAAGATGACCATTGTCATTGAGTTTCACTATAATTAAGTCAAAATTGTGACCTCTAGTGACTACACAAAGTTTTTCTGTTATTCGATCTAGTGACCTAGTTTTTAACCCCAGATGACCCAATATCGAACTTGACCTAGATTTTGTTGAGATGATTATTGTGAACAAGTTTCACTATGATTAGGTCAAAATTGTGACCTCTAGAGACTACACAAGATTTTGCTATGATTTGACCCTTATGCCCTTGTTTTTGACCCAAGCTAACCCAATATCAAACTTGGCCTAGATTTTGTTGAGATGATCATTGTGACAAAGTTTCACAATGACAAGGTCAAAGTTGTGAACTCTAGAGACTACACAAGGTTTTTCTATGATTTGACCTTGTGACCTAGTTTTTGACCCCGGATGACCCAATATCGAACTTTACCTAGAATTTGTTGAGATGATCATTGTGACCAAGTTTCATAATGTCTACACAAGCAAATTGTTGACGGACAGACGGACGAAGAGTGATCACAAAAGCTCATTCTGTCACTTAGTGGTAGGTGAGCTTATAAGGTGTATTTAACATAACAAGAGACATCATAAGTGTACTCAACTACTTTCAGCAGTTTGTGGATGGTAGCAGCATCTAGAATCCTTGTCATGTATGTATAGAACCGAGAATTTAACGTGATCCTCAACATTCGAGAATCATAATTTAACAGTTGTCTATAATGAAATACCAGCTGTATGTGTCCATAAGAGGGGAGTATCACGAAGACGCTCAAGGCGTAATACAAACACAAATCTAAATAATCGATATTGCACAGTTTGTTCGCAGAAATTGATATATTCAACACAAGAACCTTGTAACATTTCAGGCCTGAAGGTCAGAATCAGGTCAAATTCTCTGTACTAATCAATCATACTAAACATGAGTCTCATGCACAAAATGGCAACATTGCCATTATTGATAGAATGTTCCTCGTGTATAAGACAGTAGGACAGTCATTCATATATCCTTACTTTTTGATTTCTTCCCTTTTTGGTCACAAGCCTAAATGTCTCCCTCTTTGTCACTCTGGTAAGTATATGCTAAAATATCAGCAGTCCTTCCAGACCCTTCACAATTACAACTGGGGTGTTGTTCTGCATGCATAGCTTGGTGTACTGACTGTTAGGTACCGGGTCCTCCCTCGAGTACTAATTGGTACAGACACGGCATCTGAAAACAAGAATTCACATCAATTTATAATCACAAAATATACATCAATTTACAATCACAGAATATGGAACACAAGACATTTATAATTATACTCCGAACAATTTAACCTGGACCTATATTGAACTTTGGTTTGTGCTTTCATAAGCAGATACAAAATTAAGATATTTTTTTCATTTAGGGTCGGCAAGAGATTCCAGTACATAAAAATAGATGACATAACCTTAGGAAAACTTTTTCTACCAACCATAAAAACAAGATTTTAAACAGGTGACAAAACCAAATAAGATAAATAATTCATTCAATTAATGATTTGTCACATAAAAAACTGACAGTGTAATAGAAAGGATTCAGACAATAACTGAACCAGAATATCTCATACATGACAATATCAGCAAACTTTTAATGAGCAAACAACAAAAAAAGTACATTTACTTACACTCCAGCTATACCAATTATAGTAAGCATACAAAGCTTAAAACTTGACCAACAAGACTGCATTCAATAAACGCTTATGCCCCGGTGAAAACCTTGTTCTTAAAAACTAGCTAAGTCAATCACATGCCATAATTCTGTTGAAATGTTGGATAATGTAACATGGCTTTGACAATATTATGTGTTTATGATAGTAAACAAGTAGGTCAAGATTGAAAGCAATGCCTTGACGGACTTCAAAAATATTTTGAGTTTCAGCAACTTGAAATATTTGGTTAACATTTTCAATGGAACGACTGGACGAACAAGCAAACAGACGGACAGACTATCACTATATGCCTCGCCATCAGTAGATGACAGGGCATAATAAAATGACACATTAAAAAGATATTGCATTAATAATTATATGTGATATACATACTGCAGCAGATATAAATGAAAAATAGTAATTTAAAAATAAATTGAGTAGTCGCCCTTTAACCAACATAAAGGACAACATTATTTCAAACATGTTTAATTCAAACAAACAAGAACAATATAAATGAGTTATGTATGATGCACACACACAACGACTGATGAAGAGTGATCATAAAAGATCACCTAGTGAAAACAAGAGGATCATAGATCCTTGGGCACTCACCTGCTAAACATGGTCAAACTTTGAACTTGACCTTAAGGTCATCAAGATAAACATTTTGAAAAAACTTGATGAAAGTTAAAGCAAAAATGTGGCCTCCAGAGTGTTAATAAGGTTTTGCTATTATTTGACTTTTTGACCTAGTTTTTAATCCCACATGACCTAATTTCGAATGTGACCTTGAGGTCATCAAGACAAACATTTTGACCAAAGTTGATGAAGAATAAAGCAAAAAATGTGGCCTCAAGAGTGTTAACCAGGTTTTCCTATTATTTGACCTTTTGACCTAGTTTTTGACCCCACATGACCCAACTTCGAACTTGACCTTAAGGTTACCAAGATTATCATTTTGACCAAACTTCATGAAGATCAAAGCAAAAATGTTACCTCCAGAGTGTTAACAAGGTTTTCCTATTATTTGAGCTATTGACCTAGTTTTTAACTTCATATGACCCAACTTCGAACTTGGCCTAGATTTCATTGAGGTACAACTACTGACCAAGTTTGATGAAGATCAAAGCAAAAATGTTACCTCCAGAGTGTTAACAAGGTTTTCCTATTATTTGACCTATTGACCTAGTTTTTGACCCCACATGACCCAACTTCGAACTTGACCTAGATTTCATTGAGGTACAACTACTGACCAAGTTTGATGAAGATCAAAGCAAAATTGAAAGTGCTAGAGTGTTAACAGTGAAAAGTCTAACGGACGGACAGACTGACAGACGGACGACGGACAAAAAACAATCACAAAAGCTCACCTTGCCACTTTGTGGCAGGTGAGCTAAAAACACAGTAAAAAGATACTTTAACATTTGCATTCCTAAGTCCAAAAGGGGACATAATTTCAACAAAATGTTTGATATAGTTACCTACTCCTGTGTATGGGTTGGGGTCATAATGGTGAACAAGTATGCAAAGTATCAAAGCAATATGTCAATGCACTTTGAAGATATTAGGGGATAAAAAACCTGTACCTAAACTTTAACATTTGCATTTCCACGTCCAAAAGGAGGCATAATTTCAACAAAAAGCTTGATAGAGTTACCTATCCCTGTGTAGGGGTTGGGGTCATGATGGTGAACAAGTATGCAAAGCAATAGGCCTTTCCCGAAACTAGGTTACCTCCCTTTGAAATTGTCTTCCCTTGACGCTTATGCGCATGCGCCAGATTAATATCTCAACTTCCGGAGTGTCCGTTTATCGATTCAATCGCTATTCAGCCATTATTCCTAGCATTAGCGATCCGTTATACTTGAGATAAAACTACTTTGTTGACGATGGTTTTGCTTTTCTTTTGTCGTCAGTTGAACGCACATGTTGGGTAGTGATTACATGGCCTAAAATTCTTATTGGGATAATAAAATTTCATTAATATTTAAATATATTTCTTATCTTATCCACGTTGAGAAGACTATTCGATAATAATTATGAATATACAGCAATATTATTAAATATTCGTTCAAATATTATTTTCGGTAACCTTATAAAATACGAATTAATCTACACAATTTTTATGAAGATATTAAATGTACTCAACAATTAAATTATTTTGACAATCATCCATTACACACGTAGACATAAACTTACACTCATAAGTGCTAAAATATCATGGCATGCTTATTCATAATTATAGTGTTTGTGGTATTAAAATACACAAATTAATATTAAACTCATTATGTTAGATTTAAACAATAAGCATTTTAATTAAAAGGATATAATGAGGGAAATTTATATGAATGCACTGGTGTTTGCGTTCTGAAATTATCAAATGCCTAATTCATGTAATATATATAGAGAACATTAAATGACAGTCCGGTATTCGTTTGAAGTGCCCCTATAAATACCATATTAAAAATATTTTCAAAACCAATTAAGTGTCATAAAACCCATAATCTGAATTAGTAATCAGTGGAAAAGACTCCCTGCTATGTAATTGGTCAACTACGTGTCTGACATATTGTATAATGCAACATATGTCACCGCGGTGGCTATTTAATTGGACATACAGATGCATCCCTTCTGATGTAAGATCTGTATAATATCAGCAGGAGATTAATATTAGGGTAATAAAACAGCTCTTATCCCGATGAATGTAGTTTAAAATGAGGGAGCAAAGATCATATAAAAATCCAAGTATTCTTTGGATGAATATATATGTCCGTGCAGACACTTGTATACATGTATAGTTTCTGGTCCGTTGCGTTCGTTTAAATTCATGTTTTTTACTTCCCGTTTGTTTTGAATTATTGACAGTTGATTTTTTCGTTCAGTAAAATTAAAAGAACTTTTTACATGCGCTGTCGCAGCACATTTTGTCAGGAGAGAGGGAGGGCATCCTCATAATTTATTATTAAGAGCAACCCTCTTGAGCCGCGCATAAATTAATACGTACGTGCATTGTGTGACTCATTCGCGGGATTGGGGGTACTATGCCAACACCCTTTATTACAAATTCGCGGGTATCTTATACCTATATGCCAACATCTTAAAACCACATTGACAATGTATATTGTACAATTTCACAAATACCGTAATATAAAACTTAACATTTATCAAAGTAGAAGTACGCTGGAGAGATTAACGTTGACTAATTTAATTTCTCTACTTTTAATAATTAAAAAAAACTATGGAGCACACGAAAAGTAAAACAGTTTGCTTAATTTTAACAGATACTTTCAAAGATTATTATCGTGATAAGCGAACAAACAATATACTTCGTTTGTTTTCTTTAATTTCAAATATTGTTTTTTTTGTTTATCACCGTAGATTCTTTACTTTGTTCCGTATAAATTTAATTAATATCGCAATATATTCTAATGTAATACAGCGATATGGGATACAAAATTAATTTTTCTAACAGATAATACCAAAAACATAACAAAAAAGAACACTTAAAATAACTGCATTTTGTTCTATGTTACTATGTACCGATCTTATCAGGACACCCCGGAAGTAGAATTATTGAAAACAGGGGACGTTATCGAGGATTTACCAAGGGAGGTAACCTAGTTTCGGGAAAGGGCTATATGTTAATGCACTTTGAAAATATTAGAGGTGAAAAACCTGTACCTTAACTTTAACATTTGCACTAAGTTGAAAAAGGGGGCATAATTTCACCAAAATGTTTGATAGAGTTACCTAACTCTGAATATGGATTAGGGTCATCATGGTAAACAAGTATGCTAAGTATCAAAGCAATATGTCAATGCACTTTGAAGATATTAGAGGTTAAAATACCTTTAACATTTGCACTATTTGCACTAAGTAGAAAAGGGGGCATAATTTCAACAAAATGCCTGATAGAGTTACCTACTCCTGCATATGGGTTAGGGTCATGATGGTGAACAAGTATGCAAAGCAATATGTGAATGCACTTTGAAAATATTAGAGGTGAAAAACCTGTACCTTAACTTTAACATTTGCACTAAGTTGAAAAAGGGGGCATAATTTCACCAAAATGCTTGATAGAGTTACCTACCTCTGTGTATGGGTTGGGGTCATGATGGTGAAAGAGAATGCTAAGTATCAAAGCAATAATTATGTCAATGCACTTGGAAGATATTAGAGGTTAAAATACCTGTACCTAAACTTTAACATTTGCACTAAGTAGAAAAAGGGGGCATAATTTCAACAGAATGCCTGATAGAGTTACCTACTCCTGCATGTTGATTGGGGTCATGATGGCAAACAAGTATGCAAAGTATGAAAGCTATATCTCAAAAGACTTTGAAAA
Organism: Spisula solida; assembly: GCA_947247005.1. Taxonomy (NCBI): domain Eukaryota; kingdom Metazoa; phylum Mollusca; class Bivalvia; order Venerida; family Mactridae; genus Spisula; species Spisula solida. Next base: position 16,085,576 of record OX365947.1, on the reverse strand, counting down.
TATAAGAAGTTAAAAAACTTGTACATTGAATATGTATTGCAGCTGATTGAAAAACAGTGATTTAAAAGAAATTGAGTTGCCTCCCTTTTATCAATAAAATTTCATACATGCATAATTGAACTAAATAAGACCAGTGTAATTGGGCGATTAGTGTAACAAACCATACTACTGTAAATTCAGTATTTTCGTGAGGTAAAAACTTTGCTAATATATGGTAGTTTGGGATTTTTTAAATTTCGAAAGAATTATTTCCTGTTGTTTTCCCACTGTCTTTTCAGTTCACAAAGATTTACTAATTTTGAGGATACAGCAAAAATTAATCCATCGCGATAAATGTCTGATCTTACAGTATCATGTTTGAGACTCCAATATTCTCTAATTAGCAAGGAGAAATATAGATGTATACAATAAATAAACATTGTTAATACTTTCTCCTGTGTCAGTTCGGATCTTGGACACCTCATTTTCTAGTCGAGCTCTGAATGGAATTTCAGTACCAAATTTATGGTGAGTAGCATTGTCGACAAAGATGAAATGTGAATGATTAGGATGCAGAAACCTCTCCGTCGGTTTCAATTTCTTGTTGATTCTGTAGTTTGCTGGCCAAAGTCCTGTATCCTGTATTGTGCAGAAAAGATAAAATAATATTAGACACAATACTTGACCATTTTAAGATGCCTGCATTAGGATCCTTAATCATTATTCTTGAAAAATATATTTTCTTAGCATAGAGAAACTAAATTATAAACTGTCATTCTTACACCAAATACGAGGGTCATTCAATATATAATGCGAACTATCAGTTATATTTAAAACCCGTCAAGATAAATAAACGAAATTTCGCATAATAAATATTAAGTCATTTTTGGTTTGATTGGAAAATTTAAGGATCTTTAGGTTGACGACTTCATCAGCGCGCGCCTTCCTTCGACATCACTTAATACAATATGGACGCAATAGCGTCACAAGACTAATGTAGTTAACATAACAATCGAGTGCCGTCGAAACAAAAGTTCAGCAATTTATTATTGCCTTGCCAGATGTTTGTGTTAAAATGCCCTCTTTCATATTCCGAAGTGTTGAGACTATCAAATGAAAATACGATCAGCAGAATTACAATCAAAGAAGACCAGTGTTTCGGACAGTATCTATAAAAAAAAAATGAAACGGTCCATAGTAACACTAAAATATGAGATGATTTTTGAAAGCAGACAGACTATTCACATGCAAAGAGAAAGCCGAGGAAAAGGAGAGTTGTCTTTACTCAGTTCATTCGATTTTGCGGAACATGTTACACCTGTGCAAGGATTGCGCTCATTGGGTGTCCAATCTTTTGACGTCAGAACAGACAGAACGTCTAGTCAAACACTTTACCGACTTGCTTTGCCGCTTTTTTGTGGGAGGGCAAAACGTTCTTTCCTTATTTTTGATTATATACACTCGGCAAAACTTATAAGTACACACGTCGTTTTATCGTTATAACGTTTTTTATTTTTTATTATTTTTGCATGAAATTTTGTGTACATGGTATTGACTGTCAAAGGACTGGATAAATAAAGTTTTTCTACAAAATTAAATACAGCGGTTCATTGAACCATGAAACGTCAAAAACCGTAAAATGGCCGTGAAATTGACGCGTATTTGCAAATTATTTTGATGTAAGGTAAATTTGAATTTTAGATTTATTGTCAAATTAAACAAGAGGGCCCAAAGGGCCCTAGGTCGCTCACCTGTCGAACTTGACCTACAATTTGTTGAGATGATCATTGTGACCAAGTTTTATACAGATTAGGCCAATATTGTGACCTCTAGTGACTACACAAGGTTTTTATATGATTGACCTAATGACCTACTTTTTTACCCCAGATGACCCAATATCGAACTTGACCTAGATTTTGTTAAGATGATCATTGTGACCAAGTTTCGTAAAGATCAAGCCAAAACTGTGACCTCTAGTGACTACACAAGATGTTTCTATTATTTGACCTTGTGACCTAGTTTTTTACCCCGGATGACCCAATATCAAACTTGATCTAGATTTTGTTAAGATGATCATTGTGACCGCATTCCATAAAGATTAGGCCAAAATTGTGACCTCTAGTGACTATGCAAGGTTTTTCTATGATTTGACAATGTGACCTAGTTTTTGACCCCAGATGACCCAATATCGAACTTGACCTAGATTTTGTTGTTATGATCATTGTGAACAAGTTTCATAAAGATCAGGTCAAAACTGTGACCTCTAGTGACTACACAAGGTTTTTCTATGATTTGACCTTGTGACCTAGTTTTTTACCCCAGATGACCCAATATCGAACTTGACCTACATTTTGTTGTGTTGACAATTGTGACCAAGTTTCGTAAAGATTATGCTAAAACTGTGACCTCTAGTGACTACACAAGGTTTTTCTATGATTTGACCTTGTGACCTAGTTTTTGACCCCTGATGACCCATTATCAAACTTGACCTAGATTTTATTGAGATGATCATTGTGACCGAATTTTGTAAAGATTAAGTCAAAATTGTCACCTCTAGTGACTACACAAGGTTTTTCTATAATTTGACCTAGTGACCTAGTTTTTGACCCCAGATGACCCAATATCGAACTTGGCCTAGATTTTCTTGAGATGATCATTGTGACCGAATTTTGTAAAGATTAGACCAAAAATGTGACCTCTAGTGACTACACAAGGTTTTTCTATGATTTGACCTTGTGACCTAGTTTTTGACCCTGGATGACCCAATATCGAACTTGACCTAGATTTTGTTGAGATGATCATTGTGACCAAGTTTCATGAAGATTAAGTAAAAAATTTGACCTCTAGTGACTACACAAGGTTTTTCTATGATTTGACCTTGTGACCTAGTTTTTGACCCCGGATGACCCAATATCGAACTTGACCTAGATTTTGTTAGGATGATCATTGTGACCAAGTTTTATAAATATTAAGTCAAAATTGTCACCTCTAGTGACTACACAAGGTTTTTCTATAATTTGACCTAGTAACCTAGTTTTTGACCCCAGATGACCCAATATCGAACTTGGCCTAGATTTTCTTGAGATGATCATTGTGACCAAGTTTCATAAAGATTAGGCTAAAATTGTGACCTCTAGTGTCTACACAAGCCAATTGTTGACGGACGGACGGACGACGGACGACGGACGAAGAGTGATCACAAAAGCTCACTCTGTCACTTTGTGACAGGTGAGCTAAAAACCACAAAATAATTCGATTTTTCAAACAACAACATGGTGTTTTTTTACTTTTAAACATATTTTTTGTTATGGTCAAGGGGAGTTAACCATGTTCCAAATTTCATTTTTTATCAGAAGTTGATATTTTTAAACCTGAAGTGTGCTTGTTCCTATCATTGTTTTCTTTATTACTGTGTCCGTGGTAGAAACATAGACTTGAAACCGTACTGTATCAGCGCAGCGGGGCCATATGTGCATTAGTTACCTGACAATCGCCCGATGAACACACGGCATTATTGTGTTTTTTTAGATTCTGCTGTTGGCATCATTAGTTTATTCTGTTTGTGACAATTTAAATCAGATGTTAAAAACATCGATTGTATTGTAACTCTACATATCCAATTTACATATGTTGAAATTTTCAGCACGATCATGCACGCATTGACGGAGCTATGGGCAAATAAACAAGTGTGTACTTATAAGTTTTGCCGAGTGTATAAGACATAGATACGTTCATACCGGTTGGAAATGAGACGACAGTTACCTGGGGATTCGACTTCCTGATTTACATCGGAATGAATAGGCCGAGTCCATGCAGTGTATAGAGTATGTGCTCAGTTGCCTAGCAACGCGAATAGAAGGTCTGTCGAAATGATTGAAGTCAGTCATTGATCACATAAAAGATTATTTTTAATAATTATGTCCAAGTTTGAATGATTAATATCGTATGTAAGAAGTTATGAGTTAGTTCGCATTATATATTGAATGACCCTCGTATGTGTTCGTAAAAGCGCTCAAATTTAGAACCAATATCTAACTAGAAATACAGCACATGCCAGCTTATATTGTAGCAAACGAGCACATGCCAGCTTATATTGTAGCAAACAAGCACATGCCAGCTTATATTGTAGAAACGAGCACATGCCAGCTTATATTGTAGAAACGAGCACATGCCAGCTTATATTGTAGAAACGAGCACATGCCAGCTTATATTGTAGAAACGAGCACATGCCAGCTTATATTGTAGAAACGAGCACATGCCAGCTTATATTGTAGAAACGAGCACATGCCAGCTTATATTGTAGAAACGAGCACATGCCAGCTTATATTGTAGAAACGAGCACATGCCAGCTTATATTGTAGAAACGAGCACATGCCAGCTTATATTGTAGCAAACGAGCACATGCCAGCTTATATTGTAGAAACGAGCACATGCCAGCTTATATTGTAGAAACGAGCACATGCCAGCTTATATTGTAGCAAACGAGCACATGCCAGCTTATATTGTAGCAAACGAGCACATGCCAGCTTATATTGTAGCAAACGAGCACATGCCAGCTTATATTGTAGCAAACAAGCACATACCAGCTTATATAGTAGCAAACGAGCACATGCCAGCTTATATTGTAGCAAACAAGCACATACCAGCTTATATAGTAGCAAACGAGCACATACCAGCTTATATTGTAGCAAACAAGCACATGCCAGCTTATGTTGTAGAAACGAGCACATGCCAGCTTATATTGTAGCAAACGAGCACATGCCAGCTTATATTGTAGCAAACGAGCACATGCCAGCTTATATTGTAGCAAACGAGCATATGCCAGCTTATATTGTAGCAAACGAGCACATGCCAGCTTATATTGTAGCAAACGAGCACATGCCAGCTTATATTGTAGCAAACGAGCACATACCAGCTTATATTGTAGCAAACGAGCATATGCCAGCTTATATTGTAGCAAACGAGCACATGCCAGCTTATATTATTGGAAACTGAATAACAATACAAATGTACCTAGCCACATCACTACACATATTCACTAATATTCCTATGAAGTTTGACGACTGTAGCTCAAGTACTATCTATGAGTGACACAAATGTTTTGAATGGACAGACTGACCCTCACACTTACTGATGGAATTTAAAACTGTTATCTCAATTTTGAGATGATCTTTTATTGTATGTCAGCATTAAATTTTGTTACAAACTAAATACATAGTGACTCACATTCACTAAGAAGTCCTCATTCTGTATACAGTCCCATGGTGCTATTCCAATGGCTATGACAAGATTTTTAGAAGTTGACGCTATCCCAAAATTCTTCACAGCCTCGCCAACATGTTTCATCACACCCGCATGCGTTCCACCAGTCACAATCCAAGCACCTGTAACACGATATATAGTATATATGAGCCAGTCTCCAGGAAAACCTGCTATAATGACATTATGTAATTACTATATGTAACAAGATTTTGATAAAGCTCTAAAATAAGGAAAAATACATATCTATTGATTCTATTTTAAGTAATTGACCCATATAGTACTATACCTTAGCTTTAAATTTTCCTATGAATTATGTCGAAAACACATACTTCGTTGCTATGGTGACCAATTTCAGAAAAGTACTCCGATTGAGAAAAACGAGGATTTAGTTGTTTAAAACAGAAGTAGCCTTTCTCTGAATGCAAACAATTTTGATTTTGATAATATTTTGAAAAGTGAAACATAATTATAGAAATTGGTACTATTTTGAACAGTTTATGTCAAGAATTGATCAAATGGTGTAATAATGAAATACTTATTTCAGTTACGTCGAATAACGTTTGAATGACGTTTGCGACGTCACACAAAAAGCTCCGAATAGGGACTCTACAAAAACAGCTATAACTTCCTTAAAACTCAAAATATTAACATAATTTCTTTTGCAATTTGCTTATTTAACATTATCCTGTAATACTATGGAAAATCTTAAAGTCAATATTTTTGTCAAAATAGCAGGTTTTCCTGGAGACTGGCTCATATATAAACTGGTAATGTTCTATAAAATAACAATAATATAAAAACAAGAGGACCCAAATGAAGCAGTATTGCATTGGACCTAGATTTTGTTGAGATGATCATTGTCACCATGTTTTAAAAAGAATAGGTCAAAACTGTGACCTCTAGTGACTACACAAGGGTTAACTATGATTTGACCTTGTGACCTAGTTTTTGACCCCAGATGACCCAATATCTAACTTGACCTAGATTTTGTTGGGATGATCATTGTGACCAAGTTTCATTATTACTAGGCCAAAATCATGACCTCTAGTGAGTACACAAGGTTTTTCTATGATTTGACCTGGTGACCTAGATTTTTACCCCGGATGACCAAATATCGAACTCGACCTAGATTTTGTGGATGAACATTGCTGAAAATGCATCAAAATCACTTTAAAGATTATTCTCAATATTTTATCAATATGAATTCAAAATGTCAGAAAAACGTAATATATTTGATTCATTAGTTATGTATGTTTTGAACTATTGCTCAGAAGTACAGGAAGGAAATGATGGATTAGACGTCGAAAAAATACACACCAAATTTTGTAGAAAAATGCTAACAGTAAATAATTCCACAAATCTAGACGGGTTATACAGCTGTTACAAGGGGTTTGTTGCGGCATTATTCTTCCTCGTTGTTGGCATCCCCAACGCGTAACTCGAAGACCACAACAGCAATCCATGACCAGATATTATGTGTAATGTCGTAATTAAGGAATAACAAACGCTCAGTTCCAAAATGAATATAACTCGATCTTAATTTTATTGAATGAAACACACAGTCTATAAGTATTTACTCAAACACAGAGTTTCAAGTTACAATGATGCTCACAAAGACAAGTAAATCAATTATAGTTCACAAAGATAAATTAAGACTTAAAGTTCAAACCTGGCATTAAAGGTACACAAAGTCCAATCCAATATTCACTGATGCACAAAGTTCACAAAGTTAAGTATGTCCTTGGTAAAATTATAATTCACACAGTTAAGTTAATGTAAGCTTAATTGCTTACTTCTTACTTAGTTATCACTTAGTTATTACTTGGCTATTCTCTGATTTTAAATGGGTTCCAGCAAGTATTAAATACAGTCAGCAAGGAAATGACAGACAAGCTAATTATAACACTTAACACTTAATATAAAATAATTAGTGTCATAACTATTATAAAACAGGATGCCCTGACACCTTAATAAAATCTACTTCCTACATTTGAATAGTGATAGGAAATCTTAAGATAATACCTAAATAACTAGAGGGCTAATGAACAGAGAATGTCACATCAGGATTGCAGAAGGAAGCGCTTCAATTAAAGTATTATGGTAAACAAAATATTTCAATAAGTTAATGCATTTAGACTTAAAAACATTTCACACAAAAGGGACAATAATTTGCAACATAACACAGCGAATTTAAAGGAAGGTATCCTATGAAAATAATTAGAATATGATTAGATACTGGATATACATAAACTACCTAATGATTCAACTGTCAAACTAATTTATCAAGTGCTATAAAATGATGCAGAGAACCATAGGCAGTCAGCACGTACCCAAATACTACCCCAGCCAAATCGGATTTTACCACTGTTTACTATATAAGACAAGGTTACTTACAATATTTCCGATTATAAAAGTGCCTGTCACATTTGTAGCCGTGTAGGTTTATTATTCATTGAAATGGTATATTACGGGTATCAGCGTGTAGCTACTATATTTTACTTTCAGGATATATCAACACTTTAGTCCTTAAATACACACCCTTTACACACCGAACATCAGAATCAAGAATACTATTCCTTAATTAGGTCGCTAACTTAGACGTTCAGCAAAACCCAGATTTTCACGCTTGTAAACGTGAATTTTGCGATTAAACAGAATGTATGCTTCACAAACGGGCCTAGCTAGTCATCCTTTCAGTTAGTGTAACTAAATAATTTTCCTCACATGCCAATTAAAAATCGCAATATTTCACTAGATCGATAATTAAAAAAAAATGTATGAAATTCGCCACCGTCAATTTCCAATTCTATTTAGTATATCGATAACCTTTCGACCTCAACAGATTTCGAAGCGATCGTTTGATTGGCTAGACTGTGTGCCGCGTCATTCATAGTTGTTCAATCGTGAAAGCTCGGCCATTTCCGTTTGTTTCCGGTGTATGTACTGAACTTCTAAAGTAGTGACCAAACCAAATTCGCGATTCTGACTTATATTGTGTTAAGGGTGTGTATTTAATGACTGAACTGTTTATATAACCGGAAAGTAAAATATCTTCGCTACACGATGATACCCATAAGATAGCATTTGAGTGAATAAATAAAAAAAGGACAAGTTATGTGACACACACTCCATTTTCCGATATTCACCTTTCTTAATATAGGTAAACAATGAGAAGATTAAATTGACTGGGGAAATAGTAGGGTACGTGTTGGCTGCCTATGCAGAGAACTATATAATGTACAATGGATTAAACTAGGTCATTGCTCAATAACCTAGGAATGTCCTACATTTGGCAAAATCATTAAACTCAATATCTACCATTTGAAGGTATTAAGGTAATTGCGTACTCTTCAGTTGAGCGGAAGTTTAGAAACCGGTGTAAATAAGACGCATTGAAAGGGTCTGACTATCATGATGAAATATAGTACGAAAAAATTAAAATTGATATGTCAGCATGTTCTCATGTCTTAAAATCGCGAATGCACTGTATAGTTATTACTATATTATACTATAATAAACTCGCAGAATAAAGCTATAGCGGAACTTTTACGTGCCATTTATTCCAAATATTAGAAACACCAACACTCGCGAATACTAGCTACAACGTACGTGAAACGATTTATAATGAGCCCCGACAAAATTTTACTCAAGTTTTAATGTTTGTTTATAGCAAGCATCCCACCACTTTAGAGAAAGGTTCTTTCGCATTTATTTCGTAAGAATATAGACAGGTTAAAGCAAAAGAATGAAAAATGAAAAACAAATTATCGCGAAAACGGGATACAAAGTATTCAAAACGTTGATGTATTTGTAAACTCCTGGTTTTCGACATTTCCGAAATCACTAAAGTGTCAATTAAAAAATTCTTTGGGATAAAGCTTCTATTATAGTTACTCTACTTGTTGCATGTACGAAAACAGAAGGTTGTTCAACAATATTTTTCGTAAAACTTAAAAATGAAAAATCACATATTTTAAAATATCATTTAAAAATACATAATAATTTATAACATGCATATTATAAAACAAACGTTATCGTGTGATTCCGTATATACAAAATTTCGTGCAGGCCAAGTTTCATGTAAATAAATGCCAAACTTTTTCGGTAAAATGCAAATATCAGTTTTAGGGGGTTTCCCCAAAATCTTAAAATATCTTAAAAACTAGCCGAGCAAAACTGTTATGGGCTTGCACAATCACTCTTATGGGTGTGTTCTTCATAAAAATCAGGTGTTTGATACCTCTTGTACAGAAAAATTTAAGAGTTAGCAATTACCTTAAACAAGCCTTCCAAGGGTAGAAAGCATGAGAATTTCATGAAACATGAAGTTTTCATTGAACAAAGTATAGGTGACTATCTGAGTAGAGAGTCACCAGAAAATCAATCATGCATGGGTACATAGTGTATACAACAATGCCATGTGTTATTACATGTACATTCGAAATAAAGATATTAAAAGTCTGTGTACAAATGGTTTTATGCTAGCTCCGACTGTCTTTCTTCCAAAAAAACATTTTCTCAACATTTCAATATACACCATACTCATAACAAGTCATTGTCATAATTTTAGTTAAGCAGTTGAGATAATGTTCACTGTCTACATCCTAATGGCGTCCCATGCGATGAAAAAACCTTGCAAATTTCCATATCCGTAAGGATATCGTACAATACTTGCACGAGTATTTCATAGTTTGTGCCAGTACGCCAAAATCAACTCGTACAGAGCTGGTAAGGAGCTCGTAGGGCATATATGTGACCGTAGCATAAGTGCCAAAAACATGGCTGAACCACTACAATACTTTATTATACTTGTAGGCTAGAAGACAAATTATGGCTTAGAAGCTGAATAAATGTTGTTGTTGTTGTATTACATTTTGTACATATGTAAATATATGAATGAAGTTCACAATTAACGCATAAAATAAATTATTTGTAACAATAAAGGATGCTTCTTTCAAGACAGGTAATTAAATTTCCTGATTTGCACAAAAAGAATACATAAACAGTGATTAAATAAAAAGAATGTGTGTGAGGGTCTGTAAGTCGGAAACTGTTTGACCTGATTTAGTAACTGCTCACGTAAAAATCTTCCATTAAAAATTAGCAAGTTTTCAGTAGGCCCATAATAATGTTTTACAATATTTTCAAAACATGGACTTAAAGCGAAATTAATTTAACGTAATTGAACCAAGATCATTACATCTCAGTATTAGATGGCATATCAGTATTAGATGGCATCTCAGTATCAGACGGAATCTCAGTATTAGACGGCATCTCAGCAGACTACATCTATGTAGACGACATCTCAGTATTAGACGGCATCGCAGTATTAGACATCATATTAAATTTTATGAAAGTTTGATTCACATAGTTACAACGAATACCCGTAACTAGGGGGGGGGGGGGGCATGGCTACAATGCGTCTGCAGGAAGGTCAATTACCGTTGCTGTATAGTTGATATGTTGCCAAATTAATTTTTTTAAAAGCAGGATAGCCTATTTGTGTATTTTGCTGAGATGATCATTGTGACAAAGTTTTATAAAGATTAAGTCAAAAGTGTGACATCCTAGCTTTTGACCCTACATGACCAAGTTTCTAGCTTGACCTAGATTTTATAGAGACAAACATTCTGACCGAGTTTCATGAAGATTAGGTCATAACTGTGGTCTCTAGTGTGTTCACAAGAAATTGTGGACAGACGGATGGATGATGGACGAAGCGTAATCACAAAAGCACACCCTGTCACTATGTGACAGGTGAGTTAAAACCAACTGTTGTCTGTAGTAATGAAACCTTCCTGCTTACTGTCTTCCAAAAGAACAAATCCTGGGTTCAATATCTTGGCCATAACTCCAATCATTGCAATCAAAATTGTGGATACTTTTCAACATAAAAAATGTACATGGTAATTTCATCAGATATTAAGTATCATAAATTAAAAAGCACAGTCAGACTCTTATTAAAAAATCACTTTGAGATAAAAATTTAATATACATGTGAACATTAAAAATATATGCTTGTTTTGCAAATGTGTACTCTAATGGGACACTTCTGACGGAATTATCTAATGTTGCTGTAAATAATTTAAACTGATGACATAAGATAACAAGACTGTGAACAAAATGAAGCAAGGATATCAAAACACTATTTGGCCTTCAATAGAATATTGTTTGTTTCCCCTTCCGCTTATAAATACAAGACTTGGGGTTATTACCAGTAAATTTGGTACCTATTTTAAATTCAAGACTGGGTTTTTACCTTGGAGTTATTACTAAATTTCATTATTTGTATGTCTTGACCAATAACTATCATTCTGAAACAATTCCAAAAACAATTATACTTAGTATATCTAGAAACGCAAAGTTTTTATCCCCGATTTTTCTTACTTGCATTGTACATGTAAATTTGAATTTTGTGTAGTAGTGTTGAATAATCTTGTAGTAACTTGGCCATCATCCAAATTTTATTGATCGTGTTACGTAAATCCCGTGCACCGCTAGAATCACAAAAAGCATGATTTCCACGTGCACCATTTACGCATGATAAAGTTTGGTATAAATTGCATCAAACTTTTTGTAAAGTTTGCTAATAAAGAGAAAATCACAAAAGAAATGGCATATGTTCCGGAATAAAATGCCATGATTGTCCGAATATAAGCGAAATCAGGCCATCTGGATGCTTATGGCAGAGATGTCAAACAGGAGTTTGCATGACGGTTAAATTGTCATGCACCGAAACTTTCTCGTCTAGAGACACGCTACAAACACACTGGCACCATTTGCGACCGCCCAAGTTCAGGTCATTCATGCGTAACATCTCCCACAGGACCAGTTAGACAGCGTGAACGAGCTCCAGACCAGGCTCACAACTGCTGCTGACAGTGTTCAACAACTTGTTGGACATCATGAATAAGTAATCAATCAATATATGATCGATACTTTACCTATTCACCTAAAACAACGATACCGAAATAAAAAGCGATTGTATCACTTTTTGTTCCGTTATTTTTCGGCCGCACTATACACCAAAATACTGCTCTGCACCTAAATGTAGCTCTTTGTGATAAAATGTTACTGATGTATTGATAATGGAATACAACAGCATCAAGTAAATGTAGTTTGATTGTCTACCATCAGGTTGAAAAAATAGTGACAGTAGACTCAGTGTTGCGTTTCTAGAGGTATTCAGTATATTTAATCTACCTACCTGCTGATTCTAGAAACAAAGAATATTTTAAGTTTGGCCTTATCAACCAAATTATAATACACTATTACAGATGTATACGTGTCAACCGATGTGAACATGGAGAGCGGATGAGCGGATTAAAAACGAGGGGTGGTCTCAAAGGAACTTGAAAATAACATAAAGGGGTAGAGCCACGAAATGTCAATTTGGCTCCAGGTCTAATTTCCGTGAAATGACCATGTGCTAACAAAAACTTATGTATTTGCGTAATTTTAATATATTGTTATTGTAATCATGTCAAAGGATAAAAATAAAAAAAAAATATTAAAAGTTAAATTGAAATTTAATATTCGAAGTTTATTCAGAAGTTTATTCAGAAGTTAATTCGAAATTATGGTCCCTAGAGGTAAAATACCATTTTCCCAATTTGCACCAAAATTCCTGAAAGTCTGCGAGGGTGTCAGAAACAGTCGTAGACCAATGCTATGGACTATAATCAAATCTAATCAACTAAATCTTATCAACCAAATCGAATCGACCAAATCAACTTAACTCTGACTCAACTCAACTCAAAAACTCAACTAACTCAACTCAACTTACTCAAAAGCTCAACTCAACTCTACTCAAAAACTCAACTCAACTCTACTCAAAACTCAACTCAATTCGATTCAAAACTCAACTCAACTTAACTCAAAAACTCAACTCAACTCAATAACTCCACTCCAGTTAACTCAACTAAAAAACTCAACTCAATTCAAAAACTCAACTCAATTGAAAAAACTCAACTCGACTCAAAAACTCAACTCAAATACTCAACTCAAAAACTCAACTCAACTCAAAAACTCCACTCAAGTCAACTCCACTCAAGTCAACTCAACTCAAGTCAACTCAACTAAAAAACTCAACTCAATTCAGAAACTCAACTCAATTCAAAAACTCAACTCAATGCAAAAACTCAACTCAATTCGACTCAAAAACTCAACTCAACTCAATAACTCAACTCAAAAACTCAACTGAACTCAAAATCTCAACTCAACTCAACTCAAAAACTCAACTCAAAAACTCAACTCAAATAAAAAATCAACTCAACTCAACTAAACCCAACCAAATTAAATCAGGTCAGTCAATCAATCAATCAATCATAACCATGGTTACAGTTTTGATAAAAATATATTCAATTTGTCTTTTTGGTAAAATACATGAACACTTTCACGGAAATTAGACATGGTAGCAAAAATGACATTTAGTAGCTATGTCCCTTTATAATTTTCATTTTAAAATTCCTTTGAGTCAACCCCTCGGTTTTATATCGCTTATCCGCTCTCCATGTCCACATAGGTTGTCGTGTATACATCTCTATTACCCCGGTAACTGTGGGTCTGTATAGTTCGCCGGGGATAACTCTAGCCTTGTCAATAAACAAACAAAGCAAATTATAAACACTGCATGGTCGACTGGCCGCCAATTATCAGTGTAGATTTAAAGAGTACATCATTAAAAATGTATATGCACAAGATTGAACAAAAATGAACATTGAAAATGTATTTAAGTTTCATTTTTATTTGTAAACAAAGGCTAGTGTTATTGTCTGACCAGATTAAACTGACACTCCTTGCATAATTCGTTCAAGTCCGGAAATTTCCGAAGATATAAAAACATATGACATGTATTACATTTATCGCTATATCTGTGACTTTATTGGGTTGCTACTAGATAACAATATGTGATGGCTCAGTGGGTAAGTGTGCGGTGTGTTAAGACCACAAGGTATCGGGTTCGAAGCTAACTAAATGTTGTTTCTTTTTAATTTAAGATTTTTTTCTTGATATGCAAATATGCTATTTGTGAAATACAATCACCGCTATGTCCACATATCCATTACACAATTAATTCAGTCAAACATTAAATTTATAATGATCAAATTGTTGAAACATTTTTCATGTTATTCAAATAAAAAAATATGCAGTTGAATATATTACAAAAAACGAAAATAAACACAAAATGATAATTATAAGAACGCACGGGAAATAGTTTTAAACATAAACGATAGAAAGTTGAAGTAAAAATATTAATGTCAAAAGGTTAGAGTAAGTTTCGAACCTGCGACCAGTTGCGTTATAGGCGCAAACGTTTCCACTGAGCTAATATTCATGCTTTATTTTCTTTCGATTTTGTAACAAATAAAGAGATTACTGCACATGTAGTAAATAAACATACGAATCGAAAACACACGAGCACAGCGGGGCGTATACAGACTTTGATCAGAGTCTCAGTTTAATCTGGTCAGACAATATCTCCGGCAAACTATACATGTGTTAACTAGTAAAAACAAGAAATATCACTGAATGTGATGAATACCCCAGATACTGCTTGACACAGTGCAGGGCTTTTTTCACTATATACGAGGGGCCTATATTAAGCCCCTTCACAATTTGCTATATGCCCCTTTCACAAACCTAAAAGGCCCCTTAATTCACAATTAGAATTTGCGTCATTGTTTTTGTAAAATCAACTTCACAAAGCACCAAACAAACAAATCACATATAACATATATTCCTATACAGCACTTGATATTAAGTATTATATCATAGATACATGCATGTTGGAGAAAAGTTAACAAAAAATGAACTAATATCTGAAAAATTTTGTATCATAATTTGATAATTTATCGCGTTAAGTTTTTCACAATTTGAAAAGTTTCCGCGCCTACTTTTTCACAATTTTGAGAATTTCGTGCTACATTTTCACGAAACAAAAGGGCTTGTTGGGTCTCTTCACAATTCAGCGAAAAAAAAACCTGCAGTGACTTAGGGTGCATCTACACGGTAAATCTTGGGTGTATACATCTTGACCTGTATGTCAAAATGGACCAAGTAGTAATGAGTAGTACACTTCTACCACACATTTTTAGGAGATGTAAGACTCCAGTGTTAACAAGTGTTTGGAGAGAAATAACATGTGATTTATAAGTCATGATTTGCTGTGTAGTTAGGGAAGATGTAGATCTTGTGAAGTGTACATCTTCGACTTATACACCAAAACTTACCTATAGTATCAGACGTTCAAATTATGATGATATTCAAATATATCTAAAAAGATATTATTAAGTCAGACAAGGAAAGCAGCACTAAGCTTAAGGTAGATCCTACCCCTTGAAAATGCTTGAAAAACATACACTTGAAAAAAACTATTTCAAACAGCGTATGCCATCTGATTTTATCATATATTATAAGAAACCATTGTAGCACTTGCGTGTGATGTGAAATGTACCATATACGTGGGACGTTCAAAAATAAACAGGACTGGGGCCCTCACGGGTACAGTTTTCAATATTATACAAATATTATTACATAATATGGAATCGGAATTCAATTGCGAAAATTCAATATCTGGTTTATCGAGTTTCCCTATCACGTCCTCTCATAATAGTCCATTTTGAAACCATGGTAACACGCACCCGGCGCAGCCCATCAATTAACAATAATGGCAACTACGTAATGGGGTGTATCTTTAATACTATCAAATCGTTTGTTTTTAAACTTCGCCGTATTATTACATGTAACATGCTGGACGATGTCTGCAAAACTGACAGCATTTGGACGTAAGGTACTGAAATAAACAGAAGTTGAACTTCAAGTGTGACAAATTCGTGACGCAAAAGTGACGTCACCAGAACGTAAGGAAAAACGGACGAACACAAAGTTCTGTCAACAGCAAGATGATTATGTCCTCTGAATCGTATGAAATTATCGTAACTACATTTTGGAAACAGTTCTACAAGTCTGTAATCAGTTTTAGAAATGCACAAATGCTTTAGTGTATACTGTGCAGCTTTGTAAGACAGGGAAGTAATAGGAAATCATAAGAACGTTTGTGACGTCAGTTACCGAGACTTTTGCAAAATACCAACGTTTCAAGGTACGAATTTTCGCCTAGATATGCGATGTAAGATGCGGGGAAATACATGCGATTCTCATCAACGCATTACTTGTGTGGCTCAGTGTGGTATTGGAATGTTTTCATCACCCATATCACTATAAACTTCGTATTTCATAGCCCTGTGCGAAGCACTAACGTGGTGTAAAATAGCGCGACGTCATTTTGTGCGCCGGGTCAACGTTAGTGACCTTGTTAAGTCACCTGTAACTCTCGGATCGCGTATTTTGTTTGGTTCATATTTTTACAGTATCTAGAAAAAGGATTCCGATTTCTGATGGTATATAATGTGATTTATTTCATTTAACCATGCAGGTTTTGTGACAATAATCCTGTTTATTTTTGAACGTCCCACGTAGTCGCCTTATTCAAATGCTAACACTAAAATAAAGGCGATTTTTGACTGAAAAATACAGCATTTTTTTCAAAATGTCAAACGTTATCATTATTGTATTTTATAATACGAACTCATTGAATATACTTTATAATTAATCGTCGCAAGGGCATGCCAGTCTTGAAATTAGCTGCTGGTGTTTTGTTTACGAGAAAAACACCTTCATGTTGATGTGTAATTTCGACAAGGAAGTCGCCATGTTTGCTCCCTCCTGTCACCACAGTAAACGTACAGCAACATGTTTTTCAAACAAAGTAATCAACATAATCGATAGCCAGATCGAATAAAGAACTTTATTGCATTCATAATTTATCAACTTTACAAACGATCCTACGATAATAACAATGAAATCCAAATATTTATTATTGTTTTCATCTCGTTTGTTTATGAATTTCGTGCTGTGTAGCAAATTTATATTCATGCGCCAAAGTAGTGCGACAGTTTATCGACGAAACCATTATAATGCGGTGTTCATAATGTGCCGTTCATAACGAATGATGACATCAAATACAATATGATACTTACGGTTTAATATAAGTCCAAATGAAACATCAATATCAGCATTTTCCTATCTCAACACATGCTGCACATGTTAGCGAATTGATAATCTGATATGTGTTACGAGGCTGTCTGTCAAACATTATTTTAGCTAAATTACATAAGTACTATGCGTTTTTAAATAATCCTTATGTTATTTATGCTCGTATAATCATTGCAAACACAGTTTTGTAACTCGATTGTCTGGATCGTTTCTCGATCACATACAGTTTGTGTAAAATCGGTCATTACATGTAGCTGTCAAAATATTTCAATCCACACGAATAGTCCATGCAAATGTTACAACGTGCTCGGTAAGTTTATGTATGGTGTGAGGTTACTGCCATGCTATATTATCGTCTGCAAATAGTTTTTTGAGTAATATTTAACCATTTTAACACACAAACTGACCAAATACAGCATTTTCTTCATGTTAAAAGAAACGGGTTAACAGACGGAACAAACGTTATCAGTGACCAGTACGACTAAAGATAAATTAGCAATTTCTTTGGTAATTATAAACAAATAAAATACAGTGGAAAGGAATATCTAACTAAATATGTGTATAATTGAAAGAAATACTAAAGCTTTAATTAATGTTCCATAAACCTGTTTCAGTTCTTTCGAGGTAACTTAAAACTTGTACAAATAATCAAGTTTTAAGTCTTATAGACCCGATAAAATCGGTTATTGACAAACCAACAACTATCTGGTCCGTCAGGCCCACCGTACCCTAAACTATTTAGGATTTATTAAAAGTAGGCCTTCACACATACACATGTGATATATTTAAATTAATGTTGATGTATTTTATTGTTCAAAATCAATGCATTTTGACTGCTTTTATTAAAATAAATGGGCAGGCATGACCTTGATCAAATATTTGACAACCACAATTTTCTAATTTTTCTAGCATTTTGTTACCCAATAAATGAGACTGACATTTTGAAAAATGTTACCTATTTTGTAATTAACTTTTTATAAATACATTTTAATAACAAGTGAATACAACAAAAACACTCATTGATATAGATTATTTGAACTTTAAGCTACAAAATGATATATGAGACTAATGTGTTTTTATGCCAAAAGCGTATTTAATTCACTGAAGAAAAATACACATTTTCGCCCATTAGAGTGAACCTTAACCAGCCGAGCACAGAAAACATAAAAACATACAAGGCACAATGCCCACCTGAACCAGCCGAGCACAGAAAACACAAAAACACACAAGGCACAATGCCAACCTGAACCAGCCGAGCACAGAAACCATAAAAACACACAAGACACAATGCCCACCTGAACCAGCCGAGCACAGAAAACCTAAAAACATACAAGGCACAATGCCCACCTGAACCAGCCGAGCACAAAAACCATAAAAACACACAAGGCACAATGCCCACCTGAACCAGCCGAGCACAGAAAACATAAAAACATACAAGGCACAATGCCCAACAAAACAAGTTATGATCCTCCCATGTCCAAGGTGTCGAAATATTAAATGAACCAGTTTCAGCAATCAATAAGCTGAATGACCTAGTTCCAACAGTAACAAGAAATATCTTTAAAAAAGATATACAGCGTTGAGTTAAATGACATACTGCAAAATTTATGTTATATGTTTATTTTTTTCAATACATTTGCGAAAGATGTCATCTAGTTTTAGACATGAAAAAGTGAATCTGCCACTCACAAATATATGAAGCAGACACCTTTCTTAGAGACAACCATCCATCATGACAGAGAAATCTCCAGCACAAATGTGATATGTTTCCCCCACAATATGTTGGAAACAGAAGTATGAGAAAGACAAGAGGGCCAAAAGGGCCCTAGGTCGCTCACCTGTCCTACTAGTGCATGCACACCCCTATGGTGATCCTACACATTTTCTGAATAAAATTTAAGGAAATTCAGCCTCTATTGCAAGTTTTTGTATGATTTGACCATGTGACCTAGCGTTTGACCCCAGATGACTTAATTAATATAGATTTTGTGGACAGGATTATTGTGACAAAGTTTCATAAAGATTAAGTTGAAATTGTAACCTCTGATTTGACCTATATTTTAAACAAAATATTTTGGAATACTTTTCCTCTATATAACTGTACAAATACATGCTATAAAGACAACAAGAACGCCGCATGGCGACGAAGACCAGGTTATTTTGGAGAAGTTTGAAATGGTGCTGTTAAATCAGGGGCAATAACTCTAAAGTGAATTGACCAATCAAAAAAATCTTGACGGGCATCATCGCAGTTTCTTTGTTGATGTTTGTTTAAATTTCATGAAATTTTGACAGGTAATTACTGAGAAATGACTGTGGAAGTTATTGAGCAGAAACTGTTTTTCCTATTTTAGTAACAGTGACCTTGACCCCACTGACTGGTCCCACTTTGCAATCCCAAGCTGCATCTTCACACAAGCTACCTACACAGCAAGTTTCAATATGATATCTCATCCCTAACTTAAGTTATTAAGCGGAAACCGTTTTTATTTTTAGTAACCGTGACCTTGACCCCACCAGCCCCACTTTCAATCCTAGCAGGATCGTCACACAAGCTATGTACACAGCAAGTTTCATTATGATATCTCATTCCTAACTTAAGTTATTAAGCAAAAACCGTTTTTCTATTTTAAGTAACTAACAGTGACCTTGACCCCACCAACCCCACTTTCAATCCCAAGCGGGGTCTTCACACAAGCTACTTACAAAGCAAGTTTCATTATGATATGTCATTCCTAACTTAAGTTATTGAGCTAAATCAGTTTTTCTATTTTTAGTAACAGTGACCTTGACCTTAACCACATCAGTCCCACTTTCAATCCCAAGCGGGGTCTTCACACAAGCTACGTACAAAGCAAGTTTCATTAAGATATCTTATTCCTAACTTAAGTTATTGAGCGGAAACCGTTTTTTCTATTGTTAGTAACGGTGACCTTGACCCCACAAGCCCCACTTTCAATCCCAAGCGAGGTCTTCACTTAAGCTACATACACAGCAAGTTTCATTATGATATCTCATTCCTAACTTAAGTTATTGAGCGGAAACCGTTTTTTCTATTTTTAGTAATGGTGACCTTGACCTTGACCCCACCAGCCCCACTTTCAATCCCAAGCGGGTTCTTTACACAAGCTACCTACACAGCAAGTTTCATTATGATATCTCATTCCTAACTGAAGTTATCCAACGGAAACCAATTGTTGATGTCCGCCCGCCCGTCCGAGCCGAAATCGCCAATCTAATAACCAGGATTTTTTTTAAAAAACCTGGTTAACAATACCTAAACACTTAAAAAAATTAAAATTATGGTTCCAGTGGGGGTTGAACCCACGACCATCAGGAAAATGTACAAATACATGCTATAAAGACAAAACAATACCTAAACACTAAAAAAAATAAAAATAATGGTTCCAGTGGGGGTTGAACCCACGACCATCAGGAAAATGTACAAATACATGCTATAAAGACAAAACAATGCCTAAACACTTAAAAAAATAAAATAAAAAAATATAAATTATGGTTCCAGTGGGGGTTGAACCCACGACTATCAGGAAAATGTCAATTGACATTGTGATTTTTATAATTGATATTGTGACCTTGTTTTTGTTGACATGATCATTGTGACCAAGTTTCTTAAAGATTTATAAAAAATTATGACCTCCAGTGACTACACAAGGTTTTTCTATAATTTGACCTAGGGACCTAGTTTTTGACCTCAGATGACCCAATATCGAACTTGACCTAGATTTTGTTAAGATGATCATTGTGACCAAGTTTCATAAAGATTAGGCCAAAATTGTGACCTCTAGAGAGGACACAACCCAATTGTTGACGGACGGACGGACGGACGGACAACGGACGAAGAGTGATAACAAAAGCTCACTCTGTCACTTTGTGACAGGTAAGCTAAAAACAGAAGCCAATTGAAACTATTGTACATTGTATATTGTATTCTGACTGTAACAAAACACGTAAGGTCACTAAGGTGTTATAATTTAAAAACAGGTTGGATCATTGAAAATGGAGATATCTGGGGTGGTATTCACAAAGCATCTTAAGTGAAAACTTAAATATTTTGACTTAAGTTAAAAATTTGTGCAGCTCACATGTCCCACAATTTGAAAAAAAGTCCATGTTTTCTTAGTGATTATAATAGCTGTTTACATAATGCTTCGAACTATGTAAAATATTAATCATCTTGATTTTTCTTGCTTAGCTGATTCAATTTAGAAAATTTTAAGAAATTTCTAAGTTTCCTGCTAAGATGCTTTGTGAATACCACCCCAGGGTCATCATGTTAAGTAATATAAAATGGTGTAAATTTAGTATTTGCTGTTACAATGAGACATGAAACCATATGCATATCCACATGCAGGGCTCAACAAATCTTTTCAAAACAGAAAACGTCTTTTATACTTCGGCTGCAATATATATAATCTTGCGTCTTATGAAATTTTCGGCATTTTTTTGCAATTTTTGTTTTTACAGTTCATTGTTTTACTTTTTTTAATTTTCACAACCGTATTTTTGAGAATGATATATTAAAACAAGTCACTTCTGGTGCCGGTCGGTTAAATATCCGGCAAATTTGAAGTTATTTTGAATAAAACGGCTGTTATTTTATGCCGATGACCAATATTTTGTGTTACAACTTACACGCAGATGTTCGTTTATCCACAGGGTCTTGTCTTATGATTAAATACTTTTCTATACGAACATAAATAGCTGAAGCATTGTAGGCAATTTCATAACGAATAATTTGGTATATGATATTTAATGAATTGAATGAAATTGAAATATTTTTCAACTACTGTTCTACAGCAAGTGCGTTGTAATACGTCTACAGCCTTTGTTTGCTTTTAACGGATGTGTGTTGATTTGGGTAATACAATCTGTAACTTGGAATACCCAAGTTAATTATATACCTATAAGTCGCAGCAGACTGCAAACGTGACGTATGCATTGGGAATCCCTTCTTAGTCCTGGCGTGGTATTCGATATTGATCTTATTTAATTGGAGAATAAGGATAGCCAATCATATTGCCTGTTACTGACCAAGAGTTTAATATGGCGTGATCTGATTGGCTGTCCTTATCCTTAAGTCAAGTAAGATCAATATTGAATACCACCCCTGGCCTATAACTCCGATTGGTTGTTTTTTGATGAGTCACTGTGGTCATTGCAAGTTTACACAGTTATATTCCTGTATAAAGTTAACGTAAAGAAGCGACGCTATAGACCACTGTACTTTTCAATACACTACGAATACAAAAACATACGAAATAGCACCTAACTTTATGTGTTAAGATTACTATAATCTGACCATTTATATTCACTTAAAACGTCGGTGCGGGTTTTTTTAGAAGCATTTGATTGGCTTTTAAAGTAGGGCAACATCCAAGCTAGACAGCTAACGCTGAAAAATAAATATGATTAGATACTGGATATACATAAACTACCTAATGATTCAACTGTTAAAACTAATTTATCAAGTGCTATAAAACGATGCAGAGAACTATATAATGTACAATGGATTAAACTAGGTCATTGCTCAATAACCTAGGAATGTCCTACATTTGGCAAAATCATTAAACTCAATATCTACCATTTGAAGGTATTAAACAAGCCTTCCTTGAAGGGTAGAAAGCTGAGAATTTCATGAAACATGAAGTTTTTATTGAACAAAGTATGGGTGACTATCACCAGAAAATCAATCAAGCATGGGTACATGGTACACTATGAATACTGTAAAACCTAGTAATTACTGTGTATGTTATAGTGTGTATACAACAATGCCATGTGTTATTACATGTACATTCAAATAATAAAGATATTAAAAGTCTGTGTACAAATGGTTTTATGCTTGCTCTGACTGTCTTTCTTCCAAATAAAATTGTTTTCAACATTTCAATATTTACCATACTCATAACAAGTCATTGTCATAATTTAAGTTAAGCAGTTGAGATAATGTTCACGGTCTACATCCTTATGGCGTCCCATGCGATGAACAACCTTGCAAATTTCCTTATCGTACGATACTTGCACGAGTATTTCATAGCTCGTGCGAGATAATACAGACTTGAAAAATATCTACGAGCTCGTAGACAACTCGGGAGCTCGGTGAAATCGTCGAGTCCTCTACGAGTCATGAAAATCCGTACGATGCTCGAGCTTCGATATCCGTACGGGCTCCGTACGAACACCGTGCGAGTTCGCCAAAATCAACTGGTACGGAGCTGGTAAGGAGCTCGTAGGGCAAATATGACCGTAGCATAAGTGCCAAAAACATGGCTGAACCACTACAATACTTTATTATACTTGTAGGCTAGAAGACAAATTATGGCTTAGAAGCTGAATAAATGTTGTTGTTGTTGTATTACATTTTGTACATATGTAAAAATATGAATTAACCCATAAAATAAATTATTTGTAACAATAAAGGATGCTTTTTTCAAGACAGGTAATTAAAATTTCCTGATTTGCACAAGAAGTATACATAAACAGTGATTTAAATAAAAAGAAACATTCTGTTTGATCAACAAATTATGTGTGTGAGGGTGTGTAAGTCGGAAACTGTTTTGACCTGATTTAGTAACTGCTCACGAAAAAATCTTCCAATAAAGATTAGCAAGTTTTCAGTAGGCCCATTATAATGTTTTACATTATTTTCAAATTATGGACTTAAAGCGAAATTATTTAACGTAATTGAATCAAGATCATCACACGGCATCTCAGTAGACAGCATCTCAGTATTAGACAACATCTCAGTATTAGACAACATCTCAGTATTAGACAACATCTCAGTATAAGACAACATCTCAGTATTAGACGACATCTCAGTATTAGATGACATCTCAGTATTAGACGACATCTCAGTATTAGATGGCATCTCAGTATTAGACGGCATCTCAGTATTAGACGGCATCTCAGTATTAGACGACATCTCAGTATTAAACAGCATCTCAGTATTAGACGGCATCTCAGTATTAGACGGCATCTCAGTATTAGACAGCATCTCAGTATTAGACGGCATCTCAGTATTAGACGGCATCTCAGTATTAGACGGCATCTCAGTATTAGACAACATCTCAGTATTAGACAACATCTCAGTATTAGACGGCATCTCAGTATTAGACAACATCTCAGTATTAGACAACATCTCAGTATTAGACGGCATCTCAGTATTAGACGGCATCTCAGTATTAGACAACATCTCAGTATTAGACAACATCTCAGTATTAGACAACATCTCAGTATTAGACGGCATCTCAGTATTAGAAGGCATCTCAGAATTAGACGGCATCTCAGTATTAGACAACATCTCAGTATTAGATCTCAGTATTAGACATCTTAGTATTAGACGGCATCTCAGTATTAGACGGCATCTCAGAATTAGACGGCATCTCAGTATTAGACAACATCTCAGTATTAGTTCTCAGTATTAGACATCTTAGTATTAGACGGCATCTCAGTATTAGACGGCATCTCAGAATTAGACGGCATCTCAGTATTAGACAACATCTCAGTATGAGTGCTCAGTATTAGACATCTCAGTATAAGACATCTAAGTATTAGACGGCATCTCAGAATTAGACGGCATCTCAGTATTAGACAACATCTCAGTATTAGTGCTCAGTATTAGACATCTCAGTATAAGACATCTAAGTATTAGACGGCATCTCAGAATTAGACGGCATCTCAGTATTAGACAACATCTCAGTATTAGACAACATCTCAGTATTAGACGGAATCTCAGTATTAGACGGAATCTCAGTATTAGACGGAATCTCAGTATTAGACGACATCTCAGTATTAGACGACATCTCAGTATTAGACGGCATCTCAGTATTAGACATCTCAGTATAAGACATCTAAATATTAGACGGCATCTCAGAATTAGACGGCATCTCAGTATTAGACAACATCTCAGTATTAGACGACATCTCAGTATTAGACGGCATCTCAGTATTAGACATCTCAGTATAAGACATCTAAATATTAGACGGCATCTCAGAATTAGACGGCATCTCAGTATTAGACAACATCTCAGTATTTGACATCTCAGTATTAGACAGCATCTCAGTATTAGACAGCATCTCAGTATTAGATGGCATCTCAGTATTAGACGGCATCTCAGTATTAGACGGCATCTCAGTATAAGACATCTCAGTATAAGACATCTAAATATTAGACGGCATCTCAGAATTAGACGGCATCTCAGTATTAGACAACATCTCAGTATTAGACATCTCAGTATAAGACATCTAAGTATTAGACGGCATCTCAGAATTAGACGGCATCTCAGTATTAGACGGCATCTCAGAATTAGACGGCATCTCAGTATTAGACAACATCTCAGTATTAGACAACATCTCAGTATTAGACGACATCTCAGTATTAGACGACATCTCAGTATTAGACAGCATCTCAGTATTAGACAGCATCTCAGTATTAGATGGCATCTCAGTATTAGACGGCATCTCAGTATTAGACGGCATCTCAGTATTAGACGGCATCTCAGTATTAGACGGCATCTAAGTATTAGACGGCATCTCAGAATTAGACGGCATCTCAGTATTAGACAACATCTCAGTATTAGACGGAATCTCAGTATTAGACGGCATCTCAGTATTAGACAACATCTCAGTATTAGACAACATCTCAGTATTAGACAGCATCTCAGTATTAGACGGCATCTCAGTATTAGACATCTCAGTATAAGACATCTAAGTATTAGACGGCATCTCAGTATTAGACGGCATCTCAGAATTAGACAGCATCTTAGAATTAGACGGCATCTCAGTATAAGCACAGGAACTTGCATTTATAATTTGAAAAAAAATTTAATATCATCATTACCATTCACCTTGGAGCGGACGCTCAATGGAGTCGATGCCAAATCAAAACTCCACAAATATTGGCTTTAAAAGCTGATATTAGACGATTATCGGTACCGATCGGTTGAGGTGCGGATGTATTCTGTATTGTTATTAGCCCCTTTAACTGCCTAGATCATATGTTTTAACTGTCAAGTTGGTATAGAGAAAATATGTGTATTAGAATAGTTCATGGGATACAATCGCATTGCACTCCTGTCTATATTTTAGTAGTAAAGTAGCCCTAGTGAAAAAAAATTTTTTTTTCATTTTTTTTAAAAAATTATAAATGCAAGTTCCTGTGGTATAAGACAGCATCTCAGTATTAGAAGCCATTTTTATGAAAGCTTGTCTCACATAGTTACAACGAATGCCCGTAACTATGGGGGGGGGGTGGCTATGATGCGTCTGCAAGAAGGTCAATTGCTGTGGCTGTATAGTTGATATGTTGCCAAATTATTTTATTTTTTTAAAGCAGGATAGCCTATTTGTCTATTTTGCTGTTTCTTTTTACTTCAATATCTGATAATTTTGAATTAATACTGAAAGCATGTACCGTTTATGATCCTTTTTATCTTCATTTTTATTTAATTCTAAGTAATTTTTCCCCTTCTGTGTTAGGTACCCCCCCCCACCAATTAGAAAAATTATCCATTTTCCAAATTTCAGAGGAAAATAATTCCCAATCTGGTACATCCGGATATTAGACCTTGGCCACACAAGTCATGCCATAAATTATAATTTGTGCATTTTATATGAGGAAATGCATGACATATCATGCAAAAGCTATTTTATGTTAATTTCTATCGTAAATATGATAGATCTTTAAGAATTCACAACTTATTAAAAAATTCCCGATTTGAGTAAAAATGCCGCAAGTTTTCCCAATTTGTCCGGTACCGGTACCTTTCCCAAACAAGCAAAAACATTGCTGATTATTTCTACAAAGTTCTATTTTATGTCCCACAGTGTACAATAAACTTGTTATTTAGCACAAGTTATTTGCTAAAAACGAGTATCTATTACACTATCTAGTTTGTATGAATGATGGTATATTTGTAAGTGAAACGGCAACTGTTTATAAGTGGACACTATAATGCAAGTTTCATAATGCGATAATGAACATGTTAAATAATTGTATTCATTATTATTTTGAACATTCTGGGAAAAAATTCAAAGGGCCCTAGGTTGCTCTCCTGGCATAATAGTTCATGAAGGCCCTCATGATCACATAAGAAATCGTTGACAACTTCAAAGAATCCACTAAATGCCGGCCTCAGTTGCAAGTACAAGGTTATCATATTGTCCTAACCAGGGACCTTGTTGTTCATATCATATAACACATATCGACAGATTATACCAAAATTGTGACCACTAGTGCCTACACAAAGTTATTCTTTAATTTGACTTTATCACCTAGTTTTTTACCCTGAAAACCCAACTATGACTTCACTTAGATTTTGTTGAGATGATCATTGTGACAAATATCCATTAAGATTAGGCCAAAGTTGTGACCTTTGGTGATTACACAAGGTCATCTATGATTTGACCTAGTGACCTTGTTTTTGACCCGCTTGACCAATATCAAACTTGACCTCAATTTAACTGAGATGATCATTATGACCAAGTTTCATTATTTTTTCAAAGGTTTGACCTAGTTACCTAGTTTTTGACCCCAAATGACCCAGTTTCCAACTTGACTAAGATTTCATATAGACAAACATTCTGACCAAGTTTCATGAAGATTAGGTCGTAACTGTGGTCTCTAATGTGTTCACAAGAAATTGTGGACAGACGGATGATGGATGAAGAATTATCACAAAAGCTCACCCTGTCACTATGTGTAAAACAACTGTTGACCGTAACCTTCCTGCTTATTTTTATTATGAAATATTCGGGATGAAAATGTATTTTTTTGTTTACCAGCTTGTTTATTTCTACTAAACTTGGTACCTATCTTAAATTCAAGACTTGATATTACCTTGAAGTTATTACTAAATTTCATTATTTGTATGTCTTGACCAATAACTATCATTCTGAAACATTCCCAAAAATGTTTTTAACTTACCTACCTACCGATTCTAGAAACAAAGAATATTTTAAGTTTGGCCTTATCCACCAAATTATAATCCACTTTTGATTGTGTGTCTGTACATGTGTTAACAAGTAAAAACAAGAAATATCACTGAACATGATGAATACCCCCAGATACTGCTTTACACAGTGACTTACTACACAGGAAATTGAAATTCTATCCATACAATATCATAGCAGTCGATCTAATCAAAATTGCTCTATGTATATAATACTGAAGGAGTGCAACGCATTCCCCCACCAAAATGGAATTCCGTAGCCAGTGCTAACAAAATAAAAGATCCTTGGGATCAAGTTTAGCTCATTCGATGAAGAATACTTATATGTACCCAATCCAATTAACAACCAATATATTATTCTGATTTTCTGCAAAATATTTTTGATATATTTCGCAAAGTTCAATATCTAGTCCAGCATCGGTGCCATTCGTTGTCGTCACAAACCGACGCTTACCTGTTGAAGCAGTGCATGCAAGCCTTGTGATTTACCTAGTGACCTAGTTCTTGGCGCTATATGACGCAATGGCAACAAGCACAAGCACTTTTCAACCAATCCTTCCATCTCTTTGGAAAAATGAATGCGACATTCAGACAAAAGGACTCGACCAAGGCAGATAAAATGTTGTATGTATCCTAAATACATCATGGGAGTTGTGTATTTTTATGTTTTGTTCAAGTTTGGTTACATACACCGTCGCTATGACAATAACAACAGGGCACAAAGGGCTCACCTGTTGTAGCAGTGCATGCAAGCCCTGTGATTTGACCTAGTGACCGAGTACCCAATATCGTACTTGACCTAGATTTTGTTGAGATGATCACTCTGACCCAAGTTTCATAATGATTAGGCAAAAATTGTAACCTCTAGTGACTATGACTATGATTTGACCTTGTGACCTAGTTTTTGACCCCAGATAACCCAATATCAAACTTGACCTAGATTTTGTTGAGATGATCATTGTGATCATGTTTCATAAAGATGAGGACAACATTGTGACCTCTAGTAGTGACTACACAAGGGTTTTCTCTGATTTGACCTAGTTTTTTTCAAGGATGATCCAATATCGAATTTGACCTATATTTTGTTGAGATGATCAATGAGACCAAGTTTCATAAAGATTAGGTCATAATTGCGACCTCTAGTGACTAAACAACGTTTTTCTATGATTTGACCTTGTAACCTAGTTTTTGACCCCGGATAACCCAATATCAAACTTGACCTACATTTTGTTGAGATGATCATTGAGACCAAGTTTCATAAAGATTAGGTCAAAATTGCGACCTCTAGTGACTAGACAAGGTTTTTCTATGATTTGACCTTGTGACCTAGTTTTTGACACAGGACTACCAAATATCGAAATTGACCTAGATTTTGTTGAGATGATAATTGTGATCAAGTTTCATAAAGATTAGGTCAAAATTATTACCTCTAGTGACTTAACATGGTGTTTCTCTGATTTGACCTTGTGACCTAGATTTTGACCCCGGATGACCCAATATCGTAACTTTACAAGTACATTTGCATGTGATACACTACACTTACTGATGACTACATATCATCATATTTTAATGCAAACAACACGTTACGTACACAAACGAAAATGAATAAAAAACATTTTCTCGAGGAGGAATACATCCCGTGCAGAAAATAATTCCTGTTGTCACATTATTTCCAAACAACAAATAAGTAAAAGTATGCAGTAGAATTGAATTAAATCA
Organism: Spisula solida; assembly: GCA_947247005.1. Lineage (NCBI taxonomy): Eukaryota > Metazoa > Mollusca > Bivalvia > Venerida > Mactridae > Spisula > Spisula solida. Next base: position 16,055,593 of record OX365947.1, on the reverse strand, counting down.
GCTTGATATTGTTTTCGGTCACCATAAGTTCCATTTTAAAATTAAGCTTGACTCCCGTAACTCGCAGGAATCGTATTACCTCAACATACTCATGGTGTTGGTTGATACTGGGTTTTGAAGCAAAAACAACATCATTTTACTTACTAAAAAACCTTCTTACTGAAACAATCCAAGAGGATAAGAGATTACGCAACATCTATAAACAAACACTTCAAGTTGATGCAACATTGCAGAACTTAAAATGACAACAAAGTCAAACTTCGTCTCTAAACCAACCTAGGCAAGTGTTGTCTCGCCAGCAATATTTAATTAAGTCACACAACCACACACATTTACCATTATAAGGTGTTCAGTAGTGGTGTTAAATACTGTATCAACAATAATTTCGCATGGTTCTGTAAATACAATAGTAGATATTCTTCAAGTTTTGTTTACCTCTCACACAGGTGTTTAACCGACGACACGTTCCTGTTTCTGACGTTAGATTGACCCGGCCTGTGATCATCTTCAGGTGATTCTTGTCACCATAGAACCGCTTATAAGCAGAAACCTACCTATACCAATATTCCCAAAAGGCTTCTCTGAAGTAGATTCTTTAGTTTTAAAGGTGTATGACTAATACTTTTACAAAATTGTATCATAAACGTTTTTTCCCTAACAAATTCGGTTTTATTGCGATATTTACGGAAACACGCCCGTTGTCACTAAACACACAGTAACAGTACAGAAATGACATCAAACATTATATAACATAACATAGATGTAGACATAACGTTATATGATGTTTCCGTTGAAAATAGGCAACTATACCATGCACCCTGTAATATCAATACTCTTTATTTCACTGAAAACTAGGGCTGGGCTGGGTAGCCCTTATTTGGGTTACTATAGTAACCACAGTTTGAGTTCGGTTAGATATAATTATACCAAGTTTTGTCAAATTATCAAGTTGGTGAGTAAGTCTTATCAAACTAAAATTTATTACAATTGCATGTTTCAATAAAGCGCTATGGCAATCGTCCGGGTATTAAATAAAACGACCCTCGTAGTGCTTAAGAATACTATGTTGGAGGCATTATTTTTCAGAGTTTCAACCTCACTTGTTAATTAAGACGTGTATTTTGTTCTGGTCGTACTGACTTCCTTTTTTTAGCATTTAAACATCTTGTTGCAGTAGCTGAATGTTCGCCTTCATTTGGGCTAATTCTTGTTGCAACGATTTATTCATATTGCTGGTAATGGTTTCCAGCATGGTGTCATCTTTTGGCACTGACTTGACGGTTGCACGTCTTTTGACAAGAATTTCGTTAAGGCATTTTGGATCTCCGTTATTAATGAAGCTTTCCGTAAGTGCTTTGATAAAACAGTACTCTGACGCTGTATATTGTCACATTGAGCGTGACCCCTCTTCTACAGGCGGGGTAACAAAATTTGAATTCGGGAGATAACAAAGGAGAAATGTTTATACAGCTTCTATCTCATTATATAATGTATTTTACTTATATTATACAAGTCTATAACGATGTCCGTTACCTATATTACATCTCAAACTGGAACCAGAATCATTAAATGTAGCTCTTTAAAATTCACCAGTATTTAAGATACTACAACATTAATTACACATGTACATACAGTCACGCCTTTGTCTGGCATTAACAATCTATCCGATTGCATTCTTAGATAAACAATTAGGTATAAACATATATTATATACCTAGCAATGTATTGTCACGAATAAACTGGCGCGAAGTACAATTAATAATTTCTTTTTGTCATTGCCTTAATTCTCAGACTCAACTAGCGCAATATCTATTTAATATTCAATAAATTCTACTACTGTTGCCTTTTGCAACTTATCTCTGCCTTTTGCACCTTCTCTGACTAACCAATCAAATCTCTGCCTTTTGCACCTTCTCTGACTAACTGATCAAATCTCTGCCTTTTGTACCTTCTCTGACTAACCGATTAAATCGAGTATTATGATCAGCAGTATCATTACTTGTTTTTGTTCAATATACACACTTTGTATACATTCTTTGTGCAAATTCCTGGACTAACTCACCAAATCTAGTATTATATTTTTTCTCACAAATCATTCAAGATGATTGTACCCGTTTTGAACCATCCAGACAACTTATCTATCTAGTTTTATGTGACATTAATTTGGGGATCAGCTGTATCATTACATATATTTTTTTTCAATAATTCATCCATGATGATTGCACACATTTTGCAACTTTGTGGACAACTGATCAATCTAGTATTATGTGACAATGGGAGATCAGCCATATCAATGTTTTATTCCAACTACAACATATAATTATACTAGGGATCAGTATATGATTATAACAAAATATCAGACAGAACTTATAAGCCAAATACCGATCCCTTTACTATGTTACAGATGTGTGAACATTAGGGTGATTATGATTCACGAATAGCACACTTGCAAAAAAGTGATTGTTAAAGAAAAATATATATTGAGTGAGCCTCGAACCGGACATTGTTATCTACACACCGCACACTTACCCGCTGCACCATCCCAGATTGTTATCTAGTAGCAATACAATAAAACCACATATAGTAAAAGATGTAATTATCACTGCACCATCGCAGATTGTTATCTAGTAGCAACTCAATAAAGCCACATATAGTAATAGATGTAATTATCGCTGCACCATCGCAGATTGTTATTTAGTAGCAACTCAATAAAGCCACATAAAGTAATAAATGTAATTACCCGCTGGACCATCGCAGATTGTTATCTAGTATAGCAACACAATAAAGCCACATAAAATGATAAATGTAATTACCCGCTGCACCATCGCAGATTGTTATCTAGTAGCAACTCAATAAAGCCACATATAGTAATAAATGTAATTACCCGCTGGACCATCGCAGATTGTTATCTAGTAGCAACACAATAAAGCCACATATAGTAATAAATGTAATTACCCGCTGGACCATCGCAGATTGTTATCTAGTAGCAACACAATAAAGCCACATATAGTAATAAATGTAATTATCGCTGCACTATCGCAGATTGTTATCTAGTAGCAACTAAATAAAGCCACATATAGTAATAAATGTAATTACCCTTTGCACCATCACAGATTGTTATCTAGTAGCAACTCAATAAAGCCACATATAGTAGTAAATGTAATTACCCGCTGGACCATCGCAGATTGTTATCTAGTAGCAACTTAATAAAGCCACATATAGTAATAAATGTAATTACCCGCTGCACCAAAAATGCAGTCACGTCTCAGTTTTCATACAATACAGATTTGAATATCATTTCCTGTTAACTTACAGCTACCTGGTTAACCCGCATTACGCCATCATCAGTAGCAACAGCTGCTACCCTGTCAACCCCGCATTACCAAAACATCAGTACTAACAGCAGCTACCCGGTCAACCCCGCCTTACAACATCATCAGTAGAAACAGCAGCTACCTGGTCAACCCCACATTACACTATTATCAGTAGTAACAGCAGCTACCCAGTCAACCTGCATTACACAACCATCAGTAATAACCGCAGCTACCTGGTCAACCCAGCACTACACCATCATCAATAGCAACAGCAGCTACCTGGTCAAACCCGCATAACACCATCATCAATAGTAACAGCAGTTTCCTGGTCAAATTAGCATTAAACCAACATCAGTAGCAAGAGCAGCTACCTGGTCAATCCCGCATAACACCATCATCAATACTAACAGTAGCTCCCTGGTAAACCCGCATTACACAATCATCAGTATTAACAGCTCCTACCTGGTCAACCCTGCATTACGCCATCATCAATAGTAACAGCAGATACCTGGTCAACTCCGCATTACACAATCATCGGTAGTAACAGTAGCTACCCTGTCAACCCCACATTACACAATCATCAGTAGTAGAAGCAGCTACCTTGTCAACCCAGCATTACACCATCATCAATAGTAACAGCAGCTACCTGGTCAAAGCTGCTTTACGCCATCATCAGTTATAACAGCAGCTACCTAGTCAATCCGACATTACACCATCATATCTAGTAACAGCAGCTACCTTGTCAATCCCACATTACACCATCATCTGTAGTAGCAGCAGCTACCTGGTCAATCCCACATTACACCATCATCTCTAGTAACAGCAGCTACCTTGTCAATCCCACATTACACCATCATCTGTAGTAAAGCAGCTACCTGATCAAACCCGCATTAAACCATCATCAGTAGTAAAAGCAGCTACCTGGTCAACCTGCATTAAACCATCATCAGTAGTAAAAGCAGCTACCTGGTCAACCCGCATAACACCATCATCAGTCGTAACATAATGGAATAACCAGTCTTTACAAAATGGTGTCAAGGCATTCAAGCATATAGTATTAAATAGTATTTGCTAGTAATCAATGTACAATTAAGTCATAAGAAACATTAAGATTGTTTAAAATACAGCTACACCAACGTTTATTTATACTTCCTCTGTATGCAATCATTCAAACAACTCCGGGCCTTCAGCGCTTTGATTTATAAGCCGTTTGCATGCTATAAGGGCCTATAATTAGGCGGGTCGCATGCTAAAGGACTTGAATTCAATGTTTGCTAGAATCTCAAAATTGACTACATGTAAATTATATGATACAGAGGACGAAAAGTATAGAACACTTTCTACTCAAATGCTCGTCACTTGCAGACGCCAGGGCAGATAGCATACAAGAGATACTACAAATTGCAGATCTATCCCCTACCAGCAGCTTAGCAGAGAACAGTGAGTGGGTACTACAGCTTATCCTAGACTGCAGACATTCCAGAAAAAGTCTACAGCTCATCTTAACTGCAGACCAAACAAGAGACGTTGAAATGTGTTTACAGACAATGTGTTACAGACTTCATTGCTCTAGATCCCTTCTCCTAACAAGATTAGTACAGGGTACCATCATTTCTCACAAGAGAACATTAAGTACACTTAAAGGTAATAGGTTCTCTATAAACCAAACTTCTTAAGTGTACATACCTAGACCTAGTTGACAGATATGAAATCAAAGCACTGAGAGTGCTAATGGGAGGCGATCTGGTTGCTGCTACTAAAGCTTAAACCGACTTTACACGCTTAATGTTGGTTTTCTTACGGCCGATCTTGTCTTGAATGTCACAATAGGCATATGTGACTATATAGGCATGTTGGGTATCTAAATAATTGTAAATAGGGGCATATTTATTTATATGTAATACGTGTATTGAATGCGTATATCAAAAGTGGTTTTAAAATAATACTATGCGCCTAGTTATCAGATTCTACAGTACTGTCTTGTAATCACTTCCCTCACAGCATGAGACATCTCTAGAAAGCTGCTAGTATAGCCACACCATAAGATTGCATAACAGTTCTTTGCAGACGATATACAATTCATTGATAAAACCATCATGTGACCCTGAAGTTTCTAAAGATAGCTAACAGCCAGGACATTTGATGAACACGTCATTTTCATATTACGAAACAAGTTCGATATCGACTCGGCGGAGTGATTATCTGCAAAAATATCAATTTAATAAACAGTTTCACAATAATTGTTGATCTTTGAATAATCAAATGTTAATTATTGAATTAAATCAGTTTAAAAATTTGGAGAAACATATGTAGCAGTATTGGGAATGTTGACAGTTTCTGGAACTACTTGAATGCGGATTCACATAGCAGCCTAAAGGTGGTTCAGGTTGCATTAAGAAATGGGCAATGGTAGTATAGAGGCTTAGACGCATCCCAAAAATGACTTTTAACATTATCATATGGTGTAAATTAATATGTTATGTTGCGTTGTCACATTTTCAGAATTAGGTTAAATTAGTCATTTTCGTAAAAAATAATATGGATTCTACGATCGAGTGCCTCGAGGAAACAGGGGGAACTGTCTATACAGAATATTCAAATACAGAGTAGGGTTTCACTATACCGCATGAAGCAAAAATCAAGATCTAAAATACTTGACAACTTTACGATCCAGACGACTTTATGTCCTCGAACGTTAGTAATCATCATGCATGCATCGATTCATATACAGAGTACGAATATCTTTAGTCCGTAAAGAGTCATGCTTCATTTGGGTCGCGGAAATGGGTGACATTTCCGTTTGTCGATATTGTTGCATGTTAGATACACATGTTAGTCGGAAATCATTTCATTGAACTCATTATTAACTGAAACTTACTTGTACTTCATGATTGTTAGTGTATTTTAGCGATAATCGACATTCCGTCTTAACGTTATGATTCAGTTCTGCACGCGCCAATCTTTGAGTTCGTTATATATTGTAACCTCTTGTGATCAAAGTACTGTACAGCGACGTGCCATAAGTGAACAGTCGAATACTGCTAGGTTTAACAAGCATGAGGTCAGTGCAACGTGTAGATTATGTGATACAGAGGATGAAAGTATAGAACACTTTGTGCTCAAATGCTCGTTACTTGCAGACGCCAGGACAGATCTAGCAAATTGCAGATTTATCAGCAGATTAGCAGAGAACAGTGAGTGGGTACTACAGCTTGTCCTAGACTGCACACATTGCAGGATAAGTAATCAGCTCACCTTAAATCTCGACCAAATAAGAGACGGTGAAAGGTGCTCACAGGCATTGTGTTATACATGTAGACCTTAAGGCCTATTGCACAGGGTACCAAAATTTCTCATAAGAGATCATTATTAAGTACACTTAAAGCTACTACTAGGTCCTCTATAAACTACACTTCTTTAGTGTACTTAGACCTAGTTGACACATAAATATATGAAAAAAATGACCTTTAAACATTATTATATAATGTAAATACGTCACGTTATGTTGATTTTCAGTGTTAAATTTAGTTAATTTAATCATTTTTGAAGAAATTTTAATCATATCGATTCTACGATCGAGTGCCTCGAGGAAACAGGGGGAAATTTCTACATACAGAATACAGAACGGCATAATATTATAATGTGCGCAAAACGCGTCTTAGAAAATACTTTTAGGAATTATTTCCTCTGAACAGTAACAGTAGAGATAGATTAATCTCTCGCCTGGTTGGTAATTTCTATTCTTGCAATGTCAGATAGAATGCGCTTTCTCTTCCATCTTTAATTAACTGGCATCAATTAAGTCGGCGACCATGGCACTTGTCACGAAATTTTACTGGGGAACCCTTTCTTGGCGTTTTCTCTACATTACCACGTTGTCGAAATATATTAATAATTCATGTTCTGGTAACCTAGGTATACCTAACTTGCATGTATGTTTGTCTGATTCATGAGATGTACAATGATACAGAGGCTGATCAGGGCTGCGTTCATTCTTCCTTCCAACCATGTTTATTCACCTCAAAACAAAAGCACATCATAGGCGCTTCTTTTATGTTTATTTTTATTGTCTCAAACATGTCGTCATTATATAGACAAATAATACTGGTCTAAATGACACAATCCCGGCTACACCAGATGACCTTTTAAATAAAGTTCAGAACGTATCGGCATTCGCACTGTCAAATCACAGCCATAATTTATAAAATGTTGATTCGATTTAGATAGAACTCGGTCAGAACTAGTGTCAGATACTAGTATTGTTGTTTGAGGGTAACATATTTCCGACAGTTCATGGAGGAGATGTAAAGGTTGTAGTTCAGTTCTCGCTTCATGTTGCTAAGCTTCTCGACTTCTATTAACATATCTCCCAGATCGGTCCAATGTCGGTCCAGTATCAGTTGCTATGTCGGCCTGACATCGGTTTCCGATATCGGCTAGACATCGAATGTGCAACCGCCGGCTCAATGTCATTAGACAAATTTACATCATTCAGTAAAGCACATAAATCTACATAAAACTTATCAACAATAGTCCTGTTTAACATTCTGGCTCTGCAGGTAGACAGAGCCAGCGGGGTCCTCAAACTAATGCCAGAGTGTCGGGATACAAACCCGGACACCCATTCCTTCCCAGGAATCCCGTTCTTGAAGGGAGTATTAATCCCCATACGCCTTACTACTCTACCGATCTTCACCATCAATTATAGATCGGTTATTGTTGTACAATGAACAATTGTAATGAAAATACATCATTTTATGCTAATTGGACTAAACAACCTAGAGATATTCAGGTTGATATAGTACTGACATTAGCCTACAAGGAGTCTAGGAACGCTAAATTTGTACTACTGAGAAAACTATATCATATGTTTAGGATCATTTTTGTGCGTTAGAAACAATTGTTCTACTTGTATATGTAGCTCATGATAAACATAATTGGCCGTATACTCCACGGCCAACACTTTTCACAGAAAGTCGAAAAAATAAAAATGCAAAAACTGCAATAAAGATGTTAATGGGGGTAAATCTATTATATGTGGTATAGCAGTGCCAAACTCACTTGGACTGTTATTGATATTTAGTCTGAAAACAAACCATAGAACACATACGACAGTATATAATTTAAAAAAAATGCCCCGGACCCCATAGGCGGATCCAAAATCGCCAAAGTAAAGTCAATTCATTTGTTGTATCACACTAAATCACATATTTAAAGTCATTTTTGTTCTGCTTTCTGTGCGCACAGCGCACAACGCGCAATTAACATTTTCCACTAACCACAGACACTTCTTATGCACTTTTTGGCATTATAAGAAGGTACTTTGATGCAAGCACATAAGGCGCGACATGCTCGAGGAGTGCTTGTCTAAGCATTAAAAATCACTAAAATCGAGGAGCTACCGGTGTGATTCGCCCCCTGGACCCCCTAGCAGGGCTTTGCCCTACACCCACCAGGGGCCCCTGCGGCCCCCTGGGCCCCCAGCTCATTTTTCATTTCCCGCCCCCCCTAACACTAAATCCGGAGTCGCCCCTGGACCCCCTACAGGAAAGCAATTTATATTTATATGGAACCTAGACAATACTGTAGAATCCTAATTGTGTGATCACAATTGAGAGTCGTTGTTGTTCTTGTTTTAGTCTGAAAACTGCTAAGAATGCATTTCTAGGGGAGCATGCCCCGCCCGAACCCCCCCAAAATAACTTGGACTACACATTGATTTAGACCAAGCTACGCCCCTGAAGTCAACTAGTGCAAAAAAACTTGACTAGGTTGAACTTGGAATGTGTTACATTCCTGATCTAGCTGAACACATATCAATTGTCAAAAACAGGGACTCTACATGAATTCGTGAAAATCGTGAACACTATCACATGACCCGGCAATCGTGAAAACTCGGCCATTTCCGTTTGTCTCCGGTAAATTTACATGAATAAAGACCGAGGTGATCAGAATGCCGTCACGGATGAGAAATAGTCTGGTTCTCGTTCCAGCTGACTTACAGTAGTTGGTCCGCATACAGAAAGCTGGGAACGGGAAACAGTATAAAATAGACGCGCACAAGGAAATCACATGGTATCATTTCATACTTAGTTTCCACTTGGTCGATGCAAGTTCACTGTTTATCACGAAACATTAGCAATAATGAGTTTCTACATATTCGGAGTTTGGTATGCGTGGTGGATCTGAGTGTTGTGGTTTGATATACTGTAAGTATAAATTTATATATTTATTGATAGAGCTACAATATTGACGTAATTTCATGTTGGCTATCTAACACTGTCTAATTTGATGTTAAGGTATTGCTATTGGGCAAGAAAATATGAGCCAAGAAAAAAACTGGGAAGGTTTGAATGGTTAAGGCCAGTTTGAACTTGTGAAATATCGTTATAATGGGAATAATTATGTTTGCTAATATTGCCCGGGAGTGTGCACAAAAATTGGATTTTTTTTAATGTAAGTGCTGTTTTAAGTTTTACATTTACAAGTAATAATTGTTTCATATTTAAACTATTAATGTCATTATGTATCTATGTGTAACATATTTTGAATCTACATGCATTCTATGAAGCATGCAGACCATTTAAACTTTTCCATTTTTTTTCTTGGCTGATATTTTCATGCCCAATAGCAATACCTAATTGTATAACACTGATTTATGCAGTTTGAGTCAAACAGTGATATGTTTCAAATTACCTACCTTTTAATTGAAGTAAAAGCTTATTTACTGTTGTGTTTTTGGTGAACTGTTTGCATAAACTGTTTTAAAATTTCTTGAACGAAATATGCTGGCTGTAGTCCACTGCATACCATTCCACTAATTTTATGAATACAGGAGAATACAGAGTCAAATAAAGTTGTGTCAATGGAAATCTTACCTATGTCTTAGCTATCCAAATTTGCAAAATCAATCTGCAAATTTCAAACACTGACAATAGTCCAATTGATTGCAAAACTACATGTTTGTTGATACTTAAATTTTTTGACTGCATTGACACATTTTAAAGACATTTCCTGTTTTCTTACATGTTCAGCTTGTTCCATCACCGCCGGCAGATGTTTGTGATCGTCAATGTGAGGCTTTGATAGAAGGACTAGAGTTTATAGAAGATGATTTAACAGCTCACTGGTTTCTGTTCATTCCACAAGACAAGGTTGGGTGTCAGGTAGATAACTTATTTACTCGATAATTCCACACTCATAATATTGTAATACTGGTCCTACCCCAGATATTTTAAGTAGAGTCGGTGCGATGAGCTGTAGTACTTGCTATAAGGATATTTTTTTGTAATAACAATGATTGGGTTTCGATTCTAGTTGATACTTGGCTAATAGAGATGTATACACGACAACCTATGTGGACTTGGAGAGCGGATAAGCGATATAAAACCGAGGGGTTGACTCAAAGGAATTTTAAAATGAAAATTATAAAGGGACATAGCTACTAAATGTCATTTTTGCTACCATGTCTAATTTCCGTGAAAGTGTTCATGTATTTTACCAAAAAGACAAATTGAATATATTTTTATCAAAACTGTAACCATGGTTATGATTGATTGATTGATTGATTGATTGATTGATTGACTGACTGACCTGATTTAATTTGGTTGGGTTGGGTTGAGTTTTTTAGTTGAGTTGAGTTGATTTTTTACTTGAGTTGAGTTTTTGAGTTGAGTTTTTGAGTCGAGTTGAGTTGAGTTTGTGAATTGAGTTGAGTTTTTGAGTTGAGTTATTGAATTGAGTTGAGTTTTTGAATTGAGTTGGGTTTTGGAATTGAGTTGAGTTTTTGAATTGAGTTGAGTTTTTTAGTTAAGTTGACTCGAGTTGACTTGAGTGGAGTTTTTGAGTTGAGTGGAGTTTTTGAGTTGAGTATTTGAGTTGAGTTTAGTTTTTGAGTCGAGTTGAGTTTTTGCAATTGAGTTGAGTTTTTGAGTTGAGTTGACTGGAGTGGAGTTATTGAGTTGAGTTTGAGTTTGAGTTTTTGAGTTGAGTTTTTGAGTTGAGTTGAGTTTTTGAGTTGAGTTGAGTCAGAGTTAAGTTGATTTGGTCGATTCGATTTGGTTGATAAGATTTAGTTGATTAGATTCTACCCCTTTATGTTATTTTAAAGTTCCTTTGAGACCACCCCTCGTTTTTAATCCGTTCATCCGCTCTTCATGTTCACATCGGTTGACGCGTATACATCTCTAATATTCTGAAAAATCAAGTTTGTCTGACTAAGTTAAATTACTTGCAGCTTACGTCATCGACATAATGTTGTCATGTGACTATGCCACTTAATGCTTTAATCTGAACAGATTTGTTGTTTTGATCATAAGTTTGCAACGATTCAGACAATTGTAATTGAAATTTGTGTTAAGGGGTTGAGTGAGAACAAAAGTGGGAGGGGTATGGTAAACAATAATTCAGAATCTTTGAGAAAATAAAAGGGCTCAAGCAGACAGACTTGTTTTGTATGTATACAATCACTGTAACATAACACGAACAACTCGTTAAAAAAGGGCCATCAACAAATAGTTTGTTTCAAAGAATGTATGTGCCTTTCAGTACTTGTTCCTAAACACACAAATTGGCAAATGTCACGAGCCAAAACTCATACCATGCTCATGTTATTACTCCAGGGAACAAACTCTTATTTACTGTTTCACTGAAAAATGTTTACTTTTATATTGATTCAAGAAACATTGCAATATTTCTACTTTCGGTTTACAGTCATTAAGTTTTGCATGATACAAGTTCATAAAGATGTTTTATAATGATTTCTTTATAAGAGTTTGTTCCTTATACTATTGACTATGTTGCCAACAACAAACTTTGACTCTTAATGTGACGTTGACTTTGTTTGTGAACGAGCAAGATTTTCAATAAAAGTGCTGTCATGCTTCAATAAATTCACTTTATTGTTATTTATTTTTGTTTGTTTAACTTCAAGGGTAAATATAGTGCATCATATTATTATGCTTATTGCATCCAACACATTTCAATTTTTTGAATAAAATGCTTTTGAAAAAAACATCCTCAATCACACTATAAAATATACTCTGATACCTTTTATTATAATCATTATATTCTGGTACCTTAATTCTAATCATTATACTCTGATACCTTTATTATAATCATTATACTCTGATACCTTAATTATAATTATTATACTCTGATACCTTAATTATAATCATTACACTCTGATACCTTAATTATAGTCATTATACTCTGATACCTTAATTATAGTCATTATATTCTGATACCTTAATTATAATCATTATACTCAGATACCTTAATTATAGTCACTATATTCTGATACATTAATTACACTCTGATACCTTAATTATAATCATTATACTCTGATACCTTAATTATAGTCATTATATTCTGATACCTTAATTATAATCATCATACTCTAATACCTTAATTATAGTCATTATACTCTGATACCTTATAATAGTAATTATATTCTGATACCTTAATTATAATCATTATACTCTGATACATTAATATAGTCATTATGTTCTGATACCTTAATTATAATCATTATACTCTGATACCTTAATTATAATCATTATACTCTGATACCTTATAATAGTAATTATATTCTGATACCTTAATTATAATCATTATACTCTGATACCTTAATTATAATCATTATAATCTGATACCTTAATTATAATCATTATATTCTGATACCTTAGTTATTATCATCATACTCTAAAACCTTAATTATAGTCATTATACTCTGATACCTTATAATAGTAATTATATTCTGATACCTTAATTATAATCATTATACTCTGATACCTTAATTATAATCATTATATTCTGATACCTTAATTATAATCATTATACTCTGATACCTTAATTATAGTCATTATACTCTGATACCTTAATTAAATTATAATCATTATATTCTGATACCTTAATTATAATCATTATACTCTGATACCTTAATTAAAATCATTATATTCTGATACCTTAATTATAATCATTATACTCTGATACCTTAATTATAGTCATTATATTCTGATACCTTAATTATAATCATTATACTCTGATACCTTAATTATAATCATTATACTCTGATACCTTAATTATAGTCATTATACTCTGATACCTTAATTAAATTATAATCATTATATTCTGATACCTTAATTATAATCATTATATTCTGATACCTTAATTATAATCATTTTACTCTGATACCTTAATTATAATAATTATACTCTAATACCTTAATTATAGTCATTATACTCTGATACCTTAATTATAATCATTATACTCTGATACCTTAATTATAATCATTATACTCTGATACCTTAATTATAATCATTATATTCTGATACCTTAATTATAATCATTATATTCTGATACCTTAATTATAATCATTATACTCTGATACCTTAATTATAATAATTATACTCTAATACCTTAATTATAGTCATTATACTCTGATACCTTAATTATAATCATTATACTCCGGTACCTTAATTATAATCACCATATTCTGATACCTTAATTATAATCATTATACTCTGATACCTTAATTATAGTCATTATACTCTGATACCTTAAGTATAATGTGATACCTTAATTATAATCATTATATTCTGATACCTTTATTATAATCATTATACTCTGATACCTTAATTAAAGTCATTATACTCTGATACCTTATAATAGTAATTATATTCTGATACCTTAATTATAATCATTATACTCTGATACCTTAATTATAATCATTATACTCTGATACCTTAATTATAATCATTATATTCTGATACCTTAATTATAATCATTATATTCTGATACCTTAATTATAATCATTATACTCTGATACCTTAATTATAATAATTATACTCTAATACCTTAATTATAGTCATTATACTCTGATACCTTAATTATAATCATTATACTCCGGTACCTTAATTATAATCACCATATTCTGATACCTTAATTATAATCATTATACTCTGATACCTTAATTATAGTCATTATACTCTGATACCTTAAGTATAATGTGATACCTTAATTATAATCATTATATTCTGATACCTTTATTATAATCATTATACTCTGATACCTTAATTAAAGTCATTATACTCTGATACCTTATAATAGTAATTATATTCTGATACCTTAATTATACTCATTATACTCTGATACCTTAATTATAATCATTATAATCTGATACCTTAATTATAATCATTATACTCTGATACCTTAATTATAGTCATTATACTCTGATACCTTAATTAAATTATAATCATTATATTCTGATACCTTAATTATAATCATTATATTCTGATACCTTAATTATAATCATTATACTCTGATACCTTAATTATAATAATTATACTCTAATACCTTAATTATAGTCATTATACTCTGATACCTTAATTATAATCATTATACTCTGGTACCTTAATTATAATCAACATATTCTGATACCTTAATTATAATCATTATACTCTGATACCTTAATTATAGTCATTATACTCTGATACCTTAATTATAATCATTATATTATGATACCTTTATTATAATCATTATACTCTGATACCTTAATTAAAGTCATTATACTCGGATACCTTATAATAGTAATTATATTCTGATACCTTAATTATAATCATTATATTCTGATACATTAATTATAATCATTATATTCTGATACCTTAATTACAATCATTATATTTTGATACCTTAATTATAGTCATTATACTCTGATACCTTAATTATAATCATTATACTCTGATACCTTAATTATAGTCATTATATTTGATAGAGATGGACAGCTAAGATGAAGATTGAAGACACGGTGAAGATTTCGGATCCATATAAAGGGAAGTTATTGCTCTTTGTTGTATTTATGCCCCCGTATCGATAGATCGGGAGGCATATAGTGATTCACCTGTCCGTCCGTCCATCCGTTCGTTCGTTCGTCCGTACCAAGCATTTTAGTTACTTGCTAAGGCAGTTTCTTCAAATGTTAATGAAGTTTACTGAAAGAGATTTGCGCCTCTTGCCTATTATTATTATTATTATTGGCTGTCCGTTGTATTTTATTGGCATATTTAATAAGTTCTAGTAAATAAACGTACATTAGCAAGTGATAAATAAAATTTGATTATTTCTATTTACCTGTATATGGTTTTCATGGCTCAGTTATTGGCTAAGGCAGTTTCTTCAAATGTTAATGAAGTTTACTGAAAGAGATTTGCGCCTCTTGCCTCCCGAGCAAATAAGAAGTTTAATTTAGGACCAGGGTCTTAAGTTAATTGTTTGTATCTTTTGTTTGTATATTTTTTCGTTAAGGATACTGTATGTATTTTATTGTATTTTTTTGATAAGATCTTCTAGTGTTTTCGATTACATTATACAATCCATGGACAATCTACTCCTGACATTGGTTGTCCATTGTATTGTATAGTTTAATATTGTATTATGTTGATAAGATCCTCTTTTGGTTTTAGCTCACCAACAGATCCCTGTCGTTGGCAAATTATTATTATTATTATTATTGGCTGTCCGTTGTATTTTATTGGCATATTTAATAAGTTCTAGTAAATAAACGTACATTAGCAAGTGATAAATAAAATTTGATTATTTCTATTTACCTGTATATGGTTTTCATGGCTCAGTTATTGGCTAAGGCAGTTTCTTCAAATGCTAATGAAGTTTACTGAAAGAGATTTGCGCCTCTTGCCTCCCGAGCAAATAAGAAGTTTAATTTAGGACCAGGGTCTTAAGTTAATTGTTATCTTTTGTTTGCATATTTTTTCGTTAAAGATACTGTATGTATTTTATTGTATATTTTTGATAAGATCTTCTAGTGTTTTCGATTACAATGAATGGACAATCGACGACCCTGATATCGGTTGTCCATTGTATTGTATAGTTTAATATTGTATTATGTTGATAAGATCCTCTTTTGTTTTTAGCTCACCAACAGATCCCTGTCATTGGCAAATTATTATTATTATTATTATTATTATTATTGGCTGTCCGTTGTATTTTATTGGCATATTTAATAAGTTCTAGTAAATAAACGTACATTAGCAAGTGATAAATAAAATTTGATTATTTCTATTTACCTGTATATGGTTTTCATGGCTCAGTTATTGGCTAAGGCAGTTTCTTCAAATGTTAATGAAGTTTACTGAAAGAGATCTGCGCCTCTTGCCTCCCGAGCAAATAAGAAGTTTAATTTAGGACCAGGGTCTTAAGTTAATTGTTTGTATCTTTTGTTTGCATATTTTTTCGTTAAGGATACTGTATGTATTTTATTGTATTTTTTGATAAGATCTTCTAGTGTTTTCGATTACATTATACAATCCATGGACAATCTACTCCTGACATTGGTTGTCCATTGTATTGTATAGTTTAATATTGTATTATGTTGATAAGATCCTCTTTTCTTTTTAGCTCACCAACAGATCCCTGTCGTTGGCAAATTATTATTATTATTATTATTGGCTGTCCGTTGTATTTTATTGGCATATTTAATAAGTTCTAGTAAATAAACGTACATTAGCAAGTGATAAATAAAATTTGATTATTTCTATTTACCTGTATATGGTTTTCATGGCTCAGTTATTGGCTAAGGCAGTTTCTTCAAATGTTAATGAAGTTTACTGAAAGAGATTTGCGCCTCTTGCCTCCCGAGCAAATAAGAAGTTTAATTTAGGACCAGGGTCTTAAGTTAATTGTTTGTATCTTTTGTTTGCATATTTTTTCGTTAAAGATACTGTATGTATTTTATTGTATATTTTTGATAAGATCTTCTAGTGTTTTCGATTACAATGAATGGACAATCGACGACCCTGATATCGGTTGTCCATTGTATTGTATAGTTTAATATTGTATTATGTTGATAAGATCCTCTTTTGTTTTTAGCTCACCAACAGATCCTTGTCATTGGCAAATTATTATTATTATTATTATTATTATTGGCTGTCCGTGGTATTTTATTGGCATATTTAATAAGTTCTAGTAAATAAACGTACATTAGCAAGTGATAAATAAAATTTGATTATTTCTATTTACCTGTATATGGTTTTCATGGCTCAGTTATTGGCTAAGGCAGTTTCTTCAAATGTTAATGAAGTTTACTGAAAGAGATTTGCGCCTCTTGCCTCCCGAGCAAATAAGAAGTTTAATTTAGGACCAGGGTCTTAAGTTAATTGTTTGTATCTTTTGTTTGTATATTTTTTCGTTAAGGATACTGTATGTATTTTATTGTATTTTTTTGATAAGATCTTCTAGTGTTTTCGATTACATTATACAATCCATGGACAATCTACTCCTGACATTGGTTGTCCATTGTATTGTATAGTTTAATATTGTATTATGTTGATAAGATCCTCTTTTGTTTTTAGCTCACCAACAGATCCCTGTCATTGGCAAATTATTATTATTATTATTATTGGCTGTCCGTTGTATTTTATTGGCATATTTAATAAGTTCTAGTAAATAAACGTACATTAGCGAGTGATAAATAAAATTTGATTATTTCTATTTACCTGTATATGGTTTTCATGGCTCAGTTATTGGCTAAGGCAGTTTCTTCAAATGTTAATGAAGTTTACTGAAAGAGATTTGCGCCTCTTGCCTCCCGAGCAAATAAGAAGTTTAATTTAGGACCAGGGTCTTAAGTTAATTGTTTGTATCTTTTGTTTGTATATTTTTTCGTTAAGGATACTGTATGTATTTTATTGTATTTTTTTGATAAGATCTTCTAGTGTTTTCGATTACATTATACAATCCATGGACAATCTACTCCTGACATTGGTTGTCCATTGTATTGTATAGTTTAATATTGTATTATGTTGATAAGATCCTCTTTTGTTTTTAGCTCACCAACAGATCCCTGTCATTGGCAAATTATTATTATTATTATTATTGGCTGTCCGTTGTATTTTATTGGCATATTTAATAAGTTCTAGTAAATAAACGTACATTAGCGAGTGATAAATAAAATTTGATTATTTCTATTTACCTGTATATGGTTTTCATGGCTCAGTTATTGGCTAAGGCAGTTTCTTCAAATGTTAATGAAGTTTACTGAAAGAGATTTGCGCCTCTTGCCTCCCGAGCAAATAAGAAGTTTAATTTAGGACCAGGGTCTTAAGTTAATTGTTTGTATCTTTTGTTTGCATGTTTTTTCGTTAAAGATACTGTATGTATTTTATTGTATATTTTTGAAAAGATCTTCTATTGTTTACTTTAATTTGGTTAGCCTGCCGTGTTTAGCATTTTTTGAACATTAACAATTAAAACCAGATGGGTATCATTTAGGTATTATTTAATGACGCTATATTATTTACAGCTCTTGATACGACTCAATGGGGAAGATTGTGTTGAACCATGAGAAAGTGGGAGTTGGACCATGATGAAGTGAGGGTTGGACCATAATTAAGTGAGGGTTGGACCATAATGAAGTGAGGGTTGGACCATGATGGAGTGGGAGTTGGACCTTGACGAAGTGGGAGTTGGACCTTGACAAAGTGGGAGTTGGATGGATGGAGTCTATTGAAGTGACAGGATTGTTGAAATCATGGTAAGCTATATACTGTAAACTACCTTATCATTTGGTGGGATTGAAGCTAGCTGGTTTAAATTACTGGGATCAATGTATTCTTGCATTAGAATTGATTATTGAAATATGCCAAAAATGTAACGCTAATTGGTTAATATTAACTTAATATAGATGGATAGATGTTATCACTATGAATATAGTTTCACAATTCTATCTACCGAAGACACTGTAAAATTTTAAAATCAATTTTTATATTCCTCCACATGCGGACAAGATGCTGGTTTCTAGTGGAAGGGTTCTTGATAGGATTGTGACCAAGAAACAGTTTGGTGGATCAGCAGCAGTTTTTTAAAGAACAATACAATTAACTCCTTTCAGTATTATATTATTATGTCAACAAGTCACATGGAAGATATACTCTGGTTAGACTGTATATAGTATGTATTGTTGGTCTTATTTTACAGGTAAACCTTAAAGATATCTACCGAAATGAGCTTTCCAGGCTCAATCACAGTGGAGTAAATGTTGCTGTCATCATTGCAGTTAACTCAGGGGAACTATACGTCTGATGAGGAGCTCGAACCAACAACCTCTAAACACTACTGACTGAGCTAACCTGGTGACTGTCTTAAACAACACATCCTTTATAATGAGCATTTCTGAGCTCTGTCTATAAAAGGATCCGTACCAGTTGACCGGCATTGGCGAGGCCTAGAGTGAAGTAAAACTTAAAAGGATCATCGCGGGTAGGTTTATTAGATATGTGCTAAATAATATTGTAACGCCCGTGTGTGTGTTTGAACTGTGTGACCGAAAACTGTACTGGAAGGCACTCAAGTACCTGTGTGCAAAGCGTGAGTGCGTACCTGTGGGTGCGTGCACAAACACCTGTGGTGCTACAACATCAATCAATATGTGATATGCTCAAAGAGTATAGACGTAGGTCTAACTCGGACCGATAGCCTGGTCGAAAACTGGTTAAATACACTGGTAGCGTGTATCACAGCTTGAGAGTGGCTAAACTGGCTACGAGAGACCAGATAGCGGCTAACAACTGTGAGAGACCGTGACAATTGCCAAGATAATAATCAATTCAAAGAGTACAGACGACGTTCCTTTCGGCTTAACGTGAATTTATTAGGTAAAAGGGCTTAACAAATAGACAAGAGGGGATATCAGACCAAATACTAAATAATTACTACGACTAAAATAACGATAGGACGAAGCCAGAGTCAGACAGACGACCGATTGTTTAAAGTAGGCCCAAGTTACACGACCGCCAAATGTCAAATAACATTACAGATAATGACCTCAATAAAGTCTAAAATATTAATCTAATCAAAGCAATTCAGAATAAAAGTTGAATGAAAAGTTACTTAACAAATACTAACAAAATAAAAGAGAGCTCCAGAAACACGTCTGGCCTGCTCTGGGGACAGTGGCAATGTGAAGAAATCACGCGCTGCTAATGAGCATGTTGGTATGCTAATGAGCATGTTAGTATGTAGAACGAATTTGGTATGCAAATGAGCTTAGAGAATAAAACTTGGCATTGGAGCCGGTAAAAGACTGAGCATTACTAAGAAGGCATTACCAAAATTACATAAAACAATTAAACATACTATTCCATAGAAAATACCAACTTATTGCAATCTAACTTTAAATAAAATATTATCTGACTTTGAAGGTTAGAGATTAGGCAGTGGCTAGCCGTCCGGCACCGGACGACTAGACAGCGAAATTAGTCGTCCGGCATAGGACGACTAGCAAACGCTACTGGCATGCCAGTACGTGTATTGGCTAGGGAACTGTCATTCTATTTCTAAGCATTAGACATTCGGAATTTAGCTATTTTCTTGTGATACGTATCACGTATGTTTCTACCTTATAATAAACTACGAATTTGACAAGACATGTCAGTTTATAAACTGGTACGAATGAATGCGGAAATTGTTGTCGGGTGTATTAGAAATGGAGCTAGAAGTAGTAAGGGAACATAGAGTGTTTCAATTACAGTATTATGAGGATTGGGAAAGTATATTACTTCATGCTGAAAAAATGAAATTGCTATGTTAGGTAATTGACGGTTTGGAATGTCACTGGTTATAATTGCGTGAAAACAATGCTGCCGTTTATGAATCGTATCATGGTATGCACTATTGTATATTGTATTTAAAATAAAAAAATAAAAATTACAATTTACAATTGTATTGGTTTGTAACACTGTTCTGTCATAAATGCATTGTATTGTCCTCATAGGCTATCAGCCTAATGGAATTGAAATAAACTATCTATCTATATAATTATGTGCCATTAAAACCGCGAATGAAAAATAATTAATTGCCATATTAGCTTTGTTTGTGACACCTTGGCAAATTAACGTGCACACTTTGTTTTTCAATATGGCGGACAATATACGGAGATACACGGCCGATCACAAAATGGATGTAGATAAATGCACTAACATGTCTTGCGGAATTCCTAGTTTATTACAAGGTAGAAACATACGTGATACTTATCACAATAATATAACTGAAATTCTGGATGCCTAATGCATAGAAATAGAATGACAGATCCCTAGCCAATGCACGTAGCGTTGCTAGTTGTCCGATGCCGGACGACTAATTTCGCTGTCTAGTCGTCCGGTGCCGGACGGCTAGCCACTACTAAATACTAGCCCACCGGAAGTAGCAACTATCAAAAACAAACATGGCGGACAATTGTCACATTTTCCAGAATGCTACGAACATAAAGTCAAATATTGTGATACAGCAACGATCTAGCATCTGATTGTTAAGATAAATAGTTAAATCTAATAAATATCTAAGTATATCTATAATATTATGGCATGACATTGCATAATAAAGACAATAGCGCTTTCTAAACTCTAAAAATGTACATGTAAGTCATTGTTAATAAAAATAGCACAACAACATTGGGAGCTAAATAGAGGCCTGTACTTATCATCTGAGGCCATAATATGATGTTCTAAACATCTGAGGCCATGCCTCACATTATATTAGTTTTATTAACGCATTCTGATGGAAATGCTACCAATTTTCCAAAAATCAGTACTGTAGTTTAAATGGTCTAGTAGTACAATTGGTTCAATATTGTTCCAACATTATTATTCATATATTTTCAGCTATGATGAATGGCTTGGGTGGATCTAGTAAGGTCAACAACTTTCTGGCAGCATTGAATATTAAGCCCGTACACAAGAAAACCCTGCAGAACATTGAGAGAAGAGCAGGGTCAATCATAGAAAAAGCACAGTTCTACCAATAATGCTGCAAACGAGGCATATTCTTTAGAGATGAAGTGAGTTTATTTATAATAGCAAAATGTATATTTTACTGTGTAATGATTCCTTGAAAATTTGTTATCAATGTCGATATTCCTCCACATGTGGAGAAATGGCTGATTCCTGGCGGAAGGGTATGTTAGTACTGGTTAGTATACAGTACAGGAAAAATGGTTAGGAATTAAATTGTTGAGAAGCACCATTGAACTTGAAAAACTAACAAACTAATTTCTCAAGAAGAATCATTTGTCAAAATATTGATTACTCTTATATTTTGTCAGAGATATTGCTGTAGAAGAATCTAAAACAGCCGAGAAGTGTATGGATAGATTTATAGAAGACCTTGGTGTTGGTATTCTACCAGATGCCTCCCTTCTACGAGAGTGATCAACAAATACGCGGAAAAGTGCTGTCATTTCTTTATTTGTCATTGTAAGTCAATAAACTTTCTAAACATGACGATAAATTTATTTCAAATTGATTCACCGCTGACCATCAATATTAACTAAAATCAGAACGAACACGGTTTCCTATGGCAACGTCACTCGACGTCATGCGGCCCAAATTTTCATATTTTCCAACGTTGTACGTAGCAAACGATGACGTATCATTCGTGCGCTTGTAATATTATCATTTTTTTAACGGATGGGTTATGAATATGCAATGATATAGCATTACATTCATTATTTCAAAAAAATGTTTTAACGTCATAATTTCATTTTAGAGCCATTTGCATCAAAGTCATTGTCTAAGAATGAGTGTGATACAGAAATCGGCTGCGAAAATTTGTGTTGCGAACGAAATTGTATAAAATACCAATGGCAATATTACAAAATGCAACACATATGTAATAGCATACACAACTGGGTACTGTTTTACTAACAATGCGTAAATGTCGCGTAAGTTTACGGATATATTTGTCACTTACGCAAATCCTTAAGTGTGTTTTACTAATCGATCGCAAGTTGTTGCATATATTTACGTAAAAATATTGAATATTGAACGTAGACCGGGCCACAATATTACCAATATAACGGGAACCAGAGTGAATAAATATACAGAAAAGCTCGATAAGTTTTGATGATTAAACATGTTTATATTACTAATCACCGTCTATAACAACAAGTGACGGTCAGAAATCAACAGTGCGTGGCAAAAACTCCTCACTACGTTCATATTTGCTATTTACGGTCACTCGGACCTTGCGTAGAATTACGCCAATACTTACGACAAAACATGAGAAAAAATATCTTAGTAAAACGCATTTGCGCAAATATTATCGACGTACGCAATATTTACGTAAAACTTAGAGTTACGCTAGCGTAAATGCTTTGATAAAACAGTACCCTGGTGTCTGGTTTGCATATTCTCTCATATGTAGTCATGTGAAATCAATGCCGGTATGCGAATGGGCTTTACGACGTCAATAACGTCAAATTACGTCATCAGTATTAATGTTCTCCCGCAGCTATTTCTGATAATTTACTTGCAAGTTGCTAAGAAAAATAAATGAGTTTCTGTTGACATATCAAGGAAGTGTATCTGGTTGTATTGCTATATTTTGAGAATCATTAAATACGTTATACATAATGAATTGTGCCACGAATGAGTATGGACAATGATTTATGTAACGACGTCGTGATGACGTTGGGCCGGTGTAGCCATAGTGACGTTGCGGTTTCTATGTTAGTTTCACCAAATAATTATTTAGGCTTAATGTTTTTATAGGTATGTACTCGTAATTTTCCAATCTAGAACCAGACCGATTTTCTTTAAAATTAGTCACGTAACAAATATTTCAGAGCATTTTTCCGCGTATTTGTTGATCACCCCTCGTACTAGGTATATTTCTATATTGACAGCCTTATCATTTTAATTGGTTAAATGTAAAACTTGTATCTTAAAACTTGATTAATCAATCTGGACACTTCATTCCTTATGGTATTCATCACCACAAAAAGCCAGCATTTAACTTTGGATTTCTAGTGTCTAGCAAGGGAATTAGTCTGGTACCTTTTTGATCATGTCTTTGGAATGACGCAGTCTTGACATGAACCTGGTTCCCTCAGTGCTCTAATCAAATGCTGTACAAATGAGCTACTGGTTTGATGTTTCATTTGAATGAAATACTTTGTGGCATTGTCAAACGAAATCAATGGAAATCTTTATTACTATATTGACAGAAACCTGATTGAACATATGTCTACAGCTGGCACAGATGAAGATAGGACAGACATTGATAGTGTGAATATTCAACACAGAAAGAATGATGTTCGAAGGTATACGGTCATCATGTACCTACAAGTTACCTGATTTTCAAAGTTAACAAAATTCAACTTTATTATCATTAAATTGAACACAATAAGAAAATAATTGAGCTAGTCTCCAGGAAAACATGCTTTTTTGACAAAAATATTGATTTTTTGATTTTCCATAATGTTAATGAATCAAAATGCAAAATAATTTTTGTTACTATCTTCAATATTATGGAAGTTCCAGCTGTTTACTTTTCCAAAATTGGTCACCATAGCTATGAAGTATGTGATTTCCACCATAGCATAGAAGTATGTGATTTCGACACATTTCATGGAAAAATTTAAAGTAAAACCTGGTTTATCCGGAATCTGTTTTTACCGGCAACCTGTCTTAACCGGCATGGTTTGTCGGTCCCGGCAGAACTTGACTGTATTTCTATTAGATGGACCCTTACTTTAACGGAACCTGCTTTATTAGTTATCCGGCATTGTTTGTTGAGTCCTGACAATTGATAAATAGTGTGTTTTAACACTTAATTGACTGGCATTATAGATAATACTTAGAAGATGTGTATCATCAGCAAATGTTGTTTTATTATAAATATCCAAATTATGTGTGTTGGTGATTTTTTATGACAGGTGTTGTTAAAGTGCTTTTTATTCACAGGTAGTCTTGTACTCATCTTTGACTGTAATTAAAGTTTAACAAACATATTTTCAGTACGTTCAGGACAGATGCCCCTTATTACCCAACTAGCTGCGGTGGATATGGCTTCATTACGAAGGTACAGCTGCTACATACAGTCGAAAATACCAATATCAGATAATGCTCAGCATGTGACTGGTATAACCATGGTCAACAACAATGACATGATGATAAATGGGAAATATGTGACTTCAAGTTTATGGAAGACAAGTCGCCAAAGAATTTTTTAAACTGGCTGAAACAGTTTGACAATCGGTATCTTGTTGCCCACAATGGTCGACGTTTTGACATTCCCGTTCGTGTTTTTTCATACTCATGTGTTCTACAGTGTGACTCTTTGTTGGAAACAGCGCATGGAATGATTGACTCACTGAATGTTTTGAAAAGTGCATTCCCAAAGAGGTCTTCAAATAAGCAAGAAGACCTTGTTCATGACTTACTGCATACTGAATACAATGCACATAATGCTATTGATGATGTATAGTGTTTAGGTAGCCTTGTTTCAAAGGTTGTTGATCATGGAGATAAAATCATGCTTGACAATAGCGTTAATAGCTGTGTTTAATGTTTCCATTTTAAAATGAATTTTCTGCCTGTAATTTTTGATGAATATTTTTCAAGTTTAGAAAAACCCTGATACGTCCATCTTTTTTCAGTCTCGTAAATATGTTAGATATAAATTCATTCTTATCTGTCCCATTTATCTCTTCTATGATGTCTATAAACCTATTCAAGTTTTTGTCAATATGTTAATTGTATTGTCCTTTTTCATTACATACTAGAGACTTTATGTAGTAAGGAAAGCACATTGTTACAGACCTGTCTTGATTCAGGGTCATAGCTAATGTTGCCTTGTACATGTATCCGACTTAAAATAAATATTGTATTGTGTCTTGTAAAATGTAGAGTTACCTTCCCTTTTGTACAATATCTTCTAACAAGATGGTAAACTTCCAAAATTTTTGTTTAAAGTGTTGAATACATACATATATGTAATATAATTAATTCAAGTAGATTTGACTTTTATTGCAAATATAAATATGAGTTTAAAATGGAAGAATATCTGAATTGTATAAATATAAACAAATATAGAATAAGTCTCACGAAATTTCGACTATCGTCTCATACTCTCGCGATAGAATTTGGTATACATAGTAAATGAATGAATCTGGCAACAATGTACAATGAACGTTATAGAAAGTGAATATTCTTTTCTCTTTGTCTTTTCGAAATATCATATACTTAGAACTTCACTTTTACCAAGATACTACTGTCATTGGCGAACTTTAAGGAAGTTTGAATTATTAATGTCAACATCAACAACGCAATTAGTAATCAGTTCATCAGTTTATTGTTTATTTACGCATTTGACCTAAGAAATCAGACTTAAGATTTTCCTATGAATACAAAATATTAATTTTATGTATTGTCTGACCAGATTAAACTGAGGCTCTGATCAAAGTCCGTATACCCCCGGCTGTACTCGGCTGTTTTCGATTCGTATGTTTATTTACTACATGTGCAGTAATCTCTGTATTTGTAACAAAATCGAAAGAAAAATCAAGCATGAATTGTAGCGCTGTGGAAACGTTTGCGCCTTTAACGCAAGAGGTTGCAGGTTCGAAACTTACTGCAAAACTTTTGTCATTGATATTTTTATTTCAACTATCTATCCTTGAATCAAGGGGTTTATGTTTAAAACTATTCCCTGTACGTTCTTATATTATTTTGTCTTTGTTTTCGGTTTTTGTAATATTTTCAATTGCATATTGTTTTATTCCAAGTACATGAAAAAGACTTCAACAACTTGGCCATTATAAATTTAATGTATGACTGAATTGTGTAATGGATATGTGGACATAGGGAGGATTATAATTCACAACTAGCATACTTGCATAAAAGATAAAAATGTTAAATAAGTTAATTTAGTTAACCTCGAACCCGATACCTTGTGGTCTTCACACAACACACTTAACCACTGAGCCATCACAGATTGTTATCTAGTAGCAACTCAATAAAGCCACATATAGTGATAAATTATAATTATGTAATTATATGTTTTTATAACTTCAGAATTTTCCGGACTTGACCGAATTATGCAAGGAGTCTCAGTTTAATCTGGTCAGACAATAACAATAATGTACAAATATAATATTCACGAAATACATAATGAATATTATACCCATACTAAGAGAACAAAATCCATATGTTAATTGTATTGTTCTTTTTCTCTCATTATATTATATGTATGATGCTACATTGTATTGTCTTGCTTCTTCAAAGGAGTAGTTTATTTTTTCGGATATAATACCTTTATCAAACCATTCTTTTAAAAACTTTTATTATTTTCAATCTTAATATTTGAATTATTCCATATGATATGACTAAGTGTTGCATTTTCAAAGCTGCTCGGTGTACCATGTATGATTACTTCTGTGATATTCTTGTCTTTCTATTATAAACAG
This sequence comes from Spisula solida, assembly GCA_947247005.1. NCBI lineage: Eukaryota > Metazoa > Mollusca > Bivalvia > Venerida > Mactridae > Spisula > Spisula solida. The sequence goes on along the minus strand of OX365947.1, from coordinate 16,028,024 downwards.
TGTTTTTATATGTAATTTATTGTTGTCTCTCTATGTCATGTAATTTATTGTTGTCTCTCTATGTCATGTAATTTATTGTTGTCTCTCTATTTCATGTAATTTATTGTTGTCTCTCTATGTCATGCCATCAACTCAAGGACCACAATGAAAATAAAAGTATACAACATGGTTGTTGATATAGTCTAGAGAATATGACACGACTCCCGAACTTCTATTAGCATAATTTCACAGCTGATTTATTGTCTTTATGTAAAACCCTGGTTGTATGTTTTCATAAGCGGGGTGTATCACATAGAAATTCGAGGTGTAATACCAACACAAATCTAAAGGACCGATATTGCACAATTTTCTCGCGAAAATTGATATATTCAACCCAAGAACCTTGTAATATATTCATGCATAAAGGTCAGGATCATGTTAAATTCTCTGTGCTATACTCATGGTATAATTATTTTTATTTCTGATCATGTTGTTTTAATAATTATGTATATGTACAACCTTCACACACAGTGAATTTTGTAATTCTGTTATATCACTGTTCATGAATTTTGTAATTCTGTTATTTCGCTGTTCATGAATTTTGTAATTCTGTTATATCACTGTTCATGAATTTTGTAATTCTGTTATATCACTGTTCATGAATTTATAATTCTGTTATATTACTGTTGATGAATTTTGTAATTTTGTTATATCGCTGTTCATGGATTTTGTAATTCTGTTATATCGCTGTTCATGGATTTTGTAATTCTGTTATATCGCTGTTCATGAATTTTGTAATTAATTCTGTTATATCGCTGTTCATGAGTTTTGTAATTCTGTTATATCGCTGTTCATGAATTTTGTAATTCTGTTATATCGCTGTTCGTGAATTTTGTAATTCTGTTATATCGCTGTTGATGAATTTTGTAATTTTGTTATATCGCTATTCATGATTTTGTAATTCTGTTATATCGCTGTTCATGAATTGTGTAATTAATTCTGTTATATCGCTGTTCATGAATTTTGTAATTCTATTATATCGCTGTTCATGAATTTTGTAATTAACCTAGGTCACAAATCATAGAAAAACCTTGTGTAGTCACTAGAGGTCACAATTTTGGCCTAATCTTTAGTCTGTGCAAGTTTTACATTTTCCTTGAATATTTGGCATTAATGTTTATGTTACTCAGTTGCTGAGTTCCTTTTGGAAGAATAAATTAGTACTGGTTATGATACTGTCCAGGAAAAACTGGTTAGGTGATTTCTTCAGTGGTATATCACACCAAACTACTATTTCCTAGTCATGTTGTTTTTAAGATACTGTGTCTGTTACTCTTGTTTATTATAGTGATGATGATGATCCTATATTGTTGTCATTGATTGTTGTTAAAGATTGTATATTATTGATGTTAAAATGATATATCATTGTTAGATTGATGTTTGTTCATTAAGTAATTTTAAATTCTGTATGTTACGACAGTATAGCACAGAACGTATGTCTTTACGAATCGATACGATACAATGCATATGATTGGTCACATGACTGGCTAGTCATTGGTTGGTCAGTGGTGTGGTTAAGCATGAGAATTTAGACAGGGTGGTCCGTTCTAAGTTTGACATTATCGCGTTCAGAGCATTTGACTTTGGCTATTTGAATTTAGGTGTTATATATATAAATGAAATAGAGTTCATTACACTTCCATATATAGTGGGTGAGGTTTATCTCTGGTTTTTTACCCTGGCCTGGTCCGCCACTATAGTTCATGTTTCATGATGTATCATAATGGCAATGATGTTATTTACATGTGCAGGTATCTTTATTATGCCTTTGTTTATAAATTGAATGCCAGCCCATCGCAAGATATGTTTGTTGTTATTTAGAATTAAGTGAAGACATTAAGATGATACGGGTGGAGGGTCATTAAATTAGTACTGGTAAGGATGCAGGCCAGGAAAACAGCCCTTAATAACCGGAGCGGTTACTTCTAGCGAGATATTCATTCGTGTAGCATCTCAAATTTCATTTTCATATATAACGTTGCACATGTATACAAATATATTTTACGACAACGCATGTTAACTGCTGTATACCATTCATGGTTGAAAGTTGGTCTCAATGTAAAGTTGACCATAGTAACGAATGTTGTTCAAATTAAACAGTAAAACATGACCCAAAGTAGCGTGGTCTTATGTTTGAGCTGACCTTATTATTGAGGTTGTTTTTATTGATAGTTTAATGGAATATTGTGATATGTTAGGTTTAAGTTTTTTACATTTGTACTGACACATTGTAATGTAATGTTGAAGGAATATTATGATGTTAAATCATTATCCTTTCGGCTGCGATAGAGTGGAAACAGTTTCCAGAGTTTTATCTTATAAAAGTTCATCTCTGGTTTTCACCTGGTCCATTCTATCGCATGATCATGCCGTATTGAATGTTATACATGTACATACTATTTGGTGATATTAAACTTAGGAGTGCTTATGTTAATTACTCTGTTGTAATAACATATAGTCACATATTCGTACTATACATTATCACCACCATGTTGCATGAATAAATGTTTTAGTTAACCTTGTTTGTTGTTAGTGATATCCTATTTGTATTGCTTTTGTAAACTAATAATTAGTAAAAAATAAAGTCATGTACATTATTATGAGTTGTTATTTTGAAAGGATTTTCTGGATTTCAAGGGAAGTATAGTGCACCCAAGAAAGTGTGATGGTTACAAGTATTTTACAAATTACTAAAGTAAGCAGATATGGTCAGTGTTGTATTAAAAACATCCCTGATAAATCATGCACATCAAAATTTCCTGTCTTTCTCATTATCGTGGGCGCACTATAACTTATTATATTACTGAGTTCTTTCCAGTAGAACCTGTATGATTTGGCACACATTTTGATCTATACATTATAGCTCTACAGATGCAATTTTAATGACATCATTCTGGACGCAGGATTTATAGTAGACAATCTATGACATACAGGAGCATGTTGCCTAACCAAATCTCTTCCAAATCATGCTATGAGCGAGCTGTGCTTGCAAAAAGTCTACCATTTCTCAACACTTTGCTAGGCCAGCACAATCGAGCACTTTCCTGTGCAACGGACCACTCGGTATCGCATTGCTACACAACAGTCTGTTATCGGCAAACTCTTGCTCGTAGAATATAAATTTTTTTTACTTAGACCTACATTTTGCAGCAAGCGGCTTTCCTAGCATAACACTATTGATATTTCAAACAAGGGCAGTAACTCTGCTAATATTTGATTCCAACGAAAAGCAAAAGACAAGATACACAACACACTATGCTGATCATCTCACTTGAAACATTTGAGGTATAAATGGATTATTCGGGTCGGTCACTTGTTAACATAACATTGTGTATATAAACATTGCAATTTCTTTTATTAATGTATTATTTCAATAGCCATTATGTGTTTTAGTATGTAGCTTAGTAAATAATGTATTGGTTTTCACTGCCTTTTCTCCAATTTAAATGTTTAAAACAATAAAAATACAATGTAACGATATTGCAATGTTTGTATACAAGCGACAGATCTAATTTAAAACAGACTATATCTGTCATTTACTGTCATGCTGAATTCATGAAAAATGGACAGTGAAATCATGAACACATCATCAAATGAAACAATGCTTACATGATTCGACTTATTATAACTAGTTTTGGTCCTATTTCCTTATGCACAGAGAATATTTGAAGTAACCTAAGGAAGAACTAGACAAAGTTCAATGCTAGGAACACTTGTGCAGTTTCAAATGTGCTCGGATACGGGTAAAAATCTGAGAATGATCCCAATAATGAACAAGCCACTGGTTATCATATCGAAGTTCCATGAATGTTTGTTTGTAATTCCTGTATTTCATGTATTTGTTTATTCAGTTTTGACAGAAATTCATCTCTGCAGAAGTAATGAATGTGCGACTTACCTTGTGTGAATAAAGTCTGTATATGTTTTGATGTTTCTACATCCACTCCAAGGTACTGTTTTATAAACGCACTTATGGAAATCTACAGCTACAAATGGTGTAAAGGGTTGTTCAATACTAATTATAATTCGATTGACAAACTCCTACAAACCGTGTCTGACACCAATGTGTCAGCCGCTTAAAATAATTCTAATGAAGAATTTGGCCGTAGGTTTAAGATTTCCAGAAACTCTTTGATAAAACTATACCCTAGCTACTACTTATGGCACCAACTGTAAAATACCCATCCAGTATAACATCGCATTTAATAATGATCCGGGCAATCTGTGTATGATTCCTGACAATGGCTGCGGCCATGTTCTCAACATTGTGGAATTGTATGTTACTTGAAATAGTCAAAGTTAATCTTCTAGTTCAATGTTGTACAAATATCGTTACTTGTAAACAAACGAGCAGTCGTATGTCTGTTACATTGTTGTGTAAGATGTTTCAACATGTCGTTGTTTTCACCGTTTTGAGTTCCTAAATGAAGTGGTATTATCCGGTAAATACATAGTAATGTAAAGCTATTGTTATTTATTATATATGACTGAATAGCTATAAATACAGAAACATCGACAAAAATGCCCAGCTCTGTAAAATAAATAAATCAAACAAATATACACTACACGGAAGTTCTAATTGGACACCTAGAGGTTATCATATTTAGGAAACATTTTCAAAGAATAATAAAACAACCAAATATTAGTTTAATACATTGTATTCTTTATATGTGAGACAAAAATTATTGAAATTCGATCACGGGAAGATACTTAACAGAGAGGGTTAACACGGGCACCCAATAAACAAAAACTGCAAAACTAATCACATCAAAATTAATTCCGGTTTAATATTTTGTATGTCCACCTGCTACTGCAATTACAGCGCGACACCTTGTCCTCATTGATACAATGTATCTCTGAAGATACTGCTGTTGAATGGCAGCCCATGTCTGGTTGATGGCGCGCATGTGCTCACTTAAATTGGGCTGCACTGGCTGGGCTCGCACCTTGCGCTTCAATAGGTCCCACACGTGTTCAATCGGATTTGAATCCGGCCATTGTAGTACTCGCACGTTGTTTGCTGCATTTGTTTGGCCCTAGCAGTACTCACACGTTGTATGCTGCATTTGTTTGGCCCTAGCAGTACTCACACGTTGTATGCTGCATTTGTGTGGTCCTAGCAGTACTCGCAGGTTGTATGCTGCATTTGTGTGGTCCTAGCAGTACTCGCACCTTGTATGCTGCATTTGTGTGGCCCTAGCAGTACTCGCACGTTGTATGCTGCATTTGTGTGGCCCTAGCAGTACTCGCACGTTGTATGCTGCATTTGTGTGGCCCTAGCAGTACTCGCACGTTGTATGCTGCATTTGTGTGGCCCTAGCTGCATGGCATGGTGCATTATCCTGGGCTAACATCATGCCTCGATTTGCTTGAATATGTGGTAGAAGAAAGGGCCGTCATTCGGGTACTTCATCGCGTTCAAGTGGCCTTGCATTGGTACAATGGGAGTATAAGTGTGCATGGAAACACCAGCCCACGACATGATTGATCCACCTCCGAAATTGTCAGATTCTGTAGGGTGCATGGAAACACCAGCCCACAACATGATTGATCCACCTACGAAATTGTCAGATTTTGTAGTGTGCATGGAAACACCAGCCCACAACATGATTGATCCACCTCCAAAATTGTCAGATTCTGTAATGTGCATGGAAACACCAGCCAACAACATGATTGATCCACCTCCGAAATTGTCAGATTCTACCTGACAGTTCTCATTGTTCCATTCACCCCGACGGCAATATATCCGAGCTTGTATGTCATTCCCATGCAGTGTGATGCGTGTCTGCCATTCCCACACAGCGTGATACGTGTCTCGTCAAAGAATAACACATTGGCCCAGTCCGCCCTTGTATATCGCAAATGTCTCCTAGCCCATAATAGCCTTGTCTGTCTGTGCCTTGTGGTAAGAATAGGCACCTGTAGGGGACGACAGCATGGCAATCTGACGGCCCTCAGGCGATTGCGTACGATCTGTGGATGGATTGCATGGTTGCGACTACCTATTGTGTTATGAGCCGTTGTGGCTGCCGTGGTGAAATGATCCTGTAAGTGGTCATTGACAATTTGTGTCTTGTAGAGGTTTCGTCACTCTTCTTCTGGATGTCTGCAACACAACCAGTTTGCATGAATTTCACCCAAAGCATCTGAATTGTAAAATGCCGCCTGTTGAAATGCAGAACAACCTGAAATAAACGAGGGTATCACTGATGGTGACAAATTGCCTGGTGAATTTCACCGACCAAAGGCATACTTCAAATATAGCCCAACATAATTCCACATGATGATAAATACACTTATATTGATAGAAAATGTGTTTCTTTCAGTACGTTGCCCTAAAATACAAGTAATTAAAGACTCATGCATTTTTAAAACGACGAATAACATACCTGTTGGATTGGGGAGCCGGAAGATTGCATTCATACAAACATATTCATGATTATTTATTTAATACGTTTTCAAATTGACCAGTTTAAGATTTCTTTGACTATGTCTAAACTATGACAAGGGAGATCTGAGAAGTGTTCCGTGTTTGCAGCGCGCTATCCAATATAGCCTGCATAAGACCAAAGTCGACTGGAGCAAAGTTTGGCCCAAGAAAAAAATAGGCCTGAGCTAGCCCTGCAGTGCTTAGTGAGGAATAGCCCAGACAAGAAAACTGAAACTAAATATAATATAGCATCTATCATGAGTTGTCTTTATAGATCAAGATTTCTTAAATTAATCTAAAAACACACGTCAGGTTATTAAGAGAGCCTTTGGCATATTTAAGCCGATTACTTTACATTTCACGCCAAAAAGTTGGTGATGTCACACATTTGTAATCACACACGTTGTAGAACATTGACTTTGTTCTGTGATTTGTTCCCATGTGGAAGATCACATTAATTATTTATGTGATAAATGAATATGAAGATGTCACTCCACTCTTATAAATTAAAAAATTCTTTTTTTAAACAAGAGGGCTCAAAGGGCAATAGATCGCTCACCTGTTGTTATAGTTCATGAAGGCCCACATGGCAACGTAAGAAGTCAGTTACAACTTCAAAGAATCAAGTAAATGCAGCCTCAGTTGCATGTTAAAGGTTATCATATAGTTCTAACCAGCGACCTTGTTATTTACAGATAACTCATATTGATAGATTAGACCAAAATTGTAACCTCTTTCAAAGTGACCTATTTTTAACCCCAGTTGACCCAATATGGCACTTGACCTAGATTTTATAGAGACAAACATTCTGACCAAGTTTCATGAAGGTTGGGCCATAACTATTGCCTCTAAGATTTGACCTAGTGACATTGTTTTTGACCCCATATGACCCAATTTCAAACTTGACCTAGATTTCATAGAGAAAAAATTCTGACAAAGTTTCATGAAGATTGGACAATAATTGTGTCCTCTAATGTGTTCACAAGATTTTTCTAAGATATGACCTTGTGACCTAGTTTTTGACCCCACATGACCAAGTTTCAAACTTGACCTAGATTTCATAGAGACAAACATTCTGACCAAATTCCATGAAAATTGGGGCATAACTGTGACCTCTAGTATGTTCACAAGCAATTGTGGACGGACAGACTGATGACGGACGAAGAGTGATCACAAAAGCTCACCCTGTCATGACAAGTGAGCTAAAATACACACAAGCAAAACATAATTTACCTGCATTTGAACCGTCCATTGTCATTCAGAATACTTTGCCATTAGACAAAACATTTTGATGAATAAGTTCTGTGACTATGTTGATTCTGTCTTTTATAGATATCAATACTATTACAAATTAACTGAACAAGAAGCCAATTTCAAGCTATAAGAACAGCTTATACAAGGTATACGAGGTCCAAGGGTTTCAATGGGGAAAACATGTATGGTATACAAGGTCCAAGGGTTTCAATGGGGAAAGCATGTATGGTAAACGAGGTCCAAGGGTTTCAATGGGGAAAGCATGTATGGTATACAAGGTCCAAGGGTTTCAATAGGGAAAGCATGTTTGGTATAGTTTACTGTTACTACAGGTAACTTCAAAATAATTAGAAGCAGGGATAATGTTGATACAATACCGGTATTTTGGATGGTACCGCGGTATCGTACTGCGGTAAAATGATACCATAAAAAAGTTAGTATATTTTGAATTTCAAAGACTCTGTGTAATTAAAATATGAGCATTTTCTTATTTCTTAGTAGAGTTCTTTGTAGGCAAAATGTTACTGAATTTTGTATACCAGAGAGACAGCAGACTGTATGGGCACATTGCAACAGATAGACAGCAGACGGTATGGGCACATGGCAACAGAGAGACAGCAGACGGTATGGGCACATGGCAACAGAGAGACAGCATACTGTATGGGCACATGGCAACAGAGAGACAGCAGGCGGTATGGACACATGGCAACAGAGAGACAGCAGACTGTATGGGCACATGGCAACAGAGAGACAGCAAATGGTATGAGCACATGGCAACAGAGAGACAGCAGACGGTATGGGCATATGGCAACAGAGAGACAGCAGACGGTATGGGCACATGGCAACCGAGGTACAGCAGACGGTATGGGCACATGGCAACAGAGAGACAGCAGACTGTATGGGAACATGGCAACAGAGAGACAGCAAATGGTATGAGCACATGGCAACAGAGAGACAGCAGACTGTATGGGAACATGGCAACAGAGAGACAGCAGACTGTATGGGAACATGGCAACAGAGAGACAGCAGACTGTATGAGCACATGGCAACAGAGAGACAGCAGACGGTATGGGCACATGGCACCAGAGAGACAGCAGACTGTATGGGAACATGGCAACAGAGAATATAGATGAATATCTAAACAGGTTGTATGCTCAAAACTAGTTGCCAACTTTTTTACCCAAAATATTTTGCACATGTAGTGGGATTTGAATCTAAACTATCCTAGCTATGTGAAGAGCAAAATCATTAAACTACAAGGTTATCCCATCGTTAAAGCTTACCACAATCAGAGAAGTCCTCGCTCCATGTACAGTTACTGTTACACGTAATATTCTGTGCACCGTTCACTATGTATCCTGGTGGACAATTATAATAAGCTGTTGTTGTTGTTGTCCCATCCGTTTGTATCTCAACATAGATAACTTGCAGAGCCAATTGCACACATTGTCTTAAATAATCTGTCTACAATATAATTTTAAAATAGAAATCAGCATTTTTAGGGTAATAACCTATTTCTTTTTATTTTGTGAATTCCATTTTGAAAAGAATGTAAACAAGTAATTAAGAATTGCAAGCAATACAGAAGTCCCCTACCGGTTTGAGGCCATTTTCAATGTTTTTGTTGCCATAGCAACCACAATTTTTGTCAGAATCAAAATACTTTTAGACGTGCATAATCCCCTTATTGTCCCCTATCCACATACCAATTTTCTTAAACCTAGCTTGGAAACTGTTTGAGTTATGGCAGGATCCAGATTGTTTGACGGACGGACTGACTGACTGGCTGTCGGGCGGGCGTGCGGCGGGCGGACGGACGGACTGACTGACGGCAGACGGACGGCAGACGGACGGCGGGCAAACCTATAGTCCCCTCCGGTCAAAAACCGGTAGGGGACTAATAAGGTTTTGACAATCGTTATTCTATGCTATGATGCAGTTTTAGTTTATATTCACATTATTATAATTCTGTTCCCATACAGTATATATATATATATATAACTTTGACAACATGTTTATTGAATAGTTGTCACACTAACAGTAACAAATTTAAATATTGTAAAGAAACATGTTTTTGTTCATTTTCACAGCTTTTTTGTGCAAATTCTTTATCTCAATCAATGAAGAGTAAATCCCTGGAATTAAACCAACAATTTAGTATCAGGATGTCACAAATTCATGAATTTGAGAAAAAATCATAAACAGAAAATTTGCAAAACAAACAATGAAAAAAAGGAGTTTACATGTGCAGTATATAGTGTCAGTGAAGTAACAATGACAAATTTACCACAAGTTTGTTCAGATATATTCCAAGTGCCGTCTGCTTGACATTCAGCTACTGGAACACCAGATATACTAGTTCGGCTCTCATATGTGTATACTGCAGTACTGCATGACGGAACCATCGGTAACATTCCCGTCGTCTGGAGCAATGACATCATCACATTTTGCTATAAATAGAATTCGGAATGAATTGTAAAATCTTCAGTGGGTATAAAGTATCAATATAGCAATTGGTGTAAATTGACTCAGCAGGGATTGCCATCAAAATGCACTATTAGGTTAAGTATTTATATGTCTTGTGAAGTTTGGTTGAAATCAGACTATGTTTCAAGAATAATAGTGTAGACATTTTCTTTTAACCGATAGACAAACTAACTGAAAGCATGAATCAAATTATATGTTAATTTCATACAATAAATGTTTGAAGATAAATGCCTTTTACGTTTTAAAAAGCACCTTCGTTTGAATATCTACCTGAAAACTGCTATACTGACCAACATTTTAACATTGTCTGCCAATGAAAAGGTGTTTTACAAAATGACTGACCAGTAGAATTTGTGCACACAGTTCATGGTATTTTGAATCAATAATTTTAATTAACAGCCGGTTCCGTCTGCTGCACATGAGATCTGCTGGTACCCTGCTAGCTAGTGTGTACCCCTCATCACAACTGAATGTAACACTATACCTGTCGTCTGCTACCGTGAAGTTACCACCAGTAATTGTAGGAGGCGTCTCACAAACTGTTAACATTTAGAGAAATTAAGTTCAAATTGAAATTAAAGAAAAACATGTCAGTTAATATGATACAATAATAAACTGTAATAAAATATTTTGTCAACTGAAAAATTTGTCCTATGAATTGCATAATTTGATAGATGGAAGTAGAAATTAGTCAGTTGAACGCAAAACAAATAAAACAGAACTAAATTTTTTGAATGTTTGAAACATTGTTCTAAAAACTAAAACACAATAATGTCAAACAACTTCACCTAGTCCTCAAACCTTCTATTAGTACTTTAGTAATTAAACAGCTGATTTCTTGTCTATAATTAAATTTTGACCCTAAAGTTTGTTTTCATAAGTGGTGAGTACCAGTATTACAAATATTTACGAAGTGTAACATACATACTATAATCTAAATTATCGGCAAAGCACAACTTTGAATATACAAATTGAAATATTCAACACAAGATGCTTGTAGTATATTCACGCATAAAGGTTGAGGACCAGTTAACTGGAAACAATCGGGACACCTCTGACAATTTCCAACGAATCATGACCAAATATAGACCTAGATTTTGTTGAGATGATCATTTTGACCAAGTTTCATAAAGATTAGGTCGAAATTATGACCATTACTGACTACACAAGGTTTTTCTATGATTTGATCTAGTGACCTAGTTTTTGACTGCAGACGACCCAATATTGAACTTGACCTAGATTTTGTTGAGATGATCATTATCACTAAGTTTCAAAAAGATTAGACCAAAACTGTAACCTACAGTGTATACACAAGCAAATTGGGAACAGATGAAGAGTGATCACAAAAGCTCACTCTGTCACTTTGTGACAGGCGAGCTAAAAAACTAAAACAAATTAAAATTAAGTATAATAATCACCTGCTTCATCAACATCCGCATAGATGTTGTTCTCAAAATCATATGTAGTACAGTACATCCACTGTATAGGCCATAACTCCTTTCTTCCTCAATGCTTGAACCTATTAATAGTTTTATTAGTGATATTATGGAAGCAAACATTGTGATCATGTTATAAAATAACAATGCCAAAACTGTGATTCATGCAGCATATAAATTGGGCACTTTGATTTGCCATGTCGACAAAACTTTTTTACCCAGACTACACAGTTTAAAAACCGGTAGATTATATGGTCGGTCACAAATTGTCTTGAGAGATAAAACAATCTGAAATGAGTAAAAACAAGACTGTGTTCAATAAACGCTTATGCCCCCATGGACAAGAATTGGGCGCTTAATAAGTCTAAGTCCAAAATTAGGTCAAGGTGAAGGTCAAAATAAGGTATGGTGATATAGGTGTGTGGAGAATGTTCAAATGCAACATTCATGCAAGTATAAAAGCTTTTTGTAGCAATCCATATTAATGCTAGAAGAAATGGTAAATTTGAGTTAACCAAGAATTTGGCCCTTCAATAAATCTAAGTCCAAAATTAGGTCAAGGTGAAGGTCAAAATAAGGTTAGGTGATACAGGCATGTGGAGAGTGGTCATATACAACATCCATGCAAGTAGGGCAGCTTAGTAGCAAGCCATATTAATGCTAGAAGAAACAGTCAAGTTGGGTTAACCAAGAATTTGGCCCTTCAATAAGTCTTAAGTCCAAAATTAGGTCAAGGTGAAGGTCAAATTGGGGTGAGGTGATACAGGCTTGTGGAGTGTGTTCATATACATCATCCATGCAAGTATGAAAGCTTTGTAGCAAGCCATCGTAATTATAGAAGAAACGGTAATTTTGGGTTTACCGGACGGTCGGACAGGTGAATCACTATATGCCTCCAGGAGATCTATCGATACAGGGGCATAAAAACAAATTGTTAAGCTTAAAAAGCTCTCTATTATTTCTAGACAAAACTATAAAATTTGATCTCATAGACATTGAATACGTGAGAGATTCTTTCTATTACCGGTACTTTGATAATGAAAATTGAAGTTACCACGATTACCGGGTTAAAAGAATGTCGGAGAAATGTCAGCCATCCACATAAAATTTTTGCATGAAGAACGCAATAACAACACACATGTTGTTCTGTGGTTTGCTTTCATCTTGAATATATAGCTGTATTTGTGATAAAAATATCTAAAAAAATGTCCACGCTTTCTGGTCCCCCTCCATGTATTTGAGTGGTCTGTTCAAGGACAATCAACTTATACATGGAGAATTAACTGCATCATGCAGGGGTATCATTGGATTCCATCCAACTCTTTGTTGCCAGATTTTGGACAATATTGATATACATGTATTACTTACTTACTTACTTACTTACTTAGTATAATACTTACTTGATTTCCTGTGGCCGTTTCCATAGAATACGTGGGTCATTCAATAAATTTGTAGACTGTGTTAATCATTTTAACATCTGATGACTCAGAGAAAAACAAAGTACATCACATTTAACTAAAGCCTTTCAGACCCAAGTGCTGAAAATATTGCGTAAAACAACGCTTTTTTAAAGAAAATATGGCTAAAATATAAATATCACCATACAAGTACCACCTAACACCGCAATTTATTATCTGACGTCAGTGACTGAATTGACGTTTTGCTGTTACTCAAAGGGTAGCCCGAAATGAAATTATGTTATTAACATAGAAATAAACATTAACATTCAAATTGTATATGATTTAACACATCTTCCACAATATCTTAGATAGTCTAAGTGAAGGATTAAGGCTTGGCATAATGGTTGTATATTAACATGAAAACACCTCGCACATTTCGACAAACGGCGCATGAAACGTCACTACGTTTGCCTGTCTGCCTGTGCCGTTTTCAATACCATGCTGCGCTTCAGAAATTTGTTTTAGCCACTGCATGCTGTGTGTTCTCCCTTCGCTCTCTGTAACAGCTCATGTGTGTCTGTTGTGTTTTTCAAAGCCCCATGCACAATTCAATAGTCATATGAATTTCCTTGTGTTAAGAAATAGACATTTTGATGTTATAGAAAACGCGACTCGCCTTGATAAAATCTTGTAGAATGTTGTGATCCTCATTTGTTATTATTGGGGGGTAGACTACGCAGTCATCCGCAAAGAGTCTTATTGTCGAGTTAATTCCAGATGCAATATCATTAATGAACAATAGAAATAATGTTGGTCCAAGAACTGTACCCTGGGTTACTCCAGAGGTGACTACCGATGCCGCAGAAGATTCACCATCTACGATGACCTGTTGTAAACGACCACTAAGGAAGTTGTTTATCCAACTTTTGGTGTCTCCTCTTATTCCATAATAGGACATCTTTTTTGACAGACGTTGATGTGGAACTTTATTAAATGCCTTTGAAAAGTCAAGAATGGCCATATCAACCTGTTGGTGTGACAGTGTGTGTGGCTACTTTGTAATTAAATAGGACATGTGTTTATCAAAGGGCATTGAATATGTCCCAGATGCGTTGCAGTTTACGAGAAATGAAAAATATGCGAACATCGGAACTACCAGGTGCTAATCAGACGGTACGAAGAATTTTTGGTACGAATAAGGGCGAACTTTGATCACAAAATCCACGGTGATCGGACAATTTAGTTGGAACGTAACGGTGGGAACATAGCAATGAGATATAATATCAACGATATAACCCAGAGTTATCAATCAACTCTTACGTTTCTGTTCTAAAGAAGCTTCCGAAGATACAATTTTCAGCGCTGCAAGAAAGTGAAACCGAGCGAGGTGACGACTAAAATCCAGTCTCCGTACCATCCGGTGCCGATAGTAACGACGTTTTTACCTCCCTTTGCTAGGAAGTACGTGCGATGTGGACCCCCAAGTTAAACGTTATGGAGCAGTCTGCAGATCACCGGAATTGTCTCAGATTACTCCTTCCAGAATATCTACGAACTAATGATAAATTTTAATAGATTTCACTCCAGTGGACTATTTTTACCATTATTCCAATCCATGTGATTTCAGTCCTCTGTACACTTGTACCATTATTCTAATTTGTGTGATGTCAAACCGGTAGACACTATTCCCACATTTTAAAGTGTGTGGCCATTTTAACTCTGACTCACTTGTCTAATATATTAAGGATGACTGTGCATATTGATACTAGTGCTAATCTTTTTTTTAATGTTTTATTTTTAAACTAAGGAAAAGTGTAACAACCTTGGGTTGTTATTTATACATGTAACGTACCAGGTACGAAACGTGTATCATGTTATTTTTCCTGGTCTTACTGTAACTGATAGACTAAAAGACATTAAAAGATATCTGACAAACTGTATATTTTAGATAATGAGACTATTTCAGACATATGTGTATACTAGACTTGTACATGGCTAATATCTTCAGATATTCGCGTTTTGTAGACATCAATGCATGTGTATCATTGAAGAAGTTAGTCACGTCACTTTCTTGTGTAAAACTCGAAATAATGTTATCAACATACTAGTAGATATCTCGTAATAAATGTTCACTCATCTAATTGTCACTGTTGGCCTCTAAGTGTTTAATGATTGTTGCACACTGAATGAATGGAGAACACGTAGCTCCGAACAGCACAGACTTGAATCTGTAGGGAGTAGTAGTGGTGAGTCGGGGTCGGCGGGGTCACTCAACCACAGGAATCTCGTCACATCGCGGTCTTTCTCGGCCAATGACACATGTTTGAATGCCTTCTCAATATCTGTCGTAAAAGCATATTTGATCACCCGCTAGGTCGTTGAGTTCTGGTGGCGTTGATTGAAGGCAATCATTTAGGCTGGACATATCAACAGACTGACGACAACTGCAGTCATATACTATATGAAAAGGGGTAGTTATGGAGTCCTTCTTTTCACCATGATGCGGAATGTAGTGAATCTGGTTATCTGTTTCGACGCTTGTGTCCACTTCTTCAATGAAACCTCGTTCTTTCTGATCAGAGATAATTTTGCTGTATTTTTTCAGTAAGTATGGCCCCTTGCTTAAACGATGGGCCAGACTCTCTGTACGTCTTACACAGATGGCATAGTTAAATTGTTTGTAACGTGGGGTAATCATCTTTCTATGGGAGTTTTGCTGTGTAGCGGCCTTCGCAATCAGAGATGTTGGAATCAATGTTTTTTCAAATAACACAACCCAGAAGTTTCCTCTTCTTCCGGTTTTATACCAATGGACTCAAGTTTCCAGAAGCGCTCCAAGTCGCGGACATTTAGGGGGTGGTGATGACATTCAACATGCTCTGGGTGGACGAACGTTTTTGGCTGACTGGTAGTGGACCTATGGACCTAGATAACCTATCTTTGATTGGACGGCTGTAGGCCTGTTGCCCCCGACGATATGATTTTGCACTATTTTCCAGTATGGGCTGTTTAAAAAATGGGACCAAACATACTTTTTGCTCTTACTTATTTATATACACAGTAACATTATTTATTTCCAATTCATGTTTTGAGTTTATGTGTCAAATTTCAAGTGAATCAGTCATTGTTAAAAAAAGTTATGCAAGAAAAACATGCCATCAATGTAAGGAGTGTAACAGAAATTTGGGAATTTTTCATACAACATTGATTGTATAAGCATTGTCACATTTATAATAGCCCTCTAGGGAACACTATCGTACTTTTGCTTAATAAAATAATGTATTACTTAGCTAATTCTAGAATTGAAATGTCTTTGATTCAATGTTTTATTTTAAATAAAGACCTAGGAGGAAAGGAGGGGGCTAAATAACTTTGCATGAAAACATATAAGACAATTTCAATGAAATATATTTTTATGAAACCTGTTGGCCAAATACTGATATATGATGCATTGATTGTATGTAGAAATATGTCTATTTGTTAGACAATGCATAAAATAGCAATCAAATGTTTTCTTTTTAGTGATTAAGTACAATAATTGGACCTAGCCCAATATGTTAGGAGTGTAACATTTGATAGTTGGGAAAGGATTATCCTGAAATTAGTCCAATTTATGAGAAGCAATGACTATTTCCTGGTAAAACTAGTCCTAAAGTATACATAGGTGACACTCAAGATTTCACTAAATGCACAATTGGTCAGATATCGGTGAATAAATGCATGTTTAATGCGCAATAAATCAACTACAACAGTAATTATTCATTGGCGAAGATAGCGATTTTGCACATCTGTCATCAGTGCAGTCAAGATTACGATTTTAAGTTTCATATGTACTTTTTGGAGTAATTAATGCAATAGAAATGGTGTACATAAACGTTTTATGGCATATATGTTTAGAAATAGTCGCGATATACAAACTGATGGGAAAATATATTCGCCCCAAAGTATTTCGTACAAAATAAAAACATCATTGCACAATTTAGCAATTACAATATTTTGGCAATGTTACATCATTGAATCATTAATTTGTTTTCATATCATTTAGACACTTTTGAGTCAAAATAAGGAAACTAACCCCCGTACAGAATAGCTAACCCCGGTACAGCAAATAACTAGATACTGTACATTAAAAATGTTATTATTGCTAGATACCGTACACAAGACAATGTTGTTTTTCTTCAATTGCATGCTTGTAAGTGGGTGTTTACTAATGAGGATTTAAACATAGGTAAAGAGCATGACAGGTAAAAGTTTATTTTAACCTTATTTTGACCTTTCCATTGACCTTTCTTTTGGACTTTAGACTTACTGAAGGGCTAAATACTTCGTTAACAAAAACACCGAACTTGGCAGGTCTGTGAAGTTGGCGCGTAGGTCGTACATCGACAGTCAGATGTTTACTCATTTTTATTTGAAATGAATAAACAGCTATTAGCTCGTTACTCGTAGCACGTAGGTCGCAGCTCTTAGGTCGTTGGTCGCAGCTCTTAGATCGTAGATGTGTAGACGTCGGTCGCAGCTCTTAGGTCGTTGGTCCCAGCTCTTAACTCGTAGATGTGTACTCGTTGGTCGCAGCTCTTAGGTCGTAGGTCCCAGCTCTTAGCTCTCAGATGTGTACTCGTTGGTCGCAGCTCTTAGGTCGTTGGTCGCAGCTCATAGGTCGTTAGTCGCAGCTCTTAGGTCGTTGGTCCCAGCTCTTAGCTCGTAGATGTGTACTCGTTGGTCGCAGCTCTTAGGTCGTTAGTCCCAGCTCTTAGGTCGTTGGTCTCAGTTCTTAGCTCGTAGATGTGTACTCGTTGGTCGCAGATCTTAGGTCGTTGGTCGCAGCTCTTAGCTCGTTGGTCGCAGCTCTTAGGTCGTTGGTCCCAGCTCTTAGCTCGTAGATGTGTAATCGTTGGTCGCAGCTCTTAAGTCGTTGATCGCAGCTCTTAGCTCGTAGATGTGTACTCGTTGGTCGCAGCTCTTAGGTCGTTAGTCGCAGCTCTTAGCTCGTTGGTCCCAGCTCTTACTCGTAGATGTGTACTCGTTGGTCGCAGCTCTTAGGTCGTTAGTCGCAGCTCATAGGTCGTTGGTCCCAGCTTTTAGCTCGTAGATGTGTACTCGTTGGTCCAAGCTCCTAGCTCGTAGATGTGTACACGTTTGTCGCAGCTCTTAGGTCGTAAGTCGCATCTCTTAGGTCGTTAGTCGCAGCGCTAAGCTCGTAGATGTGTACTCGTTGGTCGCAGCTCTTAGGTCGTTAGTCGCAGCTCTTAGTTCGTTGGTCCAAGCTCTTAGCTCGTAGATGTGTACTCTTTGGTCGCAGCTCTTAAGTCGTTGGTCACAGCTATTAGCTCGTTGGTCACAGCTCGTATGTCGTTGTTCGCAGCTCGTAGATCGTTAGTCGCAGCTCGTCGGTCGTTGGTGCCAGATCGTAGGTCGTTAGTCGCAGCGCTAAGCTCGTAGATGTGTACTCGTTGGTCGCAGCTCTTAGGTCGTTAGTCGCAGCTCTTAGTTCGTTGGTCCAAGCTCTTAGCTCGTAGATGTGTACTCTTTGGTCGTAGCTCTTATGTCGTTGGTCACAGCTATTAGCTCGTTGGTCACAGCTCGTAGATCGTTAGGCGCAGCTCGTCGGTCGTTGGTGCCAGATCGTAGGTCGTTAGATGCAGCTCGTAGGTGTTTAGTAGCAGCTCGTAGGTAATGTGTGTCGCAGATCTTCGCTCGTAGATGTTGTTTGTTGGTCGCATCACGTAGGTCGTTGGTTTGCAGCTGTTATGTCATTAGTCGCAGCTCTTATGCCGTTGGTGAGCTCTAAGGTTGTTTGTAGCAGCTCTCCGCTCATAGATGTTTACTCGTTAGTTCAAGCAGGTATATCGTTAGTCGCCCCAAGTAGGTCGTTTCTCGCAGGTCGTAGGTCGTTAGATGGGCTCTTTGCTCGTAGATGTTCACTCGTAGGTCGCAGCTCTTAGGTTGCAGCTATTTGCTCGTTGGCCGCAGATATTAACTCGTTGGCCGTAGCTTGTAGTTCGGAGATTGCAGGTTGTTGCTGTTCGTTAGATAATAATAATAGCTTTATTTAAAGAAGATGACACATTAAGATCATACAAATTATACAAAAATGATTATCTTTTTTACAATGTGGTCTTCTATCTGAAATAACGAAATACATTCAAATACATTCAAATAAATCATTCATACATATAAACAGACATTCATACATGCAATAGCACTTATTATATTATATAGTAGACAGACACACCCATCTCAACAGTAATTAAAATAGAATGATTATAATAGTAAAATGAACATGTTGACTAATTTTTTGACATCAGATATTTTTTATATTTATGTTTAAAAGCTGATAAAGAATTTAAATTTCTAACAGAAAGAGGTATGCTGTTCCATAATTTCATTGATATATAGGAAAAGGTATTTTGACCATATCTAGTGTGTATCTTCGCATGTGTTATATCTCTATGAGTGGTGGATCTCAATGTGTATAAAGTGTTGTTGGCAAAATGTAAGATATTTTGTAAGTATGAAGAAGTGAGACCATGTAAGCATTTGTATATGATGATTGCAGTAAGATATTTACATCTGTTTTCAAACGTTAACTATTCTAATTCTTGAAATAGTTCAATGGAAGGAGTGCGAGTAGGTTTTCTAAGTATTATTTTTGCACAGCGCTTTTGTAGAATTTTTATTTTGGAGATATTTGTTTTACTACATGTGCTCCAGATAACGCAGCAGTAATCCATAGTTGATAAAATGTAGGAATTAAAATAAAGTTGTTTCATGTCCTTAGTTAGGTAGTTGTTTATTCGTTTGAGCAGCGTTATTTTTTATTTCAATTTATTGCAAACATATTTAATTTGTTCATTCCAATTTAAATTATGATCAATATAGACGCCAAGAAGTTTTTGAGTTTTTACTTGCTCCAGTTGTGTATCGTTAACCTGGATATTTAATTGCTCTAAATGTTTTAATTTATTTGTTGACCCGATTACCATGCATTTTGACTTGATGGGATGAATGAGCATGTTGTTTGCTTTACATCAGTGAGCCACCGTATTAGTGTCCTCCTGTATTTGAGATTGTAGACATTTAAGGTTGTTACAAGTAGCATACAATGTCGAATCATCAGCATACAAATCAATAGACGAATGACGAAGACGAGAACCTATATCATTTATGTATATAAGGAACAATAGGGGACCTAATATGGACCCTTGTGGAACACCACAAGAAACATTTTGAGACGAGGACTGAATGTTTCCCAATCTTACACACTGTTTCCTGTTAGATAAATAAGATTTCATTAGCGTTAAGCTTGAGTCCGAGAAATGATTAAGATGCAATTTGTGAAGAAGAATTTCGTGATCTACGAGATCGAACGCCTTCCTAAGATCTAAAAATACTGAACCAATAATATTTCCTAAATCAATTTCTTTAGACCACTCATCTATCAGTCTGAGAAGAGCAGTTTGACACGAGTGGTGTTCGCGAAACCCAGATTGGTGAACATGAAGAAGTTGTCAATGTTCTAAGAAGTATTTTAAATGATTTGCAATATGTCTCTCAAATATCTTTGAGATAGTAGGAAGAATTGAAATTGGCCTGTAATTGTTCGGATCATCTACTTCAGCTCCTTTGTGTATGGGGATAACGCAAGCTGTCTTTAGACTTTCCGGAAATTGACCTGTCGATATGCTGTTGTTTATTATGGAGGTTATTGGTATAATAATATGTTCTCCACACGATTTGAGTATTTTTGGGCTGATGGCGTCAAGCCCTGGTGCTTTATTTATGTCAAGATCGTTTATTATTTTCCTTACTTCAAATGTTGATATATATTCTATATTAAAGAATGATTCTCCTAGTTTGTTGTCAAGTGAATGTTTTAAACTGCTGTTAAATAAGGGATTATATTGCGTCTTATTGACGATTTTTGAAACATTGACAAAATGATCATTAAATGTATTCAAGATCTCTTTAGAATCTCTTATCAAATGACCTTCATATTGTAAGCTAGCTGGTAATTTTAAACCGGAGCTAATCGAAGTGAGTGATTTTATATGTTTCCATAAGAACTTAGTTGATTTATTTTGTTGTACAGCATTGTTATAAAATTCAGCTTTTTGCTTTTGTATGAGATGTGTCACTTGATTCCTTTTATATTTATATTCTGACCAGCGTTTAGAGCATTTAAGTTGATCTCGATCCCTTATTGCTAACTTAATATCGTCAGTAAACCAAGCAGGAAGAATTTCAGATTTTACTCTTTTTTCTTTAATGGGCGCATGTTTGTCAAGTGCAGCTATTAAGATACTTGTTAATGTATCTACAGCTTGATTAGGATCGTGAATCATTTCGATTGTTGATATTTGAGAACGTTCAAGTTCTGATTGGAATTCATTTATATCTAAATGTTTATATTGCCTGTACTTTATAGTTTTGTGTTGTTGGTTTTTATAGTTTTTGTTATTTATGTGTCGAGTAAAGCAGACGGGAAAATGATCACTGATAGCATAGTTAGGTACGAATACTTCTGTTATTCTGTCAGGTATGTTAGTATATAAATGATCAATTATTGAAGAAGATGATTTCGTACTCTTGTAGGTGACTTTACCATTTGAGTCAAGTCATATTCCAAAAGAAAGGACGACCGTTTATTGTTCATCATTGTATTAGAGCTTTGAATATATTTTATATTAAAATCACCAATAATATGATATTCAATTTTAGCATCAGTGTCAATTTGGCTTAATTGATCTTTGTATAAGTCAATCCAATCCTGCGTTGAATCAGGTGGGCGATATATGAAATTGATTAAAAATGGTTTTAAATTAGTAAAACTAATTTATATCCATAATGATTCTAAGTTATTACCATTAAGGTCCATTTGTTTAAATTGCAAATTATCTTTTAAATATATGAGAAGTACACCACCCTTTTTATTAGGTCTATCTTGTCTAATGCAAGTATAGTTAGGAATAGTCAAAACATTATTATCAATGTGTTCATGCAAAAAAGTTTCACAAAATCCAAAAATGTCGATGTCATTAGATAAAAGTGTGTACTTAATTTCTTCTAATTTAGGCAAAAAATGCTGAATATTCAAGAAAACAACACGAAGACCTTTCTTTTTAAATTCAAACGAAGAACTGTACGTAAAATTAGCATTATCTAAAATAGCATTACTTTCAAGTGAATTTATACATTTACCAGTAATATTTTCAGTATCTTTACAAGCCGTCAATGTTGGCATTTTAACAAAGTTTTCGTCATATTCTTGTACGAGTCTTTTTACAGAACTTTTATCTGTACATATAGTATCACTATTACAAGTATCATTATCACATATGCAACATATACTATTTAGAACTTGAAATCGGTTAGTCATTTGTAGGGTAAACGGGTGACTGTCTTCGTTACCCTTATGATTGGGAAAGCGGCGACATTCTCGCGTACTGTGATTGTCCATTCCACACTTCTCACAAACCTTGCACCTAACGTAGTTAGGCCTCCGCCATTCACGATCAAACATAGGACGTTGTGTCCAACTGGATGGTTGTCCATAATTTGTTACATCTGAGGTTCTTGGTTTGAGTACCGGATGAGACAAATCAATGCATTTCAAAAGCATTGCAGTTCCTCTCGCATTTAGATGTATTCCATCTCTGTGATAAAAGTGTTGTACTCTTCGGCTATCCCCGAAAATAAACGATTTATACACACTCACCTTCTTTGCTGAACACGATTCTCGCACCTGTGCGATGACGTCATTTATAAGAACAACATCACCATCAATTCTGGGAGCGACATCGCATAGGTAAGTGCAGCAACCATCCTTCTGAAGACGTGTGGTAAACTCCTTTAATTCCACATAATTTTGACACAATGACTCTTGGGTTAACTGAGGACAATCATTTCCACCAACATATATCACAACGTTGTTGTATAGTTTACCAATATCCATTACCTGTAGATGACGGCAAATCCCTGATATGGTTTCACCAGGTAGAGTCTTTACATCAACTCCTCTTTTTAAACCACGTTTCTTGATACATTTCAAAATGCAGTCACCAATGATCAGCGTGTCACATCTCTCCGATACATGCGAAACCTCCGTGATTAGACGCAGTTCGTAAGTCGCGGCTCGTAGCCTTTAGGTTTGATAGAGCTGCTTCCTCATATTCCTCACTTTTGTGTCGAATACATCCTAAATCTTTACACCAAATGAATAATACGCCATCGATGTTGTCACGCTTAATTTGGGATGTTTACGTTTGGGAAGCGTATAATTATAATATCATACTAGTATTGACAAACATATTGATCATATTATACAAATGTTACCTGCAAACACGCCTCCTTCGGAAAGCATTTAGTATTAGAAGTGTTTGTTCTGTTTGAATATTAGTGTTTGTATCTTAATTTTACGAATTTCCGACGTTTTTAGCACAGTATGCCTTGTTTTTATATTGACCGAAAACACCATTATATCTAGGTTGATGCTATGTACTACGGCGTTTATGTTTGATATAGTATAAAAGAGCATATAACCATTTATTGTTGATCCTTGTTTGACATGAATAAACAAATCCCACATACTAAACGACAAGTATATTTGTCTATTTCATAGAAACGTATATGTAAGATTGTTATGTTTGTGTTACTTCTTTCGTCGCGTAGCAACTTGTAAACTTAGCAACTAAATCAACATAATTTTAGTTTGTTAATGAACACTGTAATTATTCATGGTATATCCGGAAAGACTTTACAAGCTATGTTGAACGTGTAATACAAATTCAGTAGTGGAGTCATTGTGACATTATTCGACTACTTTGATTCAAACGTTGCAATGACATTAATATGACCATGCTATACCCTAGTCGATTGTTTTAGAACACGTCTTAAACATGTACTAATGTAAACTGTTGTGCATATTTATTACTGTATTTCTGAAAGATAATGTTGGTTCATCTTGAAATTCTCATTTGTTTAATTATATTAACGCCATTATACAGGTATGTCATATTTGTATATACATTTTTGTATTTTGTGCACCAACTATTACTACGAAATATGTGCTAAAGGTTCTGTTCTGTTCTGTTCTGTTCTGTTCTGACAGGAAAAGTATTGTAATGACATTACTCTGTCATGGAAAGATAAACATTTTTCAAACGTAAAGCAAGGGTTTATTAGTGTATCAAAGTGTACTTTGTTTTCTATCAATGGCTGAAGTAGAATTGTAGTTCGGAGACCACTTATTTAAATGCTATTTCCTAGTTTGACCAACTTCAAAGAATAAAGCTGATTGACTTATTCAATACCATGGCGTATTTAAGTAACGTAATCGGTGTTTAGGCAATGCTGTACACAATCTATACCGCATATGACGTATATACAAGCGACGTTGTAGCAACGTTAAATGTCGCATCGACGCTACTGTGTATATTTCATACAATATACATCCATCCACATAAGTAAAAAAAAATATTTTTCGGAAAACAGTTTTTAATCACTGCAGGCTTATGTATCGAACTCTTTTGGGTAACCCCCTAATAACTGTGGATACGTCTGGCCTAAAAATAGAAAAGTAATACTACAGAGGGGTGTTTTTAAAGGATTGCGACATTTAGCGTTAATGTTGCGACATTTAACGTCAGGCCACAGGAACTTGCATTTATAATTTGAATAGGCCTACTTTACTACTAAAATATATTTTAATAGTACAGCAGGCCTAGTGAATTTTTTTTTCAAATTATAAATGCAAGTTCCTGTGGTCAGACTTGCGACATTTAACGTCAAATGCGACATTTAGCGTCGATGCGACATTTAACGTTGCTACATACAGACAAGGCCAATTTCACATTTTTAAAAGTAATTGAAAGACCATTACCCAAGAAGGCCTAGGCCGATTTTGGCCTATAATTGACATTGACCTAGATATCATGCCCATAAGCATTGTCACCAAGTTTGAAGACGATCGGATGAAAACATTTGATTAAGAGTACAGGCAAATTAAAGGAACTGCAAAATATGTCCATGAAATTTAAAAATCATGAACTGTTTTATCTTGAAATTACTACTTTCTTCCGGGAAATTCATCAATACATTGTAAATGAAATTCCTGAATTGGCTTGTACACACATAAAGGATATGTGACATTGGCTTAATAACTGCAGACAGAATAATTAGTTGAACCGTAATGGTTTACACGTTTCAAGCAGCATCTTACTTAATCATGTTTACGACAGCAACACTTGAAATGTTCACAAAATTTCATTTTTACAACATAAATGCATTTAATTTTATTTAAACACGTTTGGCATACAATTATTAAATAGAGTTTTGTAGAATATTTAATATTGGCATGAAGAGCAGCGTAAGATTTCTTTTATGCACTACGAGAAAATGAAAAACTAGATCATTTAGAAGGTTTATTTGCATATAAACGTCATTGATATCTATGAATATTCGCACTGGTGAACCCCAAAAAGTCACGTGATTCGTCACCCTGTTTACGGCACTCCTGGACCGCAGGTTATGTGATAAAACAAATCGCTTGTCAGGCGCGTAGCTAGCCCTATATTCATCATGTTGATTCACTATTGTGCTAGGGGGTCGGGCCTGCTCTGGTGCATTTGTAGCGTTCTTTATTTAGTTCTTAAGAACATTAATTTGTAAATAAACGATAGATTGTAAATAGAGTACTTCATTGTTCAAAATAAAGCTAAAATATAAATCAAACAAATGAAGATCTTCGAGTCCCATTTTATTATGTTCACACAATCTTCAGATAGGCTCATAGAAGTCTAGTTGTCCGTCCCTTTAAGGACAGCAAAGTTCTTTCTGTATGATAACATGGTCAACCAATGTCCATATGTCTGTAGCTACTAGTAAGCGAAATTGCCAGTCCAGACAGACGTTCAGTGGTTATGATAGATCGCATATAGTTTTACCCTTCTTATAAAACTAAAACTACCTCTCATTTCAAGCTCTAGAGACCTACGTAGTAATTAGCACAACAACAGTGACATTTTCTAGTTTTCCAAGATGCGATCGGTGCACTGGAACGTTGCCACAGTGTCGTTGGTTGCGAGCTGCTTTTGACTTTGAGGGCTTCCTATTCTGGAATTCAGCCATAGCCACAGCTTTGCCGTACAACTCACCCCTCACGACGGCACCTGCTACCCTAACACGCGGGAAGCCTCATGATGTTACACCTATAGGTGGAATCACCTTCTTGCTCTAGATAGTAGATAGAACTTCAATAGCACTTCAATGGAAGGTTATATATAAATTAAGTCATGTATGCCACTTTAAAAGTGGAGAGTAGGTCCACATGACTAGTCCAGCACATAGATTATACAGACGGTTCCGGTTCATCTTTTCTTCTCTAGCAACAGCGTAGTTTCCTGTCTCTTCTTGAAAGACATTTTGCAGATTGCCGATTTGCTGCACTGGGTTGAGTAAGTTTCTTACGTATGCTTCTTTGTGGGCGTAACGTTACACGTAATGATTCAAGTTATGGACTTTGCAGTGAACATTGCAATCGGAACTGATTGATTAAACAATACAATTTCGCTACACTCCTTGAGCACAACACGCAGTTACGCAGCGCTTGCTTGATGGGCGTGTATTCCACTGAAGCACTGTTTAAATCTGTCATGATGACGTCATGGCGAAAGACGTTGAAAAATGGCGACGTTCTATTTACACCCGAGAGATGATTCGTAGAGATTGTCCGAGGTGTCCCGATTGTGAACATTGCTTATGAAACTAGTTGTTATATCCATATGACAACCTGACATATTACTGGCTCCATCATAGCCCTGGGCACACGTCTTTGTAATAAAAAAACAACATTTAATGGCTCTCAATGAACTTAACAACTTGAGATTCCATAGTTGTTGCCTCTGCTTGATTAAACCAAACGCAATCCTATACGCGGTTGTATACTGGGACGAGTTTGTTAACGTCAAAGACCACGGTATGAATCGCGATACACCGCTTTTCCGTTCCGTCAAAGAATTGCACTGCTCCATATAGCTTTGACGGAACTGAAACCGAAGAACGTTCTGACGGAACTCAGAATACATGACATCTGAGTTCCGTCCGAGCGTTACATCGATTATCAGTTCCATCAGAGCCATATGAAAACGGTGCAATTCTCTGACGGAACTGAGAAGCGGTGTATCGGGATTCATACCGTGAAGACTACTGCAACAACTACATTATGATAGGTTTGTAGTGTCAGACACCAGTATATACAGCTTATTAAAAATGTAACACAAACATTCTTGCGTAAATAACCGACTCGATGTCTGAGGGTATCACAAGGCGAATTCTAAAAAAATTTGGAATACAGACACGACAAAGAATGAAAGTTTAACGTGAATTACATGTTAGTTCGAACTTTGTGTGACAAAATTGACTTTAAAACCCATCAGAGACGTTTAAATCGATTGTACAATACAAAATTTTCCTGGAAGAGGACCTCCAGAACACCCTTCTGCACCAGCCCACTTTCGAGTAAGTTCAAATGACGTTACGCTCGATGTTGGCGTACATTAGCGTAACCAATTCCGACGTTGTTGACGTTTTTGACGATTATTGACGTTACAAGACTTATTTGGGGGTTTCGAATACAATTTTTCTTAAATTATGCCGTAAACCCCATATTTTTATTCGTCACATATTTCGCGATTGGTTTAAAAAAATATTGTTGTAAAATTAAAATGGTTTTGAGCAACACGCTTGATTGATAAGTGCATTTTTACGCAATATGTATGGCAGTTTTTAGATCGGCCATATGGCGAGGCGGGGGGGGGGGGCGGGGTAATTAAGGCGTTACAGTCGTACATTTTAATTAAACATACAATAGAATATACCAATAATACGCTGCGTATCGTTCCATACAAGTAGATGATTTACATTTTGCCGAGACATTAAAATACATGTACAATCAAAGCACTGAAAGTACTGATGTGTGGCGTAATGATGCCATTAAAACCAATATCGAATAAAGGTTGCATCAACATTTTATGCTCGATTTCTGATAAGCCCAGTCTAATTCAGACGTTTGTGCTGCCCAAGACACCAAGCGAACCAGCAGTAACATGGAACTTACTATGCTGGGCGTCAAGCAAAGTATATTTACAATGACCATTTAAACGACTTGGAGAGATCGCCCGGTGTCAAGATAATTACATGTAGTCACCAACCAAAAATCACCAACGTAAATGTGCCAGGTTAATCTTATCCCACCATGTATAAATAAGAAATGATCCGTACAAACTTTAATTTGATCTCCAACACTGACCTTGCCCTTTGAGAGAGGAACTTGGGGTTGCTCATGACACTCAAATTGATAGATGTTAACATTCATGTCAATTTTAAGATTGGCCAATGCATGACAAAGGAATAGTTTGGCAAATTTCAACTTGACCTTTGATCTCCAACTGTGACATTTCCCTTTGAAATAGGAACCCGGGAGTTGGGCATGACACCCTGTCTCATTGAGGATAACATTCATGCCAAATTTACAAGAAAGATTGGTCAATCCATGACAAAGTTATGGTCCGGACAAGTTTCAATTTGACCTTTGACCTCTTACTGTGACATTGACCTTTGAGATAGCCTAGGAACCTGGTGGTAAGGCATGACATTCCGCCTTGTGGAGGTAAATATTTATGAAAAAAAAAATAAGAAAGATTGGTCAAAGCATGACAAAGTTATGGTCCGACAAAACTTCAATTTGACCTTAGACATCCAACTGTGACCTTGACCTTGCAGATTGGAACATTGGGGTTAGGCAGGACACTCCGCCTCATGAAAGTTAACTTTTATGCAAAATATAAGAAAGATTGGTCAGTGCATGACAAAGTCATGGTCGGACAAGCTTCAATTTGACATTTGACCTCAAACTGTGACCTTGACCTCTGAGATATGAACCTGGGGTTGGGTATAACACTCATGCCAAATATAAGACAGATTGGTCCATGCATAACAAAGTTATAGTCCTGACAAGCTTTAATTTGATCTTTGACCTCCAACTGTGACCTTGACCTTTGAGATAGGAACGCAAGGGTTGTGCATGACACCATCATCATGGGGGTGAACATTTAAGTCTAATATAATTAAGATTGGTTATAGCATAACAAAGTTATTGTCCAGACAAAATGGAACGAACTTACACATGCTCGCACTTACGCCCACACATACACTAAAAGTGGCGACTAAGTCTCACTCACTGCAAGCAGGCTCAAAAACAAATTTACCCCTGTCAAAGACATTCAATAGATATTTCAGGGTTGACCGCTGTAGAAAACTTCCACTTATAACTAATCGACCCCTGCCACTGTAGAAAACTTTCACTCATAACTAACCGACCCTTGTTAGAGACTTTAAATAGATATTTCAGGGTTGACTGCAGTAGAAAACTGCCAGTTAAAACAAACTGACCTTTGTCAGAGACCTTTTATAGAACTTTCAGGGTTGACCAATACAAAAACTGGCTCTTACAACTAACCAACGCCTGTCAGAGACAATAAATAGATATTTCAGGGTTGACTGCTTTGGAAAACTTCCACTAAAATCTAACGGACCACTGTCAGAAACCTTAAATAGATATAAAAGGGTTGACCGCAGTAGAAAACATTCAATTATTACTAACCCACCCCTGTCAGAGGCCTTTAATAGATATTACAGGGTTGACCGCAGAAGAAAACTACCACTTATAACTAACTGACTTACTGCCAGAGACATTAAATAGATATAACAGGGTTGACCGCAGTAGAAAACTTCAATTAATAAATAACCGACTCCTGTAAGAAACCTTAAATAGATGTTTCAGGGTTAACCGCTGTAGAAAACCTTCAATTATAACTAACCGACTCCTATGAGAGGCCTGAAATAGATATTACAGGGTTGACCGCAGTAGAAAACTTCAATTTATAACTAACCGACTCCTGTAAAAAACCTTATATAGATATAACAGGATTGACCGCAGTATAAAACCTTCAATTATAACTAACCCTCCCCTGTCAGAGGCCATAAATAGATATTACAGGGTTGACCGCAGTAGAAAACTACCACTTATAACTAACTGACTTACTTCCAGAGACATTAAATAGATATTACTGGGTTGACCACAGTAGAAAACTACCACTTATAACTAACTGACTTCCTGCCAGAGACATTAAATATATATAACAGGGTTGACCGCAGTAGAAAACTTCAATTTATAAATAACCGACTCCTGTAAGAAACCTTAAATAGATGTTTCAGGGTTAACCGCTGTAGAAAACCTTCAATTATAACTAACAGACTCCTATGAGAGGCCTGAAATAGATATTACAGGGTTGACCGCAGTAGAAAACTTCAATTTATACCTAACCGACTCCTGTAAGAAACCTTAAATAGATATTACAGGGTTGAAAACTACCACTTATAACTAACTGACTTACTTCCAGAGACATTAAATAGATATAACAGGGTTGACCGCAGTAGAAAACTTCAATTTATAAATAACCGACTCCTGTAAGAAACCTTAAATAGATGTTTCAGGGTTAACCGCAGTAGAAAACCTTCAATGATAACTAACCCACTCCTATGAGACCCTGAAATAGATATTACAGGGCTGACTGCAGTAGAAAACTTCAATTTATAACTAACCGACTCGGGTCACTCCTGTAAAAAAACCTTAAATAGATATTTCAGGGTTGACCGCTGAAGAAAACTTCCAATTATATCTAACCGATCCTTGTTAGAGACCTTAAATAGATATTTCAAGGTTGACCACAGTAGAATACTTTCCCTTATAACTATAACTGACTTCCTCTCTGGCAGGAAGTCAGATGTTTCAGGATTGACCGCTGTATAAAACTTCGATTCAATCGTCGTAGCATTTTGAGTTATAAAGTGACCATATTACATATTGATTTAGGTATTTCGATTAAACTTAGTTGTAAATAAATGTATCTAGACATATGTGAAAATGATATAACGTTTAATTGGTTAAAACGTTTGTTTTTCGCTTCGCCAGCTTTTGTCAAGATTCGACTCTAGCTCTTGGATTTGTCGTCGTAGTAGTTTTGGCTATAAAGTCATCATTTAAATATTGTTTAGGTATTTTAATTTAAATTATAGTTGTAAATACATATATCTGGGCATGTGTGACAATATTATAATGTTTAATTGCTTTAAAACGGTTATGTTTCGCTTCGACGGCATTTATCTAGATTTCGACTCTTGTTTAGTCCAACCCAAGTTCTCTCCCGTAGATTGGCCATCGTACAGTGTTTGGACTATAAATTCATCATATTACATACTTTTCTTCAGATATTTCGGTTTTATTATCGACAAATATACATATACATGTACACATAAATTACCACGAACCTAACATATACATGCCTAAAACATTGTTTTCAACTTCGACGGCATTCGACCGCAATAGACGGCCTAGAAGCCTAGAAGTGCTTTTAGTAGCACACCTCGTCTACAAACAACGGCGGAGTGATTTAATCTCCTTTCATAAAGAAGAAATCTGCTTAGTTTATTTCAAAGATAGTTTTAGTTATTGGCGTTTTTTACATGCACATGATTTGGAACTACTTTACGTAGAACTATTTCAGTTTCCGCCACCAGTGAACACATGCTGTTTCTATTTATAGCATCAATGTTTGTAAACAAATTAATTAGGTCATCGTCTGCAGTGTTCAGCGGCGGAGTGATTTACATACGTAACAGTATACGAATTCCCGCCATCCCAGTGAAAACATTCGTTGGTAGTAAAAATATAGTCCGGCGGAATGATTTACTATAAATATCCTCTAAAAATAAAAGTCGGATATAATTGTTGGTCTTTATATAAGTAAATATTGGTAATGTAAACAAATCAGGTCCAATGATACGTGTAACCCGTGTTGCATGCTTGTAATATTGTTCAAATCATAGAACTATTTATTTGCAGAGCCTAATGCGTTAAATTGGTCGTAAGCTGAAAAGTGGTAATAACATTGTGTGGCGTAACGCCACACAAAAATGAGATAGTAAGTTAGAAAATACTACGAAAACCACGTCCCGACAAGTGGCGCTTTTAATACCGCTAAACTTACTATTTCAGACTAAAACACCATAATTACATAAATCCCACAACACATACTTCATTCATACAAAATTTCATTTAAATCTGCAGTACATCGACTCTTTTATTAAAACGGGTACGATTCTACCGATCACGTAGACGTTGACGTTACGTTAATTTCAAGGGTGTGACATTATGGCTAGATTTGCCAAAATTCATAAATAAAATTAAAGCTATGTTGAATGTAAGACTTATTTATACCAAAATACAGACAATTATATGTACTTTTTGGTTGTAGTCGCTGTCGTTTTAATAAATGCATACTTCTTTAAATATTTTGAGGCATAGCAACATCACAATTTTAATTTGTGCACTTTTTGATGCGTGTGACATCGTGGCTAGTAAAAAGTATACCTATATTAAAAGCCTAATTCAAAGTCATAATCGTACAAATTATACCCAATTCAAAAGTAGGATGCATGTACTTTTTGTCAAAATAAAGATTATAGAAAGTCGACTTAAGTTATAGAAAATACTGAAGTTTTAACAAATCTTGTCGCGGAAAGAAATTAAATCTTACGTTTTCAGTTGAATATGTTTTTCGCTCACGGTTTGTTACTGGAAGTTTTGAACGGCACATAAATGAAACAACGCGAAATAGAGTTGCCAGCACGTCGCCGCATCTACTTTTTGGGCGGTTAAAGATACTTATATGAATTTGCCGAGCTGCTAAACACTGCGCATTGGTCAATTATGTTACATCTTACATGACGTTTTTGTGACGTTCTCCATCATTCTATGTTTAATTTAATATATACTAATAATTAAACGTACATGCGTATCACATTAGTAGCATGGCGATTCTTTTATCTTCCTTGTGATATCAAAATATAAACAACCGTATTTCTAAAACGATTTTTATGCAATATTGAAGTGTAAAAATGTTATAAATTGCCAATGTACGCCAACAATGAGCGTAACGTCAAATAAGACCACGCTACGCCCTTGTCTGATTTTTGTCAGAACCATGTGGATTCAGCCGCGTACTCGCGTATAGGTAGCTACGCGCCTGCTAGTTTAGGGTCAAATTGCGATTTTGGCTAAGTTTTAAGAGCTGCTTCATTTGAATGTATCACGTTTCGGAACTGAAATTTGCAGGGCTAATTAAGGATGTTGCAGTTTTTCTGAAACAGTTAGCACAAGGTTGTATTTGCATCACAGTGGTATTAGACAGGGCTTAAAACAGGGGTTAATTCTACCTAGTCAATGTGAAAATGAGCAATAATTGAACTCTTGCGGTATGTTATATGACCAAACTATAAGAAATTACGTATTTTATGATACATGCATAACGTACAACCCGTTCTGACATCAAAAATCAAGAAAAAATGGTATTCTTTCAATGAGCGCAAAATATCCCCCTTTTAGGGGTGCCCACCCCACGCGAGTTTTCATACAACGGGTTTAGATATCGAAAAACGGATATCAGATTTGTGTTTAAAATGAAAAATAACCCTAAATACCAACACAGGAGGGAGCTTGTAGGATAAAAATATTTCTACCCCATATTCTACTGATGTAGTATATATACCCTATGGTGCCATTTGGGGTAAAATGATTTATTCTCTTTAAATCACGTTATAATTTGTTTTAAGAGTTATTTAGCATGCTAAACACGAATTCGATAAGCATTTTTCGATATCTAAACCCGTTTAGTCAGATTTGGGTGGGGTGACTATTTTAGGGTCAAATTGCGATTTTGGCTAAGTTTGAAGAGCTGTTTCATTTGAATGTATCACGTTTCGGATCTGAAATTTGCAGGGCTAATTAAGGATGTTGCAGTCTTTCAGAAACTATTATCACAAGGTTGTTTTTGCATCATAGTGGTATTAGACAGGGCTTAAAACAGGGGTTAATTCTACTTAGCCAATGTGAAAATGAGCAATTATTGAACTCTTGCGGTATGTTATATGACCAAACTAGCAGAACTTTCGTATTTTATGATACATGCATAACGTACAACCCGTTCTGACATCAAAATTCAAGAAAAAATGTTATTCTTTCAATGAGCGCAAAATATCCCCCTTCTAGGGGTGCCCACCCGACGCGAGTTTTCATACAACGGGTTTAGATATCGAAAAACGGATATCAGATTTGTGTTTAAAATGAAAAATAACCCATAATAATAACACAGGAGGGAGCTTTCGGGAAAAAAATATTACTACCCCATATTCTACTGATGTATACCCTTGGTGCAATTTGGAGTAAAATCATTTATTCTCTTTAAATCACGTTATACATTGATTTTATGGGTTATTTTGCATGCTAAACACGAATTTGATAAGCATTTTTCGATATCTAAACCCGTTTAGTCAGATTTGGGTGGGGTGACTATTTTAAGGTCAAATTGCGATTTTGGCTAAATTTTAAGAGCTGCTTCATTTGAATGTATCACGTTTCGGACCTGAAATTTGCAGGGCTAATTAAGGATGTTGCAGTTTTTCTGAAACAGTTAGCACAAGGTTGTATTTGCATCACAGTAGTATTAGACAGGGCTTAAAACAGGGGTTAATTCTACTTAGCCAATGTGAAAATGAGCAATAATTGAACTCTAGCGGTATGTTATATGACCAAACTAGCAGAAATTACGTATTTTATGATACATGCATAACGTACAACCCGTTCTGACATCAAAAATCAAGAAAAAATGGTATTCTTTCAATGAGCGCAAAATATCCCCCTTTTAGGGGTGCCCACCCCACGCGAGTTTTCATACAACGCGTTTAGATATCGAAAAACGGATATCAGATTTGTGTTTAAAATGAAAAATAACCCTAAATACCAACACAGGAGGGAGCTTGTAGGGAAAAAATATTTCTACCCCATATTCTACTGATGTAGTATATATACCCTATGGTGCCATTTGGGGTAAAATGATTTATTCTCTTTAAATCACGTTATAATTTGTTTTAAGAGTTATTTAGCATGCTAAACACGAATTCGATAAGCATTTTTCGATATCTAAACCCGTTTAGTCAGATTTGGGTGGGGTGACTATTTTAGGGTCAAATTGCGATTTTGGCTAAGTTTGAAGAGCTGTTTCATTTGAATGTATCACGTTACGGATCTGAAATTTGCAGGGCTAATTAAGGATGTTGCAGTCTTTCAGAAACTATTATCACAAGGTTGTTTTTGCATCATAGTGGTATTAGACAGGGCTTAAAACAGGGGTTAATTCAACTTAGCCAATGTGAAAATGAGCAATTATTGAACTCTTGCGGTATGTTATATGACCAAACTAGCAGAACTTTCGTATTTTATGATACATGCATAACGTACAACCCGTTCTGACATCAAAATTCAAGAAAAAATGTTATTCTTTCAATGAGCGCAAAATATCCCCCTTCTAGGGGTGCCCACCCGACGCGAGTTTTCATACAACGGGTTTAGATATCGAAAAACGGATATCAGATTTGTGTTTAAAATGAAAAATAACCCATAATAATAACACAGGAGGGAGCTTTCGGGAAAAAAATATTACTACCCCATATTCTACTGATGTACATGTATACCCTATGGTGCAATTTGGAGTAAAATCATTTATTCTCTTTAAATCACGTTATACATAGATTTTATGGGTTATTTTGCATGCTAAACACGAATTTGATAAGCATTTTTCGATATCTAAAACCGTTTAGTCAGATTTGGGTGGGGTGACTATTTTAAGGTCAAATTGCGATTTTGGCTAAATTTTAAGAGCTGCTTCATTTGAATGTATCACGTTTCGGACCTGAAATTTGCAGGGCTAATTAAGGATGTTGCAGTTTTTCTGAAACAGTTAGCACAAGGTTGTATTTGCATCACAGTAGTATTAGACAGGGCTTAAAACATGGGTTAATTCTACTTAGCCAATGTGAAAATGAGCAATAATTGAACTCTAGCGGTATGTTATATGACCAAACTAGCAGAAATTACGTATTTTATGATACATGCATAACGTACAACCCGTTCTGACATCAAAAATCAAGAAAAAATGGTATTCTTTCAATGAGCGCAAAATATCCCCCTTTTAGGGGTGCCCACCCCACGCGAGTTTTCATACAACGGGTTTAGATATGGAATAATAGATATCAGATTTGTGTTTAAAATGAAAAATAACCCTAAATACCCTAACAGGAGGGAGCTTGTAGGGAAAAAATATTTCTACCCCATATTCTATTGGTGCCATTTGGGGTATAATGATTTATTCTCTTTAAATCACGTTATAATTTGTTTTAAGAGTTATTTAGCATGCTAACCACGAATTCGATAAGCATTTTTCGATATCTAAACCCGTTTAGTCAGATTTGGGTGGGGTGACTATTTAAGGTCAAATTGCGATTTATTTATGTAAAAGAATGTTAATTAACATTAGGTGTTAAATTTCTAGTCTGTTTCACGTAGCTGAATAGCAAACAGTATATAAATTCGTCGTATAACACGTGGAACAGACGGCCTCGCCAAAATGGATTATCCGGTGGCGAGGATAAATAAAAGCAAATAAACATCCGTGGAAGAGTAAATTAAATTCCTAGATTTTGAGCAACTGTGTATTTGGTGCATATATGCTAAACGGAAAATATACGCTTTATCATTATAATAACCACAACGGCTTCCTCCTTAATTTCGTGATTAAGAAAAATCCTCGTCTTCCGAAGACTTAGAAAGTCTCACAGCTGTATTCATGGAGGCAGAGATCGAGTTCCGGTACATTCAAAGTAAGTCACTGTTTTTATTATACATCGTAGGAGCGATAATTTAACACCGAATGTTAATTAACATTCTATTGTTAAGGTACATTACTTAAAGGAGATCGGTACATTTAAATGAAACAGCCGTAAGAATAGTAATTCGCGGGCGGTAACGCTATTTTTACGGGAGAGCCGTAAGAATAGCCGGAGAGGCTATTCTTACGGGCCCGTAAGAATAGTCACTTCCAAAGTATAAACCCATGTTCGATATTTGAGAGGTCGGTTAATCGTGATGATTATATTATATTTCGTGGTCGAGTTCAACATGTTTTAAGCGGGAGTATTAGGGATTCGTACGAGGTGTATTATCAACGCTACCCTAAGGCACTACATGTACTTTCTCGCTGAAATCAAACGTGTAATATGAACTGAAACTAATGCAACAGTTAAGTCTGGTTCCCGGCGTTCTCTATAGTAAGAGTACAGTGTACGTCCTAATTACGCTTTTGGAGGCGGTATTTTACCGGTAAAAAGGCAGACCAAGGTAATAAAATCGATTGTCAATTTTTCAATTTAACGTCTAAAAATTGCGTTAGTCATTCTTTTTACTGGTAAAATACCGTCTCCACATGCGTAATGAACCGTCTACCCGCACTAACGATTAGACTCGGTGGTAAGGGTCAGGTAATCCCGACTATGTAACAGTATACGTACCATTTGTGAATAGAATACTAGGTGTAGGTGTATTGCAGAGATCTGTTGAACAACATTCGTATCTTACATTACGAGTTTGTATTTTACGTTTTCCAACAATATCAGGCGGTTGTGTGAGCTGAACCCCGTCACATTGCTGAAATGTTTATTGATATACCCGGTACGTAAAGATAATAGAAAATCGGACAGGGAAGGCAGCACTTTATTGATATACTTGTTTACATATTTATCTAAAGAAGCTCAATTTCATTTTTCCCATTGACCTTCGGGCATACGTATACGTGTTACACTTGGCGCCATAATACCAGATCTATGTCATACAGGAAAATTGTCAAGATTATCATAGAAACACAGGGCAAGTTTTATCAACCTACTTTCTTACTTACTTACTGTTATCGTCAATACATGTGCATTGTATTTCATTATCCTAATTATTATATGAGTTAAATTAAATCAACGGCAAACACTTTACAAAGCTCAGAATGTAGGTTGGACGTCTAGTTTATCTGTAATAAATACAAGTGCAAGGCTAAGTAGATCTTCTGTCTGATTTTGCTCGAAAAAAGTACATGCTAGTTCTAGTATTGTTATAGTCCAAACTGTCTGTTTTTGCATTCAGGGTTGCAATGACAGGTGACTTTTGGCTACAGTTACAAGTAGAAATATGTAAACATTGAAACACAAATATAACCATAAGTATTTTATTTCTTCATCGATTTCTATAAAATATACGCCACGCTAAGGGGAAATGATTTGCTTTCCATGAAACACGGGATCTTTTTCAGCAACTTGACCGTTTTTTCCAGTACCCCGTGAAACCTGTATTTTTCATGGTATCACCGGATGTTAGACAAAACGGCACAGCTGCTGAAAAGTAATTATCAACATCCCCCGTGTTTGTGCTAAAATTTAAAAGCACTTGAAGTACATCAGAATAACATCTTACCATTGTGTTGGCACATCGCATTGAGTACTCAATGTGATCATCAGTAGACGATACCAGTGTTTTCAACATACATTTCTGAAACCACACACACAGTAACAAAATGCGGACAACATTGCATTAGTGCTTTGCAGGTTTGCATGTATCGTGCGTTGCATGCGTCTATTGGGACTTCTTGTCTGTGCCTTTTCCTGTTCGTGTGTGTGTGTTTCTGTATGTTTCTGTGTGTTTCTGTGTGTTTCTGTATGTTTCTGTGTGTTTCTGTATGTTTCTGTATGTTTCTGTGTGTTTCTGTGTGTTTCTGTATGTTTCTGTGTGTTTCTGTATGTTTCTGTGTGTTTCTGTGTGTTTCTGTATGTTTCTGTATGTTTCTGTGTGTTTCTGTACGTTTCTGTATGTTTCTGTGTGTTTCTGTACGTTTCTGTGTGTTTCTGTATGTTTCTGTATGTTTCTGTGTGTTTCTGTATGTTTCTGTATGTTTCTGTGTGTTTCTGTATGTTTCTGTGTGTTTCTGTATGTTTCTGTGTGTTTCTGTGTGTTTCTGTATGTTTCTGTATGTTTCTGTGTGTTTCTGTGTGTTTCTGTATGTTTCTGTGTGTTTCTGTATGTTTCTGTATGTTTCTGTGTGTTTCTGTGTGTTTCTGTATGTTTCTGTATGTTTCTGTGTGTTTCTGTACGTTTCTGTGTGTTTCTGTGTGTTTCTGTACGTTTCTGTGTGTCATGAAGATCGTCTGTCTCGTGCGGTGATCGATGTTTCATGGCTGCAGCATCGAAGCTCTGGAATGCACTGCCAACAGCACTCACCACTGTTTTACAAAAGCTTATTTTGGCTGATTAATAGTTTGACTTCTTAGGGGTCTTCTAAAAGGTAATACATTTATACCTTTGGAGACGGTGTCTTAAAGCAGTTCTTGAAAAAAAAGTACATAAATAAACAGGGTATTACGTTATATATGAGGTGCATAATCTCGTCGTTAAAAGAGAGACTGTTGGTTTTCATTGAGATGTGTTGACTCATTGGACTAACTTAAATGCATAACATATAATACCGGCTGTTGGAGTAATGCGACTGTCGACTGGCAATATAGCATACGAAGCCAATCGGATTTGAAGCATTTAATACTTATATTTGTTTTATCTACAAGTTGGCTGCTGCAAATTCATATGTTATCCCCAAACTTTAAACTGTATCTAATGTATGTACATTGTATACATTTGTTGTTACATTTGCATGCATATACAGTGTATCTATTTCAAAGTGTTTTAACCATGTCTTAAATGTGGTTTTACAGCACTTTGAACGTGTATTTACATGATAAAAGTGCTATATAAATATGGTATAATAATACTAAAATAATAATATCATCCGACTTTGAAACCGGACGTCGCAGGTTGGCATCCAGATCTGATCTACATTCTTATGTGACCATATGGTGTGAACCAGCAGTTTGTCCTATACTAGTATACACATGTGACCATATGGTGTGAACCAGCAGTTTGTCCTATATACACATGTGACCATATGGTGTGAACCAGCAGTTTGTCCTATTTACACATGTGACTATATCGTGTGAACCAGCAGTTTGTCCTATATACACATGTGACTATATTGTGTGAACCAGCAGTTTGTCCTATATACACATGTGACTATATCGTGTGAACCAGCAGTTTGTCCTATATACACATATAGGAAACCAATGTGTGCATGAATTACCGTTAAAACACAACTACGGCAAATAACTTAATAGAGACAGAAAGTAGTGTAGCGGTTACTATGTCTTGATGTGAACAGTCAAATGTAGTGTAGCGGTTACTATGTCTTGATGTGAACAGTCAAATGTAGTGTAGCGGTTACTATGTCTTGATGTGAACAGTCAAATGTAGTGTAGCGGTTACTATGTCTTGATGTGAACAGTCAAATGTAGTGTAGCGGTTACTATGTCTTGATGTGAACAGTCAAATGTAGTGTAGCGGTTACTATGTCTTGATGTGAACAGTCAAATGCGGATATTGACGATGTAAGAATCGAAATAATGAATATGAACCTGTGTTTTATCGTTTGTTACGCATTCAGCTTTTTGATCGCTGAAACTGGTTTATTTAGAATTTCGACAGCTTGGTCATGGGAGGATTATAACTTGTTTAGTTGGGCATTGTGCATTACTTTTTATGTTTTTATGTTTTCTGTGCTTGGCTGGTTCAGGTTGGCATTGTACCTTGTGTGTTTTTTATGTGTTCTGTGCTCAGAAAATTACACAATGGGGAAACCACGTGACCAGATGCTAATGTTCGGAACCAATTTTGTAAACAAACCGCCTTGATTCAAGTAGCATTTTTGTTTGTAACTTTCTTAATAATTGACCGATCTGGATGAAATATAGACGAGCGCCGTCTCCTTTCAAAAGCAAATCATCGACGCTCTTACTTAAGTGACAATATTGTGTATTTTTTGTTATTTGGGCAACGACGCATTTCGTAAACCCAAATATGCTATGCTACGGTTCTGAGCAATTCACTAAAACATGTCCTTAATAAATTACAGCTTCATTAAAAGTTACAATTTAATAGCGATAATGTGGGTCGCAAAATTTAAGACCGACAAGTAAAATATTTCTGATAAATATGAGCAACAGGCAAAATGAGACGACATAAACAAAAATGCTACAGTTCGGAGCTGAAATTAAAATGCTACCTGAATGGAGGCGGTTTGTTTACAAAATTGGCCCAGAACATCAGCTTCTGGTCAAGTGGGTTTCCCACAGTGATTAAGCTGAGTGCTGAGTTCCCTCTCTGACTTAATATTATCTTTTTGGATTATGCGTCGCCTACTTTTTAGCTTAATCTGTTTTATTGCAAACTCGATGTAGGTAAAATAGATGTTATTATGTTACCTCTCCGGCAGCACATTCAGCTGTTATCTGACATTGTGTAGTACTGGTGATTATATCTACACCACAGTTGTAACATCTCAGACCTACCAACAGACGAATTTTACATGTAGTAATATCAAGTCAAGTCGAGCATAACGTACGCTGAATGTATACCGTACAAAATACATCAGGAAAATAAGTTAAGTGAACTAACAAAACAAACGGAAAGTAATCCACTGAGTAGGCAATATTAGATACAGTGGCTACCGGCTCAAAATCTTGATTATAACATCACTGTCACTCATAGAAGGCATAGACTTGCAAATTACGTGATTTTGTGAAAGGAACGTATAAATCAATTAATCAGGTCAGTCACTAGTTAACATAATATTGTGTATATAAACATTGCAATTTCTCTAATTAATGTATTATTTTAATAGACATTATGTGTATTAGTATGAAGCTTAGTGAATAGGGTATTGGTTTCCACTGCCCTTTTCTCCAATTAAAATGTTTGAAACAATAAAAATACAGTGTTATGATATTGCAATGTTTGTATACAAGTGACATACCTGATTAAACGGACTAATATAGTATATCCTTTCCGCTAACATAGCAAACTAATGCAGACTGGCAGGGATGGCCATTTCGGCCTTCCGTAGTTTTCGACCTAAATGCCCAGATTCGGGAATTTTGCTGTCATGGTACACAGGCATCCCAGACTAAAGGATATTAACGGTCCAATGTCGTGTACAGGTTTTTGGGCCCGCTGGTCCCCCCTTTTAAGTGCCGTGGATGAAAAAGTTTATCTGGCAAGGCGGAGGTATTTCCGTAGCCGAGCCGGATAAACTTTTACTTCATTCACGGCACTAACCTATTATTCTATTTAATCAGTCGCTTAATCTGCTCAGTAAGGGGATCAAACTCGGGACTATATTGTCACTCTTTCATTTACAAGCGCGCAACGTCACATTCGTTCCGTGACGTCATGATAAACAACGACGTCGGACATCTTGATAGACGTCGTGTAGACGCAGGTAAGTTGAAGAAAATAACCGATCAACCACCAGTTCATTTAGAATAGGAAAACCTCACCATCGGTCACGGAATTGCAACCGATGACTCTCATATAAAAAGACGCCCGTCAGATCACGTGGTAAGGTGACGGATTTTCACAAGTTACATGCCCAGGTGACCGATTATCGCTAAGTTTATCAGGCATCCCGGTAACAGGCAGATTTTGCCGGAATTGACTAGATAAAAAAGTTTCGCAATGTGAACGAAATTATTCCTCCTCACGAGCGTACTTTCACCGTCGTTTGGGCTCATTTTTCTGACTTTTGAAACGCTGATCAACGCTGGTACAAACGTTCATAGTGTGAACCCAGCTTAACCCCCCAAGTGCCACGGGCCTATTTTGGGCCTATTTTGTTATACTACGTTGAGTGCCGCGGGCCTATTTTGGGCCTATTTTGTATGCACATAAGGAACCTTGAAATATTACATCTAAACATCGTACGAAAGGGTTAAGATGTAAACAAGTAGGGGTCAAAACATTATGACGTCATTTCCGGTGGAATTCGGACATGACGTCATGCGTCTGACGACGTTATTATTGGCGCCATTTCGCGGACCACGCATCCAAAGTGACCACCGGAAAAGTGATTATTTATGCAGTTAATAGACGGTTGCACAAAAATAAACTATTTACAATAGTTGAAAAATGACAACTCTTCTGTCTAATTGCAAAAGTAATTAAATATTCGTGTTTGATATTCAGTAATTATGCTACGAAATTTGCGTAATTTTCACTCCATTTTGACTCGGGATTTCGTTAATTAGGCATAAACTATGGAAAGAATCATGATCTTTAGAGTTTAATTGTCTGCTACCGAAAGTTTAGTACAATTCCATTGAATAATGAACAAATAAATGTATATTTTGTAATACTTGTATACACACAAGGCGCGCTAATTTTCAACGCAACGTTGTATGACGTCAAACCAATTAATGAAGCAAACTCGACTTCTTTACTGATATATATAGGGCTCTATATTGTTGAAACGAATGTCGTAAATTGCCTGCTATCATACATGTTCTATATAACATTGTACCCCATAATCACGAACTTGACCCGCGGGAAAAAACACACAGGAAGGTCCAATCATGGCGTTTCCGGGAATCAATAGTACAATTGCGCACATTTGTGAAAAAAAATCATATCGGTCTTCACATTCTGCGTCATATTTTCTTCTAAAAAGTTAGGCACCGGGTTGGA
Source organism: Spisula solida (assembly GCA_947247005.1). Lineage (NCBI taxonomy): Eukaryota > Metazoa > Mollusca > Bivalvia > Venerida > Mactridae > Spisula > Spisula solida. The sequence goes on along the minus strand of OX365947.1, from coordinate 15,984,368 downwards.
AGTTCATTGTGGAACATATTATTCAACAATTATAAATAAAATAAAATATATTGTGCATCATCCATACAGAGCTACGTCTTTGAAACGAGATCCGACACTAATTAAACGATTATTATCACACTGAATACCATGTTTTTAAACGCACGTTAGATCCATTAACTACATGTATATTATGACTGTCCCAAATAAGTAACCAACCAATGAACAGTTTATGTAGGATGTATTTAGTTGCATATTTGTATTATGAATGACAGCATACAGATGAGGTACTTCCTCGGAATAAATTTGAAAAAACAACATATGTGTACAATTTACGCACATAATGATAGAACTTCATTTTATGTCCAACGTACTTTTTGTGCCACTTGTTTGTTTGATGCCCAATCATAGGCTTTCAACTCTAGTCCTTAGTTTGTACTCGATCTTAGACTTGTGCTCAACCATAAAACAGACAGTATTCGGTCTTAACCAAGCGACAGATCCAAGGCACATTCATCTTTTCTGTTATCCAGTGGAAGTGCTATTGACCTACTGTTTATAAAGCCTAATAGTAAGCATTACATTAACATGAGCCTGTGCTGGTCAAAATACATTCGCTATTCGTTCAACGACCCCTTTAGTAGGCATCCAGTGCCCCTTGACTTCTAGATTCAGTGGTGATGATCCTTATTAATTTTGAGCGAACTTTGGATCTTCAACCAGCGCTATCCGAGTCGAGTATTCACGTATTCATTGTCTTGAAGTACTAGCGTATTTTCGGTCAGTGTTTTATGAATGTCATTGTTTGACCAGAGGGGTGGGGTCTATACGTGGATATCTAAGTCACGCCTTATTATCAGTGGAGTAGGTCTTAATTCCTGCTCTCGACCTTAGACCTACGCCCAATGGTCGCTATATTCGTACAAAATTGATGGCCTTAATCTAGACTGTATGTATAGTAGCAGTTCATTAAATAAATGGTATTGTACGGGATATGTAAACTGGGGAAGCCAATTTGATTCCCTGCATGCTTCGCGTTTAATTAAATCGAGATTGCGAGATGATGCTACCGGTATTACGAAGGCCGCAAAGAGCCGAGTTACTTCTTAAACTAATCGTTTGTATCAGAAATGCATATAGCATTCTTCTTAAAAAGATGTTGTGCGTTGAACTTATTACCTCAAATTGGAAATCACTATCTCGTCCTACGACATAAAACATTACATCCATACAAAATTAATTCACTCACCAATCGCTTAATTAAATCGTCACACATACAAAGTTCGATTTCTAGATATAATTTATGAGACACGTCACAGTCGTAAGTGCGTGGTCAGCCAGGGTTCAATACCTTATCTCTTTTCGAATGGACTCATTTGGCCATTCCAATTTTTTCTTCGTTTAGCGTCCGCGGACTGATAGGTTTGGGCGTCTTGAGAGGGAAAAACAACAATATTTAAGTAATAAATGCTTACCATTTTAGCGTATTCTTAGCTCTTATTCAATGAGATTTGTAAAGATTGTGTGTACTTTTAAATATTTACTCTAAATTTAAGCTCAGTATTTTTTCCCACACAATCACGTTTTCAGTTATTTCAGTAAAATATAATGATTGACAATGCATAAAAGCTATATTTATTAGCCATATAATGATGAGGATAGTAGTCGGTATGACTTTTCGAGGGCTTCGTTTTATCTCCCAGGATAGCTAGATATGTTACGAACTTAGGGTGGACGCTAAACGAAGAAACCATTTGGTATGGAATTCGTCAGCAACTTAGCAACGTACCCGGTGAACATCACATATACACACGTGGTGAGTTATCTGTAATAGGATAGGAAACACTGACTGAACAGCCTATAAGAAATGACCAAGTGCCACGGCCGAGATTCGAACCAGTGTCGTCTCAATCCATAGTCAAGACTCAAGAGCAATACCCAAGCGACCACCGTGAAACTGTATCGCCATACTGAGGGATTGCTTATCGCATCACCAAGACACGAAGAAGACAAGAACTAGAGCACCAACCATAAATAAAATTAAATATATACATGTAAGCTGCAACCACCCTTTGTAGTGTTGATTCGGTTTAATGAATTCATATTTTTGTGTTCTTTACTAGTACATATGTACTGACGAATGTATTACATGTACATTGTATTGGTAAAATATTAATTGAATGAAATGAAGTGGGTTGCAGTGCTTACTCAAACAAGTCGCACTACAATGAGAACATTACACCACACTCGTTGAAAAGTAAACTAAGTCACTCTATGTGGTGTAATATAAAAAGTAAAGGTAAAGTTTTTGTTTATTATAGCGTCACCCCTATTGAAAGGGACAGCCAATTTGACTTACGAGACACCTATATTTCGTGCGCACACTATCTCCCAAATCCCTTCTCGTATATATGAGTGTTTTGTAAACATCCACTGTACTCCCCATGAAACACAGTACCAATGTGTGTCAAAATAATATTTTGAAAATGTTCATTAATTGTAGGTGCTATGGTTCCGTTGATATTCTGTGAGGAGATTTATAACAAATGTTGTATGCGGCGGCCAATTCACCTAACCAGTTTTCTAACAGTGTCACCCAAACTACCCTAACACGTACTAAACACCAACTTATCATTCCACAAGCAACCAGCAACATTTCAACATGGGGAGGAAAATCAATATGAATATTGTTGTCAACGTTTTACGACCAGGAATCAAACCCGGATCGCTGGGTTACAAATCCAGCGCACTTTATCTACTAAACCATGGCCGTGGCTATATGTACTCGTACCCAATCCTTTAGTTTAATTTTTAGATACAGTACAAAATCATTAACCAGGGGCCCTAGCTTATTTACTCCGTTCTTGATTGAACTTAACATTACATTAAGGCGAACAGTTCATAGCGGCTTTTAGCAGAATATCATGAAAGATGGTACATGTATGTTAAATACGTAATAGATTTATAAGAATTTTAAAATTTCGACTGCATACTCGCCCATCATTCGATTTATAGTTCTATGTATGGTCCGAACGCATGTTAATTAAGGCATCTATGATGAACTATTTACAGGGTTTGAGTGCTCATATTGTGTGTAACTATTCATGAAGAAACATGTTTTTTTACTAGAACAAACTATTTTGAAAAACTTACCTAGGATAAAATATTGCATTAAACTATGGATATTCGAAAGATTTAATTAAGTCAGGCTTATGTCATTTTGTTCAGTTTGTGTGTTTATATTTAAACTAAAACATACATATCTTGAATGCATACACGGCGCTTTAATTATCGTCTAATTACGTTGTAACATGCGCCATACCGCGCAGTTTTTTGAACGTCGATATAATGACGTCAACTTGTTTACGTCAAAACAGGCTTGGCACTGTCGACGTAATTTGGCATTTCGACGTCGGCAGCGAAAGGGTTAAAGAGGGCTTTGGACGTAGATTTTCCAAAATTGAAATTACTGGTCCTACCCGCCATTGCGGTACGATTCCCTGTGGGATTGCATTTAATATTAAGCGCCAAAAAGTTTTTATTTTCTATAGAAGGAATATAAGGCTAGACAAAGGAGTCAGAATTAGTGTCCTAAGGGGGCCCAAAAGTAGGCATATCAAGCTAAAAGAAAAAAAGACATGTATACGTACACCTTGCATTTAAATTTGATTAAAAACAAAACGAGCGCGTGTAAAATCACATAATATTTTGTGCATGAATTCATCATAAATCAATAATGGGTGTTTATATAATATTGTGGGAAATAGTACTTATTTTATTTTCATCTGTTCAGGTCTGTAACTTGTACAAAGTACATATACCTGGATGACAGACTGCCTAAAAGTAAGTATTCACGTAGACATACATTTCACAACCTGTCTATTGAATTGAAACGTGTACGTATACATGTAATGATAGCTTCGCGCATTTATAAGTAGCCGTTCGATTGGCAAGCTCCCTAATGCATAGTATGCGTGGAGGTTTCTTAACCGAGAAAGGCATAAAACCACATTCTAACACTGTCTGTATTTTGCTCCATGTAAACGTATAGAGCTGTAGCGTTATCTAATAAACGGTATAGCACGGTAGAATTTCGGCTGTTTAATTTATCTCCCGCGTATAATCGCGATTTTTATCAATGAAACTTACGTCTTGTTTATTTCATGACGTCATGAATTGTGACGTCGCCGTAGAGCGCGACGTTTTGCGTAATTTTCATTTCGTAGCGTTTCTTTTTATTTATTCGATTATATTTATATTCTAGTAACATGTTATTGCATGTATCAATTCATATGCGTAAACGTGAACTGCGTAATTGACAGTTTGTGTTAAATAAGCATCAGTTTGGCGACAAATAAAGATAAACGTAAAGCTTAAAAATCCAGGGGCGGACGTTACGATACTTTGAACAGCGGAAGTTGTCTATAGCAACATGAAAAATAACTCATCAACTCCGCAAATAAATAAGTCTGTATAAAATTGCACAAATTACACGTGTTAGAATGCAAATAGATCGCAGTTCTGCGTGATATACCGGTGAATAGATCACGGGTTGTCGTTCATATGCATAGTTATTAAGAGCAGTTCTCTGAGAAAACCAAATTTTTAAAAAAGGGGTGCGGCACCCATAGTCACCGATTTTTCTGAAACTTTCAGGACTTTCGTGATTAATTCCTACTCATATGAACTCTAAACCGTGATCTATTCACCGGTATATCACGCAAAACTGCGATCTATTTCCTAAATAACATACAGTAATAAAACATACCTTCAGCCAAGTCGGCAGTACAGATGCAAGCCAACACGGCAACTGGAATAAAAGTCGACTAAGATTAGCACCGTAAGTATGGGACTGCTGTCCAACAGGGGTCACTATTAGAATTACGATCATCATTACTCCATCTTCCTCGTATATAGAAATATTCACAAAGTACAGTTTAGCAATACCACGTGACTTTAGCAATACCACGAAAACAAAATAGCCGTAAGTATTTTGTTTCCATACCGATTTCTATGAAACATACGCCAGTCTAGGGGGGGGGGCACTATAAGCTTTCCACGAATGTAGCATCCCTATCAGCAGCTGGGCCGTTTTCTTCAGCACCCCAAAAAGCCTTTGACAAGAAGAAGGCTTGAAACTACCAAAGGTTTCACATGGTGCTGGAGAAAACGACACAGCTGCTGAAAAAGATCCTATATTTCGTGGAAAGCATATACGTGAACAAATAGACATGATAAATTGAAGTGTTTATAAAGACGAAGCATACAATTATAGATTCATCATAAAACTTATTTACACACTACGGTTTATCAATTGAAGTTGAATAGTATTCAGACAGCCTAATCTAGGAAATTCGTTAATTACACTCAATGTTTATAACATTTGCGTTAAACGACAACTCCTTTAAGCGACCGTTTTTAGACCTTCCCAAGGGTGGTCGCTTTATGCAAGTTAGAGTGTAATTCTTCTCGGCTTAGCTTTCTGAATCAACACGAAGACCAATCAAAACGTAGAAACTAGAGACCGGAATGCAAATAGTATTGCTTCGTTAGTTTGTAGTTCTTTCTGAATATTTTGATTATAAACAATGCAGCTATTATAGATATCTATGCTCTTACTCTACTTACGTAGCATTTGTAGCTCCATGTTGCTGTTATTGTTGTCACCTAGTTTATGTTGGACTAGTTGTGAACTGTGATAGGGTAATAATCAAGGTTAACTTTAGGTAGTTCATTATCTGGTTCTATATGTATGTCACATGACAGGGACGGAAACTATAAACTGGTATATAACAATAACACGATAAATTGCAATATGAAAACAAACACAAATTCCGCTTTATTGACCTTTTCTGAATATTTAGGAGCATGCAAACGTTATATGTTGTGCCAAATGTTTAAAGCTTTCATAGGCAAATGCTACGGTCCTTGATTATAATCCATAACAGAAATATAGGCAATATTGTGTTTGCTTTTGTACTGCAATTCATCGCGAAAAAGTTATACCATGTACTCACTTTGTCATTTTTTCCTGATGTCCAGTATATGAACATGCTAACATAACGAAGGGAGATAATTTATAAACGAGAGAAAACGAGAAATCATCTATGTGACTTTAACATGTACGTCATATGTGTGACATTCAGTTACTACGGTCCCATACATTTAAAATCATATCCTCAAACCTCGGACTTAATGCGTTGCAATAGTGCATGCATATTGTATAATACTTATGTTACTATATATAGTAACAAAATTGCATTGAAAAACAGTATTATGCGCCCTTTTAAAGTATTATCAGCTTTTTGCCCGCCTCGCGCAGGGCTATTATCACTGATAATAGCCCTTGGAAGACGTACACGGGCAACGTTACGTCATTTGCATCTCAAAAGTGGCCGGCGCCGAGCGTTTCGTAGGCCTTCATGAATCACTTGCAAACCAGATTGATAGATTTGGACATGCTTGTATCAATCCTTGATCAGATGGATCTAAATATACACCTATTTTCTAAAATTTAGACATTAAATCCCATGTTGAATCCGTGTTTACTAGATCTAGACAGATCTACGCGAATAGATCCAAGTTTGACAATTTTTAATACGACGATGGGTTTGTCTATCAATTTGGAACATGTTATGTCTTGTAAATGTTTTCTTAAATGAGTAGTTTTAATGAAAACACAACAACATAAATATTATACAGAACAATGAATGGCTGAGCAGTGCCATTGAGTGATAATCGCCCCGGTAGATTATAATTGCCCTCGGGCTAGCGCCCTCTGGCAATTATCAACCTACCGGGGCGATTATCACTCAATGGCACTGCTCAGCCATGTATTATTCTATAAATATTTACCAGAGACAAACGGAAATAGTCGAACTTTCACGATTCAGGAGTAAGGTACTCTATCCGCCATTACCTTTTTTATAACAGCTTTTGTGGGTACATATTTATACAATCCATCCTGTACTACCTCAATCTACAGGCATTCCCTGTCCTATGGAATACAACCATCGTGTGCAGCCGTTCCTGACCTATGCGATAATAATAATAATAATTAATAATAAAGACTTTATTTATAGATGGAACATACGTGACATACGAGGGATGTTCAGAAATAACGTACTCTGGAGTTCGCATTTGTTGTAGTACGAAAATGATAAACACAACATCATAATTCGGAATCTTTCTGCGATTAGTACAGCAAATTAGGGATGTCTGTATCAAGTATGTCATACATTATAGCTTCCCAAAACTAGTCACTACCACGCACCCGGGGCAACACAAATGACGTCAGTGACGTTACAGTGTCGGTGTCGATGAAATAACCTTAATGATCACTTCACTAAGTCGCGAATAAAACAATTGACACCTAATGCACTTCTCAAAAATGCCTTTATACTTATTGTCATCGTAATATGCGATAATGTTGGTGGTAGCGTGCCGAATATTGTATAAATTTCGTCTATTTCTTTCTAGACTTTGCATTACGTGTTTGTGCCTGAAACACGCAACGTAAACGTAAACGCTGTGACTATAGGAGTTCTAATGCCACCTCCATCTCTTTCATACCAGTTTAATATCATTTTAAGACCAAATTATGACTGTCTTTCTATTTTGGGTTGTCGCACTAATTGCTTGTGTGTTTTTAAAGAGTTACATAATCAATTACTGCGATATTTGCTGTCCATATGTGTGACATTATGTACCTCAGTGTGGACATACCACGTGGTATTTGACCGAAATTGTGACCAAGAACGCCACGTACTGTCAATATCAATATTTTATTATTCAACCGATTTTAAAGAGACATCACCGACACTCAAGCCGGTAATGATTACTATGCAAGCTGGTTTCGAACAAAAACTGTGACATATTGGCGACACATATTTAGTTGCGTGGATACATAGGCAGTCAGCACGTACCCAAATACTACCCCGGCCAAATCAGATTTTACCACTGTTTACTATGTTATGACAGGTTACTTTCAATATTTCCGATTATAAAAGTGCCTGTCACATTTGTAGCCGTGTAGGTTTATTATTCATTGAAATGGTATATTACGGGTATCAACGTGTAGTTACTATATTTTACTTTCAGGATATATCAACACTTTAGTCCTTAGATACACACCCGTTTACACACCGAACGTCAGAATCAAGAATACAATTCCTTAATTAGGTCGCTAACTAAGACGTTCAGCAAAACCCAGATTTTCACGCTTGTAAACGTGAATTTTGCCTTGAAACAGAATGTATGCTTCACAAACGGGCCTAGCTAGTCATCCTTTCAGTTAGTGTAACTAAATAATTTACCTCACATGCCAATTAAACATCGCAATATTTCACTAGATCGATAATTAAAAAAAAATGTACGAAATTCGCCACCGTCAATTTCCAATTTTATTTAGTATTCCGATAACCTTTCGACCTCAACAGATTTCGAAGCGATCGTTTGATTGGCTAGTGTGTGTCACGTCATTCATAGTTGTTCAATCGTGTAAGCTCGGCCATTTCCGTTTGTGTCCGGTGTATATACTGAACTTCTTAATTGATGACCAAAAAAAATTCGCGATTTGACTTATATTGTGTTAAGGGTGTGTATTTAATGACTAAACTGTTTATATATCTGGAAAGTAAAATATCTTGGCTACACGATGATACCTGTAAGATAGCATTTGAGTGAATAAATAAAAGAATACGACAAGTTATGTGACAGGCACTCCATTCTTCGTGATTCACCTTTCTTATATAGGTAAACAATTAGAAGGTAGATATGACTTGTGAAGTAGTAGGGTACGTGCAGGCTGCCTATGGTTGCTATAGTTACAACGCAGTTTATCATATTGAACAAACAGAATGGAGTTCGTTCTTTCAATTTTGTTCTCTTTCCATATACCACTTTTGATAAGCGTACATGTATATTGAATAATTTTCACTCTACGATACGATCCTGTTTCAGTGTGTTTTTTGACAATATGTGTTACTATGGCAACCACCATGGTTGTCAAAATGAAAATATATGAAGACATGCACTAGGTTTAATTAATCATATCATGCGCACGCATTCAGTAATTCCTACATATTACTAGATCCAATGCCTCAAAAATTGATCGTCCGGTTTTTGGTTGCCATGGCAACAATATGATATATTTTGAAATAATTCTATCAATTCCCATCATACTTACTCCTTGCATTGTTGTATAAGCAGGCCTTTCTGTGGTTTATCAATTTTTATCGCTGAAAGAAATTAGTTTGTTGCATATTGCGTAATAAATGGGCTTTACGTCGCGCATTTTTTCTCTCCAAACAAAAAGGTTGATTTTAATTTAACGAAAAAAACTGACTCGTAGACCCCATATTTTTATTTGACATAAACTTAGCAAAATCTTTATTAAATATCATAACGTTAGTAAAATTTTAAAACTTTGACCGTCCCGTTTTTGCAACATTTGAATGTAAACACAAAAATACGGCGTTTTTTGGACCGTCAAAATGATGAAAATGGCGAATAATATTTTACTTAGTATAAAATAAAATATACCCAAATACGCAGCATACAAAGCCCGACTGGCAGATATTGTTCATTTTATCGAAACGTAAGAATGTATTACAGAAACGGAACAAACGCGTCAAAACTGCTACGAAAATGACGTCCCGCCAGGTGGTGCTTTTAACGCTAATAAACTAACTTTTTCGGACTAAAAACCGCGGGTTTGTAAAGTTCATATCTCATACGGACGATGTGTTTTAAATAGAATCTAGATTTAGTTGATTTGTGTTTTACTCCCCCAACTATCATCTATAGACGACCGATCTATTCCTTCCACATGATGATGTATCATTATTAGATCCACGAAATAGTTACCGTATTTGGAGAGGGATAACGACAACAGGTTCCTCCTGGTACTGCCTTGCGCATGCCCTGACATCGTTTAAACTTTGAATAGCAATTGTAAAAGTAATATAAATTTTATTTCCTCCATTACTGAAGAGCATAATTTTATAAGCATAATCATACATACAGCATATATGACCATCATTATTATAAAACATTATGAGAACACTAATAGTACATCACAAATGACGACAGTACATTATAATACACATCTGTAAATATACACAGCAGCACAAACACTTTCAAACTACATACACAGAAAAAACAACTGCAGAATGCAGTACAAGCAACACATTCAAGGACCAGAAAAGGAAATTTACATATAGAGCTAAACAAACATTTATCGGAACCACACATTTGAAGAAAAAAACACCATACATAAGTATACGTGACAACATATTAGGACATACAACTACAGAAACCTGTCGAGTGTGTGGTTGTGTAACCATCTATAAGTTTATCAGCATTTCATCACAAAACTATTAATTAAATTCACCCCATTGAGTGGTTGTCTTGCCGAAATGAAATACAAGAGAACGACGGAGGTTGAATCATAAATTACAACAAGAAAGAATTTAGAAATCTCGTCAGCAATACCACGAGATTATTAAATTTTAGCACAGGCATCTCGAACAAAACGTTAATGTACATTGATACACGTAGTTCAATAACAGCTTGAAATTAAGATTGAATTTACGCTATCCACAAGAAATAGTCAGACATAGGTATATAATGAGAATGTCAATTCTATTACAATACACACATACGGCACAATGTTTTTAAAACCGTTAGAGAAGTGTCGACCCTGTCTTGGTCAATTGCTAGGCACAACAACTTTGAGCACTGATCAGGTGTAATGTAATGATCAAAGGATAGCTAATTATATAATATTAATTTCAGTGAACCTTCATATAAACTATGAATAAATACAGGTTACACTATAACTGACAGTTATAAGTGAATATATACTAACACCAGACAGCTAAGTCAGTATCATAAGGAAGTGTAAATTTAATATATGTCTGGGTGGTTAATACCATGTTAGTGGGGAGTTCAGTCAGTCAGTCAGAGTCAGTTAAGTTAAGTTAGAGAGTTGAGAAGTAGAGTCGAGAGAGACCAGTTGGTGCGGGCCGTCAACAAGCGAGTAGCTTGGGCCATAAGCCTGGACAGTATGTTTATGAGTATGAAAAGTTGACTTATACTGTGAACCTGAGAAGTACTATACTATGTTTATGAACTGTGAAACAAACTAATAAAACCACTATACGAACACTACGAGTTACGTTATTTACCAAATCATAAGGACTACGTAACACATGTATGTTCAGCAAGGTAAAAGTCTGAAACATCCCTTCCTTAATTAGCACATTCCATAAGATATACCTATATGTATTGTTTACACTACATTATGTACATATTTGCTGAATTACAATATTCTCAACAATATAATCGCAAAGTGAGCTTTCTCTGGATATACCTGTGACAAGTATTTACCAAGTGTGCGCGTAATTTTGTGACGCAGGGGAGATAAGTGTATACTTTTACGAGATAATTGCCATACAATACACGGATTACTTGACGATGTCTCGGTCTATCATAGGCATTATACTAGAATAGATTGGCGACCAGGTAGTAGAACATGTTTATACAGAAGAATTTTCCAAGCATGTTTGGCTGGAAATGTACCATATAGTTATGTAACATATATTGTAAACTATGTTTATGTAGAAGCCTGTATGCCCTGGTTTGCTCTATGCGTATATGGATTAATCCGCAGATCGTGTTAGAATTGATAGTTAATACTAATTTATTTTAGGTTGAGTGTGGAACAAGTTTTTTCCACTTATATCAATCACTTTCGACACCTCACTGATGTTATCCATCGCCATAAGGGTATAAGAGAAGAGAGGTTAGTTGCCTCTTTTTTGCTGACCGTCTAGCAAGGGAATTACTGGCAACATTTTTTATTTCGTGGTCAGTCATCGAACCCGAGACTTCCCGCACTCAAAGCCGATACTCAACCACTCGGCTATCGAGAAGGAGGTATTTTTTTCTTATTTGTTATTTTATCTAGAGTCATGTGAATTTCTAGGAATTGCGAAAACACTACTAGAGGAATACCATACTAAAGATGCTGGCAAGAGGTCAGCATCTAGACTACTTGACTCCCATCCTGCAGAGGCAGTTAGCAGTACTTACAAAAAGTCTAAAAGTGTTGCTATCAAAGACAAACATGATTCTTGCTCATACTGTGACAAAAAAGGACATGGTAAACGCTCCCCGGCTCGTGTTCGCAAAACGGAATGTCCTGCATACGGACATCGATGTGACATTTGCAACCGTAACCACCATTTTGAAACCGTCTGTCGTAGTAAGGATAAGCCAATGTCTAAAGACAATCGAGTATTCAATGAAAGTGCTGTATTTGATGCATTATGTACCATAAACAATACCCCTACACAAACCAATAAGTGTGACAATACATTGTTCGATAATTCATGCACATTATCCGACAAAGGACTATCAGAAAGAATTATCTCACTTGATCACCACATCTATGACAAGCTCTCTAACACATGGATAAGGCAGCGTTCTAAACCTCAACCAACTGTCAATGTAACGGCCAAGGTGTCTGCGGATGATTATGGTGCACTTGGTTTCAACTATCACGACAGACTCGAACTGCTACCATCCCTGCCATGGCTGATACTGGTTGCCAGAGTTGTTTGGCCGGTTTAAAGGTGATTCACAAACTTGGATTACGCGAGTCGGACTTGATCCCTGTCACAATGCGGATGCACACAGCCAACAATGAGGGTATTCGCATCCTTGGTGCTACCATACTTCGTCTGTCAGCTAGGAATGACGGAGACAATGTTATTGAAACACGGCAAATAACATACATTACAGACTCATCGGACAGACTGTTCTTGAACAAAGAAGCTTGTATTGCCCTAGGGATCATATCAGCCACATTCCTTGAAATTATAACCATGTCCTATCACCCAGACAGTACAGCGGTGCTACAGGATACTTCACCTTGTGACTGCCCAAGACGTCAGAACCCACCACCACCTCCGACCACCTTACCGTTTCCCGCTACTGGGAGTAACAGGTCAAAGATACAAAGCTACCTACTTAACCTCTACAAGGCGAGCACATTCAACATATGTGAACACCCGACACTCCCGCTTATGGATGGGCCACCTATGAAGCTGATGGTTGATCCCCAGGCTGAACCAGTTGCTCATCATACACCAGTCCCTGTGCCTCTTCATTGGCGAGATGCGGTGAAAGCAGGAATTGACCAGGATGTTCAGCTTGGTGTAATTGAACCTGTACCTGTGGGTGAACCAGTGACATGGTGCCACAGAATGGTAGTGTGTGTGAAGAAAAATGGAACTCCAAGACGCACTGTTGACTTCCAGGCCCTTAATGCTCATGCCACCAGGGAAACACACCATACACCATCACCCTTCCACCAGGCTCGTCTAGTCCCGTGCAACAAAAAGAAAACAATCCTTGATGCATGGAATGGATATCACAGTGTGCCAATTCGTATGGCGGATCGTCACCTTACCACCTTCATCACACCATGGGGCAGATACAGGTACAAAACTGCTCCACAATGATATATAGCATCAGGTGATGGATATACAAGGCGCTACGATGAAATTGTGTCAGATATCCCCAACAAAACCAAGTGTGTTGATGATGTGCTCCTATGGGTCGATACAATAGAGGACAGTTTCTTTCAAGTAGTACAGTGGCTCGACACCTGTGGTCGCAACGGTATTACCATAAACCCCGACAAGTTCGTATTTGCTGAAGACAACGTAGAGTTTGCTGGATTTGAGATAACGCCCGATAGCGTACGACCATGCCAGAAGTACCTACATGCAATTATGGAATTCCCAACACCTAAAGATATCACTGATGTCAGATCCTGGTTTGGTCTTGTAAACCAGGTTTCATATGCCTTCAGTATGACACAGAAAATGTTACCATTTCGACAACTACTGAAATCAGATGTCCCCTTTGAATGGAATGAACAGCTTCAGAGTCTGTTTGATGAATCCAAGGCTGTCATCGCTAGTGAAATAGAAGAAGGCTTCAGAATATTCGATCCAAGCAGACCGTCATGCCTGGTCACTGACTGGTCGAAAAATGGCATTGGATTCTGGTTGTTACAGAAACACTGCTCATGCACTGGTGCTCAACCGTTCTGCTGTCACTCAGGATGGAAAATCACAATCGTAGGAAGTAGGTTTACACACCCTGCTGAATATCGGTATGCACCCGTGGAAGGTGAAGCACAGGCACTGGCAGACTCCCTTGATAAGGCAAGATATTTCGTACTTGGTTGCAAGGACCTCATCATCGCTGTGGATCACAAACCTTTACTGCGAATCTTCAACGACCGGTCGCTGGAGAATATCAGTAACTCTCGTCTCAGAAACCTCAAGGAGAAGACTCTCCGATACCGTTTTCGCATAGTGCATGTACCAGGTGTCCGCCACCAAGCCGCCGATTGCGTCTCACGTCATCCTATAGGTGAACCACATAAATACTTCCTGTCGGACGATGTCGCTGTTATTCACTCCACCACCATTATGACGGGTCTACGCACACCTGCTCCGGACACACCAACCATAGAAGATGCCAATTCCACATCTGCTATCTCTACGCTGGATACCCTCAGCATGAAATCCGTCACTTGGGACAGAGTTCGCACTGCTACTGCAAGCGACAACACCATGCACACCCTTAGCCAGTTGGTGGAGTCTGGTATGCCTGAATTCAGACATGAACTACCAAAACGGCTTCGTGAATACCACCTATTCAGGGACAATTTGCACACTATTGATGGCGTCCTCTTATATAAAGATAGGATCGTAATTCCACCTTTGCTACGAGAGGAAGTCCTTGCTGCTCTTCATGCTGCACATCAGGGCGTCACATCGATGACAGCAAGGGCTGAGGCCTCCATCTTTTGGCCTGGTATTACCCCAGCCATCACTGCCTTACAAAGTACTTGTAACCAGTGTAATCGTAATGCGCCATCCAACCCATGTGCTCCACCCACTTCTATGACGAATCCAGACTACCCATTCCAATGCGTATGTGCAGACTTTTTCCACTATCGCGGCTGTAGCTATCTAGTGGTGGTTGACCGTTATTCGAACTGGCCGATTGTTGAGAAGTCTTCTGAGGGAGCCTCTGGCCTGATCGCCTGCCTACGCCGAGTGTTTGTCACTTTTGGAATACCGGATGAACTAGCATCTGACGGTGGCCCTGAGTTTACTGCTGTTGCTACACGTAGATTCCTGCAAGAGTGGGGCGTACATCATAGGCTGTCATCTGTCGCATTTCCGCATAGTAATTGCCGAGCTGAAGTGGGTGTCAAAACAGTCAAACGTCTGCTCACAGACAACACCAGTGATCTGAACACGGACGCATTCCAACGTGCGATGCTCCAGTACAGGAACAGTCCCGACAGAGACACAAGAATCTCACCTGCCATGTGCATCTTTGGAAGGCCTATACGCGACTTCATACCCATTCCACCTGGTCGTTATCTGCCACATAACACTTGGCGAGAAACATTGGCAACTCGAGAAGATGCCCTGCGGAATCGTCACATGAGAGATGCTGAACGTTGGTCAGAACATACAAAACGTCTCCTACCACTTGTCATCGGGGACCATGTACGTATACAAAACCAAGTTGGTCCCCATCCACTTAAATGGGACAAGACAGGCATTGTCATAGAAGTCAGGCAATTTGACCAATACGTGATTAAGGTCGACGGATCAGGACGTGTCACTTTGCGCAACAGAAAGGTCCTAAGACAATATGTTCCTGTTAACAAGCTGCCAGCACGTTTGACGATTGACAATGACATTATGTTACGGAAGTATGCTCAACCATCCAGTGACACAACTGTCACACAGGCTAAACCAGAGACACCAGCTAGAGTATCTAACCCTACACCTGGAACTCCTAAGGTTAATTCAAACACAGCAAGTCCGCCTGGCACAGCAAGTCCGCCAGGTACTCCAACAGCTCCACTAAACACATCTAGTCGTCGCCATCTGGTATTAGATAACCACATGAGCCCCAACACAGATCTGGTTTTGAACACACCAGCACCACCCGTGCAGGTTGATGTGCCTGTAGAGACACGCCGGTCTACTCGCAACATTCGGAAGCCTGAATGACACAAGGGTTATGACACTTCCACATGAAGAGATACGACTGTGAATAAGAGACATTTTAAGTCATAAGTAACAGCTATGTTAACATAACCATCATGTTTTCGAAGTGATTTTATACTTAAATCTTTACCATTGACACTCACATAGACAATGTGCTAGTACATGTATATAGCAAAGACTTGGGGAGATAGAGGAATACCATACCATGTGGTGTTTATTCATATAAGTAATCGTTTGTCATTTGTATGTTTCAGACTGCGTTCATTGGTAATAAACAATAAACAGCCAAATAGAACTAGATCTTATTTAACTACAAATAGTATATGTGATTTCTTTAATGATTTGCAACGTTATTCTAGGGGATTCATTCATTAGTGGCAGTAAGTTGAAAGTTGAAACCGAAATTCTCATTTTAATATGTAAACGTTACATTTAACTTACAATAGTCCAGCTTAGCGCATGTTAAGATAGAACATTTATAATAGCAACGAAGATGAGAAAGAATCCGGAAGTCAAAAAAACGTTTGCACAATACTTTTTCACGGTGGGGAAACCACGTGACCAAAAGCGGTGCAGTGCACGATTTTCGACCCAAAATAACGTTGACTCAGGTAGGTTTTTTCACTCTAACTTCTTTGATACACCATTGTTTTTAGTCAGATAGCGCGCATAAACCCCGTAATTGAAAGCGGTTTCATTGGCTTTATGGATCTTGATGCAATTCTACTCCGTTTTTACGTAATCCTTGCCCAACCGATTCCAAATTTGTGAAATGTTTAGATAACGTACACTTCAGTTCGCAAATTATGCATCTAGCACAGCTTCTGTGGCAAATATTCTGTCAAATTATGGATTAAATGGAAGCTAGTTAATATTCTAAGCAGTGTGTGAAATATAAAATATGCCTCTTAAGAAACTTTGGAAATATCATCATACGAAGGGTTTGGTAACGTACACTTTGCCATATTTCTGAAGGTAACGTACACGTAAAATGTTTCATTTCTAACAATCGAACTGAATACTACAATTTAACTCGTCGATTAATAAATAGTTTATAGGTAAGCCCGACTGAATACAAACAAATAATCTATACCCGCATAAACATGTTTATTCACAAATACAAAGTTTTTGAAGTCATATATTTGCAATAACAAATAGGCCTACTCGAGGATTTTTTTGCTTTGAAATGTGGACTGTATATATAGAGTGGTTAAAATATTGTGTAATATTATAACATGGTGAGATAAACATCACTAGATCTATAGATAGAATTTGACCTCTTAGCCGTAACCTTCGAATATTTACTATATAAAGTATATAGCTAAAAGTGCAGTCACGACTCAATACTCGTCTTCGATCTATAAACATCAATACTTCTAGAAGATATATCTATAGTCTGCCGACGACAACACTACAGCTACTTTTGTTTGCAAATACAAATAAAAATGTATTGTGGTTTATAGTCATTTTCGTTAGAAAACAAAGGATTTTGTTATCATCGAACTATATAGATGTTGATCGAAAACGAGTAATGCGTCATGACTGAATTTTCATATAGTTTATACACAAAGGTTCTATAGATCTATATCTCTCTCTTCGTAATACACGCGAGTAATAAACATTCAAATGAGGCATATACAAGGGCGAGTCACTTTATTTATGTATGTATACATGTGTATTATACACATTGTCAAACATGTAGAAGAATAAATTTTTAAAATAAAATAAATTTTACATCCAATTACGAGCCCTCTTGGGCATATATAAGCACACAATAACAGATGTACACGAACATATAACGAGCTATAACGAAATACGAAATGTACTTACGGAACATCTGACAACTACGGTCGTTTCGGCTAATTCTGCGCATTGGGGGAATTCTGCGCAACTTAATTTGCATATTCCAGGGATCGTTTTTCTTTGGACCTCGAGTGTTTTTGTGCATGTTTGTTACTTATGAAAAGTCTTACCATCACAAAAACGGCATCGGATTACGAATAAGATTGGGACGAAATGTACTAGCGGAACATCTGACAACTACAGTCGTTTGGGCTAATTCTGCGCATCGGATAATTCTGCGCACATTAATTTGCATATTGTAAGATTATTGAAAATGCTTTCCATAGAATCAATGCATGGGAAATAGGTTGATACCCCCTGACCCTAACTTTGGTATTTAGAGTCTTATGTCATGGGTCAACGTGCTCGCGGTATAATTCTCTACACTTACCGAAATCATCTTGGTTTAGTTTATTTACACCATGTTATAAATAATATATTTTCAGCTCTGCACGTCAGAACTTCTTCTAGAAACCTTTGATACAGTACCGACCAAAGCTCGATCATGATCAACAGTAGTTGATAAAAAAACATGTAGGAAGATTTATCAACACCAAAAGTGGACTTGATCAAAATTTCACCAGCACCATTGAATGGCCTCAAACATTATGTATACAGTACTGGTACAAGCACACATCTTGACAGTTCGATGACAACACATGGTCTGAACATAACCAATAGTCTATATTAACATTTCCATGGGTTTCAGTGTCAACCCGCAATCTACGATAAATAATGAACATCCCATATTTGGTCACCCAGCAGACAAGCAGACATTCGCAGTATTTACAAACTTGGTGCACGTGTGATGGTTATGAATAATTAACCTCAAAAATCACACGACATTGTCAAGAATTATACCAAGCCCGTCAAGTTGTGTTCACGTTGAAACAGTTGACCTGGTGATATCCTGTGGCTAGTTTCCGTCACTTGTTAAAAGGGACGTAGTCGATTCGTTTTGAATCAAATAATCTGTGCGAACACATTGTGGTACTTTATTTTTGCCGATACTTCATTATACACCTGTTGAAATCTCTATGTAGATGTTTAGAGGTAGGAACGGGTAATATTCTTCCTGTTCTGTCAAACTTTGACCAGAAAATTGTCAATGTTGATCCACATGTGGAGATGTTGGTGGTTCCTTGTGGAAAGGACTTTAAGGTAATGGCAAGTCATACCATTCCATAAAATTTTCCAATCATGTTGATTTTCTTCCACAGGTGGAAAGGTTGGTGTTACCTTGTGGAAAGGTATAGAAAACATGCCAGGAAAACTTGTTAGGTGAATCGGCTGCTGTAAATGACATTTAGACAACAATATTTAAACACTCTTAAGAAAGTATTATTTATTCAATGTATGTATGTTTTGTTATTACAGTACAGTATATTTGTATATAAAATGCACTTATTAAACCATAATAAAATATTGCGTTTAATACGTATAATTACTGTCTGTTGATATATATCCTACTTTAACACTAACAGAATAATGCACATTTCTACACTCCACCATTTTTATCTAGGTTCTCTAACCAGATCAGGTTGGTTTGTAATCCAACTGACAGCCTGCTATCAAAGAGTAGCTGATGTGGTAGAAAACCATTGGTAGAAATTATGTTACTGAAATTGCAAGACAAACTATAGCCCGAAACAAATTAACCTGGTCCTCGACCTTTAAGCATTAAGGTTTTTGTGCAGAATAAATCAAATTTTGCAAGAAAGTCATGCCTTGTTGAAGGTGTATAGAAGTAGTTTTATAAAACCTCATATACATTCATTATCTTAATCGCTGATAAAAACAAAGGCAGACATTAAATTATAGTTGAGCAATCAACTGTTCAATTATGCAATGAAATAGAAAGTTTGAGGACCAAGTTCATTTGTTATATATCTCTCAGTCTGGAATTACTAGAATGTCTGTACCTTCAGCTTGGAAGGTAGACAGTACTCTGGAGTGCTGTCACAGATAGAAAATGGTATCAAACTTCTGACAATTGGAAAAAGAACTTAAAAGTCAACATTCACCATTAACACAGGGAACTTGAAATCTGTACTACATAGTCAAGAGACTCAACTGACTCGACAGTGTTTCAACCCTGATTTCATCATGAGCCGATACATAAAATTCATGAAAACATCACATTGTTATCAGACAATGAATATACATTTTTAGTTTTACAATAATAGCACATTTAACACTTTACTCCATATATGACTATATAAGACTAGTTTAACTGTATACACCATATACACTGAATTACATAAATGAATAGACAATCCCCCTTAATAAAACCTTGCACTTCATATCCATTGCCACCAGGGTAAGAGGGAATCCATTTTTTTCTTTTGTATGTCGGAACAGAAGTATGGGTACTAATTTCAGATCTTCTGTCAGAAATAATCAAATGTGTTTGTTCAGACGACTGTACATGTGTTTGTAAATGAGACCATGACCAGTCGTCATTGCGCTGGAATTTCATGTAAACTGGTTTTCGGTTTCCTGGCATACTCCGGTCGCTCATGAAGATCTGCCTCTCCTAAAGATTACCTCTTCTTCAGAGTAGTAGATCACTAGGTGGTATAGGTCTGATTGAACCTGAAATGAGAAGTAACATGAACAAGTTAATCCTTGATCACACATATACAGCCTTGACAAGCTTTCTGTCTTGAAGTGGCTGCTTTTTAACATCTGACTTTCCAGCCTGGCTGAGTGTGCATAACGGGAAAGTTATTAAGTAAGTAAGTACAATCAGTGCTGATATAGAGAGTTAACATTATTGACATAGACATCAACGTCAGGGCCAGAAAAGTCAACTGAAATGACACTAAATAGATTTTAACTATACAAATTACTTTACTTAACCCTATATATTTCAATTATAAAAAAATTTGTAAGTGCACGTTACCTTATGAAATATCGCGTGTACGTTACCTTCAGAAATATGGCAAAGTGTACGTTACCAAACCCAGCGTATGATGATATTTCCAAAGTTTCTTAAGAGACGTATTTTATATTTCACATACTGCTTAGAATATTAACTAGCTTCCATTTAATCCATCATTTGACAGAGTATTTGCCATAGAAGCTGTGCTAGATGCATAATTTGCGAACTGAAGTGTACGTTATCTAAACATTTCACAAATTTGGAATTGGATGGGCAAGGATTACGTAAAAACGGAGTAGAATTGCATCAAGATCCATAAAGCCAATGGAACCGCTTTCAATCACGGGGTTTATGCGCGCTATCTGACTAAAAACAATGGTGTATCAAAGAAGTTAGAGTGAAAAAATCTACCTGAATCGACGCTGTTTTCGGTCGAAAATCGTGCACTGCACCACTTTTGGCCACGTGGTTTCCCCACCGTGTTTTTAGTGTTTATGACATTTTCCGTTATTCGGCCCCGAGCAGTGTTCGTTTGTTTCCGGTACTTTACGTAAAGCAGAAAATAAACGAAGAGTTTTTTTTGTTTTTTAACGTGTGTCAAAGACCTATTTTAGGTCTTTGCGTGTGTAAGTAAGTAAGTAAGTAAGTAAGTAAGTAAGTAAGTAAGTAAGTAAGTAAGTAAGTAAGTAAGTAAGTAAGTAAGTAAGTAAGTAAGTAAGTAAGTAAGTAAGTAAGTAAGTAAGTAAGTAAGTAAGTAAGTAAGTAAGTAAGTAAGTAAGTAAGTAAGTAAGTAAGTAAGTAAGTAAGTAAGTAAGTAAGTAAGTAAGTAAGTAAGTAAGTAAGTAAGTAAGTAAGTAAGTAAGTAAGTAAGTAAGTAAGTAAGTAAGTAAGTAAGTAAGTAAGTAAGTAAGTAAGTAAGTAAGTAAGTAAGTAAGTAAGTAAGTAAGTAAGTAAGTAAGTAAGTAAGTAAGTAAGTAAGTAAGTAAGTAAGTAAGTAAGTAAGTAAGTAAGTAAGTAAGTAAGTAAGTAAGTAAGTAAGTAAGTAAGTAAGTAAGTAAGTAAGTAAGTAAGTAAGTAAGTAAGTAAGTAAGTAAGTAACGACTTTATTTATAGTGGATAACATATTTGGCAGAGCCAATGTACAATATGGTCCAATGTGTGATTCAAATGCAGAGTAAATGTCAAATTCCGGAAAAGTACGTATGAACGTATGATACCGATCTCCGTTATTCGGTTGATTCCGAGCAGTGTTCGTTTGTTTCCGGTACTTTACGTAAAGCAGAAAATAAACGAAGAGTATCTTCATTTAAAATGTTAGTATAGACTAACATTCACCCACCCCCTCGTTTCGTTTATTTGCTTTTATTTATCCTCGCCACCGGATAATCCATATGGGCGAGGCCCCCAGAAGAGGTTAGTCACTTTAGTGTTTGGGGGATAGTGCATGATACAGAAGATGCTCCAGTTCCAGAAGCATCCCTGGTTCTTTTACGTGCCGATGTAAAGCATCATACACGGGACCTCGCTTAACGTCTCGTCCGAAAGACTGTTAATAAGTTAGTTATGTTAGGTGGGAAACACTGAAAAGCATTTCTGTTTTGAACGTCTGGAGTAGGGATCGAACCTTCAGATCAGCAGTCAGTAGCCCTTAGCACTAGACCACTTGACGCTGCTGAACAGAATACACAATTATGATACGCTCTTTGACCGTTAGAGTTGCTCCACTTTTAGAAAACTACATCATAGTACATGTAGAATTTTAGGTTATTTTCTATTTCATTGTAAATTTAAGAAATAAATTCAGTTATTTAAGAATAATTTGGAAAAATGGATATTTTTAGGGGAACAGAACGGAGAGCATATCATGACCGTGCGACCACATACACGCGTCAAGTTTGTTCGTCTCCAAAAAGAGACAAACAGAAATAAAAGCATAAAGACGAAGTTGCTTTAGACAAAGACGAGCTCTAGGGCCACCCCTTCTTATCTAGGAGGGAAGAAGGGATGTAGGGAAACAACCAAAGAGCAAGCCCTGCAAAACAGACTACGCGAAATGCTTGGCAAGTTGGTACTACGAAGAAAACAAACACTTAAGACTGCTAAATGACTGCATGTAGACTTCGGTCTTTGAATGGATTGATAAATATGTATGTCAGATAATTCGAATCTTGTAGCGTATGTGATGTATTTTAATGGAGCACTTACGCTTGAAATAAATACTATATAGACAAAGTTTTGTTTCACTTGACTGTTAATTTAAATAGATAAAACAAAAATAAGAATATCTCAGATTGTATTTTTACCATCTTATTGTTAAAATTCATACCCAGGGGCACATAATGTACACTAAACGTAGCCACACAAAAAGTCTAGTCAGCACAACCATTTTCACACCATTTCATACGTGTTACATTCCATTGTCAAATCTAATACGCAGTGATCTCCCCTTACAGAGGTCGGACATCTCTACATTTCCCCAATGCGGAGTCCAATAACAGAACAAGATATTTACAAAGACAAGAAACAACGAGGGTCGCTGACAGGATTTGAACCACCATCCCCTGGACCACAAGTCCATCGCCGTAACCACTCCGGCGAGTCCATGGTACTGTTTTATCAAAGCACTTACGGAAACCGTAAACTTACGATCAAATTTAAATTCTTCATGATTTGTTTACAATTATAAATTGTGGTAAATGGAGCTGCAATATTAATAGTGATTTAATTACTGAACCCCTACAAACCACGTCCGTCACGAATTTGCAGTTTGTTAAAGAATTATAAATAATTTTAATTTGAGCGTAACTTTAATATTTTCGTAAGTGCTTTGATGAAACAGTCATATTTGTAGGACTATCACTCGGGCATTCTCGCTCCGTTAAATCACACTGTATCGGCAACACGCACTGAGTCCGGTTTAACGATGTGGGTCCGGCTTACGTAACGCAAATGATTCGGCTAATAATTTAGATGGACATAATCCCCTAATTGGCACCTATCCACATATCAAGTTTCATAAACATAGCTTTGAAACTGTTTGAGTTATGACAGGATCCAGATTTGGGACATATTTTCACTCTTTCCGTCTCCTTAGCAATTTTGTCAGAATCAAAATATTTTTAGATTGAAAACATAAACATTGTTTTCATCAATCTTTTAAACGCATCAACTCATAAAGTATTTAAAGGAATGTACATTCGTAAATGAAGTTGAGGAATGTCCTTTACAACTGTCTAAGAAGCTGTTTTAATTACCATACAGAAAAGGAAACTGGCGTATATAGTAAAGTTAATGACGCTGCGTTATGTTATTATGAAGCCATAATTGTCACAGAAAATTAATTTTTCACTCGTAGATACGGCACTCATGAAAATATCGATTTCTGTGATCACTCAGTGACATAAAATTGGATCTTGCATCAAAGTTAACAAATATCCAGTATGTAATATGCTGACACATTCACTACAACTAAGTCATGTTTATCAAAAATGGCATTTTAGCCATTATCTATTCATGACAGATATTTGCAGTGGATATATTAAACTGACAATACAGTGATCTTACAATATCCGGTGTAGGGTATACAACAGTGGTCTTACAATATCCGGTGTAGGGTATACCACAGTGGTCTTACAATATCCAGTGTATGGTATACAACCGTGGTCAAACAATATCCGGTGTACAGTATACAACAGTGGTCAAACAATATCCAGTGTATGGTATACAACAGTGGTCGAACAATATCCAGTGTAGGGTATACCACAGTGATCTTACAATATCCAGTGTAGGGTATACCACAGTGATCTTACAATATCCAGTGTAGGGTATACCACAGTGATCTTACAATATCCGGTGTACAGTATACAACAGTGGTCAAACAATATCCAGTGTAGGGTATACCACAGTGATCTTACAATATCCAGTGTAGGGTATACCGCAGTGGTCTTACAATATCCAGTGTAAGGTATACCACAGTGATCTTACGATATCCAGTGTAGGGTATACCACAGTGGTCTTACAATATCCAGTGTAGGGTATACCACAGTGGTCTTACAATATCCAGTGGAGGGTATACCACAGTGGTCAAACAATATCCGGTGTACGGTTTATCACAGTGGTCTTACATGTCAAAATAGCAGGCAATGATGAGCATTTAGAATTTTGGTGAATATTGTTAAAATACGATGTTGATATTGTTACGTTGTGTCGAATAGATTTTACGCACTCTCGGTGTGAGGCATATTCGGCTTGAGTCATATTCGATATTCGGCGTGAGACCTATTCGATATTCGGCGCGAGACATATTTGATATTCGGCGTGAGATATGTTCGGCGTGAGACATATTCGGCGTGAGACATATTCGATATTCGGCGTGAGACATATTCGATATTCGGCGTGAGACATGTTCGGCGTGAGACATATTCGGCGTGAGACATATTCGGCACAACAATGTGTACCATCATGCATCAGGATTGAAGAAATGCTTGTTCGTGTTATTCACCGCTTTGAAATAACGTTCGAAAATTGACAGTGGTATATTTGCACTTTTGTTGTGACATGACTCCTTTGTCAAGTTTCGAACGTTATTTCAAATCCTGATTAAGATGTCGTTTTCTTCAATGAACGTTATGTTAACGGCGCATTCCAAATACTGTTCTCGGAACTTGATTAGATCATTCCATAAAGTGAAATATTATAAGCGCAATTAGTATGTTGGTCTTCATTCTCAGCCAGCAATACTCAATGGCATCAGTGTGTCTTTAGATAGTGACAGCTTCTATATAGATATCTGCATATGTACATGATTAAGCTTTAAATTGTTGTAACCACGCCTTCAGGGCAGGGGAACCGATCCATTTTTAACCTTTCTGATGTTTCGCGCCAAAATAACCGGGAACTATACCTCATAGTGACTATACCCATGCAGTATAGGGCGGGGCAATTTGTATGACACTGGGGGGGGGGGGGCGGGGATTTTATGATTCGAAAAAACAAAAGTAAAAATCCCCGCTATTCTCCCGGATTTTTTTGTGGACCTGTTGATACCATAACTAAATGGTCTTTTTTATACCTACATGTCAACCTTTTAGTAAAGTCACAGCTATATATCACCCTCATTTGGCGGAAACAAAAGTCCACTCAGTGACTTGCTCAGCATCTGAAAGCTAAAATCACTGGACAGTTCCCACGCTATCCCCTGCCCTTCCCTAGGGTTGGGGGTCGTAGTTTCAATTGACTGGTGCATAGATTGATAGTATAGAGTAAATGCTTTGGTAGGTTCAGTAAAAAAAGCAAAATAGGTACATGTACTATAGGGTCATAAAAGGGTCATAAAAGCATCAGTTCAGCAATTAAGTCAGTGTACATGTATAAAGGCAAAATAGGTACTAGGTTGACTGGTGTATTACATGCAGTCAGTGCACAAGAATGTCTCTAAGAAGATTTTATCCCGACCTAATTGACTGGCCAATGATCTTCGAGGGAAGAGACAGAAAGTTTGTGTGATACAAGGAAACCTGGTGCGCTGCCCTAGCTCTTCAGGAATAGCTCCTTCTTTCTTTAAAGAGGCTGGTGTATATATCTCTGAGTTTCGGAACTGCCAAAAGCAAAACTACGTTTAACTGTAGTTAGTTTAATCTTTTTATGAGCTTGCGCATTGTCAAAGTTGTAATGCCATTTTTGGCTCTTCTGATTTTTGAAAAAAAGATGAGTTATTGTCATCACTTGGTCGGCGTCGGCCTTGCATGGTTAAGTTTTGTGTTTAGATAAACTTTTTCATAAACTATCAAAGCTATTGCTTTGAAACTTGCAACACTTGTTTACCATCAATACCTGAGCCTGTAAAGCAAGATCAATAACTCTGATCTGCATTGTAAGAATTATTGCCCCTTTTTGGACTTAAATAAAATGCCTTGGTTAAGTTTTGGGTTTAGATCCACTTTTCTCCTAAACTATCAGAGTAATTTCTTTGAAACGTTCAACACTTGTTCACCGTCGCATCAATACCTGACCATGTCAAGCAAGACTCATAACTCTGATCTGCATTTTGCATGAGTTATTGCCCCTTTTGGACTCATACACTATGGGGGCTATTGCTTTGAAACTTTCAACAGTTGTTTACCATCAATACCTGACCATGTCAAGCAAGAACCATAACTCTGATCTGCACTTTGCGAGAGTTATTGCCCATTTTGGACTTAGAAAATTCCTTGGTTAAGTTTTGTGTTTAGGTCCACTTTTCTCATACACTACGTGGGCTATTGCTTTGAAACTTTCACCACCTGTTTACTATCAATACCTGACCATGCCAAGCATGAACAATAACTCTGATCTGTATTTTGCAAGAGTTATTGCCCCGTTTTTGACTTAGTTATCGATATCAGTTAATTCCTTGGTTTTGTGTTTAGGTCCACTTTCCTCCTTCACTGTCGTTATTGTCCTTTTGTTCACCATCAATACATCACTTTTTTAAGCAAGGCTCATAACACTACCCTACTTTATGCAAGGGTAATGGGCCTTTTTTACAGTGACAATGATCAGATGAGCATCTGCACCCGCAAGGCGGTGCTCTTGTTATAGGTGTGGATACAGGCCGGTCAGTCAGATGGGAAACCGGCGGATCAAATGAAAATCTCCCTGACCAAAAATGTCTGTCGGACTGAATAATTTCTGTTGATCTCTTCAGGCTGCATATGACCATCACAGGTCGCCATACACAATGTATTCACTGGTCATCATCAGTGATTTTTTGCCTCTTTGGGAAAGGGTCTGCGTCCGTTCAGATTAGGAATTTTCGCATCGTGACAACATGACATTGGGCAATTTTACGAAGCAGAGAGGCCAAATAAAACATGTGACTGTTTACTGGTTTCTGTGAACTTTAATGTTTGACCTCTTGTCAAAAATGTTTATAACTTTGTCATTTTATGTCTGATTTAGATTTTTTTTAAATGTTCATTGGAATTTCTCCATTCAAATTTGGGGAAATTATAGCCTTTTTGCAATTCGGAAGGTACCGTTTACCGGTAGCAAACAAAGAAGGAAAAAATTGCTGACCATACACAATGTATGCAAAATTAATTTATATCAAACAGTAAAACTTGTAAAGTGCATACATAGAGCAAAAACTATTGACAATAACATGTTAAAAGAAACAATTTTTACCTACCAGGCTACCTATTTTAAACCCCTAATTTAAATTAACCACAGTCAGGAAGGGGAAACTAACAATATTAATGATTTTATTTTTGGCCTAAACATAAAATGGCTTCATTCTAATCAGACTTAATATGTTCTACCAATGCGTGTTTTTTTCTAATATTTCCGGAGCAGCAACTTATTTGTTGAATTTTACGTCATGCCAACTGGACACTATAAATGTGATAATTGCCAATTAGTGATGAGTTTAAGTAAACTATATCATAATTATTCAACTATTTAAATCAACAATTTTCAGCAGCATCTTTCAAAACATTTTTACTAGATTTCTAACAAATGTGTGCCATGTGGCGGTGCACAGAACTATAGTGTTGGGAATCCCTTAAAATTTCATTATTGATCATCACTCGGTGGTTCCACTAGCATCTGAATCTGAAGGGTCTTCATAACAATGGGCCTGATCTGTGTAGGCCAAGGTTTTCATATAATAAGCTGCCTATACATACAGTTAAATCACAATTGTAAATGCCTCATTCCTTATTAAACTAGCCAATAAGCATTGCAAGCAACACAGAAGACCCCTCCTGGTTTGAAGCCCAGCTACAAAGCTTCCATACTTGCATGGATGTTGTATATAAACACTCTCCACACGCCTGTATCACCTAACCCCATTTTGACCTTCATTGCACCTTGACCTTATTTGGGACTTAGACTTATTGAAGGGCCAAATTATTGGTAAATCCAAATTGACCGTTTCTTCTAGCATTAATATGGCTTGCTACAAAGCTTTCATATTTGCATGGATGTTGTATATGAACACTCTCCACATGCCTTTATCACCTAACCTCATTTTGACCTCCATATTAACCTAATTTTGGACTTAGACTTATTAAGCGCCCCATTCTTGTTAATCCAAATTCTCTTTCATCAAGGCTTGCCTTCAAACTTGACATACTTGTTTACCATCATAAGCCCCTTACATTATCAAAGCCATGTAACACTACCAATATTTTAACATAATTATGACCCCTAATTAACATAGCTTTTTATGGACAAGGCTTCTATGGGGGCATAAGCGTTTATTGAACGCAGTCTTGTTTTACAAGGACTGACATAATTCAGAAACATGGACCAGTATACTGGGCCCATGGAGAGACAATCTGCAGATAACAAAAAATCATACAATACAAAGTTTGATACATGAGGGGCCATCAATAAGTATTATGAGGTGCTATATTGCTTTGAACCTGTCTGTTGGTCAGTCGGTGTGTCTATCTGTCTGTCGGTCAGTAGACCAAACCGTTTCCGTTAAATAACTTAAGAATGCTTTGCCCTAGGATCATCAAACTTTACATTGAGGTTGGTGATCAACAGTAGATGATCCCTATTGATTTTGAGGTAATTAGGTCAAGGTCACTGTAACCTTTACCACTTCTGACTATTTGGCTGCCATGGGGGCAATTCCCCTTAATAAAATTTGGCATTATCAAACATGATCAATTCATTCAGCATGCAACATGATTGATAACGTCACAAATAATGACTCCATAGCCATATCCTGATGTCATTTAACAAGCGTGTGTTGTAAAATGATGTAGCGTTGTATAAACAAGCAATGTGTTGTTTTATATATCACTCAGGACATATTTCTCCGATATTCAGGATAATTGGCATACAGTTTATGAGTTTAGTACTCTTGTTTAAAGAAAAGTGTTGTTTCATAGTGGTAGAATTGCTTTCAGAATGATAGAGTTCTCAACAATTGAATATGATAAGCAAATGGGCTGGCCAGTGACTGTTACTAATAGCAGCCGGTAAAGTAATGGCTGTTAATTAATTTTGCGACAGACATGAAATAGTTTTTGATTACTTTGTTCCTCTGAAAACTATCGTTGTACTAGAAACTATTATGCATCACTAAAATGCGAACGGTAGCCGGCTATTAAATAGAGGATCTTGCATGAGTGCTCATTACATACGAGTTTTATTAAACGAGTGGACAAAATGATATAACACGAGGCTTTGCCGAGTGTCATATTGTTTTTGTCGACGAGTTTAATAAAACTCGTATGTAATGAGCACGAATGTAAGATTCTATTTATCACATAACCTTAGAAAACGCTCAATATTGTTCAGAAGGATGTTGTGAGCTGCATATGGTTCAGCCAAAATTTAGCGGTACAATAAGCGCGACGTCATGGTGACGTTGATATGATTCTGACGTCAGTGACGGATCAATGCATGGATTGGCTAACGTCACGTCAAGCTAATTTAAATATTTATTGCACGGTCTGGGAGTGCCGAACGATATTTACGTCACGGCTTTACGGCACTCCTGGACCACAGGTTATGTGATAAAATGAGCTTAATTATCTTCAAAGATATGAGATTCTGTTACACCTTCATAACTCTACAAACCATAGCAGCCATGTTGTGCTGGACACAATCAAAGAACTGCATAAAGTACTGTTAATGCACGCACCACTGTTTGCTACATCGAGCCATTTTTAAAGCTCAAAATGGGCTGCATGGTAAATAATAGCAGTGCCGCTATGGATTTTTGATTTAGGCGCCTTGAAAGGCAAACATTGGCTATTGTGGTCTGTAGTCTAGTCACAATTCGTGAAACTATTGAGTTTACATACTGCCTTTTTATGCCCCAGCATCTATTCATGTGGGAGGCATAAGTCGCATATAGATATTGTCCGTCTTATTGAAAAGTTAACATGTAAACATGGAGGTTGGTCATCAACAGTAAATACATCATGACCATGGTAATTTTGAAATGGATAGGTCAAGGTCGTCCTGATATTTTTTATTCAATTTAAACATATATCAGTACAAAAAGATTACATAGCTACATCAAGGATATAAAACGTCATATGTATGCATTGTAAACAACACTCATAATATATATACATAATCTCCTTATACTATTTATCCCTACTTTACAATTATGGTTGTTTGTGGAATAAAATTTGTAATATTGCCGAAGTTGGTTGTTAATACTTCAACAAAAATAAATTTTAAAAAACCACACACACTACAAAATCAACCGTGACCTCTGGTTCTAATTGTATAAAACTCTGATTCTGTAAACAAAAATATCCATTTTGTCATTTTTAAGGCTATTTCTCGTTCAATAGTTATTCTTGTTTTAAGGTAGTTTAAGAAGTGTTCAAAACATAAGATCCCTAGTTTTTGTTTCGAATAAAAAATATAATACTTCAGCATGACCAAAACAAGTGTTCTAATCTTTCCTTATAACTATTACAGAAATAACACATACTTGATTCTACTATATGATATTTTAATAGAAGCCCTGACCTTTTATGTGAATGGCTAAACAAAATAGCTCTGCTGTGTGATTCCCAAAACTCTTCAAAAAAAACATTTTGGAAAACTACATATAATACACTGTACATATATAGTACCTGTAGAGCAGATATTTTTGGAAAAAATGTGCACAAAATATTTTTCTTTGATCATGTGATATAATAGGTGTCTTGTAGCATTCAATGTACTGAAATGTACATTAATGGGGGTAAAACGTTACGAAGTGTAAAAGCAAAGCATGATTTTGTTGGGATTTATAGACCACATTATCATTGATCGTTTTATTTCATGAAACTGTATTGTGGTACGCGGTTACTTGTAAATTAAGATATTACTAATTGATATTGCGCAAAATCCGATATTTTGGGGCAAAATAAAAACAAAAAGGGTGAATTTTGGGAATCGGTCGACTACCATGTCATTAATCTTTTTATTTGAAAATTAATCACTGTGATGTGTACATATATACAGCCTTGCACTGTTGGGCATCAACAGTATAGTGCTACAATATTGCGCTAAACTATTACAAAATATAAATAAAGTGTAACTTTACGAATCAGTTGATCATTTTGTTAAGTTTACTTCAAGAGCATCACATTATAGCACACAATGGAACAAGATTTCAGTATCCTGCAAGACTTCCTTAATGTGACATTACAAAATTAATTTTATTTTGTTTCCCATTTTTGAATAAGTATGCCCCTCCCCCATCTTTGATGAGGGGTATATTACTTTGCATTTGTCGATTGGTTGGTCGGTAGACCAAATGGTAACTATTCAATAACTCAAGGACGCTTTGCCCTAGGATCTTCAAAATTTCATGGAGGTTGGCCAGCAACAGTAGATGACCCCCATTGAAAGGTCAAGGTCACTGCGACCTTAAACATATCGGACTATTGGGCTGTCATGGGGGCATACATGTTTCCATTTAACCACAAACATTGTTTTGTGTAGGAAAACATAGTGTTTTGGGATGCTTCAACTATTTTCTCACGTATTGATATTTCTCACGTATTGATATTTCTCACGTATTGATATTTCTCACGTATTGATATTTCAAAATTTGCTTCGATAATTGATCAACCAAAAACTATCACCTATATCACTTATATCGATGACAGCTCTTCCTTCCATTGTTTAACTGGAGGGGACTACATGTTTGCCCTCAGATGGTCATCCTTCCATCAATCTGGATGCATCAGTCATAGGTCAAACAGCTTTAAGCTAGGTTTATGGGCTTGGGCAAATGAAGAGACATTGCATGTCTTAATACTTTTTTATTCTGATAAAAATTGTAGTTGCTATGGAAAAGGAAATAGTGAAAATACTGCAAAATTTGGATTCCGTCAAAACACTTTCAAAGCTAGGTTTATGAAACTTTGTATGTGAATAGGGACCAGTATGGAGATTATGCACGTCTAAATATGTTTTAATTTTAACACATTTTGTTGTTGCTATGGATACAGAAATAGTGAAGATACTTGAAAATCAGGAATCCTGCCATAACTCGACCAGTTTCAAAGAACAAGAAACAGGCCCATCTTAATCATGATTCACTTATTTAGCCATTCTACACTGAATATATTTGGTGTAGAGTCAGCTTTTGAAAACAGCACTTTTGGTTTGAGTTTAGACTTGACCCATTTTGACAGTTTGTGAACTTCCATTTTAACAAAGAAAATGTTTTGCGCTAGAAGATGAGGATTTTGGGTGGTTCCATTCATTTACCCATGTATCGATATTTCCAAATGTGAATCGATAATCAATCAGCTAAACAAATGTGTCAATACTTCGATATAGCTTATCAATGACGGCTCTAATTAAAATCAATCACAAAGATCTATAAATTCCAATTTTGTGGTATTTAATTTTGGTAACATTAAGTATGTATTGTCCACAAGTAAAGATATATTAACACAAACTACACATACTATTATATTCTTTAATTTAATGTTACTTTCTTGAAGCCTAAAGTTATTCTCTCATATTGCTTTACTGATCATAATTATACACTGTATCTGATTAATACAACATATACTTTACTTAGCTCATCACAGACCAAATTTTCATAATGTCATGGGATCTTTTATCATCATGTTGTTTTACCAATTATCTACTTTGTCAAGTATCAATTGTATGAAACAATTCACAAGAGTAACTGCCTGATGTTGAGGTATTAATTGAAACTATACAAATCAATAGCCTTGCTTTAAATAGACAAGGAGACATTTAAGGATAATTCTTTTAATAAAATGACTGAAATTAAAAAGTCACTGAATACTAGTATTTGACAAAATTTAACATTACTTATTCGCTTTGATAAAAATTAACGAGGTATTTTCATTGAACTTATTGATGGCCGGATTTCATTGAGTAGAAGTGCGATGCATAAGTACTGCAACTCTATATTTCCTTTTTTGGAGTTAACGCCCTTGTTACCTTTTATGCCCCCAATTACAATAATTTGGGGCATGTACATTTGCCCTTGTTTGACCGCCAGTCTGTCTGCCTGTCTGTCCTTTCAAAAAAGTTGTTTCATTTTGTTTTCATATGTAAATTGAAAAGTGATTATGCTACAGTATTCAAACTACATAAGAATATGCTAGTCAGCATGTGCTACAGTATTCAAACTTCAAAAGAATATGCTAGTCAGCATGTGCTACAGTATTCAAACTTCAAAAGAATATGCTAGTCAGCATGTGCTACAGTATTCAAACTTCAAAAGAATATGCTAGTCAGCATGTGCTACAGTATTCAAACTTCAAAAGAATATGCTAGTCAGCATGTGCTACAGTATTCAAACTTCAAAAGAATATGCTAGTCAGCATGTGCAACAGTATGCAAACTACATAAGAATATGCCAGTCAGCATGTACATTCGAGCTATGACTCTTGACTTGGTCAAATGACTACTGGGGGTATTCATGTCCTATGAACACATTTCGAGTTATACTTTACTTTTTGTCCAGAGCAAAACTTTGATTTAGTTAAGAATTTTCTATAATAGGTGCTCAAGATGCTCAACTATGATCTAATTTTAAAGTTTGTGGATTTCTGTGGGATCACCAATCTGCAGAACCCTGTTGTTACAACGTTTCACTCTGCATACCACGATAATCACATTATTGCCAGCAGTATGTGACCTCTGGGATAGATGAAAAAAATAAAAATGGTCATCAAAGACAGTGTTTTTCCCATCACAATCACTCCTGTGTTAAAAGATGCTTCCTGTACACAACAAAACTCAACATGGAAAGTTCCCTGGCAATGGGTACATAGAAAGTATATTGGAAACATTTACTCCACAAAGACAGCTTAGGTCTCATTAGGACTCTATTCTTCTAGTTGTGCCGAGGATATCTCAAACGGTGATTGATATGTCGGTTGAAAATGAGACATATTATGTGATGCTTAGTTAGGAATGAGACAGTCACAGTGCGCTTGCTGTAAAGGTAGCTGTAATACACTTGATCCTTGATGTATAACCATTATTCAACAGCTCATATCTTGTCTATATTTACTACCACGGTTGTATGTTTTCATATATGGGGAGTATAGCACAGAATATTTGACATGATCCTGACCTGTTTATGAATGTATCGCATGGTTCTTGCCTTGATATATAAATTTCCTTCAGCAATTTGTGCAATATTATTCCTTTAGATTTGTGTTGGTATTACACCGCGAGCGTCTTCATGATACTTCCAGCTTACGAAAACATACGACCGGAATTATAAATCTAGATACTATATCAGCTTTTAAATGATGCTAATAGGAGGTTGACAGTCATGACAAATTCTCCGGACTATATTACAAACATGCTCCATGTGTAAAACAAACACAAATGGTAAGGACCAATATTGCATGATTTACTTGCGGCAATTGATAAATGCCACACATATATTGCTTGCTTGCTTGCTTGCTGGCTTGCTGGCTTGCTGGCTTGCTGGCTTGCTGGCTGGCTGGCTGGCTGGCTGGCTGGCTGGCTGGCTGGCTGGCTGGCTGGCTGGCTGGCTGGCTGGCTGGCTGGCTGGCTGGCTGGCTGGCTGGCTGGCTGGGGTTTAGGTTATTACCTCCGTTCTATACCAATATTACTGTATTGTTGTACAACTGTTTGCATCAGAAAACATGTTGATCACATCAGTTTTATCACGTTTTATTGAAACAAGTTTCGAGAATTCTGCAAAGAAACCTATGCATGCGTTCCGAGAAGAATTTGAACCTAATTAACTGCATGGACAGGGAACGTAAATATAAATATCGCAGTACGGGTGAATAAAGTGAACTAATATAAGATGCAACAAGTTCCCCTTGCTGTTCATAAATTGCTTATATAATATATAATATATTACCACTGTGGTGTACGAACAGGGTAAGTCGATCGTGGGATGAGAACCAAACTATGAGAAGTACATAGCGCATTATTCCTTTCATGCATCATTCCGTCCATTGTTAGTCTGGCGTAATATTATTTTTATTTCAATCTCAACTACTATGATAAGAAAAATAAATGAACAAATAAAGATGCAGCGTAATCCTATTTCATTAAGACCTAAAGCCTAGGTCCTAGTGAGCAGTGGTTGCATCTGCGATGTACCGGGAACAGAAACTGCCTTCGGAATGTTCTACCGATATAAGTGAAGCTTCAGTAAGTCTTTCAAGACATTTAGTAATATCGCGAGTAGTCAGAGGAATTTCAATGCATGTGTTGAATTTTATCCGATGTACTCTCGATTTCATGTCGGGGATATGATGGGAAGGCATGCCCAAAGTTCGGGAACATATCGGGAGAGGCATCCAATACCTCGAGGAACGATCGCAGAGGCTTCCCCGACACATCGGCGATGTTTCGCTAACGTGTCAGTAATCTTCGATGATTAAATGTTTGACGAGCATTTGGCGGTCGTTTGGTGACACATTTGCGGTTTCGGTATTTAATCGCAGAATATGAGGATGATTCGGGTGTACCGAGAGTCATGGGGAGAAATCCCGTCGTGTTCCCGATGTTCCGATGTTGTACAGTCTGTATATCGGCCCACTGCCTTGGCGATGTACTCTCGATGACAATAAGAAGATTCTGAAGAATATCGGGGGCCATCGGAAAAAACTTGTAATACCACACAACTGAGGAGGCATTTCTCAGTGGGACATAGGCTTAACATCCGTACATTTTAATGTATACTATATAATATTCAGCATTTTAAGCTACATGTATCTGCTTGCTGTAGTCGTTTTTATCCAGACGTTACTACATGTAGTATACAGTTTTCAACTTGTTTCGTGCATAAACTTTATATAAGACAGTCTGCCGTCGCATCTTCATTGCAAACATGCCGAAATCTGAACCCTTTTGTCATAAATATTTTACTACAAAAACGAGTAAATCAGCATAACGGAGGAAGAATCACACCACCGTATATAATCAGATTCGGAGTATATAGGTCTATAGATGTGACATGGATATCTTAAATTCTTCTTGAAGGAAGTAGCATTATATATACAATGTACGTGTATATATACATCTCGAGTATATTTCTGTCGTAAATGTATTCAAGTAAACCACATAAAACTGAGGCTAATCAGATTTGGACAAGCGTGGGCTCGGAGTATCTCTTTAATGTTGTTCAGTAATGTATACTAGAATGTATTTTCTTATGGACATGTTTTTTATAAGTGCACTACTAATTAGGAGATATAAAAAGTACATTGCTATCGGTTTTGTTGCTTATCTGGAGGTACATACGGAGATGTTTGTGCAGTCCTATTATCTGTTCCATGAGCACACTTATTTGTGCAGTCCTATTATCTGTTCCATGAGCACACTTATTTGTGTAGTCCTATTATCTGTTACATGAGCACACTTATTTGTATCCACAGTTATTAGGGGTTTACCCAAAGAGGTTCGACACATAAGCCTGCAGTGGTTAAAAAACTGTTTTTTACTTTTACTATGAACATGTACATTGTATAAATATACACAATAGAAATAAAAAAATATTTTTTGAAAAAAAACATTACTGCAGGTTTACCGAATCTTACTCGATATACCCGGTTCAGTGAACCGTCGTACAACCGTAACAATACTGGATCGGCAAGACGAACCGTGGTGAACCTTGATACTCTCATCAAACTGGCAAAAGAGGCCCGGCTTATGTGTCGAACCTCTTTGGGTAAACCCCTAATAACTGAGGATACGTCTGGACTAAAACTAGAACAGAACTACCACAAAAGAGTGTTTAAAAAGGATTGCGACATTTAGCGTTAATGTTGAGACATTTAACGTCAGGCCGGTTTGTTGCGACATTTAACGTCACAGATGCGACATTTAGCGTCAGGAGGGATTGCGACATTTAGCGTCGGTTGCGACATTTAGCGGTCGCCTTGCGACATTTAACGTCAATTGTGACATTTAGCGTCGATGCGACATTTAACGTTGCTACAGTCCTTTTTGCTGTGGAAACTGGGTCATTCAGCTAGTTATAATTTATTATACTTTTCGACAGCTTGGACTTGGGCGGTTCTGTGCTTGTTTAGTTGGGCATTGCGTCTTTATGTGTTTTATGTTTCCTGTGCTCGGTTGGTTCAGTTGGGCATTGTGCGTTGTGTGTTTTAATGTTATCTGTGCTCGGCTGGTTAAGTTGAGTGCTGCCTTCCCTGTCTGACTTAATATAATCCTTTTACCGGGATGAACCGAATCTCACTCGGTATACCAGACTCGAAACGCACGACCGTAACAACATTTGATCGCAAAGATGAACCGTGATGAACCGTGATAATCTTATCAAACTGGCAAAAAAGACCCGATTGATTGAAAATATATTAAACCACATTTAAACATTGCATATTTTGTGTATTCAATGGTCATTCCGATTGACATTAGCAACTATTCCGGCTGCCTGGTGAACAAATTCAGTAGATGTACATGATAACACTTGCAAAAAAGGGACATTTTCAAATGTATTTTGTGTATTTAATGGTCATTCCTATTGACATTAGCAACACTTCAGGCTGCATGGTGAACAAAAATATAATAATTCAATTGTTATAAACACTAGTTCTTAAAAATGGTTGAAAATTACTCTGCTAAGTACAAGCGTTCCTTCCCTTGAAAATCAGGGGAGACACCTCTGTCCGACCTATTTTAAGTTGGTAAAAGTGACTTCCCTGAAAATCAGGGGAGAGAACCCTGCATAGGGCAATAGTTACTTCCCTTGAATTCAGAGGAGGCAACTCTGTCCGACCTATTTTAAGTCGGTAAGAGTGACTTCCCCTTAAAAATCAGGGGAGAGAACTCTGCACAGGACAAGAGTTACTTCCCTTGAAATCAGGGGAAGCAACTCTGTCCGACCTATTTTAAGTCGGTAAGAATGACTTCCCCTAAAAAATCAGGGGAGAGAACTCTGCACAGGACAAGAGTTACTTCCCTTGAAATCAGGGGAAGCAACTCTGTCCGACCTATTTTAAGTCGGTAAGAGTGACTTCCCCTTAAAAATCAGGGGAGAGAACTCTGCACAGGACAAGAGTTACTTCCCTTGAAATCAGGGGAAGCAACTCTGTCCGACCTATTTTAAGTCGGTAAGAGTGACTTCCCCTTAAAAATCAGGGGAGAGAACTCTCCACAGGACAAGAGTTACTTCCCTTCAAATCAGGGGAAGCAACTCTGTCCGACCTATTTTAAGTCGGTAAGAGTGACTTCCCCTTAAAAATCAGGGGAGAGAACTCTGCACAGGACAAGAGTTACTTCCCTTGAAATCAGGGGAAGCAACTCTGTCCGACCTATTTTAAGTCTGTAAGAGTGACTTCCCCTTAAAAATCAGGGGAGAGAACTCTGCACAGGACAAGAGTAACTTCCCTTGAATTCAGGGGAGACAACTCTGTCCGACCTATTTTAAGTCGGTGAGAGTGACTTCCCCTTAAAAATCAGGGGAGAGAACTCTGCACAGGACAAGAGTTACTTCCCTTGAATTCAGGGGGAGCAACTCTGGCCGACTTATTTTAAGTCGGTAAGAGTGACTTCCCCTTAAAAATCAGGGGAGAGAACTCTGCACAGGACAAGAGTTACTTCCCTTGAAATCAGGGGAAGCAACTCTGTCCGACCTATTTTAAGTCGGTTAGAGTGACTTCCCCTTCAAAATCAGGGGAGAGAACTCTGCACAGGACAAGAGTTACTTCCCTTGAAATCAGGGGAAGCAACTCTGTCCGACCTATTTTAAGTCGGTAAGAGTGACTTCCCCTTCAAAATCAGGGGAGAGAACTCTGCACAGGACAAGAGTTACTTCCCTTGAAATCAGGGGAAGCAACTCTGTCCGACCTATTTTAAGTCGGTAAGAGTGACTTCCCCTTAAAAATCAGGGGAGAGAACTCTGCACAGGACAAGAGTTACTTCCCTTGAAATCAGGGGAAGCAACTCTGTCCGACCTATTTTAAGTCGGTAAGAGTGACTTCCCCTTAAAAATCAGGGGAGAGAACTCTGCACAGGACAAGAGTTACTTCCCTTGAAATCAGGGGAAGCAACTCTGTCCGACCTATTTTAAGTCGGTAAGAGTGACTTCCCCTTA
Organism: Spisula solida; assembly: GCA_947247005.1. Lineage (NCBI taxonomy): Eukaryota > Metazoa > Mollusca > Bivalvia > Venerida > Mactridae > Spisula > Spisula solida. The sequence goes on along the minus strand of OX365947.1, from coordinate 15,944,497 downwards.
AAAATCAGGGGAGAGAACTCTGCACAGGACAAGAGTTACTTCCCTTGAAATCAGGGGAAGCAACTCTGTCCGACCTATTTTAAGTCGGTAAGAGTGACTTCCCCTTAAAAATCAGGGGAGAGAACTCTGCACAGGACAAGAGTTACTTCCCTTGAAATCAGGGGAAGCAACTCTGTCCGACCTATTTTAAGTCGGTAAGAGTGACTTCCCCTTAAAAACCAGGGGAGAGAACTCTGCCAAGGGCAAGAGTTACTTCCCTTGAATTCAGGGGAGAGAACTCTGTCCGACCTATTTTAAGTCTGTAAGAGTGACTTCCCCTTAAAAATCAGGGGAGAGAACTCTGCACAGGACAAGGGTTACTTCCCTTGAATTCAGGGGAGACAACTCTCTCCGACCTATTTTAAGTCGGTAAGAGTGACTTCCCCTTAAAAATCAGGGGAGAGAACTCTGCACAGGACAAGAGTTACTTCCCTTGAAATCAGGGGAAGCAACTCTGTCCGACCTATTTTAAGTCGGTAAGAGTGACTTCCCCTTAAAAACCAGGGGAGAGAACTCTGCACAGGACAAGGGTTACTTCCCTTGAATTCAGGGGAGAGAACTCTGTCCGACCTATTTTAAGTCGGTAAGAGTGACTTCCCCTTAAAAATCAGGGGAGAGAACTCTGCACAGGGCAAGAGTAACTTCCCTTGAATTCAAGGGAGACAACTCAGTCCGACCTATTTTAAGTCGGTTTGAGTGACTTCCCCTTAAAAATCAGGGGAGAGAACTCTGCACAGGGCAAAAGTTACTTCCCTTGAATTCAGGGGAGAGAACTCAGTCCGACCTATTTTAAATCGGTTAGAGTGACTTCCCCTTAAAATCAGGGGAGAGAACTCTGCACAGGGCAAGAGTTACTTCCCTTGAATTCATGGGAGAGAACTCTGTCCGACCTATTTTAAGTCGGTAATAGTGACTTCCCCTGAAAATCAAGGGAGAGAACTTTACAGTTAGGAATTACTTCCCTTGATACAAGGGGAGGCAACTCCGTTGGACTTTTATAAAGTCGGTTAGAGTGATTTACCCTGAAAATCAGGAGTAGTAACTCTAAAAAACATGGGCTTGAACTCCCAATAGGAAGAGTAGCCTCCCTTTGATTCTTGAATGTTACGGTAGGCTATTATTATACCACTGCTTATTAACTAGAGACATACTTTATTTCATGCATATTACGATATATGACGATATCTGAACGTTTTTCTTGTTGGATAAATCTAACCAAGCATGTAATGCAATTATGATTACGTGGAAAGCTGGAGTATGTATTATTTATCCTCTTTTTTAATGTTTCTTGTTTAATGGCCACTACATGAGATAGATATTAGTGAATTTATTTTATTTAGGTGCAGAATTTTACAATTTCTTAATCGAGTTTCGTGCCCCCGGGCAAACGACGCAAACTATTTACCTAGTATTACACCTATACATAAATATCACCTTTCATTCATGATTTGTGAATGAATAGCTAATCCACGGTTTCCATGATGGTATTTATAATGCATCTTAGGAAAACATAAATATTTTGACTTGTGATATGCATATTCACTGCAAATTAAAGTACATTTGTATAACCTATGTTTCCTCATAGTGATTATAGTAGCCCTCTACACAATACATCAACACCACATGTAAATAATTAATTATCTTGATTATATCATTTAGCTGATACACTTAAGGAAATATAACGACTTTAAGAAAATTCTAAAGTTTTCTACTAAGACGTTTAATAAAGGATCTTCACTGGTTACCTGTACAATACAGAGTGGAATACAAGCTGTCCACTCATGTTTATAGCACTACATGGAAAGTCCCAAAGGCTACATCAGTATGGTGGAAATATATACTCGGCAAAGACAGCTTAGGTCACAAAATGACTCTATTCTTCTAGTTGTACCGAGGAAGAGGACTGTGACGTACGGCGATCAATGTTTCATGGCTGCAGCACCGAAGCTCTTGAATGCACTGGCAACAGCACTCGGAGATAGTAAAACATTACCGTCATTCAAGAAAGCGCTAAAAACGCACTGTTTTACAAAAGCTTATTCCGGCTGATTATTAGTTTGACTTCTTAGGGGTCTTCTAAAAGGTAGTATATTTATACCTTTTGAGACGGTTTCTCGAAGCAGTGGTATGTGATGCTGTTCTTGAAACACTAGTACATTATGAAACAGTGTCTTACGTTATATATGTGGTGCATAATCTCGTCGTAAAAGAGAGATTGTTGGTATTCAGTGAGATGTGTTGACTCATCAGGTAAATCAAGGCTACAATATTCTCACAAAACATATAATATCGGCTGGTGGAGTAATGTGCGTGTGGACTGGCCATATAGCTTACGAAACCAATCAGATTTAAAGCACCCAATGCTTAAATTTATTTTATATTACAATCATATTTTATCATTAAACTTTAAACTGTATAATACACATTTGTTGTTATGTTTGCATGCATATATATATTTCAAATTGTTTTAACAATGTCTTAAATGTGATTGTACAGCACTTTTGAACGTGTAATTACATGATAAAAGTGCTATATAAATATCCATCAGTTTCTGTCAGTGTTTCTTCAGTATAACATTTGTGTTATGTCATATGACAATTACGGTAGCATAGAGGGAACACAGGAAATATTTTATTGTCCACGTGCGCATGTGTATTTACCACGTGGACACGTATTAGCTATCACGTGCACATGTGTTACTATCACGTGAACACGTATGAAACAGGAAATATTTTATTTATCACGTGCGCACGTTATACTTACACGTGCACAGGCAATAACTTACAAGATTTAAATTTGATAAAAGCACTTACGGAAAACTTAAACTTACGTCAAAATTTAAATTCTTAATTATTCTTTAAAACCTACATATTGGTGACTGATATTGTTTGTACAAGTTCATTAACTGATTATTATTTAGTATTAAACAACCCTTTATTACAATTGGTAAAGAGTGTGTTAAAGAGCTATAAAGAATTTAAATTTGAACGTAAGTTTACGATTGTCGTAAGTGCTTTGGTAAAACAGTACCCTGGAGACCGTTAACATGGGCGAGCGACATGTAGCGCTTTCCACAGTCCTTGCCTTCTATGTTTAATTGAACGGAAGGTAACTGAATAAAGGCGTTCGGTAGCGTTTTGCCTAGGCAACGGACCTCTGCTCATATATCCTTTCCGCTACCACGATTTTTTTTTGGGGGGGGGGGGGGGCTATGAGCAATTCATATGGTCCCGATACCCCGTCCCTGAGACACTATTGACTTGCAGCACTGATACAAACTCGATACATTCGGATGCTACACACCTGCTCCAAACTGAAAGTAGCCTAGGAAAAATTGTCGACATTTCGACTAAAGGTCACCGGAAATGACGATGTGACGGTAACCCTTGAGCAAAAAACTTCTTTTTTTTGTTTTTAGCTTGACAGGCCTACTTTTGGCCCCTTTAGGGCATTGGTCCTGACCCCTTTGTCTAGCCCTATATTCCTTCTATAGAACAGTAAAAACATTTTGGCGCTAAATGTTATTGCAATTCCACAGGGAATCGTACCGCAATGGCGGGTAGGACCAGTAATTTCAGTTTCTACGTTCAAAGCTCTCTTTAAATGGGTCCAGCGGGCCCAAAAACCTGTGCATGACCCTGGGCCCGTAATATCCATAGCACTTGCTGTCCCAATAGCTTCTATCATAAATAATAGTATTCGATTGGGAATATTTCCGGACAATCTGAAATTTGCCATCGTAATTCCTCTACACAAAGGCGGCTCGAAGGATGATCCAAATAACTATAGACCAATTTCTATTCTCCCTTCTATTTCTAAAATATTTGAAACTCATGTTTTAAATCTAGTACAGGCATTTTTCAAAAATACTAATATCTTACATGAAACTCAGTCTGGTTTTCGAAAGCAGCATTCGTGTCAAACTGCTTTGATTAATTTGATCGAAAATTGGGCTAAAAATATTGATTCGGGTTGCTTAATAGGCACTTTTTATTTAGACTTTAGAAAAGCTTTCGACTTTGTCGATCATGGACTATTACTTCGTAAGTTAAGACTTTATAGTTTCAATACTCAAGCAATCAAGTGGTTTAAATCTTATCTTGAAGATAGACAGCAATCAGTTCGAGTTGGAAATTCTCATTCTTCCTTTCGATCAGTTAAATGTGGTGTACCTCAAGGATCTATCCTTGGACCGCTACTTTTTTTGCTCTTTATAAATGACCATCCGTTATATCTAAATTCAACAGAAATCGATATGTACGCAGATGACACGACTCTTTATACACATGGTAAATCAATAGATAATATCGAACGTTCACTACAAACTGACCTCGACATAGTTTTAAAATGGTGTAAATTAAACAAAATGAATCTCAATCCTCAGAAAACAACATGTATGTTATTAGGCTCAGTCAATTCAATTAACAAAACGAGAACTCTTAATATATCCATAAATAACCAAACCGTGTCATGTGTAACAACACAAAAGGTTCTAGGAATCTTGGTTGACAATAATCTCAAATAGGAACAACAAATAACTAGCGTACATAAAAAACTAAATTCAAAACTCTGTCTTTTGAGAAGAATTAATGAGATTAATTTTGAGATTGATGTTTTATAACGCATACTTATTACCATTATTTGATTACGGTGTTGTTTTATGGCACTCATCTTCCATGAAATGTTTAAACAAAATAATCAACATACCAAAGAGGGCAGTGCGAATGATATAAGACAAATCATATGATTTTGATGCAAATATTTTATTTCAAGAACATAATCTAATGTCATTTTTGTTAAGATGTAAATATCATGTTGCTGTGCTGGTACATAAAACGTTAAATAACTTGTCCCCTATATATATATGTCTAATATTCTACAATTTTCAACAAATAATGTGTATTCTTTGCGATCTGTAACGAATAATAACATAGTACATCCTGTTTGTAAATCATACTTTACTAAATTAACTTTCCAGTATAAAGCTGTGACAATATGGAACGCTTTGCCCAGTCAAGTTAAAAACACAACGTCAGAGAAAATGTTTAAATCTATATTAAAATCATACTTATCCGCAAATCTAACAAAGATAAATTAAAAACACTCGGGTTATTGCTGTTTACCTATTATATCAGGATCTTTTAATACAATATTTTAAATGTCAGTATTTACTGCCATTTTATTGATGCTTTTGAATGTTTGTATATATTTATGCTTGTTTTGTTAGATGACCCCATGGGAGATAAGCCCTAGGCTTAATGGGTATATCATCGGAAAATAAAGTTATTATTATTATTAATATTCAAAACATTATTATCAATGTGTTCATGCAAATAAGTTTCACAAAATCCAAAAATGTCGATGTCATTAGATAAAAGTCACGGTGTACTTAAGTTCTTCTAATTTAGGCAAACAATGCTGAATATTCAAGAAAACAACACGAAGACCTTTCTTTTTAAATTCAAACGAAGAACTGTTCGTAAAATGAGCATTATCTAAAATAGCTTTGTAACTTCCAAGTGAATTTATACATTTACCAGTAATATTTTCAGTATCTTTACAAGCCGTCAATGTTGGCATTTTAACAAAGTTTTCGTCATATTCTTGTACGAGTCTTTTTACAGAACTTTTATCTGTACAATCATATAGTATCACTATCACATAATTATGCAACATATACTATTTAGAACTTGAAATCTTTAGTCATTTGTAGGGTAAACGGGTGGCTGTCTTCGTTACCCTAATGATTGTGAAAGCGGCGACATTCTCGCGTACTGTGATTGTCCATTCCACACTTCTCACAAACCTTGCACCTAACGTGGTTAGGCCTCCGCCATTCACGATCAAACATAGGACGCTGGGTCCAACTGGAAGGGTTGTCCATGATTTGTTACATCTGAGGTTCCGTTGGTTTGAGTACCGGATGAGACAAATCAATGCATTTCAAAAGCATTGCTGTTCCTTTCGCATTTAGATGTATTCCATCTCTGTGATAAAAGTGTTGTACTCTTCGGCTATCCCCGAAAATAAACGATTTATACACACTCACCTCCTTTGCTGAACACGATTCTCGCACCTGTGCGATGACGTCATTTATTAGAACAACATCACCGTCTATTCTGGGAGCGACATCACATAGGTAAGTGCAGCAGCCATCCTTCTGAAGACGTGTGGTAAACTCCTTTAATTCCGCATAATTTTGACACAATGACTCTTGGGTTAACTGAGGACAATCATTTCCACCAACATATATTACAACGTTGTTGTATCGTTTACCAATATCCATATCCTGTAGATGACGGCAAATCCCTGATATGGTTTCACCAGGTAGAGTCTTTACATCAACGCCTCTTTTCAAACCTCGCTTCTTGATACATTTCAAAATGCTGTCACCAATGATCAGCGTGTCACATCTCTCCGATACATGCGAAACCTCCGTGATTGGACGCTCTTTATGTCCATCGGATTTATTTATTTTACGGCACTCCGATTCTGCGAACGTAACATCTCCTCGTGTGTCATGATAACATGTAGGTTCAAATTTAGTTTGCTCGCAATTAGTTTTTTCTAGTGATGAAGCAGACCTTTTTGACTCAGACGGTGTTGACGGTACGTGTTCATGCTCCAAACGGTTTGTTAACTTCACTTTTATAGCATCTGACAACGATTGGATTCTTTTGATCAACCCTTTGTTAATTGATTGAATCTGATCGGACAGGTCCGTCGTATTTTTGCTCAGTGCATCAACATCCGAATGAATACTGCGTGCATATACCTGTTGCTGATTGTTTAGGCTGGTTATTACATCCTTTATCTCGCCTATCTGTGTAGCTGTTGATGACATGAACTTTTTCACATCATTGCGTATAGTTTGAATAACTTCACCGAGTGAGTTGATTTGCGATTGAACAGAATCCGAACAGTTACACATTACTACAGGACTTGAAGTATTCTTACTGGATTTCTTATCATGTTTTAAACTGCGAACTTTTTCAACCTCTTTATTCAACATTTTTAACTCATTTTCACTGTTAATTTCAGTGTTGACTTCGGTGTCACTTGTGTCGCAATCGGTACACGTTTCTATCACTTGGCGAATGGTTTCATTAACTGATGATAAATCACAGCCGTTCGTTATGAGATTCATTTCAATTCTGTCCAGTATACCAGGGAAATCTGTTTCTCTAAATATATCAAGTTTTTTCCGTTTGCAAGACATAAAGATGTCGTATGATACATATTGAGTGTATATAAAGTATTCATACCGAGTGTTAGTTTATATTGTGTCTCTACAATATTTCCTTGCTGATCCGCAACATCTATCTTTTTACAAGTTCTCTTTCCGTTGTTTTCTTTGAAGTGTAATTCTGTGGCAGTTTTTAATAATTTGTATGTTCCGGTATTTAATATGATTTTCATGCCACCTTTTGTTTCTATTATTTCCACATTTTCTCTTGTAGTTGCATCTATTTTCTTGTTTAACGCCTTTTTTCGATTTAAATCATAACATCTGGATTCTGTAATATTGAAGTTTGTAACATCCGTTCCGTGAGAATTACTCGAAAATTGCTGTAGTTCACTCATTTTTAACCAATTTACGTAAAATTTAGTCCAAAATGTACATAGTATGTAGACGGTATTAGATATAACTGTTTCAAATTGAATTTATTTCAAATAACTTCGTTATTAACTGTTTTTACAATTTTTACGTTTTTTTAAAAGTTTACGTCGCATGGGCGTGACGTCATTTTTAAATTTAAATCAAGGTGAACTTTATCATATTAACTTTATTATCTGGTTCTATATGTATGTCACATGACAGGGACGGAAACTATAAACTGGTACCATATAATCACTTGGTCATTTTCTCCCGATGTCCAGTATAAATGAACATGCTAACATAACGAAGGGAGATAAATTATAAACGAGAGAAAACGAGAAATCATCTATAATGAGTCAATTTCAAAATTCGCAGGTTTTCTTGTCCTGATTGAAAAACTTACACATAAATGTGATAAATGATAGTAAAACATTCATTATATAAAGCTATATATACTGTATTTATAGTAACCCTGCAAAACTAAATGATATGTTATTAGTATTTTTTTTATTTATTTGTGTTTTTACTGCCTAAAACAGGGAACAAATGAATTCAATTCAATTCTTTATTTCTCTCTATGCGGAGGATATTGAACACATTATGTACAGGATAACAAAGTATAAGAAGTTATACAAATATAAACATGAGCATGATAGTAACTACATTAATATGTAATTCTCAGAAGACATGCCGCTAGTGATTAGCGACACGCAAGTGACCAGTTATACGTATATATCACGGTTCTGTCTTAGGTATTCACTAAGCAGAATGTAGGGTTAACGCATGCTTTTTCGTGCTATAACATCTGCAGAGTCCCGAGGGACAGTTGGTGCCCAAGCCCGCCAGGGCGAGGGCACCAACGCTCCCGAGGGACTCTGCATATGTTATAAAGCGAAAAAAACATGCGTAAACGCTATTAATTAATTAATGCGTTTGTAATTCAAAATAATGATATTTTGGCGGGAGATTTTGTGACGACGTCGCGAAAACAAACGTAACGTCATACCAGTTATTGTTATGCACGTCGACTTCCGGTATCGGCAAATACCAAGAAAACATGGATACTGCGGGTTTGTTTAAATGTATAAGTTAAATATTATAGAAAACTAATTAGTACTTATTAGTACGTAGAAATAAAATGGGAATAACTGTTCATATGAAGCTGTACAACCTTTATAGTCGCCGGTGCGGCCCTGAAATGAGCATACGTAAAACTGGACGTTAACAGCGCGTGAATCTTTATGTTTACGCATGGTTTTCGTCCCGTTAACGTATGGGCAAAATCACCGTTTTTATGCTATAATATGTATTCAGACATTGGGTTATATACCTATATGAAGATTTGAGAAATACAGACTCAGTTTCAACGTCGAACACAGGTTCCAATGGTGCCCCTAAGAGTTTTAAAGACATTGAGATGCTGTCAAATGACAATAGTTCGTGTACATCGTCTTGACTGATATATTGTACTAGTGAATCTTTGAATTCAGTTCGGAGTGTCTGGGTACATAGGCATTCGCTTAGCACGTGTGGAGTTCTTCCTGGTAGACTAATTCACATTTGTCACATATTTGGTTTTCGAGTAAAACACTTCTAGTCCATAATCTAGCGATGACGCACATAATATAGTTGAATGAGTTTAGATTACAAACGTTATACACAATGGATGGCACAATTCGTGGATGTAGTATCCGAAAGAATGTAAAGTCCGTATCCTGTGACATTCGGTTGTCCCACAAAAGTGTTTCATTTAACTGTGTTGCACATGTAACGGCATTTTCCACTCTCGCTTAGAAGGTATGCATTGCGCAGTGGATGTGAAGTTGTTTATTATGAATTGCAAGCCATATTTGTACCAAATGTTACATACGTCAGGAATGTATGCTAACGTTACTTTTGATCTATCACTATAAAAAAAAACCCGTTTTCGAATAAAAATATTTAATACACTTGTTACTATATATAGTAACAAAAATAAGCCTATTTGCGGCTGATTATGGCCATTACGTGATTGATTATCGCCTATCCGCCCGGTCCGCAATCTCATAATCATAATCGGACCGGTTGAACGAGCGCACGTTACGTTATCCATGTAAACATGACGTCACGTTGGAGCCAAAATGACGTTACGTTGCTCATATGCAATATTTCTTTGCCAATTTTATTCACACGAAGTGCATTTTATTGGTTACATCCTTAGTGTACATATTTACATTATTTGTTATTTGTAAATCGAACAATTGTATTAAAGACTTTAATACGCTTCAGAGCCGGGCCGGAAGTTGATAATCCGCCCGGTATGAATAATCACCCTCGGGCTGAAGCCCTCGAGGTGATTATTCATTTACCGGGCGGATTATCGCCTCCCTGCCCGGCTGTGTCGTGTATTAACCTCTAACTCTTGTCACGGAGCCCGATGGTAAAAAACATAAATTTGCGAGATTCTATTTTGGACGGTAATCGGTTCAGACCTAGCATGTATTCTGCCATATCAGAACGGGTAGCTAATGGTAACCCTTGAATGCGTTTAACACCAGAATGTTGAAAAGAGATATGGCAGAAGAATCTGAGGTAAGTAGGTTGTTCCATAATTCGGAACCATACAAGGCTATCAGCACAATGATTTTTGTGTACAGACCTGCAGAGATACGTGGGTTGACCCCACAGACATGGACACCTTGCGCAGACAATGCGAAGAAAGCATTTTTTGCTTTGTTTAAACGCTCGTTAATCCTATCTTTGTTTTTTAAATTGAACGAGTACAAAATGCCAAGATGAACGAAAGTATCAGCTTGTTCAATGAACTGGTTGCCGTACAAAATGCCCACTTTAGGTTGCGAACTTTTCTTGTGAAGACTGTTACACTACTTTTACGTACGTTGATAGAGATGTTAGTCTTAAGGATGTTGGATCGGTTTAATGCGCATGCGTCATTTGTCATAGTACGTTATATGGCTTATAAATGTAAAAATGTGTCAAAATAATCTAAAATAAATCAAATTGAACAGTTTTGATAAGTATTATGCAATAAAATTAGAAAATACTAATCGAAATGACGGTTTCCATTCCGAGAAAAATATTACATAACAAAATAGGTGGGTGGGGTTAAAAAATAAAAATATTGCAATTTATGCCAAATGACTTTTTTGGAAGTCGGGTTCGTTTGGTAATGTTTGTTTATTGTGTGTTGATGCGTTTTCGCGATATTTACATGTTCAATAAATTTTATTTAAAGCGTTTTCATTGATTTTCTCAGCATTTTAGCCACATTTAACCAGAATAAAAACAAACATTGCGAAAAAGATACCTCGGTGACATATATTTTTTTTCATAATTTTGAATATCTATGTCACTAGACTTATTTAACAAAGTATTTAAAAAAAGTTTAAGGTGGGAAAAAAAGTTATTAGGAGTTTACCTGGGTGCTATTTTGCTGCATTAAATATGAAGTGGGTGGGGTAAAAGAGCAATATAATTATATTAGACCAAAATTAAATATACCCTTTTTGGTATCTTGATCATGTAGAACAATGTGTACCCAAACTATATTGAAAAATATTTTAGTATTTAGATTACAGACATCAATTAAAAATGTCAAATTTGAACACCACCACCAATTTACCAATAGCAATGGAATTATAAAAATAATTCATACACGCTTCAATCAGGGCTGATTACCCGAAAAACGAGTTTCGTGACCTAGTGTTTTTTCATCATATTTTGTGTCAGTATAGATTTCTTTACTTCCTGGCAAAATTTGAGCAAATTCTGAAGGTTGGATTCTCAAGCGCTCCAACATCCTTAAGAAGTTTCCAGTGAAATGTAGTCTCCTGAGATTAAGGAATAGAGCATCAAAGCGCACTGTGTCGAATGCAGCTTTTTGATCGAGACATGCAACATAGACGTCAGAGTGACGTGCAATATTGTACAGGACTGTTTCTTGTACAGCGAAGGCGGTTGATAAACAGCTCAGATTAGATTGGACGCCCTGTTGTTGCCTACTTGGAAAGTCAATTACCCCATTTTTCAGATGGAAATTGATTCTATTAAGTAAGACCTTTTCAAATACTTTGCAAAATGTGGGTATTAGGGAAATAGGGCGATAGCTGGAGGGATCTGTCGTGACCTTGCCCTTTCCCTTGTATATTGGTATTATTATACTAGTTTGTCAATCTTGTGGGACCTTCAGATGGGTTAGAATAACGATAGCAACATGAGTTTGACAGTGTCTCCTCCGTGTATTATATGTTCGTTTACCAGTTGGTCATGGCCGGGGGATTTTTTTCGTGACAAGGACGGCAGAACCTTACTCAGTTCCTGTAGTTCGAATGGTCGAGTTAGACGCTGTGTATGAGCATTCTGTTCCATACAAATGTAGTTATCCAATTTCGCGCAGTAACAATGTGGTAAGTCGTCGCCTTCGTCGTATGTACCAAACACGCCATTGAAATGGTGTTTAAAACCGTTTATTACGTCTGAGTCATGGAAGCTTTGACCGTTTACTTTAATTTACGTACATATGTCGAAGTTCGTTCCGCTGTTTCTCTTAAGCGGTTTCCAAAACAGCTTATAGTCAGTTTCAGCAGTTTTATTCAGTTGGTCAAAAACTTCATTGTCGTGTTCGTCAATACAACGCTTCTGTTTTCGTCTAAAGGTCCGTTTAGCTGTCTTATAATTAGTGTAAGATTCGTGGGCGAACCCTCTCGGACATCCAGATTGTTTCCAGATTGACCGGAAGTGCCTAGCTTGCGCATGCGCGTGTTTGAGCTCCGGACACCAGTAAGGTTTGGCGGCCTTATTGAATCGAGACTTAGGGAGGTGCTTTTCAGCTTCTCGGATAAAATTGGTTATGGCGAAGTTTATGATGTCAGGATCGAGATTCTCAATATTATGAGTTTGATGCATTTTTGTGACCTGATTTTCAATTTCTTTATTGAAGTTTGAGATATGGGTGGGTGTGCATTTTGACCAATTTATGTTTGTACTGGTACGGAGTGTAGTAGTTATCCTCTCGCCATTCACGGTGCCTGGAACATGATAGGGAGGTGATCGGATGTGAGGATCTCTTGGGGGTCTGCGACATCATATTTTGAGAACAGGTGGCTGGAGTTACTCTCAACGAGTATATGGTCAATATTGGTTCTGGTTGGTACAAAGGTATATGCATTGCAATTGAATACGTTGTGGAGAGATATCAGGCCGTTTTTACGTACAAAGTCGGTAAGAATTCTGGATTTCCTATTCGGAAATAATCGGGACACTGTGACAAGTTGAGCGTTAAAATCTCCAGCTAGTACAACCGTACCAATTTTACGATAGTGCGACATAATAGATTTAACATCCAATAGAGTGTCATTGTATAAATTAACATCATTGTCAGATAGCATATATACACAAAATACATACATAGGTACATTACATGCATGTTTGATCTCTATCCCTGATATTCTATCATGGTTAAGATTGGTTAAGGTAGTTACATGTTTTTGTAAGTTTTTACGTTTGATGATTGTGGTACCCGCTCTCCCACATTTCATATATCCATAGTTATCAACATTATGATCACACGTGTTTATAACAGTTAATGGAATATAAGAAATGTAGCGATCTTGGCAATAGTTTGTGCTCTGTCAGTAGAGCTATGTCCATGTTCTTTTCGTCGAGGATTTCGGAGAGGCTGTAGACGGTTGATATTATGCCTCGCACGTTCCAACAGAGACTATGATTTACGCACATGCTGAACAGAATAATATGCACTTTGCTATGGTAAACTTCCATTATTTCACACTTGGGAGCACAGCACTTATTCACAATTTAGTCATCGATCGACTGTCGATCCCATGCGTTGTCGTTCCAGTAGTTGTTGTTTCGAGGTGCGTCGTATTTGTGATGCTGGTAGTTTCTAGTATCGTCGTTAGCCATGGTAACGGTAGTTATGTTGCTTACGTGGCGGATACTGCCTCGCGTTCGCGTCGTGAGGTTGATGACTGTCGTGTTCAGCAGCATCGGAAGACCAACGTTGATGTCGCGGTGGTCGTTGTTGGTTGCGATAGGATGCTCTTCTTTTCTCCCATTCTGGTTTGCTGACCCACTTCCGACAGGTTATATTGGTTGGTCAGAAGTCGTCCTGATTGATGGTATGTTCGTCTTCAAAGTAAATATTAACTTTGGCTGCCGCGCCATTCCTTCCGTAGTATATGTTAATGAATGATGGAATTACATTCTTGTCTTGCATAAAGTCATACACATCTTGTTTTGAAACGTTACCATCAATGTTGCCTATAAAGTACGACAAGGTCTTGTTACGCCGAACAGCATTAAATCCAGGTGCTGAGTTTTCATCGTTTGCATCAGTATGTGACGTTGGTTGAGGTTTCGAAGAAACGTTGGGTTTGTCGTTCACAGTCATGGTGATGGATTCGGTAGTACTGTAATCAACCTGTTTTGCCGGTTCGTACAACGATGTGTCTCTATAAGTAGATGTTGTTATGGAAGGCTCAACAACAATGTGGGTTACTTCATCCTCGGGAGTGTTATTGCACTTTATAGAATCCAATGGTGTCTCGATTTCTAGGCGGGTGTTGCGTTTGATGGGAGTGAGGTCGTCAAGGAACCGTTTGTTTAAGGTAGCGAGTGCCGTTTCCATTCGGGCTCAATCATCCTTCAGTTTGTTCGTTTGTGGTATCGAATTTGCGATTGTTCCATCACGTGAAAGAACACTGTTGACCGATCCGTGAATAGTTGTAAACAGTACGAGAACTTGGCTGACATCATTTCTAATACTTTCTAGTACTATAGGGTCAGCTGCTTGTTTCTAGTACTATAGGGTCAGCTGCTAGTTTCTAGTACTATAGGGTCAGCTGCTTGTTTCTAGTACTATAGGGTCAGCTGCTTGTTTCTAGTACTATAGGGTCAGCTGCTTGTTTCTAGTACTATAGGGTCAGCTGCTTGTTTCTAGTACTATATAGTCAGCTGCTTGTTTCTAGTACTATATAGTCAGCTGCTTGTTTCTAGTACTATAGAGTCAGCTGCTTGTTTCTAGTACTATATAGTCAGCTGCTTGTTTCTAGTACTATAGAGTCAGCTGCTTGTTTCTAGTACTATAGGGTCAGCTGCTTGTTTCCTCTTAATATCGCTGATGTCACTGTGTATATTTGATAGCATGCCGTATATATCAGGCAGTTTAAAAGTTTTATCAATTTCATCCTCAACGAGTATGGTGGCGTTATCGGTTATACTATTGTTTGTGAAAACGCTTAGAACATCTCGATTGTGAATACCTTGTGAGAATGAGTATAGGGTGTAGCAGTCTGCGGCACATTTCTCCTCTTTGGTTCCGTTGGATGAATTCCGTCACGTCCTAGCCAAATCTCATGAACAGTGATCTCCCTCTGTTAGGTACGCCAAAAAGACTACCTACTGACTGTCTGTGGTTCTGGCTGACTTGTTTAAGGAATATGTTGTCAATACAAGTGAGTAGATGTGTGTTTATTAACTTTTATTAATGACGCTAATTAGACAATACATAGAGGCTTTGAACCTCATACCATTTTTATGTCACTTCTGTGAGGAGAGGTCTGCTTGAAAAAGGATGTGGTCTCTGTAAGACGTAATGGAGCATTAGCCTACAGGTGGCAATCATTTGCAAACCATCTGACCTAGGACTTTACTGATTTCGGTCGGTCGTTGATATAACACAGAAATAGGAGTGGGCCCAACATTTTTCTTTGGCGCACACCGGAATCAACTGTAACAGGATCAAAGTGACATGTGACGACTGGTAAGGAATTGTCTCAGTCAGTCGTTTATGGAGCCGTTCTCGACATAAAGTTGTTCATTTTATAGGCCTACATCACAAGAAGCCCCAAATTAACACAAATGTTAGGACTTTGCTTGGAGATGATCGGTATGTTTCTCAATACTTAGACACGCACCAATTGTCTGTATGGTGAATCGCTAGACTTTCAAACTGGAGGCCTGGATGAGGTCCATGCTCACCACGCACGCATGCTAACTTAAGTCCGTTTGTGTTGTTCGAACTGCAATCATAGTATAAATGTAGGCCTATTTCTATGTAATTTTTGCCTAGGGCGTAAAATGCATCCCGGGCAGTGGACGATATCACAACGGTTAAAAGCTCTAATGCGCATATGAACTGTAAGGTACCTCCCTACGCTCATTTGAGGTTACCCTTATAGTCAAGGATGCTGGTTTACTGTAGTGTATGTAATATCCATGATAACTTGCTTGGTTGTATATCCACACCTGTGGAACTCCGCCCAAGCAGGTAAAACAGAAAGGTCTACTTCTGTCACTGTGTGTGTAATCTCCATGGTAACTTGCTTGGGTGTATATCCACACCTGTGGAACTCCGCCCAAGCAGGTAAAACAGAAAGGTCTACTTCTGTCGCTGTGTGTGTAATCTCCATGGTAACTTGCTTGGGTGTATATCCACACATGTGGAACTCCACCCAAGCAGGTAAAACAGAAAGGTCTATTTCTGTCACCGAATGTGTAATCTCCATGGTAACTTGCTTGGGTGTATATCCACACCTGTGGAACTCCGCCCAAGCAGGTAAAACAGAAAGGTCTACTTCTGTCACTGATTGTGCAAGGTGCCTCTTCATGCTCCGTTTTAACGTTCCCTGTTAGTCGAGGATGCTGGTTTACTATAACGACCATGATAACTTGCTTGGATGTATATCCACACCTGTGGAACACCACCCAAGCAGGCAAGAACAGATTATGTGACCTCTGTCTCTACGTACACACCATCGTGGCAGAACAACAACAACTGGTTTCGTCTACATCATTTAATAACGGCGGTTTGTCGCAATACTTCGTAGATCAAAATAGAATCTATATATTCAAGGGTTTAACTATATATAGGATAAAAGTGTACACAACTATAAATTAACTGGATACGCAACTGTATTCATCAACAGTGACATCATAACATCATAAAGGACATCGGATCAGTGACGTGCGTCATATATAAAGTGCTATAACCTCATAGACCTGACAACGAGGGATCCACTTCGATTGACTTAAACATTACATAATGTACATAGATCTACAAAGACTGGTGAATGCACAATTACTTTGGCTCATCAATGCATGGTAAACACATCTTGTGCATGTAGATCTATATAACCCCATACTGTAGGCAACATCTGACATCCCTAGGCAGCACAGGCGTTCCATACTTGGAAAATCTCATTCATAATCATATACTATAAGTAGGCCTATTGTAATTTACATCAACCTTCTAGGTAGTTCTGATACCTTGTAGATAGCTAAGTATTAAATAGGAGCTGGTATAGCTAGTAGATAGTTCAAAAACTAAACATGTTACGTCTTCGGTGACGAAGTGGATACTGAAATATTGTGACGACGCCACTTATATACACTTCTCAATAGGGTCACATGACCACATAAACCAATCAGAAGCTGGCTTTAAAGTGTGTACTGTGATCAGTCCCCATTAAAGTCAGCCTACATTATATAAAATGTCATGTTTAAGTGTGGCTCGATGGTGGCTTCTCAATACAATACAAAAAGCCACAGAATAAATATCAAACAACAATAAAAATGCATGTAACAAATAAAAGCCACAGTAAAACTAGCCGTTCGCAACATAGTCCAGTCATTCTAGGTTTTAACCTAGACAAAATTGCAAAAGAATTTCTTTGTACATATTTGTGAAGAGTGTTGTCCCATATAGTCACAGAAAAAAATCCCCATCGATAGACCTCGCCGTTTTCTTGCATTTGATGAAGACAGTTTTTCGGAAAATGCGCAAAGTAATTCATGTACAACGGCGACCCATACTTGTGTTTATGACTACATGAAATGTTACATATTAACAAATTCAAATTTCACACAATGCAGACTATAGTAAAACATCGAAATTCTCCATATATAAACAAATTAAAACATTTTAAAGACATATTCAAACAAGGTCACGTGATATTTTTTTCCGACTATGGGAAGCCGTGTGTCGAAAAAATTAAAATTTATACTTGGATCTACTATTTGCACTAATTTTGACGTACAGGAACAGGTACTCTCTTATATTTTCAAAATCCTTTGCCATATTGTTTTGATACTTTGTATACTTGTTCACCATCATGACCCCAACTCGTACACAGGAGTAGGTAACTCTATCAAGCATTTTGTTGAAATTATGTCCCTTTGTTCAACTTAATGCAAATGCTGAAGTATAGGTACAATTTCTTAAACCTCGAATATCTTCAAGGTGCATAGACATATTTCTTCGATACTTTGCATACTTGCTCACCATTATAACACCAACCCATACACGCGGGTAGGGAGCTTTATCCAGTCACTTCCGGCAAAATCTGCGAGTTAAAGGGGTGCCGATTAAACTTAGCTATAATTGGTCACCTGGTCATGTGACTAGTGATAATCCGTCACCTTACCACATGATCTGACAGACTTCTTCTTATATGAGAGTCGCCGGTTGCATTTCCGTGACCGAGGGTGAGGTTTTCCTATCCTAAATGAGCTGGTGGTTGATCGGTTATTTTCTTCGACTTACCTGCGTCTACACGACGTCGTTGTGTATCCGAACGTGACGTTGTGCGCTAGTTAATGAAAGAGTAACAGTATAGCCCCGAGTTTGATCTCCTTACTGAGCAGATTAAGCGACTGGATAAATAGTATAATAGGTTAGTGCCGTGAATGAAGTAAAAGTTTATCCGGCTCGGCTCACCCGATAAATTTCTCCGTCTTGCCAGATAAACTTTTTCATCCACGGCACTGACCTATTATTCTCTATCAATCAAGCTTTTTGTTGACAAAGACATGCAAATGTTAAAGATTAGGTACAAGTATTAGCTTCAAATATTTTCAAAGCGGAGTGACATATTGCTTTGGTACTTTGTATACTTGTTCACCATCATGTACACTAACCCATACACAGAGTTAGGTAACTTTATCAAGCATTTTGTTGAAAGTATACCCCATTTTGGGCTTTGAAATGCAAATCTTAAAGTCTAGATAAAAGGTTTGTAACCTGTAATATATTCAAAGTGCATTGACATACTGCTTTGATACTTTGCATACTTGTTCATCATCATGACACCATGACATACACATGAGTAGGTAACTCTGTCAAGCAGTTTGATCAAGTTATCTTAGAAAAATATAGTATTAAGTCAGACAGGGAAGGCAGCACTCAACTTAACCAGCCGAGCTCAGAAAACATGAAAAACAAACAAGGCACGGTGCCCAACTGAACCAACCGAGCACAGAAAACAAAAAATACATACAAGGCGCAACCTCTACACATAAGAGGGAAATGTTGCATCTACGAAGAATTTTGTTTTGAATATATAATGATTATACTACCCTAGCATGCCACTGAGAATATAGGAGCGCGCTGTTCGCGGACAGCTCTTGTTTATACCTTTGAAACGCTAAACAACGCTGGTGTAAACAACGTTTAATGTGAGTACCCTCACCTTTTTAACTGAAATGTTATCCAGGTGTGACAGTTAAAGCCTAGGTCCCACTGAGCTTTTTTTGCGTCGGCGATATACTCCCGATAGAAATAAATTAGTTTCGGTAGACATCGACAGCATGATCCTCGTGGTCTTTGGGAAGCTTCGGGGCAGTCTCGAAACAATTTGTGAATCGGGAGGCATCAGACGAACTCCCGATGTATTCCCGACTTCATGCGTTGGTCTAACTGCTTCGGGATGTATTGCCGATTGACATCAGGAGGTTCACCGATGTCTGATGGATGCTCCCCGATGTATCGGGGAAACTTCGGGAAGTTTTGAGACATTAAGTCAGATCGCAAATACATCGGGGAATTTCAATGTATGAATTAAATTTTACCCGATGTACTCACGATGTCATGTCGGGAACATCTCGGGTAGGCATCCTCGAAACTCGGGAATATCCCGAGGAGGCATTTCCAAGGTACCCAGAACCTCGGGGAGTGATCGGGGATGTTTCCGCGATAAAAAGAATTCTTCGAGGCATCCCAGAGGTTTCCCGACACATCGGCGATGTTTCGCGTTATTTTAAAAACTGCTGTCCATGCAGCAACCGCGGTTGTTGTTGGTAGATGAGATCCTGTTCTTGATGAATTAGGCATTCCGCACCCTCTGTGTCTAGGGCATACATGTTTTGGTTGAACGCAGACCTGCATTAAATGTAAGTCCCGACAAACGCATCATTTTCAAAAATCGTCTGCTACAGACCTGCTACATCCAAACAAATCTACAGATACGGTCAGTTTTGTACTAAAACATCACTGATAAATTTGTTTTACTGATTCAAAACGTAGAAATTCTGTACCGGTCTTGAAAAATTGTTGCGGGGTTACCAAGGAAACTAACTGCCTGACTACAGCCATACCCCCTGTAGACTAGTATCAGTTAACCATGTGGTTTTTATAGCTCAAACGTAAACTTTGCTTTGTCCAACTTCATAATGTCATAATTTGCTATTAACCTTATTATGATATTAATAAAACGTCAGATACATTCAATCTACTTTGGTGTTTATATATTACTGGTATATTTATTATGACATAAACGAACTTCATTGCAAAAGGAACTCCGACTTGTGATTGCACTTCATAAGTTCCGAGGCATCACGAACATAACTTATATTATAATAGTCCGGAATTCACCTACGTGGCGATACATTAAACAAATCGAATAAAAAGCTTAAATAGTGAAATAGAAGTTTGTGCTACCATATCAGCAAAAGAGTTAGTGAAATTCAAACAATACAATGATGTGCATTATTCCTACATTATTCTCTGTTAATAATCCAGTTCTCATAAACGTTTCAATCAAAATTTCGATTTATGCAAGAAAATGTGATGTTTTCACCATTTTCGTTTCCATAGCAACCGCGATTGTTGTCATAATATAGATATGGAATGTTATTCACTAGCTCATTACTAGTCCCTTACAGGCCCCTCTCCACATCTTTGTTTAATAACGACACCATGGAAGTTATTTTACTTAATCATATAATAAAGATTTCTTCACGGATGAGCATGACTGACCGAAGCACTTACAGACAAACAGATGAACACACGTATGTAGGTCAAATTAAGATCCTGATGCATGTTTATCAGTTGATGACTTATAAAATACTCTCATTTAGATATGTTTACCCAAAATAAAGAAATTAATTCATGTTTTATGGTACAAAAATAATTATCAAATTTTCTGAAAAGTGGGTGGGGTAAATCTACCCTTTCATTTTCACATTATTTGCTTAAAAAATTGAAATAAACGGTTTATTGAAAATATTTTGCTTGTAAATTCCTTTTATTAACAACATGGTTTGATATTTTAACCAGTGTGTGTGTATAGCATTACAATACTGATAAAATGTTATACCCAAATTTTCATGAAATAAAATTATGAAAAGTATAGTGACCTTCTTAAAATCGCTTTTTAAGGTACTTCCGCAACTTTCTGGACAGGGGATTTTTTCCAGGTAATAGTTTAGACTTTAAAAAACTTAAAAATACTCAAAACAAAACTTTTGCAATTTTGTCTAGGTTAAGGCCATTTTTGGGCTAGAATGACTGGCCTAACAATACAGGCCAAAGTCTAGGGCTACGCTTACTAAAAAGTACAATGTAGTCCCAAAATTATCAACAATGTAACACAAGACTTCATGTGACTGGCTCAGACGTGCATAATAAACAATTTTACATAAATAAAGTATCTGTAAAGTTTCAAGGCTGAAAAAGAAACATACACAAAAAGCCACGAATTTACAGTTCAAAAATGCGTGTAGGCAAGAAAGGGAATGTTATTAAGACTAATGATGGAGAAATCAGTGTACCTAGAATAATGATTGTCACTTGCTCTGAAGAGGCCAAAACCAAAATTATGAAAAATGCATATAAGCTAATGGATTGTAAATCAGAATATTTCAGGAAAATTGGGATCAAGCATGATCACACCGTACAACCCGCTGTGTGTAAGGCAGTTATGTATGTTGAAGGCAGAGACACACGCGTTTTACGCCACTACAGTGGGGTAAGTATTTGTTATTTTATAGTGTTTTGCGTTGCTTTTGAAAGTGATCACTTACATATATCGTTCAAGCGATGAATGAACAATAAGTATATACAATTTATGTTCCCACAAATGCCATATTATTCGAGTAAACAGGGTTTAGGTACGCGATGTTTGCCAAAAGTTCGAAACTTTCGCCTTTGACATTAAATTCTTAACTCAATTCGTGGTTTGGAACAATTATAAAATATTGAATACAAACTCCAATCCTTCCTCAATATATCTGTCGTTTCCGTTTTGGAAAATGTGCATTTTCTGTGAAGATACAGAGGTTTAAATTGAACGAGGTACCAAAAAAATGCTAACGAAATAGGCAGTTCTGTTTTTCGAATGATAACGACAAAGGCAGATAGTTAAATATTAATGCTAACGCAGAGGCAGAGATATGAGACTTATGCTAACGACAAAGGCAGAAATTCTAATGACTTGACAGGGCCATAAAACCCCTTTGTACGATTTGTATGTTATAAATATAACCAAGATTCATATTAGGCTGTATTCCAAAGTCCATTTCACCAAGAATCACGACTGTTTAGTGGTTATTTTCGTCCAGTTGATTTACGGTATATATAACATACCTGGTGATCGCTGACGCTGGTAATTGTCGGTTGTGAGTTGCCTTTTATGCCTGTTAATGATGAGTGCATGGCTTTTTGGGACGTAAGCTCTTCAGGCACTGTCTTAGAGTTTAGAAACGAATGGTTCTCGTAGTATTCGATCGATAATATAAGTAAAATGTTAACAAAATGACGGTGAAATTAGCAGTTTTTGGGAGGCGCAATAAGTCATACAAGTTGAATTTTATAGTCTCCTAATCATTGAAGTAATACAATGGCCGGAAATCAAAGGTTGTTGCTCTGTCGAGGAGGTTGTACTTTACATCTTATTCGTGCTGGAGCTTTAATTCTCTAACTATGAACATGTCCATGCACGTCTGCATATTTAATAAATGTAGATCTATGAAAGTTAGGTATAAATACAGCACTTGTTTGTCAGCAGTTTACATGAACTGTAAGTCATCGACACAGGAATTTTTACCTGACACTCTATTAAACAGCTTTATGTAATATAGATAGAGGATATTTGTTTGTTTTGATTGAATATGGTTTATATCTCATCGTGTAGTGATAAATTTCAATATTCAAAGTTCAAGAGCGCGTAGCGCGAGTAAAAATATTAAAATAAGATGAGATATTAACCATATTCAATCAAAACAAACAAATATTCTATTTATTTAATGCTTATCTGGTGACAAAACTGGTACTATTTATGCCAAATTAGAATCTACCACTGTGGTAAGGCTGCTTATGAATATGTTATTCCATATTTTTCAATTCAAAATCCGTCATCTTTGATTATGGTGAATAGGTGAAAACAACTTTTTTGAGAATTTTGCATCAAATCATACACAAACTTGTAGGAATTGTTCTAACTAAGAATAAATAACCCGCATGACATGTTTCCGTTCAGTAATAAAAACGTTACAGACGGTTTAGTGTAAAATTAAAGTAGTCCCTGTGAGGGGGCAGAGCTTATATCAGTCACATTGTAGGCGATAACCAGTGACTGACATAGGTTTTATTACACTGATAGAACTCCATATCTCATCAGTTAGCATTAAATGAATACTTTTTATTTGTTCGAGAATCGACCAACTATAGTTATTTACACACGTTTCTACAATCGACTATACTTTAGTTGAAGAAACTACTTTTCTTCCTACACCACCGCTAGGCAGCGCCACCTTTGCAATAGTAAACCGGTCAGCCGGTATTGCAATACCGTACGGCATTTTTACAGGTGTATCCGATGTTACACGTATCTGGGTTATTTGGACTAATACCATTTAAACATACACCGGAATAAACTCGATCAGCGTCCAAACTGCTGAAAAATACTAGAAATTATATGGCCGCAGAAAACTATTTGACTTGTACTTCCGGCACGCATATACATTGTATTTCAATCGTGAAACCTCGGACATTTCCGATTGTCTCCGGTAAATACTTCAATGCATACAGGCCGAGGTGATCAGAATGGTATTCATTCGAACAACTGCTGACTTTCAGCGCTTTGATTTTATATGAAATGTTATTGATAACAAACTACATTAATCTAATTATACATAAAGGAACTTACGCGTACTTGCGTCTCGTCTTATAGGTATTATGCTACGCCTCGTTGCATAATTATCTGCGGTCCGGATGGCGTTAGATGATGTCATTAAGACCAAACAACTTAGCATGTAATAATATGTTACATGATATACGTGGTGCTACATGAGCACGTGTTGCCCAACTGTTTTAAGCAAACAGCCCATAATTAGATGTAAGACCGTATACTCTGTGACTGTTTAAATAACCTGACTGTTTTATTTATAAAATACAGGTAATTTTAATCAACATTGACTGCTTAGAAGATTAATACCAAGATCATATGTTCGACTGCACATGAATAGCAATGTATCGGGGCATTACGATGTTTTACGACATTATGTCTTATGTTCTTTGTGTGAGTTATTCACGAATAATAGTCAAATAAAATGTGTAGCATACAAATAACATACATTTTTGTACAAACAAACAGTGCATTAAGTTCCCTGTCAAGTAATTTGAATTGCTGCATTTCGAACTCGCGTATTCTATAGAATGCTAAAAACTATTCGTTTCTTAACTTTATGATAACAAATGGAGCGCTGAATGCCCCCCCCCCCCAACACACCAGTTCGTCATTTACAGACATAAAGGGCCACTCACAACTGATGATTGCCGGCGTCAGGATCACCAGGTATGTAATATATTCCGTTTATCAACTTGATGAAAATAACCACTAAACACTCGTGATTCTTGGTGAAATGGACTTTGGAACGTTGGAATAAAGCCTAACATGAATCTGGGTTAAATTTATAACATACAAATCGTACAAAGGGGTTTTATGGCCCTGTCAAGTCATTAGAATTTCTGCCTTTGTCGTTAGCATAAGTCTCTTATCTCTGCCTCTGCGTTAGCATTAATATTTAACTATCTGCCTTTGTCGTTATCATTCGAAAAACAGAACTGCCTATTTCGTTAGCATTTTTTTGGTACCTCGTTCAATTTAAACATCTGTATCTTCACAGAAAATGCACATTTACCAAAACGGAAACGACAGATTAATTGAAGAAGGATTGAATTTTGTATTTAATGTTTTAGGAATGTTCCAAACCACGAATTAAGTTGAGAATTCAATGTCAAAGGCGAAAGTTTCGAACTTTTGGCAAACATCGCGTACGTAAACCCTGTTTTCTCGAATAATATGGCATTTGTGGGTACATAAATTGTACATACTTTTTGTTCATTCATCGCTTGAACGATATATGTAAGTGATCACTTTCAAAAGCAACGCAAAACACATATAAAATAACAAATACTTACCCCACTGTAGTGGCGTAAAACGCGTGTGTCTCTGCCTTCAACATACATAACTGCCTTACACACAGCGGGTTGTACGGTGTGATGATATGACTAAGGATGAAAGGCAGAAGGAAATTGAACTACGTAAGGAAGCTAAACGAATGAATGAGGATGAGACATCAGGAAATTTTCTTCATCTAGTGAGAGGAATGTCTTGGGACAGGAAGGTGATACGTATAAGGAAGGGAGGAGGAGGTGTGGAGTAGGAAGCGGTACAAAATGGAACTATGTACGTGTAAATGCGTTAGTTAAGTTAAATAAGTTACATAAGTTAAATGTTTGGTTTTCAAATGTTGATACATTTAATATTGATAAAATTCATGAAATTAGGGTCAGACTCGGTCTAATACAGGACAAACCAGTTATAATAGCTTTATCAGAAGTAAAGCCAAAAAATTACAAGTTTGATAGAAGCATATCTGAATACAATATTGATGGCTATGAGATTATTCCTGTGAACATGAACAAAAATGAGACTGGGAGGGGTATGTTGATTTATATTCTGGATAGTATGAAATATAATCAAGTGGATATTGACACTTCGTTCAGCGAGTATGGTAGCATAGAGATTATCTTGAATAAAACTGATAAACTGTTGTTTACCAACATATATAGAAGTCCAAACTCCGAGAATGTTAATAATCAGAATTTGAATTCCTTGTTACGTAAAATCCTGGATTTGAATTATACACATATATTGATAAACGGTGATTTCAATTACCCTGGGATCAACTGGGAATTATATAGTACATCTCAAGGTCCGGGTGACAGTGAATATGAATTTGTGGAGGCTGTAAGAGATTGTTTTTTGTACCAACATGTTGATGAAGTGACTAGGGGACGAGGTTTAGACAATCCTTCACTAATTGACTTGATATTTAGTAATGAACAGGGAATGGTATCAGATGTATTGGTGGATGCACCATTAGGGAAGAGTGATCATGCCATGATTAGTTATACTTTTAATGTCCATACCAGAGACTTGGGTGGTGATAAAATTTTATATAAATATGATAAGACTGACTGGGACAAAATGAGTGAGATGTTGAGTATTGACTGGGAAGAAATATTTGAGAGTGCAGATATTAATGACAATTGGAGTTCCTTTAAGGATATTCTGCTGAAAGCTATTGATGAGTGCGTGCCAACAATTACGGTTAAAACAAACAGGAGAAATAACTCCAAGTTGGATAATAAGAAATTGAGATCTAAAATCAAACAAAAGCAGAGATTATGGAATAGATACACTAAACATGGTGACCAGAGTGCTAGGATAGAATATAATAGAACTAGAAACCAAATAAGAACATTAACTAGGAAAATGGTGAAATCATATGAACAAAAGATAGCTAATGCATCAAAGACCAACCCGAAATCATTCTGGAACTATGTACAAAAAAAAGACTAGAACGAAAGCATCAATATCAGATTTATATACTGATGATAACAGGACTGTTCTAACAAAATCTGATAAACAAAAAGCTGATGTATTGGCAGACTTCTTTACTTCTGTATTCACTATTGACAATGACATAGAGCAACCAAGTGTTGAAAAACAGGATGGTATACCTATATTGAATGATCTACACATAACTCCAGAAGTACTGGAAAAAACTGAATAATTTGAAAATTAATAAGTCGCCTGGACCGGATAAGTTACATCCGAGAATACTACATGATATGTGTAAGGAATTGTCAGTGCCTTTAGCGATAATCTGTAATAAATCTTGGCTCAATGGTATTCTTCCTGAGGAGTGGAAATGTGCAAATATTACTGCATTGTTTAAGAAGGGTGACAAGAAATATGCAGGAAATTACAGACCTGTTAGTTTAACATGTATTATTTGTAAAGTCATGGAGAGTATATTTCGTGAGGGTATAGTGAATCACATGAAGATGAATAAGTTATTTAGTGACAGACAATATGGATTTATTTCTGGGAGATCAACAACACTTCAATTATTGACTGTAATTGATAAGTGGACTGAAATACTGGACAAAGGTGGAGTTGTTGACGTAGCGTATTGTGACTTTATGAAGGCATTTGATAAAGTGAGCCATGTGAAACTTCTACATAAACTTGAGATGTACAATTTCGGTCAACCATATATAGCATGTATTAAAAACTTTCTAAGTAATAGGAAGCAAAGAGTGATTGTAAACGGAGAGGCATCAGAATGGAGATCAGTTACTAGTGGTATCCCACAAGGATCGGTCCTAGGACCAATATGTTTTGTACTATACATAAATGATTTACCTTCTAGTATATCTAGAGATAGTGAAATATTTTTATTTGCGGATGATACTAAAATATTCAGAGAAATCATGAATGTAAATGACTGTGTGAATCTTCAGTCTGATATCTTCGATATGAAAAAATGGTCAGATAAATGGCTTCTAAAATTTCATCCTGACAAGTGTAAAGTTATGAGGATTGGTAAAAGTAATATTGATCAATTTGATTATAAACTTGATGAGAATTTTCAACCAACGTCAACATGTACTGAGGAAAAAGATATAGGCGTTATCATTGATGATGAACTGTCATTTGAAAAGCATATCACAGAGAAAGTGAATAAAGCTAACTCCATTGTGGGAATAATAAGACGAACATTTGAGTATATAGATAAGAAAATATTTAAGACTCTCTTCACAGCTTTAGTAAGGCCTCATATTGAGTATGCCAATCAAGTTTGGAATCCTTACTTAAGGAAGCACATTGACATGATTGAAAATGTTCAGCGAAGGGCTACCAAACAAGTACCAGTTTGAAAGATTTGTCATATGAAAATCGATTGAGAACATTGAACTTACCGACTTTAACATACAGAAGAATAAGAGGTGACTTGATTGAAACTTATAAAATTTTACGTAATAAATATGATCCAGAAGTGTCAGCGTTATTCGACATGAGTGAATTCCAGTCTACTAGGTGACATAAATATAAGTTGTACAAAAAAAGACCAAGATTGAACGTAAGAAAGAATTCGTTCTGCTTTAGAGTTGTTGATTTGTGGAACCAACTACCAAAATATGTTGTAAATGCTGAATCGGTGCACTCATTCGAAAGACGATTAGATAAATTCCTTCAGGATCAGCCTGTGAAATATGACTATCTCCAATCCATAAATATCGGTGGAAGTTATGATATATTCCCATTAACGACGAAAACATAGAGCTGGTGTTACAGGCTGACGACAGCCTTCTACCAGAAGGACATCTGTTTTAAGTATCTGTAAGAAAATAGTCCCGTACCACAGAAGTTAGGAAGCCGCCATTTGTCAAATGCAGACAAAAATGGACGCTCATACTACTGTCATTAAAGTTCATATATCTTGGAAGATATGTAGATTAATGTTCACACAGAATGTTTCACTAGACTCAGAAAAGATTTGAACACACAGTAAGTCACTTACTCATTTCTGATCACAATCTCATTTAGAGGTATGACGCCCGATATCCTGTGAATGTTCCGTGACAGACGTCAATATAAACATTGAGTAAAACACTAGAAATCCAGTCTGTTGGTTGTAACTAAGCACTGAATGGTGAGTTATTCATAAATTTATCGTGTTAAACCTACATGCTGAAGTTCATTTTGTTCTGTAATGCGTATTTGATGGAGAATCACTATTGTCACTAGTTTTCGCGACCTTGATTCCATGTCATTTGAAGACTGTCCATTTGTAGAATGTAATCCTCAGTTGAGTTTGTTAGCACAAAAGGGTGATAATATTAATCATCGTGTAGCACATACAGGGTGCTGCCATGGTATTCTCTGGGTTAATTATGCTGATCTTGGGCCATTATTGAAAAGTCTAACTGCATTTCCTGCGTCAGAAACAAACTTGGTGTTTTGGGGTCAAAAACTAGGTCACTATGTCAAATAATAGAAAACCTTGTGTAGTCACTAGAGATCACAATTTTTACCTAATCTTTACGAAACTTAGTCACAATGATCATCCCAACAAATTCTAAGTAAAGTTTGATATTGGGTAATTTTGGGTCAAAAACTAGGTTCCAAGGTCAAATCATAGAAAAACCTTGTGTAGTCACTAGAGGTCACAATTTTGACCTAATCTTTAGGAAACTTGGTCACAATGATCATCTCAACAAATTTTAAGTCAGGTTTGGTTTGGGTCATCTCGGGTCAAAAACTAGGTCACAAGGTCAAATCATAGAAAACTCTTGTGTAGACACTAGATGTCATAATTTTGACCTAATATTTATGAAACGTTGTCGCAATGATCATCTCAGCAAGATCTAGGTCAAGATTTAAATTGGCTTATCTGGGGTCAAAAACTTGGTCACAAGGTCAAATCATAGAAAAACCTTGTATAGTCACTAGAGGTCACAATTTTGGCCCAATCTTTTTGAAACTTTGTCACAATGATTATTATAACACATTCTAAGTCATGTTTGATAGGGGTCATCTGGTGTCAAAAACTAGGTCACTAGATCAAATCATAGGAAATCCTTGACTAGTCACTAGAGGTCACCATTTTGACCTAATCTTTATGAAACGTTGTCACAATGATCATCTTAACAAAATCTAGGCCAAGTGCAATGTCACTAGGTCAAATCACAGGGCTTGCATGCACTACTACGACAGATGAGCGACCTAGGGCGCTTGGGCCCTCTTGTTTATTTCTGACTATTGAGCTGGCATGAGGGCATACATGTTTTACAAACATCTCTTGTTTTTTGTTTCTGATGGATAACTAAAGTTACAGGTGAGATATCACAATGAAATTTGCTGTGTTGGTAGTTTTTGTGGAGACAACACTTGCTATGGGAAGTGGGGTGTGTGGGCGTCAAGGTTACAGTTACTAAAAATAGAAAAAGGCATCTATGCTAATTTTTTTGAGGATCAAGATAACATGATGAAACTTGTTAGCTTCGTAGGTGGCTTGTGTGAAAAGACAACACTTGGAATTGAAAGTGGGGGTCATGGTCACCGTTAATAAAAATAGAAAAAACTTTTTATGCCCCCGTATCGATAGATCGGGAGGCATATAGTGATTCACCTGTCCGTTCGTTCGTCCGTCCATTCGTCCGTCCGTCCTGGTTAACCCAAATTGACCGTTTCTTCTAGCATCATTATGGCTTGCTACAAAGCTTCCAAACTTGCATGGATGTTGTATATGAACACTCTCCACACACCTGTATCACCTGACCCCATTTTGACCTTCACCTTGACCTAATTTTGGACTTAGACTTATTTATGGACAAGGCTTCCACAGGGGGCATAAGCGTTTATTGAACGCAGTCTTGTTTACTCAATAACTTTTGTTAGGAATGAGATCTCATTATGAAACTTGCATTGTATATAGCTATTTGTACACATCACTTGCAATTGACATGGGGCTGATTGAGGTCAAGGTCACAGTGACTTAAAATAGATAAATTGTTTTTGCTCAATGACTTTAGTAAGAAATGCGATATCATGATGAATCTTGCTATGTAGGTAAGTAGCTTTTGTGAAGACAACAATTGGGATAGAAGGTGGGACTGGTTCGATCAAAGTCAACATTTAAGCCTAACCAGGTTTTCGTGTAATGTCTGCTTCTTGTTGACTTTGTTTATTTTTTATGTAATAAATTTGGATACAGAGAAATATCTTGTGCATCTCAAACATTTCTCATTGGACTGAAACCAAACTTTCACATAACTTATGACACAAAAATATTTTTTGTATTCAATAATCTTTGGTACAATGAGTTTCCCTTCGGCGGGGATATGGCTGTCTCACAGTGACTGCTTCTTGTTGATGCTGGTGTCAATCGACTGTGATTCTGAACAATCACTGCTCCCGGTCACTCTGAGTCAGCTAGTCTGTTCATGCACTCATCATCTATATGTTTGGGTTGTCCAAACAACAGCTACTTGAAACCATTCATAGAAAGTTTATATTTTCTCTAATTTACTATGCAGGGTTTCCAAAGATCAGACAAATCTATGAAGCAGTATTCTTTGTCATAGACTGTTCTAAAATATACAGAAATATTTCCTTCAGTAGCACTTCAAATAAATCTGATTTATTTACATTGTAGAATCCCAGCAAGCCACATTTCGACCATTATTTGTTTGAGCTGATTCGTGTTACTGTCCGTACTACGTGTAAGGTGACTCCTGCAGCAGTGACCGAGTTTGAGATTCTACAGCAAGATGTACAAGGTATAGTTTTCCAGCGTAACATACAGGAACTTCTCATATTGACACCGCAAAACTCTATAAGGGGGTATATTGCTTGGCACATGTTGGTCTGTCAGTCGGTAGACTAAAATGGTTTCCGTTCAATAACTTGCAAACGCTTTGCCCTAGGATCTTCAAACTTTACATGGAGGTTGGTCATCAACACTAGATGAAGATCTCTTGTTTGAATTTAATCTTAGGCTTGGTTTTTGGGAGGCATTAGCCTCTCAAAATGATCATTGCCCATTTCTTAATGCAACCTGAACCGCCTTTAGGCTACCATGTGAATCCGCATTCAAGTAGTTCCAGAAACTATCAACATTCCCAATGAATCCTATATCCTATATCGTCTGCACTTTTATGCAATCATATGATGTGGCTGTACTAGCCGCTTTCTATTGATGTCTCACGCTGTGAGGGCAGTGATTACAAGAAGGTACTGTAGAATCTGATAAATAGGCGCATAGTATTATTTCAAAGCCACTTTTGATATACGCATTCAATGCATGTATTCCATATAAATTAATATGCCCCTTTTTACAATTATTTAGATACCTAACATGCCTATATAGTCACATATGCCTATTTTGACATTCAAGACAAGATCGGCAGTAAGAAAACGAACATTAAACGTGTAAAGTAGGTTTAAGCTTTAGTAGCAGCAACCAGATCGCCTCCCATCAGCACTCTCAGTGCTTTGATTACAGCAGGTATGCAAAGAATTTTATTGCTGGGTTTGCAGGTGAATGTAAATATTCTGCACTCAGGTAACTGTTACGGCTGTTGCCAGAAAAAGGCCTGGGTGCGAAAGGGATTTATAAATAATTATGTGGATGGAGGACGTGTCAGTCCTTCCTAATTCTGCAGCTGGCGTGATTGTTTGAACTATTCTTGTCCACTGATGTTTTTCCCTGGAACAACTTTTGCGCAATATCTTCAAACATAACCCCTGGATTCTGATCTTTCTGTCAATACTGTAAGCTAATGGTCTTTGCCAAGAATTCTGCTGGTTATAATCACTGACATGAGTATGTCCTTCATTTGTCCCAGCGCTATTATGATATAAGAACATACATTTATTCGAGTAAGAATCTTGTTTATTGTATTTTTCAGAATTTATTCCGTATGTATTCCAAATCCTGTCATTGCTGATGAGTTACATACAGACTCAATTCCTGATTCTAACACACATTTCCCCCCCCCGATCTTCTTGCACTGTTACTTTGGGAACGACACAGGAACATTCCTCCATTGGTGCGACTTCTACAGTCGTACATAGCTTAAGGTGCCTAGCTGATTGAACCTGAAAGATTGGTAAATTTTATCTACCGTTTATATCTTCTTCATACATGCCATGTTTTTCAGACCCATTTGCATGAGATTGGTGATGGAAATGCAAGATATTTTATCAAAACTAATATTTGTGATCATTTTCATAAATTAATGTAAACAAAAAATGTCAGGCTCCAGTATGTCCAAGAAATGTGTGAGATTTAATCAATTGATCATGTGTGAGTGATGTGGGAGATCTGGCATGTATGCTCCTTATTTGAATTTTGGCTGAATGAAATACACACAGGTCAGTAAAAAATTAGTTACTGGAAATTATTTGAGATTTAATTTTGGTTTAGTTCATTTAGAAAATCCGTAAAAGTAATGTCTATTAAATAAATAATTTCCATAAATTTGTTTAATATATGATACCTATGAAAAGTCTAAAGCTGATCTGAGCTTTCAATGATACCTATGAAAAGTCTAGAGCTGATCTGAGCTTTCCATGATACCTATGAAAAGTCTAGAGCTGATCTGAGCTTTCCATGATACCTATGAAAAGTCTAAAGCTGATCTGAGCTTTCCATGATACCTATGAAAAGTCTAGAGCTGATCTGATGAAAGATGTTTTAACAAAAGCAAAGGAGAGCTCTCTGGATCCTAATCATTCACATCTCATCTTTGTCCACGATGCTACTCAACACAAATTTTGTGGCTTGCTTGGAATTTTCCAAAAACTGATTGCATTAAAACAGAATGATCATGAAGGCCTCTACTTGTTGAACTGCATGGTGGAAAATATGCCAATGTAAGTAGATAATTGAAAATAGGTCGTGATGAGTTTATTATGTCCCCCATCTTTGATGAGGGGGTATATTGCTTTGCACATGTCGGTCGGTGTGCCTGTCGGTCGGTAGATCAAATGGTTTCGGTTCAATAACGTAAGAATGCTTTGCACAAGGACATTCAAACTTTACAAGGAGGTTGGCCAGCATCAGTAGATGACCCCTATTGGTTTTAAGATCAGTAGGTCAAACTCAATGGTCACTGCAACCTTCACCGTTTCTGACTATTGGACTGCCATGGGGGCATACATGTTTTACAAACACCTCTTGTTATTATTGTTATTTTTTATAGAAGATTACCTGTTTATATATATACTATAAATCATGTTACAGGCGCTTGGATTGTGACTGGTGGAACACATGTGGGTGTGATGAAACACATCGGCGAGCCTGTGAAGGATTTTGGGATAGCGATAACTTCTAAAAATCCTGTCATAGCCATTGGAATAGCACCATGGGGCTGTAAACAGAATATATGGACTCCTTCGTGAATGAGAGTCAGTATGTATTTAGTTTGTAACAAATGCTGACATACAATAAAAGATCATCTCAAAATGAAGATTACAGTTTTAAATTCAATCAGTTAGTGTGTGGGTCAGTCTGTCCATTCAAAACATTTGTGTCTCTCATAGATAGTACTTGACCTACAGTCGTCAAACTTCATAGGAATATTAGTGAATATGTGTAGTGGTGTGGCTAGGTACTTTTGTATTGTTATTCAGTTTCCTACAATATAAGCTGGCACATGGGGTGGGGGTGGCATGGCTGTATTTCTAGTTAGAGCTTGGTTCTAAATTTGAGCGCTTTCACAAACACATGCTTGTGTAAGAATGACAATTTATAATTTAGTTTCTCTATGTTGAGAAGATATTAAGATACATGGCAGTTTAGCCATAAAAAATGGGCTGAAAATATTGAAACATTATTATTCCAATATTATTTTATCTTTGCACAATATAGGATACAGGACTGGGAATGGCCAGCAAACTACAGAATCGACAACGAAATGAAACCAAAGGAGAGCTTTCTGGATCCTTATCATTCACATTTCATATTTGTCGACAATGCTACTCAACATAAATTTGGTACTGAAATTTCATTCAGAGCTCAACTAGAAAATGAGGTGTCCAAGATCCGAACTGACACAGGAGAAAGTATGAACAATGTTTACTTTTTGTATACATCTATATTTCTCCTTGCTTATTAGAGAAATTTATATATTCATCGCAATTACCTTGTAATATATTCATGCATAAAGGTCAGGATCATATTCTCTGTGCTATAATCACCCAATTATACTTGTTTTATTTAATTCAATTATGCATGTATGAAATTTTATTGATTAAAGGGAGGCAACTCAATTTACTTTAAAATCACTGTTTTTCAAGTTGCTGCAATAAATATTCAATGTACAAGTTTTTTAACTTCTTATATTTTCAAAGTCCTTTGAGACATTGCTTTCATACTTTGCATACTTATTCACCATCATGACCCCAACCCATATGCAGGAGTAGGTAACTCTATCAGGCATTTTGTTGAAATTATGCCCCCTTTTTCTACTTAGTGCAAATAGTGCAAATGTTAAAGGTATTTTAACCTCTAATATCTTCAAAGTGCATTGACATATTGCTTTGATACTTAGCATACTTGTTTACCATGATGACCCCAATCCATATACAGAGTTAGGTAACTCTATCAAGCATTTTGATGAAATTATGCCCCCTTTTTCAACTTAGTGCAAATGTTAAAGTTTAGGTACAGGTTTTTTCACCTCTAATATTTTCGAAGTGCATTCACATATTGCTTTGCATTCTTGTTCACCATCATGACCCCAACCCCTACACATGGTAGGTAACTCTATCAAGCTTTTTGTTAAAATTATGCCCCCTTTTTGACGTGAAATGCAAATTTTAAGTTTAGTTACAGGTTTTTTATCCGTTAATATCTTCAAAGTGCATTGACATATTGCTTTGATACTTTGCATACTTGCAGGCTCAACCAATACACAGGGGTAGGTAACTATATCAAACATTTTGTTGAAATTATGCTCCCTTTTGGGCTTAGGAATGCAAATGTTGAAGTTTAGGTACATGTTTTTAGCTCACCTGTCACAAAGTGACAGAGTGAGCTTTTGTGATCACTCTTCATCCGTCGTCCGTCCGTCATCCGTCAACAATTTGCTTGTGTAGACACTAGAGGTCACAATTATGGCCTAATCTTTATGAAACTTGGTCACAATGATCATCACAACAAAATCTAGGTCAAGTTTGATATTGGCTCATCTCGGGTCAAAAACTCGGTCACAAGCTCAATCATAGAAAAACCTTGTGTTGTCACTACAGGTCACAATTTTGATATAATCTTTATGAAACTTTGTCACAATGATCATCACAAAAAAATCTAGGTCATCAATGATGTTGGGTCATCCAGGGTTAAAAACTAGGTCACAAGGTCAAATCATAGAAAAACCTTGTGTAGTCACTACAGGTCACATTTTGACCCAATCTTTACGAAACTTGGTCACAATGATCATCACAATAAAATCTAGGTCATCATCAATGTTGGGTCATCTAGGGTCAAAAACTAGGTCACAAGTTCAAATCATGGAAAAACCCTTGTGTAGTCACTACAGGTCACAATTTTGACCCAATCTTTACGGAACTTGGTCACAATGATCATCTCAACAACATCTAGGTCAAGTATGATATTGGGTCAACTGGGGTCAAACACTATTTAACAAGGTCAAATTATAGAAAAACCTTGTATAGTCACTAGAGGTCACAATTTTAGCCTAATCCTTATGAAACTTTGTCAGAGTGATCATCTCAACAAAATCTAGGTCAAGTGCGATATTGCCAAATCACAGGTCTTGCATGTACTGCTACAACAGGGGAGCGACCTAGGGCCCTTTGGGTCCTCTTGTTTAACCTTTAATACCTTCAAAGTGCATTGTCATATTCCTTTGATACTTGCATACTTGTTCATCATCGTGACTCCAAGACTGTTAGACATAAACATGAGTAGGTAACATTGTCCTGCATTTTGTTAACCTTGTTAACACTCTGGTGGCCACATTTTTGCTTTAATCTTCATGAAGTTTGGTCAAAATGTTTATCTTGATGACCTTACGGTCAAGTTCGAAGTTGGTTTATGTGGGGTCAAAAACTAGGTCAAAAGGTCAAATAATAGGAAAACCTTGTTAACACTCTGGGGGCCATATTTATGATTTTATCTTCTTCAAACTTGGTCAGTAGTTGTATCTTAATGAAATCTAGGCCATGTTTGAAGTTGGGTCATGTGGTGTCAAAAACTAGGTCAAAAGGTCAAATAATACGAAAACCGTGTTAACGCTCTGGAGGCCACATTTTTGCTCAATCTTCCAAGAAATTTGGTCAAAATGTGTATCTTGATGACCTCAAGGTCAAGTTCGAAGTTGGGTCATGTGGGGTCAAAAACTAGGTAAATAGGTCAAATAATAGAAAAACCTTATTTACACTCTTGAGGCCATATTTTTGCTTTAATCTTCATCAACTTTGGTCAAAATGTTTATCTTGATGACCTTAAGTTCACTTTTGAAGTTGGGTCATGTGGGTAAAAAACTAGGTCAATATGTCAAATAGTAGCAAAACCTTTTTAACACTCTGTTTTGGTTTAACCTTCATCAAGTTTAGTAAAAATGTTTATCTTGATGACCTTAAGGTCAAGTTCAAAGTTTGGCCATGTTTAGCAGGTGAGCGCCCCAGGATCTTTGATCCTCTTGTTTTACTTAGAAGCCCCAACCTCTACACAGCAGAGGGTAATGCTGCTGTTATGAAGCATTTTGTTTTGAATATATAATGATTGTACTATCCTAGCAAGGCGCTGCGAATAGTGGAGCGCGCTGTTCGTGGACAGCTCTTGTTGTCTGAGCGATCAACTTTCTCTTTCGTTTACGTCTGAGGGTTTCTGCGTGACGATTCTGCGCATGCGCGGAAGATAACCCCATGTCGTCTTAAAGAACAGTTTCCCCCCTTGGCGTTAAACAACAGACGACTTTCTGAAAGTGTCTTAAAACATATATAATCAATGAACAGTGGACCAGGTCAAATCTCACATGTTTCAAATATAAAAAAGGCAACAGCATGATGTTTTTAAAGAAAAAAAGTCAATGTAAGGAGGGTTACGCCAAAATTTCCAATTAAGGGGAGGTAACTCTTGATTAAATGAATCACAATAAGTTTAGCGTTTATCTCCCTTTGCTCTAAGCAATTTTGTATTATTTACGAGGCCAATAAAACCAGGGAACTGATATTACAATGAAATAAATTGTATTATGTTGATTCTGTGTGTGTACCTTAGATGCTTGCAGTAACTGGGCTCTAGTCACAAGACAGTCTACGTGTAACTCTCCCACTGTACTGTAGGGCCTTCGTGATTCCATAAAGTTGATACTGTCAAAGATTATACACAAATCTCCCGTATTCTTTGATACTGTAGGTCCTATATAATAAATAGTCCTTAGTCTGGTCGTTCTTTTACTACTTACATTATATTAATACACTTTCCATCACATTTACCATTGAGTATGGACCATATTTGAATAATGGTTCTACTATATATGCTTTTAGATCAGTATGCCACGGTAATACTCTGATGAACAACTGTCTTGTGCCATTTCTGCAGTGAAAAGGGGAAATTTAAAGTTATCACAAGCTGCCAGAGAGTACCACATCCCAAAGACTACTCTGTTTGAGCATATCAAAAATCCAGACAATCGTAGCAAAAAGGGCCCGGCCAAGCAGTTGACCAATGGTGAATCAGATGGACTTGTCAACTTTGTTTTGTACATGGCGGGGCAAGGCTTCCCAATGACGCGGAAGATGGTTCGGTGCTACATTCAGGAGATGCTGAAGACTTCTGGTAGGTACAATAAGGGTTAATTTCTTTGAACATTAAATATATCTAAAAAAATATATATATAATGACATGATCTATCTATGCGTATAGGTGTATACGTAAGAAATATAACGATACAACACAAAATGTACATACAACTAAATTTATGTACAATTTTGATATAATTATGATACATTGTACTGGTATTTCAAACATCAGATAAAACACAGTAAAAAACCTTCAACTTTCTGACTTGTGGATATGCCATTCTTAATAATAATGTGCGACTGCTAAACTTAAGGTTCAATATTATTATGCCCCCCTATCGATAGATGGGTAGCTACAAAGCTTCCATACTTGCATGGATGTTGTATATGAACACTCTCCACACGCCTGTATCACCTGACCTCATTTTGACCTTCACCTTGACCTAATTTTGGACTTAGACTTATTGAAGGGTCAAATTCCTGACCGTTTCTTCTAGCATTTTTATGGCTTGCTACAAAGCTTCCATACTTGCATGGATGTTGTATATGAACACTCTCCACACACCTGTATCATTTGACACCATTTCAAACTTCACCTTGACCTAATTTGGACTTAGACTTATTGGAGGGCCAAATTCTTGGTTAACCCAAATTGACCGTTTCTTCTAGCATTAATATGGCTTGCTACAAAGCTTTCATACTTGCATGGTTGTTGTATTTGAACATTCTCTACACACCTATAACACCTATCCTCATTTTGACCTTCACCTTGACCTAATTTTGGACTTAGACTTATTAAGCGTCTAATTGTTGGTTAAACCAAATTGACAGTTTCGTTTTACATCATGTCCATCATGGCGTTGCCTTAAAACTTGGCATACTTGTTTACCATCATAAGCCCCTTACATTATCAAAGCCATGTATATAGAATTATGGCCCCTGATTGACTTAGCTTTTTATGGGCAAGGCTTCCATGGGGGCATAAGCGTTTATTGAACGCAGTCTTGTTTTTCCTAATGTGCATAGATCTACTCCATTTATAGTATCATTATAGTTCCTTTACAATTATATCATACAACATATATATGATGTGTTAAAACTTGCACTGGCTTATTTCATTTGAAACAATTAAAGCTTTATGTACACGTTTTTTAATATTTTATGTAACAAATATATTACATATGCATGTACATTGCAGGTTGCCAAACCTTATTTAACCTCTCTAAAGGTCCAAGTGACAAATGGTTTAGAAAGTTGAAGGTGGATTATCCGCAGCTGGCCTTCAGGAAACCACAGAGTCAGGACAAGGGAAGGGCCAGAATGTCCAACAGGAAACTGGCCGGGGAGTTTTTTGTGTTTTGGAGGGACATCCTGGAAAAGCATTCCCTCATAAATAAACCGTCCCAGGCAAGTTGTATCACATTTTTCACACCAATGAATGTTACCTTGTAGTGAATATGTCTGGATCGAACATTGCATTTACTGTGGCGATACTGTACCACACAGTCTCTTAACATATCTAATTATCATTATATAATGGTTCAAAACTATTTGAAGCCTTGAAGTAAAGTATACTAAAGCTGTACTAATTAAAACATCATTTATAATTTCAAATCCCATCCCGATTTCATTCCAATACATGACCACGGTTCCCAAATTTCTTAAAATATTACGAAAGTAATGAAAAGATTCAAGCCAACTAATTAAAGTTATCATGTCATCTTCATTGTGTAGATTTTCAACTGCGACAAGACTGGTTGGTCAGAAAAGGAGTCAGGACGTTGTAAGATTCTAGGACCTAGGACTGGCTGTCTCTATCATCAGAAACCACTTGCATCTGACCACATGACGGCGCACTTGTGTGTAAGTGCTGATGGAAATTTTTGCCTTCGATGGTTATTTTTAAGGGCAGCTTGCCCCATAGAAATTACAAGGACGGGTTGCCAGGTATGTAAGAGCTCTTAATTTTTGTGGACAATATTTGTATGTCAATAAAGTAAAAAATCAAATTGTTTAAAGAGATGAATAAAAAAGTAACATAATAGTACTGCCAGCAATTGTACCGTAAGACAGAAAATCATAACGCTGCGACTGATACAAGTTTATCACATAAATACCGTGATCTTCCATGTGAGTACAAATGATGGAACAATTATTCTCCAACACGTGTGATAACAAATGTGTGACCTCTCGTTGTCTTTGGGATCAACATTTATTAACCTCGTCACGAAAACAAATCATAAAGCTCGTCAAATAATCTGTGTTTTCTAGACTCGTTTAAGAAATGTTGATCTCCACAGACAACTCATGACGGATCCTATATTTTCAGCTGTTATAGATATTGATCAGTTTGCTTTTTGTTTCAGGATCATGGCTATTCAGCACGTCTGAGTCCGGTTATATGGACACAGAGCTGTTTTTTGAGTGGTTTACCAGGATATTTGTTCCTAATTGTTGCCGGGCCCGTCCTGTTGTGTTGTTAATGGACAACCACGATTCCCATGCCTCTTTACGTTTAGTGGAAAGAGCATGAGAGGAACAGGTAAACGACAAATCATGACTAAAAACTACACTTCATGTGTAATTGTATTTGTCTAAAATAATAGTATTGGTTCATAAATAACGTCTGAACAATACAAATGAACTCGTCCGTCTGTGCGTATGTTTATGTACCTAGTTATGTACAACCTTATCCAAGCATTTATGTAGATGAGAACTATACATTTATTAAAAATGTCTATTTAAAAACGTTTTGTTTCAACATGAACGCATATAAGGGCAGGTAAAGCAATTTGGTATTTGAAAAACTATCATTAATCTTTTTTACAGAAGAGCTTAGTTGAAAAAACCTACCATTGTATAACATTATCTATTATTTTATGCAGGTGCTGCTGGTGGGACTGCCTTCACATACCACACATTACCTAGGCTACAACCCCTAGATGTTAACGTCATTGGCCAGGTGAAGGAGAAGGTAGCCAGTATGGCGTCAAGTGTTGGTTTTTCCAAACCGCACTCTACCATAGGGAAAGCCCGACTTCTGGTGCTAATTAATTATGCCACACCACCATCAACTGTGAAGGAAGCATTTAGGTTGTCAGGTATGCTTGAAAGCCGATATAGTTTGTTTTAGGTGTTACACTGTAGGCGAAACAAGTTCTTAAACTTTATAACTCTCGACTGCATTCCTGATGTAATCCATCGCCACGAGGGTATGATAGATAGACAAGGCATCTTTCCCATGTATCTTATTGCAAATTGATTGCATATTTAAGAAATAGTTCACATCACTGAGGGCCCTATGGCATTATATGGACTGACTAGTCAGCCCAAGTTGTGTATATGGACTGATACCAGTAGTATACTAAAATAGTTCCTATCAAAAATTTAATTCTGTTCTGTTCAAGTACTGTTTGACTGTGGGAACTGTGGATTGTTGACTAAAATTCCTGTATTTAGTTCAAATATGGACTTTCTGTCAACAGCTAACAGTCTTAAATTTATCTTTTTCAGGATTACTACACCCTGACTGAGGGCTGGAAATGTGTGGATGCTTCGGCCAAGTCAGCTGTTGTGTATTGGAAAATAGCATAGTCTACCTGGGAGACTTGAAATAGCAGGAAAACATCACTATCAACCTCATTTTGGAGGACTGTGTATGTATTCTATGGAAATGGCCTTAGGAAATAATTCGAAAAATCAGTGTGAATCATGGAGAGACATGAAATTGAGTTATTTTGCATAGAAATGATAGTACAACATTTTACAAGACCCTGGTTGGACAAGCCGGTCATATGAATTCCCACACCCATTGAGACATGCCTTTATTAGCTCACCTGAGCACGAAGTGCTCAAGGTGAGCTTTTGTGATCACCCTTTTGTCCGTCGTCCACCGTGCGCCCTCAACAATTGGACTGTTAACACTCTAGAGGTCATAAATTTCACTTAACCTTTTTTAAACTTGGTCACAATGTTTGTCTCTATGAAATCTAGGTCAAGTTCGTAATTAGGTCATCTAGAGTCAAAAACTAGTTCACCAGGCCACATCAAAGAAAAACCTTGTTAACACTCTAGAGGTCACATTTTTTACATAATCTTAATGAAACTTGGTCACAATGTATGTCTCTATGAAATCTAGGTCAAGTCCGTAATTGGGTCATCTGGGGTCTATAACTAGGTCACATCAAAGAAAAACCTTAACACTCTAGAGGTCACATTTTTTACATAATCTTAATGAAACTTGGTCACAAATATGTCTCTATGAAATCTAGGTCAAGTTCGTAATTTGGTCTTCTGGAGTCAAAAACTTGGTCACTAGGTCACATCAAAGTAAAACCTTGTTAACACTCTAGAGGTCAAATTTTTGACATAATCTTAATGAAACTTGGTCAAAATTTATGTCTTAATGAAATCTAGGTCAAGGTCGTAATTGGGTCATCTGGGGTCAAAAACTAGGTTACCAGGTCACATCAAAGAAAAACCTTGTTAACACTCTAGAGGTCACATTTTTCTACATAATCTTAATGAAACTTGGTCAAAATTTATGTTTCTATAAAATCTAGGTCAAGTTTGTAATTGGGTCATCTGGGGTCAAAAACTAGGTCACCAGGTTGCATTGAAGAAAAACCTTGTTAACGCTCTAGAGGTCACATTTTTTACCTAATCTATATGAAACTTGGTCACAATGTGTGGCTTTATTTTATCTTGGTCAAGTTTACATCTGGGTCATCTGGGGTCAAAAACTAGGTCACAAGGTCACATTGAAGAAAAACCTTGTTAATACTCTAGAGGTCACATTTTTTCAGGTGAGCGCTATAGGGCCAATGGCCCTCTT
Organism: Spisula solida; assembly: GCA_947247005.1. Lineage (NCBI taxonomy): Eukaryota > Metazoa > Mollusca > Bivalvia > Venerida > Mactridae > Spisula > Spisula solida. The sequence continues at coordinate 15,901,317 of OX365947.1, read as the reverse complement.
GTTTATTTTGTTATTGATAATTTTTAGATGCACTTAGCTATTATAATTGATGTATTACTTAGTCATGTTGCTTGCAAACTTGTCATGTATTACATTATTATTATCCTAAGTGTATACATATATCAATATTGTTCAAAATCTGGCAACAAAGAGTTGGATGGAATCCAATGATACCCCTGCATGATGCAGTTAATTATCAATGTATAAGTAGATTGTCTTGGAACAGACAACTCTAATACATGGAGGGGGGCCAGAAAGCGTGGACATTATTTTAGATATTTTTATTACAAATACAGCTATATTCAAGATGAAAGCAAACCACAGAATAATGTTCTTCAACATGTGTGTTGTTATTGCGTTCTTCATGCAAAAAGGTAACGTGGATAGCTGACATTTCTCCGACGTTCTTTTGACCCGGTAATCGTGATAACTTCATTTTCATTATCAAAGTGATAGAAAGAATCTGACACGGATTCAATGTCTATGATACCAAATTTTATAGTTTTGTCTAAAAATAATATCGAGCCTTTTAAGCTTAACAATTTTGTTTTTTCGACCGTTTTATCTCTCAAGATAATTTGTGACCGACCATTTATTCTTCCAATTTTAAACTGTAGTCTGGGTAAAAATGTTTTGTCTACATGGCAAATCAAAGTGCCAAATTTATATGCTGTATGAATTACAGTTTTGGCATTATTATTTTATAACATGGTCACAATGTTTGCTTCCATAATATCACTAATAATACATATCAATAGGTTCAAGCATGGAGGAAGAAAGGAGTTATGGCCAGTTATCTGTCATACAGAGGATGTAGCGGTACTACATAGGATTTCGAGGACAACATCTATGCGCATGTTGATGAAGCAGGTGATAATTATACATTATTTTATTTTCTTTTAGTTTTTTAGCTCACCTGTCACATAGTGACAGAGTGAGCTTTTGTGATCACTCTTCGTCCGTCGTCCGTCCATCCACAATTTGCTTGTGTAGACACTGTAGGTCACAGTTTTTGCCTAATCTTTATGAAACTTGGTCACCATGATCATCTCTATAAAATCTAGATCAAGTTTGATATTGGGTCATCCGAGGTCAAAAACTAGGTCACTAGGTCAAATCATAGAAAAACCTTGTGTAGTCAGTAGAGGTCATAATTTTGATCGTTTAATTCTTAATTGTTTAATCACTCCATCAAATATCCAACATGACTCTAAAACTCTAAAACAGTTGCTATTTAGAATTGATTTCTAATTTTTTTTATTTAGTACTTACATACATATTGTATTGAATGCAATTGAAATACTAAGTACACTTTGTATTGTCTCTGAGCTTAAAAATAGTGCATTTTTCTATAAATTAAATATAAACTACATGTACATGTATTTACTATGTCTAGATGTAATTGTACGTTCTCAGATTTTTAGCTCACCTTGTGGCAAGGTGAGCTTTTGTGATTGTTTTTTGTCTGTCGTCCGTCTGTCAGTCTGTCAGTCCGTCGGTCCGTTAGACTTTTCACCGTTAACACTCTAGCACTTTCAATTTGGAGGTCACATTTTTGCTTTGATCTTCATGAAGTTCAGTCAAAATGTTAATCTTGGTAACCTTAAGGTCAAGTTCGAAGTTGGGTCATGTGGGGTCAAAAACTAGGTCAAAAGGTCAAATAATAGGAAAACCTGGTTAACACTCTTGAGGCCACATTTTTGCTTTATTCTTCATCAACTTTGGCCAAATGTTTGTCTTGATGACCTTAAGGTCACATTCGAAATTGGGTCATGTGGGGTCAAAAACTAGGTCAAAAAGTCAAATAATAACCAAACCTTGTAAACACTCTGGAGGCCACATTTTTGCTTTAACTTTCATCAAGTTTTGTCAAAATGTTTATCTTGATGACCTTAAGGTCAAGTTCAAAGTTTGACCATGTTTAGCAGGTGAGCGCCAAGGATCTATGATCCTCTTGTTTATTTGGTTGATGAAGCACACACTCCAACAAAGGGGCCAACACGGTAACAAGCTTGCTACATCACCATTTTCAACACCATGGATTAGGCGAGAAGAGGTTAAAACTACACATGGATAATAATGCCCCCCATCTTTGATGAGGGGGTATATTGCTTTGCACATGTCTGTCGGTCGTATAAAATGGTTTCCGCTCAATAACTCAAGAACACTTTGACCTAGGATCTTTCAACTTCATATGGAGGTTGGTCAGCAATAGTAGGTGACCCCTATCGATTTTGAGATTAGTAGCTCAAAGGTCAAGGTCACTGTGACCTTCACCATTTCTGACTATTTAAATGGTTTCCGTTCAATAACTCAAGAACGCTGTGACCAAGGATCTTCAAACTTTACATGGAGGATGGTCAGCAACAGTAGATGATCCCTATTGATTTTGAGGATAGGGTTACCAGATTCTCTATCCAGTACTAACCTAATACAAGGAACCAACAACTGATCCACATGTGGAAGGGTTACCAGATTCTCTAACCAGTACTAACCTACCACAAGGAACTAACAACTGATCCACATGTGGAAGAAACCTTACCAGATTCTCTTACCAGTACTAACCTACCACAAGGAACCAACAACTGATCCACATGTGGAAGAAACCTTACCAGATTCTCTTACCAGTACAAAATTACCACAAGGAAGCAACAACTGATCCACATGTGGAAGAAAATTTAAATTGTGCAAAATTTTGAGGGTTTTTTTTATTTCCTTAATGTCATTTGTAATAAAAATACAATCCTAATAGTAAAGAATAAGATTTTAAATGCAATTTTGACGTATGTTATAAAATAAGCTACATGGTTTTTAGGTATGGTATGTGGCGTGTTATGACAGGTCTTCATGAATCAGTGGAATTTTCTATGATGGAGGTTGATCACAAACAAGTTTAATCCAGACTGGCATTTCGGGTTATGGAAGGTCAAGTGGAGACATTCTAATGTGGAAACATTGTCTGAAATCACGGATATTGTACATAAATCGTCAAGGAATGGTCATATATTCCACAGTTGGTAGATGAACCTAGTGCTCCAATCTTCTTCTATGACTGGGCTACATTCTTGAAAAGAATCTTCAAAACCTATTCCAAGCTTCAAATCATATCCTCATGTTAGGTAATACTTATATCAGGTACACTTCAACTGCTCATATGTCTTTTTATGCCCCCCATCTTTGATGAGGTGGTATATTGCTTTGCACCTATCGGTCAGTAGACCGTTGTACCAAATGGTTTCCGTTCAATAACTCAATAACGCTTTGCTCTAGGATTTTCAAACTATATATGGAGGTTGGTCAACAACAGTAGATGACTCCCATTCAATTTGAGGGCAGTAGGCCAGAGGTCAAGGTCACTGACATTCACCATTTCAGACTATTCAAATGGTTTTCGTTCAATAACTCGAGAACGCTTTGCTCTTTGAACTTTACATTGAGGTTGGTTAACAACAGTCGATGACCTCTATTCATTTGGATGGCAGAGGTCAAGGTCATTGTGACCTACACCATTTTTGACTGGGGCATATGTGTTTTGCAAACATCTCTTGTTTATTTTATAACTTATTGTTAATTCTCAGTCCTAAAACTTTCACCTGGTAAAAATGACCACAACTCAACAAAGACCACGGTTAACTGTTCATATGGATGGTCTATAGGGACATGTTTGTCTTTAAACATGATAGGTTTTGATATTTTTGTATTATTTTCCAATTTATTTGTATTTCTAGAATGGATAAAGAACATCCAGGAGTGATTTTTGCCCGGACGTATGCCAAGAATCCAGACAGGGGCTGTACTTGACAACTCTTCCATCAATAATTCCTGTAAAAGGATCAGATGCTCAAAGACAATGGTATTTGTACCAGGAAGTTGCTCCCTACTGTATGAACAAGGACAGCTGTCCACAACCAACTCTACCTAAACCTTGTAACCTAAAGTTGGAATCACCCACACTGGCTAGAAAATGCAGCAATTGTAAACTACCTGGACACACAAAAGTATATTGAGCAAAGAAATTGGACCAATGTGTTTATTGTGAATCTGTGTCAATTTAGTTTACACTTATTTAATTAATTCACTGACTGAGTTCTCATAACTCACATTTATCACTCGACACCTCATTCTTGATGGTATCCATCGCCATGACTTTGTGTTAATTTGTGATTAATCAGTTTGGTGATAAAAGATTTGCCCTTGTCTGTCAGTCAGTCGGTCCGTCAGACAAAAAATGTTTAGTCGTCGGTAACTGGAAAAGTAATTGTGCTACAGTCGTTAAACTTTATTTGAATGCTATTTATCTAGTCTGTCACTAGGTCACTAGGTCAAATTATAGAAAAACCTTGTGTAGTCACTAGAGGTCAAAATTTTGAATTAATCTTTATGAAACGTGGTCACAATGATCATCTCAACAAAATCTAGGTCAAGTTCGATATTGGGTCATCCGGGGTCAAAAAACTAGGTCACAATGTCAAATCATAGAAAAACCTTGTGTAGTCACTAGAGGTCACAATTTTGGCCTAATCTTTATGAAACTTGGTCACAATGATCATCTCAACAAAATCTAGGTCAAGTTTGATATTGGGTCATCCGGGGTCAAAAACTAGGTCACAAGGTCAAATCATAGAAAAACCTTGTGTAGTCACTAGAGGTCACAGTTTTACAATAATCTTTACGAAACTTGGTCACAATGATCAACACAACAAAATGTAGGTCAATTCGATATTGGGTCATCTGGGGTCAAAAACTAGGTCACAAGGTCAAATCATAGAAAAACCTTGCGTAGTCACTAGAGGTCACAGTTTTGACCTGATCGTTACGAAACTTGTTTACAATGATCATAACAACAAAATCTAGGTCAAGTTCTATATTGGGTCATCTTGGGTAAAAAACTAGGTCACATAGCAAATCATAGAAAAACCTTGCATAGTTACTAGAGGTCACAATTTTGGTCTAATCTTTATGAAACTCGGTCACAATGATCATCTCAACAAAATCTAGATCAAGTTTGATATTGGGTGATCCGGGGAAAAAAAACTAGGTCACAAGGTCAAATAATAGAAAAACCTTGTGTAGTCACTAGAGGTCACAGTTTTGGCTTGATCTTTAAGAAACTTGGTCACAATGATCATCTCAACAAAATCTAGGTCAAGTTCGATATTGGGTCATCTGGGGTAAAAAAGTAGGTCATTAGGTCAATCATATAAAAACCTTGTGTAGTCACTAGAGGTCACAATATTGGCCTAATCTGTATAAAACTTGGTCACAATGACCATCTCAACAAAATCTAGGTCAAGTTCGACAGGTGAGCGACCTAGGGCCCTTTGGGCCCTCTTGTTTTATGAAATTATTATACCCCCAGATACATAGTATATGGGGGCTATATTGGAGTCATGCTTTAGGTTGATTGCTCTGTTGGTTGGTTGGTTGGTCAGTATAATTTGTCCGCGCTATTTCTCTGCAACCATTGGTCAGCTTTCAATGAAACTTTGCATGACTCATCCAAGTCTAGTAAGTAAGTAAGTAAGTAAGTAAGTAAGTAAAGACTTTATTTAAACAAGGCTACACATTTGGTTTCCCAATCTTCCATGTGGGCCTCAGTTGTGCATATCCCCAGCTCACGGTCGATCAATTTTTAAGGGAGTTATGGTCCTTTGTTTTTTTAGCTCCACTATTTGTAGAATAAGGGGAGCTGTTGCAGTCACCCCAACTAACGTTAAAGTGTATGTACATGTTTTTTAGCTCACCGACAGAGTAAGCTTTTGTGATGACTCTTCGTCCGTCGTCACCAATTTGCTTGTGTAGACACTAGAGGTCACAATTTTGGCCTAATCATTATGAAACTTTGTCACAATGATCATCTCAACAAAATCTAGGTCAAATTCGATATTGGGTTATCTGGGGTCAAAAACTAGGTCACAAGGTCAAATCATAGAAAAACATTGTGTAGTCACTAGAGGTCACAATTTTGACCTAATCATTATGAAACTTGGTCACAATGATCATCTCAACAAAATCTAGGTCAAGTTTGATATTGGGTCATCCTGGGTCAAAAACTAGGTCACAAGGTCAAATCATAAAAAAACCTTGTGTTGTCACTAGAGGTCACAATTTTTATCTAATCTTAATGAAACTTGGTCAAAATGATCATCTCGGTAACATTTTCCAAGGAATTAGGCATTGGCAAATTCTGGAATCTTCGTTCTCTAGGTAATCCTTTCATGCCTCACAAATCAACAGATTGATAACGTCGAACTACAGTTTGCAAGAATATATGCATCTGTTTGTGACGTCATAACTCCATAAATATACCACATATAACACTGAAATTACATATTTCAGCTGCTCCCCAGGAAAACCGGGCTTAGTGACATTATATAGCAATTATGCAATAAGATTCAGAAAAGGCTCTAAAATTAGAAAAAAGTCATATTTGTTGATTTAACTTTAAGTATTAATTGAATAGTATTATACATGCTATCTCTTAGATTTATTTTTTCTCATGAGTAATGTTAAAACAACTTCTTGCGTTGCTATGGTAACCCATGTCTGAAAAGTACCCATATTGAGAAAAAAAGGGGTTAGTGGTTAGAATCAGTTTCTACTTTTCTCTTAAAGAAAATATTCATGTTTTTGAGAACTGTTAGATAATTCTTTTGTGAGATTTATCGAACAATATGACATTATTAGCTTACCTTGCCACAAAGTGGCAAGGTGAGCTTTTGTGATTGTTTTTTGTCCGTCGTCCGTCTGTCTGTCCGTCCGTCCGTCCGTTAGACTTTTCACCGTTAACACTCTAGCACTTTCAATTTTGCTTTGATCTTCATCAAACTTGGTCAGTAGTTGTACCTCAATGAAATCTAGGTCAAGTTCGAAGTTGGGTCATGTTGGGTCAAAAACTACGTCAATAGGTCAAATAATAGCAAAATCTTGTTAACACTCTGGAGGTCACATTTTTGCTTTGATCTTCACCACACTTGGTCAGTAGTTGTATCTCAATAAAATCTAGGTCAAGTTTGAAGTTGGGTCATGTGTGGTCAAAAACTAGGTCAAAAGGTCAAATAATAGGAAAACCTTGTTAACACTCTGGCGGCCACATTTTTGCTTTAATGTTCATGAAGTTTGGTAAAAATGTTTATGTTGATGACCTTAAGGTCAGGTTCGAAGTTGGTTTATGTGGGGTCAAAAACTAGGTCAAAAGGTCAAATTATAGGAAAACCTTGTTAACACTCTTGGGGCCACATTTTTGTTTTAATCTTTATGAAGTTTGGTCAACATGTTTATCTTGGTGACCTTAAGGTCAAGTTCTAAGCTGGGTCATGTGGGGTCAAAAACTAGGTCAATAGGTCAAATAATAGAAAAACCTTATTAACACTCTTCAAGCCATATTTTTGCTTTAATCTTCATCATCTTTGGTCAAAATGTTTATCTTGATGACCTTAAGGTCACGTTTGAAGTAGGGTCATGTGGCTAAAAAACTAGGTCAATATGTCAAATAATAGCAAAACCTTTTTAACACTCTGGAGGCCTCCGTTTTGCTTTAACCTTCATCAAGTTTAGTCAAAATGTTTATCTTGATGACCTTAAGGTTAAGTTCTAAGTTTGGCCATGTTTAGCAGGTGAGCGCCCCAGGATATATGATCCTCTTTTGGTTTAGTTGAGACTTGGGTAACTGATGCTGCATTGACAGAAACATAGTTACCAAACTTAACATCATTTGTATGTCCTGCTAAACGCTCGTCACATAAAGGTCATAATATAGGCGGTGTATGTGTTTATGTAAAATCATCACTTTTGAAGTTTGTTAAGCGAATTGTGCCAGGTTTTGATTGTGGAGTAGTGCTTGAAATAGACAAATCTTTTCTAAATACTGAGAAGAATATCATATATGTATGTTTATATATTCCACCACATTCCTCACCTGTATATTATAATTTACAATATAAAGGTATGGACATTTTAGAGCATTTACTTACAGAATATGAATTGTACAATTGCAATAACCATGTTCTAATAGCAGGAGATTTGAACTCGTGAGTTGGATTAGAAAGTGATACGTTACATTTAGATGAGCATAGTCAAGATTTTGAACATTATCATCGTATGTTTAACAATTCTAACTGTATACAGAGTAGGAAGTCATGTGACGTTGTTGTTTAATACATTTGGTCGTCAGTTACTTAATTTTTGTAAAACATACATTTTGTACATACTGAATGGTAGAATTGGTTTAGATAAGTCTGTGGGTAACTATACATATGTTGCGTCTCAGGGATGTAGTGTTATTGACTATTTTTTGTCATCTAGCGAGTTGATAGAAAAGGCAATAAATTTTGAAATTAAAAATGAAGGCGAGTATGATCATTCGCCTGTTGTTCTTACATTAGGCGGTCGTACATTCGACCCACAAACTAGATTGAAAAATATTCAACACGAAAAACTTCATGATATTGAAAAGTACAAATTTACAGATCAAAACATTGTTGCATTTAAAGAGTCCTTATATATAAGCATTCTTAATGGCGCATTTAATACTATCGATGACCTAATAGATTCTAATGATGCTTCAGTTGATTATGTGGTTATGGAACTTGAACAAAAGTTAAAAGTAGCGAGTGGAAATGCATTAACAAGGAAAAGAAAGCATATACATAAGGCAAATAACTTTAAATGGTTTGATAATGAATGTAAACAAATGAAAACTAAAACTAACAGGGATTTACGACATTTCAGAAAATCTAAATCAACACTAAGTTTAAATAGATATCTTGACACAAAGAAATCATATAAGTTAATCTGTAAAACAAAACATAATGATTACAATAGACAACAAGTGCAAAACATTGAACATTCAGTTCATGATCAGAAATGTTTTTGGAGAACTATTAAATCATTGTCAAATATACAATCTAGTGTTCCAAATGTAACACCTAGTCAATAGTATGGCCATTTCAAGAACGTATTTCAATCTGAAGACAAATTTATATTGAATGAAGACAACGAGTCTCAGGTGGTAGTGGATCAGGACGTAATTGACGATACAAAGCATTATTTATTAAACTCAGAAATAACTGATAGTGAAATTGAAGACGCAGTGAAATCATTAAATCCAAATAAATCTAGCTCAGGCTCTTTGGTCGCAGAACATTTTATTCACAGCATAGAATATATTCTACCTTATATGCGTAAACTATTTAATAGACTTTACTCAAAAGGAGAATTCCCAATGAACTGGACATCTTCTATTCTTGTACCACTTCACAAGAAAGGACCAAAAGATAATCCTGATAATTATAGAGGTATATCGTTAATTGATATCTTTAGTAAGATATATATTTTTATTATAAATAAAAGACTAACGTTTTATGTGAATTCGTATGATAAAATTACTGAAGCACAAGCTGGCTTTCGAGCTCAATATTCAACAATTGATAACGTATTTGTATTATATTCTATTATAAATAAATACTTGGCTAGGAAAGGTAAAAAGGAATATGTAGCTTTCGTAGACTTTCGTAAAGCATTTGATTCAGTCAATAGAATTAAGTTGTATGAATCGTTACTAAAGCATGACATTAACGGCAATTTGTTAAATGCAATACGTTCAATATATGCGTCAGTTAAAACAACAGTACGATGTCAAAAAGAAAATGGTGATACAGAACTCACAGATTTTATAGAATGACCATTAGGATTGCGACAGGGGTGCTCACTAAGTCCATTATTATTTACACTTTTTATAAATGAGCTGTATGATTTCTTTAAAAGTAAGGGGATTAGAGGCATTCAGCTTACTCCAGATATGGTAGAAATATTCCTGTTAATGTTTGCAGATGATGTGGCATTAACAGCTGATACAATTGTAGGACTTCAAAATCAGTTAAACCTTTTACATGAATATTGCCAGAATTGGAAATTGTCGGTAAATGTTACGAAGACGAAATTGTGTGTTTTAAGAATGGTGAACGTCTTTCTAAGCATGAGAAATGGTATTATAATAATGAGCCTATAGAATGTGTCACTGGGTTTAGTTATGTTGGAGTATATTTTTCATCCACACTTTCGCTGAATAAAATGGCTGAGAACTAAGGCCAAGCGTGTACTTGTATCACTGCTTTCATCTATGTATAATCTAATGCCTTTCGATCATAGAACATACTTCCAAGATTTTTATGCCCCCCTATCGATAGATGGGGAGGCATATAGTGATTCACCTGTCCGTCCGTTCGTCTGTTCGTCCGTTCGTCCTGGTTAACCCAAATTGACCGTTTCTTCTAGCATTAATATGGCTTGCTACAAAGCTTTCATACTTGCATGGATGTTGTGTATGAACACTCTCCACACACCTGTACCACCTAACCCCATTTTGACCTTCACCTTGACCTAATTTTGGACTTAGACTTATTTATGGACAAGGCTTCCACAGGGGGCATAAGCGTTTAGTGAACGCAGTCTTGTTTATACTAAAATTGCTACTATTTTATACTATGGATCTGAAATGTGGGGGCTACAACATATGGATGTTGTTGAACGTGTACATCTTTATGCGTGTAAACGCTTCATGTTTGCACCGAAACATGCCTGTAATATCCCAGTATATGGAGACTGTGGCAGATTCTCTCTTTTCATTTACACAGCCAAAAGAGTCATTAAGTACTGGTTTCGTATCCTCAAAATGCCCGGTCATCGTTATGTCAAAAAATGTTATATAATGTTAAGATCATATGATGAATTGGGATACCAAAATTGGGTAAGTAATTTGCGTAAAAATTTATATGAGCATGGATTTGGATATGTCTGGGAAAATCAGTCAGTAGACAATGAAAACCTATTTATTTTGAATTACTTACAACGACTCAAAGATCAGTATTTGCAATCATGGCATTCAAAAGCAACACTAAGTCCTAAACTAAGCTGTTATTATTCATATAAGCAAAATATTGAATATGAACCTTACCTGTTATTAATTACAATTAGAAAATTTCGGAGAGCATTTGTTAGTTTTAGAACATCATCCCATAGTCTCCAAATAGAAAGGGGGCGTTATAATAATGTTGACAGCAATCTGAGATTTTGTCCATATTGTAGAAATATAATAGAGACCGAATATCACTTTCTACTTGTTTGCCCTAATTATACAGATTTAAGAAATGATTTCCTTCCGCAGAATTATGTTGTACATCCTTCTATGAATAAATTTGAAATGTTACTATCCAGTAGAAATGCTAAAATACTCAGAAATACTGCTATGTTTATTTATTATGCATTTAAAATCAGAGAGAACATGGTGTGATTTATATAGAAGTGAAATGTAGAAATGTATTTAAGCTGCAATATTGTGTAATGTTTATCTATGAGAAAGTTAAAAAATGTTGATATTATGTCATGTTTCATAAAAATGTTGATGTTATGTCATATTTCATAAATGTCATGTTTCATAAAAATCTTGATATTATGTTATGTTTCATAATTATGGTGCTATATATCATATCATGTTTCATAAAATGGTAATATTATGTAGATCCGTATAATCAGTTACTATTGTATTGTATTGCATTTGTACTTCCACTGTCATGTCAATTTGTATATAATATTATGTATGCTATCATATATTTTGTGTATGGGCCGGAGGCCTTTGTACAATAAACCTTGAACTTGAACTTTTTGTATACATCTATATTTCTCCTTGTTAATTAGAGAATGTTGCAGTCTACAAGTTCTCAAACATGATACTGTAAGATCAGGCATTTTTTGCAATGGATTATTTTTGCTATATTCTCGAAATAAGTAAATCTTTGTGAACTGAAGACAGTGTTAAAATGACAGGAAATATTCCTTTCGAAATTTCAAAAATCCCAAACTACCACATAATGTCACATTAGCGAAGTGTTTACCTCACGAAAATTCTGAATTGACAGTAGTATGGTTTGTTACACTATAGTCCAGAGAATTTGACACGACTCTCGACCTTTAAATTAGCATAATTTAACAGCTGATATATTGTCTATATTATTAACCCGGCTGTATGTTTTCATAAGCGGAGAGTATCACGAAGACGCTCGAGGAGTAATACCAAAACAAACCTAAAGAACCAATATTGCACGATTTGCTCGCGGAAATTTATATATTCATCGCAATTACCTTGTAATATATTCATGCATAAAGGTCAAGATCATATTCTCTGTGCTATAATTACCCAATTATACTTGTTTTATTTAATTCAATTATGCATGTATGAAATTTTATTGATTAAAGGGAGGCAACTCAATTTACTTTAAAATCACTGTTTTTCAAGCAGCTGCAATACATATTCAATGTACAAGTTTTTTAACTTCTTATATTTTCAAAGTCCTTTGAGACATTGCTTTCATACTTTGGATACTTGTTCACCATCATGACCCCAACCCATATGCAGGGGAAGGTAACTCTATCAGGCATTTTGTTGAAATTATGCCCCCTTTTTCTACTTAGTGCAAATAGAGCAAATGTTAAAGGTATTTTAACCTGTAATATCTTCAAAGTGCATTGACATATTGCTTTGATACTTAGCATACTTGTTCGCCATCATGACCCCAATCCATATACAGAGTTAGGTAACTCTATCAAGCATTTTGGTGGAATTATGCCCCCTTTTTCAACATAGTGCAAATGTTAAAGTTTAGGTACAGGGTTTTTCACCTCTAATATTTTCGAAGTGCATTCACATATTGCTTTGCATTCTTGTTCACCATCATGACCCTAACCCCTACACATGGTAGGTAACTCTATCAAGCTTTTTGTTGAAATAATGTCCCCTTTTTGACGTGAAATGCAAACATGAGTGTACATTGTGGGAAACATGAGTGTGCATTGTTGGAAACTTGAGTGTGCATTGTGGGAAACTTGAGTGTGCATTGTGGGAAACATGAGTGTGCATTATGGGAAACTTGAGTGTGCATTATGGGAAACATGAGTGTGCATTATGTGAAACATGAGTGTGGATTGTGGGAAACATGAGTGTGCATTGTGGGAAACCTGTGTGCATTGTGGGAAACATGAGTGTGCATTGTGGGAAACATGAGTGTGCATTGTGGGAAACCTGTGTGCATTGTTGGAAACATGAGTGTGCATTGTGGGAAACTTGAGTGTGCATTGTTGGAAACTTGAGTGTGCATTGTGGGAAACATAAGTGTGCATTGTGGTAAGCATGAGTGTGTATTATGGGAACATGAGTGTGCATTGTGGGAAACATGAGTGTGCATTGTGGGAAACATGAGTGTGCATTGTGGGAAGCATGAGTGTGCATTGTGGGAAACATGAGTGTGCATTGTGGGAAACATGAGTGTGCATTGTGGGAAACATGAGTGTGCATTGTTGGAAGCATGAGTGTGCATTGTGGGAAAACCTGTGTGCATTGTGGGAAACATGAGTGTGCATTGTGGGAAACATGAGTGTGCATTGTGGGAAACAAGTGTGCATTGTGGGAAACATGAGTGTGCATTGTTGGCAATCGAGCGACTTGGACAATTTCTTACGAATCATCTCTCGGGTGTAAATAGAACATCACCATTTGAAACTTATTTCGCCATGACGTCATCATGACATCAAATGTTAACAAAACAATTGATTCAATGGAGTACATACCTACCAAGCCAGCTTTAAGATGCTGCGTGTTGTGCTCAATGAGTGTTTATCGAAATTATTCTGTTCTGTTTTTTGACAAATTACAAACTGTCAACAAACAACGCCATATTAGTATAGCTACCATCTGTTTTCTTAAACTAATCAATGGCCATTTCATGGTTCATTGTTTGTGCTTTATTAACCAGGTTTTTAAAAAAAAATCCTGGTTCTTAGATTGGCAATTTGGTCGGGCAGGCGGGCGGGCGGTCGGTCGTCAACAATTGGTTTCCGTTGGATAACTTCAGTTAGGAATGAGATATCATAATGAAACTTGCTGTGCACGTAGCTTGTGTGAAGACCTTGCTTGGGAATGAAAGTGGGGTTGGTGGAGTCAAGGTCACCGTTACTAAAAATAGAAAAATGGTTTCCGCTCAATAACTTCAGTTTGGAATGAGATATCATAATATAACTTGCTGTGTACGTAGCTTGTGTGAAGACCCCGCTTGGGATAGAAAGTATCGATACATTTCAACTTTGTGTAAAAATAGCCTTTAACAAGTACTGACACATTGACCCATACTTGGAGAATAACATACATGATCAAACATGGCTGAACATGATAACCTTTGAAAACCTGGTCTTCATCGCCATGCAGCGTTCTTGTTTAGTTTCTTGTACTGTATTCAGATTTGCATCTGTAGTACTTAAACACGTTTAGGTATTTTCATCTAATTTTACTATAGTTGTAAGCCCTTCAAATTTGGCATGATTCTAGAAATATTCAGTTATTAAGTCCTTTGCCTACATAGAATTTCAGACATCTTGTTCAGTTTTGAACCCAACGTATGAGCAGAGTTATAGCCCTTAACTTGTAAAAATGCAAGTATGAGCATTAGTGTCGCATGGGCTGATTCCTAGGTGATATATGTTAAGACTTCATGATATTAAGATTGTGTTACAGGTATTTATTGTATCTTATTGTATATATCTGTATATATGATTTTATCATTTCAGAATGACTACCAGATTACTAGTTTGGATGGCTGCCATTCATGTTGTGAGGAAATAAAGGAGCTGAAGAGATTAGTGGATTTCCTAATGAAAGAGGTTCACTTGAATACTTTATTATGACTAAGTTAATAATAGCAATAAAGCTTATAAGTAAAAAGAATTCCATAGCCGTGTGAGTATTGGCCAGTCCAACTTGGTGTGAATTGTTTTATGGACACAACAATACATCAAGCCAACAAATATTTGTATTTAAGCATGCTATAACCACCTGCGGAATATTAACTTAAGTAACTCAGGTACTAGTTGTCACCAGTGATGATGACTCAGGTGAGCAAGGTACTTTGAGTAACATACTATCAAGAACAAGGAAGTCTAAGCTTCAATCACCCATAGGCAGTGCTTTAGTTTTTATGTAATTAAACTTACACTGAATCTTGCGTCATGTTATACCTTTTATTAGATGCAATCAACATGCCTTAGTATTATTGTGGATGAAACATTGAAAATACCAAACTTTTTAAAGTTATTATGTAGAGCTGTCCCTGATAGAAGCGATATTGATGTATCAACGATATTTTTTATCCGATCTATTATCAATTCACACTTTGGAATATTGATACATGAAAGGAACCATCAAAAATCTTCATTTTCCAGCACAAAACAGCGAAGTTCACAAATTGAAAAAAATTGGTCAATTCTAAACTCAAACCAAAGGTGCTCTTTTCAAAAGCTGAATCTATGCCCAACATGTACAGTGTAGAACCGCTAAAAAAGGGAATCTGAGCCTGTTTATTGTTAATCTCTGTATATCGATATATCGATGTTTCGCCAATGATTGTCTACCCCAATGGCAAGTTCTGCCACACAACAGTTGCCTGCCATCCCGCCAACAGTAAGTGATAGGTGTGAAGGTTGGCTTAATGAGTAGTTGCCAATTAATATTTCAGTCATGTCTGTCTACTCATTACAAGTACCGGTACACTCGGCAAAACTTATAAGTACACACGTGGTTTTACAGTTATAACTTTTTTAATTTTTTTATTATTTTTGCATTAAATTTTGTGTACATGGTATTGCCTATCACAGGACTGGATAAATGAAGTTTTTTTCAAAATTAAGTACAGCGGTTCATTGAACTATGAAACATTGTTTCAAAAACCGTAAAATGGCCGAGAAATTGGCGCGTAGGTGCAAATTAATTTTATGTATGGTAGATTTGAAATTGAGATTTATCGTCAATTTAAAAATAAACACAAAATAATTTTTCACACAACAACATGGTGGTTTTTTACTTTTAAAAATATTTTTTATTGTTATGGTCAAGGGGAGTTAACCATGTCCGAAATTGCATTTTTATGAAAAAGTCTGTATTTATATTGTGCTTTGTTCTTATTATTGTGTTCTTTATTTCTGTCTCCATGATAACAACATAGACTTGAAAAAGAACTTTATTAGCACAGCGGGGCCATATGTGCATTAGCAACCTGGCAATTGCCTGATGAACACACGGCATTATTGTGTGATTTTAGATTCTGCTGATGTCATCATTAGTTTATTCTGTTTGTGACAATTTTGATCAGATGTTAAAAACATCGATTGTATTGTAATTCCACACATCCAATCTACGTATGTTGAAATTTTCAGCAAGATCAAATACATATTGACCGAGGTATGGGCAAATAAACAAGTGTGTACTTATAAGTTTTGCTGAGTGTATTAATCAGTGTTGGCGTATTTCTTGTGCAGAGCAATGACAACTTATCCAGAAACATATTCTAGCTAACTGAGCAAGGAATTGAATATTGAATCTGTACTTATATATTACTCGCCTTATTTAGAGAATAATACTCGGCCCACAGGAAGCATGATTATGCGAACTGATTGCAAATGATCAAGTCCCCCGCCAGCTACAATGTGTATTGTCATTTATAATACAAACTTTATTCCCATTTATAGCATTTATTTCCTAAACCACAATCATAGTTTAGTTTCTATTTCTGCATCTGTTTTACTTAATAAACTTGTTATTTGTTCTTAAACATGAAATCAAATTATGGCGTTGCCCGCCATTTTATGTCACATAATTCTGTTATGTGTGCCGTTATCAGTGACAGCCAATTACATTATAATGGCCCGGGAAAATATTTAATCGGAGGAAAACAGCTCAAATCTGTTACTGTTTATAGTAACATGTTTACTTTCTGAGTAAATGTATTGATATGCATCTCAAAGTCATTAGAGAAAAGGGTTAAAACAGTATTAATGTTTCTTTTTTTATTATTTCAGCAACAGGTTTCATCCTCTGTAGGATCAGAAACAAGAGATCCAAAGGCCTTAGCGCTGGCAATGAAGGCCACATTTACGCATGAGGAGTTGATGATTAGTTCATTGAAGGGATTTCACACACATAAGAAAGCTGCCCAGAAACCGGCACTTGATGTTGTTAAGAGAGACGCAATAATAAGCTTTATGTGCAGACAATTTAGAGAGACACCTGGAAGTGTTGAAACAAAAATGAGATCGTATCTCAGAAGTTACCAGGCAATGTACAATAATTCAGTGGAGTACTAGTGTGAGACTCTAATTATCAAATGTGATAAAACAGTGTCATAAAATGTGATACTTAATGTTCCTTGTTTTGTAAATATGTTCATTGTTTTGTTGTGTCCCTACTTTTGTAAATATGTTCCTTGTTCAGTTTTGTTTCTTTTAGGACCGGGATGATTTCAATATTGTGAAACTGGTTAATGTATGGATGAATTAATTTGAACAGGTTAAGACCCCTATATTGAATATGGCGTTTCCTTTCATGACCAACATTTCAAGGTACTTTCAAAAGCTGAAGCTCCCCGAAGGGTAGACCCCATAATATATATAAATAGACCTCATTGAGGGGAAGTGCAGTACACAAGAACCATGAATATTCCTTTTTTGGAGTTGTTCCCCTTTGTAATTTTTCATACTTAATTCTTGGCCAGGCCATAACTCAAACAGTTTTTGATATATCAATTTGAAAATTCATAGATAAATAAATCTTATTATTATAGTGCAGTGGCAAAGAATAATAACTTTTTGAGCATTTGTTCTGTGACAAACGCCCCACGGGGAGCATCACCCGTCTCTGACGGCTCTTGTGTTTATTTTGTCCTTTGAGGTATAGGATATCAATATAATGTTATATGTTAAATATGATCCTAAATTGATTTAGTTACCTAACTAAACACATTCAGCTAGTTTGTTTGTTTTTTGTTGTTGATGAACACATTCGGGAATGCTGTTGTCAAAGATATAATGTAAACACACAGTAACATACAATTGGTATTGTAGGATGTGTATCGTTTTCGAACAATTATCGGTTTTGCAAAATTTAAACAGGTTTCACCTTACAATCAAATCGTATCCGATTAACCAAGTAATTGTCCTGGTCCAAGTTTATTTTTATTATTTATTAAAGTTTGTAGTTTGTTATCCATAAGGTGCTTTGAAACTTGCTATTTTATATGCTACTATAGTTTTTTAATCATCCCTAAGCCATTGCTGTTGCTATCATTATTAGTCCCCTACTGGTTTTTGACCGGAGGGGACAATTGGTTTGCCCTCCGTCTGTTCGTCAGTCCATCCGTACGCACCAACTTGACGTTGTGGGGTGTGGAACAATAGGCTATATTTAGATTCTATTCATTCTGTTGCTTACGGGGTGCAAAATGTTGCTTATGGTGTTTTACAAACAAAAGGATGAACAAAAGAAAACCCTGTAACGTCAAGTCAGTGAGAACGTTCGTCCTTCTATCACGAAGACGCTCGAGGAATAATACCAAAACAAACCTAAAGAACCGATATTGCACCATTTGCTCGCGGAAATTTATATATTCATCGCAATTACCTTGTAATATATTCATGCATAAAGGTCAGGATCATATTCTCTGTGCTATAATCACCCAATTATACTTGTTTTATTTAATTCAATTATGCATGAATGAAATTTTATTGATTAAGGGAGGCAACTCAATTTACTTTAAAATCACTGTTTTTCAAGCAGCTGCAATACATATTCAATGTACAAGTTTTTTAACTTCTTATATTTTCAAAGTCCTTTGAGACATTGCTTTCATACTTTGCATACTTGTTCACCATCATGACCCCAACCTATATGCAGGAGTAGGTAACTCTATCAGGCATTTTGTTGAAATTATGCCCCCTTTTTCTACTTAGTGCAAATAGTGCAAATGTTAAAGGTATTTTAACCTCTAATATCTTCAAAGTCCATTGACATATTGCTTTGATACTTAGCATACTTGTTTACCATGATGACCCCAATCCATATACAGAGTAAGGTAACTCTATCAAGCATTTTGGTGAAATTATGCCCCCTTTTTTAACTTAGTGCAAATGATAAAGTTTAGGTACAGGTTTTTTCACCTCTAATATTTTCGAAGTGCATTCACATATTGTTTTGCATTCTTGTTCACCATCATGACCCCAACCCCTACACAGTGGTAGGTAACTCTATCAAGCTTTTTGTTGAAATTATGCCCCCTTTTTGACGTGAAATGCAAATTGTAAGTTAAGTTACAGGTTTTTTATCCTCTAATATCTTCAAAGTGCATTGACATATTGCTTTGATACTTTGCATACTTGCAGACCCAACCAATACACAGGGGTAGGTAACTATATCAAACATTTTGTTGAAATTATGCTCCCTTTTGGACTTAGGAATGCAAATGTTAAAGTTTAGGTACATGTTTTAGCTCACCAGTCACAAAGTGACAGAGTGAGCTTTTGTGATCACTCTTCATCCGTTGTCTATCCGTCCGTCGTCCGTCAACAATTTGCTTGTGTAGACATTAGAGGTCACAATTTTGGCCTAATCTTTATGAAACTTGGTCACAATGATCATCACAACAAAATCTAGGTCAAGTTCAATATTGGCTCATCTGGGGTCAAAAACTAGGTCACAAGGTCAAATCATAGAATAACCTTGTGTAGTCACTAGAGGTCACACTTTTGACTTAATCTTTATGAAACTTGGTCACAATGATCACCTCAACAAAATCTAGGTCAAGTTTGATATTGGCTCATCCGGGGTCAAAACTAAATTACTAGGTCAGATCATTGAAAAACCTTGTGTAGTCACTAGAGGTCACAATTTTGACTTAATCTTTAAGAAACTTGATAACAATGGTCATCTTAACAAAGTCTAGGTCAAGTTTGATATTGGGTCATCCGGGATCAAAAACTTGGTCACAAGGTCAAGTCATAAGAAAACATGTAATAGAGGCTGAATTTTCTTGAATCTTTCTTAATAAATGTAAATGTTTACTAAGGTCGCCATTACTACAACAGGTGAGCGACCTAGGGCCCTCTTGTTTAAGGTGCATAAGATTGCGACTGGTTTGCAGATGTGTATCAGAAAAGGGTTCAATGCCATCGTATACTGTTGAATACTATGGACAATACTTTAGGATGGAGGAAATATTCTGCGGAATGACATTCTTACCCTGACATCACTGTGTGCCACACTTGCATACCATATGTATTAATAATGTAAACAGAAAAACAATTTCTTGACACATTTTCATGAAATTTCGGATACCTGCTAAGAACCTATTTATTGATCATCATGAAAATTTGAAACTAAACATATGAATACATTTTGTGTATAAGCAAAGTGCACGATTAACTGGGACAACCCTCGTATTTTATTTAATTAATGTTCATTTAATGATTTGTTATTTTATTAGCTCACCTGTCACAAAGTGACAGAGTGAGCTTTTGTAATCACTCTTCGTCCATCCACAATTTACTTGTGTAGACACTAGAGGTCACAGTTATAGCCTTATCATTATGAAACTTGGTCACAATGAGCATCTCAACAAAATCTAGGTCAAGATTGATATTAGGTCATCCGAGGTAAAAAACTAGGTCACAAGGTCAAATCATAGAAAAACCTTGCATATTCACTAGAGTTCACAATTTGGCCTAATCTTAATGAAACTTGGTCACAATGATCATCTCAACAAAATCTAGGTCAAGTTCGATATTGGGTCATCTGGGGTCAAACACTAGGTCACAATTTAAAATCTTAGAAAAGCCTTGTGCAGTCTCTAGAGGTCTCAATGTTGGCCATATCTTTATGAAAGTTGGTCACAATGATCATGTCAACAAAACCTAGGTGAAGTTTAATATTGGGTCACCTAGGGTCAAAAACTAGGTAAAAAAAGTTAAGGTACAGGTTTTTTAACCTCATATATTTTCAAAGTCCTTTGAGATATTGCTTTCATGTTTGCATACTTGGTCGCCATCATGACCCCAACCCATATGCAGGAGTAGGTAACTCTATCAGGCATTTTGTTAAAATTATGCCCCCTTTTGGACTTTGAAATGCAAATGCTAAAGTTTAGGTACAGGTTTTTAACCTCTAATATCTTCAAAGTGCATTGATATATTGTTTTGGTACTTTGCATACTTGTTCACCATCATGACCCCTACCCATATAAGTTGGTACTATGTAGATAATGGGATAATAAATTTCGGCTATTAAGAGTTACCAAACCTGTGGTTTTAACAGCGATTCATTTTTGTTCTTAATTGAAGACTTCAATTCTTCAAAATATCTGCATGATTTCAAAGTAATTTAAGTGGTTTTATTGGGAAACCATGTTTACACACCAGTGAAAATACTATCATATTTGTTTAGCAATGTGCAGTTTAAAGTTCTCTTCAGTGTCTTATGTTATATATGTGGTGCATAATCTTGTCGTAAAAGAATGATTGTTGGTTTTCAGTGAGATGTGTTGACTCATTGGACTAACTGTAATGCATTACATATAATACAGGTGGAGTAATGCACGTGTGGACTGGCCATATAGCTTACGAAGCCAATCGGATTTAAAGCATTCAATGCTTATATTTGTTTTAATTACAAGTTGTCTGCTGCGAATTCATATTTTATCCTTAAACTTTAAACTGTATATGTATACATTTGCTGTTATGTTTGGATGCATATATCTATTTCAAATTGTTTTAACCATGTCTTAATTAATTGTGATTATACAGCACCTTTAAACAAGTAATTACATGATAAAAGTGCTATATAAATATGGTATAAGTAATTACATGATAAAAGTGCTATATAAATATGGTATAATTAATTACATGATAAAAATGCTATATAAATATGGTATAATTAATTACATGATAAAAATGCTATATAAATATGGTATAATAATAATAATAATGTATTGACAAGCATCATGTTTCCTTGACATTGTGATCAGCTCATAGTGACTATTATAATGAGGGGTGTCCCAGTAAATCCTCTACTTTGCTTATAAGTTTCTTTTGTGATTTTTTGTAACAATAAGTTACCGTTATATTCAATCTTAATAGGAATTTTTGAACACATTTTGTGTAATAAACAAAGTTCACGATTTACTTCGTATTATCTTGTTAGTAGTTTTATAAAAACATAAATTTTATATAGAACATTTATTATTTGTTATAACCCGTTACCTATTCTAGTTCTTACATAATTTATCTATGGAATGTTGCATGTATGCTATATACGAGGGATGATCCATATATAACGAGAAAAAGCTTATAATTTTGTTATGATCCGTTAAATTTTACTCAAACTTCAGCTGGTAGTAATAACATACATTAGCAATGTTTACCTGAATATTCATGATTACAGCGACATATTGTTGCTAAGGTAACCCTCAATACGCTTAGGCGGGGCATTTTTCGGATTTTTCACCTTTTTACGCAAATTCAAACCCTCACATTTTCCATGTAAGCAATAGCAATGTGATAAAAATTGTTACTTGGGGTCACCTAAGATTCGCCTTACTGATGATGACGTCATACACAGGTTAGTTGTCATTCATTACGTCACGCACGTGTTATCGTTCCATGATAGCACAAATTTTGGACGGCAAAAGGTTTTCAATAAACTATTTAGTTTTGAAGAAAACAAATTATAAGTGAATTGTGCTTGATATTCAGTAATCATTTCGTGATCATGCCGTGTCAAAAGCCTCGATTTGTGAACATAATAACATATTAAAAAATGGGTTGGAAAAATGCTAGTGATCTAACACAAAGTGAGCGTAACGCGACGTCAACGTCAGAACTACGCACCAAAATTTTGGATGTTTTGAATGAAATTCCTTAGGATAACTATCGTAAGTCTTTTTTCAACTTTGTATGGCATTGGCGAAAACGTTTAAATATTGAAGGATGATAATCTGAAAAGTTTTTTAAAAGTAATACAGTAGGGCCTAAGGAATGTGATCGTCAAATTGATCATAGTTAATAATGATAAAACATGCAAAAATGATGTTGCCCAGCCTACCGGTTTCATAGGTCGGCAGAAATGTTCCAAATAATTTAATTTTCGATATATTTGGAAACTATCTCGGATGTTTTCTTCTAATATATGTATTAACCACCACATGAAATATTTTTGGAAAATAACCTGTAATAGCAAAGTTATAAGCATTTTCTCGTTATATATGGATCATCCCTCGTACATGTACTTGTTGTAATTTATCTATAAAATGTTGCATGTATGCTATATATTTATTACCTGCGAGCCTTGAGCGATAGCATAAAATAAAAAGTCCATGTAGGGGCATGTGACCTGTACTCGATGGTTTACGATTTCAAAAAAAAAAATGCATTTTGTAAGAATGTCGTGAACCAGACTAATTCCATTATTCCATGCTGATAACATCGGTCTAAATAAATTGTTGCATTGCAATAGTTTATTTACCGAAGAAATCAGAACTGTACGAAATTTCAGTGAGCACTAGGCGATATTGAGACCATGGATCTAAACAGCAGGTGACTGCAGCTGCAGCGCTTCCCAGTCAGGAAAATTACCATACAGTGTTAATGTCTATTCAGAGACTTAAAATTCTAAATGTCTCTTGTCTATTGTCATGGAATTATCGGAATTGGTTTATGATCTTTGATATTGTTGAACACTGAAAACATGTCTTATGATAATACCTTTTAATGAACTGATACGAGGTTTTATTTATAAGCATATAAATATTATATGGAACAAGGGAGTCATAATATGCAATTAAGTGTCTTGAAAATTGGTTTGTTATACATGAAATTATTTAACAATTTGTTGATAAATTTCGTATGTCAAATTATCGTGCATATAGTTTTCCCAATTTGAAAGCTATCGGCTTATCGCGCTTATTTTTTTCTCACAATTTTGAGATTTTCATGCTTAATTTTATACACATCAGCTGTTGAATTATGCAGATAGAAGGTCGAGGATCCTGTCAATTCTCTGCCAAATGATTTAGTCGGTACATCATTTGCTCGCAGGAACTATTTGACTTGTTATAATTTATCTATAAAAGGTTGCATGTATGCTTTAGCTATATATTTGTTATATAAATGAAATTGTTCATCTTCTATGCATGTTCACATTGTATCCTTATACTCATTCCATGGAATCACAAATATATTTTACCACAATAAATTATTGTGTTTTACTTATCATTTCAAGCGTTTTGGTCCGTGTACTAGATCTGATACTTAACAAACAATTATCAAGCCTGAAACACAACATTTCATTATAGACAAAGAAGGACAATTCAGGATTCAGAAACCTGAAATCAGACACAAGCCTGAAAAATACCTGACCTGGAGTTCTGTTTAATTTACCAGCAAATTTCACAAACATGTTTTATATGCGTAGATAATGACCACCTTCCCAATGTCTACAAGTATATTGTTCTATCAAAAGTACCTGGAGCACCCATAGAGTACCATGCACACATGTATAACATGTCTACAAGTATAGGTGCACTGTAAGCAGTACCAGGTAACCCATATACGAGGTATCACATAGACCTTTAGTATGACTACAAGTATATGAGCACAGTTAGAAGTACTAGGAACATCCATAGAGTACCATGCACACATATATAACATGTCTACAAGTATATGGTACTATTAGAAGTACCTGGAACACCCATGCTGTACAATTCACATGGAAAGTATGTCTACAAGTATAGGGACACTGTTAGCAGTACCAGGGCACCCATATATAAGGTATCGCATTCACATTTAGTATGATTACAAGTATATGAGCACAGTTAGAAGTACCAGGAGCGCCCGTAGAGGTACCATGCATAAATATAGTATGTCTACAAGTATATGTGCAATGTTAGAAGTACCAGGAGTGCCCATACAGGTACCTCGCATAAAAGCAGTAAGACTTTATAGTATATCAGCATAATCAAAAAAGTCAAAGAGAGATAACTCAATTATAAAGATCAAAGGGAGACAAATCTTGTTTCCTGAAACTGCCAAAAAACTTTGCACAGAATTCTTTTGTTCTTTTGGTCAACATTTCCGTATTTTCAATAGTCTCCCTTTGACCAATTTGATCAGTTTTAGGTCAAAGGGAGACAATTGAAAATACGGAAAAGTTGACCAAAAGAACAATAGAATTCTGTGCAAAGTTTTTTTGCAGTTTCAGGACTCAAATTTGTCTCCCTTTGATTTTTATAATTGAGTTATCTCTCTTTGACTTTTTCAGTTTATGAGTCAGTTTATTTGTCTTTGTCTATACCTGTAAACCTACTATACATATATGTATGGTACCTCTATGGGTGTTCCTGGTATGATGTTGCCCCTTGTAGACATAGTATATATATATGTATGTATGGTACCTCTATTGGTGTTCCTGGTATGTTGTTGCCCCTGTAGACATAGTATATATATATGTTTGTATGGTACCTCTATTGGTGTTCCTGGTATGTTGTTGCCCTTGTAGATATAGTATATATATATGTATGTATGGTACCTCTATTGGTGTTCCTGGTATGTTGTTGCCCCTGTAGACATAGTATATATATACGTATGTATGGTACCTCTATTGGTGTTCCTGGTATATTGTTGCCCTTGTAGACATAGTATATATATATTTATGTATGGTAACTCTATGGGTGTTCCTTGTATGCCGTTGCCCTTGTAGACATAGTATATATATATATATGTATGTATGGTACCTCTATGGGTGTTCCTGGTATGTTGTTGCCCCTCTACTTGTAGATTACTATATCTTTTTTATGATGCATGTGACCTCTACAGAGCACCTGGTACTTCTGTGTTCCTATAATGATTGACTTACTACATCCATACACACAGTGTATAAACAAGTCTACTTCCGGTTATTGCAATAATGAGTACATGTTGAATTGCATAGTCTTGCAATAAGTCGTACAGTGATGGAAAATTACTGGATGTTTCAATCACAATAAGTCATACAAGTTGAACTGTATAGTATCCCAGTAAGTTGTACAGTGATTTGGTTTATATGCGGCGATACATGTTACTCTTCCGTGCCCCTGATAATTCTGTGCTCCTTTCCTTGCAGACATACTGTAGATCTATGTACAATACCTCAATGGGCTCTTCTCATATTAGATATTCTTAAGATCAGATTCATATTGCTGAATTATATAAAACTTACTTCTGTGCTGGACGATGAGAATACAGTACAACCTATGTACAGCAACACCCTTTCAGTGCTGCAAATATTGGTCATTGTTGAGACGTTGTTACTCTACAGAGGTTAAATTTATAGTAAATAGTGATTTAGGGGAATTTTGAAGGTTGTTGCTCTACCGAGGGCTACAGTTGAGAGGTTTTCACATCCATTTAATTGTTTTATACAATCAATACATGCAAGTGGAACATTGGTTGCCATTCTGATCACTCTTAAGGGAAACCCCTAACACATGGGGAGGTAACATCATGGATTCTGTAAAATATTTGTAAATTTGACAGTGCATTAAAATGCATCGGCACAGACAATGGTAGATGTGACCAAAGGTCTCTCCGTTCACAGTGGTAGATGTGTCGGCCTCCAAAGGTGACTCCATGAAGGTAACTGTTTGACTGTATCAAATCCTGATGTATATTTAGAGTGCTTCCTCTTTGGTGTTTGACTGAACAGCAAAGTTGTTATAATGACAACAGAACTCATTTTTACATAAAACTATAAATGTTTATTTTTCACTTTTTATTTAAAATGTTTAATCATATCAAAGTAAAAATATACCTAAATGAACATAACATGCCTAAGCAGTTCAAGCATAAAAGTATAAATGTACACGGAAGTTTAGATCTAACAGTAAAAATGATCAAAAACTAAACAAGAGGATCATAGATCGTGGGGCGCTCACCTGCTAAACATGGCCAAACTTTGAACTTGACCTTAAGGTCATCAAGATAAACATTTTGACCAAACTTTATGAAAGTTAAAGCAAAACTAGGGCCTCCAGAGTGTTAAAAAGGTTTTGCTATTATTTGATATATTGACCCTAGTTTTTTACCCACATGACCCAACTTCAAACGTGACCTTAAGGTCATCAAGATAAACATTTTGACCAAAGTTGATGAAGATTAAAGCAAACATATGGCTTCTAGAGTGTTAATAAGGTTTTTCTATTATTTGACCTATTGACCTAGTTTTTGACCCCACATGAACCAACTTCAAACTTGACCTTAAAGTCATCAAAATACACATTTTGACCAAACTTCTTGAAGATTGAAGCAAAAATGGGGCCTCCAGAGTGTTAACAAGGTTTTCCTATTATTTGACCTATTGACCTAGTTTTTGACCCCACATGACCCAACTTCAAACTTGACCTAGATTTCATTGAGATACAACTACTGACCAAGTTTGGTGAAGATCAAAGCAAAATTGAAAGTGCTAGAGTGTTAACGGTGAAAAGTCTAATGGACTGACAGACGGACGACGGACGACGGACAAAAAACAATCACAAAAGCTCACCTTGCCACTTTGTGACAGGTGAGCTAAAAAGGTCGAACATCATAAAACTGAGGCTTGAAACCAGTCATAAAATCCAGCCTTTACATCGGTCAATCCTAATACCTAGTTAAAAATCAACCAATCAAAATGTTGGAGTTTTATATGGTTTCTGAGCCTAGTGTTACAACCTTTGACCCCGGGAATCGGATTAAATATTTGGAGAGCAGCTTTGTACAAGTCGCCTGTAAGCAAATCATAAATTATACAAAACAGAAAACATTAATATATACATGAAACATTAATACATACATGAAACAATAATGCATACATGAAAAGACGTACATTTATATACAAACAGAAAACACTTACATAACATGAAAAGACGCACATTTATATACAAACAGAAAACACTTACATAACATGAAAAGATGCACATTTATATACAAACAGAAAACACTTGCATAACATGAAAAGACGCACATTTATATACAAACAGAAAACACTTACATAACATGAAAAGACGTACATTTATATACAAACAGAAAACACTTACATAACATGAAAAGACGTACATTTATATACAAACAGAAAACACTTACATAACATGAAAAGACGCACATTTATATACAAAACAGATAAGATTAATATATCCTGTGATGAAAGCACACCTATGTAATACGCACAAAAGCACTTCACAAAATCACATCACTTTCCCAACACTTGGCACAGTTTATAGGTGGATGCCGTATATTCCCCCTACGGTGGACAAGAAGGCTGTCGTGGTCAAATCATGGTCCTTGTATAATGTCCAGTTCCTCTGAATAGCTAGCTCCATGTGTCTACATGTTGCTGCTCGCTCTAAATCTCCTGCTTCGACGGCCAGACAAACTACTTCTGATTCCTGTCGTAGAAGTGGAACTAGGCGATAGAACCCTAACCCTGAAACGCCAGCTTGTCCATTCACGCGGTGATGCCAATGAATGATTTGTGAAATGTTGGTCATCGTCAAATATTCTTACTGACGTCTATAGATAGCAACTCCCTATTTCAGATACCTGACATTTCTTGAAGTATTGAGATACAAGAAAACGCAAGAACAATAATGTAATTTGTTGATAACTCAGCTATATATACCTAATGCTTAAAGGTTCGAATCCCAACTGAAACTATTATTTTCACTTGAATATTGCAAACATGTTCTTCATACGTACAATACAAATAATGTATTATTTACAAATATATTACCTTCGCAGTCATTGTTGGTTCTTATGGTCTGTTCGAAAACAGACCATGAATCCACTGGGAAGACGGAGCTACTGATCCATTGTTGGTCGACATAACTGACAAAATCGTGTGTAGCAGTAGTTGTTGCCCTTGTCTTCAGCATATCACCGGCCCTGGTAATATGTCCTGCTGATAGAAACGGCAGAGCCAAGATCATTCTCACGAACCTGTTAACGCTACGCTGTCTCTTGTTGGTTTCAGCCAACCCAAGAGACTGGACGTGGCGCCACACAGCCTGACCCCAATGGAACGCACATCCTCATATTTCTATACCCGGAAATACAGCACGGATCCCTTGCCAAATTGCTGAAAAAGAGGAAGTACATTAGCAAAAATCAAACATCAGTTTAATGTTCGAATCCCAGTCGTATGGTATCCATAATAACACTAAACGGCAATATCAAATATCTGTGTAAGGTTCAAATCCCAGTCATGTGGCATCCATAGTAACACTAAATGGCAATATCAAATATCTTTGTAAGAATCCAAGTACGACCGTAATCATTATGAAAATAACTAGAATTATCACTGTCGTGACCAGGGCCCCGTGGTAGCATGCCAGAAGAGAAGCGGCCCGGGTTGGGAGAAAAGTATAGAAGTATAGTGGGGTTGCATAATTATCAGTGCTATTACATGTAGTTGCAATTTTCTGTACTAAGACACAATAATAAAGTCATATCTATACACATACTGATGCCTGAAATGAAGTAATTCACTTCCTTCTAACAAGAGGGCCCAAAGGGCCCTAGGTCGATCACCTGTCAAACTTTACCTAGATTTTGTTGACATGATCATTGTGACCAAGTTTTATACAAATTAGGCAAATATTTTTACCTCTAGTGACTACAAAAGGTTTTTATACGATTTGACCTAATGACCTAGTTTTTGACCCCAGATAAACCAATATCGAACTTGACCTAGATTTTGTTGAGTTTCGTACAGATCAGGCCAATGCTGTGACCTCTAGTGACTTCACAAGGTTTTTTGAACTTGTGACCTAGAGTTGTTGCCCTTTACTTCAAATATGTGTATTATCACTGGCAATAAGTACAGCAAGTCTAATATGAATATCTATTGTGGTTTTGAAGTTATGAAGAAAATAACATGAAAAATGAGGAAAATTGGAATTGAACAAAGGGCCATAATTCTTACAATAATTTAGCTAGAGTTATGTTACTTGTCATAAATTAGCGTACTGTTGTTGTCAGCTTAGGTTGAAAGTTTGAAGTTGATACCTATAATGGTTTGTAAGTTATTTAGAAAAAACATGAAAAATGTGGACGGACGGACAGACAGACGGACGGACAGGGTGATTACTATAGGGCATGCAAACAATTTTTTGCGTGGGGCCTAATTAACAATAAATAGAAATTACCAGCTTCGAAGTCAGTGACAAAGGCCTTTACGGCGGTGGTATCTAACTGGTCCTGGACGGCTGTCAAAACTTGAACATAATCTGCCGTTGTTCTCCTATTCATCAAACAGAAGACAGAGGGACTTGCTTATACTCTTCCCATCTTTCTGGACGAAGGTGTTTATAGAAAATAATTGAATGTGGCGCTGGAAGGGCTCTCCAACAATCTGTAATAAATAAAACATGAATTAGAAAATCTATAACAATTTTGAAGATGAGTTAAAAATGGAAGAAGTTCGTTATTGTAGTTATTCTCGAACGGTTTAGATTGTCCTATATGCTTGATGATGTGTTTAGATTGTCCTATATACTTGATGATGGGTTTATATTGTCCTATAATTATACTTGATGATGGGTTTAGATTGTCCTATATACTTGATGATGGGTTTAGATTGTCCTATATACTTGATGATGTGTTTAGATTGTCCTATATACTTGATGATGTGTTTAGATTGTCCTATATACTTGATGATAAGTTTAGATTGTCCTATATGCTTGATGATGGGTTTAGATTGTCCTATATACTTGATGATGTGTTTAGATTGTCCTATATGCTTGATGATGGGTTTATATTGTCCTATATACTTGATGATGTGTTTAGATTGTCCTATATACTTGATGATGTGTTTAGATTGTCCTATATGCTTGATGATGGGTTTAGATTGTCCTATATACTTGATGATGTGTTTAGATTGTCCTATATGCTTGATGATGGGTTTAGATTGTCCTATATACTTGATGATAAGTTTAGATTGTCCTATATGCTTGATGATGGGTTTAGATTGTCCTATATACTTGATGATGTGTTTAGATTGTCCTATATGCTTGATGATGGGTTAAGATTGTCCTATATACTTGATGATGTGTTTAGATTGTCCTATATGCTTGATGATGTGTTTAGATTGTCCTATATACTTGATGATGTGTTTAGATTGTCCTATATACTTGATGATGGGTTTAGATTGTCCTATATGCTTGATGATGGGTTTAGATTGTCCTATATACTTGATGATTGGTTTAGATTGTCCTATATGCTTGATGATGGGTTTAGATTGTCCTATATACTTGATGATGGGTTTAGATTGTCCGATACTTGATGATGGGTTTAGATTGTCCTATATGCTTGATGATGGGTTGCATCTGGTGGCTGCTACAGGATAAGGTACAATGCCGTGAGTAATACACAAATAAAACACTATGATATTGTTATTGTATTGCTATAAAAATGCTACATAGAGCTGTATTACCTTGAATGTCCCAACAACGAACCAACGTATGGCTTTTGTAAAAGGGTTAGATGAAACGTTGTGCCAAACACAAAGTGATGTTGACCATCGTTTGTTCTAATGTCTGCCAATAGGTAATTGTGGGCATCGACAAATGAACTATCAATCTGAAAACGATTACAGAAAGTAGATACATATTGTTGGGAGTATAAATGAATACAGAATTTAAGCATAAAGATTGATTCTAACATAGCACATGAGATTTGCCTTCTTTGCGTATATCGAGCTTACCATTTTGTATTACCGCGATAACACATAGCTGATTGATGACGTCATGGTACTATGACAAATGACTTTACGGTGACGGTAACGTTCATAGGAAAGAAAGTATTTTGATGTCAACCTGTCTTGTTGTGCTATAAATGGCAGAGCATTTGCGATGTTAGAATCAAAATAATGAATAGGAAGCTATGCTTTGTTGTGTTATAAAATATAGGCACTCTTTTGAATGCATACATTAAATCACTCCCGCTACGCACTTGTGGTTTAATTACTATGCATTCTAACCCGAGCCTATATTTTATCATGCAACAAAGCACAGCTACATATTCATTATTCCTAAAATCATGGTAGCTGGGTTTCATGTTTGAAATTCCAATAGTTTGGTTCTATTTTAGTGATAACACCATAAAATTATGATGGAAAAACATACATGTATATATTTCAGGTTCCAATCCCTGTGGATCTTTGATGTAACGGTTTTTTCATATACATTTTGTTTGAACCAGGGACTTGTTGACATATGAGCACATCAAAATAGTATGTAATTTTTGTATTGTGTAAATTTAAAAATGAAACGAGCCTTACCTGGAAGTTGAAGTTTGATTGTAATTCTATGAGATGATATGAGGAGATGAAATGAGAAGTGGCCCGTGCATGCACATCAGTATTATAAGCAACACATTGACGTGATTGCTCACTAGCAATAAAATAAAAGTGAGTAACTTCATACATGTATGCTTGTATGGAGGTAGGGAGGCATTTAATCTTCTCCTCATATCGTTGTCTCATAGAATTACAATCAAACTTCCAGGTAAGTCTCGTTTAGTTTTTAAATTCTAAGATGACAACAATATTTTAGCTGCAATCACGACAATGGCCTAACTGTATTCACATATGTAAAACAGCATCTGATACTGCCATATCCATCAGAATTTTCTTGTCGTAAAACTTTGCAAATGTACTTTTGTTAGACCAACCAGCTGTCTTCATTATATCTTCCACCGGTACCAATAATCGTTAAGCTTTAGAAGCAGCTGCTGCATGCACACTATGTGCTCCAAATTCTTCCACATTAATACTTGCAAGTATCATGACTGTTTTTATCCACCTAGATATAGTGTCCTTTGTACACTGTTGTGTGGTTTCCTAAAACTTATTAATAACTATGCAGCAGAACTTTTCCGAAGTTCTTTTGTCTGCCTCAGATACTCATTCATGACAGTATAATTTTTTATAAACATAGCCTCCTATCTGGAGGGTAAGCTTTCAAATGAAAACTAGAGAAGTTGGCCCCTGGCCTTCTTTGTTTTAACAAACCTGAAGGTAACTTCTTAAACTGTTGAACTGTTAACAGGTGAATAGTACTAGTATTTACACGTGCTGCATTCACAAGTGCCATCAGCATAGTAACTTTAAGGGTCCTTAAAACTGACAAGCTTTGCAGGTGACAATTCCTTAAGTTTACAAAAACTTTATCGACATTCCATATGTGGTGATATCGACTACATGGTGTCCGCAAATTGTATACTCCTTTCAAAACACTCACTACCACAGAATGACTACTGGCCAAAAAGTTTCCAAGAATGATTCTTAATGATGATAATGCACTTCTAGCAGTGTTAATTGAACTATAACCCAGTCCATGATTATATTGTTCAGTTAGAAACTCAATCACATCCGTTACAGAAACGCAAACTGAATCAATTTGTTTTCAATCACAGAAACGAAATCATCGCGAAATATACACGTCCTACTCGCGTTTAGTGGAATTTCTCCATGATGACATGATAATTCTGGTAGCTTTGCTCGAAAACCCTCGGTCTCGGAATGATTTCCGGACACTTTGCATGCTATCATGACTAGTTGATGCCCTAGTGGGTAGAACTAAGGGTGTGTCCACCAGGAGTTACATCATCAGAAGGAACCATATCTGGGTCGGCCATAATGGAGCCACCAATATTGCTTGAGCCTTGTCTGTCTTCACTTTCTGAATGCAGCATCCCAACAGACTGAAAGGAGGAAATATATAACATTCATTAAATTATAATTCCCAACCAAAACTGAAAGCATCCACTTCTTTTACTTATGTCATTGCAGTCATTTGACTTAATTCCACCAAGATTGTTTACATAACTGACAGTGGTTGATGAATCACTAAGGATTTTACCATATCGCCCTTTTATTTGAGGGGTAAAAGACTGCAAAGCAAACAGCACAGCAAGCATTTCCAATGCATTGATATGGTAATTTAGTTTTGACCATCAACCTCCAATATTTCTTCCAGACAAAACTGCACCCCAACCAAGCCTACTTGAGTCAGTGTGAATTGTGACTGTAGGATTATCTCTGCGAATATGGTGAACCTGGGAATGAACATTATTAATCAACCACCTCAAGTCAGATTTCATTGCAAGTGAAATTGTCATCAATGCATCAAATTTACCTTTATTTCACTATAATGCTAATGTTTGACCTTTTTCTAATTCTCTGTAATGAAGCTTTACAAGCTCTACAGCAGAAAGACTGGACACCAGGAGTCCTATAACCTTAGCTACAAATCTTATTGTTGCATGTTGACAACTGGTCAACTTGTGACACTCAAAACTTATGTTATCTTTTTTCTCAGTTGGTAAATAGACCACCATGTTTACTGAATCAATGTAGTTACCAAGAAAAATATTTCTCTGAGTTGGTTCAAATACACTCTTATCTACATTAAGTACAAACCCAAGACAGGTCATCAAAGTAGTTGTAGCTGTGACATTATCAGCACATTTCTGCCTAGTTTCACCACAAAGTAAACTGTCATCAATAAAACCAGTACTAATATGATCTTGAGTTCACAATATCGCATAGACAGGCTTCATTAATTTTGTATATATTTAGGCCCAGACTATGTCTAAAATATTGGGATCAGCAGTTATACTCTCCCATGCAGAGGAAAAATCTTTCAATCTAACACCTTTAAATTTTTCATGATCAATATGTAATAGTTTACTTACTTTAGGACTCTCAAATGATGTGGGGCACCCCTCGGACCCCCGCGTCGGTACACGTTTTCCGAGTCTTGTCCACCACCAGAGTGAGACGTGTATCCAGCAGGTCTGTATGGTCTAAATCCGCCCCTGCCTCTAAACCAAGCTCTGTAACCTCTACCCCTGGATTAACCGAGGTATGAAGTAATTGGTCAACTCGTCTCCAAAAAGTGATTGTATTCATTTTTAATTTCAGGTTTTAAGGCCTCACGCCTTGCCATATTTATTTGTCTATTTGCATGGCCAAACAACGACAACGCATCATTGCAACGCTTCGAAATTCTGTCAACTTTTTGATCATACCCTTTCTGATCTCGCTGAATCTGTTTCAGACATTTGAGAATTTCACTGTCGTCATTGTTACTATTGTCAGCACTGCTAGTAGTGGCAGGTGCTTTACCTTTTAGGTTCCTACCAGAACCCTTTGCCTTTGTAGTTTTAACAATATCCACGTCGGAGCCCCAAGGTTCCTTCGTAACGGATATTCCATGTGCGTCCACCATTGCGAAAACTGATGACAATCGATAACACAAGGTATTAAAATTCCCCCAGGTACTAAAATGTACACTATTAAAGGGGTTACCACAAATTGTCTGATTAAATCGGCAAAATGACAAATAGATATGTAGAATAAACTGCACAAAATTTACATGCGTCGAGACGATCCGCCATATATTTAGCCACTGATGCGCATGCGCAGACCACATCTCATTTTCATTTCCGACTAAAATATTGTTGTCGTCAAAGAATTATCACCTGCTTCATAAACATCCGCATAGATGTTGTCCTCGAAATCTTATGTAGTACAACTACATCCACTGTTGGACAGATAACAGGCCATAACTCCTTTCTCAATGCTTAAATTAAATATGTATTGTTAGTGATACTATGGAAGCAAACATTGTAACCTTGTTATATATAACAAGAAATATCACTGAATGTGATGAATACCCCCAGAAACTGCTTGATACAGTCAGATATGCACAACTAGACTTGGTACTGATCAGTCATGCAAAGTTTTGTTGAAATCCGACCATTGGTTGCTGAGAAATAGCGCAGACAAAATTTATAAGTGTAAAAAACAAATGGCCATAACTACCTTAAAATTGATCTGACCAATGTGTGTCGACCATATGCAAAAATAGACTGAGTACTTATCATTCATGCAAAGGTTCATTGAAATTCGACCATTGGTTGCAGAGAAATAGTGCAGACAAACTTTATAAGTGTAAAAAACCAATCGGCCATAACTACCTTAAAATTTATCTGACCAACGTGCGTCAACAATATGCACAACTAGACTTGAACTTTCATGCAAAGTTTCGTTGAAATCCAACCATTAGTTACAGAGAAATAGCGCGGACAAAATTTGCACAGACCAACCGACCAACCATCCTCAAGCATGACTCCAATATAGCCCCCATATACTATGTATCTGGGGGTAAAATAATGCCAAAACTGTAATTCATACAGCATATAAATTTGGCACTTTAATTTGCAAGGTCGACAAAACTTTTTTACCCAGAAGACACAGTAAAAGAACTGGACGAATATATGGTCGGTCACAAATTGTCTTGAGAGATAAAACAATCTGAAATGAGTCGAAAAAAACAAATTGTTAAGCTTAAAAAGCTCACTATCATTTCTATACAAAACTATAAAATCAGTTCTCATAGACATTGAATCAGTGTCAGATTCTTTCTGTCATTTTGATAATGAAAATGAAGTTATCACGATTACCGGGTCAAAAGAACGTCGGAGAAATTTCAGCCATCCACATTACCTTTTTGCATGAAGAACGCAATAACAACACACATGTTGAAGAACATTGTTCTGTGGTTTGCTTTCATCTGGAATATAGCTGTATTTGTAATAATAAAAAAATATCTATTAAAATGTTCACGCTTTCTGGTCCCCCTCCATGTATTTGAGTTGTCTGTTCAAGGACAATTTACTTATAGTTATACATGGAGAATTAACTGCATCATGCAGGGGTATCATTGGATTCCATCCAACTCTTTGTTGCCAGATTTTGAACAATATTGATATATGTATACACTTTGGATAATAATCATGTAATACATGACAGGTTTGCAAGCAACATGACTAAGTAATACATCAATTATAATAGCCAAGTGCATCTAATAATTAACAATAACAAAATAAACAAGAGGGCTCAAAGGGCCCTAGGTCGCTCACCTGTCGTAGTAGTGCATGCAAGTCCTGTGATTTGACCTAGTGACCTCGCACTTGACCTAGATTTTGTTGAGATGATCATTGTGACAAAGTTTCATAAAGATTAGGCTACAATGGTGACCTCTTGTGACTATACAAATATTTCCTATGATTTGATCTAGCGACCTAGTTTTTGACCCTAGATGACCCAATATCTAAGTTGGCCTAGATTGCGCTAAACTAATCATTGAGTCAAAGTTACAAAACGATTAGACCAAAATTGTGATCTCTAGTGACTATACAAGGTTTTTTTATGATTTGACCTAGTGACCTAGTTTTTGACCCCTATTGACCCAATATCGAACTTGACCTAGATTGTATTGAAATTATCATTGTGACTAAGTTTCATAAAGATAAGGTCAAAATTGTGACCTCTAGTGACTACACAAGGTTTTTCCATGATTTGACCTCGTGACATGGTTTTTAACCCCAAATGACCCAATATCTAACTTAATCTAGATTTTGTGGAGATGATCATTGTGACCAAGTTTCATAAACATTAGACCAAAATTGTGACCTCTAGAGACTACACATGGTTTTTCTATGATTTGACCTTGTGACCTTGTTTTTGACCCCAGATGACCCAATATCAAACTTGACCTAGATTTTGTTGAGATGATCATTGTGACCAAGTTTTATAAAGATTAGGTCAAAATTGTGACCTCTAGTGACTACACAAGGTTTTTCTATGATTAGACCTTGTGAGCTAGTTTTTGAATCCAGATGATTCAATATCAAACTTGACCTAGATTTTTTTTATATGATCATTATGACCAAGTTTCATAAAGATTAGGTCAAAATTGTGACCTCTAGTGACTACACAAGGTTTTTCTATGATTTGACCTTGTGACCTAGTTTTTGACCCCAGATGAGCCAATATTGAACTCGACCTAGATTTTGTTGTGATCATTGTGACCAAGTTTCATAAAGATTAGGCCAAAATTGTGACCTCTAGTGTCTACACAAGCAAATTGTTGACGGACGACGGACGGACGACGGATGAAGAGTGATCACAAAAGCTCACTCTGTCACTTTGTGACAGGTGAGCTAAAAATATGTACCTAAACTTTAACATTTGCATTCCTAAGTCCAAAAGGGAGCATAATTTTAACAAAATGTTTGGTATAGTTACCTACCCCTGTGTATTGGTTGGGGTCTGCAAGTATGCAAAGTATCAAAGCAATATGTCAATGCACTTTGAAGATATTAGAGGATAAAAAACCTGTAACTAAACTTAAAATTTGCATTTCACGTCAAAAAGGGGGCATACTTTCAACAAAAAGCTTGATAGAGTTACCTACCACTGTGTAAGGGTTGGGGTCATGATGGTGAACAAGAATGCAAAACAATATGTGGATGCACTTCGAAAATATTAGAGGTGAAAAAACCTGTACCTAAACTTTAACATTTGCACTAAGTTGAAAAGGGGGCATAATTTCACCAAAATGCTTGATAGAGTTACCTAACTCTGTATATGGATTGGGATCATCATGGTAAACATGTATGCTAAGTATCAAAGCAATATGTCAATGCACTTTGAAGATATTAGAGGTTAAAATACCTTAAACATTTGCACTATTTGCACTAAGTAGAAAAAGGGGGCATAATTTCAACAAAATGCCTGATAGAGTTACCTACTCCTGCATATGGGTTGGGGTCATGATGGTGAACAAGTATGCAAAGTATGAAAGCAATGTCTCAAAGGACTTTGAAAATATAAGAAGTTAAAAAACTTGTACATTGAATATGTATTGCAGCTGCTTGAAAAACAGTGATTTTAAAGTAAATTGAGTTGCCTCCCTTTAATCAATAAAATTTCATACATGCAAAATTGAATTAAATAAAACAAGTATAATTGGGTGATTATAGCACAGAGAATATGATCCTGACCTTTATGCATGAATATGTTACAAGGTAATTGCGATGAATATATAAATTTCCGCGAGCAAATGGTGCAATATCGGTTCTTCAGGTTTGTTTTATCAGAGAGGACACAAGGTTTTTTTATGATTTAAATTTGTGACCTAGTTTTTGACCCGGGATGACCAAATATTGAACTTGACCTAGATTTTGTTGAGATAATCATTGTGACCAAGTTTCATAAAGATTAAGTCAAAATTATGACCTCTAGTGACTACACAAGGTTTTTCTATAATTTGACCAAGTGACATGGTTTTTGACCTCAGATGACCCAATATCGAACTTGACCTAGATTTTGTTGAGATGATCATTGTGACCAAGTTTCATAAAGATAAGGCCAAAATTGTGACATGTAGAGAGGACACAACCCAATTGTTGACGGACGGCGGACGAAGAGTGATCACAAAAGCTCACTCTGTCACTTTGTGACAGGTGAGCTAATAAAGGCATGTCTCAAGGGGTGTTGGAATTCATGACCGGCTTGTCTAACCAGGGTCTTGTAAATTTTTGTACTATCATTTCTATGCAAAATAACTCAATTTCATGTCTCTCCCTGAGTCACGCTCATTTTCTTAATTATTTCCTGTGGCTGTTTCCATAGAATACATACACTGTCCTCCAAAATGAGGTTTATAGTGATATTTTCCTGATATTTCAAGTCTCCCAGGTAGAATATGCTATTTTCCAATACACAACAGCTGACTTGGCCGATTCGCACCCAAACATTTCCAGCCCTCAGTCAGGGTGTAGTTATCCTGAAAAAGATCAATTAAAGACTGTTAGCTGTTGACAGAAAGTCCATATTTGAAATAAATACAGTTACCACAGTACTTGAACAGAAAGTTTCTATTTTAGCATACTACCTGCACCCGGAAGTACTTTCACCGGTGTGACACCAATATGATGAACTTGTATGAGTTTGAGCTGGTTTCTACGTGTTCAGCAGACAACATAACGTCTTACAACAAATTTCTACTCTTTTAAATCTTACTCAGTATGACCTGTTTCTAGAAAATCATTTCTGCTAATGGAACCGGTCAGCAGTATAAAGGCCTGATATGGGCGCCCTCATGAGAAAAGGGACACTCGGACATTTTTTGACGATTTTTTGCTTTTTAGCTCATTTTATGCTAAATTTAAATGTCAATATTATTTTTTTTTATTTGAAAGAAATCTGATATCTGTCGTAAAGATACGTGAATTCTTGGCAACCCACTGTATACATGCAAAAAATGCTTTTGACATTGTCAAACGTCGTAATGTCATGTATTAAGAACGACGCTCCATTAGCAGCGATTTTACCAGCAGAATAAAACACATAAACGTTGCAAACATGTACAAATATCCTTTGATCTTGCATATATCAGTTAATTTTAATAAATGAAGACTGTAATCATCAATCAATAACATACATTAACACACAAGCCTACTCTCACCCTATAATCACAGCTTAATAAAATATCCTATAAAAGTATGGAATTCCAAATATATCAGAATCCATCACAAATTCTTCAATCGATTTATATGTATATAAAACAAAACAAGGTGCATTTAATATAAACAGTATTTACGAAAGCGAGGATTCCAAGACATGTTTAAAACTGTTAGCACGTAACCCGCGAACTCTGATTGGATGACATCGAGAAAATAGTACCACCTATCGTATGTTGCATGAATACGACATGCTCATGAATATAAGAAATGCATTTTTATAGCAGGGTTTCAAGACGCACGCATCCTCCGAAGAAAAGTTGTTAGCTTTAATTTTCTATGCACCGGCATCGCGGCAATTCCAACTATTAATTATTAGTACTCACATGAAAATCGTGTATACGTTTTACTCGTATTCAGAGAA
Source organism: Spisula solida (assembly GCA_947247005.1). Taxonomy (NCBI): domain Eukaryota; kingdom Metazoa; phylum Mollusca; class Bivalvia; order Venerida; family Mactridae; genus Spisula; species Spisula solida. Next base: position 15,860,648 of record OX365947.1, on the reverse strand, counting down.
ATCTAATTGGCACGTGCTGAACTGATAACTACATATTTCAATCATTACAAATGAATAATAAATTATGTCATGTACATAGTGTCTTCGCCGAGTAGACAGTCATGCGAAGAGTTCTTCGTTCACACTTGGCTATCAGGACGACATGTCCCAACCTGAGTATAAAGTATAGTTAATCAGGACAGAATCGGCGTCAAAACCAAGACAATTGATAAATTTCTTTAATGAAACATCTGATCGGCGCTTGTACTACGATTTCTCTACGACTGTTGCGTGTCTGATACGTTTCACTAGTTTCCTCTGCGATCAAAGCCGCTCATGCTTCTTTTCTACTTCGATGTCTCAACATTGTGCAAGACCTTCCTACGTTGATAGACAGACTGTAGCACGATGTTGTTTTACTCATGCCAACAATACTACAAACTTGATACAATGCATACATAAATCAAGCAGTGTGGAGCTTATTATCTTCAAATCACTCACAGATGAAGGAGGTATTAGATCCATTGTACGATATTTTATGAACAATCATTTCTACAAAACTGTTACAACAAGTTGTGTTTTGTTCCGTTCTGCTCTTGTTTGCTATACATACGAGGTTCATGGACTTTCTTCGTTTATCGATCATTTTGATTAACAACTCATGTTTTCCAAGTAAAGATTTTACGTGTTTCAATAGAAAACAAACTTACAAATTTCATATCCATTGTCATGTACTACGATGTAAATGCGACCATGCAGAACTCGTCATGATGCTACTACGAGGTTACTACAATTACGTTGATCTTAATACTACCTTGCTAATAGCAGTGTAGTAATACCACGTGACTTTTGACTACATTTACAAGAAGAAATTTGTTAACATTGGAAAATAAAATAGCCATAAGTATTTTATTTCTTCATCGGTTTCTATGAAATAATAAATTATATGCCATGCTAAGCGGACAATTATTTGCTTTCCATGAAATATAAAATCTTTTTCAACGGCTATGCCGTTTTGTCCATTACCTTGTGAAACCGTGGAATGTGTAGGTGTCACAGGGTAATGGAAAAATCGGTAAAACTGCTAAAAAAGAGATTATATACAAAATAGCAAAAAGCAAATACTGTGCCCTTTAGCGTGGCGTATATTTTACAGAAATCAATGAGGAAATAACATATTTATTGCTATATTTGTGTTCCAATGTTTACAAATTTTAACTTGTAACTGTAGCCAAAAGCCACATGGTATTGCTACACTGTAATAGTATGTTTTTACAAAGATTCATTTTGTGTGTTTTAAACATGTTCAAATAAGCGTAATAAGGTCGGGAAACTGGATTCCACCAAAACTCTTCCACATTCACAAAGACCCTCTCCCGATTGACAACAACTGCCCCACGATTTAGACCAATTTTAGATCGTAGTTGAAACTGGGCTCCAGTGTGAATTAAATAAAAAGACGAGTGTCGCATTATTAGTTGTTTGAAGTTTCCGCTGATGACGTTCAATTTTTGCCGATAAAAGACGACAAGCCGACGTCAAAGAGACCGACAGTCCCAAAGATTGAAGTGGGTTGAACAGATGCAATTGGAAGTTACCGAGATTAATAGGACTACGATCGGACACGCGCTTTTGTCAAACGTACATGTATAAATAAAATGTTGACATTGGTATTTTTTATTGTTTTTTACGTTAAAAATACTGTACCAATAATATTTAATCAATCAGCATGGACATATATAATAAGTATGTATTAGTAAAATTTCCCGATATTCACGAAAATTGCGAAGTTTTAATACACCAGTTAATTCAAACCACGGCCCCCAAGCCACCGGGGAACAGTCCCGTGATTTTACCATTCCGATGTCCCCGCACTGCTGGGTGAGTGCCCGCACTGCTGGGTGAGTGCGGGGCTTTTGATTCACGTCAATATAACGTGACATTAATATAACCGTTACTATACCCGTGATGTATAGGCCGGGCAATTTGCGGGGGTTTTAATATCTGTATGGCCTGGGGAGGAAGACTTTACACGGGGTTTGAAAAAGTGAAAGTCCCTGGTATTCCCCGGGGTTGGGGCCTGGTTTCAATTGAATGGTGCATAATTAAACCAAAATAAATCAGACGAACGAATGTCCTGCGCCTGAATTTTTTATAATAAGTGCCTTTTGCAATCAATAACGCAGATTTTTTTTTTCCAGTGAGGCCTACCTACGGGAATTTGAGCTTTGACACATTGGATAAAGTCAGGGCAATGTAGTCTATCAATGGGGGGGGGGGGGGGTTAAATAAAAAAGGCTGTAAACTGCTTAAATTTGGTTTTCTTGATTTTATTACATTGTTTTTGTAATCATAAAAGAAACATTTGCTACAATTTTGTTTTGCCTGCCTACCAACCCAGAAATACTAAAGAGGGTCCGGAGACAGCAAACAAAGATTGTTTTAGGTGAATGCCATTGACTTTCCCGTGATAGATCTGCTGGTTGGATGACAGGTGACATTGACTGTGCTGGTATAGCAGTGTTTCTTTCATTATCTGAGTTTTCTGATTTCTATATTTATAAAGAAATAATATTAAAGTAAAAAAACACATACAACCATCGTGATTTGAACAAGTAGATCTATGTATCACACGATGCGACATTATGTTTAAAATTAATATCTATACTACCCAGTAAGGGACGTAACGGTGTATAGTTGCCATGAACACAATCATGTAAACAAACTTTCAACTGCCATCGGTTCTTGAAGTTTTTTTTTTATTTATTTTATTGGCGACCAGCCCATGCCATTATATTATTTTTATTTTGCACTTTCTGGTGGACTTATAGTATTTTCTAGCATGGTCTTCCTGTTTCTAGACAAATTATTACAGATATGTTACATTTTGTAACGGTAAACACTGTTTACTTTTCCGATGTGCTTCGCAGTCGGGAAACTAAGAATGGCGTTATTACTAATTTAAGTAATACAACGGAGCAGACTTTCATTTTAAAAACGTAAATAAATCATTCTTAGTTCGATTTGTTACATTTTATTCGCGATTTAATCATTTTATCAATAAACAGACATGAAAAATGGTTACGATCATAAACAGATGTGATTAAAATTGCCATCACGGAACGAAGTCACTTTTCCAGCCTTTTTTGATGGTGCGTAAAAAAAGTCTGAGTGTCCATTTTCTCATGACGGCGCTCATATTATGTCTTTCCGAGCCATTCTACATGCCACAGCTAAACATCAATTACTTGGTAGGTACCCAATGGATTTTGTTGAAATAAACTTTACAACACTTCCTAATGTTTCTTGTTTTTTGCAATATATAAAGACAATCACAGCAGACATCAAAAACTAGTATAAAGGGGATATAACTCTGGAAATTGTGCATTTTTTCATAAAATAACAACCTTCAGCCTATCATTTACTCTCTTTATATCTACATTATATAGCAAAATGTAATTTTTATTAACCATAACTCTTTAAAAGACTTCCTGGGACACCTCTAACCACCATGTGATCACAACAAATACCTGCCAGTGTACTGTAAACAGATTTATGGTGGCAAGGGATATACTATTGGCTGAAGGCAATTAAAACCCTTCTAAATGACTCAAATATAGTCATCAGACCTGCAGACAAGGGATCTGGGGTGGTGATTGTTGATGCTGATTCATATGTTAAAACAATGTAAAAGGAAATGGATAGCTGTGACTCATATACACAGTTGGATGGAAATGGTCAGCAGGACGCGGTAAAGGCAGTGAAAAAAGTAACTAACAGACTGCATATCTGCCAGGATTTGAAGAATTATCTCATTCCTAAACACCCTGAACAAGCAAAACTGAAAGCTAACCCCAGTGAATACACAACCAACTTACTGTGCCACAAGCCGTGACAGTGGATACACAAACAACTTACTGGACCACAAGCCGTGGCAGTGAATACACAACAACTTACTGGGCCACAAGCCTTGGCAGTGGATACACAAACAACTTACTGGGCTACAAGTCTTGGCAGTGGATACACAAACAACTTACTGTGCCACAAGCCGTGGCAGTGGATACACAAACAACTTACTGGACCGCAAGCCGTGGCAGTGGATACACAAACAACTTACTGGACCACAAGCCGTGGCAGTGAATACACAACAACTTACTGGGCCACAAGCCGTGGCAGTGAATACACAACCAACTTACTGTGCCACAAGCCTTGGCAGTGGATACACAAACAACTTACTGGACCTCAAGCCGTGGCAGTGAATACACAACCAACTTACTGTGCCACAAGCCGTGGCAGTGAATACACAACAACTTACTGGACCACAAGCCTTGGCAGTGAATACACAACCAACTTACTGTGCCACAAGCCGTGGCAGTGAATACACAACAACTTACTGGACCACAAGCCGTGGCAGTGAATACACAACCAACTTACTGGACCTCAAGCCGTGGCAGTGAATACACAACCAACTTACTGTGCCACAAGCCTTGGCAGTGAATACACAAACAACTTACTGTGCCACAAGCCTTGGCAGTGGATACACAAACAACTTACTGTGCCACAAGCCTTGGCAGTGAATACACAACCAACTTACTGAGCCACAAGCCTTGGCAGTGGATACACAAACAACTTACTGTGCCACAAGCCTTGGCAGTGAATACACAACCAACTTACTGTGCCACAAGCCGTGGAAGTGAATACACAACCAACTTACTGTGCCACAAGCCTTGGCAGTGAATACACAACCAACTTACTGTGCCACAAGCCTTGGCAGTGAATACACAACCAACTTACTGGACCACAAGCCGTGGCAGTGAATACACAACAACTTACTGGACCACAAGCCGTGGCAGTGAATACACAAACAACTTACTGGACCACAAGCCGTGGCAGTGGATACACAACCAACTTACTGGACCTCAAGCCGTGGCAGTGAATACACAACCAACTTACTGGACCACAAGCCTTGGCAGTGGATACACAACCAACTTACTGGACCACAAGCCGTGGCAGTGAATACACAACAACTTACTGGACCACAAGCCGTGGCAGTGAATACACAAACAACTTACTGGACCACAAGCCGTGGCAGTGGATACACAACCAACTTACTGGACCACAAGCCGTGGCAGTGAATACACAACCAACTTACTGGACCACAAGCCGTGGCAGTGAATACACAACCAACTTACTGAGCCACAAGCCGTGGCAGTGGATACACAAACAACTTACTGTGCCATAAGCCTTGGCAGTGAATACACAACCAACTTACTGGACCACAAGCCGTGGCAGTGAATACACAACCAACTTACTGGACCACAAGCCGTGGCAGTGAATACACAACCAACTTACTGAGCCACAAGCCGTGGCAGTGGATACACAAACAACTTACTGTGCCACAAGCCTTGGCAGTGAATACACAACCAACTTACTGGACCACAAGCCGTGGCAGTGAATACACAACCAACTTACTGAGCCACAAGCCGTGGCAGTGAATACACAACCAACTTACTGAGCCACAAGCCGTGGCAGTGAATACACAACCAACTTACTGTGCCACAAGCCGTGGCAGTGGATACACAACCAACTTACTGGACCACAAGCCTTGGCAGTGAATACACAACCAACTTACTGTGCCACAAGCCGTGGCAGTGAATACACAACCAACTTACTGAGCCACAAGCCGTGGCAGTGAATACACAACCAACTTACTGAGCCACAAGCCGTGGCAGTGAATACACAACCAACTTACTGTGCCACAAGCCGTGGCAGTGGATACACAACCAACTTACTGGACCACAAGCCTTGGCAGTGAATACACAACCAACTTACTGTGCCACAAGCCGTGGCAGTGAATACACAACCAACTTACTGAGCCACAAGCCGTGGCAGTGAATACACAACCAACTTACTGAGCCACAAGCCGTGGCAGTGGATACACAACCAACTTACTGTGCCACAAGCCGTGGCAGTGAATACACAACCAACTTACTGTGCCACAAGCCGTGGCAGTGGATACACAACCAACTTACTGAGCCACAAGCCGTGGCAGTGAATACACAACCAACTTACTGAGCCACAAGCCGTGGCAGTGGATACACAACCAACTTACTGTGCCACAAGCCGTGGCAGTGGATACACAACCAACTTACTGGACCACAAGCCTTGGCAGTGGATACACAACCAACTTACTGTGCCACAAGCCTTGGCAGTGGATACACAACAACTTACTGTGCCACAAGCCGTGGCAGTGGATACACAACCAACTTACTGTGCCACAAGCCGTGGCAGTGGATACACAACCAACTTACTGTGCCACAAGCCTTGGCAGTGAATACACAACCAACTTACTGAGCCACAAGCCTTGGCAGTGAATACACAAACAACTTACTGTGCCACAAGCCTTGGCAGTGAATACACAACCAACTTACTGAGCCACAAGCCTTGGCAGTGAATACACAACAACTTACTGTGCCACAAGCCGTGGCAGTGGATACACAAACAACTTACTGTGCCACAAGCCTTGGCAGTGGATACACAAACAACTTACTGAGCCACAAGCCGTGGCAGTGGATACACAACCAACTTACTGTGCCACAAGCCTTGGCAGTGAATACACAACCAACTTACTGAGCCACAAGCCTTGGCAGTGGATACACAAACAACTTACTGTGCCACAAGCCTTGGCAGTGAATACACAACCAACTTACTGGACCTCAAGCCGTGGCAGTGGATACACAACCAACTTACTGAGCCACAAGCCTTGGCAGTGAATACACAAACAACTTACTGTGCCACAAGCCTTGGCAGTGAATACACAAGGTGTCCCACCGGTGAAATTTTCTTCCATTCAAGTCTATGTAAAACGACTCACTTTCGCATCTCTCACTGGGTTACACTGACGTTCCGAATGATTTTCTGTTGCCGTTTCCATAAAATGCACTCACTGTCATTCCAAATAAGCCATAGAAAATGGCATGTTGAATGTTTACTTTTCGTGCTATTTCAAGTCTTCCGGTTTCACTTCGTTATTTGTCAATACACAACAGCTGATTCGGCCAAAGCACCCACACATTTCTAGTCCTCCGCCAATGCGTAGTAATCCTGAAAAATATCAATTAATCACTGTTAACTGTGGACAGGCAGTCCATATTTGAAATACATACATAAACTGTGGTCAACAATTCACACTTTCCACTTTGAAACACTACTGGAACAGAACAGAATCAATATTTTGGTAGGAACTATTTTAGCATACTACGACCCGGAAGTACTTTCGACAGGTGTGACACCAAAATAGCTTCAAATTTGAAAATTTACTGACTAGTTCACTTCCATTCTAGCTATTTAAAGTATTGTGGCAAATGGCCTGCAACCGGTTTTCCCATTAAACCCCTAACAACAATGTGACAAAAATTTTAAACAAGGTACCCACCCCTCCAACAAATTTGCTCGGAATTGAGAATTTCATGACAATAATATGCTATTCTGAAATTGCAATATCACAGAAACTACTGAATGGATCTCTATAAACTAAACTGTGACATGACTGGGTAACGTCCTAGTAACTTTCTATGCAAAATGAATGGTATTGTGCGTGATTTGAAACCATGGTTACCATTGCTCAAAATTGGTAAAAAAACTCAATTTCTTTTTATTCCTTACTCACTAAAATGGAATTTTCTAATAAATAACTGTCAATTTGATGGATTGAAAATAATAAACATATATATGCACAGCTACAAATGGCTACAAATGCTATGCTTTTGATATAATTTATATTTTACGCCAAATTGTTTGATGACGTCATGCTTTGTACGCCAAATGTTTTTAATGTTATGACGTCATGACGTCACAAAACAAAGCAATTTGAGCATAACATTCATCATGGTCAAGGGACAGGTGAAGAGACGCTTAGCTGGGGGACAGTTTCAGAAAGACAATAAGATGTCAACATGGTGCAAGGATACAGGGCTTCAACTGGAGCAGCAACAACAACAAACTGAGGGATCAAATAGAATACTTCATCCACGCAAAGATGATACGAGTACATCAACAAATAATGAATTACCGAAAGGAAATAGAGTACTAAACTTAAATTGTCTTATCACATTAATGAATACTGGGTACCAGGAGCACAGTGTCACACGTTGCAAGCATATAGCCATAGAACTGAAATCAGAGAGAAAGCTAGGACTTGGAGCTGTGCTGCGGTTTGGGTGCAGGAACTGTCAGTATCACTAAGTAAACTGGAAACGTTCAAGCAGACCAGAGACAAGAAAGGGGCTGCTGTGAACTTGATGCTGGCTTCAGCTCTGCAGGACATGTCAATTGGGATAGAAAAGGTGAATCTGCTGTTCGCATCAATTGACATACCACCAATAGCCCCAAGCCATCTGCAGACACTGTCTAATAAGGCCAGTGATAACACGGTCAAGCTGAACGAGAAAGATATGGCCGAAAAGCGCAGGCAAGTAGTCGAGCATAACATGGAGAAGGGTGCATATAATCCTCGTCAATTGGACTTGTCTTTCGACGCTCGCTACAACGCAACAAGGATGGTGTCCTCGTACAAGCCTGGACAGGCTGCGTCTCAGGCTTATGGGGTAGCTATCGAGAATAACACCACATACAAATATATCGTTGGACTGGCCGTTGAAAACAAACTGTGCTGGACGGTTGCGTACTTGCGGAACAAGGGATTCAGCATTACATGTCCAGGTGGTCATGCTGGTTGCACAGCCACAATACCATATATGCAGCCTCACTCAGAGAGAAAGATGGCATACAGCATAGCCGACCAGCTGTGGCAGGATGACAGTATATTCCTCAAAACTCTGACCACAGATGGGGATGCCAGGGCATATCATGGCATGAACGACTTCTACGAAGCATTGGGGAAAGCATGGCGAGTGACTCGACAAGCAGACCCAAACCATCTTGGAAGTAGACAAGTGAGAAAAACCAGAAGTTCCCAATGGAGTCCGACCCTGTTTGGAGGCACGAAACTGGCAGCAGGGGATAGACAACGTGCCATGGGAGCCCTGGCTAAAGACATCAAGTCACGATGCAGCAGCCAATACATTACCAAACAGTTACATCGCTTACCTGCAATTCTAAGAGCAACTCTAGAATGTTATGGAGGCAACTGCAGCTTTTGCCTGCACGATTCGCTTGTCTGCTCTGGGGAAGGTTCAACTGGAACATGGTGGTACAAATCCAAATACCTGCCAACACATGGGATACATCACCTACAACTGACAGAGAATGATCGTCAGCTGTTAGCGACAATAATTGAGATCAGGCTGAGCAAGTTTGCAGTGTCGAGTGTAGCCAAAGGTACTACAACACAAAAATGCGAGGCATTCAACAGAGCAACGTATCATCACTGCCCAAGGATATTAACAACTCGAGAAATTTCGCTGGTCGTCTGGCTTCAAAGACCCTGCAACTGAACAATTCTCTAGAACATTCTGTTCTAACCAAAGTGACTAGTCTAACCGGTGAAGTTCTGTCACCGGAAGCCATGAAGCACTTGAGGCAATCTTCCTAAAGAAGTCAGCGACACAAGAAAGTGCAGACGACAATCGGTTTCAAAACTCAGCGCCAACGCAACAGAGCTGCGATGGAATTTGATTACCATACAAAGAGGAGCGGTCAACCTGGGAATGATGATGAATATGGAAAAGGCCAGCTAGACGATATCGAGCATGCGTATGCATCCCCAGGACTCAATACTTAGAGGATGTAGTGTTTCCTGGCAAACACGGCGGAGTTATCAACAATACATACAGTTAGAACGAGCTCCCTCACATTCATGGCAGAATGTCTGATGATGGCCTGATGCCGGCCGAAACGGAAAGCTCAATTAAATAAAATATAGTCTTATAAAAGGTACAATACCTTCAGTCCCAATACAGCACCTAATCAGTCACAATAAAACAATCACAAACACTCTAGTTACCAACCAGCAGCGTTCAATCAAGGCCCAGAATTGTGTGATGTGCCAAAATCGTAGCATTTATACGAGCGTTTTAAAAGCTATTAAATAATACAGTACTACCTCATCAAAATATCACCTCAATAATAAGCCCACCTCAAGAACAAGACCACATCAATCAATAATAATAATACTATCATAATAATATTATAAGACAACCTTAAAACAAGACCACTTCAAAATTTAATCCAAACTTTCCAAGTCCATTTTGACTGTTTGGCGCTGAATTGAACCTCAATATTACGACCAACTCAGTAATAAGACCAGTTTTCAGGGTCACATGGGTGGTCTTACTATTGTGGTCATTGTATATCATCAAACACACACACACAGACAAACAAAACATTAAATTCGGTTCACTTAATTTGACTTGTTAAAATTTAATGATCCAGGGGAAGTAACTCTAATATGCAATTTTAACAGAAATTGACTAAGTTTTTTCTAAAATTTTAATAAATTCAAAATTACTCAAACCTGAACAATTTCCTTTTGGCCACTAGTTTTTATGGTCCATGGCAGCTTGCATACCAAATTTCGTTGATGTATTTCAAATGGTTGATGAAATATTGAACTTCAAAAAGTTTTGATAAAGGTGTCCCACCGGTGTAATTTCTCCCATTCGAGTCTATTTAAAATGACTCAATTTCGCATCCCTCACTGGGTTACACTGACATTCCGAATGATTTTCAGTTGCCGTTAACATAAAATGCACTCACTGTCATTCCAAATGAGCCATAGAAAATGGCATGTTGAACGTTTACTTTTCATGCTATTTCAAGTCTTCTGGTTACACTTTGTTACTTTTCAATACACAATAGCGGATTCGGCCGAAGCACCCATACATTTCTAGTCTTCCGCCAATGCCTACTAGTAATGCTGAAAAATATCAATTAACACTGTTAATTGTTGACAGGCAGTCCATATTTGAAAAACATACATAAAGTGTGGTCAACAATTCACACTTTCCACTTTAAAACACTACTGGAACAGAACAGAATCAACATTTTGGTAGGAACTATTTTAGCATACTACGACCAGGAAGTGCTTTCGACAGGAGTGACACCGTTAGCTATTGACAGAAAGTCCATATTTGAACTAAATACAGGAATTTTAGTCAACAATCCACAGTTCCCACAGTCAAACAGTACTTGAAAAGAACAGAATTAAAGTTTTGATAGGAACTATTTTAGTATACTACCACCCGGAAGTACTTTCACCGGTGTGACGCACTTGTATGAGTTTGAGCTGGTTCCTGTGTGTTCAGCAGACAACATTAGGTTTAAAACAAAGTTCTACTCTTTTAAATCTTATTCAGTATGACCCGTTTCTAGAAAAATCATTTCTGCTAATGGAACTGGTCAGCGGTATAAAGGCCTGATATTATGTCTTTCTGAGCCATTCTACATGCCGCAGCTAAACATTAATAATTACTTGATAGGACCCAATGGATTTTGTTGAAATCTTGTTTCTTGCAATATATAAAGACAATCACAGCAGACATCAAAAACTAGTATTAAGGGGAGATAACTCTGGAAATTGTGCATTTTATCATAAAATGACACCCTTCAGCCTATCATTTACTCTCATTATGTCTACATAATAAAGCAAAATGTAATTTTTGTTAACCATAATTCTTTAAAAGACTTCCTGGAACACCTTTAACCACCATGTGATCACAACAAATACCTGCCAGTGTACTGTAAACAGATTAAGCTAGCAAACTGACTATGCAAACAGACTAAGCAAGCAGAATGGCTAATCTCCCTTGAAAGATCCTGCTTAAAATTGTCACTGTTGAGAGGCTTATCAAGAACAGTATGATTGATATACAGTATGGATGCCAGCATTCTAACATTGTACAAAATTTAGTGGTTCAGTGTACTTGTCTCCGTACTAAAACTAACCAATCAAACATAATGCCAAAAGGCGACAGAAAGCGCAAGGCGGCAAACTGCTTCTTCAAACCTGGTAACACCTATGGTTAAGGAAAGAGAAAGTGTGTACCTTCGGATCAACAAGCACATGGGGGTCAGTTCGAGACAGGACCGCAACTTGTACATGATGAGCCTTCTATATCCACTGGGATCTGCGAGGAAGGACATGACTTGTGGCCGCGACCTGAAAAAGATGAAGTAAATGTCAACCTAGGCAATCGTATAATCAGCATGCGAAAGTTACTGGATTTACTTGACACTCTTGCAGCTGAACACTGTAAAACAAAGTGTACAAGAGTGAATTGGAACATAGCTAAAGAAACCAAGTATGGTTTAGGAAGTAAATTGCAATTCAAATGTACCGTCTGTGGATTTATCTCACCAGAAATGAAAACTTACACAGAGATCGCGGGCACGACTAGAGCTGCGATCAACACTAACCTGGCCGTGGCTCTTCTCCATACACTGATGGGAAATTCTACAGCACAGTGTCTGTTCACACAGCTAGACTAACCTTTTCTTTCTTCAAGCCATTTGCAGTCTGCAGAACCTTACAAAGGAAGTCAGTGATAGCATCACCAGCCTCAATAAGCAAGATTCACAACAGACAGCACATTGCGAAGGACCCTTCACAGCTAGATCTGTCTAGGTACAATCGACCCCGCATGACTTCTTTATACAAACCTGGCCTGAGCTCCTCACAAGCATATGCTGTGGCCATGGAAAATCACACTACCAACAAATACATCATTGCCACAGCTATTGAGAATAAGCTGTGTGAGATAGAGCAGACATGAGGAACCAGGGCCTAGATGTCAACTGTCCTGGATGTCATGACGGCTGTACTACGGATATGCCGTACCTCATGCCACACTTGGAACGGAAGATGGTCTACAAAATAGCGGAGGATTTATCCTCTGACAGATGTCGTCTGCATACTGACGACTGACGGTGACGCAAGGGCTTACATTGGAATGCAGGACTATTCCGCAGCCCACAACATGGACTACAACGTGACGTGACAAGCAGACCTCAACCACCTTGCGACTAGATAGGAGAAAAAGTCCCAGTTCTCCAGCACCATGATTCCACTCACCACAAAAAAGGACAGACAAGCATCACAAGCTGTCCTGGCCAGAGACGTGAAACTGCATTGCAGCGCTATGATTGGTTAACTTGCTCGAGTGGGCAAAGGTGATATCACTAAAATGATGAAAAAGTTACCCACTATTCGAGCAGCCACCATTGAATGCTATGCGGCAAACTGCAGTTTCTGTCCCAGAGATTCACTTGTCTGTTCTGGTGTGGGAATTTTTGGTGCTGGTTGTACAAATCTGACGTCCTTAGTCCGGCCAAGTTCAAATATCTGCAAATGAATGAACAAGATAAGAAGCTAATGGATGGTGTATTGCAGATGAGACTGAGGGAAGCAGCCGTTTACAGTGTCAGCTCCAGAACATCAACACAGGGGTACGAGTCTTTCAACAGGGTTACTGTGGCCACAATGAGCAAACATGTAAGCTCATACAACATTCAAGGGTGGCTTGTCAGCGCAAGTATAGATATTGTTGTACAAAGGTTGTTGAACAGAGGTTGTTGTAGAGAGGTTATTGTACAGAGGTTGTTGTAGAGAGGCTGTTGTAGAGGTTGTTGTACAGAGGCTGTTGTAGAGAGGTTGTTGTACAAATGTTGTTGTAGAGAGGCTGTTGTAGAGAGGTTGTTGTAGAGAGGTTGTTGTAGAGAGGTTGTTGTAGAGAGGTTATTGTACAGAGGTTGTTGTACAGAGGTTGTTGTACAGAGGTTGTTGTACAGAGGCTGTTGTAGAGAGGTTATTGTACAGAGGTTGTTGTAGAGAGGTTGTTGTAGAGAGGTTGTTGTAGAGAGGTTATTGTACAGAGGTTGTTGTACAGAGGTTGTTGTAGAGAGGTTGTTGTACAGAGGCTGTTGTAGAGAGGTTATTGTACAGAGGTTGTTGTAGAGAGGTTGTTGTAGAGAGGTTCTTGTACAGAGGTTGTTGTACAGAGGCTGTTGTAGAGGTTGTTGTAGAGAGGTTGTTGTAGAGAGGTTGTTGTAGAGAGGTTGTTGTAGAGAGGTTGTTGTAGAGAGGTTGTTGTACAGAGGCTGTTGTAGAGGTTGTTGTAGAGAGGTTGTTGTAGAGAGGTTGTTGTAGAGAGGTTGTTGTAGAGAGGTTATTGTACAGAGGTTGTTGTACAGAGGTTGTTGTACAGAGGTTGTTGTACAGAGGCTGTTGTAGAGAGGTTATTGTACAGAGTTTGTTGTACAGAGGTTGTTGTAGAGAGGCTGTTGTATAGCCACCATATACTTCTTATCAGGGCGTATAAATTAACAATACGATAATTATATCATACTTTACGATGGTTGATTCTTTCACTGGTGTTTCAGCATCTGAAACAACATACAAATGTCTTAATGTATTTATCTGGCTTGACTGCAGAATTCAAGCACTTGTCTTCAGCGCACCCGATCAATTCCTCTACTCCTGAAACAAATGAGCAGATTTCACTTAAACTTCACACTCAAGTTATTTGGATGAGCCTCTTCAATTTTTACTTTTATTTTTTCAAAAATTGTACGCTGTTTTCAATCGCTACAATTTTTCCGAAATAAAATCAGTCACACAAGTCTTCTTTGCTGGCGGGTTTTGGGCAATAACCTCTACTAATGAAATATGCAACTATGTGAATTGCGTCAAGCTATCCTAAATTAGAATTTAGTGAACATGTCAGTGACCACCAATTCAGTGCAGTGATTGGGGTTAGTTACATAAATTAGAACCTAGGCCTCATTGACAGCTGCAAGTTGAACGATGGACAAAAAACAATCATAAAAGCTCACCTTGCCTATTTGTGGCAGGTGAGCTAAATATACACCTGTCCCATACACACAATTATAAGAGTAGATGATAAGACCACCAAAACATCTTTAATTAATCTTTGACCTCCTACTCACATCTTGGTTCCATCCCGGCGTTGGTCATTATTGACTGCAAACCATCATATACCTAAAATTAACTCTGTACTCGGCAACATTCTGAGTAAAACTTCCATTTAAAGAATTTTTTGACACTCATATCACAATTCCGGATTAATAGGTAAAGTACTGTATTCCCAGATACTTTCGCGGAAACAATATTTCGCGTTTTTCATTCCGTCGGCATATTCGCGGCTACAAATTTTCATGGAATCATAAGGTCCGCGAATTCAGCGAAACTAAAGTCGCTACGGCATAAAGGTATGTTTGACACATCTCGCAATTTTAATTGGACTGTTTGTCATCACCACCCGTGTATACACGATCAAATTCAACTGATTGTGACCTTAACTGATCTGATAACAATTACGATGATCAATTAATCTCTTCATAACAAAGGATTTCATGAAGTGTTTTCACCAGGTGTTGTCAACATAAACCAGTAAATAGTTATTATTATAAATTAACCACCAAACATATGTTAAAAATTAATCTTAGATTTTATAAAGATGGATTTATTTACAGAAGTTCCCACGTCATGTATGCGCAAGTACAATTATCCTTCGTCGAAAGATTTGGCGATTTTAGTATGAAGAAGCTAGAAACGTTCTCGGATTCGTTGGAGGTAACATTTTCGCGGCTATTAAACTTCGCGAAATGATACCTCCCGCGAAAGTCGCTAACTTAAAATGCGCGAAACCATTTCTAGGAATACAGTAAATAGACCACATGGTTCACTAAACTGTTACTTCTACCTGATAATGATAAATCTCCTGACTGATTCAAGATACAAACTCGCCCTCAAACAATCCACACTGCTTCCTGTCGGCTTATACATGAATCATGATGCAGCAACAAAGATATCCACACTTCATGTATATACACGCCCTCAAACAATCCACACTGCTTCCTGTTGGCTTATACATGAATCATGATGCAGCAACAAAGATATCCACACTTCATGTACATACACGCCCTCAAACAATCCACACTGCTTCCTGTCGGCTAATACATGAATCATGATGCAGCACACAAGTAGTACTTTAACCCATTTCCTAAGGATTGTGATTACACACATTCGTGACATTCCTAGAAAAAAACATTGGTGTCGGATAATCACAGCATTCAACTTTTAACTCAATATATTTTATAACATATGGGGTGGAATTACAATTTCTACCATTGGCACATTCTATAACACTTCCAAAAACAGGCAAGACACTTGTTAACTGCATTTGCAAGCATAACAGGAACTAAATGGTTAGAAACAGATACAGAATACAATGAAAATTATAACAAATATGATGGCGTTAGATTTTTGATTTACGATCACGAACATCACAGTATACGAGGGTCGTTCATTTAATACCCGGACGATCGATATTGCTGGAAAACTAGCTGACCGATATCGATGAAAACGTTCAGGAATACTTTCACACTACTTCTTAATTCACATACACAATTTCAACTTGTTGCGGCCCTCGTACAATTTAACAAACTCAGATGCAGGAAAATAGGTTTGTTTATTATTCCTGCATGGTCGATAAATTGTCGCAAACAGCCATTCAATGACGTATGTGCGTATATTTATCAAATTTATCATTCTTAAATACAAGTGTAAATACCGCCAGAGTTAATCTGCACAGGTCAAGGCTCTATTTCAGCCAACAATTCAGGATACACAAAATATACAACCGACTCCAGTCATAAAAAGAAATAAAATTCTACGCCCTATCCTTCAATTTCATAGATTCTATCCTCCATGATGTCATATCTCCACATTCCTATCTCCACATTATAACAAACATGATGGCGTTAGATTTTTGAATTACGATCACGAATATCACAGTATACAATTTAACAAACTCAGATGCAGGAAAATAGGTTTGTTAATTATTCCTGCTGTCTAATGCACGGTCAATAAATTGTCGCAAACAGCCATTCAATGACGTATGTGCGTATACTTATCAAATTTATCATTATTAAATACAAGTGTAAATGAGTTAATGTTCACAGGCCAAGGCTCTATTTCAGCCAACAATTCAGGATACACAAAATATACAACCAACTCCAGTCATAAAAAGAAATAAAATTATACGCCCTATCCTTCAATTTCATAGATTCTATTCTCCATGATGTCATATCTCCACATTCTGTGTTTCCCTCACAATCCACAATAATGACTCACTTCAGTATGCACCATAACCTGAAGTGACTTGGCCAAATTGTGATAGAAGAAAAATATAAAGAGCGATATATTATAATAAATAGCTAACAATAATGAAAACATATTCAGTTATTTCTCTTCATGCTTAATAAAAACGTAACACACATTAGATTGATAAGGGGCTGTGAAACTAATGCGCTCAGTTTAAAGTCTAAAATACACCGGTCAAAATATTGCCAACATTTTCGCCTGTAGCAAAGCTCAGTGTAAAGGCACTGGTTAACACGGACTATCCCCGATACCTGGCTGCTAGCTGGCACTACATCTACCCGACGCATTTGAGTTCAATATAATTGTGCCACTTAATAGGCAAACAGCATTCACTTGGTTCAATTGTTGAGCCTTACTGTCAAGCTTGGATGGTCTGTTAAGTCCAATAAGGGGCAATAACTCGTGCAAAATGCCGATCAGTTATGGTTCTTGCTTGACATGGTCAGCTGTTGATGGTGAACAAGTGTTGAAATTTTTTAAGTCCAATAAGGGGCAATAACTCATGCAAAATGCAGATCAGAGTTATGGTTCTTGCTTGACATGGTCAGGTGTTGATGGTAACTCTGATAGTTTAGGAGAAAAGTGGACCTAAACGCAAAACTTAACCAAGGCATTTTACTTTCTAAGTCCAAAAAGGGGCAATAATTCTTACAAAATGCAATTCAGAGTTATGGGTCTTGCTTTACAGGCTCAGGTATTGATGGTGAACAAGTGTTGCAAGTTTCAAAGCAATAGCTTTGATAGTTTATGAAAAAAGTTTACCTTAACACAAAACTTAACCAAGCAACGCCGACGCCGATCAAGTGATGACAATAACTCATCTTTTTTTCAAAAATCAGATGAGCTAATAAAATGACAATTCAGCATAAAATATTCTGTAGAATAATCTTGCATGCTTTTGTTTACATCCCAAAGTTGGATAAACACAGAAGTAATTTGTGCAGAAGCTCCACGAGCGGAGACACACGTAATTTGCTAAAAATAAGTTCCGTTATATTTATGCAATCGTAACAAATATTATCCACGCTTTATGACAACAAATAGTCAGGACAACTTGCATTCACATAAATGTCCAACCCCTCGACTGTATCATCACAAGAATGCCAATTCTCCTGATTTTCCATCGTACTTATTTTTCATTTATTCGAAGTTTCACGCTACATATCAAAATCTACTTTGTTTCGTAAACAAGATAAAGACTTCTTTTGTCTATATAACAAATTTTCTGATTAAGTGAAATCCAGGGGACGCTATCAAAATAAGCCAATCTGACGCTCGAGAATGAAAGCTAGCTTTAGCAAAACGCATATACGCGGCGTACAGGACTGGGCTAATATAATAGGCGACGCTTGTCTGCAGTGAGCAAATACAATGCATATTATGCAGCACACAGGTAGAATTATAGAAATTTCACATTTTTTTCAAGCAAAATATATAGTGGAAAAATGTTATTTCCTTTATCAGCTCAAAACCTACCCACCCGTGGATGGTAAACATAAATCGAATTTAAAATGGCCTTACCTCGCTATATACTTACATTGCTATATTCTAGTACTTACCTTGCTATATACTTACATTGGTATATACTTACATTGCTATATTCTAGTACTTACCTTGCTAAATACTTACCTTACTATATACTTACATTGCTATATTCTAGTACATGTACTTACCTTGCTAAATACTTACCTTACTATATACTTACATTGCTATATTCTAGTACTTACCTCGCTAAATACTTACCTTACTATATACTTATCTTGCTATATTCTAGTACTTACCTTGCTAAATACTTACCTTACTATATACTTATCTTGCTATATTCTAGTACTTACCTCGCTAAATACTTACCTTACTATATACTTACATTGCTATATTCTAGTACTTACCTTGCTAAATACTTACCTTACTATATACTTACATTGCTATATTCAAGTACTTACCTTGCTAAATACTTACCTTACTATATACTTACATTGCATTATACTTACATTGCAATATTCTAGTACTTACCTTGCTATATTCTAGTACTTACCTTGCTATATTCTAGTACTTACCTTGCTAAATACTTACATTGCTATATTCTAGTACTTACCTTGCTATATTCTAGTACTTACCTTGCTATATTCTAGTACTTACCTTGCTATATTCTAGTACTTACCTTGCTAAATACTTACCTTACAATATACTTACCTTGCTATATTCTAGTACTAACCTTGCTAAATACTTACCTTACTATATACTTACATTGCTATATTCTAGTACTTACCTTGCTATATTCTAGTACTTACCTTGCTAAATACTTACCTTACAATATACTTACCTTACTTTATTCTAGTACTTACCTTGCTAAATACTTACCTTACTATATACTTACATTGCTATATTCTAGTACTTACCTTGCTAAATACTTACATTACTATACTGAGCAAAAAAAGAAACTTTACATAATTCATATTTTAATGCTCATTATGTGAAGATATAACCAAGTTCGTGACATTTTAACTGCCCACAGTGTTGAAGAATTCCAGCAAAAACAACACAGAATTACTGAAGGGAACTTACCTTGCTTCAGCCTTGCTATATACTTACAAGTAAAACCATGGTAATACGAGCAGCGATTATTCGAGCAACCGGCCTAATTCGAGCAAATTTCAAAGTCCTGGTGAATTTGCTCTATATTGTACATTAATTTATCCCTCTTACTCGAGTAAAGTTATGACGAGCATCCGTACTAATTCGAGTGAAGGTGTTGGTCCATTCAACAATTTTCAACGATAATTATTAGTTACTTTATCTCCAGGCAATGATCAGAGTAAAATTTCTCACCTCCGAAAAATGTCATACTTAATTTTATTACGGTCCGTATTTTTCGCACATCGTGATAATCACATTTTATGACAATAGCGTCATCCTTAACACTTAAATTGATTTCAATATTTTCGATTCGATACATTAAACACGAGGTAGAAGATATTTAATTAATGAGCGTGATTAAACAACACAAACGTTTCAAAACAAGTTCAATAGGCAACAATTGGGAACTTTACACATATGAGAACTAAAATTTTTAAATGCAACATTGTTGCTTAGACTCGCACAGACTTTTACTAATCGTAAGATAAAATCGACGTACATGTAGAATCTTAAATATTTAGGCACCGTTCGTTATAAAACAGCAAATAAAAATCATTTAAAAAACTTTTCCTATCCCTTATTTCTTGAAAACCTGCGAATGTAGGCTCACGTACAGTACAATTCGACGTGTCTGATACTGAATAAGTGAAGTTAATCAAGTCCGAGATTAAATCCAATTCTTATCAAACAACCCTAAAGAATAAACAATTTTCGACTTTGTTAAGTAGAAAATTAAATGTCAATTAAAGCAACACTATGCGCTGATTGGCAAATTCATATCTCGGTAAGGAACTCTGGCGTAACACTACTCCCAATGATGAAGATGGTCTATATGAATTCCTTGAAGAAATTGGAGTTACCTAAACAACTGCAGTATCCATAATAACGGTATGAACCCCACAAACGCAGCAAAACTAAACACCTCTATAGTGCCACCTCATGATTTCTTTGGCTGTGACTTATGGAACAATATCACAACAGCCGACATGCGTCATCTAGAGACATCATTTCTGCTTAAAACGCATACAATCTCTACCTACCAGAACCCGCTCAGACAAGGTAAAAGGATTACTTGGCTTTACTTCAATGGAAGCTTATATTGATATTCACTCTGAAGATGACTTTGTCAGATACATAATTACATGAATACAGCTAACATTTGGCGTGTTACCCAAGACAAGCCACAATTGACCGAACAAATGAAATTATAGCAAAACTTTGCTGTAAGCAGCCATCCAGTGAACTAAAAACTTGTACCAGCTGCAACCTGAATTACACTGACGAACTCCATCACATGGTAATATATTGTAACAAGAGGGCCCAAAGGGCCCTAGGTCGCTCACCTATTATAAATAGCAGCACTTGACCTTGATTTTGTTGAGATGATCACTCTGACCAAGTTTCATAAGGATTAGGCTAAAATTGTGACCTCTAGTGACTATACAAGGTTTTTCTATGATTTACCACGTGACCTAGTTTTTGCCCCTGGATGACCCATTATCGAACTTGACCTAGATTTTGTTGAGATGATCATTGTGACCAAGCTTCATAAAGATTAGGTCAAAATTGTGACCTCTAGTGATTACACAAGGTTTTTCTATGATTTGACCTTGTGACCTAGTTTTTGACCCCGGACGACCCAATATCATACTTGACCTAAATTTTGCTGTGATGATCATTGTGACCAAGTTTCATAAAGATTAGGTCAAAATTGTGACCTCTAGTGACTACACAAGATTTTTCCATGATTTGACCTTGTGACCTAGTTTTTTACCCCGGATGACCAAATATCAAACTTGACCTAAATTTTGTTGAGATGATCATTCTCGATATCGACATTACCCAATAAAACCTGTTTTTTCGGACCCGAAATTTCACGGTCAGGGGGTTAGCGAGCAATAAGCTGTATAGCGGGTGTGTATATAATTATTCTTTTTTGAACGTTTAAACATTAAAAACATATAAAACAATTATTACACATTCTCATTAAACATCTTTGTTTTTAAACTTTAGCAAGAATTATCCTAAAAAATGCTTTATATTTGAAATATTGCATTTTATTCTACACTGCCGCTTCCGTAGCTCGATACCGATGGCGAGAAAATATACGCATTTTTCATGTTAAACATATTATTTTGGCAAAAATATTGTCAGCGAGGTCGTAAAATGGTGTTGTCATTGTTTACTAGTAAGACTTTTTACAAATTCTTATCATTTGGCTTAAATAATCGCGATTATTGTACCTGGTTGCTCTGTACGCTATAGGTATTTCCCCCCCTGACGTACATTTGCACTATTTATATTTGAAACCAGTATGTAGCCCTAGTATTCAGTAGCTTCGTAAAAAGTAATTTCATACATCAAGTACTGGTTGATAATGAAGTCTGGAATGTTGCTACATGTAAATGGCAAAAACGTTTGTTAGATATTTTGAAATTCATAAATAACTGAACTATCACTGTTGTGAACAGGGTTCCGTGGCAGCATGCCAGTTGAGAGGAAGGGAAAGAAAAGTAATGAAGTATATTATTGAAATCAGTCAAAATATTTTAAACTATAGTTGTAGCCCTTAGCTACAAATGTGTGTATTGTTTTTAGCTCCACATACATACTTATTGATGTAGTCATTACCAGAAAGTAGAGCAAGTTTCATTTGAACATCTTGAACCGTTTTTGAACTATGGCCAAAGTTTAAGAATAGTAACATAAGCCAAAATTTATCAAAGCTAGAGTTGTTGCCCTTAGCTAAAGGTATGTGGTGGCTTCAGTATGTTCCTTCAACTCGTGTGTTTAAACATTAGTGAACTTCATTAAAAGGTCATTTAATTCTATAGTAAAGATTGATTAAATACCTTGTTATCTGCATGGCAATTGATTGCCAGCACTGTCATCAATTTCTGTATGGCTGAATTTTTTCTATTTCTGCTGTTAAGTAACATCGAGTAGATCATTGCGACGGTAGCTGTCTTATTTCCAGTTTCTCCAACTAACGCAGTCAACAAGTCATACAATAACGGTATGTTGAGAGAGAGTTCTAGTGCAGCATCTGAAAACAACTTCTCCTCACACAAGGATTGAATATTCTTTGTGGATAGAACACTAGTGTTATTGGATGATAAAACTGTAATGGCCTTGGTTATTTCTGTGATCATATCTGTCATATTTGTTTTGTGCTGATCACATGTATCTACAACCTTCATTACTCTGATTGTCTTTTCTACAATAAAATGTACATGGTTTATTTACATATGGCTCAACATATTAATCAAATATTAATCAATATTAAGTGGAAATACAATAAAATTAAGAAAGATCAACAAAACAAACAGGCAGACGAAAAATGTTAGCAAATATTGCTTAAAACTACATATGAGCATTAATTATAAGCTAACTTGATAAAAGCAATTCTTGAGATTCAAGTTAATGTCCACTGTTGAAAAAATATAAAACAAATCTGGAAAGCCACATCATAAGAATATGTGCCTCGTTAAAAACATTTATTTCATGTTGTAAATGGATACCTTTGATAATTGTTTTAAAAATGTTGTCTTACAAAGAACTTCACCTGAAACCTAACACAAAGGCTGAGGACCACTTGGTCATTTCTGAAACACCTCAGTGATTCCCACCTAACCAACGATGATCAAATACACACTTACTTTCTTAGAAAAGTCAAGCTATAAATAAAATGAGAATTAAGTAAACTTTACGTAAAACAAAAGGGCCTAAATGGCCCTAGGTTGCTCATCTGTCTTAGTTGAGCACCAAAGCCCCTATGGTGAACTAAATAAGATTCAGGAAAATACAGCCTCTAATGCAATCTTTTTCAAGATTTTTGCAAGATTTGAACTAGTAACCTAGTTGTTGACACATATGACCCAGTTTAAAACTTGGCCAATATTTTAAAAAGAAAAAGATTCAGACCATGTTTCATGAAGATTGGGCCATAATTGTGTCCACTAATGGGCTCACAAAGGGGTTTTCCAATATTTGACATATTGACCTAGTTTTTGACACCACATGACCCAGTTTCAGACTTTACCTAGTTGTAATAGAGACAAACATTGAGACCACGTTTCATGACGATTGGGTCATAATTGTGTCCTCTAATGTGTTCACAAGCAATTGTGGACAGATGTACGACCGAACAGAAGACGGACAAAGAGCGATCACAAAAGCTTAACAAAGTGACAGGTGAGCTAAAAATGACACACTAATTTCTCAAAAATTAAGCATTGGTAAAAGCACTGAGAGATCAATTTACTAAATTGTACACTTTTATCATGTCATTGACTGAAATTGTAGGATTAAACTGCAAGAGATGATATCAATGTACAATAAAGATTCTGAAAAAAAAGAACTTACGGTTAATTGAGTAACTCCCAACCACAACACCCAACTACATATGAACATAACAGGATTGTTGCAATGATTGGTGCAAACAAGGGTATATGGATAGTTTCATGCAATTGATATACTGGATTATTACACAGCATACCAAAAACATGAAACCCGTACGACCCTAACAAATTCTCCAAAATTCAGTTCCAACGATGATTTTAGTCCTGAAGAATGTTACAATCAGCCAATCAGCTACAATGTTACATCCGCCAGTCAGCTACTTAGTGAGCTACCATGTTGCCATGAAATAATAGTTTAATGCTGAAAAGCTGAAGAAATTAAGGAAAATTTACATTCAAGTAATGCCATTTTTTCAGAATTTTGGATATGCTGCTGGGAAAAACAAACTATTCAACTTGTTCATGGTCCATTTCTGTGATTAATAGATATAGTTTCTTTAAGCATTGAATGTAAAAACAGGCCATTTCACTCCATGTTGCATTCACTGTAAGTCTATGTCTTTTGATATAGTCCATGTTTTACATTATCTTTTTAAATGTAGTACTGTACATATTATATGGCGAGTAACTTGATGAATGAATAACAGAATTGGACCATTTCAAGTTGTAATTAATACAGAACATCTGATCTATGTTGCAACATATTGTCTTGTAATAATATACTGCAACAGGTGTCAACAAGTAATAACATAATCATGAATGCACAGTGCATATGCATTAAATCATAGCGGACAGATTAGTGATAACATAATATATACACATTTACAATAAATAAAAATCTGTAATACAAAATATGAGCAAGTCTCCAAGAAAACATAGACTTAAATAATAATGATTGATTTGTTTTTCTCTCTTATAATTATGAGAAAGTAATTTACCTGACAAAATAGCATGCAAAAATGAGTGTATTCCAATCCTAATGGTTTTTATTATTATCAGGTACAGCTGTATTTGTACAGGGAGCATGACAAGTACAGCGCATTTTGTCATTCAAATGTTGTTTGATTTCACATGAGCACCTATTTCAAAAATATGGGTTATGTTGTTAACTTTAACAGCTATTTCTAAAATCCTGTACTCAATGATTTTGTGTTTAATATATGGGTTATGCTCAGTTAGATGTTCATTTATCCACACATTTGCTTCATCTAAACCTTTTAAGCCCATGCAGGAAATAGTAAAACAATAACTGGAGACCGGCTCATGTGTATTAAATGTGTTATGTTATCATCCAATCACATTGGCTGAAAAACTTTACTTCCTTACATCAATTAGAAGTTGCCTTCATCATTGGTCTATGCTCTTACATTACTGTCAAAGACACAGAGATCCCACTCATAGCATCCAAAATAGATATGGTATACCAATAGAGCAAACTTTTAGTTCTATAAGATAGTAAAGTTTAACGGCCATGATTAGTTCTTTATTTTTGTGATTGATTCTGAACAATAAAATAAATAACTTATACTGCATTGACAATATGACAGTAAAACATTTACCTGCATATGAGTGATGATTTGCGTCAAATAATGCTTTTTTTGTCTTGGTCATTCCAACATTTGACAGTCTATTACACGGTGTAGCTAAAGTTCAAAAACATTTCTGCATAATATAATCAATTTCAACAGATTTTATTTTATCTTTAACATAAATTAAGCCTGTATGATAATTAATAAAAGAGCACACAATTTTGCTAACAGACAGATCACCAGCCCGACCGACAGACACGGTGACTCCAGTATACCCCTTCAAACTTTGTTTGCTGGGGTATAAATATGGAAAAGTTAAATAACTACATTCAACCCTATTAATTTTGTAAACACTATCACAATAAATAGCAGGTAGAATATGGTCTGTGTTCAAAACAGGAAATAAATCAAAATTATTGAGCCTCACCAAGTGTGAGACAGTTTTAATAATAAGACGTATCAGTTCATGTAGGATATGTAACACAAAAGGTATTTACAACTAGGTCTGGCCTACATTGGAATAAAAGGATCCAGTATACACAATCAAACTGTTTTACCTGAATAGTGATGCTCATCAGCCATTGCATTTTCTAAATAGTGATGCTCTTCAGCCACTGCATTTTCAATGTTTGATGTCTGCAAAGCTATTCAATTCAATACAAACAATCAGAATATCATTTCTTTAATGCTGAACATAACTTATATTTGCAGTCAGCTTGATTAATAAATGGGTTATATGGACACTATACAGAACATGGGTTTACCCTACCATGTTTTGTAATCCACAACCTTACAACCCATCTATAATTAAAAGGAATTATCATATTATGTATTTGAACCGGGTCGCCAGATTATCAGCATAAACCATTGAGTTACGTAGGCACCCAGATCATTATATTACTTATACATATTTTCTCTTTTTTACACTAACAAATAACATGAGTAAATGGTTAAAATTTCAAATAGACAGTTCATAAAAGTACTTTCATTGAATATTGTAATAAAACAAAAGTAGATACATTACACATAAAACATGTTATAGTTCATTTGGAAATGATGGTGTTTATGGTTGTGTTTTTGGCAGTTTCAAAACAGCTTTTCAAGTAATACTAGGTTTCAAATACTTTACAAGACATGTGAAAAAAGATAATATTAAGTCAGACAGGGAAGGCAGCACTCAGCTGAACCAGCTGAGCACAGAAAACAAACAAAAACACACAAGACACAATGCCCACCTGAACCAGCCGAGCACAGAAAACATAAACACATATTGGTAAATTAACAATGCTTGTGAAAAATTTATATAACATTTCATTCTTATTACTAATAACAGTAATATAGCATACTTACTTGACTCTGATACCAATTTTATTTTCTCAACACTATCGATAATCTGATCTATAACTTTCCTTCTTGGCGTTGTTGTCATTAATCTTTTGGCTGGTCTCGATTGATCAGGCGTCAATGTATGTTTCTTGTTTTTAATATTAGAAATCACCAATCTAAAACAAGCATAAAGGTTTATATTACATTCCAGCCTCCTTGTATATGTAACCCAGAAGCTAATCATCCATACTTAAAAACTATGTCTAAAACTGCTATTAAATTGGAGATTTACCTCTTATGCTGGAAACCTTATCAGTCCATAAATTGTAACAGTCAATGGTTAAAAAAATTGTCAATGCTTACAATACCTTTACCTTTATTGACCATGTAACAACTGTGACATAGTTGACATGCATTAATTGAGGATATGAACCTATAATAATAATAATGATAAAGACTTTATTTAATGAGGCAACACAGTTGGCAAAGCCAGTCTTACCTGTAAACCTCAATATCTATGTACATACAATTTACAACAAATGTGAACAAATATAACATTTACAGAATATTTACATTAAATTTAACAGCAGTGTGTTAATAAAGCTACTAAAACATATCAAATGAAAACTAGACCAACAATTTATAGAGCAGTTGAGTGAAGTTGATCTATAAAACAAAGAACAAAATTACATTATATATTATGTGACACAAGTATTTTACATGTTTATCAAGTTTTTCCCACCAGTGAACCACCATATTAGGTATGATGTCTTAAAGACAGTCAAGCTTTCTGATTGTTTTATGTGTAGTGGTGTAGTGTTCCAGAGTTTGGGACCTGAATAAGCAAGAGTTTTCCAAAAAATTGTTAGTCTTTGTTTTGGAACCTTAAGGGATTGTTGAGTGTGTATCAGCACAGTTTCTTCCCCTCCACCATAGTTGAATTATTAGTTCTCTGTAACAAATACCTAAAATTTAGGTCTTTCTCTGGAATCACTGACCACAACATGCCGTGGCTAAGCCTAACCTTGAGGGTATCAAGGCCGCTCTGGAGACTTGTTACACTAAACTGCATTTCTTGTTTCTATCCAGCTTTTAAAAAATAATTGTAGGCCTATGCATGACCAGAGCCCAATTGATCCAATCTCATGAATTTGTTTGACAAACTAGAACCTGACATTTGTTGTTCAGTGACATTGTGAAAATTATCACAAAGATTAGTTTAAATTTCTTCATGAAGCAAGTATGGTATTGCCATTAAAGTAAAATAAGTGAAAAATGCATACGAAATAAACTTCAATAATTGAAGTCACAAGTTTGAGCAAGGAAAATCTCAGGACAGCATTTTAATGAAATCTCCTGCCTTTCTGTCACCAATCTCATGCAAAGGGGTCTGCGAAACATGATATGTATGTATTCAAAACGGTACTCGTCTGCCAGTATACTAGTCTGTACATATTATGTTCTTTTCATATCCTGATGAAGGCTATGTGTCCATAGCCAAAGCATTGATTTATTAAAGGAGATTAACACATCTGCTTGTTGGTTGTTGTTTAGTCCACATATTTCTTTATTGTTTACAATAGTCTGTACATAGCCCAACCAACAGTACTAGGGTGTCTCTCCTGAGTCAAGCCTCCTTTATTAACACTTCCATTAATAGCCTGAATACCTGAATCTTTTGGCCGTCACATTAGCTATGCTGTCTTGACCCTTTAGTGAAGGTCTCTTCTTTAATTATCCGTTCTCTTATAAAATATATTTTACCTTATCTCGGGTCTCTGGGTGCATTAATTAACTTTCTTCACATTCCAGTTCTCACAGTTCAGCAGCGACCAAGAGCTATATACCCTGGCAGCGACTTAAAACTGAATAACCGTATTGGCAGATTCAGCTTGTCCCATTTCAAACTGTCCAGATTGTGAATGGACTTGAAAATTTGTATCATCTCTGCACGATCTTTTCGATACTCAAGTGTAACCAGACCTAACTCATAAACGTTTCTCATATGATATGGAAGCTGTGTAGCCTAGTGGTAGAGCGTCCGCTTCCAACAGAGGGACAATTACTAGGTGAATATTATCAATATGTTGGAATTCTCGATTTTTGCTGATTTAATGGGGAAACAAGAATAAAATTCGAATTAAAATTAATCTTTCAACCATTACAACCTGCATAATTATGTGATCTCAATTCTAAATAAACAGAAACCGAAAGTTGAAAAGTGAAACTTACAGTCTGAATAACTCGAAATTTTCCATCTTCCGCCAGCAGTTTCGACAGATATATTCAATGGGAAGATCTTTAAAGTGATAATTTAATACTTTCAATTTGCTCCGATGATTCAAAGTGGAAACATTAAAAATGTCCCTATTCTGTTGAACACAACAGGAACAGACGCTCGTGGCGGCCATCTTGGAACTACTTTCGTTCCTTATTATATCCGAGGTTATTTCCGTAGAAATGGCCGAGTAGTTCCGAGTGCGCCAGATAAATACCTCGGATATAAGTGTAGTGATAACCCAAAGTGACTCGTCCGGGACGAGTGACGCTTGTTGATAAACAACCCGATACAAAACATAGTCCCAATAGTAAATCGATAATCTGTAATGTATTGGTATTTTTACTGCTGTAGTAAATTATAATAGAAAAGATGCAATTAATTTACAACCGTTGCAAATTCATTTCTAAGGAGTAATTGATTTTTATTCTAACCCAGTATTTGTGTATTCTGTGACGTCACACACTTAGTCTAGGGTTACGTAGCGCGTGACGTCATACCGTTAGTCGGTGCTATACATGTACAGTAGAACTTCGTTAATACGGTCACTATAAGTAAAGTGGTAATTTATTTAGCAGACTGGTTTCATTAGCGATGAAACCCGCTTAGGGCATGTAAAAGTGGGTATGTGTGTCCTTATAATTACAAAATTAGTGCGTGGTGTTTAGTTTTGAGTAATTTGCATATTGTAGATCTAGATTACCCAATTAACAAGGGCCAAATAATAGTGCAGATCTGCACGATGAACATTGGTCCATTGAAAAATACCACTGTATATAAATGTACATAGAACCAGTTGGTTGATTAATAAACAGATACTAATTTAATGCTAAACAGATTGTTAAAAGTAAGATTTCATAAAATCTGTAGGCCCTAGCTATTATAGATCTATCTAGATCTTCTTATATATAATTGAAAAAAGAATTTAGAATCTAGATGTATTCGTCTATAATATGTAACTATCATCTGGTGGTGTTATCATTGATAAAGACTAAAATAACAGATCTAATCCATTATTAACCTAACTGTGTTGTATTTTCTGATGTTCAGTAAGAATTCCATGTGGATCTATCATCAAGAAAATTTGTATGTTGATCCAGTAAACCTAACACCCAAACAGTATGTATGGTCATGATTAATATGACGATTCATGATCAGGGGCGTAGATAATTAGGACCAAGAGATATTTCAATATGTTATCGCTAGAACGTCGATCTCCAGTGCTTTCTGTCAATCTGATGAACTTTAAATTTATTGTTCAGTATTTAAATCGGAAAAAGCCCATGGAAATTCGTTCCACATGATACTTTTTAATCCTATTTTGAGTACGTTTCTTATACTTCATGGGATCCAATATTAATAAACTGATACAATGCAGGGTCGTAGCCACGCCGAGGCGTTTGCCTCGGTGAAAATTTGAGAAATTACAATGATTTGGAAGGAGAAATGCCTCAAATAGACGCTAGAAAATATTTGTCCCGATGCTTTTTTGTTCTCTGGATACGGCCCTGTCCACAGGTAAATGTATCATTGATGCACCTATCAATATTTCCCCTCATGAGGGGGGGGGGAGCGGCGGGCGTACACGGGACTTTTGACAGAATGCTGTTCCCGATAGATGGGAATTTGGTAGACAAAATGGTGCCGAGTCCCGGGAAATTTTTACTTTGGCCGAAATTTTGATCCCGGTGGTATGCAAAACATCTCCCAGTGAGGGGATTTTGATTTTTGCTCTAGGGTGGGAACTTAGACTTTTACAGAAATTGATTTAGATCAAGATAAATAATTTTACAAAATCTTGTTTCATTGTTCAATGATACAGTTACCTGTGGTCCTGTCATGCATGGCCATAACGAATTAGCTTAATGGGTATGGTCAGGGTCGTAGCCAGATTATCAAGGCCCTTACTGATGGCAGTTTTTGTGGTCTCCATGGCAAAAGGTATACTTACGAACTAAAGTGTTTTGAGGCTCCTTGGCAACTTTTCATCAAAAATTTATCTAGTAAATCTACCATGATTGTAGAACAAGAACAGTCTCCCATTCATTGATGAGGAGGTAAAACACAATGAACAACTAGGCCTTCTTGTTGCATATAATTATATGTACCAATTGAAAACATTACATTGTATAAAGAACAGTTTATACCAAACATCTTGATATAACATGATTTTGTCCTTAGATCAGTCACAGGCCTGTGTTAAATAAAGATGTTTGGTGAAAACTTTGGTTGTATAATGAGGCTGATATACCCTTCGTAATGGCTGTGTACTGTGATATATGTTTTGTAAATTGTAGTTTTATATATATGTAATTGTGGACGGACGGACAACAGCAAAAGCTCATCTCTGAAGGGTAAGCTAAAACCAGTACAGATAAATGCAAAACCAACAAATGAAATGACTTTGTCGATGTGCTTCATACAAGTCTAGATGAACCTTTGTGGGTGAAAGTTCAGTTATTCAAAAGAATGAAACTGATAATCAAAATTCTGATGTCCATATATACTCATTTTTCATTATATTTAATGCAATTTTTCTCAAAATACACTATCAGTACAGTATTTGTACTGAGAACTCCCCAATAACAATCATTTTTAAATCACAGATAAAAATAAAACACAGTATTTTCATATTTTATTTTATTAGACATCTTTTGCTCACTGGTGGTCTTAAACACAGATTTGACTTTATGTAGTATAATCAGGCCTGGTAATCACAGGATTCCCACAAATTTTCTAAGACAAAATTCCCTGACTTTTCCCTGACTGGTCACTGAGCAGTTTTTCCTGACTTTTTAGAGCAATCTAGCGACACAGTGTAATTTAAAGCAAAATATGGCAATAAAATAGAGAAAAGGGGGCTTTATTTTGCTTAACATGGAACAAAAAAGTTTAAGCTAGGCAGCAGTTTTTAAGGCTGTTGATTGACATAAGAATATAACGACTTAGAATTATTCTGAGCGAGCACAGTGAGTGAGAATTTTTCAGTCTAAGGTTTTTTCTTCATAGAAAATTACACTTATCAACAGCTTCAATGAAAAATTCCCTGACTTTTGCTCAATTTCTAGATTTCCCTGACTAATTCCATGACTTTTCCCTGACCATGAAAAAATATGTTTTCTTCTGACTTTTCCCTGCCTGTGGAAATCCTGAATTAGCAATTATTCTCGGGCCTGAAAAAACCAGTTTCAAAGCCTAAACTCTATTTTTCAATATAAACCAAGAAAAAAAATCAGGATTCAAAAACCTAAAATCAGACATAGGCCTGAAAAATACCAAGCCTGATAATGTTTACCATTTCTTTAAACCATATTTTATACATGTACCTAAATCTGTAATTCAGTACCAGAACATATCACCATTCATACATAATGACTAAATGTCTTAAACTCCAGTGTATGCCTGATTTTCAAAACAAATAAGAAGTCAGAAAATCATAGTTGGTGTTTTTAAATTAATGATAATGGATTATTGTGAGTGAGTCATATTGAACCAAATATGTCATCTACAATAAGAAATTGGTTGTTATTATTAAATTATGATGTAAAACTAGACACTTTGTTATGCTTAATAATTAACACCACTAAGAGTCTTATACAGTGCATTCATGATCTGTTTAGCAATACATCTTTCAGCACATCTTTGTCTAGTTGTCATGTGTCTTCAGACAGGATGGAACTACATGTACAGCAGTCATGTAAACTGAAAAGAAAATCAGATTGTATTACAAAATAAGTTAATACTATACTATTAACAGGACACCATACATCAAGTCTATGGAGGTGAAAACAATTCCTGACAACAGTATGTATGACCCCTAACATGAACCAGCAAATCTTTGTGAAACAAACATTCTGACTTACTTTCTTGAAAATCTAGTGAAAAACACAGCCTCTGTATAGCATAATCAAGTATTTTCTATGATTTGACTTAGTGACCTAGTTTTTGACCCCATACAGGCCAATATCAAACTTGGCCTAGATATTTTAAGATTTATGACCAAATTTTAATTTATAATGATTACGCCAGAATTCTGAATTCTAGTGACTATACAAAGATGTTTATATGTGCAAAATTGGGAAAACTTGTCACATGACTGCTTCAATAGCTTTCAATCTCATACAGCAAAAATCTTTGAAAATTTAACACACATCCTCACTTCACACATTAGTAGACAAATGGACAGACAACAGACTAACAGTGATCAAAAAATGTCCCTGTCACTTTGTGACAGATAAAAGTGACTGGTGAGCAAAAGTTCTGGTAAGTACGCTAATGCAAGTTATTTGCATACCGGTAATCAGATGCTTCATTGGGTTTTAAAAAGACAGGTCACATGACCATTTCACATAACATATTTAAATCAGCTGATTTATAACTCAAGCATGACTTTCTCACCTTCTAATGAAGTAGGAGGGCCTGCATGAATAACTCGCTTAACATGCCTCAGATCTGCTCCCATACCTAATGCAACAGTTGACAGTATAAGGCGTATGTTGCAGTCATCATCTGGCATTTGCAAGTTTGTTAGAATCATGCTTTTCAACTGTAATAACCAATTGACATTGACCATATAGAATTGTACACAACCCTCTTATATATGCAAAATGTAGTTAAAATACGTTAGTATGCAAATCATCAATAAAGTTCCTGCAACATAAGGAGATCATCAAGCACTACAATCATATCTTCACAGAACATATCAGACAAATTAGGCATTCTGAATAACATGCACGGAGGTTTACAATCAAACTAAAATCAGGGTTTGACAATTCTAGGGCGTGGGATTCTGGTTCGCAGTGTTGCCACATAAGTACTAGATAAAAATGGTTTTATTTGATTGAATCGTGCCATGAAAGAGAAATGTGGTTTCTCTTCTTACATTCACATTTAACAACAGATACCATCAGGTGTAGAGGGAGATGAAATACAGTATAACTTGTATGACAATCTACCTAAAATGAACAAGATTTAAACAAAATAAACATACATGTATAAAATGTAACCTACTAATTTGACTGTTGTACGATTGCATATGTTTACAGTCAATTCAACTGCGTAATTATTAAAAATGAAACATGACACACATCATATGATGCAAAAACTTTTCGTACAGATATTTCCAGTATGAACAGATATTTTATAAAACATGTATTCTTCATGGCAGCCAAAACAGGAACCTGAAGTCGAACACATATGGAATATCACAGCAGTGTGTTGATGCGTTGTGCCCTATTGACTCGAGTTGCTTGTGTTATGCCGTATTTAGCATCGATACCTATTGATCTCATAATCGATAGGAGTTTTGTATTGATTTTGACCAACTTATACGATATTAAATATTCCAAGCCTAAATAATAATTGAGTGAAAAATTAACAAGTCTCATCATTCAAGTTTAAGTTAATGAAAACTAAGACCAAATAACTGCATAATTAATATTACTCATCTACTGATGATAACAAATCTCACAAGTTCAACTTGGCCTATCAGATCCTTCTTGATTGGTAATCATTTGGTCTACCGTTCGACAACCACACAATTACACCATCTTTACACTGATAGGCACAATATTGAAGACCTCCTCAATAACCTAGTGGTAGAACGTGCGCTTCGAGTGCGTGAGGTCCCGGGTTTGATCCGAGGCAACGTGATACAAAAGACGAAATAAAAATGGTACCATATATTCCCATGCTTGACGCTCAGCATAAAAGGGAAACTGGCTTCTCTTATTTCATACCCTTGTGGCAATGATTGAAATAGGGAATGAGGTGTCGAGAGTGATTAATTAAGTTGGAAAAACTTGTTTCACAATCAATCTTAAATACATGGGTAAAGACTAGGCTTAGAATGCATCAAATTTTCAGTTTTATTCTGTTTGCCCAACTTACCTTTCCAGTGTCCTTTTCCATTGAAGAATGGTACATTACCACTCGAGCATTCTCAGGCCGGGCTTCACCACAATAAAACCTTTCTTCGAGTTTCTGACGAGCTAGCTGATAGCCATAACCAATCCACTGCAAAGCTTTGCAATATATAATTGTAATAGGAAATTGGTCTAATTGGTTATACAGAGCAGACAAAATTGAAGATGTAATCATATGGCGAACTGGCGGTATTGCCCTTTGCATTCGGACTGGGTCTGCTGTACACCATTAGAGAGATGTTTTCCTTTGCAGGACTGGAGCACACAGTTATGCAGTCGTTCATCAGCAGATACTGCATGATAAGCTTTCGCCCAGCTTCAGTCACTGTGGCAGAAAGTGCAAGCACATGGCATTTCATAACAGACCTAAGTTGTGACAGTTGCTTGAATTGAGGTCTGAAATCCACACCCCAATCCAGAATGCAGTGGGCCTCATCAACCACCAGAAAAACCTGAGTACATGTCCGTCTGAATGCCTCAGAGGAGAAATAACTGTTGAAGTCCTTGTTATTAAGGATGTCCTCTGGATGTGCAAAAATGAATTTGACATTGCCAAATTTCGTAGACTCGGATGCATGATCATACCTCTTCAAACACATGGCAATATCGCCCAACTTCTGCATCTGCTGCTGAATTATAGCATTTAGTGGAGCTATAACGACTACCAGACACTGAGTTACTATGAATGGTAGAAGTTCATATATCAAAGATTTACCGTACCCTGTTGGTAGGCAGCAAACACAATCCTTCTCACTCAACAGGGCATCTATGGCTGTAAGTTGAAGCTCCTTCAATCCCTCAATCTTCATCCCCAGCTTGCTGTTGTAGGAAGCTAATGCATCGGACATCTGTCAATAAAGAAAGTGCAGTGGTTTAACCGTTAGTGCTGCTTGGGTGTATTTCTATCTTAATTCTCAGAAAACCAACAACAGACCATGATAGCTTGCTTTATCAACAGCGGATCATTTCCCTTAATGTACAGAATAAGATATGTATGTCTAGTGTAGGACATGGCAAACATTAACACTGGGTAGACTGTACAATATATAATAATTATGTTTGTCGGCAGTCTTGAACTTTCTTTTAATGATGTATTGGCTTTGTTTTTAGCTCACCTGACCATGAAGTGCTCATGGTAGGCTATTGTGATCACTCACCCTCCATTGTCTGTCCGTCCATACATATACGTACATTTGTCCTCACTTTCAAATGACATCTCCTCTGATGCTCAATTTCGTGCCACTGTGAGCTATAAATGTAATGTATGATGGAAGCCAATACATGACAAGAAATCTCACTTAATGTGATGAATAACCCTGGATACTGATTGACACAGTTACGCTTGTTAGTCATGATAAGTGATGCGAAGTTTCGTTGAATTCTGAATAATGATTACAGAGAAATATCATAGACAAATATGCTAGGACCAGGCCAAAAATGAATAGAATTAGGCAAAAGAAAATACAATACCATCTCATCTCTACATTTAATGTCCACAGCAGGAGGGCACTCAACCACGTCATTGTCACTGACCACTGACTCAGCATCCGGAATTTCGAGTTGAGCTGAAATATATATCTAATTTGTGTAGGCCAGATGAGTGAGGCAGTAGGGTGCACGCTTCGGGATCGAGAGGTCCCGGGTTGGATCCCCGTCTGTACCAATGCTTTATTTCTCTGAGCAAGAATAACCCACATGCTCCAATCGACCAAGGTGTGAACGTGTACCTGTGAAAAAGGTGTCTTTACATGTTCGATATTCTTGTTATGCCCATATCTATGGTGGCTGCACAATCACCAGGAGAGAAACAGTCTCCACTAAACTGCCCAATGACCAGAGGAAGTTAAATTTTCAAAGGGTGGCTGAATGGCTGAAATGATTAAAGAAGCCTTCAATAATTAGTAACTTTACTATTTTCTTAACTTAAGTTGAATTGAAAGCATATAATAACCACGACCAAAGATATAAACATATTTCTTGACTGATTTCAATAAATGAGGTATCCTAGTATAAAGCTGAATAATTTATCTATTGCATAGAACATATACTATAAGTTCTAAGTGCCAGTGTTCGTTTAAAAAAATGTCTTTTTAGATCTTTGCCATGATGATATAATTGAATCGCTTTGGGGACGAATTGGTAAGAAAACTATGTCAGGGCTTTCGCTACACTTTTATTAAATGAACAAAAAGCCAATTTCAAGCTACAACAACAGGTATAGCAATGGCTGAACAGCATTTACAAAGCCTCTTATTTATTGATTTTTGGAGGATATTCTTTTGAGAAAATAGTGGGAAAATGTATATTCATTTAGGGGGGAATGGGGCCGATATTCGGCCCCAAAATGGTCAAATGAGAGCCCTATATGTTATGATGTACTTTTATCCAGTCAACTATTTGTCGACAGATTTCCTCACAAATGAAATTTTGCAAATGTAGATGAAAATGTTTACCATTCTGTTGCTCACAATCCTTCCTATCACTATCACAAAGTCCTTCCATTGTAGCCTTTACAGATACAGTAACACCTTGTTCCTAAAAGTTTCAAGTGTAGCAAATTAAGTGTTTAAATAGCATAATTATATAATTCAGACAACTGAAATATGTTTTTATGTAGATCTTTGGAATTTGAAATATATACAGTCGAAACACCAGTTTATTAGGGTAGGGATATAACAGGTGATAAATGATCAATTCCACATCAATTTGAGATTATAATGTGATCAAAATGAAGACAAACTATTACGAAAACCGTTATAAGCAGTTTCAAGAACAATTTTTCAACCAATAATTTTAATTATTGAATATTTATTTGAGACATGTTTTAATATAAACCAGGTAAAATATGTTTAAACATATATCAGAATTAACGTTTAATACCATCAAAACACACCCAATTCATTTGTGGCACGTCTGTTGTAACGAACAACGTATCCGAAATATGAATGAAACTCGTCAACGTCCGAAATACGTTCACTTTCAGTGTTTCATTTTCTGAACAATAACATAGTGATCATAAAAAATCAAATTCACCATCGTAATAAGAGTGTTATTTTACGCCGATTTACCAAGTTTCATTCGCTTGCTCACAATACTATAGAAATTGATACTTACTCCAATGGTTGTTTACGGTAGTAAATCGAACACAGAGCGCGTCCATTGATGACGTCAGCCGGACCTATTACGTAGTGATAGGGGAGGTAATCCAGACTACCTCAGTCTGTACTACGGCCTAGGTACAACAACCTCTGTACAAAAATCTCTACAACAACCTCTATACAACAGACTCTGTACAACAACCTCTTTACTACAGATTCTGTACAACAACCTCTATACTACAGACTCTGTACAACAACCTCTATACTAAAGCCTGTGTACAACAACCTCTGTACAACAACCTCTGTACAACAACCTCAGCAACAACAACAACAACAGCCATATCTTGCTTATTGAGGCTGGTGATGGTGATCACTGACTTCCTTTGTAAGGTTCTGCAGATGGCTTGATCAATGGAGAAAGAAAAGGTAAGTCTAGCTGTTTTTGATTGCAGCTCTTGTCATGCCAGCGATCTCCGTGTATGTTTTCATTTCTGGCGAGATAAATCCACAGTCGGTGCATTCGAATTGCAACTTACTTACTAAACCATATTTGGTTTCTTTATCTACGTCCCAATTCAGTCTTGTGCACTTTGTTTTACAGTGTTCAGCTGAAAGAGTGTCAAGTAAATCCAATAGCTTCCGCATGCTGATTATACGCTTGCCTAGGTTGTCATTTCATTCACCTTTTTCAGGTCGGAGCCGCAAGTCATATCCTTCCTCGCGGATCCCAGTGGACGTAGAAGGCTCGCCATGTACAAGTTGCAGTCCTGTCTCACACTCACTCACATGTGCTTGTTGATTCGAAGGTACACATTTCTTCTTTCCTTGTCCATAGGTGTTAACAGGTTTGAAGAAGCAGTTTGCCGCCTTGCACTTTCTGTTGCCTTTTGGCATTGTGTTTGATTGGTTAGTTTTAGTACGGAGACAAGTGAACTGAACCACTGACATTTGTTCAATGCTAGAATGCTGGCATCCATAGTGTATATCAATCATACTGTTCTTGATAAGCCTCTCAACAGTGGCAATTTTAAGCAGGATCTTCCAAGGGAGATTAGCCATTCTGCTTGCTTAGTCTGTTTGCATAGTCAGTCTGCTAGCTTAATCTGTTTACAGTACACTGGCAGGTATTTGTTGTGATCACATGGTGGTTAGAGGTGTTCCAGGAAGTCTTTTAAAGAATTATTGTTAATAAAAATTACATTTTGCTTTATAAGGTAGACATAAAGAGAGTAAATGATAGGCTGAAGGGTGTCATTAATATCTAGAGTTATCTCCCCTTAATACTAGTTTCTGATGTCTGCTGTGATTGTCTTTATATATTGAAACATTAGGAAGTGTTGTAAAGTTTATTTCAACAAAATCAATTGGGTATAGTTCGCCGGTGATAACTCTAGCCTTATCAATAAACAAACAAAGCAAATTATAAACACTGCATGGTCGACTGGCCGCCAGTTATCAGTGTAGATTTAAAGCGTATATCACTAAAAGACTATATGCACAAGATTGAACAAAATTGAATATCGAAAATGTATTTAATGTTAATTTTCATTTGTAAAGCTAGGTTCACACTCTGGCGTTTGGACCGACGTTTGGGCAAACGTTCAGCTCCGCTAGTTAAAGTTACTAAACGTTTTGAAAAGTTGACGATCGCTGGTAAACGTCGAAGAATGTTGAATTCGTTGAAAATTTTAAATTGCAAAAACTTTGCCGACGTTTGGAAATAAACGCTCATGTAAGTTGTGCTCCGTTTGTAAACGTTCCTGAACGCTAGATTAAGTTGATCAAAGTTTGCTTAAGTTAAACTCTGTTGGCAAACGTCTGCTGAAATGCTGGTGGTGATAATGAATTTAGTCGAACGTTTATCTAGCGGAGGCCAACGGGTATCCGGCGCAATGAACGTGGTAGTAACGCAAAGGCTGGCGTAAGCCAACTTTTCCCAGCGCAAGTGAACATTGGTCCAACGTAGGCCAACGGGTATCAGACGCAATGAATGCGATAGCAATGCAATGAACGTTCAATAACGTTTCAGTAACTTAGGTGAACTTTGTACAACGGATCCCGGTGTTTGGCACCTCGTTTGTCTAAGTTGGACTAAGTAAGGGACCGCTGCACATAAGCTAACCTGCGCTAATAGAAATTAACTATAACGCTGGTAAACGTTGTCAAACACAAGTAACCGCTGCCCAACGCAGTCAAGCGCAAGGAAACATTCGCAAAAGTTTGCGTGCGCCAGATACACAACGCTGGTAGTGTGAACCAAAATATTCCTCCTCGCGAGCGTAATTTCACCGACGTTTTGGCTCATTTTTTCGACTTTTGAAAGGCTGACCAACGTTCATAGTTTGAACCCAGCTTAAACAAAGGCTAATGTTATCTCTGGCGAACTATACCTACCAAGTAATATTAAATATTTAGCTGTGGCATGTAGAATGGCTCGGAAAGACATCCTATCAGGCCTTTATACTGCTGACCGGTTCTATTAACAGAAATGATTTTTCTAGAAACAGGTCATACTGAGTAAGATTTAAAAGAGTGGAAATTTGTTGTAAGACATTATGTTGTCTGCTGAACACACAGGAACCAGCTCAAACTCATGAAAGTACTACCAGGTATTGTAGCATGCTATAATAGTTCTTATCAAAACTTTAATTCTGTTCAAGTACTGTTTGACTGTTGAAACTGTGGATTGTTGACCAAAATTCCTGTATATACGAGGGGTGATCGCGAAGTTCGTGTAATTTGCTTATAAATCATTTATTTTTAGTTAAATATTGATAAAACTTCACTATCTGGATGATCAACATGATTGAAGTTGAAATATAGAATGGAAGAAAAATCCGCCAAGTTATGCAACAATTAACGGTACCCCTGGCAACGTAACTACACGTGGTTGCCGCACACCAAAATTGCTACATTTTTCATCTTTCGTTCTCCTGAAACAATGCCGTTTTTAAAGTCTTATGTGTGACTAAAATTCACAAAAATATAACACATCATACATCGACGTCATGGGGTCATTTCCATAAAATATAATGTTGTTTACTACATCCGCTATCAAATTAGCACTGTGTTTATCTGAACAGATAATGAAACGGAAACAACGTTATGACGTCAACGGGTGACACTGAATTGTGGCGCGTTACAGAATGTTGCGTGGAAATATGAAAAAAACTCTGACTGAAACAAATGAAAAGATGAAAATGTGCGATAATTTAAAACGTACAGTCGGGCAGTTACCAACAAACAACACAGACGATTCAAAGTGCACAGAAGATCGACTGAAGTCAACAATAGAGAAATGTTGCCGTCGACAGTGTTTCCGTGTGTACGTGAAAAGTGCAAGGAATCATCCAAAAAGATAGACGAAAATCCATTAGAATGATAGTCAGCGAGCTCAAGAAATCTCCTTTAACTATGTATGGGTTATGTACGAAAGAGCTAGGTATGCCGAAAATCAGACATTCGTAGCCTTGTGTTGTGACTTCGTGGGGAAGTGCTCCATACAGTGGACCTACATTGCGTTTAACGTTATGTGACGTCGTTTTGTTTTCTGGTGTGTGGCGTCTATGCAAAGTGATTGTTTAAGAATCGTCGTTACTATGTAACTGTTTGATATATATTTCTAATTTTCATAAGAGAGTTTGATAATGCATAGAAGATTGTAATGGTATTATCTAGTATTCCTTATGAGCAAAACAACTCGATTCACAACAAAATTACACGAACTTCCCGATCAACCCTCGTATTAGCTATTGTAATTGATGTATTACTTAGTCATGTTGCTTGCAGACTTGTCATGTATTACATTATTATTATCTAAAGTGTATACATATATCAATATTGTTCAAAATCTGGCAACAAAGAGTTGGATGGAATCCAATGATACCCCTGCATGATGCAGTTAATTCTCCATGTATGAGTAGATTGTCCTTGAACAGACAACTCTAATACATGGAGGGGGACCAGAAAGCGTGGACATTATTTTAGATATTTTTATGACTAATACAGCTACATGTATATTCCAGATGAAAACAAACCATAGAACAATGTTCTTCAACATGTGTGTTGTTATTGCGTTCTTCATGCAAAAAGGTAATGTGAATGGCTGAAATTTCTCCGACATTCTTTTGACCTAGTAATCGTGATTACTTCATTTTCATTATCAAAATGATAGAAAGAATCTGACACTGATTCAATGTCTATGAGATCAAATTTTATAGTTTTGTCTTGAAATAATTGCGAACTTTTTAAGCTTAACAATTTGGTTTTTTTCGACTCATTTCAGATTATCTCTCAAGACAATTTGTAACGGACCATATTATATTCTTCCAGTTTTTAAACTGTGTAGTCTGGGTAAAAAAGTTTTGTCGACATGGCAAATCAAAGTGCCAACTTTATATGCTGTATGAATCACAGTTTTGGCATTATTATACCCTTAATACATAGTACATGGGGGCTATATTGGAGTCATGCTTGAGGATGGTTGATAGGTCGGTTGGTCTGTGCAAATTTTGACCACGCTATTTCTCTGTAACTAATAGTCGAATTTCAATGAACCTTTGCATGAATGATTGGTACTAAGTCTTTTTTTGCATATGGTCGACACACATTGGTCGGATCAATTTTAAGGTAGTTATGGCCCTTTGTTTTTTTACGCTTATAAATTTTGTCTGCGCTATTTCTCAGCAACCAATGGTTGGATTTCAACAAAACTTTGCATGACTGATCAGTACCAAGTCTAGTTGTGCATATCTGACTGTATCAAGCAGTTTCTGGGGGTATTCATCACATTCAGTGATATTTCTTGTTATATAAAAACATAGTTACAATGTTTGCTTCCATTATATCACTAATAATACATATCAATAGGTTCAAGCATTGAGGAAGAAAGGAGTTATGGCCTGTTATCTGTCATACAGTGGATGTAGCGGTACTACATAGGATTTCGAGGACAACATCTATGCGGATGTTGATGAAGCAGGTGATAATTATACATAATTTTATTTTCTTTTAGCTTTTGTGAACACTCGTCGTCCGTCCGTCCACAATTTGCTTGTATAGACAC
This sequence comes from Spisula solida, assembly GCA_947247005.1. NCBI lineage: Eukaryota > Metazoa > Mollusca > Bivalvia > Venerida > Mactridae > Spisula > Spisula solida. The sequence continues at coordinate 15,817,368 of OX365947.1, read as the reverse complement.
TGTAGGTCACAGTTTTGGCCTAATCTTGGTCAAAATGATCACCTCAACGAAATCTAGATCAAGTTTGATATTGGGTCATCCAGGGTCAAAAACTTAGTCACTTGGTCAAATCATATAAAAACCTTGTGTAGTCAGTAGAGGTCATACTTATGAACTAATCTTTATGAAACTTGCAATATCACAATGATCATCTCAACAAAATCTAGGTCAAGTTTGATATTGGGTCATCTGGTGTCAAAAACTAGGTCACTAGGTCACATCAAAAAAAAATCTGATCATTCTACAGGTCACATTATTTGCCTAATCTTTATGAAACTTTGTCATAATGTATGTCTCTATGAAATCTAAGTCAAGTTCGTAACTGGGTCGTCTGGGGTCAAAAACTAGGTCACCGGATCACATCAAAGAAAAACCTTGTTTATACTCTAGAGGTCACATTTTTACCTCATCACTATTAAACCTGGCCACAAAGTGTGTCGCTGTAAAATCTAAATAAAATATTAAGGTCATATCATAACAAATACTGATTTAAACTAATATCTGTTAACAAAAATGTCAGGTTCCATGATGTCCAAGAAATGTGTGAGATTTGATTAATTGGTCTCCGATCATGCGTGAGTAGAGTCTCAAATGCGTGAAACTTACGCATAATGCAAGAGATCTGTCATGTATGCTTTTACTAGATATATCTGCAAATACCACCTGCAAAGAAAGACCACTTTTGCAAAATCTGTCTCAAAAGACCACAATTTTATCAGTGGAAAAATGGAAAAAAACTTGTTATTTAATTTATGAGCAAACTGCAGCTAGTGTGATGACATAATATAGGATTTTATAATTTTATCAAAATGTGATCATAGTAGAATTTTTAAGTTAATCATGCTTGAGTTTTCCCAGCATTAATTCTTATTTTAGAACCATATGAAGAATTACCAGAACTAAGCGTTGTCAATGAATCTGTTACCTTGGCAACGAATGGAACTCATACTATAGCATTATATTCCTGCCCAACTGGATATGAAGTACAAGGGTCACAGATACTAACATGTAGAGGAAATGGAACCTGGGATACATCACCATCCTATTGTGGTATAGCCCAAACAAATTGACTTGGTCCTCAACCTTTATGATGCATGAATATACTACAAGCCACAGGTAACTGTAACATTGATAAAGAGTAAAACAATTCTTTTATAAAAATTTTGTTATCTTAGAAAGGTGCATTTGTACTAAAGTGGTCATATTTTTATGGTGTCAAAAACAAGAATTGGCTTTCAATTCATACAAGAATTACATTCTTAGACAACATTGTTAGAAGTACCTCCATGCAAAATCCCATCAAAATTGATCAACTAGTTAAAAAGTTATACCATCAAATGTATACCACGGTGTCCATGGCAGTCAATCACTGAGGTACATTCAATAGGAACGACAATGCTATTCTAAACAAGAAAAGAGAACCGATTTTTAAAATATTGATATCAAATTAAAGACGAGCTCTCTAGTTTCTGATTATGTAATAATATTGAAAATAACACCAGTATTAATGAAATGTTTAATAAAAACAAACTGCACCTCAGTGACTGTGTGGTCAATTTCCCGTGTTATAAACCTTTCTAAGATTATTATAAATTTTATGTTTACTCTTTATTAATGATACAGTTACCTGTGCTACAAGCATCTTGTGTTGAATATTTCAATTTGAATATATTAAAGTTGCGCTTTGCCGATAATTTAGATTATAGTGTGTATGTTACACTTCGTAAATATTGGTTTAAACAATATTTATTTCCATAATTATGCATTTTTTATGTGTTACATAGACAGATTTTTCAAGATAAGAGGTACATATACATTCGTAAATATTTGTACTACCGGTACTCACCACTTATGAAAACAAACTTTAGGGTCAAAATTTAATTACAGACAAGAAATCAGCTGTTTAATTACTAAAGTACTAATAGAAGGTTTAAGGACTAGGTGAAGTTGTTTGACATTATTGTGTCTTAGTTTTTGGAACACCGATTCACACATTCCAAAAATTAAGTTCTCTTTTATATGTTTTGTGTTCGACTGACAATCTTGATTCGTAGTCAAGAGCGTTACCCACTCAACCACAGTAAGGACCCATAAACTTTTAAGTTAGTTCTAAATTTCTACTTCCATCTATCAAATTATGCAACTTATAGGACAAATTTTTCAGTTGACAAAATATTTTATTACAGTTTATTATTGTATCATATTTACTGACACATTTTTCTTCAATTTCAATTTGAACTTATTATCTCTAAATGTTAACAGTATGTGAGATGCCTTCTACAATTACTGGTGGTAACTTTACGGTAGCAGACGATAGGTATAGTGTTACATTCAGTTGTGATGAGGGGTACACACTAGCAGGGTACCAGCAGATCTCATGTGTAGCAGACGGAACCGGCTGGAACTGGTCATATCCTTTGTGTTGTATGTACAAACTGACTTTTATTATAATAATATCATACCGTTTGTTTCCATAGCAACTGTTATTGATTCAGAATACCATGAACTGTGTGCACAAATTCTACTGGTCAGTCATTTTGTAAAACACCTTTTCATTGGCAGACAATGTAAAATGTTGGTCAGTATAGCAGTTTTCAGGTAAATATTCAAACGAAGGTGCTTTCTAAAACGTAAAGGGCATTTATCTTTAACATTTATTGTATAAAATTAACATATAATTTGATTCATGCTTTCAGTTAGTTTGTCTATCGGTTAAAAGAAAATGTGTACACTATTATCCTTGAAACATAGTCTGATTTCAACCAAACTTCACAAGACATATAAATACTTAACCTAATAGTGCATTTTGATGGCAATCCCTGCTGAGTCAATTTACACCAATGGCTGTATTGGTACTTTCTACCCACTGAAGATTTTACAATTCATTCTGAATTCTATTTATAGCAAAATGTGATGATGTCATTGCTCCAGACGACGGGAATGTTACCGATGGTTCCGTCATGCAGTACTGCAGTATACACATATGAGAGTGGAACTAGTATATCTGATGTTCCAGTAGCTGAATGTCAAGCAGACGGCACTTGGAATATATCTGAACCAACTTGTGGTAAATTTGGCATTGTTACTTCACTGACACTACTGCACAGGTAAACTCCTTTTTTTCAATGTTTTTCAGCAAATTTTCTGTTTATGATTTCTCTCTCAAATTCATGAATTTGTGAAAAGCAACTGCAATATTTGAAATAACTTGTATGATGAAATGGTGTCATGTAATGTCTTATTCATCAACTACTTGTTGAAATTTATAAGTGGTGTTATTTTATTTGGAAATGAACCCCATGCACGCCCTCCAAATAGCGCAACATTCTGGAAAAGGGTTGAGAAAATCAAATATTTTTGGAAACTGGTGGAGTATTGACTATAGGCAAGTAGCTCAATGTATTAGTACATCATTAGGAGCTGTTCATACAATTATCAAGCATATTACAAAACTTAGGATGATAAGTATAATTTGGGTACCCCTTTCTGCTTTGAGACGCAAGCACATACATGTATGCCCTTGCAAATTGTCCATAAAATAGTTAAACCAGTTTCTAGATAAAAAAAAGTCAACCGTTTGTAAATGTGATTACCACAAATGAGACACGTGTTCATTTTGTCATCCATGCGGCAGATCCATAAAAAATATGGGCCCGCAGTTCCGGAATAATTGGCTGTACTAAAAAGAAGGAACTTTTCTGCTGAAAATAAAAGTTATTTGATGAAAAAATACCAAGTATTGAGTTATGGTCATTTGAAATTTCATGACCTGAATATTAACAATGGAACAATGTTTGAAACAGAGTTTTAGTGGAGATATGTGTGCTATGGCACTTGATACATACTTGCATCAAATTTTCAGGATTGGGCATGATGCCTCAGTAGAACCCCTGTATTAACCAGGTTTCTACCACTAAATGTGATGCATAAAATGGACAATGAGTAAATGCCAAGCTTAACAAAGGTAATTTTCTTTAGAAATTGAAGAAATACTCCGATAATCGCTGCCAGGCTAAATATTCGAAGGATGGCATGCTATTGCAGAGAAATGGGCCTCCACCTGCAGCAGCCATTATCGCGACTTTCTGAGAAGCTATAACTATAAGCTATAGGTTCTTGAGCTTTCCCACCAACCTTATTTGTCAATCAGTGTCCCTTGTGATCTTTATTTGTTTCAAACGACTCTTAAATTGCATTGTCGGAAAAAATATCAGGGACATTTCTCGGTTTGGCTCATGTCCAGTATATGCACAGTGTACCTAGGAATGATAACACAATCGCATTTTAAAAAAGGAATAACCGAATGAAACTTCGCATATATATCGGAGATTGATACTGCAATTGGATCAAAGGCTTGTTTCATTAGAATCTATCAAGGATAATTTTTTATGGGCTTAGTTGCATTCCAATTTGAACAACCCTCGTAGAAATACCTGTGTACAAATAAAGATTGTGAAAACCTAAATAAAATATTACCGGTAGCATTCTTTTTAAAATGGAATTCACAAAATAAAAATACATAGGTTAATTATTACCCTAAAAGTGCTGATTTCTATTTTAAAATTATTTTGTAGACAATGGGTGCATTTGGCTCTTCAAGTTATCTATGTTGAGATACAAACGGATGGGACAACAACAACAACAGCTTATTATAATTGTCCACCAGGATACATAGTGAACGGTGCACAGAATATTACGTGTAACAGTAACTGTACGTGGAGCGAGGACTTCTCTGATTGTGGTAAGCTTTAACGTTGGGATAACCTTGTAGTTTAATGATTTCACTCTTCATATAGCTAGGAGACGGCGCTGTATAGTTTAGGTTCAAATCCCACTATATTTGCAAAATATTTGTTAAAAGCATTTTGGTTAAAAAAGTAAGAGGAATCACTCTGGCAACTAGTTTTGAGCATACAACCTGTTTAGATATTCATGCTCCTTTGATAGTCATGGATTGTGATTGCCATGTGCCCATACCGTCTGCTGTCTCTCTGTTGCCATGCGCCCATACCCACTGCTGTCTCTCTGTTGCCATGTGCCCATACCGTCTGCTGTCTCTCTGTTGCCATGTGCCCATACAGTCTGCTGTCTTTCTGTTGCCATATGCCCATACAGTCTGCTGTCTCTCTGTTGCCATGTGCCCATACAGTCTGCTGTCTCTCTGTTGCCATGTGCCCATACCGTCTGCTGTCTCTCTGTTGCCATGTGCCCATACAGTCTGCTGTCTCTCTGTTGCCATGTGCCCATACCGTCTGCTGTCTCTCTGTTGCCATGTGCCCATACCGTCTGCTGTCTCTCTGTTGCCATGTGCCCATACCGTCTGCTGTCTTTCTGTTGCCATGTGCCCATACAGTCTGCTGTCTCTCTGGTATACAAAATTCAGTAACATTTCCTATAACATTTTGCCTACAAAGAACTCTACTAAGAAATAAGAAAATGCTCATATTTTAATTACACAGAGTCTTTGAAATTCAAAATATACTAACGTTTTTATGGTATCATTTTACCGCAGTACGATACCGCGGTACCATCCAAAGTACCGGTATTGTATCAACATTATCCCTGCTTCTAATTATTTTGAAGTTACCTGTAGTAACAGTAAACTATACCAAACATGTTTTCCTCATTGAAACCCTTGGACCTTGTATACCATACATGCTTTCCCCATTGAAACCCTTGGACCTTGTATACCATATATGCTTTCCCCATTGTAACCCTTGGACCTTGTATACCATATATGTTTTCCCCATTGTAACCCTTGGACCTTGTATACCATATATGCTTTCCCCATTGTAACCCTTGGACCTTGTATACCATATATGCTTTCCCCATTGTAACCCTTGGACCTTGTATACCATATATGCTTTCCCCATTGAAACCCTTGGACCTTGTATACCATACATGCTTTCCCCATTGTAACCCTTGGACCTTGTATACCATATATGTTTTCCCCATTGAAACCCTTGGACCTCGTTTACCATACATGCTTTCCCCATTGAAACCCTTGGACCTCGTTTACCATACATGCTTTCCCCATTGAAACCCTTGGACCTCGTTTACCATACATGCTTTCCCCATTGAAACCCTTGGACCTTGTATACCATACATGCTTTCCCCATTGAAACCCTTGGACCTTGTATACCATACATGCTTTCCCCATTGAAACCCTTGGACCTTGTATGCCATATATGTTTTCCCCATTGAAACCCTTGGACCTCGTTTACCATACATGCTTTCCCCATTGAAACCCTTGGACCTCGTTTACCATACATGCTTTCCCCATTGAAACCCTTGGACCTCGTTTACCATACATGCTTTCCCCATTGAAACCCTTGGACCTTGTATACCATACATGCTTTCCCCATTGAAACCCTTGGACCTCGTATACCTTGTTAAGCTGTTCTTATAGCTTGAAATTGGCTTCTTGTTCAGGTAATTTGTAATAGTATTGATATTTATAGAAGACAGAATCAACATTGTCACAGAACTTATTCATCAAAATGTTTTGTCTAATGGACGGTTCAAATGCAGGTAAATTATGTTTTGCTTGTGTGTATTTTAGCTCACTTGTCATGACAGGGTGAGCTTTTGTGATCACTCTTCGTCCCTCATCCGTCTGTTTGTCTGTCCGTCCACAATTGCTTGTGAACATACTAGAGGTCACAGTTATGCCCCAATTTTCATGGAATTTGGTCAGAATGTTTGTCTCTATGAAATCTAGGTCAAGTTCGAAACTTGGTCATGTGGGGTCAAAAACTAGGTCACAAGGTCATATCTTAGAAAAATCTTGTGAACACATTAGAGGACACAATTATTGTCCAATCTTCATGAAACTTTGTCAGAATTTTGTCTCTATGAAATCTAGGTCAAGTTTGAAATTGGGTCATATGGGGTCAAAAACAAGGTCACTAGGTCAAATCTTAGAAAAAGCTTGTGAACACATTAGAGGCAATAGTTATGGCCCAACCTTCATGAAACTTGGTCAGAATGTTTGTCTCTATAAAATCTAGGTCAAGTGCTATATTGGGTCAACTGGGGTTAAAAATAGGTCACTTTGAAAGAGGTTACAATTTTGGTCTAATCTATCAATATGAGTTATCTGTAAATAACAAGGTCGCTGGTTAGAAATATATGATAACCTTTAACATGCAACTGAGGCTGCATTTACTTGATTCTTTGAAGTTGTAACTGACTTCTTACGTTGACATGTGGGCCTTCATGAACTATAACAACAGGTGAGCGATCTATTGCCCTTTGAGCCCTCTTGTTTAAAAAAAGATTTTTTTAATTTATAAGAGTGGAGTGACATCTTCATATTCATTTATCACATAAATAATTAATGTGATCTTCCACATGGGAACAAACCACAGAACAAAGACAATGTTCTACAACGTGTGTGATTACAAATGTGTGACATCATCAACTTTTTGGAGTGAAATGTAAAGTAATCGGCTTAAATATGCCAAAGGCTCTAGCTCTTAATAACCTGACGTGTGTTTTTAGATTAATTTAAGAAATCTTGATCTATAAAGACAACTCATGATAGATGCTATATTATATTTAGTTTCAGTTTTCTTGTCTGTGCTATTCCTCACTAAGCACTGCAGGGCTTGCTCAGGCCTATTTCTTTCTTGGGCCAAACTTGGCTCCAGTCGGCTTTGGTCTTATGCAGGCTATATTGGATAGCGCGCTGCAAACACGGAACACTTCTCAGATCTCCCTTGTCATAGTTTAGACATAGTCAAAGAAATCTTAAACTGGTCAATTTGAAAACGTATTAAATAAATAATCATGAATATGTTTGTATGAATGCAATCTTCCGGCTCCCCAATCCAACAGGTATGTTATTCGTCGTTTTAAAAATGCATAAGTCTTTAATTACTTGTATTTTAGGGCAACGTACTGAAAGAAACACATTTTCTATCAATATAAGTGTATTTTATCGTCATGTGGAAGTATTTTGGGCTATATTTGAAGTATGCCTTTGGTCGGTGAAATTCACCAGGCAATTTGTCACCATCAGTGATACCCTCGTTTATTTCAGGTTGTTCGGCTTTTCAACAGGCGGCATTTTACAATTCAGACACTTTGGGTGAAATTCATGCAAACTGGTTGTGTTGCAGACATCCAGAAGAAGAGTGACGAAACCTCTACAAGACACAAATTGTCAATGACCACTTACAGGATCATTTCACCACGGCAGCCACAACGGCTCGTAACACAATAGGTAGACGCAACCATGCAATCCATCCACAGACCGTACGCAATCGCCTGAGGGCCGTCAGATTGCCATGCCGTCGTCCCCTACAGGTGCCTATTCTTACCACAAGGCACAGACAGACAAGGCTAGGAGACATTTGCGATATACAAGGGGGGACTGGGCCAATGTGTTATTCGTTGACGAGACACGCATCACGCTGTGTGGGAATGGCAGACACGCATCACACTGCGTGGGAATGACATACAAGCTCGGATATATCGCCGTCGGGGTGAACGGAACAATGAGAACTGTCAGGTAGAATCTGACAATTTCGGAGGTGGATCAATCATGTTGTTGGCTGGTGTTTCCATGCACACTACAGAATCTGACAATTTCGGAGGTGTATCAATCATGTTGTGGGCTGGTGTTTCCATGCACACTACAGAATCTGACAATTTCGGAGGTGGATCAATCATGTTGTGGGCTGGTGTTTCCATGCACACTACAGAATCTGACAATTTCGGAGGTGGATCAATCATGTTGTGGGCTGGTGTTTCCATGCACACTACAGAATCTGACAATTTCGGAGGTGGATCAATCATGTTGTGGGCTGGTGTTTCCATGCACACTTATACTCCCATTGTACCAATACAAGGCCACTTGAACGCGATGAAGTACCCGAATGACGGCCCTTTCTTCTACCACATATTCGAGCAAATCAAGGCATGATGTTAGCCCAGGATAATGCACCATGCCATGCAGCTAGGGCCACACAAATGCAGCATACAACGTGCGAGTACTGCTAGGGCCACACAAATGCAGCAAACAACGTGCGAGTACTACAATGGCCGGATTTAAATCCGATTGAACACGTGTGGGACCTATTGAAGGGCAAGGTGCGAGCCCAGCAGGTGCAGCCTAATTTATGTGAGCACATGCGTGTCATCAACCAGACATGGGCTGCCATTCAACAGCAGTATCTTCAGAGATACATTGTATCAATGAGGACAATGTGCCGCGCGGTAATTGCAGCAGCAGGGGGACATACAAAATATTAAACCGGAATCAATTTCGATGTGATTAATTTTTGTTTATTGGGTGCCCGTGTTAACCCTCTCTGTTAAGTATCTTCCCGTGATCGAATTTCAATGATTTTTGTCTCACATAATTATGAAGAATACAATGTTTTAAACTAATATTTGGTTGTTTTATTATTCTTTGAAAATGTTTCCTAAATATGATAACCTCTAGGTGGCCAATTAGAACTTCCGTGTAGTGTATATTTGTTTGATTTATTTATTTTACAGAGCTGGGCATTTTTGTCGATGTTTCTGTATTTATAGCTTTTCAGTCATATATAATAAATAACAATAGCTTTACATTACTATGTATTTACCGGATAATACCACTTCATTTAGGAACTCAAAACGGTGAAAACAACGACATGTTGAAACATCTTACACAACAATGTAACAGACGTACGACTGCTCGTTTGTTTACAAGTAACGATATTTGTACAATATTGAACTAGAAGATTAACTTTGACTATTTCAAGTGACATACAATTCCACAATGTTGAGAACATGGCCGCAGCCATTGTCAGGAATCATACACAGATTGCCCGGATCATTATTCAATGCGATGTTATACTGGATGGGTATTTTACAGTTGGTGCCATAAGTAGTAGCTAGGGTATAGTTTTATCAAAGAGTTTCTGGAAATCTTAAACCTACGGCCAAATTCTTCATTAGAATTATTTTAAGCGGCTGACACATTGGTGTCAGACACGGTTTGTAGGAGTTTGTCAATCGAATTATAATTAGTATTGAACAACCCTTTACACCATTTGTAGCTGTAGATTTCCATAAGTGCGTTGATAAAACAGTACCTTGGAGTGGATGTAGAAACATCAAAACATATACAGACTTTATTCACACAAGGTAATCGAATGTCGCACATTCATTACTTCTGCAGAGATGAATTTCTGTCAAAACTGAATAAACAAATACATGAAATACAGGAATCACAAACAAACATTCGTGGAACTTCGATATGATAACCACTGGCTTGTTCATTAAATGACAGATATAGTCTGTTTTAAATTAGATCTGTCGCTTGTATACAAACATTGCAATATCGTTACATTGTATTTTTATTGTTTTAAACATTTAAATTGGAGAAAAGGCAGTGAAAACCAATACATTATTTACTAAGCTACATACTAAAACACATAATGGCTATTGAAATAATACATTAATAAAAGATGTTATGTTAACAAGTGACCGACCCGAATAATCCATTTATACCTCAAATGTTTCAAGTGAGATGATCAGCATAATGTGTTGTGTATCTTGTCTTTTGCTTTTCGTCGGAATCAAATATTAGCAGAGTTACTGCCCTTGTTTGAAATATCAATAGTGTTATGCTAGGAAAGTCGCTTGCTGCAAAATGTAGGTCTAAGTAAAAAAATTCATATGCTACGAGCAAGAGTTTGCCGATAACAGACCGTTGTGTAGCAATGCGATACCGAGTGGTCTGTTGCACAGGAAAGTGCTCGATTGTGCTGGCCTAGCAGTGTTGAGAAATGGTAGACTTTTGGCAAGCACTGCTCGCTCATAGCATGATTTGGAAGTGATTTGGTTAGGCAACATGCTCCTGTATGTCATAGATTGTCTACTATAAATCCTGCGTCCAGAATGATGTCATTAAAATTGCATCTGTAAAGCTATAATGTATATATCAAAGTGTGTGCCAAATCATACAGGTTCTACTGGAAAGAACTCAGTAATATAATAAGTTATAGTGCGCCCACGATAATGAGAAAGACAGGAAATTTTGATGTGCATGATTTATCAGGGATGTTTTTAATACAACACTGATCATATCTGCTTACTTTAGTAATTTGTAATATACTTGTAACCATCACACTTTCTTGGGTGCACTATACTTCCCTTGAAATCCAGAAAATCTTTTCAAAATAACAACTCATAATAATGTACATGACTTTATTTTTTACTAATTATTAGTTTACAAAAGCAATATAAATAGGATATCACTAACAACAAAACAAGGTTAACTAAAACATTTATTCATGCAACATGGTGGTGATAATGTATAGTACGAATATGTGACTATATGTTATTACAACAGAGTACATTCATAGTTTCTATGAATTAACATAAGTACTCAAAAGTTTAATATCACCAAATAGTACGTACATGTATAACATTCAATACGGCATGACCATGCGATAGAATGGACCAGGTGAAAACCAGAGATAAACTCTGGAAACTGTTTCCACTCTATCGCAGCCGAAAGGATAATGATATAACATCATAATATTCCTTCAACATTACATTACAATGTGTCAGTACAAATGTAAAAAACCTAAACCTAATATAACACAATATTCTATTAAACTATCAATAAACAACCTCAATAATAAGGTCAGCTCAAACGTAAGACCACGCTACTTTGGGTCATAAGATAAGATAATAATTAATCTTTATTTAAATCGGTTATGAGAAGTATGAGATTTTGCACAAGTAAATGAAATGTATCTACCTAATATACAATTAAATCTAAGCAACATCGGACTTGTGTGAAAAAAGTTTTGTTCATAAGTTCTATGTAAAATATTTGTAGTTTACAATGAAACTTCATGTTAGAAGACTCGATACACACAACAGCCAATTTTATGGTCACATGACACGTCTAACGGTAGATTTACGTATTTGTAACCTATTTAATATAGCATATACGAGGCCCGTCTGTACATCTGTACTGTCCATGTGTATCATATTTTTGGGTCTAAACGTAAATATGGCTTGCGTCTAGCAGCCTCCTTCTGGAACTATAAAAACACGGATTTTACAGCGTCTTTGATGATTTTGACTGCTTAATATTAGGCATTCTTCAAACAGGTTCATGAATGTCGATTTCAGACTTATTCTAAAGGTTTGGGTAGATGTATATTACTCAATTATTTAGGACTGATTCAGTCATAAGACTACATGTCATTGCGCACATAAACATTACAATGCTTTTATTAAGTTCTTAATTTAACATTATAATATATGTGTATGTCCATGTATAAGTATATACATAGCTTATGTAGCTTAGTGAATAAGGGTTTGGTTTTCACTGCTTTTCCGTGATATTACATGTTTTATACATAATATGCGACATACCTAAATAAATCGACTTATATGGGCCTCATGAATTTCGCTTTCATCACAGCAATGTTAATCTCGCTGATCACGGATTATAACAGTTAATAAAATTACAGTTATCATCAATGGAATACCAGATATCCTCCCTGCGTTAAAGTGTTCAAATGCAAGTAATATCAATATACAATTAAGAATAAACTTGTTTAAATAAGTAATTAAAAATTATGAAATTTAAAATGGGAGTAGGTAGAATGTAATTATGATTCTACGTAAATTTTTATCAACATCTGATGAATATATTTTAAACCATTCAAAATTTAGACGATTGTTTTCGCTGCAAACGGGCTATATCCAACATAAACATTGATTATCCAGTAACATGCAAACAAACAATCTATACAATAAAAGATGTATCACATTATTATAATTATACAGAGTAAGCACAGTATCACATTCAATGCATAAAAAGAAAATTTGAATAACAGCGGAAAGACACAGGCACTTATAAGCTAAGACAGATATAAACAGTTAAAACACATGCAAAGCAGTATAAAGAAGTTACGAGAAATATAATATAATACGTACAAGACCTGTAAAAAACACAAATTGATCAGATATAACTAGAATAAACGATATTAAAGCCAGACATTTAAGCACATTTATAATAACATTCATGAGAAGTATAAATATAATCACATATTTTGTGATGAAAAATAAACATGCACACAAAGCAATAACATGCAGCAAAAGAGGTATTCATTCCTTCCTTGAAAAATGACAGCATACATGAAATCAACGAGAAAACAACAAAAAACAAACATAAAAGCGCATACAACTAGTGTCAATCAGATGGATAGCAATCATCCTAAGAGTTTGTTAAAGCAAGAAAATTAAATAAAAAACTGAGCGGAAATGTATAGCAAAAGCCGACATTAAAAAACGTGCTAAAAAGCGTATCACCTCATATCAGATATGAAATGAACAGATTGACACTGTTTGTATACGGGTATTTTCAATGTCAAATGAAACATATAAAGAGATAGCTATGAAGCAGAGTTTAGCACATGATTAGGGCTATATATAAGGCAGCACTACAGAATATAATGTTACATATAAGCATTTAAAGTTACATTATGCCTTAAAAAGCTATTTTCAAAAAGCAATAACTTGGCAACCTATCTGCAAAATGGTGCATTTTGAGAACTTTAGTTAAGTCCCAAAGGCGGAAAACACCACAAGATTGAAGAAAACGAAATAAAGCGTCCAGTTGGTATGTAAACAAAATCATGAATTGTAAACAATAAATGCATAATTTAAAGTCTAAGGGGAGCAACTCTTGCAAAATTAGTATTTTGTCATCCATACATTTTACTAAATGTGATTTTTGGCATACTTTTTCAACAGATATACATTTAACATTCTGTCGTCAATTACAACATTACATTACAAAGTGTCTGTACAAATGTAAAAACTTAAACCTAATATATCACAATATTCTATTAAACTATCAATAAAACAACCTCAATAATAAGGTCAGCTCAAACGTAAGACCACGCTACTTTGGGTCATAAGATAAGATAGTCTTTACTTAAATCGGTTATGAGTTAACACTTATAACCTAAGTTTAAAGCTTGTATCCAACATAAACATTGATTATCCAGTAACATGCAAACAATCTATATAATAAAAAGATGTATCACATTATTATAATTATGCAGAGTAAGCACAGTATCACATTCAATGCATAAAAAGGAAAGTTTGAATAACAGCGGAAAGACACAGGCACTTATAAGCTAAGACCGATATAAACAGTTAAAACACATGCAAAGCAGTATAAAGAAGTTATGAGAAATATAATATAATATGTACAAGACCTGTAAAAAACACAAATTGATCAGATATAACTAGAATAAAAGATATTAAAGCCAGACATTTAAGCACATTTATAATAACATCCATGAGAAGTATAAATATAATCACATATTTTGTGATGAAAAATAAACATGCACACAAAGCAATAACATGCAGCAAAAGAGGCATTCATTCCTTGAAAAATGACAGCATACATGAAATCAACGAAAAAACAAACATAAAAGCGCATACAACTAGTGTCAATCAGGTGGATAGCATTCATCCTAAGAGTTTGTTAAAGCAAGAAAATTAAATAAAAAACTGAGCGGAAATGTATAGCAAAAGCCAACATTAAAAACGTGCTAAAAAGCGTATCACCTCATATCAGATATGAAATGAACAGATTGACACTGTTTGTATACGGGTATTTTCAATGTCAAATGAAACATATAAAGAGATAGCTATGAAGCAGAGTTTAGCACATGATTAGGGCTATCTATAAGGCAGCACTACAGAATATAATGTTACATATAAGCATTTAAAGTTACATTATGCCTTAAAAAGCTATTTTCAAAAAGCAATAACTTGGCAACCTATCTGCAAAATGGTGCATTTTGAGAACTTTAGTTAAGTCCCAAAGGCGGAAAACACCACAAGATTTAAGAAAACGAAATAAAGTGTCCAGTTGGTATGTAAACAAAATCATGAATTGTAAACAATAAATGCATAATTTAAAGTCTACGGGGAGCAACTCTTGCAAAATTAGTATTTTGTCATCCATACATTTTACTAAATGTGATTTTTGGCCTACTTTTTCGACAGATACATTTAACATTCTGTCGTCAATTATAAGTCATTTGTGAAAAACATCCTTATTCTTTGTAGTTAGTCTTTTTACTGGATGGTCAGAAAAAAATGCTTTGGGAGAGATAATGTGACTTTAAAGACTGTTTAATGTGAACAACATTCGTTACTATGGTCAACTTTACATAGAGACCAACTTTCAACCACAAATGGTATACAGCAGTTAACATGCGTGGTCGTAAAATATATTCCCGTACAAACAATGCAGCAGCATCAAAACTTTACAGCAACAAAATTAACACTATTATGCAAAATTTCTACAATAAAGATACAAACTTATGTCCAATTTAGCATATATACACACAGTAACTTACGTGCCTGTACAACATAGTTTCATAGTAATTGGCTGGTAGTAATATAATGTGACTACGTTCCATAGTTCATGTACTATGCAACAGTCTTAAACGAAAGCGAAATTAAGACTGAGTATATCAGCGTCATAATAACGGCATTGTCTTTAGATCTTTTACAATCACACAATTTATCTTTGGAAAATGTGTCATTCACATTTGATAAATATTGTAACAAATTTGGCTCGGTCAGTGAAATGCCGAGCTATTTTGGATTTGAATTGGCGAAACATCGAAAGTAATCAAACCAAAATTATACCGTTTATATGAGCAGCTTTAATATATTATGATACATCAGAAGAGCCAGTTTTAATGCTCTAATATACCTATCAAACTAGTGATACATTGAACAAATAAGTCTCAACATACGCAAATGGCTGAACATTTTATGTCGCCTCGACAGCTAACAACAAAACTGCAGATGATTGTTCACCGATTGATAACCCTTGAAATTGAATGAATCTAGATACACTCATAATATCAAATATTTCAATAACAAGTTTCTCTCTTACATGCTCATGTTTTCTACAAAACCAGAGTGCATGGTTCAAGTCATTGTCAATGTACAGATCACAATTCTTGCACTTCTGAACACAATTTTAAGGTCGTGATATCAAAGAACTTAACATTTGCACCGCCGTCACACAGATGGAAGCTAACTCTGGATGTTTACTGGATAACGTCCATAAATGGCACGGAGCGGCAGGTTCAAAAACGTCTGTTAAACTCATGCATGACAATGAGAGATTTTCATACCGATTTTGTCTATTTTAATGTAGCACAGATCTGATAAGACATTTTTTCCCATCTTTTTTTTACCAGAAAAATACCACTGTCTATATAATCATACAAAACATACAGCAGACTGTACTTTTGTGAGATTTTATACACATCCGGAAACAAACTTAATCTTCACTCTGGGCTGTAACTTCTAGGTAGGGACACTCAGCATCACCAGGTAACCAGATACAGTTTGGTACCAACCCAGTAAACTATCCAGACTAGGTGGACCTGAAAGATAGCACAGTAACACACAATCAAAACATGATCATGAAATGCTTAAATTTTGACAAAAAAGGTGCGAACTATTTTACACAATTTACAATATTTTAGATTATTCTTAACATTATTGTTGAGTTCTTTGTAAAACTAATCAATATTTAAACTGAAAAAGTGAATTAATAAAATTTAATGATGTTCAGACTATGCTTTGGAAAACTTTGCAGCCTAGATCTGAAGATCTATAGACAAGCAGTATATATTTGGTAGTTATTCTGCTATCATTATCATTTACTGAAGTCAATGTCTACGTATAACATAACCTGTCCCACCTAGAGATCTATACGTTTATTGATACACTCAGCACATGTACAGGTGTGTGATATGAGGATAGAGATGATCCTGCACTTTACTAACTGAGCTAGCAGGGCTGGCTAGTAGTACATTAGAGAAACAGGCATGATTAAATCAAATATATATCAACACAATAACTCACCATTTTTTCTTCTGTCTCCTTTCATTGTGAAGTGTAGCCCACGGGATTGACCAGGTTGATCAGGAAACCCATTCATAACTGGGACACTAACTAGTTCCATGAATCATTGAGGTAACCTGTATAACCTGTAAAACATATGAAGCATTTGAAACTTTATATCTATACACACACCTATCTCTCTCTATATATGTATATACATGTATACTAAGCAGCTACTTTTAATAATATCTTCAAATACCATTACACATTGATCCCAATAAAATTTGACTAGCCAGCTTCAATCACATTAAATGATACAGTGAATTACAGGATATAGCTTACCATAGTTTCAACAATATACTCCTCTTGAAGTCTGGACTGTAAACCTGTAAGATAAGATAAAAAATATATACTTGTACAGTCTAACCAGAGTATATCATCCAGTCAAGGTATTCATCAAATGGCTGCTAATTATATAATATTGAAAAGGGCTTATTGTATTAGTTCTTCAATATACTGCTGCTGATCCACCAAACTGTTTCATGGACACAATCCTATCAAGAACCCTTTCACTAGAAACCAGCATCTTCTCTATTTAAGGAAGAATATAAAAAATAAACTTTTACAGTGTCTTCGGTTGATGAAATTATGAAACTGTATTCATAATTACAACATCTATCCATCTGTATTAATAATGATAATAATGACTTTATTTAAAGAGGCAACACATTTGGGGAAACCCAGTCTTCCCTGTGAGCCTAATCACAAGTTAATATTAAAAAGTTATTAATTTTTTTGGTACATTTCAATAATCAATTCCAACGAATGCAAGAACACATTGATCCCAGTAATTTTAGCTAGCTCACTTCAATCACACCAAATGATGAGATACATGTAGTTTTCAGCATATAGCTTACCATGATTTCATTAATCCTGTCACTTCAATAAACTCCTCCTTCCCCACTTCATCATGGTCCAACTCTCACTTCATCATGGTCCAACTCTCACTTCATCATGGTCCAACTCTCACTTCATCACGGTCCCACTCTCACTTCATCATGGTCCAACACTCACTTCATCACGGTCCAACTCTCACTTCATCATGGTCCAACTCTCACTTCATCATGTTCCAACTCTCACTTCATCATGGTCCAATGCACACTTCATCATGGTCCAACTCACACTTCATCATGGTCCAACTCTCACTGCATCATGGTCCAACTCTCACTTCATCATGGTCCAACTCACACTGCATCATGGTCCAACTCTCACTTCATCATGGTTCACACCAAGGTCCAACTCTCACTTCATCATGGTCCAACTCTCACTTCATCATGGTCCACCTCTCACTTCATCATGGTCCACCTCTCACTTCATCATGGTCCACCTCTCACTTCATCATGGTCCACATCATGGTCCAACTCTCACTTCATCATGGTCCAACTCTCACTTCATCATGGTCCACCTCTCACTTCATCATGGTCCACATCATGGTCCAATCAAGAGCTGTAACTGCATGATAAACATGAATAAGAACATGAATGAAATGTGTTTTTGGATGTTAATGTTAAATATGCCTACAATAAACTTTACTATCCTTAACAACAACAAAATAACATAACAATAGAGACATGAATTAGAACCCAAATGATAACCATCTGATTTTGGTAAAGTTAAAAAAACTTATTCATGGCTCTTATTCTTCGTTTTCTGACAACACCAACAAAACAATCAGCATCATCAACAACAACAACAATACAAATCAACATGAGAGATAACAACAACAAAACAACAGCTTCAGAGACAATACCAACAAAACAATCAGCATCATCAACAACAACAACAACAATACAAATCAACATGAGAGACAACACCAACAAAACAACAGAATCAGAGACAACAACAACAAAACAACAGCATTAGAGACAACAACAACAACAACAACAAAACCACAGCATCAGAGACAACAACAACAACAAAACAACAGCATCAGAGACAACAACAACAACAACAAAACAACAGCATCAGAGACAACAACAAAACAACAGCATCAGAGACAACAACAAAACCACAGCATCAGAGACAACAACAACAACAACAACATAACAACAGCATGAGAGACAACAACAACAACAACAAAACAACAGCATCAGAGACAACAACAACAACAAAACAACAGCATCAGAGACAACAACAACAACAAAACAACAGCATCAGAGACAACAACAAAAACAAAACAACAGCATCAGAGACAACAACAAAACAACAGCATCAGAGACAACAACAAAACAACAGCATCAGAGACAACAACAAAACAACAGCATCAGAGACAACAACAAAACAACAGCATCAGAGACAACAACAGCATCAGAGACAACAACAACAACAAAACAACAGCATCAGAGACAACAACAACAAAACAACAGCGTCAGAGACAACAACAACAACATTACAACAGCATCAGAGACAACAACAACAACAAAACAACAGCATCAGAGACAACAACAACAACAATACAAATCAACATGAGAGACAACACCAACAAAACAACAGAATCAGAGACAACACCAACAATCAGCATCAGCGAAAAAACCATTTGCTCAGGAGGCAAGAGGCGCAAATCTCTTTCAGTAACATTAGAAGAAACTGCCCTAGCCAATGACTGAGCGATTAAAACCATAAACAGGTAAATAGAAATAATCAAACAAATAACATGTCATTAAATTAATCCCAAAACTTCACCACGGTCGATCTCCATTGTAGCCCTCCACTTTGTTGTCGCCATGTTGTCCAATTGAGACCTGAAAATGCAATAGAGACATTAATTACAACCTAAATAATAACAGACCAACAACAACAATACAAATCAACATGAGAGACAACACCAACAAAACAACAGAATCAGAGACAACAACAACAAAACAACAGCATTAGAGACAACAACAACAACAAAACAACAGCATCAGAGACAACAACAACAACAAAACAACAGCATCAGAAACAACAACAACAAAACAACAGCATCAGAGACAACAACCACAAAACAACAGCATCAGAGACAACAACAACAACAAAATAACAGCATCAGAGACAACAACAACAACAACAATACAACAGCATCAGAGACAACAACAACAACAAAACAACAGAATCAGAGACAACAACAACAATCAGCATCAGCGAAAAAACCATTTGCTCAGGAGGCAAGAGGCGCAAATCTCTTTCAGTAACATTAGAAGAAACTGCCCTAGCCAATGACTGAGCGATTAAAACCATACACAGGTAAATAGAAATAATCAAACAAATAACATGTCATTAAATTAATCCCAAAACTTCACCACGGTCGATCTCCATTGTAGCCCTCCACTTTGTTGTCGCCATGTTGTCCAATTGAGACCTGAAAATGCAATAGAGACATTAATTACAACCTAAATAATAACAGACCAACAACAACAATACAAATCAACATGAGAGACAACACCAACAAAACAACAGAATCAGAGACAACAACAACAAAACAACAGCATTAGAGAAAACAACAACAACAAAACAACAGCATCAGAGACAACAACAACAACAAAACAACAGCATCAGAAACAACAACAACAAAACAACAGCATCAGAGACAACAACAACAAAACAACAGCATCAGAGACAACAACAACAACAAAATAACAGCATCAGAGACAACAACAACAACAACAATACAACAGCATCAGAGACAACAACAACAACAAAACAACAGAATCAGAGACAACATCAACAAAACAACAGCATTAGAGACAACAACAACAACAAAACAACAGCATCAGAGACAACAACAACAACAAAACAACAGCATCAGAGACAACAACAACAACAGAACAACAGCATCAGAGACAACAACAAAACAACAGCATCAGAGACAACAACAAAACAACAGCATCAGAGACAACAACAAAACAACAGCATCAGAGACAACAACAACAACAAAACAACAGCATCAGAGACAACAACAACAAAACAACAGCATCAGAGACAACAACAACAACAATATAAATCAACATGAGAGACAACACCAACAAAACAACAGAATCAGAGACAACAACAACAATCAGCATCAGCGAAAAAAACATTTGCTCAGGAGGCAAGAGGTGCAAATCTCTTTCAGTAACATTAGAAGAAACTGCCCTAGCCAATGACTGAGCGTCAGAGACAACAACAACAACAATACAACAGCATCAGAGACAACAACAACAACAAAACAACAGCATGAGAGACAACAACAACAACAAAACAACAGCATCAGTGACAACAACAACAACAATACAACAGCATCAGAGACAACAACAACAACAAAACAACAGCATCAGAGACAACAACAACAACAACAATACAAATCAACACGAGAGACAACACCAACAAAACAACAGAATCAGAGACAACAACAACAATCAGCATCAGCGAAAAAACCATTTGCTCAGGAGGCAAGAGGCGCAAATCTCTTTCAGTAACATTAGAAGAAACTGCCCTAGCCAATGACTGAGCGATTAAAACCATACACAGGTAAATAGAAATAATCAAACAAATAACATGTCATTAAATTAATCCCAAAACTTCACCACGGTCGATCTCCATTGTAGCCCTCCACTTTGTTGTCGCCATGTTGTCCAATTGAGACCTGAAAATGCAATAGAGACATTAATTACAACCTAAATAATAACAGACCAACAACAACAATACAAATCTACATGAGAGACAACACCAACAAAACAACAGAATCAGAGACAACAACAACAAAACAACAGCATTAGAGACAATAACAACAACAAAACAACAGCATCAGAGACAACAACAACAAAACAACAGCATCAGAGACAACAACAACAACAAAACAACAGCATCAGAGACAACAACATTACAACAGCATCAGAGACAACAACAACAACAAAACAACAGCATCAGAGACAACAACAACAACAATACAAATCAACATGAGAGACAACACCAACAAAACAACAGCATCAGAGACAACAACAACAACAAAATAACAGCATCAGAGACAACAACAACAACAACAATACAACAGCATCAGAGACAACAACAACAACAAAACAACAGAATCAGAGACAACAACAACAATCAGCATCAGCGAAAAAACCATTTGCTCAGGAGGCAAGAGGCGCAAATCTCTTTCAGTAACATTAGAAGAAACTGCCCTAGCCAATGACTGAGCGATTAAAACCATACACAGGTAAATAGAAATAATCAAACAAATAACATGTCATTAAATTAATCCCAAAACTTCACCACGGTCGATCTCCATTGTAGCCCTCCACTTTGTTGTCGCCATGTTGTCCAATTGAGACCTGAAAATGCAATAGAGACATTAATTACAACCTAAATAATAACAGACCAACAACAATAATACAAATCAACATGAGAGACAACACCAACAAAACAACAGAATCAGAGACAACAACAACAAAACAACAGCATTAGAGACAACAACAACAACAAAACAACAGCATCAGAGACAACAACAACAACAAAACAACAGCATCAGAAACAACAACAACAAAACAACAGCATCAGAGACAACAACAACAAAACAACAGCATCAGAGACAACAACAACAACAAAATAACAGCATCAGAGACAACAACAACAACAACAAAACAACAGCATCAGAGACAACAACAACAACAAAACAACAGCATCAGAGACAACAACAACAAAACAACAGCATCAGAGACAACAACAACAACAATATAAATCAACATGAGAGACAACACCAACAAAACAACAGAATCAGAGACAACAACAACAATCAGCATCAGCGAAAAAAACATTTGCTCAGGAGGCAAGAGGTGCAAATCTCTTTCAGTAACATTAGAAGAAACTGCCCTAGCCAATGACTGAGCGTCAGAGACAACAACAACAACAATACAACAGCATCAGAGACAACAACAACAACAAAACAACAGCATGAGAGACAACAACAACAACAAAACAACAGCATCAGTGACAACAACAACAACAATACAACAGCATCAGAGACAACAACAACAACAAAACAACAGCATCAGAGACAACAACAACAACAACAATACAAATCAACACGAGAGACAACACCAACAAAACAACAGAATCAGAGACAACAACAACAATCAGCATCAGCGAAAAAACCATTTGCTCAGGAGGCAAGAGGCGCAAATCTCTTTCAGTAACATTAGAAGAAACTGCCCTAGCCAATGACTGAGCGATTAAAACCATACACAGGTAAATAGAAATAATCAAACAAATAACATGTCATTAAATTAATCCCAAAACTTCACCACGGTCGATCTCCATTGTAGCCCTCCACTTTGTTGTCGCCATGTTGTCCAATTGAGACCTGAAAATGCAATAGAGACATTAATTACAACCTAAATAATAACAGACCAACAACAACAATACAAATCTACATGAGAGACAACACCAACAAAACAACAGAATCAGAGACAACAACAACAAAACAACAGCATTAGAGACAATAACAACAACAAAACAACAGCATCAGAGACAACAACAACAAAACAACAGCATCAGAGACAACAACAACAACAAAACAACAGCATCAGAGACAACAACATTACAACAGCATCAGAGACAACAACAACAACAAAACAACAGCATCAGAGACAACAACAACAACAATACAAATCAACATGAGAGACAACACCAACAAAACAACAGCATCAGAGACAACAACAACAACAAAATAACAGCATCAGAGACAACAACAACAACAACAATACAACAGCATCAGAGACAACAACAACAACAAAACAACAGAATCAGAGACAACAACAACAATCAGCATCAGCGAAAAAACCATTTGCTCAGGAGGCAAGAGGCGCAAATCTCTTTCAGTAACATTAGAAGAAACTGCCCTAGCCAATGACTGAGCGTCAGAAACAACAACAACAACAATACAACAGCATCAGAGACAACAACAACAAAAAAAAAAACAGCATCAGAGACAACAACAACAACATAACAACAGCATGAGAGACAACAACAACAACAACAACAAAACAACAGCATCAGAGACAACAACAAAAACAAAACAACAGCATCAGAGACAACAACAACAACAAAACAACAGCATCATAGACAACAACAATACAACAGCATCAGAGACAACAACAACAACAACAACACAACAGCATGAGAGACAACAACAGCTTTAAATGCAATAGAGACGAATTAGAACCTGAATGATAAATGTCAGTTTTTGGATGTTAATACCAGCCCTAAAATGCAGTCCTTATTTGCTCAGGAGGCAAGAGGCGCAAATCTCTTTCAGTAAACTTCATTAACATTTAAAGAAACTGCCCTAGCCATTGACTGAAGGATGATAAGTTTCATTGAAATCTGGCCATGGCCTAGTGCTAGCTGTGAATGCAATATATAGAGACATTATTTGGAACCTGAATGATAACTGTCTGTTTTTGGATGTTACTAGTTCTATCCCTGGCCTCGTCATACCAAAGACGAAATAAAAATTGTACCAGAAAATCTCTCGCTAGACTCTCAGTATAAAAGGAAAACTGGCTTCTCATATTCTCGTGGCAGTGGATCAAACATCTTTGTCACTAACATCTTCAATATAACCATTGACAACAGGAAGTAAAACTCCCTGCGTTTATTCCTATGAAGTTTCAACAATTTTCCCTAATCGAAAGTACAGGTACTAGATTCAACAGACTGAAATCTTAATATGCAGAGAAAACAGACTAAAAATTGTATCATGAGTACCTATGCCTCTATTATACATCCCTGACGATGCAATAGAGTCATTAAATAGTACCCGATACCTGTCCGTTTTAGGACGTTAATATGTAAAAAACTCAGTTTGCCAAACTTTTCCCTGACTTTTGCCTCAGACACACAACATGATCCACTACTGAGTCCTGCACTGCAATATGCATAACTAAAATGCTTGGTACTGACGGACGAACGAACAGATGGACCGACGGACAGGTGAATCACTATATGCCTCCCGATCTATCGATACGGGGGCATAAATATAAATACAACAAAAACAAAACAACAGCATCAGAGACAACAACATCAACAAAACAACAGCATCAGAGGCAACAACAACAAAACAGCATCAGAGACAACAACAACAACAAAACAACAGCATCAGAGACAACAACAACAATCAGCATCAGCGAAAACACCATTTGCTCAGGAGGCAAGAGGCGCAAATCTCTTTCAGTAACATTAGAAGAAACTGCCCTAGCCAATGACTGAGCGATTTAAACCATACACAGGTAAATAGAAATAATCAAACAAAACAACAAAGAGCAATAACTTGTCTTTAAATTAATCCCAAAACTTCACCACGGTCGATCTCCATTGTAGCCCTCCACTTTGTTGTCGCCATGTTGTTCAATTGAGACCTGAAAATGCAATAGAGACATTAATTACAACCTAAATAATAACAGACCAACAACAACAATACAAATCAACATGAGAGACAACACCAACAAAACAACAGAATCAGAGACAACAACAACAAAACAACAGCATCAGAGACAACAACAACAAAACAACAGCATCAGAGACAACAACAACAACAAAACAACAGCATCAGAGACAACAACAACAAAACAGCATCAGAGACAACAACAACAACAAAACAACAGCATCAGAGACAACAACAACAACAATACAACAGCATCAGAGACAACAACAACAACAAAACAACAGCATCAGAGACAACAACAACAACATAACAACAGCATCAGAGACAACAACAAAAACAAAACAACAGAATCAGAGACAACATCAACAAAACAACAGCATTAGAGACAACAACAACAACAAAACAACAGCATCAGAGACAACAACAACAAAACAACAGCATGAGAGACAACAACAACAACAAAACAACAGCATCAGAGACAACAACATTACAACAGCATGAGAGACAACAACAATAACAAAACAACAGCATCAGAGACAACAACAACAACAACAAAACAACAGCATCAGAGACAACAACAACAACAACAATACAAATCAACATGAGAGACAACACCAACAAAACAACAGAATCTGAGACAACAACAACAATCAGCATCAGCGAAAAAACCATTTGCTCAGGAGGCAAGAGGCGCAAATCTCTTTCAGTAACATTAGAAGAAACTGCCCTAGCCAATGACTGAGCGTCAGAGACAACAACAACAACAATACAACAGCATCAGAGACAACAACAACAACAAAACAACAGCATCAGAGACAACAACAACAACAAAACAACAGCATCAGAGACAACAACAACAACAATACAAATCAACACGAGAGACAACACCAACAAAACAACAGAATCAGAGACAACAACAACAATCAGCATCGGCGAAAAAACCATTTGCTCAGGAGGCAAGAGGCGCAAATCTCTTTCAGTAACATTAGAAGAAACTGCCCTAGCCAATGACTGAGCGATTAAAACCATACACAGGTAAATAGAAATAATCAAACAAATAACATGTCTTTAAATTAATCCCAAAACTTCACCACGGTCGATCTCCATTGTAGCCCTCCACTTTGTTGTCGCCATCAGCATCAGCGAAAAAACCATTTGCTCAGGAGGCAAGAGGCGCAAATCTCTTTCAGTAACATTAGAAGAAACTGCCCTAGCCAATGACTGAGCGTCAGAGACAACAACAACAACAAAACAACAGCATTAGAGACAACAACAACAACAAAACAACAGCATCAGAGACAACAACAACAACAAAACAACAGCATCAGAAACAACAACAACAAAACAACAGCATCAGAGACAACAACAACAAAACAACAGCATCAGAGACAACAACAACAACAAAATAACAGCATCAGAGACAACAACAACAATACAACAGCATCAGAGACAACAACAACAACAATACAACAGCATCAGAGACAACAACAACAACAAAACAACAACATCAGAGACAACAACAACAACAAAACAACAGCATCAGAGACAACAACAACAACAATACAAATCAACATGAGAGACAACACCAACAAAACAACAGAATCAGAGACAACAACAACAATCAGCATCAGCGAAAAAACCATTTGCTCAGGAGGCAAGAGGCACAAATCTCTTTCAGTAACATTAGAAGAAACTGCCCTAGCCAATGACTGAGCGTCAGAAACAACAACAACAACAATACAACAGCATCAGAGACAACAACAACAACAAAAAAAACAGCATCAGAGACAACAACAACAACATAACAACAGCATGAGAGACAACAACAACAACAACAACAACAAAACAACAGCATCAGAGACAACAACAAAAACAAAACAACAGCATCAGAGACAACAACAACAACAAAACAACAGCATCATAGACAACAACAATACAACAGCATCAGAGACAACAACAACAACAACAACACAACAGCATGAGAGACAACAACAGCTTTAAATGCAATAGAGACGAATTAGAACCTGAATGATAAATGTCAGTTTTTGGATGTTAATACCAGCCCTAAAATGCAGTCCTTATTTGCTCAGGAGGCAAGAGGCGCAAATCTCTTTCAGTAAACTTCATTAACATTTAAAGAAACTGCCCTAGCCATTGACTGAAGGATGATAAGTTTCATTGAAATCTGGCCATGGCCTAGTGCTAGCTGTGAATGCAATATATAGAGACATTATTTGGAACCTGAATGATAACTGTCTGTTTTTGGATGTTACTAGTTCTATCCCGGGCCTCGTCATACCAAAGACGAAATAAAAATTGTACCAGAAAATCTCTCGCTAGACTCTCAGTATAAAAGGAAAACTGGCTTCTCATATTCTCGTGGCAGTGGATCAAACATCTTTGTCACTAACATCTTCAATATAACCATTGACAACAGGAAGTAAAACTCCCTGCGTTTATTCCTATGAAGTTTCAACAATTTTCCCTAATCGAAAGTACAGGTACTAGATTCAACAGACTGAAATCTTAATATGCAGAGAAAACAGACTAAAAATTGTATCATGAGTACCTATGCCTCTATTATACATCCCTGACGATGCAATAGAGTCATTAAATAGTACCCGATACCTGTCCGTTTTAGGACGTTAATATGTAAAAAACTGAGTTTGCCAAACTTTTCCCTGACTTTTGCCTCAGACACACAACATGATCCACTACTGAGTCCTGCACTGCAATATGCATAACTAAAATGCTTGGTACTGACGGACGAACGAACAGATGGACCGACGGACAGGTGAATCACTATATGCCTCCCGATCTATCGATACGGGGGCATAAATATAAATACAACAAAAACAAAACAACAGCATCAGAGACAACAACATCAACAAAACAACAGCATCAGAGACAACAACAACAAAACAGCATCAGAGACAACAACAACAACAAAACAACAGCATCAGAGACAACAACAACAATCAGCATCAGCGAAAACACCATTTGCTCAGGAGGCAAGAGGCGCAAATCTCTTTCAGTAACATTAGAAGAAACTGCCCTAGCCAATGACTGAGCGATTTAAACCATACACAGGTAAATAGAAATAATCAAACAAAACAACAAAGAGCAATAACTTGTCTTTAAATTAATCCCAAAACTTCACCACGGTCGATCTCCATTGTAGCCCTCCACTTTGTTGTCGCCATGTTGTTCAATTGAGACCTGAAAATGCAATAGAGACATTAATTACAACCTAAATAATAACAGACCAACAACAACAATACAAATCAACATGAGAGACAACACCAACAAAACAACAGAATCAGAGACAACAACAACAAAACAACAGCATCAGAGACAACAACAACAAAACAACAGCATCAGAGACAACAACAACAACAAAACAACAGCATCAGAGACAACAACAACAAAACAGCATCAGAGACAACAACAACAAAACAGCATCAGAGACAACAACAACAATAAAACAACAGCATCAGAGACAACAACAACAACAATACAACAGCATCAGAGACAACAACAACAACAAAACAACAGCATCAGAGACAACAACAACAACATAACAACAGCATGAGAGACAACAACAAAAACAAAACAACAGAATCAGAGACAACATCAACAAAACAACAGCATTAGAGACAACAACAACAACAAAACAACAGCATCAGAGACAACAACAACAAAACAACAGCATGAGAGACAACAACAACAACAAAACAACAGCATCAGAGACAACAACATTACAACAGCATGAGAGACAACAACAACAACAAAACAACAGCATCAGAGACAACAACAACAACAACAAAACAACAGCATCAGAGACAACAACAACAACAACAATACAAATCAACATGAGAGACAACACCAACAAAACAACAGAATCTGAGACAACAACAACAATCAGCATCAGCGAAAAAACCATTTGCTCAGGAGGCAAGAGGCGCAAATCTCTTTCAGTAACATTAGAAGAAACTGCCCTAGCCAATGACTGAGCGTCAGAGACAACAACAACAACAATACAACAGCATCAGAGACAACAACAACAACAAAACAACAGCATCAGAGACAACAACAACAACAAAACAACAGCATCAGAGACAACAACAACAACAATACAAATCAACACGAGAGACAACACCAACAAAACAACAGAATCAGAGACAACAACAACAATCAGCATCGGCGAAAAAACCATTTGCTCAGGAGGCAAGAGGCGCAAATCTCTTTCAGTAACATTAGAAGAAACTGCCCTAGACAATGACTGAGCGATTAAAACCATACACAGGTAAATAGAAATAATCAAACAAATAACATGTCTTTAAATTAATCCCAAAACTTCACCACGGTCGATCTCCATTGTAGCCCTCCACTTTGTTGTCGCCATGTTGTCCAATTGAGACCTGAAAATGCAATAGAGACATTAATTACAACCTAAATAATAACAGACCAACAACAACAATACAAATCAACATGAGAGACAACACCAACAAAACAACAGAATCAGAGACAACAACAACAAAACAACAGCATTAGAGACAACAACAACAACAATACAACAGCATCAGAGACAACAACAACAACAAAACAACAGCATCAGAGACAACAACAACAACAGAACAACAGCATCAGAGACAACAACAACAATATAAATCAACATGAGAGACAACACCAACAAAACAACAGAATCAGAGACAACAACAACAATCAGCATCAGCGAAAAAACCATTTGCTCAGGAGGCAAGAGGCGCAAATCTCTTTCAGTAACATTAGAAGAAACTGCCCTAGCCAATGACTGAGCGTCAGAGACAACAACAACAACAATACAACAGCATCAGAGACAACAACAACAACAAAACAACAGCATGAGAGACAACAACAACAACAAAACAACAGCATCAGTGACAACAACAACAACAATACAAATCAACATGAGAGACAACACCAACAAAACAACAGAATCAGAGACAACAACAACAAAACAACAGCATCAGAGACAACAACAACAAAACAACAGCATCAGAGACAACAACAACAACAAAACAACAGCATCAGAGACAACAACAACAAAACAGCATCAGAGACAACAACAACAAAACAGCATCAGAGACAACAACAACAATAAAACAACAGCATCAGAGACAACAACAACAACAATACAACAGCATCAGAGACAACAACAACAACAAAACAACAGCATCAGAGACAACAACAACAACATAACAACAGCATGAGAGACAACAACAAAAACAAAACAACAGAATCAGAGACAACATCAACAAAACAACAGCATTAGAGACAACAACAACAACAAAACAACAGCATCAGAGACAACAACAACAAAACAACAGCATGAGAGACAACAACAACAACAAAACAACAGCATCAGAGACAACAACATTACAACAGCATGAGAGACAACAACAACAACAAAACAACAGCATCAGAGACAACAACAACAACAACAAAACAACAGCATCAGAGACAACAACAACAACAACAATACAAATCAACATGAGAGACAACACCAACAAAACAACAGAATCTGAGACAACAACAACAATCAGCATCAGCGAAAAAACCATTTGCTCAGGAGGCAAGAGGCGCAAATCTCTTTCAGTAACATTAGAAGAAACTGCCCTAGCCAATGACTGAGCGTCAGAGACAACAACAACAACAATACAACAGCATCAGAGACAACAACAACAACAAAACAACAGCATCAGAGACAACAACAACAACAAAACAACAGCATCAGAGACAACAACAACAACAATACAAATCAACACGAGAGACAACACCAACAAAACAACAGAATCAGAGACAACAACAACAATCAGCATCGGCGAAAAAACCATTTGCTCAGGAGGCAAGAGGCGCAAATCTCTTTCAGTAACATTAGAAGAAACTGCCCTAGCCAATGACTGAGCGATTAAAACCATACACAGGTAAATAGAAATAATCAAACAAATAACATGTCTTTAAATTAATCCCAAAACTTCACCACGGTCGATCTCCATTGTAGCCCTCCACTTTGTTGTCGCCATGTTGTCCAATTGAGACCTGAAAATGCAATAGAGACATTAATTACAACCTAAATAATAACAGACCAACAACAACAATACAAATCAACATGAGAGACAACACCAACAAAACAACAGAATCAGAGACAACAACAACAAAACAACAGCATTAGAGACAACAACAACAACAATACAACAGCATCAGAGACAACAACAACAACAAAACAACAGCATCAGAGACAACAACAACAACAGAACAACAGCATCAGAGACAACAACAACAATATAAATCAACATGAGAGACAACACCAACAAAACAACAGAATCAGAGACAACAACAACAATCAGCATCAGCGAAAAAACCATTTGCTCAGGAGGCAAGAGGCGCAAATCTCTTTCAGTAACATTAGAAGAAACTGCCCTAGCCAATGACTGAGCGTCAGAGACAACAACAACAACAATACAACAGCATCAGAGACAACAACAACAACAAAACAACAGCATGAGAGACAACAACAACAACAAAACAACAGCATCAGTGACAACAACAACAACAATACAACAGCATCAGAGACAACAACAAAAACAAAACAACAGCATCAGAGACAACAATACAACAGCATCAGAGACAACAACAAAAACAAAACAACAGCATCAGAGACAACAACATTACAACAGCATCAGAGACAACAACAACAACAAAAGCATGAGAGACAACAACAACAACAACAAAACAACAGCATCAGAGACAACAACAAAAACAATACAAATCAACATGAGAGACAACACCAACAAAACAACAGAATCAGAGACAACAACAACAAAACAACAGCATCAGAGACAACAACAACAAAACAACAGCATCAGAGACAACAACAACAACAAAACAACAGCATCAGAGACAACAACAACAAAACAACAGCATCAGAGACAACAACAACAAAACAACAGCATCAGAGACAACAACAACAACAAAACAACAGCATCAGAGACAACAACAACAAAACAGCATCAGAGACAACAACAACAAAACAGCATCAGAGACAACAACAACAATAACAATACAAATCAACATGAGAGACAACACCAACAAAACAACAGAATCTGAGACAACAACAACAATCAGCATCAGCGAAAAAACCATTTGCTCAGGAGGCAAGAGGCGCAAATCTCTTTCAGTAACATTAGAAGAAACTGCCCTAGCCAATGACTGAGCGTCAGAGACAACAACAACAACAATACAACAGCATCAGAGACAACAACAACAACAAAACAACAGCATCAGAGACAACAACAACAACAAAACAACAGCATCAGAGACAACAACAACAACAATACAAATCAACACGAGAGACAACACCAACAAAACAACAGAATCAGAGACAACAACAACAATCAGCATCGGCGAAAAAACCATTTGCTCAGGAGGCAAGAGGCGCAAATCTCTTTCAGTAACATTAGAAGAAACTGCCCTAGCCAATGACTGAGCGATTAAAACCATACACAGGTAAATAGAAATAATCAAACAAATAACATGTCTTTAAATTAATCCCAAAACTTCACCACGGTCGATCTCCATTGTAGCCCTCCACTTTGTTGTCGCCATGTTGTCCAATTGAGACCTGAAAATGCAATAGAGACATTAATTACAACCTAAATAATAACAGACCAACAACAACAATACAAATCAACATGAGAGACAACACCAACAAAACAACAGAATCAGAGACAACAACAACAAAACAACAGCATTAGAGACAACAACAACAACAATACAACAGCATCAGAGACAACAACAACAACAAAACAACAGCATCAGAGACAACAACAACAACAGAACAACAGCATCAGAGACAACAACAACAATATAAATCAACATGAGAGACAACACCAACAAAACAACAGAATCAGAGACAACAACAACAATCAGCATCAGCGAAAAAACCATTTGCTCAGGAGGCAAGAGGCGCAAATCTCTTTCAGTAACATTAGAAGAAACTGCCCTAGCCAATGACTGAGCGTCAGAGACAACAACAACAACAATACAACAGCATCAGAGACAACAACAACAACAAAACAACAGCATGAGAGACAACAACAACAACAAAACAACAGCATCAGTGACAACAACAACAACAATACAACAGCATCAGAGACAACAACAAAAACAAAACAACAGCATCAGAGACAACAATACAACAGCATCAGAGACAACAACAAAAACAAAACAACAGCATCAGAGACAACAACATTACAACAGCATCAGAGACAACAACAACAACAAAAGCATGAGAGACAACAACAACAACAACAAAACAACAGCATCAGAGACAACAACAAAAACAATACAAATCAACATGAGAGACAACACCAACAAAACAACAGAATCAGAGACAACAACAACAAAACAACAGCATCAGAGACAACAACAACAAAACAACAGCATCAGAGACAACAACAACAACAAAACAACAGCATCAGAGACAACAACAACAAAACAACAGCATCAGAGACAACAACAACAAAACAACAGCATCAGAGACAACAACAACAACAAAACAACAGCATCAGAGACAACAACAACAAAACAGCATCAGAGACAACAACAACAAAACAGCATCAGAGACAACAACAACAATAAAACAACAGCATCAGAGACAACAACAACAACAATACAACAGCATCAGAGACAACAACAACAACAAAACAACAGCATCAGAGACAACAACAACAACATAACAACAGCATGAGAGACAACAACAAAAACAAAACAACAGAATCAGAGACAACATCAACAAAACAACAGCATTAGAGACAACAACAACAACAAAACAACAGCATCAGAGACAACAACAACAAAACAACAGCATGAGAGACAACAACAACAACAAAACAACAGCATCAGAGACAACAACATTACAACAGCATGAGAGACAACAACAACAACAAAACAACAGCATCAGAGACAACAACAACAACAACAAAACAACAGCATCAGAGACAACAACAACAACAACAATACAAATCAACATGAGAGACAACACCAACAAAACAACAGAATCTGAGACAACAACAACAATCAGCATCAGCGAAAAAACCATTTGCTCAGGAGGCAAGAGGCGCAAATCTCTTTCAGTAACATTAGAAGAAACTGCCCTAGCCAATGACTGAGCGTCAGAGACAACAACAACAACAATACAACAGCATCAGAGACAACAACAACAACAAAACAACAGCATCAGAGACAACAACAACAACAAAACAACAGCATCAGAGACAACAACAACAACAATACAAATCAACACGAGAGACAACACCAACAAAACAACAGAATCAGAGACAACAACAACAATCAGCATCGGCGAAAAAACCATTTGCTCAGGAGGCAAGAGGCGCAAATCTCTTTCAGTAACATTAGAAGAAACTGCCCTAGACAATGACTGAGCGATTAAAACCATACACAGGTAAATAGAAATAATCAAACAAATAACATGTCTTTAAATTAATCCCAAAACTTCACCACGGTCGATCTCCATTGTAGCCCTCCACTTTGTTGTCGCCATGTTGTCCAATTGAGACCTGAAAATGCAATAGAGACATTAATTACAACCTAAATAATAACAGACCAACAACAACAATACAAATCAACATGAGAGACAACACCAACAAAACAACAGAATCAGAGACAACAACAACAAAACAACAGCATTAGAGACAACAACAACAACAATACAACAGCATCAGAGACAACAACAACAACAAAACAACAGCATCAGAGACAACAACAACAACAGAACAACAGCATCAGAGACAACAACAACAATATAAATCAACATGAGAGACAACACCAACAAAACAACAGAATCAGAGACAACAACAACAATCAGCATCAGCTAAAAAACCATTTGCTCAGGAGGCAAGAGGCGCAAATCTCTTTCAGTAACATTAGAAGAAACTGCCCTAGCCAATGACTGAGCGTCAGAGACAACAACAACAACAATACAACAGCATCAGAGACAACAACAACAACAAAACAACAGCATGAGAGACAACAACAACAACAAAACAACAGCATCAGTGACAACAACAACAACAATACAAATCAACATGAGAGACAACACCAACAAAACAACAGAATCAGAGACAACAACAACAAAACAACAGCATCAGAGACAACAACAACAAAACAACAGCATCAGAGACAACAACAACAACAAAACAACAGCATCAGAGACAACAACAACAAAACAGCATCAGAGACAACAACAACAAAACAGCATCAGAGACAACAACAACAATAAAACAACAGCATCAGAGACAACAACAACAACAATACAACAGCATCAGAGACAACAACAACAACAAAACAACAGCATCAGAGACAACAACAACAACATAACAACAGCATGAGAGACAACAAC
The DNA here is from genome assembly GCA_947247005.1 of Spisula solida. NCBI lineage: Eukaryota > Metazoa > Mollusca > Bivalvia > Venerida > Mactridae > Spisula > Spisula solida. The sequence continues at coordinate 15,781,498 of OX365947.1, read as the reverse complement.
AAAAACAAAACAACAGAATCAGAGACAACATCAACAAAACAACAGCATTAGAGACAACAACAACAACAAAACAACAGCATCAGAGACAACAACAACAAAACAACAGCATGAGAGACAACAACAACAACAAAACAACAGCATCAGAGACAACAACATTACAACAGCATGAGAGACAACAACAACAACAAAACAACAGCATCAGAGACAACAACAACAACAACAAAACAACAGCATCAGAGACAACAACAACAACAACAATACAAATCAACATGAGAGACAACACCAACAAAACAACAGAATCTGAGACAACAACAACAATCAGCATCAGCGAAAAAACCATTTGCTCAGGAGGCAAGAGGCGCAAATCTCTTTCAGTAACATTAGAAGAAACTGCCCTAGCCAATGACTGAGCGTCAGAGACAACAACAACAACAATACAACAGCATCAGAGACAACAACAACAACAAAACAACAGCATCAGAGACAACAACAACAACAAAACAACAGCATCAGAGACAACAACAACAACAATACAAATCAACACGAGAGACAACACCAACAAAACAACAGAATCAGAGACAACAACAACAATCAGCATCGGCGAAAAAACCATTTGCTCAGGAGGCAAGAGGCGCAAATCTCTTTCAGTAACATTAGAAGAAACTGCCCTAGCCAATGACTGAGCGATTAAAACCATACACAGGTAAATAGAAATAATCAAACAAATAACATGTCTTTAAATTAATCCCAAAACTTCACCACGGTCGATCTCCATTGTAGCCCTCCACTTTGTTGTCGCCATGTTGTCCAATTGAGACCTGAAAATGCAATAGAGACATTAATTACAACCTAAATAATAACAGACCAACAACAACAATACAAATCAACATGAGAGACAACACCAACAAAACAACAGAATCAGAGACAACAACAACAAAACAACAGCATTAGAGACAACAACAACAACAATACAACAGCATCAGAGACAACAACAACAACAAAACAACAGCATCAGAGACAACAACAACAACAGAACAACAGCATCAGAGACAACAACAACAATATAAATCAACATGAGAGACAACACCAACAAAACAACAGAATCAGAGACAACAACAACAATCAGCATCAGCGAAAAAACCATTTGCTCAGGAGGCAAGAGGCGCAAATCTCTTTCAGTAACATTAGAAGAAACTGCCCTAGCCAATGACTGAGCGTCAGAGACAACAACAACAACAATACAACAGCATCAGAGACAACAACAACAACAAAACAACAGCATGAGAGACAACAACAACAACAAAACAACAGCATCAGTGACAACAACAACAACAATACAACAGCATCAGAGACAACAACAAAAACAAAACAACAGCATCAGAGACAACAATACAACAGCATCAGAGACAACAACAAAAACAAAACAACAGCATCAGAGACAACAACATTACAACAGCATCAGAGACAACAACAACAACAAAAGCATGAGAGACAACAACAACAACAACAAAACAACAGCATCAGAGACAACAACAAAAACAATACAAATCAACATGAGAGACAACACCAACAAAACAACAGAATCAGAGACAACAACAACAAAACAACAGCATCAGAGACAACAACAACAAAACAACAGCATCAGAGACAACAACAACAACAAAACAACAGCATCAGAGACAACAACAACAAAACAGCATCAGAGACAACAACAACAAAACAGCATCAGAGACAACAACAACAATAAAACAACAGCATCAGAGACAACAACAACAACAATACAACAGCATCAGAGACAACAACAACAACAAAACAACAGCATCAGAGACAACAACAACAACATAACAACAGCATGAGAGACAACAACAAAAACAAAACAACAGAATCAGAGACAACATCAACAAAACAACAGCATTAGAGACAACAACAACAACAAAACAACAGCATCAGAGACAACAACAACAAAACAACAGCATGAGAGACAACAACAACAACAAAACAACAGCATCAGAGACAACAACATTACAACAGCATGAGAGACAACAACAACAACAAAACAACAGCATCAGAGACAACAACAACAACAACAAAACAACAGCATCAGAGACAACAACAACAACAACAATACAAATCAACATGAGAGACAACACCAACAAAACAACAGAATCTGAGACAACAACAACAATCAGCATCAGCGAAAAAACCATTTGCTCAGGAGGCAAGAGGCGCAAATCTCTTTCAGTAACATTAGAAGAAACTGCCCTAGCCAATGACTGAGCGATTTAAACCATACACAGGTAAATAGAAATAATCAAACAAAACAACAAAGAGCAATAACTTGTCTTTAAATTAATCCCAAAACTTCACCACGGTCGATCTCCATTGTAGCCCTCCACTTTGTTGTCGCCATGTTGTTCAATTGAGACCTGAAAATGCAATAGAGACATTAATTACAACCTAAATAATAACAGACCAACAACAACAATACAAATCAACATGAGAGACAACACCAACAAAACAACAGAATCAGAGACAACAACAACAAAACAACAGCATCAGAGACAACAACAACAAAACAACAGCATCAGAGACAACAACAACAACAAAACAACAGCATCAGAGACAACAACAACAAAACAGCATCAGAGACAACAACAACAAAACAGCATCAGAGACAACAACAACAATAAAACAACAGCATCAGAGACAACAACAACAACAATACAACAGCATCAGAGACAACAACAACAACAAAACAACAGCATCAGAGACAACAACAACAACATAACAACAGCATGAGAGACAACAACAAAAACAAAACAACAGAATCAGAGACAACATCAACAAAACAACAGCATTAGAGACAACAACAACAACAAAACAACAGCATCAGAGACAACAACAACAAAACAACAGCATGAGAGACAACAACAACAACAAAACAACAGCATCAGAGACAACAACATTACAACAGCATGAGAGACAACAACAACAACAAAACAACAGCATCAGAGACAACAACAACAACAACAAAACAACAGCATCAGAGACAACAACAACAACAACAATACAAATCAACATGAGAGACAACACCAACAAAACAACAGAATCTGAGACAACAACAACAATCAGCATCAGCGAAAAAACCATTTGCTCAGGAGGCAAGAGGCGCAAATCTCTTTCAGTAACATTAGAAGAAACTGCCCTAGCCAATGACTGAGCGTCAGAGACAACAACAACAACAATACAACAGCATCAGAGACAACAACAACAACAAAACAACAGCATCAGAGACAACAACAACAACAAAACAACAGCATCAGAGACAACAACAACAACAATACAAATCAACACGAGAGACAACACCAACAAAACAACAGAATCAGAGACAACAACAACAATCAGCATCGGCGAAAAAACCATTTGCTCAGGAGGCAAGAGGCGCAAATCTCTTTCAGTAACATTAGAAGAAACTGCCCTAGCCAATGACTGAGCGATTAAAACCATACACAGGTAAATAGAAATAATCAAACAAATAACATGTCTTTAAATTAATCCCAAAACTTCACCACGGTCGATCTCCATTGTAGCCCTCCACTTTGTTGTCGCCATGTTGTCCAATTGAGACCTGAAAATGCAATAGAGACATTAATTACAACCTAAATAATAACAGACCAACAACAACAATACAAATCAACATGAGAGACAACACCAACAAAACAACAGAATCAGAGACAACAACAACAAAACAACAGCATTAGAGACAACAACAACAACAATACAACAGCATCAGAGACAACAACAACAACAAAACAACAGCATCAGAGACAACAACAACAACAGAACAACAGCATCAGAGACAACAACAACAATATAAATCAACATGAGAGACAACACCAACAAAACAACAGAATCAGAGACAACAACAACAATCAGCATCAGCGAAAAAACCATTTGCTCAGGAGGCAAGAGGCGCAAATCTCTTTCAGTAACATTAGAAGAAACTGCCCTAGCCAATGACTGAGCGTCAGAGACAACAACAACAACAATACAACAGCATCAGAGACAACAACAACAACAAAACAACAGCATGAGAGACAACAACAACAACAAAACAACAGCATCAGTGACAACAACAACAACAATACAACAGCATCAGAGACAACAACAAAAACAAAACAACAGCATCAGAGACAACAATACAACAGCATCAGAGACAACAACAAAAACAAAACAACAGCATCAGAGACAACAACATTACAACAGCATCAGAGACAACAACAACAACAAAAGCATGAGAGACAACAACAACAACAACAAAACAACAGCATCAGAGACAACAACAAAAACAATACAAATCAACATGAGAGACAACACCAACAAAACAACAGAATCAGAGACAACAACAACAAAACAACAGCATCAGAGACAACAACAACAAAACAACAGCATCAGAGACAACAACAACAACAAAACAACAGCATCAGAGACAACAACAACAAAACAACAGCATCAGAGACAACAACATCAAAACAACAGCATCAGAGACAACAACAACAACAAAACAACAGCATCAGAGACAACAACAACAAAACAGCATCAGAGACAACAACAACAAAACAGCATCAGAGACAACAACAACAATAACAATACAAATCAACATGAGAGACAACACCAACAAAACAACAGAATCTGAGACAACAACAACAATCAGCATCAGCGAAAAAACCATTTGCTCAGGAGGCAAGAGGCGCAAATCTCTTTCAGTAACATTAGAAGAAACTGCCCTAGCCAATGACTGAGCGTCAGAGACAACAACAACAACAATACAACAGCATCAGAGACAACAACAACAACAAAACAACAGCATCAGAGACAACAACAACAACAAAACAACAGCATCAGAGACAACAACAACAACAATACAAATCAACACGAGAGACAACACCAACAAAACAACAGAATCAGAGACAACAACAACAATCAGCATCGGCGAAAAAACCATTTGCTCAGGAGGCAAGAGGCGCAAATCTCTTTCAGTAACATTAGAAGAAACTGCCCTAGCCAATGACTGAGCGATTAAAACCATACACAGGTAAATAGAAATAATCAAACAAATAACATGTCTTTAAATTAATCCCAAAACTTCACCACGGTCGATCTCCATTGTAGCCCTCCACTTTGTTGTCGCCATGTTGTCCAATTGAGACCTGAAAATGCAATAGAGACATTAATTACAACCTAAATAATAACAGACCAACAACAACAATACAAATCAACATGAGAGACAACACCAACAAAACAACAGAATCAGAGACAACAACAACAAAACAACAGCATTAGAGACAACAACAACAACAATACAACAGCATCAGAGACAACAACAACAACAAAACAACAGCATCAGAGACAACAACAACAACAGAACAACAGCATCAGAGACAACAACAACAATATAAATCAACATGAGAGACAACACCAACAAAACAACAGAATCAGAGACAACAACAACAATCAGCATCAGCGAAAAAACCATTTGCTCAGGAGGCAAGAGGCGCAAATCTCTTTCAGTAACATTAGAAGAAACTGCCCTAGCCAATGACTGAGCGTCAGAGACAACAACAACAACAATACAACAGCATCAGAGACAACAACAACAACAAAACAACAGCATGAGAGACAACAACAACAACAAAACAACAGCATCAGTGACAACAACAACAACAATACAACAGCATCAGAGACAACAACAAAAACAAAACAACAGCATCAGAGACAACAATACAACAGCATCAGAGACAACAACAAAAACAAAACAACAGCATCAGAGACAACAACATTACAACAGCATCAGAGACAACAACAACAACAAAAGCATGAGAGACAACAACAACAACAACAAAACAACAGCATCAGAGACAACAACAAAAACAATACAAATCAACATGAGAGACAACACCAACAAAACAACAGAATCAGAGACAACAACAACAAAACAACAGCATCAGAGACAACAACAACAAAACAACAGCATCAGAGACAACAACAACAACAAAACAACAGCATCAGAGACAACAACAACAAAACAACAGCATCAGAGACAACAACAACAAAACAACAGCATCAGAGACAACAACAACAACAAAACAACAGCATCAGAGACAACAACAACAAAACAGCATCAGAGACAACAACAACAAAACAGCATCAGAGACAACAACAACAATAAAACAACAGCATCAGAGACAACAACAACAACAATACAACAGCATCAGAGACAACAACAACAACAAAACAACAGCATCAGAGACAACAACAACAACATAACAACAGCATGAGAGACAACAACAAAAACAAAACAACAGAATCAGAGACAACATCAACAAAACAACAGCATTAGAGACAACAACAACAACAAAACAACAGCATCAGAGACAACAACAACAAAACAACAGCATGAGAGACAACAACAACAACAAAACAACAGCATCAGAGACAACAACATTACAACAGCATGAGAGACAACAACAACAACAAAACAACAGCATCAGAGACAACAACAACAACAACAAAACAACAGCATCAGAGACAACAACAACAACAACAATACAAATCAACATGAGAGACAACACCAACAAAACAACAGAATCTGAGACAACAACAACAATCAGCATCAGCGAAAAAACCATTTGCTCAGGAGGCAAGAGGCGCAAATCTCTTTCAGTAACATTAGAAGAAACTGCCCTAGCCAATGACTGAGCGTCAGAGACAACAACAACAACAATACAACAGCATCAGAGACAACAACAACAACAAAACAACAGCATCAGAGACAACAACAACAACAAAACAACAGCATCAGAGACAACAACAACAACAATACAAATCAACACGAGAGACAACACCAACAAAACAACAGAATCAGAGACAACAACAACAATCAGCATCGGCGAAAAAACCATTTGCTCAGGAGGCAAGAGGCGCAAATCTCTTTCAGTAACATTAGAAGAAACTGCCCTAGACAATGACTGAGCGATTAAAACCATACACAGGTAAATAGAAATAATCAAACAAATAACATGTCTTTAAATTAATCCCAAAACTTCACCACGGTCGATCTCCATTGTAGCCCTCCACTTTGTTGTCGCCATGTTGTTCAATTGAGACCTGAAAATGCAATAGAGACATTAATTACAACCTAAATAATAACAGACCAACAACAACAATACAAATCAACATGAGAGACAACACCAACAAAACAACAGAATCAGAGACAACAACAACAAAACAACAGCATCAGAGACAACAACAACAAAACAACAGCATCAGAGACAACAACAACAACAAAACAACAGCATCAGAGACAACAACAACAAAACAGCATCAGAGACAACAACAACAAAACAGCATCAGAGACAACAACAACAATAAAACAACAGCATCAGAGACAACAACAACAACAATACAACAGCATCAGAGACAACAACAACAACAAAACAACAGCATCAGAGACAACAACAACAACATAACAACAGCATGAGAGACAACAACAAAAACAAAACAACAGAATCAGAGACAACATCAACAAAACAACAGCATTAGAGACAACAACAACAACAAAACAACAGCATCAGAGACAACAACAACAAAACAACAGCATGAGAGACAACAACAACAACAAAACAACAGCATCAGAGACAACAACATTACAACAGCATGAGAGACAACAACAACAACAAAACAACAGCATCAGAGACAACAACAACAACAACAAAACAACAGCATCAGAGACAACAACAACAACAACAATACAAATCAACATGAGAGACAACACCAACAAAACAACAGAATCTGAGACAACAACAACAATCAGCATCAGCGAAAAAACCATTTGCTCAGGAGGCAAGAGGCGCAAATCTCTTTCAGTAACATTAGAAGAAACTGCCCTAGCCAATGACTGAGCGTCAGAGACAACAACAACAACAATACAACAGCATCAGAGACAACAACAACAACAAAACAACAGCATCAGAGACAACAACAACAACAAAACAACAGCATCAGAGACAACAACAACAACAATACAAATCAACACGAGAGACAACACCAACAAAACAACAGAATCAGAGACAACAACAACAATCAGCATCGGCGAAAAAACCATTTGCTCAGGAGGCAAGAGGCGCAAATCTCTTTCAGTAACATTAGAAGAAACTGCCCTAGCCAATGACTGAGCGATTAAAACCATACACAGGTAAATAGAAATAATCAAACAAATAACATGTCTTTAAATTAATCCCAAAACTTCACCACGGTCGATCTCCATTGTAGCCCTCCACTTTGTTGTCGCCATGTTGTCCAATTGAGACCTGAAAATGCAATAGAGACATTAATTACAACCTAAATAATAACAGACCAACAACAACAATACAAATCAACATGAGAGACAACACCAACAAAACAACAGAATCAGAGACAACAACAACAAAACAACAGCATTAGAGACAACAACAACAACAATACAACAGCATCAGAGACAACAACAACAACAAAACAACAGCATCAGAGACAACAACAACAACAGAACAACAGCATCAGAGACAACAACAACAATATAAATCAACATGAGAGACAACACCAACAAAACAACAGAATCAGAGACAACAACAACAATCAGCATCAGCGAAAAAACCATTTGCTCAGGAGGCAAGAGGCGCAAATCTCTTTCAGTAACATTAGAAGAAACTGCCCTAGCCAATGACTGAGCGTCAGAGACAACAACAACAACAATACAACAGCATCAGAGACAACAACAACAACAAAACAACAGCATGAGAGACAACAACAACAACAAAACAACAGCATCAGTGACAACAACAACAACAATACAACAGCATCAGAGACAACAACAAAAACAAAACAACAGCATCAGAGACAACAATACAACAGCATCAGAGACAACAACAAAAACAAAACAACAGCATCAGAGACAACAACATTACAACAGCATCAGAGACAACAACAACAACAAAAGCATGAGAGACAACAACAACAACAACAAAACAACAGCATCAGAGACAACAACAAAAACAATACAAATCAACATGAGAGACAACACCAACAAAACAACAGAATCAGAGACAACAACAACAAAACAACAGCATCAGAGACAACAACAACAAAACAACAGCATCAGAGACAACAACAACAACAAAACAACAGCATCAGAGACAACAACAACAAAACAACAGCATCAGAGACAACAACATCAAAACAACAGCATCAGAGACAACAACAACAACAAAACAACAGCATCAGAGACAACAACAACAAAACAGCATCAGAGACAACAACAACAAAACAGCATCAGAGACAACAACAACAATAACAATACAAATCAACATGAGAGACAACACCAACAAAACAACAGAATCTGAGACAACAACAACAATCAGCATCAGCGAAAAAACCATTTGCTCAGGAGGCAAGAGGCGCAAATCTCTTTCAGTAACATTAGAAGAAACTGCCCTAGCCAATGACTGAGCGTCAGAGACAACAACAACAACAATACAACAGCATCAGAGACAACAACAACAACAAAACAACAGCATCAGAGACAACAACAACAACAAAACAACAGCATCAGAGACAACAACAACAACAATACAAATCAACACGAGAGACAACACCAACAAAACAACAGAATCAGAGACAACAACAACAATCAGCATCGGCGAAAAAACCATTTGCTCAGGAGGCAAGAGGCGCAAATCTCTTTCAGTAACATTAGAAGAAACTGCCCTAGCCAATGACTGAGCGATTAAAACCATACACAGGTAAATAGAAATAATCAAACAAATAACATGTCTTTAAATTAATCCCAAAACTTCACCACGGTCGATCTCCATTGTAGCCCTCCACTTTGTTGTCGCCATGTTGTCCAATTGAGACCTGAAAATGCAATAGAGACATTAATTACAACCTAAATAATAACAGACCAACAACAACAATACAAATCAACATGAGAGACAACACCAACAAAACAACAGAATCAGAGACAACAACAACAAAACAACAGCATTAGAGACAACAACAACAACAATACAACAGCATCAGAGACAACAACAACAACAAAACAACAGCATCAGAGACAACAACAACAACAGAACAACAGCATCAGAGACAACAACAACAATATAAATCAACATGAGAGACAACACCAACAAAACAACAGAATCAGAGACAACAACAACAATCAGCATCAGCGAAAAAACCATTTGCTCAGGAGGCAAGAGGCGCAAATCTCTTTCAGTAACATTAGAAGAAACTGCCCTAGCCAATGACTGAGCGTCAGAGACAACAACAACAACAATACAACAGCATCAGAGACAACAACAACAACAAAACAACAGCATGAGAGACAACAACAACAACAAAACAACAGCATCAGTGACAACAACAACAACAATACAACAGCATCAGAGACAACAACAAAAACAAAACAACAGCATCAGAGACAACAATACAACAGCATCAGAGACAACAACAAAAACAAAACAACAGCATCAGAGACAACAACATTACAACAGCATCAGAGACAACAACAACAACAAAAGCATGAGAGACAACAACAACAACAACAAAACAACAGCATCAGAGACAACAACAAAAACAATACAAATCAACATGAGAGACAACACCAACAAAACAACAGAATCAGAGACAACAACAACAAAACAACAGCATCAGAGACAACAACAACAAAACAACAGCATCAGAGACAACAACAACAACAAAACAACAGCATCAGAGACAACAACAACAAAACAACAGCATCAGAGACAACAACAACAAAACAACAGCATCAGAGACAACAACAACAACAAAACAACAGCATCAGAGACAACAACAACAAAACAGCATCAGAGACAACAACAACAAAACAGCATCAGAGACAACAACAACAATAAAACAACAGCATCAGAGACAACAACAACAACAATACAACAGCATCAGAGACAACAACAACAACAAAACAACAGCATCAGAGACAACAACAACAACATAACAACAGCATGAGAGACAACAACAAAAACAAAACAACAGAATCAGAGACAACATCAACAAAACAACAGCATTAGAGACAACAACAACAACAAAACAACAGCATCAGAGACAACAACAACAAAACAACAGCATGAGAGACAACAACAACAACAAAACAACAGCATCAGAGACAACAACATTACAACAGCATGAGAGACAACAACAACAACAAAACAACAGCATCAGAGACAACAACAACAACAACAAAACAACAGCATCAGAGACAACAACAACAACAACAATACAAATCAACATGAGAGACAACACCAACAAAACAACAGAATCTGAGACAACAACAACAATCAGCATCAGCGAAAAAACCATTTGCTCAGGAGGCAAGAGGCGCAAATCTCTTTCAGTAACATTAGAAGAAACTGCCCTAGCCAATGACTGAGCGTCAGAGACAACAACAACAACAATACAACAGCATCAGAGACAACAACAACAACAAAACAACAGCATCAGAGACAACAACAACAACAAAACAACAGCATCAGAGACAACAACAACAACAATACAAATCAACACGAGAGACAACACCAACAAAACAACAGAATCAGAGACAACAACAACAATCAGCATCGGCGAAAAAACCATTTGCTCAGGAGGCAAGAGGCGCAAATCTCTTTCAGTAACATTAGAAGAAACTGCCCTAGACAATGACTGAGCGATTAAAACCATACACAGGTAAATAGAAATAATCAAACAAATAACATGTCTTTAAATTAATCCCAAAACTTCACCACGGTCGATCTCCATTGTAGCCCTCCACTTTGTTGTCGCCATGTTGTCCAATTGAGACCTGAAAATGCAATAGAGACATTAATTACAACCTAAATAATAACAGACCAACAACAACAATACAAATCAACATGAGAGACAACACCAACAAAACAACAGAATCAGAGACAACAACAACAAAACAACAGCATTAGAGACAACAACAACAACAATACAACAGCATCAGAGACAACAACAACAACAAAACAACAGCATCAGAGACAACAACAACAACAGAACAACAGCATCAGAGACAACAACAACAATATAAATCAACATGAGAGACAACACCAACAAAACAACAGAATCAGAGACAACAACAACAATCAGCATCAGCTAAAAAACCATTTGCTCAGGAGGCAAGAGGCGCAAATCTCTTTCAGTAACATTAGAAGAAACTGCCCTAGCCAATGACTGAGCGTCAGAGACAACAACAACAACAATACAACAGCATCAGAGACAACAACAACAACAAAACAACAGCATGAGAGACAACAACAACAACAAAACAACAGCATCAGTGACAACAACAACAACAATACAAATCAACATGAGAGACAACACCAACAAAACAACAGAATCAGAGACAACAACAACAAAACAACAGCATCAGAGACAACAACAACAAAACAACAGCATCAGAGACAACAACAACAACAAAACAACAGCATCAGAGACAACAACAACAAAACAGCATCAGAGACAACAACAACAAAACAGCATCAGAGACAACAACAACAACATAACAACAGCATGAGAGACAACAACAAAAACAAAACAACAGAATCAGAGACAACATCAACAAAACAACAGCATTAGAGACAACAACAACAACAAAACAACAGCATCAGAGACAACAACAACAAAACAACAGCATGAGAGACAACAACAACAACAAAACAACAGCATCAGAGACAACAACATTACAACAGCATGAGAGACAACAACAACAACAAAACAACAGCATCAGAGACAACAACAACAACAACAAAACAACAGCATCAGAGACAACAACAACAACAACAATACAAATCAACATGAGAGACAACACCAACAAAACAACAGAATCTGAGACAACAACAACAATCAGCATCAGCGAAAAAACCATTTGCTCAGGAGGCAAGAGGCGCAAATCTCTTTCAGTAACATTAGAAGAAACTGCCCTAGCCAATGACTGAGCGTCAGAGACAACAACAACAACAATACAACAGCATCAGAGACAACAACAACAACAAAACAACAGCATCAGAGACAACAACAACAACAAAACAACAGCATCAGAGACAACAACAACAACAATACAAATCAACACGAGAGACAACACCAACAAAACAACAGAATCAGAGACAACAACAACAATCAGCATCGGCGAAAAAACCATTTGCTCAGGAGGCAAGAGGCGCAAATCTCTTTCAGTAACATTAGAAGAAACTGCCCTAGCCAATGACTGAGCGATTAAAACCATACACAGGTAAATAGAAATAATCAAACAAATAACATGTCTTTAAATTAATCCCAAAACTTCACCACGGTCGATCTCCATTGTAGCCCTCCACTTTGTTGTCGCCATGTTGTCCAATTGAGACCTGAAAATGCAATAGAGACATTAATTACAACCTAAATAATAACAGACCAACAACAACAATACAAATCAACATGAGAGACAACACCAACAAAACAACAGAATCAGAGACAACAACAACAAAACAACAGCATTAGAGACAACAACAACAACAATACAACAGCATCAGAGACAACAACAACAACAAAACAACAGCATCAGAGACAACAACAACAACAGAACAACAGCATCAGAGACAACAACAACAATATAAATCAACATGAGAGACAACACCAACAAAACAACAGAATCAGAGACAACAACAACAATCAGCATCAGCGAAAAAACCATTTGCTCAGGAGGCAAGAGGCGCAAATCTCTTTCAGTAACATTAGAAGAAACTGCCCTAGCCAATGACTGAGCGTCAGAGACAACAACAACAACAATACAACAGCATCAGAGACAACAACAACAACAAAACAACAGCATGAGAGACAACAACAACAACAAAACAACAGCATCAGTGACAACAACAACAACAATACAACAGCATCAGAGACAACAACAAAAACAAAACAACAGCATCAGAGACAACAATACAACAGCATCAGAGACAACAACAAAAACAAAACAACAGCATCAGAGACAACAACATTACAACAGCATCAGAGACAACAACAACAACAAAAGCATGAGAGACAACAACAACAACAACAAAACAACAGCATCAGAGACAACAACAAAAACAATACAAATCAACATGAGAGACAACACCAACAAAACAACAGAATCAGAGACAACAACAACAAAACAACAGCATCAGAGACAACAACAACAAAACAACAGCATCAGAGACAACAACAACAACAAAACAACAGCATCAGAGACAACAACAACAAAACAGCATCAGAGACAACAACAACAAAACAGCATCAGAGACAACAACAACAATAAAACAACAGCATCAGAGACAACAACAACAACAATACAACAGCATCAGAGACAACAACAACAACAAAACAACAGCATCAGAGACAACAACAACAACATAACAACAGCATGAGAGACAACAACAAAAACAAAACAACAGAATCAGAGACAACATCAACAAAACAACAGCATTAGAGACAACAACAACAACAAAACAACAGCATCAGAGACAACAACATTACAACAGCATGAGAGACAACAACAACAACAAAACAACAGCATCAGAGACAACAACAACAACAACAAAACAACAGCATCAGAGACAACAACAACAACAACAATACAAATCAACATGAGAGACAACACCAACAAAACAACAGAATCTGAGACAACAACAACAATCAGCATCAGCGAAAAAACCATTTGCTCAGGAGGCAAGAGGCGCAAATCTCTTTCAGTAACATTAGAAGAAACTGCCCTAGCCAATGACTGAGCGTCAGAGACAACAACAACAACAATACAACAGCATCAGAGACAACAACAACAACAAAACAACAGCATCAGAGACAACAACAACAACAAAACAACAGCATCAGAGACAACAACAACCACAATACAAATCAACACGAGAGACAACACCAACAAAACAACAGAATCAGAGACAACAACAACAATCAGCATCGGCGAAAAAACCATTTGCTCAGGAGGCAAGAGGCGCAAATCTCTTTCAGTAACATTAGAAGAAACTGCCCTAGCCAATGACTGAGCGATTAAAACCATACACAGGTAAATAGAAATAATCAAACAAATAACATGTCTTTAAATTAATCCCAAAACTTCACCACGGTCGATCTCCATTGTAGCCCTCCACTTTGTTGTCGCCATGTTGTCCAATTGAGACCTGAAAATGCAATAGAGACATTAATTACAACCTAAATAATAACAGACCAACAACAACAATACAAATCAACATGAGAGACAACACCAACAAAACAACAGAATCAGAGACAACAACAACAAAACAACAGCATTAGAGACAACAACAACAACAATACAACAGCATCAGAGACAACAACAACAACAAAACAACAGCATCAGAGACAACAACAACAACAGAACAACAGCATCAGAGACAACAACAACAATATAAATCAACATGAGAGACAACACCAACAAAACAACAGAATCAGAGACAACAACAACAATCAGCATCAGCGAAAAAACCATTTGCTCAGGAGGCAAGAGGCGCAAATCTCTTTCAGTAACATTAGAAGAAACTGCCCTAGCCAATGACTGAGCGTCAGAGACAACAACAACAACAATACAACAGCATCAGAGACAACAACAACAACAAAACAACAGCATGAGAGACAACAACAACAACAAAACAACAGCATCAGTGACAACAACAACAACAATACAACAGCATCAGAGACAACAACAAAAACAAAACAACAGCATCAGAGACAACAATACAACAGCATCAGAGACAACAACAAAAACAAAACAACAGCATCAGAGACAACAACATTACAACAGCATCAGAGACAACAACAACAACAAAAGCATGAGAGACAACAACAACAACAACAAAACAACAGCATCAGAGACAACAACAAAAACAATACAAATCAACATGAGAGACAACACCAACAAAACAACAGAATCAGAGACAACAACAACAAAACAACAGCATCAGAGACAACAACAACAAAACAACAGCATCAGAGACAACAACAACAACAAAACAACAGCATCAGAGACAACAACAACAAAACAGCATCAGAGACAACAACAACAAAACAGCATCAGAGACAACAACAACAATAAAACAACAGCATCAGAGACAACAACAACAACAATACAACAGCATCAGAGACAACAACAACAACAAAACAACAGCATCAGAGACAACAACAACAACATAACAACAGCATGAGAGACAACAACAAAAACAAAACAACAGAATCAGAGACAACATCAACAAAACAACAGCATTAGAGACAACAACAACAACAAAACAACAGCATCAGAGACAACAACAACAAAACAACAGCATGAGAGACAACAACAACAACAAAACAACAGCATCAGAGACAACAACATTACAACAGCATGAGAGACAACAACAACAACAAAACAACAGCATCAGAGACAACAACAACAACAACAAAACAACAGCATCAGAGACAACAACAACAACAACAATACAAATCAACATGAGAGACAACACCAACAAAACAACAGAATCTGAGACAACAACAACAATCAGCATCAGCGAAAAAACCATTTGCTCAGGAGGCAAGAGGCGCAAATCTCTTTCAGTAACATTAGAAGAAACTGCCCTAGCCAATGACTGAGCGTCAGAGACAACAACAACAACAATACAACAGCATCAGAGACAACAACAACAACAAAACAACAGCATCAGAGACAACAACAACAACAAAACAACAGCATCAGAGACAACAACAACAACAATACAAATCAACACGAGAGACAACACCAACAAAACAACAGAATCAGAGACAACAACAACAATCAGCATCGGCGAAAAAACCATTTGCTCAGGAGGCAAGAGGCGCAAATCTCTTTCAGTAACATTAGAAGAAACTGCCCTAGCCAATGACTGAGCGATTAAAACCATACACAGGTAAATAGAAATAATCAAACAAATAACATGTCTTTAAATTAATCCCAAAACTTCACCACGGTCGATCTCCATTGTAGCCCTCCACTTTGTTGTCGCCATGTTGTCCAATTGAGACCTGAAAATGCAATAGAGACATTAATTACAACCTAAATAATAACAGACCAACAACAACAATACAAATCAACACGAGAGACAACACCAACAAAACAACAGAATCAGAGACAACAACAACAAAACAACAGCATTAGAGACAACAACAACAACAATACAACAGCATCAGAGACAACAACAACAACAAAACAACAGCATCAGAGACAACAACAACAACAGAACAACAGCATCAGAGACAACAACAACAATATAAATCAACATGAGAGACAACACCAACAAAACAACAGAATCAGAGACAACAACAACAATCAGCATCAGCGAAAAAACCATTTGCTCAGGAGGCAAGAGGCGCAAATCTCTTTCAGTAACATTAGAAGAAACTGCCCTAGCCAATGACTGAGCGTCAGAGACAACAACAACAACAATACAACAGCATCAGAGACAACAACAACAACAAAACAACAGCATGAGAGACAACAACAACAACAAAACAACAGCATCAGTGACAACAACAACAACAATACAACAGCATCAGAGACAACAACAAAAACAAAACAACAGCATCAGAGACAACAATACAACAGCATCAGAGACAACAACAAAAACAAAACAACAGCATCAGAGACAACAACATTACAACAGCATCAGAGACAACAACAACAACAAAAGCATGAGAGACAACAACAACAACAACAAAACAACAGCATCAGAGACAACAACAAAAACAATACAAATCAACATGAGAGACAACACCAACAAAACAACAGAATCAGAGACAACAACAACAATCAGCATCAGCGAAAAAACCATTTGCTCAGGAGGCAAGAGGCGCAAATCTCTTTCAGTAACATTAGAAGAAACTGCCCTAGCCAATGACTGAGCGTCAGAGACAACAACAACAACAATACAACAGCATCAGAGACAACAACAACAACAAAACAACAGCATCAGAGACAACAACATTACAACAGCATCAGAGACAACAACAACAACAAAAGCATGAGAGACAACAACAACAACAACAAAACAACAGCATCAGAGACAACAACAAAAACAATACAAATCAACATGAGAGACAACACCAACAAAACCACAGAATCAGAGACAACAACAACAATCAGCATCAGCGAAAAAACCATTTGCTCAGGAGGCAAGAGGCGCAAATCTCTTTCAGTAACATTAGAAGAAACTGCCCTAGCCAATGACTGAGCGTCAGAGACAACAACAACAACAATACAACAGCATCAGAGACAACAACAACAACAAAACAACAGCATCAGAGACAACAACAACAACAAAACAACAGCATCAGAGACAACAACAACAACAATACAAATCAACACGAGAGACAACACCAACAAAACAACAGAATCAGAGACAACAACAACAATCAGCATCGGCGAAAAAACCATTTGCTCAGGAGGCAAGAGGCGCAAATCTCTTTCAGTAACATTAGAAGAAACTGCCCTAGCCAATGACTGAACGATTAAAACCATACACAGGTAAATAGAAATAATCAAACAAAACAACAAAGAGCAATAACTTGTCTTTAAATTAATCCCAAAACTTCACCACGGTCGATCTCCATTGTAGCCCTCCACTTTGTTGTCGCCATGTTGTCCAATTGAGACCTGAAAATGCAATAGAGACATTAATTACAACCTAAATAATAACAGACCAACAACAACAATACAAATCAACATGAGAGACAACACCAACAAAACAACAGAATCAGAGACAACAACAACAAAACAACAGCATTAGAGACAACAACAACAACAATACAACAGCATCAGAGACAACAACAACAACAAAACAACAGCATCAGAGAAAACAACAACAACAGAACAACAGCATCAGAGACAACAACAACAACAATATAAATCAACATGAGAGACAACACCAACAAAACAACAGAATCAGAGACAACAACAACAATCAGCATCAGCGAAAAAAACTCAACTCAACTAACTCAAAAACTCAACTCAATTCGATTAAAAAACTGAATTCAACTCGACTTAAAAACTAAACTCAAAAACTCAACTCCACTCAAAAACTCAACTTAACTTGACTCAAAACCTCAACTCCACTCAAAAACTCTACTCAGTTTGACTCAAAAACTGAACTGAACTCGACTAAAAAACTCAACTCAAAAACTAATCTCCACTCAAAAACTCAACTCAATAACTCAATTTGACTCAAAAACACAACTCAACTCAATAACTCAACTCAACTCGACAACTCAATTCAAAAACTCAACTCCACTAAAAAACTCAACTTAACTCCACTCAAAAACTCAACTCAACTTGACTAAAAAACTGAACTCATCTCAAAAACTAAACTCAACTCAACTCCACTAAAAAAACTCAACTCAACTCAAAAACTCAACTCAACTCCACTCAAAAACTCAACTCAACTCCACTCAAAAACTCAACTCAACTCCACTCAATAACTCAACTCAATTTGACTCAAAAACACAACTCAACTCGACAACTCAATTCAAAAACTCAACTTGACTAAAAAACTCAACTCAACAACTCAATTCAAAAACTCAACTCAACTCGTCTCAAAAACTCAACTCAACTAAAAAAACTCAATTCAAAAACTCAACTCAACTCAAAAACTCAACTAAAAAATCAACTCAACTTAAAACTCAACTCAACCAAACCAAATTAAATAAGTCAATCAATCAATCAATCATAGCCATGGTTACAGATATGATAAAAATATTATTCAATTTGTCTTTTTGGTAAAATACAAGGACACTTTCACGGAAATTAGACATGGTAGCAAAAATGATATTTAGTAGCTATGTCCCTTAATAATTTTCATTTTAAAATTCCTTTGAGACAACCCCTCGGTTTTATATCGCTTATCCGCTCTCCAAGTCTACATAGGTTGTTCTGTATACATATCTAATAGAAATAATCAAACAAAGCAACAAAGAGCAATAACTTCCCTTAAAATTGATCCGAAATCTTCACCACGGTTCATCTCCATTTTAGCCCTCTATCTTCGTAGACGCGATGTTGTCAATAACTGTAAATGCAATAGAGACATGAATTAAAACCTAAATGATAACAAGTCTGTGTGTGCATGTTAAAAAAATGCCCTACAGTAAACTTTTCCCTAACTTCTGTCTGAACACACTGCAAGACCCACCACTTGATCCAGCAGTGCAATGAAGGACAAACGTTTCATTAACTAGATCAAATGCCTGCAAGCTATATATGATTGTATTCCGGAAAATAAATCATTATAAGTAAAAAAAAACTTAAATTGATCATACCGATGAACAATACAATCAGCAACAGCAACAACGTGCCTATTTGATCCTTTTAACCTTTGATCTGTAAGTTTGACCTTTGAGCTAGGGACCTGGGTCTCGCGCATGACACATTGTCTTGATGTGGTGAACATTTGTACCAAGTAATATAAATATCCAATACGAAATGACATAGTTATAAAGCGGACACGAAACCCATGCCTATTTAAAACTTTTAACCTTTGAAGTCAAAGTGCGACCTTGACCTTTGAGGTAGGGGCCTTGGTCTTGCGCATGACACATTGTCTAGATGTCGAGAACATTTGTACCAAATATTATGAATATCCAATAAGAAATGACAAATTTTCCACTAAGTATGAAATATTAGCACACAATCTGAAGCATACACTCACTGGTCAATGCGAACGTTCAATTTCACCTTATTTAACTGCAAACAGCAACAGGCATTCTGAAGAATTTAGCAAGTACATGTATAAAGAATATTTTATCGAACAATCTTCCAGTAGACACACAAAATACTACTATTTACTAGCAATTTTCCTAAGAGATGCACCAGAAAGTGATCGTAGTGTACACAAGTTGCAAGGATGCTGTCAAATAAGATTTGGTAAGCCTATCTCAAACAAAGCCTCCTCGTATATAAAGTTAGCTTACCTCAGTCTTTGCAAGCTGATCCATTAATTTTCGCTGCGTAACCATATTGTCGATCATCTTGGCTAACAGTGTACCATATAACACACATAGATCCATCAGTGTCAGTATTTCGAAGGTGAAGTTCTCATACAAGATATCTCCAAACAAACTAGGTGTGATATGACCATCCTGAAATGTTAAATATGTTATTATATACAAAGTTCAATAATAAGACCATTGGTTATGTATGGTAGAACATGCTCTAATCTAGTAGTCTACAGAACTAGAGAGACTTACTCAATGTCAACCATCAAGTAGTTCTCCAGTCCATCATGTTGTTATTGAAATGGGATTTAATACAGTATGCATAGCATAGAGTAAGACCAATGTTAAAATGGGCTTTCATTGTTTATATAGCTGGTTTCTAATTTTTATAATAGATCTGTACAATTTTTGTAGAACATTATAATCGGGCAATTCAACTTTAGAAGGTAGGAGGCTCAAGTGAATACCTCAGCACTATACATTTGATCATTTTATTTGGATCAGGTTAATATATCCGCACAATACATATTGATCATTTTTTCTAGACCTAAATATTACAGAACAACTAATTTCATGGCTTTATCTAATTATAGAATGAAGTTGCATTGGATAAGGCGGACGGCATGCTTGAAGGGCCTATAATTAAGCGGTTCACGCGCTAAGCGACATGAATATGGTGGTTTGAGTGCTTAGTGCAGAATCTTGAATTTGCCAGCATCACGCGCTTTAATTCAATGTTTGCTAGAATATCGGGCAATTGTAATTAAAGGTTACTATACCTTAGATTCCTTGAATGTAGCCACTTGAATACAGGACACAAACACCAGCCTGTGAACCTTGCTATGTTGCTCTCTGGCTTGGATTCGAAATCCCTGGAGTATGTGACAAGATCTAGAAGTATGATGATGCAAGTACAACTGGAGGAAACGTACAGGGATATCATCAAGTATAACCTGTAGAGAATTAATAGTAAATTTAAAACAAAACATACATAATATTTATTATAAGAAGAGTTATTTTTGTTACTTTTGACTAAGATAAGTTTCTTAAAATTGCCAAGAACTTCTGAATGGCCAGACCACATACACAGCAATAACGAACTCCATTTAGTACTAGAAAGATAGCTTAGACATATTAATTAATCAGCCTAGGTATGCCATGATTTTCATTGACGCAACTCTAGTTGACTCTGTATTTACCTAAACGTCCCGTGTATTGATAAAATTAGTGGAATGGTATGCAGTGGACTACAGCCGACACTTTTCGTTCAAGAAATTTTAAAACAGTTGATGCAATCAGTTCATCAAAAATAAGCTCTTACTTAAATTCAAAGGGAGGTAATTTGAAAGATATCACTGTTTTACTTAAACTGAATCAGCGCTAGACATTTTCAGTATCAAACTTGTTTTTCTTATATATGTGTATTGATGTTTACAACATTAAAACAGGTCAACAGTCTATGAACAGATAGTTTGAATACGCATAAAGCTGTTTTAACAAAACTAGTTATTCCCCTTTCACTTATTCTGTATTGTTTTCCCTGGAATTCTTCAACAGGTCTACATGTAGTGACAAAATATCTGTAAATTTACACAAGTTCTGTAAATTTACATAAAGTTCAATCATAAAGTTCAATCATAAAGTTCAATCTGTAAATTTACATAAAGTTCAATCTGTAAATTTACAGAATAGACAGCTAAATTATGAAGAAAACAAGTTTAAGTCAAAAATCGTTTTATTTGGTTGAATATTGAAAGTAAATCATTATTAAAGGCACAAAATGTGCTCAATTTTCCAAAATAATGACTTTGAAATATTGCATATTTTTCATTTTTGAAATTAATAAAATGCACATTTCTTTGAGTACATGATAATAAGTATAATACATAACACCCCCGTAAAAATAAACATTAAAATAATTAACTTTGATTTTCATAAACTGTGTTTTTTTGTAAATTTACACAATTTCTGTAAATTTACAGATATTCTGTAAATCAGGCACTTTACTAGACCTGTTCAATGGGGTGGCCAGTTATAATAGCATGCAAGGTTTTGAGAACAAACGAGATTTCAGAAGATTGCCGCAAGATATTTGGTACATCATTAAAATCTTTGTACTTTTAGGTCTTTGTGAAAATATACACAAGAAATTGAAGCTACAAGTTTTTCCATGACCGGGTAAAACACTTTTCCACCTAGCACTGACAAAATCCTGTATTAACAAAGTATTCGTCCATTCCCTGTGATCAAATTATATAGCCAACATGAAATTACGGCAATTGATAAAGAATATAAATTTATACTAACTACAAAAATCCACAACTTACAGTTGATCCGCATTGCATTCCAAACTCCAGCAGAATACGTAGACCCTCATAGCTGATTTTACGTATGAAAAATTCAAATTTATTTTCGAGTTGCTTTGTGCACATGACGGGTCACGTGGTCATGTATAGTGTGCAGGCAGAAATCCGTATTCATGATTTTCGCGAGTAATAATGTTTTGCAGGGTTGTGACATGATATGTATTCAGCTTTACACACCTACTCCTTTGTTTGTAATAGGTCCATAATCTTCAGAAAGACGTGTATTAACAAAAGAATTTCGTGCACGGGTCGTACAACTGACTCAACCAGACCCGTGCACGGAATTCTTTTGATAATACATATATTTCTAAAGGATACGGACCTATTGGTGTATAACAGAGGTTATTGTTTGTATTAACACTGTGTAATCTTTACTTCGTATGCGTTCGTTGAATTTCGCCAACGTTCATTTCAAAAAGCGTAATTTGATGTTAAATAGCAATTAAGCACTTTCGATACTAAGATAACACGTGTATTAAAAGATACGACAAAGTAAAAACTAAGTTACTTGTGTCATACCGATACAAACTTAAAATTAATGATTTGATAATTTAATTTTGTTTCACATCAGTGAATGACAACATACATATACATTTCAATTTGAAAAAAAATCATTTGAAAAACATGCACTATCCCACAATAGATTTTCATGTATCCCACCTAATGAAAACAACAGAAAATGAACAGGGGAAAATGTACATTCGGTAAATATAGTATTTTGGTGTATTTTAATCATACATTTACCATTGCAATTATAATTTAACAATGCAGAAGCTACTTGTTTAATGAAACCATTGCTCTAAAGTTAGGTTTAGTTTTTAATTTTTGTTAATTATAAAACGTTAAATAACTATAAAACGTTATCTTTACTTGTTCCTTATGACACTCTTCACAAAAGTCTAATGCCAGTGAAAGTATACCGTCTCAGTCACATTCGTCGGATTTTCTCAACATATTAACAAAATGAACAGTATTGTAAAATAATACCCACCCGTAACTATTTATTTTATCAGTAACTACATTGTACAATAAAGATTACAGTACAGTAGTACCCGTGTATAGCGTTCAGAAAGGAGTTGCACTCAATGCTCGAAATTACAGAAACAATCACCATTATTCGCTATGTAAGTGAAACGATGTAATTACAGAAACAATCACCATTATTCGCTATGTAAGTGAAACGATGTAAATATTCGAATGAATTATATCGAAAATTGTGCAGTCTCCAATTTTCATCAGTTTACAGTGGACATCAAACCACGACGCATTAAATCTTACCATAAAGCGCACGGGTTTCTCGGGTATAGTCAACTTACTCTGTGTACTATAGAAAACGCTTGAGTGGCCTGTCTTTTGATATAACCACGGGTGTATAAAATTATATTGTCTACTATAGCGATTATGAATATACTTCAGAAACGAGCAGATGCTTAGATAACTTTTATCAAATTTAAATTGTGTAAGTTATTGCCTGTGTACGTGTAAGTTCAACATGCGCACGTGATAAATAATATATTTCCTGTTTCATACATGTGCACGTTATAGCTAATACGTGTCCACATGGTAATTACACGTGCGCACGTGGACAATAAAATATTTCTTGGTCCCCTCTATGCTACCGTCATATGACATAACACAAATGTTATACTGAAGAAACACTGACAGAAACTGATGGAAATTATTAAGCATCGGGAGGCACGGGAACGAGGTCCTCCAAGTCCTGGGAAGCTTCGGGAAAGTCATAAGACAAGTTTTATCATAATCATAATTAACGTGCGTGGTTGAATACATATTTATTTTCGTATCAAAATATTTCCCTCGTACACTGATTTAGTTGAATCGCGAGTGCTTAACTTTCATGTCCAAACCACGCACGTTAATTAAAATTGATAAACCTTCGTGTCCCAACGTAACTGTTTAAATACGATTTTCCCGCACACTTTACAAGATACAAGATACAAGAAGATTTATTTTACGTCGGATATATATAAACATATAACATTAGCTAATAGCTATTTTCCGACAAACAGAGGTAAATAATATAACATATAGAAAAACAGCTACAAAATTAGAATTACATGTATAAGATTATCACATATAACAAATTCCATCTTTAATAAATAATAATAATAAATAAGATTTTCAAGCATGCAGGATTAAGGAATATCATAAGAACATATTTCATGCATATATAAGAATTTAGTATAGCACATAAAACAATAAATAGTAGATCACAGGCAATCATGATATATAGTAAATCTCATGCACAATAAAGAATAACATAGTTATTACATAGCAAAGAGTAAGCATAAACACTTTACAATAATATACTTGTTTTCTATGTTTAGTCAAATTCACCATAATTTTGCCATAGTATTGGTTGGTAGAATCTAGTTTAAAGACGGAATTGTCGTAACGTCGGGAGTTTTCCGGTTGAAGATGGAATCCAGGATAATTATATTAATTGTCCCATTTGATATTTTCGTAAGAAAAAAAGCCGACTTGTTGTGTAAGAAGTTGTTTCAGATAGAAATGGCGGCAGAGAAAAATAATGTATTTTGTATCCAATGGAATCTCATAAAATATGACATACAGTACTTTGATCAATACTTTAATTAACTCACAAGAGGTCACAATATATAACGAACTCAAACATTGGCGTGTGCTAAACTGAATCTTAACGTTAAAACGGAATGCCTAATTATCGTTAAAATACACAAACAATCATGAAGTACAAGTAAGTTTCAGTTAATTATTAGTTCAATGAAATGATTCCGACTAACATGTGTATCAAACATGCAACAATATCGACAAACGGAAATGTCACCCATTTTCGCGACCCAAATGAAGTTACTGACTTACATGTAAGATTTTCATATCATGTATATGAATCGATGCATGCATGATGATTACTAACGTACATAAAATAGTCAAGTATCATGCTTTCCAACTCTTTTTAAGGGCCATCAGGGAGAACCATGCAATTCATCAGGGAGATTTGACCCCTCATCAGGGAGATTTTCCATGGATACAAATATTGCTCTATCGTGCATTGACCAGTTTCAGTGACCCTAAGGTCTAATCCCTTCATACTGGTTTAATATATTGAAAATAAATTCATGCTTAATATAAATTAGTTTTTGTTTACTCAGGCCCGGATCCACCGGTGGGGGGGGGAGTGGGGGGGGCACAGGGGGCCCGTGCCCCCCCCCAGTTGGTCTCGGAGTGACCATTTTATACAGTCTAAAAACGTTAAAATCCTTAAAATATTACCTATCGATTAGGCTATGGCATACATGCCATGTTTCGCAGACCCCTTTGTGTGAGATTGGTGATGGAAATGCAGGAGATTTCATTAAAATGCAGGAGATTTTCCTTGCTGAAACTTTAGACTTTAAGTACAGTATTGAAGTTTATATGCTGTTTTCACTTATCTTAATTTGATCAGGGTATAGATAATTGAATAGCTCCTGATTTGATGATAATACCATGCATGCTTCATGTAGCAATTTAAACTAATATTTGTCATTATTTTCATAAAGTAAACAAAAAATGTCAGATTCCAGTTTGTCCATGAAATGCGTGAGATTTGATAAATTGGCCTCTGATCATGCAGGAGTAGAGTCTCAAATGCAGGAGACTCACGCATGATGCAGGAGATCTGGCATGTATGAATTACTATGGATCGTTATTTTGTGATAACAGTCTCTGTAAATTACATATAGCGGAAGCGTAGGCAATAAAATGTGCCCCCTGTTGTTTATCCAGGCCCTTATTACACCCAATCTGAATCAATTAGACGCTTTCCCAAATGATTTTATAGCGTCCGAAAGATCATGATTTAGGTGATTCATTGATCTATATGTTACTAAAACGTGTGAACTGATCGATTTAACAATAGTGACCCGACATATCGAAATTTTCTTGTTGATAGATTTATTGCTGATAATGACATTTTGTAACAGTGCAATTTTAATAGGTGAGATTTAAAACCTTAAAAGCTAGAGAAAGAGTTTAATTCAAAATATACCCGGGGGGGGGGGTGGCACATTTTTCTAAATTTCCATGACATTATGTTCTTGGTGGTGTGACTGCACCTACGAAACCTGATCACACAATGCCATTCCCGGGCCCTAGACTGCTATGAGAATGTGTATGTCTGAGCTTAGGGCCCGAGTTACCAACAGTCAATACTCTATGTGCAAGATAACCAGATTTTTTGTCTTCGTCTACTCTCTAGGTCCACATGTATGGAGCCTGTTGCCTATTAAACCAAACAGCTACTGAACTGTCAGTAATGGCTTGCTTTAAAAAAAGCACTTTGCAGCGGACAAAACTGAAACATTATATGATACTGGCGAGCGCTCGTGGATAGACCTTCGAATAGTAAAGCTCTATCAAACGCTACCGAAGCGGTTCTTTGCACATTTTTTATGTCGCAAAGTATCCACAATTTTGATTGTAATGATTGGAGTTATGGCCAAGATATCGAACCCAGGATTTGTTGTTTTGGAAGACAGTAAGCAGGAAGGTTACATTACTACAGACAACGGTTGTTTTTATCTCACCTGTGACATAGTGACAGGGTGCCACATAGTGACAGGGTGAGCTTTTGTGATCAATCTTCTTCCATCATCCGTCCGTCCATTGTCTGTCTGTCTACAATTCTTATTAACACACTAGAGCCTAATCTTCATGATCCAGATCAAGCTAGAAACTGGGTCATGTGGGGTCAAAAGCTAAGTAAGTAGGTCTAATCTTCGGAAAACTTTGTGCAGTCACTAGACGTCACACTTTTGACTTAATCTTTATAAAACTTTGTCACAATGATCATCTCAGCAAAATACATAAATAGCCTATCCTGCTTTAAAAAAAAAATTTTGACAACATATCAATTATACAGCCACGGCTATTGTCCTTCCTGCATACGCACTGTAGCCACGCCCCCCCATAGTTACGGGTATTCGTTGTGTATATGTGAGACAAGCTTTCATAAATATGGCGTCTAATACTGAGATGCCGTCTTATACTAAGATGTCTAATACTGAGATGCCGTCTAATACTGAGATGCTGTCTTATACTGAGATGCCGTCTTATACTGAGATGCCGTCTTAATTATACTGAGATGCTGTCTAATACTGAGATGCCGTCTTATACTGAGATGCTGTCTTATACTGAGATGCCGTCTAATACTGAGATGCCGTCTTATACTGAGATATACTAAGATGCCGTCTAATATTGAGATGTCGTCTACTGAGATGTTTAATACTGACATGTTTAATACTGAGATGCCATCTAATACTGAGATGTCATCTAATATTGAAATGCCGTCTAAACTGAGATGTCTAATACGGAAATGCCGTCTAATACTGAGATGCCATCTAATACTGAGATGTCTAATACGGTGATGCCGTCTAATACTGAGATGAGTCTTATACTGAGATGTCTAATATTGAGATGTCTATTATAGAGATGTGTAATACAGAGATGCCGTCTAATACTGAGATGCCGTCTAATACTGAGATGAGTCTAATATTGAGATGAGTCTAATACTTAGGTGCCGTCTAATACTGAGATGCTGTCTAATACTGAGATGTCTGATACTGAGATGACATCTAATACTGAGATGCCATCTAATACTGAGATGCCATCTAATACTGAGATGCCGTCTTATACTGAGATGCCGTCTTAATTATACTGAGATGCTGTCTAATACTGAGATGCCGTCTTATACTGAGATGCTGTCTTATACTGAGATGCCGTCTAATACTGAGATGCCGTCTTATACTGAGATATACTAAGATGCCATCTAATATTGAGATGTCATCTACTGAGATGTTTAATACTGACATGTTTAATACTGAGATGCCATCTAATACTGAGATGTCATCTAATATTGAAATGCCGTCTAAACTGAGATGTCTAATACGGAAATGCCGTCTAATACTGAGATGCCATCTAATACTGAGATGTCTAATATTGAGATGTCTAATACGGTGATGCCGTCTAATACTGAGATGAGTCTAATATTGAGATGAGTCTAATACTGAGATGTCTAATATTGAGATGTTTATTATAGAGATGTGTAATACAGAAATGCCGTCTAATACTGAGATGCCGTCTAATACTGAGATGAGTCTAATATTGAGATGAGTCTAATACTTAGGTGCCGTCTAATACTGAGATGCTGTCTAATACTGAGATGTCTGATACTGAGATGCCATCTAATACTGAGATGCCATCTAATACTAAGATGCCTTCTTATACTGAGATGTCTGATACTGAGATGTCTTATACTGAGATGCCATCTAATAATGAGATGCCATCTAATACTGAGATGCCATCTAATACTGAGATGCCATCTAATACTGAGATGTCATCTAATCCTGAGATGTCTTATACTGAGATGTCTGTTACTGAGATGCCATCTAATACTGAGATGCCATCTAATACTGAGATGTCTAATACTAAGATATGCCATCTAATACTGAGATGTCTAATACTCACTCACTGAGATGCCTTGTGATGATCTTGATTCAATTACGTTAAATAATTTCGCTTTAAGTCCATGTTTTGAAAATATTGTAAACATTATAATGGGCCTACTGAAACTTGCTATTAATCTACCTGAATGGATTATACCAAAATTTCCCGCCTTTCTTGTTATCCTGGGCGCACTATAATCTTTAATGGAAGAATTTTACGTGAGCAGTTACTAAATCAGGTCAAAACAGTTTCTGACTTACAGACCCTCACACACGTAATTTGTTGATCAAACAGAACGTTTCTTTTTATTTAAATCACGGGTTATGTATACTTTTTGTGCAAATCAGGCAATTTTAATTACCTGTCTTGAAAAAAGCATCCTTTATTGATACAAATAATTTATTATATGGGTTAATTCATATATTTACATATGTACAAAATGTAATACAACAACAACAACATTTATTCAGCTTCTAAGCCATAATTTGTCTTCTAGCCTACAAGTGTAATAAAGTATTGTAGTGGTTCAGGCATATTTTTGGCACATATGCTATGGTCACATTTGCCAGCTTCGTATGAGTTGATTTTGGCAAACTCGCACGCGTCCGTACGGAGCCTAAACGGATATCGAAGCTCGAGCATCGTACAGATTTTGGTTACTCGTAGAGGACTTGGTGAAAAAGTCTGTATTATCTCGCACAAGCTACGAAATACTCGTGCAAGTATCGTACGATATCTGTACAGATATGGAAATTTGCAAGGTTTTTCATCACATGGGACGCCATTAGGATGTAGACAGTGAACATTATCTCAACTGCTTGACTTAAATTATGACAATGACTTGTTATGAGTATGGTGTATATTGAAATGTTGAAAAAAAAATTTTGAAAGAAAGACAGACCGAGCAAGCATAAAACCATTTGTACAAAGACTTCTAATATCTTTATTTCGAATGTACATGTAATAACACATGGCATTGTTGTATACACATTATAACATACACAGTAATTACTAGGTTTTACAGTGTACCATATACCCATGCATGATTGATTTTCTGGTGACTATCTACTATTCTTTGTTCAATGAAAACTTCATGTTTCATGAAGTTCTCATGCTTTCTACCCTTGGAAGGTTTGTTTAATACCTTCAAATGGTAGATATTGAGTTTAATGATTTTGCCAATTATCGGACATTCCTAGGTTATTGAGCAATGACCTAGTTTAATCTTTTGTACAATATATAGTTCTCTGCATTGTTTTATAGCACTTGATAAATTAGTTTAACAGTTGAATCATTAGATAATTTACAGTCCTAGACACTAACTATTTTGGCCTATGGTCCAGCAGGGCAAAAGCGCCCAATTTGTAAATAAAACACTTACTGGTCCTCCAGAATTTTTACTGGTCCTTCTGGATTTTCACCAGCAGACCAGTGTTAGTGTCGAGCCCTGAGTTTATGTATATCCAGTATCTAATCATATTTATTTTTCTAATTATTTTCAAAGGATACGTCATAGTTTGTTGTATTACCCGTCTAGATTTGTGGAATTATTTACTGTTAGTATTTTTCTACAAATGTGTGTATTTTTTCGCTGTCTACTCCGTCACTTTCTCCCCATACTTCTGAGCAGTAGTTCAAAACAGACAAAACTATAGGTTATTTTAAGGTTATGCATGTTTATGTACTTTAACTGTAGAGTTTGTACAGTAAATTCCCCTGTTTAGCTACCTGAGTTGAAATTTACCTATGCTATATGTAGTCAACTATAGCTATAGGTAAATTTCCAACCTGGGTAGCTAAACAGGGGGATTAACTGTATAAACTCTATGGTTAAAGTACATAAACATGCATAACCTAGTAATACACCTATATAGGTATATATTTAACTTGGGTAATCTAAACAGGGACTTGTCTTCTGAAAAGAGGAGACACAGTGCTTTCATGTTGGGTGTCCATTACACCTGCAAAGATCAATGTGTATATCTATAGGTGTATTTCTAGGTTATGCATGTTTATGTTCTTTAACCATAGCCTTTATACAGTTAATCCCCCCGTTTAGCTACCCAAGTTGGAAATTTATCTATGGTATACCTCTAATTTGATTAGTCCATAGCTTAAAGTACAAAAACATGCATATTAAACCTAAATATTTACTTATAACATATTCCATTAAAGAAATTCACAAGTTTTTCTAAGAGTTGATCACAAAGGCAACAGTACATAATTATGCTCCTATTTTATTTCAAATTTTGACTTGTCTCTGAATTACTCAGATAGGCTTCATAATTCACAGGTCTTAGATTTTTTACCAGTCTTGGTTTGTAACGTGGATTGCTTAATAATTCACAGTTCTTAGATTTTTTACCAGTCTTGGTTTGTAACGTGGATTGCTTAATAATTCACAGGTCTTAGATTTTTTACCATTCTTGGTTTGTAACGTGCATTGCTTCATAATTCACAGGTCTTAGATTTTTTTCCAGTCTTGGTTTGTAACGTGCATTGCTTCATAATTCACAGGTCTTAGATTTTTTACCATTCTTGGTTTGTATTGTGGATTGCTTAATAATTCACAGTTCTTAGAATTTTTACCATTCTTGGTTTGTAATGTGGATTGCTTAATAATTCACAGTTCTGAGATTTTTTACCAGTCTTGGTTTGTAACGTGGATTGCTTAATAATTCACAGTTCTTAGAATTTTTACCATTCTTGGTTTGTAACGTGGATTGCTTAATAATTCACAGTTCTTAGAATTTTTACCAGTCTTGGTTTGTATTGTGGATTGCTTAATAATTCACAGTTCTTAGATTTTTTACCAGTCTTGGTTTGTATTGTGGATTTTGCTTTAAATCAGATCATCCTTGACTAGTCCACCACCAATAGAGGTATAGTAAAACCTTTTTATCTGAAAATATAGGCTGGATTTAATTATCAATTGGTAACAATGTTCCTTGAGTTGTCAATTCTAAAAATAGCTACATAATTGGAAATCAATCAACTTAAGGTAAAGTTCGAACATCAGGTTCTACTGGATCAATGTGCACAGGTGAGAGATACAGGACCATCTTGGCCATCTTGTTTGTAGGACAACATTTCTCAAAAACCAGGTATCCATTTGTAAATCTGGTTCCCTTGAGAAATTTGGTCATCAGTGGTCAAAAACTGTTCTATTTTAAGGTCACAATTTCAGCCTAATATCTTTATGAGACTTGGTCATAATGAATATCTGTACAAAATCTGGGTCCCTTTTGAAATCGGGTCTCCCTGGATCAAAATCAAAGGAAAACTTCCATAATTTTGTTGTAATCTTTATGAAACTTGGCCACAATAATTGTCTACCAGGGTTGCAAAAACCTGAAAAAGTCAGGGAAAATAGATTTTTTTTCAAGGTCAGTGAATTGTCAGGGAATTCTTGATAATGGTCAGTGAAAAGTGAAATTTGAGAAAAGTCAGGGAAAAGTCAGGGAAAAATTCTAGGTTGATGTTTAGAATGTTCAGTGGATGTGGCAGTCTAAGACTGTCTTTCTTTTTTTTAAAGCACAACCAATTTGATATGCAGACTTTTATTATTTAGTAGCTGATAAAAGAAAACTATATTCTTTATATATAAACAACATCTTTCTTGGCTCACTCCCCTGTGAAATGAACTGTTACAGTTCATGAATTTTTCATGAAATGTACATGAATAGTTCATTTCCATATATCATGAAAAATTCATAAAAATCCTTGAACTCTAAATGAGACTTTTCTTGAAGTGACCATGAAATATTGTTTCATGAACTGGGCATGGTTCATGAACAGGGCATGAGTCATACCATCAAGGATTTTTTAAGTACTAATCATGCACCGATGTTCTTCAATAAATCATGAACTGTTGAAGGACAAACTGATTTTATGTACAGTTCATGAAAATAAATGTTCATGAACAATTCATGAACTTTTTGCTATATATCTCTATTGTCTCATTTAGACTTCATATTTTGGACATGAACTGTTCATGATTACAAATTTCATGAAAATTTCAAGGACAAACATATTTTATGTACAGTTCAAGAAGATAAATGTATTCATGAACAACCCATGAAATAAACTAAGTGTATCAAAATGCATAAAATGAAGCTCTATTGTGTGTATGAAGACTAAGTCCAACATGTGTTTTAAGTATAAATAGTAAATATATTATTGGTACACTGATTGCCTCATGATATTAAAAATAAGAAAAGCATCATTGTGTATGTATATTCATGTTCATAAAAGTTGCAAATCGGGAACATAGCTGAAGGATGATGTACGTGCCTTAATATCAGATGAAACCTACTGGAACATTGTTATTTTATCATTACAATTGTTTGCTTCAATCAGATTAATAGTTTAGCTACCTTTTGTACCTTTTGCAACATGATTTTCTGTTCACATTGTTGTTTTGAACAGTTTGAGTATATTTTATTTGGTATATCTCATTTTCATATTTACATGCATGCTCAATAGCTTTTCAAAGACTACACTAACAGAGTTTAAAACTACCAACTATTCAATTTACAAAAATCAGCAATTAATAAATATTACATTTATCTATGACAATATACAGTAACCTTATATGATATAAATAAATAAACATATAAAAAAAGACGCATTGTTTCTTGAACACTTCATGAACACTTCATGAATACTAATTCTTAAAACCTCATGCTAGGCGTACCCCACCCACTTGCTAATTTGTTTTCCTATATTTTTCACACAATTATTCTTAAAATTAGATATTTAAAGTCACACAAGATACTTTTAAACATGACATGCTTAACTCTGCAACTTACCTTTTATAAGATCACATATTAAGATAAAACCACCCATTAAAATTTGTCAAACATCAGCACATGTCATTGCTGTCAGCCATTTTGAAAATCTGTGATGTCGTCAACATGTGACAGGAAGTCAATTTTCATGAATACTTTAAGAACTTTTCATGAATTAATTGATGGACAGTTCAGAAATGGTTTAAGTACAGTCTAGAAATAATTGTTCATGAAATGTTCATCAGGTACTTTTTATGGCTGGATCAAGGACAGTTAATGAACTCTTAAGTATCCATAAAAAATTCATGAACTGTTCATGAACACATTTTAAGAACAGTTCATGTCCAAAAGTTCATGAACCAGGTTCAAGAACTTATCAGTACCTGTTCATGAACAGTTCTTGATTGGAGTCAAGTGTCCATGAAATCATGAACTACATTTCGCAGAGGAGTCTACGCTTGTACAATAGCTTTTAGAATTATTCAAAATGTATCAAGTAGGTTGAATTAGTTGAAGAACATGATGGAAGGAAACTGTAGAAAATTGCATCACACACAAAGGATGCTTCTATCAGTTTCCATGAGTTCCTATGCCACATACAGTTTAATGAACCAGAGAGGAATAATGAAAAGTGAAGTGTTGCTATGGACTTTTGGACAATTTGTTTATGAAGTTGTTAATAATATAAGTTTGTACCGGTAGTTGTTTATTTTTCAAAAATGACCCATAAGTTTTTGGCTGAAATAGTCTGTAGTATTGCCAAATACCGGTAGTGCTAAAAGCCTGATTAGGGTTGATTGGATGGCTGTAAGTAAGGAGGGAGCCAAAAAATACCGTGATGATTTAGACAGGGAAAAGTTAGGGAATTGTTTAAGTCAAAGTTGCTGGCAACCCTGTCTATGCAAACTGTGGGTACCTTTCAAAATGGGGTAATCCAGGGTAAAAAACTTGGTCCCTATGTTAAATCAAAGGAAAACCTCATACCCACGATTTTTGTTGTTGTTGTTGTTGTGGGCTGGTGGCTGATATGAATAAATCTTTTATCAATGTCCTTTTACTCAGGGTTGTAAGAGCCATGAATGTTCACAATGTGTAAAAAGCACCAAATTTGGCACAGATGTAGTATTAGTCAGTGTGATGAAAAAAATCTAAAGAGACACTCGATCGAGGCCTTTTACACTACGGAATGAGGCCCGATAGGGGTACAAGATTTTTAATTTATTCCCCGGTATAAATGCCTGTTTTTTCCACCTAATTGTGAAGCAAAACATATGCAAACTTAGTTTATTTTATGATTAATGTTTTTGTTTGAATTATATAGCTTTTTATAATAATTAAACATTGAAAAGAGGCCCTGCTAGTGGTTTAAATACAAATTGAGGCCCTAATTCGGACAAATAATACCTGATTAGTATACTCAGAGTTGAAAGAGCCTTGAATGTTTCCCAAACTTGGCATAGTTGTACTTTAAGTCATTCTGATTTAAACAATCAAAAGAGACACTCATGATAGGCCCTTGTTCCTACACAAATGAGGCCCTGAAGGGGTACATTAATTTAAACAATTATGACAGAATAACTTACTAATACAGGATTATTTACCCGTGTATGAAGCTAAGCATTTGTGACCATAGTATATATTGAGATGAATGCGAGTATTTGAAATATGTTGCTTTTTTGTGATAATAAAACATGGAAAAGAGGCCCCATTGGTGGTTTATCAAAAAATAAGGCCCAGATTCGAGAAAATAGTAAGTAAATAAGGAGCATGACTGTTCACATTGTTAAATACGCACCAAACTTGGCATATTTGTACAATAAGTCAGTCTGGCCAAGAAGACGAAAGAGACACTGATGAGAGGCCCTGTCTCCTGCACAAATGAGGCCCGAATGGGGTACAAGAATTATAACTAATCAGACAGTATAATACAGCTTTTTTGAAGATTGTGAAGCAAAACCTATGTGACTATTGTATATATTATTATTAATGTGGGCATTAAAAAGATGTTGCTATTGTAATAGTAAAACAAGACATTGGTGAGCGTCCCCATTTGTGAGAGCCCCCTCCACTTCCCATGGCCTGCACAAATGGGGAACTAAAGGGGTACTTGATTTTTCACAAATCGATTAATATAATGTCCACATTAGTTATTTCTGAAATGTTAAGCAAAGCAACAATAACTGTGATCTTTTGTTTTATTCGGGATTTCCACATTCACAACATTTTGTTATAATAAGATATGAAAATGAGGCCCCACTTATGTTTTAAACCAAATGTGAGACCAAATATTATACAAACAAAACATCCTATAGCCTTATAAGATACATAATGACAATAACTGATCAATCAAGATGCATTGGTAAGTCTAAACAATCTACATTACATAAATAAAAATTTAATTTGATGAAATAAGCCCATGCTAAGATAAATTTAAATAAGAAAATCAAGAATGTCATCAAAAATACGTTGGCAAAGGAACATATCATTCTCTCTCATTTTAAGCAAATCAACTTAATCACAATGTACGATGTAGACGGTACATGTATATACCATGTTGAATGTAGGCATTTAAAATGCACTAAGTTTTATATTGTAAAATAAAGCAATGATCATAAGCGAAGTATGTGCATTTGAATTAATAAACACAACTTGAGACTATAGTATAAATAAGTATACATGTAAATTACTAGTATAACTTGAAAACAGGTAAAAATACATGTAATTCATTTACAATGGTATGCTATTAAAGTTTGGCATAAGTTATTATGGTAGTTTCACCGATACCTTCAGAAACAGACTTTTAGATACTATCAATCTGGAAAACACAAGTATGCTTGACAAGTATATTTTAGACTTTATTGAGGCATGTAATGGGTTATAACCCATCCATGTTCAGACTGCACAATAAAATTTCTTCTTAAATACATATCCTATATAATCATAAATGGATGTACAAAATTGATTTGCTACGTTATTTGAAATCAGTAATTAATATATATTTTACTGTCATAAGTTTATGAAAACTAACACCTTATTGGCCTTCTTGGCCCCTTTCACTCCATCTAGTACATAGATAGTACCATCATCTATGAGTACAGTCATTCCAATACATATGACGTACCCACTCCATCCATTCGAGGTCCTTTTGGAAACGCATTACTTCTACTTCTATGGCATTTCTGGCCTATGTGGTGCTCACCCTACCTGGTGCCAGCCATTCCAGTCCCTATGGAGAACTCACCATCTCTGAATAAAGCCACTTCAGCACTACGAGGAACTTACCACCACTAACTTCCTCTATTCCTGGTATAATGCGATGCTCACCCTCACCAATTACACTGATCAGTATTCCAGACCCAATAAGGTACTCACATCCATCAAGTTCTACCATTCCTTACCCGATAGGGAACACACAGATAGTAGAAGCTATACCTGATCCTATGAGGTACTTCCCACTCCCTAGTTCAGCCATTACTGGCCCTATTAGGGAATTGTCACTATCTGAGACAGCAAGTTTTCATGGGTTTATGTGTTACCTTAAATAACAGACAAAATTGTCATTCATGGCTCAAAGAGTACAGCACGTTTTGGGGTTTAGCAGCCTGGCTTAACCATTCGGAATATGAATGACGTAACCTGTCTTTGCATCTATAGCCATTTCTAGCTCTATGTGTTACCTAACACTGCCTGATAGAACCATTACTCTCGCTCTGTGTAATTCCTAACACGGTCTGGAATAGCCACTTCATACGGTCTTGTGTAACTTACAGTGATCGGAACATTAATTATTTGCTTCTTGTGGTATCTAACATCACTTGCTTGGCATTCCCATCCATTCAGTGCTCTGTACAGTACCTAACACTCCTTGTCTTGGCTGTGACCTTCTTTATGGTTTACATGTGAAACGCCGTGCTCAGTGGTACTTAATACTCCTCCTCGATGCACCTCTATTGGACACCTAACACGTATTGCCACACCCATTACTGTCTATGCAGGATATCTAGGTTAACATTCATTGGAACAACCATTCATTGTTTCATGTTTCATATATTTCACTCCTTGGTACAGCAGTCGGCTCTATTACGTCAATATGACTGCGTAACTCAGCCAGTGTCCTAGATCTATGGGTACCTAGTATTGATCTATTTGATAGTTAACACTGTCCAATACAGATATTCCTGGCTTTATGGTGATATCTTGCGCTGCTCAACATTGCCATCCATGTGTCCTTGTGGTACCTAACTCAGTCAGGTACACTCACTGGGGTAACTTACTGTTAACTATCTACTTAAAATGCCATTTCTGACTTGTAAATGTTACCTGACCATGTATTCCTGACTCCATTGAGTATAATAATAATAATAAAAAATATTGAGTATCTATCAAAGTTGGGTAATTCCATTCTTCGCTCTGTATAATAGGCAACTACAATTACTGCACCCTTATGATATAGGACACCACCATCCATTGTACCGTACCGACCTGCAGCACAAAACGACTTTCACAAGGCCTTAAACTAAGAATAATCATTATGGTGTTTTTGAGTATGCTTAGATCAATTGCAAGTATGTAGTATTCTAAGTATCATCACATGTTCTACAAGGTTTGACTTTAATTGATTTATTTACTATATTTGCCTAACAATGGACTTCATGTGTAGTTTTAATAGTATGAGTACCACAAGCGGGGCCTCATGTACATATTTTACAATAAATATGTGAAATAGCTCAAATGCCAACATTCAACGCAGTATGAACTTGGCTTACCGAGTTCCTTAGATTAAAACTTTAAGAAAATACGTTTTATTAATATTTCAATACTAATGGATTTCATTCCTTTTCCCTTTTTTAATTACCCCTATTACGACCTCAATTCTATCAAATTTGATCAAGCATTATGTTATTTTATGTACATTCATGCTACACAGTTCAATATTTATTATAGTTATATAGCTATTTCTTATAATTGTGTATTGCATTAATGATCTGACTTATTTTCTATTGTGCCTCATTACGGGAAATAGCTTTCGTTTGTACCCCAGAGGGGGGCCTCATTTTCACATTGAACTATTACTCGCATATGAAACAAATATAAATCACAGCTACATATCGTTTTTTATACATTTGAGGTACTATTTATGTGTCTTACCGATAGGACTGTGCAAACGCTTAATTTATTTACGTTTTATGCCCCCCTATCGATAGATGGGGAGGCATATAGTGATTCACCTGTCCGTCCGTCCGTTCGTTCGTTCGTTCGTTCGTTCGTCCGTCCGTCCGTCCGTCCGTCCTGGTCAACCCAAATTGACCGTTTCTTCTAGCATTAATATGGCTTGCTACAAAGCTTTCATACTTGCATGGATGTTGTGTATGAACACTCTCCACACGCCTGTATCACCTAACCCCATTTTGACCTTCACCTTGACCTAATTTTGGACTTACATTTATTTATGGACAAGGCTTCCACAGGGGGCATAAGCGTTTATTGAACGCAGTCTTGTTCATTGTTGATTATTTCCCAATTAGGGCCTCAATTGACTGATAAGGTGTCTTTTGAATGACTTAAATTATATTAGAAACATTAGTAGATCATCAGAAATGCATTTTATAATTGTCTTGTTCAACCTATATAATACTGGAATAAGTACACAAACCTGTTTTTATTTTATAATTGGTTTTCTTAAAAATACCCCTTTCGGGCCTCGTATTGGTAACCAGACGTCTATAATAGTGAAATTTATTTTATAATTTATCAGACGTATAATTTGTTGATACATTCTATTACAAAAAATGGCGAATTGATATGGTATTTATTAGATTTTGAGTTTATTTGTATGTGTCGAGTGCAATTAAATTTTAATTGGTGGACCCTGTTTAGGGCCTTGATATGCGATGTAAAAAGGCCAAACAGGTTGTCTCTTTCACTTTTCTGAAAGCCAATATATTAAATGTCATTTTGTGAAAGTTTGGTGCTTTTTACACCTCGTGAACAAAATGGCAATTTTTTGGTTCTTACAACCCTGAGTATTACACTGGTATTATTGTAATTAATTTAATGCATATATTCCAGGTAGTAAC
This sequence comes from Spisula solida, assembly GCA_947247005.1. Taxonomy (NCBI): domain Eukaryota; kingdom Metazoa; phylum Mollusca; class Bivalvia; order Venerida; family Mactridae; genus Spisula; species Spisula solida. The sequence continues at coordinate 15,740,674 of OX365947.1, read as the reverse complement.
TGCTATCACAAAATTAAAGGATCTGTTGTTGAAACATAGAAAGGATTATGTTAATGCAGGCAGGTAAGCATTTGCCTTTTATGTACTGGACTCTCCATAAATTCTACTTTAGACCATGATAAGCCGCAAATAGCCAATCACAGAACAGTATTGCCATCGTCTAACTCCCGTATCCAACACTTTTGCGCTGAATAATCTGTGATTTTGTTCCTTTGTTGTTTTGAGTAATAAACTTGTGCATAATTCTGTCTGATTGCTGAGAGCTAATTGGATGGTCCGTAGCAAACAATGCTGCACAATCAACCATCGCTGACAATAATAATTATCATGTACATGTATACAAAGAATTATAACGGTGTCAGTTTATTTGTGAATAACATTTTAAAAGTCTACATATACACCCAAAACTTGAAACAAGCTGTCTCTACCCTGACCCGAAGTATGTGTATGTTACCAATATTAGCTCCCTGGCAGCAATCGTATTAATTCTTACTGTGAGCATACTCATACGTTTTGCATACGTTGAGAGTAAATATTGTATATGTTGTTTAAAAGAAATGAACTGTACCATTTAGCTATTATGTTCTTCTGCAAGTATTATATTGTTATTTTTAGACATTAAAAGACACAAGTACAACCTTTTAATACCCTACAATACTATAATTATAGGAACACGTTTAAGTATATTAATAAAATGATAAAAAAAATTTTGGTTTATTGGTTCCTTCGTTAATATAATTATTCCTAGGTGTTTTCTAATTTTTGGTAGCATCAGAACATTTGCTAAATCGGTCATTTGTTAAGGCATGTGGGTATTATAAACAGTAAACCACATTAAACTGAGGCTCGTCACACTGCACCTCTTCCTTAATGCGCATGAATAACGGTACATGTGCAAATTAGTCACGCCACATGGTCTTAGTTGGATAGACATCTCGTATCACTGGTTATGAGATTAGACGCTTGCTGAAGCTCGCGTCTAAATCTCATAAACATTGATACTCGTTTTCTATCATATACTTAGCCAGTGACTGTGTCAAAGTAGTCAGTGGTACTTAGGTGTGTAAAATGCAGAATTTTAATTTCTTATTAGCTCCCCTGTCACAAAGGTGTGCTTTTGTCATCACTCTTTGTCCGTCCATTGTGTTGTGAACTAACTAGAGGCCACACTTATGGCCCAATCTTCATGAAACTTGATAAGAATGTTTTTCTCTATGAAATCTAGGTCAAGTGCAATATTGGGTCAATTGGGGTCAAAAAATAGGTCACTAGGTCAAATCAAAGAAAGACTTTGTATAGGCACTAGAGGTCACAATTTTGGTCTAATCTATCAATATGGGTTTTCTGTTGTAAATAACAAGGTTGCTGGTTAGGACTATATGAAAACCTTGTACATGCAACTGAGGCTGCATTCACCGAGGCATTTACCCTCAGCATGGCTGGTACACCAGTTGACCATACTGTCAAATCCACGATAAATAAAGTCCTTATCGTGATTATTATCATAATTATTATATTATTATTTTTGATATTATGTTACAGGCGCTAGGATTGTGACTGGTGGAACACAATCATATGCAGGTGTGATGAAACACATCGGCTAGCCTGTGAAGGATTTTGGGATAGCGTCAACTTCTAAAAATCCTGTCATAGCCATTGGAATAGCACCATGAGGCTGTAAACAGAATAACGACTCCTTAATAGTGAATGGGTTGGTACGTTTTTAGTTTGTAACAAATGCTGACATACAATAAAAGATCATCTCAAATGAAGATTATAGTTGTAAACTCCATCTCTAATTAGAGAATGTTGGAGTCTACAAGTTCTCAAACATGATACTGTAAGATCAGATTTTTTTTTTCGCGATGGATTAATTTTTGCTGTATTCTCGAAATTAATAAATCTTTGTGAACTTAAAAGACCGTGGTAAAACAACAGGAGATAGTTCATTCTAAATTTCAAAAATCCTAAACTACCACGTATAAGCAATGTTTTTACCTCACAAAAAGTCAGAATTTATGGTAGTATGGTTTGTTATACCAAATCGCCCAATTAAACTGGTTATATGCATAATGAAATTTTAACGATTAAAGGGAGGCAACTAGATTTCCTTTCTAAATCACCATTTTCAATCAGCTGCAATACACATACAATGTATCTTTTTAATGTGGTTTTTTTCACTAGGTGATCTTTTGTGATCACACTTCATCAGTCATTTTGTGCGTGCTTCATATATGACTCATTTATATTGTTCGTGTTTGTTGAAATTAAACATGTTTGAAAGAATGCTGTCCTTTTTGTTGGGTAAAGGGAGACTACTTTATTTATTTTTAAAATTACTATTTTTCATTTACATCAGCTGCAATGCATATATCACTAATAATGCGATCTCTTTTTAATGTGTCATTTTATTATGTCCTGTCATCTAATGATACGGAGGCATATAGTGACTGTCTGTCTGTCTGTCTGTCTGTCTGTCTGTCTGTCTGTCTGTCTGTCTGTCTGTCTGTCTGTCTGTCTGTCTGTCTGTCTGTCTGTCTGTCTGTCTGGCTGTCTGGCTGTCTGGCTGTCTGGCTGTCTGGCTGTCTGGCTGTCTGGCTGTCTGGCTGTCTGGCTGTCTGGCTGTCTGGCTGTCTGGCTGTCTGGCTGTCTGGCTGTCTGGCTGTCTGGCTGTCTGGCTGTCTGGCTGTCTGGCTGTCTGGCTGTCTGGCTGTCTGGCTGTCTGGCTGTCTGGCTGTCTGGCTGTCTGGCTGTCTGGCTGTCTGGCTGTCTGGCTGTCTGGCTGTCTGGCTGTCTGGCTGTCTGGCTGTCTGGCTGTCTGGCTGTCTGGCTGTCTGGCTGTCTGGCTGTCTGGCTGTCTGGCTGTCTGGCTGTCTGGCTGTCTGGCTGTCTGGCTGTCTGGCTGTCTGGCTGTCTGGCTGTCTGGCTGGCTGTCTGTCTGTCTGTCTGTCTGTCTGTCTGTCTGTCTGTCTGTCTGTCTGTCTGTCTGTCTGTCTGTCTGTCTGTCTGTTTCTTTCTTTCTTTCGTCCATTCGTTCCATTGAAAATGCTAACCAAAACTTTCAAGTTGTTGAAACTCCAATATTTATGAAGTCCATCAAAGGCCTTGTTTTCAAACTTGACATTCTTGCTCACTATCCTAACACATTACATTGTCAAAGACATGTTACATTATTCAACATTTCAACAAAATTATGGCCCCTGATTGACTTAGCTAGTTTTTATGAACAAGGTTTCCACCTGGGCATAAGCATTTATTGAATGCAGTCTTGTTGTCAAGTTTTAAGCTTTGTATGTTTACTATAATTGGTATAGCTGGAGTGTAAGTGAAAGTACTTATTTTGTTATTTGCTCATTAAATAAGGGCTGATATTTTTATCCCCAGTAGAAGGCGAGGGGATATGGTAATAGTAGGCGTGATTCTGTCTGTCCGACTCTTCTGCGTGCATCTCCTCATACATTTCTTAAGGGATTTTGACTAAACTTTCACATAATTATTACTGTTAAGTTATTGTCCTGTGTTGATTTTTTACATATAAACTCTTCCGTGTGCAAGTACTCCTCCTGCATTTCTTAAGGATACACTCAAATAGTCCTTACCAAAACTTCTGTTTGACTGGAAATGGGGATATGCCTTGACAAAATGAAGCTAGTATCATTTTATTTTACCCACAAGATACATAGAATATGGGGGCTATATTGGAGTCATACTTGAGGTTGATTGGTTGGTCTGTTGGTTGGTCAGACGGTCCGGGCCAATTTTGTCTGCGCTATTTCTCTGTAACTATTGGTCGGATTTCGTCGAAACTTTGCATGACTGATCAATACCAAATCTTGTTGTGCATTCCGTTGGCACAGTTGTTTGTCAGAGCACATTTAAGTGACTGTGTCAAGCAGTATCTGGGAGTTGAGTTTAAAGGTATTGTTTACATGTAGGTGATGTAGTGAATTCGTTTTATTATCAATATTTTGAGATTTCAACATATTTGTCAAAGCAGAAGAAGAGTAGGGTAAAACCAACACTGAATCAGTCCCTGCGTCTAAATATTTGTCTACCCCCTTTAATAAACAAACTTTTCCTTCTATTTAACATGGCCCCCTGTTTTTTAGCTCACTTGTCACATAGTGACAGGATGAGCTTTTGTGATGACTCTTCGTCTGTCGTCGTCCGTCAATTGCTTGTGAACACACTAGAGGTAAAAGCAGGACCTGTTCTATAAATATATACGTATCTAAACTCCCTGGTAAAAGTCATGAAACTTGGTCAGAATGTTTGTCTCTATAAAATCTAGGTCAAGTTTAAAACTGGGCCATGTGGAGTCAATAACTTAAGGTCACTAGGTCAAATATTAGAACAGCTTGTGAACACATTAGAGGACACAATTATGGTCCAATCTTCACGAAACTTGGTCAGAATGTTTGTCTCTATGAAATCTAGGTCAAGTGCAAAACTGGGTCATGTGGGGTCAATTACTAGGTCATTAGGTCAAATCTTAGAAAGAGCTAGTGAACACACTAGAGGCAACAGTTTTGGCCCAATCTTCATGAAACTTGGTGATGAATTCTACTTCAAGTGTGATATTGAGTCATCTGGGATCAAACATAGGTTAGTAGGTCAAATCAAAGACAAACTTTGTATAGGCACTAGAAGTCACAATTTTGGTCTCATCTACCAATATGGGTTATCTGATGTAAATAACAAGGTCGCTGATAAAACTATATGATAACCTTGTACATGCAACTGAGGCTGTATTAACTTGATTCTTTGAAGTTGTAAAGGATTTCTTACTTGCCATGTGGGCCTTCATGAACTATAAAGACAGATGAGCGACCTAGGGCCCTTGTGCCCTCTTGTTTGGTCTTATTTTGTAGCTGAAACATACTTCTGTTCAATGTTATGTATACAGTCAACTCTCGTTATCTCGAACTCGCTTATATCGAATTTTCTGCTATGTCGAAGTTTTTTTAAGTCCCGATTTTTCTCCTTCGTTATCTATATGAAATCTCGAGACCTATCTCGAAGTTTCGGCTCGAATTCGGCTCCAATTTTTCGTTATGTCGAATTATTTTTTTGGTCCCGATTAACTTATTTGCACTTTATTGTTCATCTTGAAGTTGGGTCGAAGTCTGATCCATATTCGACTAGCATCGAATGTTTTCACACCTCGCCAGTCCGAAATCTTTGATTTACCTGTAATTAGCGCGCCTTCCATTGTTGAACAAATATTTGTTTGCAACAATTTGCGCAAACATGTCATTAAGATTCGAGTTACGTCCAAACATTAGTAAACATGTCATCTCGAACAATTGTTTGTAAAAATAATAATTAAATACATTATGTTTGACTTTATATACATGAACACGATCTTGAATAAAAAAAGAAACTATCACTACTGTTTATCTTTATTTCTCATGTATTTATGATGTAGGCCTACATCTTAATTTACATGTAAAATCGAGGGTGTTGGCATTTAAAGTTTTGCATTACTTCCTCGATCGTACATGTACATTAGCACTTTAATGCCGAAAAATTTATCTTGAATTTTTGTTATGTCGAAGTAATTTCCACGGTCCCGTGAAATTGGAGATAACGAGAGTTGACTGTATGTGTCAACTGGCCATAGACTTTAAATGATACAATCTGGGGCTGACTATTGTCACTTTACATTGAGCTAAAGAACACTTTTATTTAGTGGTTTGTGGCCTATAATAATGTCACTAAGCCCGGTTTTCCTGGAGAACCACTTAAATATATTATATTGTGTATAATGTATCTTAATAATGTAAAACATCAATGGTGCTTTTAACTTGCAGGGATTTCATTTAGACTAACTTTGCTGTATAGATTGGGATCAGCTGGGCTGAGGTTATAAAATTATCTTTTATTTTTCCACAGTATATACGGGTAGATATTGATACAAAGATGTTGGACATGCTCAATGACATAATGAATGTTTGGGGACTGGACAAACCAAATCTTCTCATCTCTGTGACTGCAGGCGCTAAAAACTTCCAAATGAACAAACTACTTAAAAATAATTATAGACGTGGCTTGATGAACACTGCATTAACTACAGGTAAAATATACTTTTATAACATGAATACATATCTGGAACCCTTATACCACCGATTCATAAATCCCCAAACGTGAATGCTTCTGGAATTCGCAAAATAAAAATCTGTGATTGTCACTCATGGCATATCTGCGGGGAAATACATTTCAAAACAAAAAAGACTTTTGGCTACAGTTACAAGAAGAAATGTGTAAATATTGGGAAAAAAAAAATATATATATATACAGTCTAACTTGTATTAAGCGACCAACCTGGGGAAGGTCTGAAAACGGTCGCTTAACAGAATGGTATTTAACACAAATGTAAGAAACATTTAGTGTAATCATAGGGCATAGATAACACAATGATATTTATCGAACAGCTCCTGGTGTAAATAACGAATATCAAATATAGGCTGTCCGACTACTATTCAACTTCAGTTTATAAACATTAGTATGTAAATAAGTTTTATGATGATTCTTACTTGTATGCATATCTTCATAAGCATTTCAATTTGTCATTTTAATAAACTTACTGATATATTACACAATGCAATTAATGTAAGTCAGATTTGCTTGCACTCGAAGAAAGAAAACGAAAAGACCGGGTTTTTGCCCAATCTAATGGACGTTGACAACAAGCTGATTGCAGCAAAAGATACAACAATTAATCCGTAATAATTTGTGTAATGGGATTAAAATCATCTGTATATATATATTCTTTATTTCGTCTCATTTATGTACATACATATAACATACGACATAAGCAGAACAGATAAAATGTACATAACCATTCAGTTATGAATTATAAGAGACAATTATCAAATCTTAAAATAATCTGATTATCATAAAATCACTATATGACTAGCTTGTACTATGAACTGTCCTATAAACAGTGCTATATCACTATTTATAAACAAAAAACATTAATTTATATACAAAATTAAAACTAAGAGAATGTTGTTAATACGTTGAATTAAAATATAGTTAAATTTTTAATTTAAGAAACTGAGATTTGTAAATGAGGCACTAATGCGCTGATTAAAAAATAGTATTAATAGATCATTTATCACCCCGGTCAGACCGTAGATGAACTGATTAACAACATTCCCTTAGATGTCAATAAAACTGGCAATAATTAATAAGATAGTATGAATACATTATTTACACAGATAAAAATGTCGTCTTTGTAAAATCATAAAACAGGTTTTGGCGCAAATTCTTAAAGCGTTTTTCTCAGTAAAAAGAACCCTTAGTTTCATTAAATCATTCAGAGAATAAAAATCAGGACAAATAGTTGCGACCTGTTCATATAAGGTATTTCTTAAATCTGTGTATAAATCACAACTTAAAAGAACATGAGCTTCATCTTCTAAAACTTGACAATTTTGACAAATGCGTTCCGTTAATGGCAAGCCTTCATACCGCCCTGTCTCAATGCGTATTGGAGCAACTCCACATCTAAATTTACAAAAGGCTGATCTATGTCTTAAAGGCAATAGTATATTACAATAATTCTCAACTTCGTAACTATGTTTGAAAGTACAATACGTACTGACATGCCCTACGGACACAATTGTGATTATCAATGTCGTTTATTGGGGCCTAGTTAACAAAAGACAAACTCTGAAGTGTGAACAAACAATGATTTATGACGAGGTATCAAGAAATTAACAACCTGTCACTACATACGACCAGTGATTAACAAATTTTTGGTCGCTTAATGCAATTTTACCAATCAATTAAAGTGCTTAAACAGTGGTCGCTGGTCGCGTAAGACAAAAGTCGCTTAATTCAATAGACAAATAGAACAAATATGGTCGGGAGGAATTGAAACTGGTCGTTTAAGACAAAGGTCGCTTAATACGCGTGGTCGCTAGTACAAGTTAGACTGTACCAGATTTATATAGCACCCTTTTCATGCCAACGCACGTTCAAAGGCACTTTACAGGATTGTGTTGCAGCCACAAGGGCGCAGGTGCATCCTCTACCAGTGCAGATACAGCATGATCTGACCAGAGGGACAGACTGAGAAAAAGCCCCTGAAGGGGGAGAGACACATTAGATACAGGCATTTCCGGCGCTGCAGTAGTGTGCCTAGCTCTTTTTTCGAATAGACAGCCTGGTTCTTTAATGTGCCCGGTGTATAGCACCGATACACAGCTTCCTGAAACTTCCAGATACTTTGCAGACCACACGGCCAGATATAGCGGGAAAAATTATAAATATTTCAGAAATGTCAAGTTCCTGTGCCAGGGATTGAACCCACAACCTCTGGATTGACAGCCCAGTGTGTTGCCACTGAGCTAAATCCGCTTATAATAGTGATAAAATAGCGATAAGTATTTAATTAGTCCCCTACCTGTTTTTGACCAGATGGGACTATAAGTTTGCCCTCCGTTCGTCCGTCTGTCCCTCAGTCTGTGCGTCAAAAAATCTGGATCCTGACATAACTCAAACAGTTTCCAAGCTAGGTTTATGACACCTAGTATGTGGATAGGGGCAATAGACCGATTTCACCAACTCTCTACTTGACTGATAAGCTCATGAATAATTCAGTGGGGGCAGAAAGCATCTGGTGCTGATAAGCCCCCAGTACTAAATTCATATATGCATTGGATGCTTGTATTGTTTTTGGGACAATATTAGTGTAAAACTTTGTGCAAACCGGCAAAAAGACAAATTAACATCACTGATCAGTAAACTGGATGTAAATAGAACAGTAGGAAAAGAACATGGATACTTTAAACAACTTCATTGAGACAAAACAAGCACACTCATGGATCGACACCAACTGATAGTTCTTAAACATGTAGATCAATATTTCCTGGAAGATAAACACTTACAATAAATGATACTTGTCACTAACAATATTTAAAACATATGTTAACAATTTTGTGAATAATATACTTGTATGTTAATGATTTAAATTACATGCTGACATATTTAAACGAGTTGACTACCAGCCAGACTTTCTTAAAACGTTATATTTAAGAATGTTGTGTTAATCAAATGTCTGCCCATGGTATTTCGGTTATTGGTTAGCACTATAATTAGCATGTCCTTTGTTTTGTGAATGACCTTATTAATTAATTATGATAAGATCTGCTTACATGCAGTTTTCAGAAAGACCAACATATGACTCCTACTTGAAATCACATCTATCAGCCATCTAAATCAGATACTACAGCGGGTGGTAGAGGTGGTTCATCTATGTCAATTTTTTGTATGTTATTTGATATAATTGAAACCTGCATCACAATGATTAAAGATGCATCTTTAATTTTAAAGACTTTTTTCTATGTGTATAGGTAATTTATGCTAAACCAAGCTCGGTTTGTCTACTAAAATTTTTGATATAGATTTTTTCTAAGTCAATCATATACTCGTATAGATTATAATAAAGACTTTATTTATAGAGGGAACATATTTAACATAATTGCCAATCTGCCGTAAGGCCCTCAACAGTAAAAACATTGAAATAACAGAAATATGACATCAATAAATCTAATAACAAATGCACAAATATCAAGCGTATGGATATACATGTATAATGAAATTATAATTATGTCATATAGTTTGTTTAAGATGGTTGACATGTGAATTAACATACATAACAATTACAATCCCAATACATACCAACACAATTGTACATGTACATGAACTAAGAGGTATCAAAATAAATTTCCACATTGTGCTAATTTGACCATTAGAAGATTATGTCAGATTGCTTATTGAGTGATTGGATCTAAACGTTATAATTTAAAATATCCAGAATCTTTCAAACCAGAATATCGACAGTTAATAAATATTTTAATAAGACTATTGTATAACTAAAAACTATATTGGGCCGTAATACAAAATGTTTTGCCAATTATGATACTTGCGGCAAATAAGTATGTTTGTATTATTATTCACGTGTACTGTTATTACTATTATTTTAGCATTGCGTAATTTTTAGCCCACTACGATATAATTGTTAATGTAGATACTAAAGTCACATACAAATTTAATACAATTAAACTAGGATGCCTTGACTACCTACTTGATTGGGAAAATAGTTAGATCCCTGTCAAAGGCATCACTTCATGAATGTGTAAGTTAGAACTCACCATCATTGTTAGTGTACAACTTATGTATGTTTGCATTGTATAATTAATGCATGTGCACAATTAGTACAAGTGTGTCAATTGTTAAAGGAATGAGGACAGTCACCTGTACCATATAACAATATAAATACAGAACATATTTTGATAGGACTGAAAAACCAGTGTTTGATGCGCTAACGTTTTTCTGTACGACATAAAACCTGGACGGCAATTTGCGTATTATTTTGTTATTAATATATTAGGTATTAAAATTATGTATGCCTGGCCAGACCAATATTCAATAATTATATTCACACCATACTGCTATCGTGTGAGTTTGTTCATGAGTTATTTTCTATAACTGTGATTGGAATGTCATCATTGGCAAACAATGCCAGAAATCTTGCAACAAGTATCTGAACGATTTTAAGAATAATTATAGTTGTACTGGTAAATATAACTTTCTAGCATGATCATGCATGATGATCTACAAGTTTAAATTTTTGAAATCGTCTAAACATGCCATTTTAAACACAAATAACAGCATCCTTCACATACACAGCACACTGGGTATAATGGCTTATCAGTCAATGTTTTGCCCCCAAGAGAACATGTGGTTCAGTTAATGATATGCATGGTCTATAAATAGTAACGGTGAAATCGGTCTATAAGGGGATAATGCACATCTACAAATCCTTTGATTCTGACAAAAATTGTGGTTGTTATGGCAACAGAAACATTGAAAATGGCTTCAAACCGGTAGGGGACTTTTGTACCCAAACCAAAACAGCACACTTAAATAAGCGTGCGAGAAGGTTGCGGTAAGACTGCGATTTCAATCTTTTTAAGCGTGCCGCAACCTTAATTTAAGATATCGCGCGCTTGCAAGCTTGTAAATATGTAAGTTTTCGCGAGCTTCAAGCTAGTGATCAGAACTATCGCAACCTTAATTCTAAGCTTGCATACATGCGCAATCTAAATTAGCGTGCAAGTGTGCAATATGCATGCATGCGCACGCTTTAAGCGTGCGATTGGAACAATTGCAACCTTAATATAAATGTGCGCATGCTTGCGAGTGTATCCATCCCGCGCGCTTGCACGCTTAAATTAAGGTTGCGAAATTTAAGCATGCAAGCGCGCGGTTTGAATATATGCGCATGCATGCGCACGCTTCAAGCGTGCGATTGGAACAATCGCAGCCTTAATTTAAGCATGCGCACGCTTGCGCGCTTATTCAGCCCGCACGCTTGCGCACTTAAAGTGTTATTTAAGTGTGCAAGCGTGCGGTCTGAACAAGCGTGCGCGGTCAAGCGTGCGGTCTGAACAAGCGTGCAAGCGCGCGGTCAAGCGGTCTGAACAAGTGTGCAAGCACGCGCGGTCAAGCGTGCAGTCTGAACAAGCGTGCAAGCGCGCGCGGTCAAGCGTGCGGTCTGAACAAGCGTGCAAGCGCGCGGTCTGAATAAGCGTGCGCTTGCTTAAATTATATTTGGGGTGTGCAATGTGATTCCCAAATCGAAATTTGTTATTAATTGTTGTACAGGTGTTCAGCAACTGAAACTTCAAAAAAAACTTCATCAATATAAATTTTGCAAATTTTGCAAATTTATTGCAATAAATGCCTAAAATAAGGTTTAGTTCTCAATTTAACAACAACAAAGATAATGACTATAAATTTTATTGTATGATTGTCTTTATTTATATACTTATTAACAGTACTATAATGGTATTAATTAGTGTTGGAAATCTGTAAGTTAACAGTAAAAATGATTTTTATAGAGGACAGTAAACAGTTCACCGTATACATTTATCACTACAGTACGTATATGAATTAAATTAAGTTATGTCACTTTATGTCATTTTATCCAATGTTCGGGCATATCCAATTTTTCAGTCATTTCCAACTTCAGCCAAACGTCAACGGCATCACATGGTTCTTGCACCATATTATCACATAATCTGAAAAGATACAAGAGCTCTCATTGATCAATTACATTATAATATATTCAAATAAGTAATAAATAATACCCCAATGATGATTATGACCTTATAATGATCACAATTTTTATCTGTAGTGAAATCATACTACAAAATGTGCTGTATGTATACATGTGGCTGGAACTTTAGATCTTTATCATGTTAATGATAGCAATATATATACAAACCATTACAAATCCATGAAAGTATATTTATTTGCTTACCTGTTTGTTTGTGTTGGTGGTATCCAGTTCACTGTCATCTCGACTGGCAGAATTTAAGTGATTTTGAGCTTGAAACACAGTCAGTCTGTAAAATTGTAACATTAACAATACCATGAGTGATTAGATTGCTTAAGATTTTAATGACTTCATAAAAAGGGGCAACTTTATTATTGCTTACATTATAAGTTCACCAAATTGTTTACAATAAGCTTGATCAAATTATTATACTGAATTCAGTGAATACTACACTCTGGATAACAGTATTTAAACTTTCAATACTATCCAGATGTGAAATAAGTATAAGCAGAAAACTTATGATGACTATCTCTTTAACTTTAAGCTTTCAAAGGAAGACTTCATTTGTCAACTCATTCAAATATGGAAAAAAAGGAACTTCTTCTTGATCAGGATACTCCAAAGCAACTGCATTAACATATATAAATCCTGCATGTGCTTGATATTTATTCATTTATTTATATATAATTCTGGACTAGTGAGAAGCTGATGTCCTTCATAAAATATGCATCTCCACAAATATACAGAATAAACCATCACAAAAGTGAACACAAAGAAGATTACACCTGTTATTAATTAGTACCAGGTCACATTAGCCATCACTGCTGCTGAAATTAATTGAGTTGTGTAAGTAAGAGACCAACAAATTACTGACCAGACATTGTAGTTGTTTATCTGCCCTCTATATAATCAGACACATATAGCATGTGGTTGCTGACAGTATGAGTGTACATTTATTGTACTAATTGATACCATTTTTGTTTTCCAAATTGTTGAATTGAAATGTACTAAAAATACAGCAATATTCTTGCTTTTTAAAAAAAACCCATGCAATTCCTGTAGAAATTATTATTGAGCACAAGATCTTTTTAAATCAGACTATAAACCTGGATAGTTATGTTGAGGTTTACTGCTTGTAAACTATGCATATAAGTGCTGTTAATTTTTTTCATTTTCTAACCATCCTGGTTTCAGGAATATCTTACTTTTTTCCAGGTACCTGTGGAATTGTGTTGTTTTTCTTGTAATTGCTGTATTTTTAAGTCTTTCATGGAATTTAAATGTGATTTAAAATTCCAGATTTTCAAAAAAGCATGGGGAAAACATGTTGCTAAAAAACAACTTAATAATAACAAACTTAAAAAAAGTTTTTATATACTAGAAGTGTTTATTGTTAAGTGCATAAGTTCTGTTATAAAATATATAATGTCATGCACTCAAAATTGTAATCATAAATATATAAAAGATATTAATTCAAGTATTATAATAGATACTTTAATTTGGAATATTTCGATACCCTGTGTGTGGTGTCTAATAATAACAGAACAATTTACACACATTTTGACAATTTTTACTCACAATTTGTACTTAGAAATTTTCTCAGAAGTTCTCACATCGCACGCTTACAGAATTTTTTTAGTTGCGATATCGCGCGCTTGTCACAACCTAAAACAATATTAAGCGTGCGGTGAAAATTTTCTCTGCGCACTTATTTTTCATGCGGTCTTCCGCACGCTTAATTTTTTGGACCGCAATCTTGTTAAGCGCGCGTTAAGTGTGCGCATGCTTGTCACGCGCTTGACGCACGCTTGCGGCAGGCTAGTATTTTGGTTTGGGTATTGCTTACAATTCTTAATTATTTGTTTCTTCATCTATTTCTATGAAATATACGCCACGCCAAGGGGAAAATTATTTGCTTTCCATGAAATATAAAATCTTTTCAGCAGCTGTGCAGTTTTCTCCAATACCCTGTGAAACTGTGGAACGAGGACCCATCGGGACAAGCCAAATGCTCGAGTTAAACCAGTTGCTCGATTTATCAGAATTATATGATGAATTTTTGTTAAGGCTAAGTGTAACTGTGTTTTACCACGTACGTGTTTGGTGCGCGTATTTGGTTGCAACTACGAATATAGTCATTGTTTATCAAGTCTACATGCATTTTGAGTTGTGCAGACATTCGTTGAACGTTACCTTTGTAGGTGAAATCATGCATAATGTTCTATTTGAGTTGATTTACGACCATTAAGTGATCAAATATTCATTGTTTTGTGATTGTTTCTCTGACTTGGATAAGGTTAACATTTAGATCGGTGATTCATAAGAGTTACACACGGCGTGAAACTTACTTTCACTTTAAAAAATGTTGATTCGTCATTAAATTTCTCATAATTGATGCCTCGTAATTGATATGTATTATTCAATCTGGCCCTTTGACACCTTTATCATAGACAAACAACCGATTTAAGTGTTGGGGGTTACGCTATTGTCATAAAATGTGATAATCACGGTGAAATTTCGCTCGGATGATTGCCTCGAGATAAAGTAACTAATTATCGTTGAAAATTATTGAATGGACCGACACCTGCGCTCGAATTAGACCGGATGCTCGTAATAACATTACTTGAATTAGAGGGATAAATTAATGTACAATATAGAGCAAATTCTTCGGGATTTTGAAATTTGCTCGAATTAGGCCGGTTGCTCGAATAATCGCTGCTCGTATTACCTAGTTTTTACTGTATTAGAAAAATCAGTAAAGCTGCTGAAAAAGATCTTATACTTAATGGAAAGCAAATAATTTCCCCCTTAGCGTCACGTATATTTCATAGAAATAGATAAAGATATAAAATACTTATCGCTATTTTACAGATTGTCCAGTCACAGCTGCGTAAGCAACAATACAACTTCAAACCAGTAGAACAACCTCTGTGAACCTAACACATATGACTCAGCTTTGAACAAAGAGACACTTTGTGGGACCTAGTAATGTTTGCAGCTACCACTAACAGTAAGTCTGCTCTAACCACCTGACCAGACGAACAAAATTCACTAGTCCAAACCACTAGAAACACGTAACCCCAAACACCTAACAAAGACTTACTGTCTAAATGCTGCTTCTCAGACGTCACTTAAATCTGTCTACGCAGACAGCAAGAGCCAAACGCTGGTCAAAAAGAATTATCACTTTGTTGTACAAATGTAAGTGAATCAACTTTCACAATCTCAACTAGACTCCAGGCAGTACCATCTATGCCCAATCGGGCACCCTTGCGAGTTGGATGAATCCGTCATAATATAGCGGATGTATTACCAAACTCGAACCAATACAACACAACCAACCCAAACTTGACTAACCAAAACCCGGCAGTACCATCTTTGCCCAATCGAGCTCCCTTTCGAGTTGAACCATTCCGTATATAGCGGCACCACATGAAGCTTCAGCCAGACTACGCTATTAACAATCTAAAACTCGGCAATATTCCTTCTATGCCCGATCGAGCAACTGTGCGAGTAGGACCATTCCGTACATAGCGGTACTTGTAACCAAGCTCCTATCATTTAACAGACTTCAGCTACCTACAAACTTCTATCTAACTAAATAAACAACCCAAGTACAACCGTTTCCTTGCAGAATTGCAATAAATCTAAAACTAACTACTGCATTAACTAAATATTGCGTTCCCTCTCTGTGATCGGTGAGCATACGAATGACGAATTTCAGTCAATTACCGCCATCTATAAGCCTATTCTGTGACGTCATACATCTAGTTGGCGTATTTCAGTAACCATCGCCAAATGTTTCATAAGCGCCCCCGTTTGGCTATATATTTAATGAGCGTCTATTAGATAACCGTTAATTTTAGACTACTGGCGAAGTCTTAGCTTGAATTATTGGTCTAAATCGCAAGAATGTA
Organism: Spisula solida; assembly: GCA_947247005.1. Classification (NCBI taxonomy): domain Eukaryota; kingdom Metazoa; phylum Mollusca; class Bivalvia; order Venerida; family Mactridae; genus Spisula; species Spisula solida. The sequence goes on along the minus strand of OX365947.1, from coordinate 15,724,624 downwards.
ATAATCTTAAATGATAACAATCAAAAGAACGTTCTAAGTACTACTTGATTTCAAGCGAAGTAAATATTTATAAAATACGAAATACGATTAAAAGCCTTTACATGAGTATGATAAATATCTTAAGTTTCAACGTGTTTTACCAACTAATACCAAATTAAAAGAAGTGTTTTATGATATGATTACACTATGGAAACATAAATCTTTATTTGACCACAGGAATTTGAAGTTCTACCAATAAAATATTATACAAGTCGGTCCATCACAAATCACTCTACATATATATATATAATACAAGGAACGCAACGCCTCCCCCCCTCCAAAATGGAATCCCATAGCCTGTGCTAACAAAATAAAAGAAACAAGCGACCAAGTTAGCTCATTCGACGAATAATATTTATATGTACGTCGTGCAATCGAAAATATTCACTTTCGTCTGATATTACGAGATATATTCCTTATTTCCTTCACGAAATGTCAATATCTAGTACATCGTCGGTGCCATTCTGCCATTTGATGTCGTCACTTAACCACGCCTCCAGACAAATATTAAATTACATTTAAGGGGATAGGGTAGACGAGCAAGATTTGCAATGAAAGTGTTGCCAAGCTATGATAAATATGCTTTATTAATGTGTATTTGTTGATAAACTCTAAGGATATATATAGTACATTGTAATGCTATGTTTGTTATGTCAACCAAATTTTAATTTGAAGAAAAAACGCTTTCTGGAAACATGCCCTATCGCACTATAGAATGCCCTTAAGTGTTTATACAAAGTGGGAGTGACTCTAGACTAACAAATTGATCATTTTACATTTATCTCCAACCGCTGCACGCTTTCCTCGTGTCAAATCAGTAATATTTACAAACCAGTGACATTCCTTAGCTACTCGCTTGGATCGGTGCACGAGTTAATAGTGTGCAAATAGTGGGCTGATGTGTTAAAAATAACAAAATCAACTGACCGTGAGTGGAAAATACAGGGTTTCCCATATAAAAACTCGACTCGGGGTGTGGTTTTATTGACGAAACCGAATGGCAGAATGGCACCGACGATGTACTAGATATTGAACTTTGAGAAGTAAATCACGAATAGTTCGCGTAAATTCAGGAAAATATATTGATTGTAGATTAGATTGGGTACATTTAAGTTTTCTTCGTCAAATGAGCTAACTTGATCGCTTGTATCTTTTATTTTGTTAGCACTGGCCACGGGATTCCATTTTGGAGGGGGGGAAGGCGTTGCGTTCCTTGTATTATATATATCTGTAGAGTGATTTGTGATGGACCGACTTGTATAATATTTTATTGGTAGAACTTCAAATTCCTGTGATTTGACATACACTACTTAATCGAATATTAACGTAATAGACAAATCGGTATTATGTTACTTCCTGGTATCAAACCACAGTGGTCTCCCCGGCCGAAGATAAATGAGGAATATATATTACTATGAGGAGTTTAACGAATACCGCTGTTCGTTACATTATTATTTTTTATAATTATTGTTATTTTATAGAAGATTACCTGTTTTTATATATACAATATATCATGTTACAGGTGCTTGGATTGTGACTGGTGGAACACATGTGGGTGTGATGAAACACATCTGCGAGGCTGTGAAGGCTTTCGGGATGGCGTCAACTTCTAAAAATGATTTCATAGCCATTGGAATAGAACCATGGGGCTGTATACAGAATAAGGACTCCTTAGTGAATGAGTCGGTACGTTCTTTAGTTTGTTACAAATGCTGAATGAAGATGAAAATGAAGATCACAGTTTTAAATTCCATCAGTTAGTGTGTGGGTCAGTCTGTCCATTCAAAACTTTTGTGTCACTCAAAGATAGTACTTGAGCTATATGTACAGTCGTCAAACTTCATAGGAATATTAGTGAATATGTGTTGTGGTGTGGCTAGGTACATTTGTTTTGTTATTCAGTTACCTTCAATATAAGCTGGCATGTGCGGAGGGGGCCCGCATCGCTGTATTTCTAGTTAAAAACCAAAGGGATTGGACTCCGATAAAAAATCAATCAATTCAACACTAGGATGTAGTAAGGGGAATTACTTTATGACTAGCCCTCAAATACCCAACTCAACATTATGTCCAATGTGTTAAACAAACCGAATGCAATCATTTGATTTGCACAGCACACTTCACGACAATATTGTATCATACATAAAAAACACAACTTTATCAATACCCGTACACAGCGTCGTCAGTGTCGGGCACTGAATTCCACAAAATGCGTAAAACTCGTTTTGAGGACGCACATCTGAGCCGACAAAAATTGTTAAACATCAAGTAAAGAAGATATAAAATAACTCATTATTTACACATAACCTTGGAAAAATACTGCGACGGTCCGATGCAGAATAATATTTTCCGCAACTCTCCGACACGCGTCAGTTTCTTTACCGCATAAGCGGTACAGAAACGGATTAGTGGCGGTAAGTTGCAAAAAAAATGTTCTGCTATCAAATTGTCTTACTTTTTTCCAGACATCATGCGTAAATAATGATTTCTCTTCTTTATCAAAGCCCGTTTTCTAGTTTCTGACAGCTCGCACGTATTTCCTCAAACTGTTTTTACTCATTTTGGGAACATTCTATGCAAGACACTGGCGACATTGTGTACAGATTTTGTTAAAAGTTGTGTTTTTTATGAATGATGTTATATTGCCATGACTTGTGCAGTACAAATTAAATGATTGCATTCGACCTGTCTAAAATATTGGAAATAATTTTGAGAAGGGTATATGAGGGTCAGTCATAAAGTAATTCCCTAGTGTAGAAGGGGTTGGTTTTTCAACCTGGTCGAACCTCCTTGGTTGGAGCTTGGTTCTAAATTTAAGCGCTTTTACAAACACATTCTTGGTGTAAGAATGACAATTTATAATTTAGTTTCTCTATGCTGAAAAAAATATTTAGATACATGACAGTTTAGCCTGAAAAAATGGGCTGAAAATTTTGAAATAGATTATTCCAGAATAATAATTAAGGATCCTTATGCAAGCATCTTAAAATGGTCAAGTATTGTGTCTAATATTATTTTATCTTTTCTGCACTATGTAGGATACAGGACTATGGTCAGCAAACTACAGAATCAACATGGAAATGAAACCAAAGGAGAGCTCATTTCATCTTTGTTGACAATGCTACTCAACATAAATTTGGTACTGTAATTCCATTCAGAGCACGACTAGAAAATGAGGTGTCCAAGATCCGAACTGACATAGGAAAGAGTATGAACAATGTTTACTTTTGTATACATCTATATTTCTCCTTGCTAATTAGAGAATGTTGGAGTCTACAAGTTCTCAAACATGGTACTGTAAGATCAGGTATTTTTCGCGAAGGATTAATTTTTGCTATATTCTCGAAATAAGTAAATCTTTGTGAACTGAATAAATGGTGGTAAAACAACAGGAAATTAATTCTTTCAAAATTTCAAAAATCTCAAACTATATTAGCAAAGTTTTTACCTCACGAAAATTCTGAATTTACAGTAGTATGGTTTGTTACACTAATCGCCCAATTATACTGGTCTTATTTAATTCAATTATGCATGTATGAAATTTTGTTGATTTAAGGGAGGCAACTCAATTTACTTTTAAATCACTGTTTTTCAATCGGCTGCAATTAATATTCAATGTTCAAGTTTTTTTAACTTCTTATATTTTCAAAGTCCTTTGAGATATTACTTTCATACTTTGCATACTTGTTCCCCATCATGACCCCAACCTATATGCAGGAGTAGGTAACTCTATCAGGCATTTTGTTGAAATTATGCCCCCTTTTTCTACATAGTGCAAATTCAAAGTTTAGGTACAGGTATTTTAACCTTAAATATCCTCAAAGTGCATTGACATATTGCTTTGATACCTAGCATACTTGTTCACCATCATGACGTTAACCCATACACAGGGGTAGGTAACTCTATCAGGCATTCTGGTGAAATTATGCCCCCTTTTTCAACTTAGTGCAAATGTTTAAGTTTAGGTACAGGTTTTTTCACCTCTAATATTTTCAAAGTGCATTCACATATTGCTTTACATACTTGTTCACCATCATGACCCCAACCCTTACAAAGGGTAGGTAACTCTATCAAGCTTTTTGTTGTAATTATGCCCCCTTTTGGACGTGGAAATTCAAATTTTAAGTTTAGGTACAGGTTTTTTATCCTCTATATCTACAAAGTGCATTGACATATTGCTTTGATACTTTGCATACTTCTTTATTATCATGACCCCAACCCATACACAGGGGTAGGTAACTATATCAAGCATTTTAATGAAATTATGCCCCCTTTTTCAACTTTTTGTTGAAATTATGCCCTCCTTCGGACTTAGGAATGCAAATGATTAAGTTTAGGTACATGTTTTTTAACCTTTTATACCTTCAGAGTGCATTGTCATATTCCTTTGATACTTGCATACTTGTTCACCATCGTGACTCCTAGACATACACATGCGTAGGTAACTCTGTCCTGCATTTTGACCGAATTGTCTCCTTATCGACTTAGAAACCCAAACCTCTACACAGCAGAGGGTAATGCTGCTGATATGAAGCATTTTGTTGTGAATATATAATGATTTTACTATCCTAGCATGGCACTGCGAATAGTGGAGCGCGCTGTTCGTAGACAGCTCTTGTTCACTATGATCTTTTATGATCACTCTTCATCAGTCGTTGTGTGCGTGAATCAAACATGACTCATATATTGTTCTTGTTTGTTTGAATTAAACATGTCTGAAATAATGCTGTCCTTTTTGTCGATTAAAGGGAGACTACTGAATTTATTTTTAAATCACTAAATTGGCCGTTTATTCTAGCATTATTATGACTTGCTACTAGGGATTACTATTGAGCCCATTTTTAGCTCACCTGAGCACAGAGTGCTCAAGGTGAGCTATTGTGATCGCCCTATGTCCGTCGTCCGTTGCCGCTGTCAACAATTGGACTGTTAACACTCTAGAGGTCACAGTTTTCACTTAATCTTTATGAAAATTGGCCACAATGTTGGTCTTTATGAAATCTAGGTCAAGTTCGTAACTGGGTCATATGGGGTCAAAAACTAGGTCACCAGATCAAATCAAAGAAAACCTTGACTAACAAACAATTGTTGATAATTAGGGGGTCATCATCCACTGTAGGATTAGCAGTTTGCATAATTATTTCACCATAATATGAAATGAGTAAAAGTTTGAATAAGGTATGATGTATGTATTGTTCAGCTTAATTGGCATGTTTTGGATTGAGAGGGGTCACATTAGAACCTTCTTGCTTTCGTCTTGCATAACTTGACCAATCAAACTAATTTTGATAGCCATGCATTTGTTTAATTATAGCTCTATTGCGGACCAATCAGACTAATCCAAGCCCGTCTAAATGATATTTATCTATTTCATTGCAGTCTTGCTCTCTGCTCAATCGAAATAATTATTACAAAGTTTTACAAAGATCTATTAAATCAATCCATTCACTATGCCACCGTCACATGTTTGGAAATAAAACGCAGACAACGTGTAACCTCTGTGTACAGTTTGTCTACAAGGGAACAACTTCAAACTTGATGAACCATCTTAATGGCCAGCATCCTTCATCTTCGGTGCAAGGTATAATGAATAAACTTGACTTCGTCTGTCTCATGTTCGATGGCTAGGCGATGCCGTAGTTACTATATGGTATCTGTTTGAGTTGCCCGTGCGTGTACCTTATCTGAATTGTAATTGCAATATGTCTACAGATTTGTCCGAGCGGTCTTATTTTAAATTTAATGTCTTTTTCCAAATAAACTGTTAATTTAAAATCAGGTAAAAACAAGTTATGAATAATTTATATAACCAAGACTAATATTTTTTATTTTCCAGACGGGAAGACGCACGCGTCCGTATCAACATTCTTCATTACTCCTAAGAAGAAAAAACCGGCAGATTACGAGAAGATTACTCAGGCTATCGCCTATATGATTCTATCTAACTACGTTCCCTTGAGTATCGTCGAGGTTGAAGGATTCTTACATCTTATGAGTATTGTGGCACCAGACTACGTTGTTCCGTGTCGGAAGACCGTTAGATCCAGAATCGAGCATCGTCGGCTATGATGTAGAGAGACAGAGTTTGACCACAGAGCTGTATAGCCTTACATCAGCTGCCATCATTACGGATACTTGGACTTCAAACTTGTGCAAGAGCTACATCACAGTGACTGAGCACCACGTCAACGATTCTTGGGAACTGAAGACCAACGCGTTGATGATGCGATCTATGCCAGAACGTCACACTGGTGAAAACCTGGCATACCGCCTACAGGATTGTGTTAGTGAATTCAACCTGAACAGCAAAGTGGAATCATGTGTGCATGATGTTGGGTGCTTTGCCCATACGCTTCAGATGTGCTTAAAACCAGGAATGGAACTACCTCGCTGCAGTGTCAAAGGTTGTGAGTCGGTGTAGGAAATTAGTGGGACACTTCAAGCACACTTATAGCAGTTATTGATGAATGACAGAAAGCTTTGAAAGTGCCAGAACGTATGTTAGTTCAGGACATCGTCACTAGATGGAATTCCACATACAAAATGATTGATAGGTTGTTGGAACAGCGTCATGTTGTCACGGATATCCTGCTAGGTACTGCACTCACGAAGAAGGCAGACAGCTTCCTCATCCTGAAGGACAGTGAGTGGGATTTATTGAGTGAATTGTGCGATGTTTTACAGTGGTTTGCCAATACAACGGAGTATATGCCTACTGAGAGGTGTGTTTTGTTGTCAGAGATATATCTTATTGTGTGTGGACTTGTGAACAGAAGTCTTGCTATTCTTCAATCTGACAGTGATACATCTTCTAGTGTTAAGGAGTGTATCAGATCTCATATGTTGCTACCAGCCTACGACTGACAAAGCAGCACGTTCACCAGCTACATTAGGTGCTTTGTTAGATCCCCGTTATAAGAAGCTACCATTCTTCATAAGCCAGCAATAAAAATTAGCTAACTGTGCTCTTGAGTCACGTCTGGACGACTTTCCATTGAGATTGCCAACTACGTCTGGATGACCTTCCATTGAGATTACCAACTACGTCTGGACGACCTTCCATTGAGATTACCAACTACGTCTGGACGACCTTCCATTGAGATTACCAACTACGTCTGGACGACCTTCCATTGAGATTACCAACTACGTCTGGACGACCTTCCATTGAGATTACCAACTACGTCTGAACAGTAGAACTGTGAGACACCTGGAAAGCGCCGGAAGTTGGGACTTCATCATTTTGGTTCCCCTGATTATTCAGATAGGACTACAGAAGATGATTTACAGTCTTACCTGTCAGAGAAAATGATATCTGGAGCTGAAACCTTGTGTTGGCTGGAAGGAAAATGAAGGTCATTTCCCCAAGGTATCCATAGTAGCCAAGAATGTCCTTGTCAGTGCCTACAACATCTGTGCCGTTTGAACGTGTTTTGAGTGCCGTGGGGTTGTAACTAAATAAGCTGCGGAATAGATTATCTAGTGAAATAGTGTACTGTATCTTCATTCTGAACAAGAATCATGTAAACATCACTGAAGCTGATTGAACTATTTCTGATTGTACACTGTGTAAAGTAGACTTAAGTGCAAAGTTATCGACACTTAATGTGTTAAACGGTCGTTGTGTCAAGTTGTATGCCATTGACATTGATTTCATAGTGTTTTATTATGTCTAAATTGTCTTTCGTATTTCATATATTATAGAAATATTATTTTGTCATAAAGTACTATATATATGTATGTTATTTATTTAAGATGATACCTTGCGCTACATTTTATTCACTTTTATCTCTCTAAATAACACAATGAGTAACTAGAAAGGTACTTTATATAAAACAACAAAAGCAATACAAAACACCTTTTCTAGATACTAGTTGCCTTTATTATGCCCCCCATCTTTGATGAGGGGGTATATTGTTTTGCACATGTCTGTCGGTCGGTCGTATAAAATGGTTTCCGTTCAATAACTCAAGAACGCTTTGACCTAGGATCTTCAAACTTTACATGGAGGTTGGTCAGCAACATTAGATGACCCCTATTGATTTTGAGGTCATTAGGTCAAAGGTCACTGCGACCTTCACCATTTCTGACTATTGGGCTGCCATGGGAGCATACATGTTTTACAAACATCTCTTGTTATACCCCGCACAACAAGTTGTAAGGGGGGTATACTGGATTCAGCTTGTCGATCCATCTGTCTGTTGATCTGTCTGTCTGCCCGTCTGCAACTACCGTTAAACCAATGTGTGACGTCAATTTTATTGACGTCAGCACTGAGGTAACCAATAGCCTGGTTACAGACAGCATCAGACAGTCGTCATATAGTTCCAAGTGACTATATTTGATAAGTGAACCTTTATTTAACTGTGGCCGCCCACTAACTAGAGGGATATAATGATTTTAGCAAAGAAATTATTCATGCAGACTGGTAGCACGTGAATCTTGTGTTTTTACAAGTAAGGGCAATACAGGGCCGTCAAATACAGTGTGTTTTTGTATTCACAATGTGAAAAAACAACTTTTGATTGGTAATGCAAAATATTGTGTCGATATAGGTACTGAACTTTTCCCACAACATCAAAAAAACCACTTACGTTTCTTTTTGTGCCCCCACACTTATTTATAAGGGGGGGCATATAGCATTGGTGCTGTCTGTCCGTACGTCTGTCTGTCCGTACGAATGCACGGTAGTTGTGGGGTGTGGAACAATAGGCTATTTTTAGATTCCATTCATTCCGTCACTTGTGGGGCGCAAAATGCTACTTGTGGGTTGCAACCAAACAAAAGAAAGAACAAAAGAAAACCCCACAAATACCGTCTCATGAGTACGTCCGTACGTCTGTCTGTCCGTACGTAACACAAATCTTGTGTGTTGAACTCCTCATAAACTACTGGGTAGAATTTCTTCAAACTTTCACAGATGAACAACCTCAATGTATAGATGACCGTAAAGGAAGGAATTTTCATTGCGTCAATTTTGACCAGAGTTATGGTCCTTTGTTTTTTTTACTATATACCCTATAGTAAAAAATCTCGTATGTTGAACTCCTCATAAACTACTGGGTGGAATTTCTCCAAACTTTCACAAATGAACAACCTCAACGTATATATGATCGTAAAGGATGGAATTTTTGCTGTGTTAATTTTGACCAGAGTTATGGCCCTTTGTTACTTTACTATATACCCTATAGTGAAAAATCTTGTATGTTGAACTTCTCACAAACTGTTGGATAAAATTTCTTCAAACTTTCACAGATTAATAATCTCAATGTATAGATGACTTTTTGTTGTGCCAATTTTTACCAGAATTGTTGCCCTGTGTTACTTTTATTATATGATGGACCTTTGATATTTTTATGCCCCCCTATCGATAGATGGGGAGGCATATAGTGATTCACCTGTCCGTCCGTTCGTCCGTCCGTCTGTCCGTCCGTTCGTCCGTCCTGGTTAACCCAAATTGACCGTTTCTTCTAGCATTAATATGGCTTGCTACAAAGCTTTCATACTTGCATGGATGTTGTGTATGAACACTCTCCACACGCCAGTATCACCTAACCCCATTTTGACCTTCACCTTGACCTAATTTTGGACTTAGACTTATTTATGGACAAGGCTTCCACAGGGGGCATAAGCGTTTATTGAACGCAGTCTTGTTTTTATTAGAATTATAGTCCACAACGACACAAGGCTAAGAAATTGAATAATGATGTTACCTCAAACCGCTATTCCCTCTCCTTCCCCATTGTAAATGATATGTGCTATAATGGGGGCACCCGTGTCATGGGACACATTTTTTTTTATTAGAATTATTGTCCACAACGACACAAGGCTAAGAAATTGAATAATGATGTTACTTCAAACCGCTATTCTCTCTCCTTCCCCATTGTAAATGATATGTGCTATAAGGGGGGCACCCTGGTTATGGGACACATTTCTAGTTGTACTTAGTTTACTTTACTTTGTAAACAAAGATAAGAAATGTCATCATTGCTTCAGTTCACTCGCTTATCCGGAACCATCGGACTCACTATAATAGAAGATAGTCCAGTGACGTTTTGAAGTTATAATTGGTGGTATATACAGCGAAGGGAAAGAACATGTTGCTTGAATCTATTGGATCGCATACACACAAAAGGTAGATGCATGTTTAATAATTTATAGTAATATAAAGTATAGGACAAAGAATAATACATGTTATAATGCTATATAAATTATGTATTGTCTCTCAATAGGAAAGAATATTATATAATAAATAAATAACACTAATATATAATCCTATTGTTAGCTCACCTGTTACATACTTAGTAGTGACAGGGTGAGCTTATTGTGATCACTCCTTGTCTGTCCGCGCCCACAATTGGGTACTTAGTTGTACTTTTTATGGACAACCAGTTGAAAACAGTTTTTTAGAATAGAATTTTCTTTCACGTGGCTAAAATTTTCTTTTATGTGGCTAAAATTAGACACTTAACTATCTTCATTCCGTAAAGTAGCCACATAAATACCGTCTTGTTAGAACGTCTGTCCATCTGTACTCCCCAACTTGTAGTTGTAGAGTGTGGAACAATAGGCTATATTTACATTCTATTAATTCTGTTGCTTACGTGGTGCAAAATGTTGCTAATGGGGTTTTACAAACAAAAGGATGCACAAAAGAAAACCCCACAATGTCAAGTTAGTGAGAACGTCCGTTCATTCACAATAGCTTGTGAACACACTAGAGGCAACAGTTATGGCCAATCTTCATGAAATTTGGTCAGAATATTTGTCTTTATAAAATCTAGGCCAAGTGCAATACTGGGTCATGTGGGGTAAAAAACTAGGTCACCAGGTCAAATCTTCGAAAAAGCTTGTGAACACATTAAAGGACATAATTATGAACCAATCTTGATGAAACTTTGTCAGAATGTTTGTCTGTATAAAATCTAGGTCAAGTTTGAAATTGGATCATGTGGGTTGGAAAACTTGGTCACTAGATCAAATCTTAGAAAACCCCTTGTGAACCCATAAGAGGACACAATTATTGCCCAAATCTTAATGTGTTTGTTGAACAACTATGACAGGTGAGCGACCTAGGACCCTTTGGGCCCTCTTGTTATATTTCAGATCGCCCGAACAAATACGGTGACTTTGTGGTGTAGTGTGCGTAGCAACAAGCGTCGATGTCCTGCTACAGTTATTCAGACGGGAAAGTCAGCACAATCACCCAGCTGATGAGGGAGTGATCCAAAAAACGAAGCTGGCTCAGCAGGTAAATATTTACTGTTAAATTATATTTACATAAAGTAAACATAGCAATACTCAACATTTTAAAAAGTCCTTTTTGTACACCATACCCACTTTCATTTAACAACAATTTCGTTTCAATCAGAACACGTCCGTTTACTTCAAGCGGGACCCTAAGACAGTGGAAAAAGTCAAACTGCAAAGTCCCGTCACATACGAGGGTTGTTCAAATTGGAATGCAACTAAGCCGATAAAAAATTATCCTGGATAGATTCTAATGAAACAAGCCTTTGATCCCATTGCAGTATTCATCTCCAATATATAAGCGAAGTTCCATTGAGTTATTCCTTTTTTAAAATGAAATTTTGTTATCATACCTAGGTACAGTATGCATACACTGGACATGAGCCAAACTGAGATCTTAACGTACCTGATATTTTTCTGACAATTCAATTTAATCCTTTCTAGTATTTTGCGGTATTTGGATTGCGTGCGTGGGGTAACTGGGGTTCATTTCCAAATAGAATTACACCACTTTTGAAGTTCTTAAACTATCAAATAGTTGATGAATAAGACATAACATGACACCATTTCACCATACAAGTTATTTTAAATATTGTATTTGCCCCCGCATTAAGAAAGCAACGATTCTTAAATGGGACCAAATTTGGTCAGAAAAAAGTTACATTTTCCCAATCATTTTAGCATTAGTATACACGAGTAGACAGTGTTAATTGACGTATTGTTACAGCTACACTGAACAGATCTTAAAATGTGAGGTATCAATTTAAAGCTAATACAATGATCTTTGATATACAGCTCACTACTTTTAAAAATTCATTGATACAAGAAAGATATAGCAACACTTGCATTCCAATTTGAACAACCCTCGTAGAACATTACCTACATGTATGTCCATATCCTGATTTTATGTTGACGTAAGGAACAGTACATCTTAACCACATTTCTTTTAGCTAGTTATGTTGACGTTCGGTATTTGGCTTACAAATAGCTTATTTGTAAATATCGCAGTAGTAAATTCAATGTTTTTAATAATATTTATTTGATTAAGCATCAGTTTGGCCTTCCCTGTCTGACTTAATATAATCTTTTTGGAATTATAAGGATTGAATTACCATTTATTGAAGTTCATTGATGTGTAAACACCCGAGCTGAAGGAAAACTTCGGGACTCTGTTAAATGTATTGTTATTGTTTATTTTGATAAAACAGGAGTGAAAGACGATATTACTACACAAAGAGAGAGATGTCTAAGAGAGATCCAAGGGTGTATTTAAGTGTGATAATTGATGGCATGGATCAGTCAAAAACAAACCTGCCTCATTTTACAGGCAGGCTCCTAAAGGTACATTTAAAAAACACAGTTACTCAACCCTCCAAAGAGAAGATAATTGTTTATCATAACATCAATATATTTTACTGTTATCCTATGTCCTTGAGATACTGGGTACTTATTTCATTTTAAAGGTTGTCAATTGATGCAAAGAGGGTTATGAACATTGTGAAGAATGACATGGAAGGGCAATGTGGGACTTCCACGACCTTTAGAATATGTTGATAGTAAATACCAAATAGCTCATTCTGTACAGCGCTAGACTGCAAATCCAGGAACCCTGGCCCAATCAAATTACTTGTTTGGTGAAAATAAAACTATGAAATGATATCAACCACCATTCACCCAAACTGCTGATTAAATTAGTACAGTGGTCAAGTTCAGGCTTAACTAATGAAATAATATGAAACAAAATAATGTTATTTCTTTTTTAAGGGTGTGGATCCAAACAGCTTTTTAAAAACACATGTTCAAGGGATTCTCAACCATGGCTGTGGAACCTTCAGATGTTGACATAAATGAATAAAGCCATAACTCGAACCTTGTCATGAACACACTTCTTAGAGCCATACATGAAGCCCTGTCAAAGGTGTGTTAATGTGCTTTCTAATTCCTAAAAAAAGCTGTTCGCAGTGCCATGCTAGGATAGAACAAGTTGAATGTTTGTATAGCGGAAAATTGTATCAGACAATTGAATACTCGAGTGGAGAAAACAATTAAACATTAAAGTGCATGGGCCCAGATCGCCCGAAGCATCTCAAGGATACATCTGATGTGGTGCTATTTTTATACCTCGGCAGAGGCATAACCAGTCTTATCAAATGTTGATTTATTTTATAAATAATACCAATAGCTTGTATTTTATATGCTGTTATTATTTTTGATAACTGAGTAATGAAAACACTTCCTTGAAAGCATGCGTTTTTTATGTCCATTTACTTTTCGGTAACAGCATGTTGATAGTAGTGCAATGTTAAAAAACTTGTACATAAACTTAAACATTGTAATTAGTTAAAAAGGGGGCATCATTTTACCAAAATGCTTGATAGAGTTACCTACCCCTGATTAGGGGTCAGGGTCATGATGGTGAAAACGTATGCAAAGTATCAAAGCAATATGTCAATGCACTTAGAAAACCTTAGAGGTTAAAGAACCTGTAACTAAACTTTAACATAATTAGCATTACGCCAACACCAACGTTGACGCTCGGTGGCTGCAATAGCTCCCCTTATTATACGAATAGTGGAGCTAACAAAAAGGTTAAAACATAGAACATTAAACAATCTCTTCCAAACATTTCTTTACACAATCTTATTTGAAAAAGTTGTCATTATCAAAATCATTTTTGTTAATGACTGTTTCAGCTGAAGACATTACCAGGTACACTATATATACAAGCAGATAACTGTGGAAGGGAAAATAAGAATAAATATGTAATGTCATTTTGTGAACTACTTGTACGTCTTCAAATATTTCATGAGGTATGTATCAATAAATTACAATGTATGCAGATGTTTATTCACTTGAAAACCTGCCCAACTGAGCCAAGCGGGATTAGACTAGTTCTCTATTAACTATAATAATAGAAAAACACATCATATGGACAAGTTCCATATTTCTATAACTAGATCTAGGTAATGATGCTTAAGTCTATGTGTTTATGATATATGACACTGATAAAAATGTTCCTGTATTTACAAAAAACCATTCAACATATTATGTTTTTATTATGGTATATATTCCATGAATTTAAAGTATTTGCTAGAACTGAAATAATTTACAATTTACCTAAATGTGCTTATAATAACCTATTATCTTCTCTTTTTCATTTAATATACACCCAACTACGGAGAAATATTATCAATCAACATTGAAATTATGAAGACATACAACTATACTGCTCTCAGAGTAAAGACATGCCATTTTAGTTGTAATTCATGGTGTCGGATTACTTTGTACCTTTGACCTTATCCATTACCAATATTTCATATGTATATAAATAATGTTGAAAGTGTATGTATTTTTAGGTCCATCTGTCTTTTCTTCCTGCTGGGCATACACACGAGGACATTGACGCCAAATTTTCAACCCTAGCTGATTTGCTTAGGCGTAATGATGCGGAAACACTGCCAGCATTGCTACATATAATACCTAACTCAGTTCAAACCAGAGGATTATTTGACATTCGCCAATGGATTGAACCACACATAAACAAAGTCACACAGCATTCAAAACCACTACACTTCAGATTTTATAAAACAGATGGCAAGCTTTCACTGCAGTTCAAATCATCTTGTAATAAAATATGGTCAAGCAGCGAACAAACAATACTAACAGACATGCCGACAGGTCAACCAAGTGTGTTGGTGCCACCACACTTTAACAAAACTGTTGTGTCTTCATTAAAAGACAACATACTTAAACATAAGTATAACATGACGGACCGGCAATTTTGGTGGTGGCAACGTTTCTTGGAAGAGATTACCAGTCTGCAGTCAGATGTTACTTCCATGGAGGAATATGCTTCCCAAGATGCAGTTTGGCTTGGCTCCTCAATGATATTAAGGTTGGTAATTTGACTTTGTATAAGAGTATCATCATGTATTATGGTTGTTATAAAATCCAGATTGCAAATTATGATACTAGGATTTTACATATAATGATAACTTTGATATGAAATAAAGTGCTCACATCATTGTGCAGTGTCTGGACCTGCATTGAACTTATTGCAGAATAGGGCGAAAGAAAATAAAGTTTGAAAATGACATAACCCAAGTAATATCTATTGTTACAGAGTTCCTATTGGAACAACATTTTGAGTAAAAATGACATGTGTACAAAATAGAAATGTTCGCTTATACAATATCTTTGCTGATTTACAATTAATTTGCTTCAAAATACCAAATTGCATATGTTCACATGCTGACAAGTTACATGTATACCTGTATGTTGCATGTAACGATGCAACACAAGTTAAAAATGATTTATAACTTGCCTATAATATCAAAATGTTTTTATCTACAATCATAAAACCTCACTTTTTGGTAATCATGTCAATTTCAACCGGACCTGCGCACTTTCAAGTATGTAGGTGAAAGGTCAAGGTCACCTGAAGCATATGCCTTTTCAAAAGGTATCGTGTATCAAGATACAAAAATGTTTATTACAGTAATATGACAATATATAAACCAAAGAAACGTGTTCTTTTAAAATATCTTTAAAGGCACAACCAATAGTGGACCACCAACATCTAACTAGTAAACAGCACCTTACGGAAATGATAGACAAATTGCTGGACGATCATAAGGTAATAAAATATTTTGAAAATGTAATTATATTGAACGATACTTGTTTTCCATGTCACACAAGATTGTAGCTACAACAGTTAATACATTGGTTTCAAAACCCAGATCAAAATAAATGACCTCTAGTGACTACACAAGGTTTTTATATGGTTTGACCTAGTGACCTAGTTTTTTACCCCGGATGACCCAATATCGAACTTGATCTACATTTTGTGGAGATGATCATTGTTACCAAGTTTCACAAAGATTAATTCAACATTGTGACCTCTAGTGACTACAAAGGGTTTTCTATGATTTGACCTAGTGACCTAGTTTTGGCCCAAGATGACCCAATATCGAACTTGGCCTAGATTTTGTTGAGATGATGATTGTGACAAAGTTTCATAAAGATTAGGCTCAAATTGTGACCTCTAGTGTCTACACAAGCCAATTGTTGATGGACGGACGTCCGTTCTCACAGGCTTAACGTTGGTCTTTTTCTTTTGTTCATCCTTTTGTTTGTAAAACCTCATAAGCAACATTTTGCACCCCGTAAGCAACGGAATGAATAGAATCTAAATATAGCCTATTGGTCCACACCCCACAACTACAAGTGGGTGTGTACTGACGGACGGACAACGGACGAAGAGTGATCACAAAAGCTCACTCTGTCACTTTGTGACAGGTGAGCTAATAGTGTATGTAATAATGATTCTTAGCTTCTTTTGGGAAAAATCATTACCGTTACCAGCATTGTCAAATGTTTGAGAAGTATGTAGTAAACTAATGTTTTTCTGATATCTATCCTTCAGATTAATGTATCATCCAAACAGAAAAGGAAACAGGACACAAGGACAGAGAAGGAAGTTAATTAATTCAATATACTCAATCTAGTAAGTCGTTTTTATTTTAAGAAAATTTCATTTAACTTTGAAAAGAATGTTACTAAGTTATTATTCAATGATTTTGACTCTGACCAGATTGCTAGTTAGCTCTCATTATAGCAGTTTTAGGCAAGTGTTGTTTTTCTTAAAGATGCCATTACATGAAGTTTTCTGTCAATTGAAACAAACTCACCCAGGACTATATGTATGTAATTTGCTAACGAGTGTGTACTTCAATAGTATGAAGTAACTATGCAACTATATATTACAGTTATTATTAATAATGTCAAGTATTTAATCAGAAATACATTAGTTAAACTTTGTTAAGGTTCACCAGTGTATGTGACTTGAAATCACAGTTGATTAACCATTATTCATGCTACATAAAGCCAGACAGAGAGCAAGGCAATATTTAAGTACCTGAAAGTCAGACTGTAAACACCTATTCACACCCTTGTTATATATAGATAGAGTTGTTTATAAAGTTGTTTGTTTACATGGCAAATGTCTGTCCAGGGAAACACTTCATGTACTGTATTTGGATAAATCATATTAAGAAGAACATTATATAAAATGACCATATACACCCTTTGAATTACACACAGGGTTACTTCCCTTACCGGATGCGACATACTAGGTTGGGGGTAAAAACATATGAACAAGTTTTTAAAAAAACTTCAATATCTTGACACACATACTTATTGTCAATAGTCAACTCCATTAGAGAAGGGGCATAACTCTAGGATGATTTTGTTAGGAGTTATAGCCCTTTTTAACTTAGACATTTTGTATTAAATTTTAGAAAAATATTCAATATTTTGTTTACTATAAATGCTATTGCATTGAAACTTGACACACTGATTTATTGTCATTAGTCAACTCCACTAGGCATGGGGCAGAACTCAAGGATGATTTTGTAAGAAATTAAGGCCCTTTTAACTAAGACATTTTGATTAAAGTTTTTAATTAAGTTCAATACTTTGTTGTAACTCTCTATGCTATTATAGTGTAACTTGGAAATCATAATTAACATCATCTGTCAACTTTAACTAGACAAGTTATATTGATATAGGGTTTTGTGTAAGGACTTATTTTTTTATTTTCTCTATATGCTAACTGTAGTAGGCTAAGATATTCGCTTTGTACCCCTGTTTACGTCACAAAACGGCGATAATTCATTTCCATCATAATTGAAAGTTTGTATACATGTAGGTAAATAAATTAAGGATATGTGAATGTGAACAAGTTATGTCCATATGTTAATAATGGAATAAATACTTGAAACCGTAAAATTACTTGAATAGTAAGGAGAATTATGATAGATTAGATAGTAGTAGTATCTGGTCCACTTAAGTTAAATGATCTATTCTACATTGACACTAAATTGCTGTCTAATATGCTTCATGATTTCAGTGCCAAAAGGAAGAACAGTGGGCACAAAAAACCTGGAAAGCGATATAGAAGTGATCAGCAGTGATCTTCACTATTACTGGAAGTACATCCTAAGAAAGAATGTATTCATAACACAATATGAAAAAATTGTGATACACTACATTCTAATCTCAGCAAACTCTTGTGCTAAACCTAGGACCAAACAACTAAGACAGTGCCAATTTGCAGAACATTATGAAAGAAAAGAAATTATGTGTTAATTATTTCATATTCGTAGACACCTAGTAAAACAGTGATTTACAGAACATTTCATTTAGTTGAAGAAGACTTTAAATTTGAGACAAATGCATTGGCTTATGGGTTAAAATGTCATAAGTGCTTCCACTTCTGCAGTTTTAATATTGTTACATGTTACATACTATTATAGTACTCAGTCAGACTGTAAACCGCACCCTTGTTATAACTTATATAGAGTTGGCTGGCTGTTGTTTGTTTACATAGGAAATGTCTGTCCAGGGAAACACTTTGGGTACTGTATTTGGATAAATCATATACATGTAATTAAGAACATTATACATAAGTGCTTCCACTTATTGTTATGTATTACATACTATTATACAGTAAAACCTCGTTATCTCGAGGACCCATCGGGACAAGCCAAATGCTCGAGTTAAGCCAGGTGCTCGAAATATCCGAAGTCTATGATGAATTGTTGTTATGACTAAGTGTAACTGTGTTTATAATGAAAACACGTATGATACATATATTTGGTTGTAACTACGAATAGTGTCATTGTTTATCAAGTCTATACGCAATTTGAATCGTGTGGACATTTGCCGAATTCAACAAATTGCATATGAAAGTCGTAATGAATCATTTAACATTAAATATCCAACTCCATTTAACGGTTGTAATAAATGTTCGCATCGGCAAAAAGATAACATTACCCAAAGCGCACGATAGATCCTACATGTTTGAACAAACACCCACGCACAAAAATCGCACGTGATAAAATAAAACCCAGATGCAAAGTCGATTCAGTTTCAGCACAGGGATACGGCTCATTGAGTAAAAACATGCACTATATTATCTATTATAATTTATTTAGGACAAGATGTTTAGCTGAATGAGTTATATCCCTGTGGTTTCCAATTGAAACGCGCGCGACAATTTGGAGACATCAAACGCGGCGGTCTTTCGACTGACTTCAAACAAGCCGCACATCAAAGAAATTGCCGGTACAGTTGGGAGTAGTGTAACGTCAAAGTTCCATACCGCGGTATGAATTCGCCAATCTGCGCTTAGTGTAAATTCAATTGACATTTAATTTGCTACTTTAAAAGTCGACTAATTTTTTGTTCTTCTTCGATAAGAATTCGATTTAATCGTTAGGGATAACGCTATTGTCATAACATGTGATTATAACGATGTGTGGAAAATACGGACTAACAAAATTTAGTATGACATTTTTCGGAGGTGTGAAATTTCGCTCGGATGATTGCCTCGAGATAAGGTAATTAATTATCGTTGAAAATTGTTGATTGGACCGACACCTGCGCTCGAATTAGACCGGATGCTCGTAATAACTTTACTCGAGTTAGAGGGATAAATTAATTTACAATATAGAGCAAATTCGTCGGGACTTTGAAATTTGCTCGAATTAGGCCGGTTGCTCGAATAATCGCTGCTCGTATTACCGAGGTTTTACTGTAGTACTCTGCATTACAATGTATAGCAGAGTACATTTTTTATTATGAACATGTATTACAAAAGCTTGTACGGTAAATGCATAGAGATGATACATGCTGTGTATTGAGTAGATTTTAGATTGTGAAAAAAGTTCTAGTGAGTCTCTCTACTGGCGACATCAAAGTTAATGCTTTATTCCAGCTTATAAGAGCAAGACTGCAGTCCCACATTCAGTGATGCGATAGTCACCATATGCAACAGCAAATGGGCACAGGTTACCAGAAAACTGATTTTTCATGGGCGAGTTGACCACGTTTGCACTTGAAAGCAACAGTCTTTCAACAAAGCTGATATAACGTGTCTATTCATATAAGCAAGTACATAAGTATTAATTTACAAACAATTAAAAGTAAGGGACCCCTTGGGTACATAGCATAGAAATCACCCTAAACTCATTTTATATTGCTACTTGGTTTTGCTCAGAACCAGCACTGGCATAGGCAATCCAGCTGATCAATAGATGACCCTGTCTTGAAAAGTTGTGTATGACCACGGTTGGTCAATTTCAATATGTCTATGACCATGACTGATCAATGTTTGTATGACCACGGTGGGTTCGTGTCATGACCATTGCCAGTCAGTATCAGTATGACTATAGCTTGCGGAGGTTAGAATAAACATGGCTAGTCAAAGTTTGTATGACCGTCGTGTCTATTCAATAATGGTGTTGTCTGAAAGAAGACTTCCCTGATCAAATTATTCATTATTCTAACACGATCTGCGGATTAATCCATTAAACAAAGAGAAGACCTGACCATGTTTTATTACCCCCATAAAACATGGTAACAAATTAGCTGTTACAATTTACGCCCCGTATCACATGACCTATTTATGAATGAATGAACGTAAACTTTATAGTAAATATTTAACGGACCGCAAGTTTCACGAGAATCCAGTGTTACAGCTATGACGCATCTATTTTTAGAAACTCCAATATACTCTCGAAATTAAGATTCATAAGAATTTCTGATAATCAATTCATTTAAATTTTTCATTTCATGACACTCATAGATACACTATGCTCGTGTTATTAAAATTGTTTCAATGTTTAAAATGTATTTTTTCCTTCAGAAAATTACGAAGGTCGTTTACATTAACGAGGGAGGTAATTGTACCAGCTAATAAGCCACTCAATTTCAGCGTGGAATTAGGTTCAATGTCAAATGGGTGAAAATGGAATGCACGCAGTTAAAAAGTGCGGAATATTATCGTATTTAGAATCGAAATAAAAACTCTGTTCTTGTATTTTGTCGGTGAATAAAACACGGGCACTCGTTCGGATGCGAACTCCTGCCCATGTTTTATTCACCGACAAAATACGCGAACAGATTTTTATTTCTTAAACAAAAACATGCATACCTGTGCCCTAGGAAAGCGCACACTGTTTGGATGATAATATCCATTGGCATTTTCAATTAGCACGGCCTTAATTTCCTATACTTTTTTATTTACTTAACATTTCTCTTGTAATGGGATTGTATCACCTGTTACAATAAATTGTTTTAGTGAAATGGTACATGTAGTTCGATTTTAAAAATCTATCAAAATGAATATTGTTGTCATTACTTTTGTTGTGTTTATTGTTGTATGTTTATACTTCTGAAGGTTTTGTATCGTAAAAATTAGGACAATGTTTCTAGTCACACAGACAGTTTTGTTTTTCTTTTACTTATTAAGATACTCATGGATTTTTTTTATATATTCAAAATAAAATGTATGTACACAATATATTTAAAAGTCGTTGATTCGTTATTGGCTTTATTTTTAGCTCACCAGTCACAAAGTGACAGGGTAAGCTTTTATATAAAGATCACTCTTCGTTCATCGTCCGTCCGTTCACAATTACTTGGGAACACATTAGAGGCCACACTTATGACCCAATCTTGATGAAACTTAGTCAGAATGTTTGTCTTTATGAAACCTAGGTCAAATAAGAAACTGGGTCATGTGTAATTAAGAACTAGGTCACTAGGGCAAATCTTACAAAAAGCTTGTGAACACATTAGAGAACACAATTACGACCCCTTCTTGATGAAACCTGGTCAGAATGTTTGCCTCTACGAAATATAGGTGTCAAATATTGTGGGGTCAAAAACAAGGTCACGGTCAAATCATAAAAAGCTTGCAATAGAGTCAGAATTATCCTGAATCTTATTCATAAAATATAAATGATAGCTTGGGTCACCATAGGGGCTTGCATGCACTTTCATGACAGGTGAGCAACCTAGGGCTTTGGGCCCTCTTGTTGTTTAACATATACAAATGTATTTCAAAAAGAATTCCATATAGTCACAAAGACAAAATAGATATTCAGGTGTATTTTTCCAGGTATGTGAGATCATTCACTTCTATTATATTTTATTAGTTATTATACAAAACTAATATAACTTGGAAAGTCTTAAAGCATATTTTACACAGGAACATTCCTTTTATTAATAGTACATTTGTATATTGTTTGCACAGAGAGGCTAACATAACTGCAAATTGACATGGGGAACATTCCTCCATCTTTTCATTTTGTAGAATTGACTTGGGGGAACATTCCTCCATCTTTTCATTTTGTAGAATTGACATGGGGGAACATTCCTCAATCTTTTTATTCTATAGTGTAGACATGGGGGAACATTCCTCCATCTTTTTATTCTGTAGAATTGACATGGAGGAACATTCCTCCATCTTTTTATTCTATAGTACTGACATGGGGAAATATTCCTCCATCTTTAAATTCTGTAGAATTGTGATGGAGGAACATTCCTCCATCTTTTTATTCTGTAGAATTGACATGGGGGAACATTCCTCCATCTTTTTATTCTAGAGAATTGACTTGGGGGAACATTCCTCTATCTTTTTATTCTGTAGTATAGACATGGGGGAACATTCCTCCATCTTTTTATTCTGTAGAATTGATTCCTCCATCTTGTTATTCTATAGTACTAGCATGGGGGAACATTCCTCTATCTTTTTATTCTGTAGAATTGATTCCTCCATTTGTTGTTCTGTCGTACTAGCATGTGGGAACATTCCTCTATCTTTTTATTCTGTAGTGTAGACATGGGGGAACATTCCTCCATCTTTTTATTCTATAGAATTGTGATGGGGGAACATTCCTCCATCTTTTTATTCTGTAGAATTGTGATGGAGGAACATTCCTCCATCTTTTTATTCTATAGTACTGGCATGGGGGAACATTCCTCCATTTTATTCTGTAGAATTGACATGGAGGAACATTCCTCCATATTTTTATTAGCTCACCTGTCACAAAGTGACAGAGTGAGCTTTTGTGATCACACTTCGTCCGTCGTCCGTCCTCCGTCTGTCCGTCCGTCCTGGTTAACCCAAATTGACCGTTTCTTCTAGCATTAAAATGGCTTGCTACAAAGCTTTCATACTTGCATGGATGTTGTGTACAAACACTCTTCACACGCCTGTATCACCTAACCCCATTTTGACCTTCACCTTGACCTAATTTTGGACTTAGACTTATTTATGGACAAGGCTTCCACAGGGGGCATAAGCGTTTATTGAACGCAGTCTTGTTTATTACCTGTATCTGTAATATGGTATTTCCCATATTGGGACAAGCACTTGCTTCAAGGAGCATAAATCGGTTTTACAGATTCTTTGTTTATAAACTTGGCAAAGAATCGATGATACTGCTTTCATGGACGTGTAGAGGAACATGACTAGCTGTGTCAAGAACCATGGGTTTCTGTTAGAATGGTTCTCGATACGCCAAGGTACGCGACAGTGAGGGAAATCATCGCCTCATTAGCTCACCTGCCACAAAGTGGCAAGGTGAGCTTTTGTGATTGTTTTTTGTCCGTCGTCCGTCTGTCCGTTAAACTTTTAACCGTTAACACTCTAGCACTTTCAATTTTGCTTTGATCTTCATCAAACTTGGTCAGTAGTTGTACCTCAATGAAATCTAGGTCAAGTTCGAAGTTGGGTCATGTGGGGTCAAAAACTAGATCAAAGCAAATAGGAAAACCTTGTTAACACTCTGGCGGCCACATTTTTGCTTTAATCTTCATGGAGTTTGGTCAAAATGTTTATCTTGATGACCTTAAGGTCAAGTTCGAAGTTGGGTCATTTTAGGGTCAAAAACTAGGTCAATAGGTCAAATAATAGGAAAACCTTGTTAACACTCTGGCGGCCACATTTTTGCTTTAATCTTCATGAAGTTTGATCAAAATGTATATCTTGGTGACCTTAAGGTCAAGTTTAAAGTTGGGTCATGTGGGGTCAAAAACTAGGTCAAAAGGTCAAATAATAGAAAAATCTTATTAACACTCTTGAGGCCATATTTTTGCTTTAATCTTATTATATTTGGTCAAAATGTTTATCTTGATGACCTTAAGGTCACGTTTGAAGTCGGGTCATGTGGCTAAAAAACTAGATCAATATGTCAAATAATAGCAAAACCTTTTTAACACTCTGAAGGCCTCAGTTTTGCTTATCCTTCATCAAGTTTAGTCAAAATGTTTATCTTGATGACCTTAAGGTCGAGTTCAAAGTTTGGCCATGTTTAGCAGGTGAGCGCCCCAGGATCTATGATCCCCTTGTTTTTATATTGCGTTCATAAACGATTTAATATTAGAAATTGAAGAGAGTGGACTAGGTATATTCACTTTTAACAACCAAATTTCGTTTTCAACTGTTGCAGATGACATGATTCTCGTTGTATTTTCCAAACATGCTCTGGACAACATGCTTTAAGTATGCTACCGGTATTCCTGTAAGTGCTACATGCTTGAAGAATGTTACCGGTATTCCTGTAAGTGACGATTTGAGTACAATGCTTCGAAATGTTGTATAATTGTGTTTAACGATAGACTAAGTCTCGTCAATGTGGGACTGAAAGACAGTGGACACTGGGGAATGAGATTTTAAATGAAGTTGATTCTTATAAAGTGTCAGCCAAAGTGGGCTACATGCAACTGGACTCAATCCGCTAGCTGACGTTAAAGACTGTGTATAGTTAGGTAGTGATTCCTAAGGCAATCCATGGTTGTGAATTATGGAATAACTATACAAATAGGTTCGCGCATAGGTACTGTTTAAAGAATGTGCAGACACTCAAAAGCAGTTCCAGCACTGATTTTACGCTGTGTGCCTTAAATGTTGATATAATGCGAAACATTGTCAAATACCAGAAACTTCAGTTTTTGGGTCAACTGTGTAGATTGCCAGCGCAATTTCTCGCAAAGAAAATGTTCACATGTCGTCTAGTATCTTAGGGGAATTTCGGCGAACAGTACATCAGATTTATCCCGGATGTGTTTAAAATCTTACAAATGTATAATCTGCAGTATGTTTTGTATGATTACATTGACTGGTATTTTTCCTGCAAAAGATAGTTGGAAAAAATGTCCTACCAGATCTGTGCTACATCAAAAAAGACAAAATCGGTATGAAAATCTCTTATTGTCATGTATGAGTTTAACAGACGTTTTTGAACCTGATGCTCTGTGCCATTTATGGATTTTATCCAGAAAAACGTCTTCCATCTGTGTGACGGCAGTTCAAATGTTAAGTTGTTTGATATCACGATCTTATGTTTAGAAGAGCAAGAGTTGTGATCTTTACATTGACAATGACTTGAACCATGCACTCTGGTTTTGTAGAAAACATGAACATACAAGACAGAAACTTATTATTGAAATATTTGATATTACGAGTGTATCTAGATTCATTCGATTCCAAGGGTAATCGACCGATGAACTGTCATCTGCAGTTTTGTTATTAGCTGTTGAGTCGACAGATAAAATGTTCAGAAATTTGCGTATACATGTTGAGACTTATTTGTTCATTGTATCACTAGTTTGCTAGGTATCTGTGATCATTAAACTGGCTCTACTGATGTATATATTATAATATATTTAAGCTGCTCATAGAAACAGTATAATTATGGTTTGATTACTTTCGATGTTTCGCCAACTCAAATCCAAAATAGCTGGGTATTTCACTGACCGAGCCAAATTCGTGATATAATGTCACAATATTTATCAAAAGTGAATGACACATTTTCAAGGTTAAGGAAAATTGTGTGATTGTAAAAGATCTAAAGACATTGCAGTTATTATGATGCAGATATGCTCCTGGTTCAAAGAACTGCTTAAGTCTTAATTTCGTTTAAGGCATTTACATAGTACTATGGATTGTAGTCACATTATATTACTGCCAGCCAATTAGTATTAAACTATGTTGTACAGGCATGTAAGTTACTGTATGTATATATGATAAATTGGACATAAGTTTGTATCTTTATTGTAGAAATTCTGTATAATAGTGTTAAACTTAAGTTTGATGCTGCTGCATTGTTTGTACATAATGTTATACTCTTCATATATTTGGAGGAATAAAAGTGTCCATCCATCCATCCATCCATCCATCCATTCCATCCATCCATCCATCCATCCATCCATCCATCCATCCATCCATCCATCCATCCATCCATCCATCCATCCATCCATCCATCCATCCATCCATCCATCCATCCATCCATCCATCCATCCATCCATCCATCCATCCATCCATCCATCCATCCATCCATCCATCCATCCATCCATCCATCCATCCATCCATCCATCCATCCATCCATCCATCCATCCATCCATCCATCCATCCATCCATCCATCCATCCATCCATCCATCCATCCATCCATCCATCCATCCATCCATCATCCATCCATTTGTCACTTGCAAGTACATTAAATTGAATGTTTTAAGTGTTTTAAGTGATTGTTAAACACTGTTACCTTTATATCATTTATTGCTGTTGCATGGTGTAGAATAATAAAAGGGTGTGGAAATTGTCTGTTTTCAACTTAGAAATTTAATTTTCTATCTCAAAAACTATAAGTCAAATAGTGTTTATAGGATGTGTTCACTTGTAATAAAATTTTACAAGACCCTGGTTGGACAAGCCGGTCATATAATTCCCACAACCCTTGAGACATGCCTTTATTAGTCCCCTACCGGTTTTTGACCGGAGGGGACTATAGGTTTGCCCTCCTTCCGTCCGTCCGTCCGTCCGTCAGTCCGTCCGTCCGTCCGTCCGTCCGTCCGTCCGTCCGTCCGTCCGTCCGTCAGTCAGTCAGTCAGTCAGTCAGTCAGTCAGTCAGTCAGTCAGTCAGTCAGTCAGTCAGTCAGTCAGTCAGTCAGTCAGTCAGTCAGTCAGTCAGTCAGTCAGTCAGTCAGTCAGTCAGTCAGTCAGTCAGTCTGTCAGTCAGTCAGTCAGTCAGTCAGTCAGTCAGTCAGTCAGTCAGTCAGTCAGTCAGTCAGTCAGTCAGTCAGTCAGTCAGTCAGTCCGTCCGTCCGTCCGTCAAAAAATCTGGATCCTGACATAACTCAAACAGTTTCCAAGCTAGGTTTATGAAACTTGGTATGTGGATAGGGGGCAATAAGGGGATAATGCACGTATAAAAATATTTTGATTCTGACAAAAATTGTGGTTGCTATGGCGACAGAAAGAGTGAAAATATGCCCAAATCTGGATCCTGCCATAACTCAAACAGTTTCCAAGCTATGTTTATGAAACTTGATATGTGGTTGCTATGGCAACAGAAACATTGAAAATGGCTTCAAACCGGTAGGGGACTTCTGTATTGCTTGCAATTCTTAATTACTTGTTTATTTTGTTATTGATAATTATTAGATGCACTTAGCTATTATAATTGATGTATTACTTGGTCATGTTGCTTGCAAACTTGTCATGTATTACATGATTATTATCCGAAGTGTATACATATATAAATTTTGTTCAAAATCTGGCAACAAAGAGTTGGATGGAATCCAATGATACCCCTGCATGATGCAGTTAATTCTCCATGTATAAGTAGATTGTCTTGGAACAGACAACTCTAATACATAGAGGGGGACCAGAAAGCGTGGACATTTTTTTAGATATTTTTATCACTAATACAGCTATATTTAAGATGAAAGCAAACCACAGAACAATGTTCTTCAACATGTGTGTTGTTATTGCTTTCTTCATGCAAAAAGGTAACGAGGATGGCTGACATTTCTCAAACGTTCTTTTGACTTGGTAATCGTGGTAACTTCATTTTCATTATCAAAATGATAAAAAGAATCTGACATTGATTCAATGTCTATGAAATCAAATTTTATAGTTTTGTCTAGAAATAATAGCGAGCTTTTTAAGCTAAACAATTTGGGTTTTTTACTCATTTCGGATTGTTTTATCTCTCAAGACAATTTGTGACCAACCCTATATTCTTCCAATTTTTAAACTGTGTAGTCTCGGTACAAAAGTTTTGTCAACATGGCAAATCAAAGTGCCAACAGTTTTGGCATTATTATACCCCCAGATACATAGTATATGGAAGCTATATTGGAGTCACATGCTTGAGGATGGTTGGTTGGTCGGTTGGTCTGTGCAAATTTTGTCTGCGCTATTTCTCTGTAACTAATGGTCGGATTTCAATAAAACTTTGCATAAATGTTCAATACCAAGTCTAGTTGTGCATATTGTTGGCGCACGTTGGTCCGATCAATTTTAAGGTAGTTATGGCCCTTTGTTTTTTTACACTTACAAATTTTGTCCGCGCTATTTCTCTGTAACCAATGGTCAAATTTCAATGAACCATTGCATGAATGATTAGTACTAAGTCTTTTTTTGCATATGGTCGACACAAATTTGTCAGATCAATTTTAAGGTAGTTATGGCCCTTTGTTTTTATACACTTATAAATTTTGTCTGCACTATTGCTCAGCAACCAATGGTCGGATTTCTAGGTCACTAGGTATAATCATGGAAAAAACCTTGTGTAGTCAGAAGAGGTCATAATTTTGACCTCATCTTTATGAAACTTGGTCATAATGATCATATCAACAAAATCTAGGTCAAGTTTGATATTGGGTCATCTGGGGTCAAAAACTAGGTCACTAGGCTGGGCTGTTTCTCACTAAGCACTGCAGGGCTAGCTCATGTCTATTTTTTCTTGGGCCAATCTTGGCTCCAGTCGGCTTTGGTATTATATTGGATAGCACGCTACAAACACGGAACACTTCTCAGATCTTCTTTGTCATAGTTTTGTCATAGTTTAGACATAGTGAAAGAAATCTTGAACTGGTCAATTTGAAAACATATTAAATAAATAATCAAGAATATGTTTGTATGAATGCAACCTTCAAAAGTAATTAAAATCAACTGTAACAGTTGCCAATGCATGTACTGAGAATGAATCTATTTCTTGGTTATCTTCATGTTTATTCAGCACTCAGAGTCAAAATCATACAATTTTACCTAGGTAAATGTTTGGGAAAACGCCTTGAATGTAATTGTTCATTGAAAAAACCTTGATAAGTCCTTGAATTTGGGTGTGAATTGTGTATGAACCATGTGTCTGATGGCAGGTGTGCTCCCTTAACATGTTGGAGATAAATTAGATTCAGATTCTGTAACGTGTATGTGGACATAATGTTTGCAGCTTTGACATTATTTCTATTTCACATTTTCAGGTCATCCTCCCTGTTCTTTAGACGATGCATTTCACTATAGTTTTGACTAAGCACAGCAAGTGCACTATATATATCCGCCTTATGCGCAACAAGTGGGACCATTGTTTTAAAACACCCTGCGTGTGTCAGTGCTTCGGGATTTGGAGGAAAATCAACCTTGTTATCAAATTTTCATGGAAGATATAATATGACCTGCCCCAACCAGGAATTAAACCTAAATCTCTGAGTTACAAACCCAGTGCATATCACTGGACCAATGCTATATTATTAGGCCAAATTAGATATGTATGCAGTTGTTAATCATAGATTCTTACATGACTGACAATTTCGCCTTTATGGACAATGAACAATTATAGTGCTGTATATAACCGGTATACTATGGTTTTTCATCGTTTATTTTTTAATTGTTTATCACTCCATCAAATATCCAACATGACTCTAAAATTCGAGTTGCTATTTAGAGAATTGATATCTATTTTTTTTAAGCACTTGCATACATATTGTATTTTATTGAATGCAATTGAAATACTAAGTACATTTTGTATTGTCTCTGAGCTTAAAAAAAGTGCATTTTTCTGTAAATTAATTATAAACTACATGTACATGTATTTACTATGTCTAGATGTAACTGTAGGTTCTCAGATTTTTTATCTGGATGTTGAAGCACAACACTCCAACAAAGGGGCCAACACGGTAACAAGCTTGCTACATCACCATTTTCAACACCATGGATTAGGCGAGAAAAGGTTAAAATTACACATGGATAATTGTAGTGGACAAAATAAGAACAATACAGTCATTGGGTAAATAATTATTGCAGTACAATATAAAACTTTCATAAAAAGACCATGTCACAAGAATTGGTCACAGTTTAAGTTTGTTCGCTAATTAAGGCAAAATACAAAGCAAACAGGTGGTCTTGGTAATAAGGTGGATTTCACCGAAGTTTTACCGTATACACTGGCCTATTTACCTTACCAGATTCTCTTACCAGTACTTACCTACCACAAGGAATCAACAACTGATCCACATGTGGAAGAAAATTTAAATTGTGAAAAATTTTGAGGTTTTTTATATCCTTAATGTCATTTGTAACAAAAATACAATCCTAATAGTAAAGAATAAGATTTTAAATGCAATTTTGATGTATGTTATAAAATAAGCTACATGTTTTTTAGGTATGGTATGTGGCGTGTTATGACAGGTCTTCATGAATCAGTGGAATTTTCTATGATGGAGGTTGATCACACCCAAGTTTAATCCAGACTGGCATTTCAGGTTATGGAACGTAAAGTGGAGACATTCTAATGTTGAAACATTGTCTGAAATCGCGGATAGTGTACATAAATCGTCAAGGAACAGTCATAATATTCCACAGTTGGTAGATGATCCTAGTGCTCCAATCTTCTTCTATGACTGGGCTACATTCTTGAAAAGAATCTTCAAACCTATTCCAAGCTTAAAATCATATCATCTTTTCAGGTAATACTTATATCAGGTACACTTAAACTGCTCATATGTCTTTTTATGCCCTTCATCTTTGATGAGGGGGTATATTGCTTTGCACCTATCTGTCAGTCGGTCCATCCATCGTACCAAATGGTTTCCGTTTAATAACGCAAGAACGCTATGCCCTAGGATCTTCAAGCTTTACATGGAGGTTGGTCATCAACAGTAGATGACCCCCATTCATTTTGAGGGCAGTAGGCCAAAGGTCAAGGTCACTGACATTCACCATTTCAGACTATTCAAATGGTTTTCGTTCAATAACTCGAGAACGTTACTATGATCTTCAAACTTTACATGGAGGTTGGTTAACAACAGTAGATGACCCCTATTCATTTGGATGGCAGAGGTCAAGGTCACTGAACTACACCATTTTTGACTATCGGGTTGCCATGGGGGCATATGTGTTTTGCAAATATCTCTTGTTTATTTTATAACTTATTGTTAATTCTCAGTCCTAAAACTGTTGCCTTACAAATCATTTGTCCCATTGGAAAATCTGGCGTCCTTTTCTCTATTTTTATTGCCATATATATTGCCACTTCGGGTCTGATTGCTTTAAAGACGGGGAATTGTGTGTCAGAATGCCTGTGGGAACCCTGTTATTATTTCACCATTTCAGTTTAAATTTGTTTGTTTCTGTTGCCATGGCACCCGCTTCGACTTTTATACTTAAGTATGCAAAAATCTATGTTTTCTGCCCAATTTTCATAAAGTAATTTTCAATTAATGACATTAAAGTCTTGTGAGTGAAACAATCGTTATTTTATTACCATTTTCAGTGCTTTGGTTACTATAGCTACCATTTATTCTAATTTCTTATTATGCAGAAATAAATTATTTACAGTTTAGTTTTTATTTCATCACTGTGAAATAAACATTGATATTTTTCAGATTACCTCCCTTTGAATTGAAATAAGAGCTTATTTTCTGTTGCGTTTTTGGTCAACTGTTTACATAAACTGTTAATTTCTTGAAGTGAATGTGTCGGCTGTAGTCCACTGCATACCGTACCACTAATTATATCAATGTACGTATATCTGTTAAAAAAACCTTCATAATATTGATTTTTAACCAGGTTATATAAAAAAAAATCCTGGTTATTGGATTGGCGATTTCGTCGGGCGGGCGGGCGGTTTCCGTTAGATAACTTTAGTTAGGAATAAGATATCATAATGAAACTTGCTGTGTAGGTAGCTTGTGTGAAGACCCCGCTTGGGATTGAAAGTGGGGCTGGTGGGGTCAAGGTCACCGTTACTAAAAATAGAAAAACAGTTTCCGCTCAATAACTTAAGTTAGGAATGAGATATCATAATGACACTTGCTGTGTCGGTAGCTTGTGTTAAGACCCCGCTTGGGATTGAAAGTGGGGCTGGTGGGGTCAAGGTCACCATTACTAAAAATAGAAAAACAGTTTCCGCTCAATAACTTCAGTTAGGAATGAGATATTATAATGAAACTTGCTGTGTAGGTAGCTAGTGTGAAGACCCCAACTTGGGATTGAAAGTGGGGCTGGTGGGGTCAAGATCAAGGTCATCATTACTAAAAATAGAAAAACAGTTTCCGCTCAATAACTTCAGTTAGGAATGAGATATCATAATGAATTTTGCTGTGTAGGTAGCTTGTGTGAAGACCCTGCTTGGAATTGAAAGTAAGGCTGGTGGGGTCAGGATCAAGGTCACCGTTACTAAAAATAGAAAAACAGTTTCCGCTCAATAACTTCAATTAGGAATGAGATATCATAATGAATTTTGCTGTGTAGGTAGCTTGTGTGAAGACACCGCTTGGGATTGAAAGTAAGGCTGGTGGGGTCAAGGTCACCGTTACTAAAAATAGAAAAATGGTTTCTGCTCAATAACTTTAGATAGGAATGAGATATCACAATGAAACTTGCTGTGTAGGTAGCTTGTGTGAAGACCCCGCTTGGGATTGAAAGTAGGGCTGGTGGGGTCAAGGTCACCATTACTAAAAATAGAAAAACGGTTTCCGCTCAATCACTTAAGTTAGGAATGAGATATCATAATGAAACTTGCTGAGTTCGTAGCTTGTGTGAAGACCCTGCTTGGGATTGAAAGTAGGGCTGGTGGGGTCAAGGTCACTGTTACTAAAAATTGAATAACAGTTTCCACTCAATAACTTAAGTTAGGAATGAAATATTATAATGAAACTTGCTGTGTAGGTAGCTTGTGTGAAGACCCTGCTTGGGATTGAAAGTGGGGCTGGTGGGGTCAAGGTCACTGTTACTACAGTTATTTTCTGCTCAATAACTTAAGTTAGGAATGAGATATCTTAATGAAACTTGCTGTATATGTAGCTTTTGTGAAGATGCAGCTTTGGAGTGAAAGTGGGACCAGTCAGTGGGGTCAAGGTCACTGTTACTAAAAATAAAAAACAGTTATTTTCATCTTAATGAAACTTGCTGTATAGGTAGCTTTTGTGAAGATGCAGATTGGGATTGAAACTTGGACCAGTTAGTTGGGTCAAGGTCACTAAAACTAAAATAGGAAAAACAGTTAAAAGTTAGGAATGAGATATCATGATGAAACTTGCTGTGTAGGTAGCATATATGAAAACCTTGCTTGGGGTTGAATGTGGTGTGGGTGGGGTCAATGTCACTGTTACTAAAAGTAGAATTAGACTTGGCTGCCACAAAACCTGGTTTTCATGGAATTTCCATGTCTTGTTTTCAAAATATTTTGGCGCTAAAACTGCCTTTATCGTACCACCTGCTCTTTCATTTCTTATTACCCTCATCTTATATTAGCTAATCACAGCATGTTGTTCTCCAATTTCGTAATTTCATATGTTACATACATGCAACACAATATGCATCTGTAAAGCCTATATATAGACCATCTGTCTGCAATGACTGCTTTTACAAAACCTGTGCAAAGATCTCCAATTTTACCTCCTATTGGACCATTTTCTCCTGATAAAAATGACCACATCTCAACAAAGACCACGGTTTACTGTTCATATGGATGGTCTTTGGGGAAAATTTTGTCTTTAAACATGATAGGTTTTGATATATTTGTATTATTTTCCAATTTATTTGTATTTCTAGAATGGATAAAGACAATCGAGGAGTGATGTTTGCCCGGACGTATGCCAAGAACCCAGAAGTTTCCATTAATGTGCTAAAGACAGGGCTGTACTTGACAACTCTCTTCCATCAATAATTCCTGTTAAAGGATCAGATGCTCAAAGACACCAGTATTTGTACCTGAAAGTTGCTCCCTACTATATGAACAAAGACAGCTGTCCACAACCAACACTACCTAAGCCTTGTATTAAGTTGGAATCACCCACACTGGCTAGGAAATGCAGCAATTGTAAACTGCCTAGACACACAAAAGTATATTGTGCAAAGAAATTGGACCAATGTGTTTATTGTGAATCTTTGTCAATTTTGTTTACACTAATTAAATTAATTCACTGACTGAGTTCTCATAACTCACATTTATCACTCGACACCACATTCTTGATGGTATCCATTGACATGACTTTGTGTTAATTTGTGATTAATCATTTTGGTGATTAATTCTGCATGATACATTCAATGAATATTGTTACATGTACATGGTTTACACAATCCTTGTTTTAAAGAATACTTTGTGTATTTACAGGGCAGATACTATTTTTTGAGACAAGTCTGTTATGTGGGCATGAAGTATGATAAAATATTTTCCCTTGTCTGTCAGTCAGTCGGTCCGTCAGACCAAAAATGTTTAGTCGTCCGTAACTGGAAAAGTAATTGTGCTGCAGTCATCAAACTTTATTGGTATGCTATTCAGCTAGTCTGTCTATACAGACCTTATGTTAATTGAAGAAGACAACTCATCAGTCTACCCTTTTTTCATGAAATTATTATACCCCCAGATACATAGTATATGGGGGCTATATTGGAGTCATGCTTGAGGTTAGTGTGTATAATTTTATCTGCGCTATTTCTCTGCAAACATTGGTTGGATGTCAACGAAACTTTGCACGACTCATCAGTACCAAGTCTACTCTAGTTGTGCATATCGTCGGCACAAGATGATTAGATCAATTTTAAGGGAGTTATGGCTCTATGTTTTTATACACTTATAAATTTTGTCTGCACTTTCCCTCTGTAATCATTGATGGGTGCAGTGACTGTGTCAAGCAGTATCTGGGGATATTCATCACATTCAGTGATATTTCTTGTTTCCCTTTGGACCTTCAAACATACCCGTATGTATAATCAGATAATCTGGCCCAAAATAAAATCTAGCTAAAATTGAATATAAAGTTATGATTATTGATTGACAAAATATTATCCAGTCTGGTAGCCAGACTACTATTCAGCATGTGTTGTTGCACATCTATATATTTTTAATCAGATCTGACCAGTACAAGCAGAGTTATGGCCCTTCAAATGATCATCTTAGCTCATCTGTCACTTCATCTGTCACAAAGTGACAGAGTGAGTTTTTAGCTCACCTGTCACAAAGTAACAGAGTGAGCTTTTGTGATCACTCTTCGTCCGTCATCCGTCCGTCCGTCGTCCGTCCACAAATTACTTGACAATGTGTAGACACTAGATGTCACAGTTTTGGCCTAATCATTATGAAACTTGGTTACAATGATCATCTCAACACAATCTAGGCCAAGTTCGATATTGGGTCATGGGGGGTCAAAAACTAGGTCACAAGGTAAAATCATAGAAAAACCTTGTGTAGTCACTAGAGGTCACAATTTTGGCCTAATCATTATGAAACTAGGTCACAATGATCATCTCAACACAATCTAGGCCAAGTTCGATATTGGGTCATGGGAGGTCAAAAACTAGGTCACAAGGTCAAATCATAGAAAAACCTTGTGTAGTCACTAGAGGTCACAATTTTGGTCTTATCTTTATGAAACTTGTCAAAATGATCATTTCAACAAAATCTAGGTCAAGTTCAATATTGGGTTATCCGGGGTCAAAAACAAGGTCACTAGGTCAAATCATAGAAAAACCTTGTGTAGTCACTAGAGGTCACAATTTTGATCTAATCGTTATGAAACTAAATATAAAAATGGTACCAGAAATCCCCTTGCTAGACGTTCAGCATAAAAAGGAAACTGGCTTCTCTTCTCTCATACCCTCGTGGCGATGGATAGCATCAGGAATGAGGTGTCGAGAGTGATTAATATAAATTGAAAAAACTTGTTTCACAATCAACCTTAAATAAATTAGTATAAACTAAACTATGAAACTTGGTCAAAATGATCATCTCGGAAACATTTTCCAAGGAATTAGGCATTGGCAAATTCTCGAATCTACATTCTCTAGGTAATCCTGTCATGCCTCACTAATCAACAGATCGTTAACGTTGAACTACAGTTTGCAAGAATATATGCATCTGTTTGTGACTTCATAACTCCATAAATATACCACATTATAACACTGAAATTTCATATTTGAGCCGCTCCCCAGGAAAACGGGGCTTAGTGACATTATATAGAAATTATGCAATAAGATACAGAAAAGGCCCTAAAATGAGAAAAAAGTCATATTTGTTGAATTAACTTTAAGTAATTTAATAGTATTATAAGTACTTTCTCTTAGATTTATTTTTTCTCATGAGAAATGTTAAAATAACTTCTTGCGTTGCTATGGTAACCCATTTCTGAAAAGTACCCATATAGAGAAAAAAAGGGTTAGTGGTTAGAATCAGTAGCTACTTTTCTCTTAAAGAAAATATTCATGTTCTTGAGAACTAAGAATATAATTCTTAATTGTGATACTATTTTGAAACATTTACATCAATAATTTATGAAATACTGAATTTCTGAAGTGTGTATAAACGTTACGTGAAATATCGATTCAATGACATTTTTGACGTCACTCGAAAAGTAGACAGGAGTGGTTAGTTCTAAAGGTCTGTAACTTTGTAAGTTGCGGTTATTATTTGCTCAAATTTTCAGAAACTGTTTATAGCAGTCTTGTCTTTCCTTCACCTTATTATCATGATTTTTATAATTTTGCACTAAGCCCGATTTTTCTGGAGAACGGCTCATTTGTTATAAGGAATGTATGTACATCATTTTTTAGTTAAATCTCATTTTCAAAAAATTCCTCATTTGGACCCAGAATCTCATGGCCAGTCACATACTTCTGTCTAATTTTGCCATATTATAGCAACATGTTTGACAAGCATTGTTTCATTTAACATTGTGATCAGCGCATAGTGTTTACTTCTAAGTGTATTTCATATTATCTTGTTAATAATTTTATAAAAACATAAATTTTATATAGAACATTTATTATTTGTTATAATCTGTTACCTTTTCTAGTTAATTAAAGTATTACATAATTTTATCTATGAAATGTTGCATGTACGCTATATACGAGGGGGTATCAAAAATTTGTGCACTGGGCCTGTCATTTTTTTTTTTTTACTGATTTCGTAAAATCACACATTAAAACAACTTAATTTGAATTGTTTTTGAAATTTTCTTGGAATATCACATTTTGCTAAGTATTTAGCAGTTACTATGGTAACTTAAATAATGCTCCGCGGCACACTTTAAAATGATAATGGACTAGGCCTTCAACATATACTTATAATTCTGTGAAATGTCATCCAATTTGAAAGATTAAACTACCGACGTAAACAATAAGACTGTAGCATCAACCTCATGTATATATCATGGCGCTAGTTGCATGCATACTGATGTGACGTCAAAAACATGTGGATTTGTATAGCCCGACTTTAATCGCATTTCATGACGTCGGCCCACTTTTCAAAATGACGGTTACTCTCAGACTATCAAAACGCCTTTGCATTTTGCTCTTTATTCAGTTATGCCCCAACACTGGTCTAAGATAAGATCATATCAAGTATGTAAAAGTGAGGCTGTCTTAGGATTTTTCCTGTTTAAATGGTATAAGACATGAAGTGATAAAAGAGTTAAATGGTGCTTATCGTAAAGGTAGACCTCTTGAGCAGTTTGATGAAAAAACTGAATTGGTCAAATATTTCATTAACTGACAGACACATATTTATACTGAAAACGCAGTCAAATTTGAGTTTTCTGGTGCCAAACCATTATCTCGGAACTGTTTAAGGTTTCTGATTGTTGGATCCGAGGACTTCAAACAGATGAGCAAACGTATGACTTTCAAGTAGCGCCGGTATGACTTTCACGTGCATTTCTTTCAAACTCTATAAACGTTATTACGATATCATAAAACAAGACAAATACAGGTACAGCTAAAGTTAACAAAGGACGCTGTCGAGGCTAAATCATGATTGAAAACAGTACACATTTAGCCTATAGCCCCAATTGGGATAATGCAACATTGCCCAAAATTAAGAATGAACATTGAGGGTGACCATTCTAGGGTACAGGTGCGTTATTGTTGACCACACATCACATTATGGCGGAAATTATAACATGCTAGTTCAAGGCTTAATCGATCAGTGGATCAGAACATGGTAAAAGTGTATTGAGTGTGCCCGACCACACTTCATGAAAGAATAACCTTTGGACGTTCAAAACGTGACACATGCGTTAACGTTAGATGATGTCATGACGTCCGAAAAGTGCGCCGAGTGGCTGTCAGTCATCTTTTAAATTGTTTAAATAGTTTATTGATATTAGCATGTAACCATCTTATTATTGGTTTCTTAGTACAGAATTGAATATATTTTAAGATGGCAAAACTAATTTTTCAATCGCATTACGCATATTAAAATGAACGGGCCAGTGCACAAACTTTTTGATACCCCCTCCTATTTGTTATACCAGAGATTCATTCATCTTTTATTCATGTTCTGTTTGTATCCTTATACACATTCAATGAAATCACAAATATTTTTTACCACAATGAATTCTTGTTCTTTACTTATTATTTCACACCTGCCATTTTATAGCATTCTCCTTCACCAGAGTATTCTTTACCTGTGATATCACTGGGAACTTGACTAACCACTGATGTATGAGGATGTTTTATAGACATTGGGCCTATAATTACCAGTGTTTTGGTCTGAGTACAGTAGTCAGTTCTGTTTCATTTGACAGCAAACTTCACAAACATGTTTTATATGCAAAGATATGCACCCATAGAGTACCATGCACACATATATAACATGTCTACAAGTATAT
Source organism: Spisula solida (assembly GCA_947247005.1). Classification (NCBI taxonomy): domain Eukaryota; kingdom Metazoa; phylum Mollusca; class Bivalvia; order Venerida; family Mactridae; genus Spisula; species Spisula solida. The sequence goes on along the minus strand of OX365947.1, from coordinate 15,685,593 downwards.
GGTACTATAAAAAGTACCAGGAGCACTCATAGAGTACCATGCACACATATATAACATGTCTACAAGTATATGGTACTATTAGAAGTACCAGGAGCACCCATAGAGTACTATGCACACATATAACATATCTACAAGTATATGGTACTATTATAAGTACCAGGAGCACCCATAGAGTACCATGTATAACATGTCTACAAGTATATGGTACTATTAGAAGTACCTGGAACACCCATAGAGTACCATGCACACATATATAACATGTCTACAAGTATACGGTACTATTAGAAGTACCTGGAACACCCATAGAGTACCATGCACACATATATAACATGTCTACAAGTATACGGTACTATTAGAAGTACCTGGAACACCCATGCTGTACAATTCACATGGAAAGTATGTATACAAGAATAGGGGCACTGTTAGCAGTACCAGGGCACCCATATATAAGGTATCACATTCACATTTAGTATGATTACAAGTATATGAGCACAGTTAGAAATACCAGTAACACCCGTAGAGGTACCATGCATATATATAGTATATATACAAGTATATGTGCAATGTTAGAAGTACCAGGAGCGCCCATAGAGGTACCATGCATAAAAACAGTAAGACTTCAAGTATATAAGCATAATTAAAAAACTCAAAGAGAGATAACTCAATTATAAAGATCAAAGGGAGACAAATCTTGAGTCCTGAAATTGCCAAAAAACTTTGCACAGAATTCTATTGTTCTTTTGGTCAACATTTCCGTATTTTCAATCGTCTCCCTTTGACCAGTTTGACCAGTTTTAGGTCAAAGGGAGACAATTGAAAATACGGAAATGTTGACCAAAAGAACAATAGAATTCTGTGCAAAGTTTTTTGGCAGTTTCAGGACTCAAGATTTGTCTCCCTTTAATCTTTATAATTGAGTTATCTCTCTCTGACTTTTTCAGTTTATGAGTCAGTTTATTTGTCTTTGTCTATACCTGTAAACCTACTATACATATATGTATGATACCTCTATGGGTGTTCCTGGTATGTTGTTGCCCCTCTACTTGTAGACTACTATATCTTTTTTATTGTGTGTGTGACCTCTACAGAGCATGTGGTACTTCTGTGCTCCTATAATGATTGACTTACTGTATCCATACACACAGTGTATGAACAAGTCTACTTCCGATTATCGCAATAATGAGTGCATGTTGAATTGCATAGTCTTGCAATAAGTCATACAGTGATGGGAAATTACCGGATGTTTCAATCACAATAAGTCATATAAGTTGAATTGTATAGTATCCCAGTTCGTTGTACAGTGATTTGGTTTATATGCGGTGATACATGTTACTCTTCCGTTCCCCTGATAATTCTGTGCTCCTTTCCTTGCAGTCATACTGTAGATCTATGTACAATACCTCAATGGGTTCTTCTGATATTAGATATTCTTAAGTCAGATTCATATTGTGAATTATATAAAACTTACTTCAGTGCTGCAAATATTGGTCATTGTTTAGAGGTTGTTACTCTACAGAAGTTAAATTTATAGTAAAAAGCGACTTAAGGAAATTAGGATTGTTGTTGTTCTATTGAGGGCTACTGTTGAGAGGTTGTACTGAAATTTATGAACTGATTACATTTTCATATCCATTTAATAGTTTAAATAATCCAGCCTTTACATCGGTCAATCCTAATACCTAGTTAAAAACCAACCAATCAAAAATGTTGGAGTTTTATATGGTTTCTGATCCTAGTTTTACAACCTTTGACCCTGGGAATCGGATTAAATATTCGGAGAGCAGCTTTGTACAAGTTTCTCTACTTGAGAAAGCTGGATGAATTTATAAGGTACAATGCATGATATAAGACTTTAAATAAATAGTAAAAACAAGGCCATTAGAATCACTTTACTCAGCTCAGCAAGTTTTTAAATATATTACAAAGTGTCGCTTTGCACGGACTACTTCGCAACTGATGAACGCTGTGTGTGGATTGTGTTGCGCTGTTCGTGTTGCTGAGTAGGCCGTTGGTGTCTATTAATGGGGACTACGAACTTCTCCGTATTACTGCTGTTCAATTATATATTATACTCAATACTGTCCAAATGAACACAACGTTGTAATTAGTTTTTGACGTTTATTACAGTCTATAACAACTTTTATACGATATCCACAAAGTTCATTTATATTCGATACACAAAGTTTCTTTAGTACACAAAGTACATTTAATTTAACACTTGAAGTAAATTGACACAAGTCATACACAGAGTTGTCTTATTTGTAATTTCTTATAAAGTTAACTTGGTTCTTTTATTACACACAGTAATCTATTTTCTACTAGTTCCAAAAGGTATCTAAAAAATCTCTGTTAATTCTATAAGTTACATTATTCTATTTTACTTTTAAAATGACTAAATATCATATAATAATCTCATTGGTTGGGAAATCAATTCAATTAAACATTTACATTTCATTGGTAAAACCCACTGGGTACACCATCTATTTTTAGACGCGAAAAACCTGTTTCTTGGCACTGATCTTCAGTCGCGTTGTTGCAGTTTCGGCGAGGTATATATATGAATTTCTATCTACCACAGTGTGATCTATTACAACCAAGTATTGCAGAGTACGCATCAAGGGGTAACACTTTCAGGCTATCATCATTTTCTCTTAAAAGATTAGTCAGTTAAAAAAAATAGCCGGTACCAATTTTTCATTTCTTACTTTGTACATGTTTTTAAACATTTGTACCGGCTATTTTGTTTAATTGACGAATCGTTTCAGAGAAATTGATGACAACCTGAACGCGGTTCCCCTTGGTGCGTATTCTGCACCACTTGGTTTTTTGAAACCCTAATGTGATAGATAGAAAATCAAATATTTACCTCTCAAAACTCGATTCAAGAACCGTGCCAAGTAACAGTTTTTCCAGTTCTAAAAATAGGCGATGTACCCTGTGAAAACCTATTGATTGCTTAACCAATCATAGCCAGAAGCCATGGCTTAACTTGACAGATGAAATTTATTACTTATGTCAAAGTTGAGAAACAACTTAAATCTTTCTCAATTTAACTGCTTGTTTGAACACAATAGGTATATATTAATCAAGTTAAACACTTACAAAATATATTTGGTGACAAACTGTCTCAACTGAACAGGAAATGTTGATTAAACAATTAAAAGCCATGTGGCATAAATATACATACTTATGTTTATAAATATTCTACAAATATGGTTCTTAAACTTATTTCAAATTCTTAAACTACATATATTTCAAAATATTGAAATAAACTCAACGTTTATCACTTAAAACTATTAAATTCATACTCCTTATAAAACAACATAAATTTTGATACTAAATATGTCTATATACATGTTTCAAACCAAATGAATAAATAAAAACTTTGATAACTTAAGATATTAAGGAATACAAATTTTTAAAGTTATACAGTTTGTAACAAGGAATATGGTGAAAATATGAATTGTTATAAATACATAAGCTTAGCTGTAAGTAACTCCGCTAGATAAGAAATGAAATTCATAAACTCAGCTAGTTAAAAAATCATAAACTCGGCTAAGTAAACAAGAGATGTTTGTAAAACACTTATGCCCCCCATGACAGCCCAATATTCAGAAATGGTGAAGGTCTCAGTAACCTTGACCTTTGACCTACTGACCTTAAAATCAATAGGGGTCATCTACTGTTACTTACCAACCTCCATGTAAAGTTTGAAGATCCTTGGTCCAAGCGTTCTCGAGTTATTGAACGGAAACCATTTAAATAGTCAGAAATGGTGAAGGTCAGTGAGCTTGACCTTTGACCTACTGACCTCAAAATCAATAGAGGTCATCTACTTTTGCTGACCAATCTTCGTGTAAAGTTTGAAGATCCTAGGTCAAAGTGTTTTTGAGTTATTGAATGGAAACCATTTAAATAGTCAGAAATAATAAACATCAGTGAACACGAAAAACAGCACTAATGGTGTAATTGTTAGTTGCATGAAAACATTTTCAAAAACATATTTACAAAAAGATCTAACACGAAAAAATACTGATGTAAAAACTTCTCAATTTCCAAGAGAGATTACTGGCCACTGACTGATACAGTAAACACCCACATTTGTCTCCCCTGTCTAATGTTTTCACCGCTATACAGTAGAACATTTCGTCAAACTTAAATATCAATATTTTTAAACAACAACAAATCCACTAAATACAACCAACAAGGCTGTTAAAACACTGTGATCTAGTTTAACACAACCTGTACCTAATACATAATAAGAAACAACTTACATTTAATCTCTATTCTTTTGTCAGAATCGGTAAAAACGTTATAAAAAATTCAAATACCAGATGAAATTGAATTGACAATTCGTTTATCATACAATGTGCTTATACACAGATGCATATTTTGCATCTCAATATGGCATTATAAACACCACTGAAATATTTAATACTGTAAAACATTCCTCTTTGAATAACATTAAACAATCGACCAGTTTTTAGTGTTCCTCGTTGAACCAAAGACTTTCCGTCTCTACCGCAAATTTACACTGAACTGAGGCTGATAGCACCAACTTAGCCAAGGAATGGCGAACATTGACTGTGTCACAAGGATTCACAACTTATGAAGTATCTCAACCGAGAATGAATTAGCACCAGTCTATTTTACTCTGTACTGGTTCTCCGGTTTTACACTGTTGCGCCCATTTTGGCAGTATTCGTCTTCTGGCATCATTGTTTTATGTAATCCAGTAGTTGATTTGGTTAAAAGTAAGCCCAGTCTGTTTGATAAGCATCGCTTTCTCGTCATCGTTAGGATATGGACTGTCCTTATGTTGACGAACCAGTCTAACATTATAGCAACAGCCTGAAATTACATATAATATTAACATCATATTAACACCTTAAACAACAACACTAATTGGAAATACAAATTTGGGGGGGGGTGTATAATTAAAAATATCAATTACACCTACAACTGCCCTTAATTGATATTTCTTTCCTGTATTTACTTTAAATTACTTGGCATGACCATGACCCTATATGAAACACTTTTGGAGATACAGCCCACAACCCCATTTAGTCCAAGATAATAGTGAGCAGCAATCCCTAAGATTACTAATTTTTTTCAGGATTAATGCTGTTTAGTTTTCAAGTATAATACTGCGACTGATACACCTTTTTCTGGACCGTATCCTAACCAGTTCAAACTTTCCCTTCCATAAAGAGAATATTGAGCAACTTCTCCGTATGAGGAGGAAAATCAATATTTTTTGTTAATTTTTCATGGAATGGTATGCTGGAAATCAAACCAGGATCACTAGCTTACAAATCCAGCGCATCTACCACAGGACTGAGTAACAGTATGACAAAGTATAAGATTATTTATGTAAAATGGGTGGTTTACCTCTTTAGGTAGCATAGGATGTTTCTTAGATTCTGGTCTGTTATGATGGCTACTAATGCTTAGACAACACTCCCACATTCACACCCTGTCTCGAAATCAATCATTGACTTAAATTTGGTGACATCATTCCACCGAATACCAACCCTTTTTTGACTTGCATATACCACGCATGTTAACATGCGTGCATATACATAAACATGAGTCCTGCCATCTGAAAATAGATCGCATTTAATCAGAAAAACATAAATTGGCCGGGCTATAAATAGTAACAGAACAAAAACATTTCTTATTTACATGTGGCATCTGAAGTAAGCTAATAAGGTGTATTAATTTCATCATGGTAACAGATGATAAAATAGCTAAGTCAGTACAGAGCAAGGTCGAGAGACCTGAGAAAGGCATGTTTTCATTACAGGCATTGCATGAGAAATGATAGCAGCATTATCATGTCTTCCAAATTTTTCGATTAATTAGATGTGCAGGCCATTGTTGTGTTAATATGTTTTTCCGATTATAATCCACACATCACCATACCAAACATACCTCACCAAACCACACGTACCTCACCATACCACACATACCTCACCATACAACACATACCTCACCATACCACACGTACCTCACCATACCACACGTACCTCACCAAACCACACGTACCTCATCATACCACACAGACCTTACCATACCACACGTACCATACCTCATACATCCCAACATACCACACACATCCACATACCACACATCCACATACCACACACATCCCACCATACCACACACATCCACATACCACACACATCCACATACCACACACATCCACATACCACACACATCCACATACCTCCACATACCACACACATCCCAACATACCACACACATCCACATACCACACACATCCACATACCACACACATCCACATACCACACATCCACATACCACGAACATCCCACCATACCACACACATCCACATACCACACACATCCACATACCACACACATCCACATACCACACACATCCACATACCACACACATCCACATACCACACACATCCACATACCACACACATCCACATACCACACACATCCCACCATACCACAAACATCCCACCATACCACACACATCCCACCATACCACACACATCCCACCATACCACACACATCCCACCATACCACACATTCCATCATACCACACTGTACCACACACACTTCCACATACATAACGCCTCATCATACAACACATGGATGGACAACAGATGAAGTCAGGGATTCATCGGTTGTCCATTCATTGTATACCGCACAAACCTCACCATACCAAACGTACCTCCACATACCACACAAATCCCAACATACCACACACATCCACATACCACACACATCCCACCATACCACACACATCCACATACCACACACATCCACATACCACACACATCCCACCATACCACACACATCCACATACCACACACATCCCATCATACCACACTGTACCACACACACTTCCACATACATAACGCCTCATCATACAACACATGGATGGACAACAGATGAAGTCAGGGATTCATCGGTTGTCCATTCATTGTATACCACACAAACTTCACCATACCAAACGTACCTCCACATACCACACAAATCCCACCATACCACACACATCCACATACCACACACATCCACATACCACACACATCCCACCATACCACACACATCCACATACCACACATCTCATCATACCACACTGTACCACACACACTTCCACATACATAACGCCTCATCATACAACACATGGATGGACAACAGATGAAGTCAGGGATTCATCGGTTGTCCATTCATTGTATACCACACAAACCTCACCATACCAAACGTACCTCCACATACCACACAAATCCCAACATACCACACACATGCACATACCACACACATCCCACCATACCACACACATCCCACCATACCACACACATCCCACCATACCACACACATCCACATACCAGACACATCCACATACCAGACACATCCCACCATACCACACACATCCCACTATACCACACACATGCACATACCACACACATCCCACCATACCACACACATCCCACCATACCACACACATCCCACCATACCACACACATCCACATACCAGACACATCCACATACCACACACATCCACATACCACACATCCCACCATACCACACACATCCCACTATACCACACACATCCACATACCACACACATCCCACCATACCACACATATTCACATACCACACATCAACATACCACACACATCCCACCATACCACACACATCCACATACCACACACATCCACATACCATACACATCCCACCATACCACACACATCCCACCATACCACACACATCCACATACCACACACATCCACATACCACACACATCCCACCATACCACACACATCCACATACCACACACATCCACATACCACACACATCCCACCATACCACACACATCCACATACCACACATCCCATCATACCACACTGTACCACACACACTTCCACATACATAACGCCTCATCATACAACACATGGATGGACAACAGATGAAGTCAGGGATTCATCGGTTGTCCATTCATTGTATACCACACAAACCTCACCATACCAAACGTACCTCCACATACCACACAAATCCCAACATACCACACACATCCACATACCACACACATCCCACCATACCACACACATCCACATACCACACAAATCCACATACCACACACATCCCACCATACCACACACATCCCACCATACCACACACATCCACATACCACACACATCCACATACCACACACATCCCACCATACCACAAACATCCCACCATACCACACACATCCACATACCACACACATCCCACCATACCACACACATCCACATACCACACATCCCATCATACCACACTGTACCACACACACTTCCACATACATAACGCCTCATCATACAACACATGGATGGACAACAGATGAAGTCAGGGATTCATCGGTTGTCCATTCATTGTATACCACACAAACCTCACCATACCAAACGTACCTCCACATACCACACAAATCCCACCATACCACACACATCCACATACCACACACATCCACATACCACACACATCCCACCATACCACACACATCCACATACCACACATCTCATCATACCACACTGTACCACACACACTTCCACATACATAACGCCTCATCATACAACACATGGATGGACAACAGATGAAGTCAGGGATTCATCGGTTGTCCATTCATTGTATACCACACAAACCTCACCATACCAAACGTACCTCCACATACCACACAAATCCCAACATACCACACACATGCACATACCACACACATCCCACCATACCACACACATCCCACCATACCACACACATCCCACCATACCACACACATCCACATACCAGACACATCCACATACCAGACACATCCCACCATACCACACACATCCCACTATACCACACACATGCACATACCACACACATCCCACCATACCACACACATCCCACCATACCACACACATCCCACCATACCACACACATCCACATACCAGACACATCCACATACCACACACATCCACATACCACACATCCCACCATACCACACACATCCCACTATACCACACACATCCACATACCACACACATCCCACCATACCACACATATTCACATACCACACATCAACATACCACACACATCCCACCATACCACACACATCCACATACCACACACATCCACATACCACACACATCCCACCATACCACACACATCCCACCATACCACACACATCCACATACCACACACATCCACATACCACACACATCCCACCATACCACACACATCCACATACCACACACATCCACATACCACACACATCCCACCATACCACACACATCCACATACCACACATCCCATCATACCACACTGTACCACACACACTTCCACATACATAACGCCTCATCATACAACACATGGATGGACAACAGATGAAGTCAGGGATTCATCGGTTGTCCATTCATTGTATACCACACAAACCTCACCATACCAAACGTACCTCCACATACCACACAAATCCCAACATACCACACACATCCACATACCACACACATCCCACCATACCACACACATCCACATAAATCCACATACCACACACATCCCACCATACCACACACATCCACATACCACACACATCCCACCATACCACACACATCCACATACCACACATCCCATCATACCACACTGTACCACACACACTTCCACATACATAACGCCTCATCATACAACACATGGATGGACAACAGATGAAGTCAGGGATTCATCGGTTGTCCATTCATTGTATACCACACAAACCTCACCATACCAAACGTACCTCCACATACCACACAAATCCCAACATACCATACACATCCACATACCACACACATCCCACCATACCACACACATCCACATACCACACACATCCCACCATACCACAGACATCCCACCATACCACAGACATCCACATACCACACATCCACATACCACACACATCCCACCATACCACACACATCCCACCATACCACAGACATCCACATACCACACATCCACATACCACACACATCCCACCATACCACACACATCCACATACCACACACATCCACATACCACACACATTCCACCATACCACACACATTCACATACCACACACATCCACATACCACACATATTCACATACCACACATCCACATACCACACACATCCCACCATACCACACACATCCACATACCACACACATCCACATACCACACACATCCCACCATACCACACACATCCCACCATACCACACACATCCACATACCACACACATCCCACCATACCACACACATCCACATACCACACACATCCACATACCACACACATCCACATACCGCACACATCCCACCATACCACACACATCCACATACCACACACATCCACATACCACACACATCCACATACCACACACATCCATATACCTCCACATACCACACACATCCACATACCACACACATCCCACCATACCACACACATCCACATACCACACACATCCACATACCACACATCCACATACCACACACATCCACATACCACACATCCACATACCACACATCCACATACCACATACATCCACATACCACACATCCACATACCACACATCCACATACCACACACATCCACATACCACACACATCCACATACCACACACATCCACATACCTCACATCCACATACCACACATCCACATACCACACACATCCACATACCACACATATCCACATACCACACATCCACATACCACACACATCCCAACATACCACACACATCCACATACCACACACATCCACATACCACATATCCCATCATACCACACACATCCACATACCACACACATCCACATACCACACACATCCACATACCACACACATCCCAACATACCACACACATCCACATACCACACACATCCACATACCACATATCCCATCATACCACACACATCCACATAACACACACATCCACATACCACACACATCCCACCATACTACACACTCTCACCATACTACACACACCTCCAAATAAAACACTCACCATTTTTTCTTTTGTCTCCTCTCATTGTGAACTGTGGGACACTGGATTGACCAGGTTGATCAGGAAACTCATCCATTTCTAGGACACCATCTAGTTCCATGAAGCCTGGAGGTCCTGTTTCACCTGGATAACCTGTAAAACATATGAATCATTTGGAAACTAGATTTATCACTGTCGTGACCAGGTTTCATATGAATATCTAATATGCTTTTGAAGTTACGAAAAGAAAAAACGAACAATAAGGAAATTGTAATTGAACAAAGGGCCATAATTCTCTAATACGTAGCTAGTGTTATGTAACTTGTCATAAATTAGCGTACTGTTGTTGTGAGCTAACGTTTACAGTTTGAAGTTAATATCTTTAATGGTTTGCGAGTTATTAAGAAAATGGTCGCTGACCTGTCATAGTGCATGCAAGCCCCTATGGTGACCTAAGTAATCATTTATATTTTATGAATGAGTTTCAGGAAAAGTCAGCCTTTAGTGCAAGCTTTTTTATAATTTGACCTTGTGACCCAGTTTTAAACTTGACCTAGATTTTATAGGGACAAACATTCTGAAGTTTCATGAAAATTAGGCCATTATTGTGTCCTTAATGTGTTCACAAGCTTTTTCTGATGTTTGACCTAATGACCTAGTTTTTAACCCCAGATGACCCAGTTTCGAATTTGACCTAGATTTAATAGAGACATACATTCTGGCTAAGTTTTATGAAGATTGGGGCTAAAAGTGTGGCCTCTAGCACTGCCTAGTGTGTTCACAAGAAATAGTCATAATATTATGATACTGATACAAGGTCAACTTTGAAATACAATTATTGTGCGTCAATTACCAAAGCAATTATAATAATAATAAAATCTTTAATGTGAAGACATATATATGATAGAACAATACATATCTTATTTACAGCAAGCCCTTCAATAATTAACAAGAGTGCCAAAATGTCACAAAATACGCCCGTCTTGGGGCATGGTGAGTCTCAGGGCATGGTGAATGAAAAAAACAATCCAACATTTTTTTTAATTAAAGGACCATAACCCAAGAAGGCCTATGCTAATTTGGCCTACAATTGAACTTGTCTTAGATATTATATCCATGAACATTGTCACCAAGTTTGAAGATACTCAGATGAAAACTCTTAGCACTAGAGAACAGACAAGGTCAATTTCACATTTATTTGGGTAGTTATAGGATCGTAACCAAATAAGGCCTAGGCCCATTTGGCCTATAATCAAACTTGGCCTAGATATTATGCCCATAAGCATTGTCACAAAGTTTGAAGACGATCAGATGAAAACTGTTCGCGTTAGAGCACAGACAACCAATTTCATACTTATTTGGTAATTAATTTAGGCCCATAACCAAATGACGCCTAGGCCAATTTGGCCTATAATCGAACTTGGCCTAGATATTACGCCCATAAGCATTGACACAAAGTCTGAAGATGATCGGATGAAAACTATTTTCGTTAGAGTACAGACAAGACCAATTTCATACTTATTTGGTAATTAAAGGACCATAACCCAATAAGGCCTAAGCCGATTTGACCTATAATTGAACTTGGCCTAGATATTATGCCCATAAGCATTGTCAGCAAGTTTGAAGATGATCTGATGAAAACTGTTAGTGTGAGAGTACAGACAAGGCCAATTTCATACTTATTTGGTAATTAAAGGACCATAACCCAATAAGTCCTAGGCCGATTTGGCCTATTATCGAACTTGGCCTAGATATTATGCCCATAAGTATTGTCAGCAAGTTCAAAGATGATCGGATAAAAACTGTTAGCGTAAGAGTACAGACAAGGCCAATTTCATACTTATTTGGTAATTAAAGGACCATAACCCAATAAGGCCTAGGCCGATTTGACCTATAATTAAACTTGGCCTAGATATAATGCCCATAAAGATTGTCAGCAAGTTTGAAGATGATCGGATGAAAACTGTTTGCGCTAGAGTACAGACAAGGCCAATTTCATACTTATTTGGTAATAAAATGACCATAACCCAATAAGGCCTCGGCTGATTTGGCCTATAATCGAACTTGGCCTAGATATTATGCGCATAAGCATTGTCAGTAAGTTTGAAGATGATCGGATGAAAACTGTTTGCGCTAGAGTACAGACAAGGTCAATTTCATACTTATTTGGTAATTAAAGGACCATAACCCAATAAGGCCTATGCCGATTTGGCCTATAATCGAACTTGGCCTAGATATTATGCCAATAAGCATTGTCAGCAAGTTTGAAGATGATCGGATGAAAACTGTTTGCGCTAGAGTACAGACAAATTACTGGACGCCGCCGCCCGCCCGCCCACATGCCCGCCCGCCATGGGTGTTCACATAATACGTCCCGTTTTCAACGGGTGTATAAAAACGTACATACATTAACAACACAAAACAAAAAATTATAAAGGGTACCAATGCATTTAAACGTTTATGTTTAAAATGGAAATAATACCAGACAGACATGATTAAATTTATTCATTCATTCATTTAATCAATCCATCAATCAATCAAGAAACAAACCATTCAATCAATCAATCAATCAATCAATCAACCAACCAATCAATCAACCAATCAATCAATCAATCAATCAATCAATCAATCAATCAATCAATCAATCAATCACTCACTCAATCAATCAATCAATCAATCAATCAATCAATCAATCATTCATTCACAGTTTAAGCAATTGTGGATAACAGACAGACAAATCTATATTGAAATTATCATCTAACATTACAATTTTGAAGCAGATAATACTTATATTTCTCCTAAAAACATGTAGTTTTGCGGTATTTCGAATATCATAAGGTATATTGTTCAACATATTTACGGTGACATAAGAAAATGTGTCTTTCATGAAATATGTGTGAGATTTTTTATTTAAAACACGATCGTTATGAGATATTGAACGTAGATTGTAATTATTATTTCTGGCAAAAGTGAGGGTTTCTGACATATATTGGGGAGCCATATTGTTAGATATTTTATAAGTGAGTACTGATGTCCGTGAAGTTGGCAGGCTAGTGGCATATCAGTCTAGCAGCGAATGCTAGGTCATTCATGTAGATTAAAAATAAAAGAGGACCTAATATCGACCCTTGAGGGACACCAGAGTTGATATCTAACGTTTCTAACTGAATATTCTGTACCTTTATAGTTTGTTTTCTGTTGGATAGATATGATTTGAAGTAGTTAACTGCATTGTGTGAAAAATTATACAACTTGAGTTTATGAATGAGAATTTCATGATCAACTAAATAAGATGTTTTCCTGAGATCCAAGAACACTGCACCTTTTATTTCCCTTCATCGACTAGTCAGTGCTGTATTACATGAATGCCTTTCCCTAAATCCTGATTGAGTTTTATGAATAGTATTGGTTCGTTTATTCAAAGTATGTTTGTAACTGTAACCGTTACCTGTTTCTCGAATATTTTAGATATATATTGTGGGTAATATCACAGGAACTTGCATTTATAACTTAAAAAAAATGAAAAAAAAATTTTTTCACTAGGCCTACTGTACTATTAAACTATAGTTCCACTGAGAATAATAGACTCGGTGGTAAGTTATTTAAACGTACACCGGAATAATTTAATAAATTCGATCAGCATTCAAACTTCAAAAAACACATCCTAAAGATATTCAAGAAACTTTGTCATATTTCTACTTTCGGTTTGCAAGGTCATTGATGATCATTGATTTTTTGCATGATACAAGTTCATGAATTTGTTTCATAATTATTTCTTTGTAAGAGTTTGTTCCTTATACTATTGGCTATGTCCCCGACAACAAACTTAGACTCTTAGTGCCATGTTGACTTTGTTTGTAAATGAGTAGGATTTGCAATAAAAATGCTGTAATGCTTCAATAAATTCACTTTATCAATATTTATTTTTTTGGTTGAACTTCAAGAGTACATGTAGAGCATCATAATACTATGCTTACTGTACCCAACACATTTCAATTTTAAGAATAAAATGCTTTTTAAAAAAAAACATGCTCAATCTCACTATAAATTATCCTCTGTACATTATTTGTCCGCAGATTCCCGAGATATTCTCACGAACTATATTTTAGACAATTAAATACCCGGACTGACTATTACAAATACTCATTCTTCCCCCTTGCTATTGTACAATGAAACAGGTTGCCAGCTAGAGTTGCCCTCCTGACAGATTTGAATCGCTTCAAACTGGCAGTCAGCTCTCTGTCTCATACAATGCCATAAATGTTTGCATCATGTTTTTATCCTTTCACTAAGTCTTTGACTTTTTAACATTTTAACAATATTCTTATTTCACTCACTTGCTTTTATATACTTTTTACTCTTTTATCAACTTACACTCAGCTGACGCGCACCTGCACATAATACCTGCAAGGGGATGATGTAGTATAAATAGATAGACACTGATTGATAGATAGATAGAAAACTATATGACTTTTATATAAATTTATACTTACTAGTTAGTAGTACACCATAATTCCACAACTGTAGATGCACAACGCATACGAAACTCCAGCAGAATACGTATTAACACATTATTGCTTATAATGATTTGTGATAAAAATTTAAAATCAATGATTATACAAGACTTGCTCTGTGCTTTCTATGGGCCACGTGATAATGTATAGTGTTTTCGGCACAAAAGGTGACATTCACGAATTCGTGTTTCGTGTAATTCACAAGTTTTGACATAATAAACTGATATGTGCTCAACTGGATATATCAACACGCCACAAGGTCGACGGTCTTTTGCTTTAGACAAATTTTGCACTAGTTGACCAGAGTGAGACAATGGGCCATATTCACATCCTCTCCTCCA
Organism: Spisula solida; assembly: GCA_947247005.1. NCBI lineage: Eukaryota > Metazoa > Mollusca > Bivalvia > Venerida > Mactridae > Spisula > Spisula solida. The sequence continues at coordinate 15,669,763 of OX365947.1, read as the reverse complement.
CTCTCACTCACTGAGTTAATCCAAATTTAATTATCGTTTCGTCCGTGCGTTTGAGTGTGAACTCGACCTAACTAGAAATTGGTATTCACAACGGTAGTGTAGCTGGAGTTGACTCGACTGAGTGAGGAATTTTCGAGGGAGCGAAACGTCGACTTGACCTCGACTCCAACCACACTCAATGGAATGTAAGTGAATACCAAAGTTAGTCACTAACTAAAATAGACAATCCACTATAGGAAGAAGAATTTGAGGAGATGGTTTTACCTCTTAGAAATGTCCCAGATCATGAGCAATTCCTTAGAAAGCATGGATAATGTGAAATTCTTGTAAAACTTCCATAGCTACACTTAAATGTGGTTACGTGCATACCGATTTAGCGCATGAATGTTGAAGTAATAAAGCTATTGTATTTTCAAATTAAATTAGACAACATATTCTTACGATCGTGTGGGTTTGATAAATACATTTCCATAACTATTTTATTTATAATTTGTTATCTAAAAGTATATTATTTGGACAAAGTTACTGTAATAAGTGTATAAAGTAGCTGGAATTAAAATTTAGTCATCTTACCGCGACGGCAATGCATGCTATTTATATATGGAGCATAACAATGAAATTATATTGTTTTTATTCTTTGCCATATCATTATTTTTAATTCCGCCCAGTGTTGATATGAAGATAACTGAACTAATTAAATGAAGAAAAAAACGTGCTGACTTGCAACACATACCGATGATGTGCATTATTTTTTCTTATTTGCAACCATTCATGAGTCCAAGTGCCGCCTCGATAGCCTACTGTTAGAGCGTCCGCTTCGAATGTGGGAAGCACCGGGTTCGATCCGGGGTCACTTCATGCTAAAACGAAATGGTATTAGTATTTCCCTTGTAAATTATATTTTATACATGTCGCTTATTAAATGACATTCTAGGAATTATGGCTTTCTAGTTGTCGGGCTTCCCCGGAACGGTCTGAACGATGTACGTGTAGTAATAAGTTTACAAAATCATCTGACAAGCTGCTTATAAAAGTAAACTAAGTTCATCTCATCTGACTTCTAAATTATTGACATGCCATTATCTGCTTGACGGTCGGTGGAATTAATATTGACGTGATATACTATTTAATATTGAGTCCATGCCGAAAACATTCGGCATTTCGTATGGTGTATTCTTCGATATGATCATCCTTTATTCATTTAAAACTCGTACGCATTGTCTTGCATAAATGTTTTGTAAATATATACGTTCATTTAACGTTAATTACATCGAAGTTTTATGTTACTGATCCACTATCATCATAACAATAATCATACTCTCTATTTGTGATTATTCAAATGAAGGTTTCATTTGAGCGAATTCAAGGAAATAATAAAGAATGTATTAAAAAAAATCATCAAAATTATAATTTGACTGTGTTAGTATACATTACGAAAATGCATCGAAACCCAACCAACCAATTCAATAATAAAGCACAGATTGTTTGTACAGTGTAATATCCTAACGTATATTATAACGGTCACACACTCAGGAAAGTCGAGGGTGAGTTACCCATGTGAATACCAAATCCGCACTCGACCTTCACTAACTCGACCGTCACTCCAGCTACACTTGAGGCTACCTTAGGTTAGTGTGAGTCGAGTTGGAGTGGAGGACCGACATGTGAATATTGGCCAATGTCACAAATCCTATTCTTATAGATAAACCACAGTCGCTCGGGTGTATCTGTATTTGTAATTAATAAACTAATCCAGGAATAGTCCAGTCCACAGGTATTCGGCATGTTGGCTGTGACCCCCACCCCCACCCCCCTGTCTGTGACACACTCTACAACCCATTTAGAGAGCTTAAAAATGTTTAAATAATGTTCAAACAACATAAAATAACATTTCATTCAATATCTGAAAAACTGCCGTTGGTGTCATATCACTAATTGTCTCCAGATTCCCGAAACTTATCTCACACATCGGGGAGTTTCCCTCGGACATCGGGGTTCCTATGATTTCCATTGGTAGTACGTCCCCGATGGAGTTGGACCGATCGACGCACGAAGTTCCCCCGTTGCCTCCCGATTCATCACAATCACTCCCGATTTCATGAATGTCTTATGATTTCCCGAAGCTTCCCCTCGACCACGAGGACCCTGTTCCCGAGGTTCATTAATTTCCACCGGGAGTATAGCACAGATAATTTGACATGATCCTGACCTTTATGCATGAATATATTACAAGGCTCGTGCGTTGAATACATAAATTTCGGCGAGCAAATCGTGCAGTATCGGTTCTTTAGATTTGTGTTGGTATTACACATCGAGCGTCTTCGTGATACTCCCATATATGAACATATACGACCGGTATTATAAATATTAGCAATATAGCAACTGTTTAATTATGCAAATTGAAGGTCGAGAGTCGTGTCAAATTCTCTGGACAATACATCACCGAGGCAAAATGCTCAATTTGACATAGGCTTTAATAAAGAAAGGACATTCACTGCCACTGGATCCATGTGTTGTATAGCTTACAGAATTTGACATGATCCTGACCTTTATGTATGAGTATATTACAAGGTTCTTGTATTTAATATATAAATTTCCGCGAGCAAATCGTGCAATATCGGTCCTTTAGATTTGTGTTCGTAAAACACTTCGAGCATTTTCATGATACTTCCCGCGTAAGAAACCATACAATCGGGGTTATAATTATAGACAATATCAGCTGTTAAATTATCGTAACAGAAAGTGGCCCGAGTCGTGTCAAAATCCCCAGGCTATAATTCCAAATGTTGAGTCACTTCAGGTTCATACCGTCCAAGGTTTCCAAGTTTAAAAAACCTTTTAATTAACACCTAGTAAAACGGAAGCTGTTAAAACCACAATTTTCTAATTTACATGTACCAACTGTTATCACAAAAATAAGAAAACGCTTCGAATACAAAATCGACATGGATGAATTTATTGGCATGATGGCTGATAGCATACTTAATTAACACAATGCTCAACACTACTGCAACTAATTAACACATGATCGCTTATTGATTCATTGTTTTAGCTTCTGTTTCGGTACATCGACGTGGTACATTTTGAGTTTTGTTTTCGTCAAAAACATCAATGAGCACGGCATTTATATTAAGATGATAAAACGCATTTAATCGCGCTATTTTGATTGCGACTTATTTTTATTGGCCCTGTTAGTTTAGTGTTCACAAAATGATGTTTTTTAGGTCGATTGTTAAAACTCATATTAGTCACTATCGACACTTCATGTTATCCATCACCACGAGTGTATGACTTGGAGAAGAGACGTCAGATTCCATTTTATGATCAACGTTTGGCAAGGGGCACATCGGGCTACAATGTTTAGTTCGTTTTCGGTATGACAGGGTCTTGGGTCGAACCCAAGATCTGCCGCGGACGCTCTACCTCTAGGCTGCCGAGGAGGTGGTAACTTATTGGGCTCCTTTACTAAATGTGAAATGGATTCAGACCATATCTAGCTATTTGACACCGTTGAATTAAACACTAGAGTAATACCATATCATGTGGTGTTTATTCATATAAGTAATCGTTTGTCATTTGTATGTTTCAGACTGCGTTCATTGGTAATAAACAATAAACAGCCAAATAGAACTAGATCTTATTTATGAACGCAGTGTAAAGACATCATCTAATCATGCCTGCTGTTTCCTGCCCAATCGATGACTGTGAGTACACAACACCAGATCTCGACGCGGCTATAGTGGCAGCGCTAATCACGGCGCACACTGTCACCCACACTCAGAACACTGGTATTGCTGCTAAAGTGGAAAAAGTTAAGAGGCCAACAATCACCGCCGCTGGCACCAGCGAGGAATGGGCCTACTTCGAATCTCGATGGAAGGACTATGTTAGTGCCACTAAGATAACCGGACATGATAGAGTCGTACAACTATTGGAGTGTTGCGATGAACCGTTACGCAAGGACTTAACACGATCAAATGATGGAAGCCTCACAGACAAGTCAGAAAATGACATTATAACATTGATTAAAAAACATGCAGTACGAGAGGAAAATACAATGGTGGCACGTGTTACGCTGCATAATATGCGGCAAGACAGGGACGAAACTGTTCGCAGCTTCGGCGCACGTTTACGAGGACAATCCGGCATCTGCAAGTTCGACATTAAGTGTCCTGGTTGTGACGGTAGTGTGAATTACACAGAAGCTATTATTCAGAGATACAATTAGACCTACTAGGGGACAAGAATCAGGACATGTCCCTTGAAGATGTGTTTAAGTTTGTTGAAGCTAAGGAGGCTGGCAAGAGGTCAGCATCTAGACTACTTGACTCTCAGAGGCAGTTAGCAGTACTTACAAAAAGTCTAAAAGTGTTGCTATCAAAGACAAACATGATTCTTGCTCATACTGTGACAAAAAAGGACATGGTAAACGCATGGTTGATACTGGTTGCCAGAGTTGTCTGGCCGGTTTAAAGGTGATTCGCAAACTTGGATTACGCGAGTCGGACTTGATCCCTGTCACAATGCGGATGCACACAGCCAACAATGAGGATATTCGCATCCTTGGTGCTACCATACTTCGTCTGTCAGGTATGGATGACGAAGACAATGTTATTGAAACACGGCAAATAACATACATAACAGACTCATCGGACAGACTGTTCTTGAGCAAAGAAGCTTGTATTGCCTTAGGGATCATACCAGCCACATTCCCTGAAATTAGAACAATGTCCTATCACCCAGACAGTACAGCGGTGCTACAGGATACTACTAATCTAACTTCAACTTGTGACTGCCCAAGACGTCAGAACCCGCCACCACCTCAGACCACATTACCATTCCCGCTACTGAGAGTAACAGGTCAAAGATACAAAGCTACCTACTTGACCTCTACAAGGCGAGCACATTCAACATATGTGAACACTCCCGCTTATGGATGGGCCACCTATGAAGCTGATGGTTGATCCCCAGGCTGAACCAGTTGCTCATCATACACCAGTGCCTGTGCCTCTTCATTGGCGAGATGCGGTGAAAGCAGGAATTGACCAGGATGTTCAGCTTTGAGTAATTGAACCTGTACCTGTGGGTGAACCAGTGACATGGTGCCACAGAATGGTAGTGTGTGCGAAGAAAAATGGTACTCCAAGACGCACTGTTGACTTCCAGGCCCTTAATGCTCATGCCACCAGGGAAACACACCATACACCATCACCCTTCCACCAGGCTCGTCTAGTCCCGTGCAACAAAAAGAAAACAGTCCTTGATGCATGGAATGGATATCACAGTGTGCCAATTCGTATGGAGGATCGTCACCTTACCACCTTTATCACACCATGGGGCAGATACAGGTACAAGACTGCTCCACAAGGATATATATCATCAGGTGACGGATATACAAGGCGCTACGATGAAATTGTGTCAGATATCCCCAACAAAACCAAGTGTGTTGATGATGTGCTCCTATGGGCCGATACAATTGAGGACAGTTTCTTTCAAGTAGTACAGTGGCTCGACACCTGTGGTCGCAATGGTATTACCCTAAACCCGACAAGTTCGTATTTGCTGAAGACAACGTAGAGTTTGCTGGATTTGAGATAACGCCCGATAGCGTACGACCATGCCAGAAGTACCTGCGTGCAATTATGGAATTCCCAACACCTAAAGATATCACTGATGTCAGATCCTGGTTTGGTCTTGTAAACCAGGTTTCATATGCCTTCAGTATGACACAGAAAATGTTACCATTTCGACAACTACTGAAATCAGATGTCCCCTTTGAATGGAATGAACAGCTTCAGCGTCTGTTTGATGAATCCAAGGCTGTCATCGCTAGTGAAATAGAAGAAGGCGTCAGAATATTCGATCCAAGCAGACCGACATGCCTGGCCACTGACTGGTCGAAAAATGGCATTAGATTCTGGTTGTTACAGAAACACTGCTCATGCACTGGTGCTCAACCGTTCTGCTGTCACTCAGGATGGAAAATCACACTGGTAGGAAGTAGGTTTACACACCCAGCTGAATCTCGGTATGCACCCGTGGAAGGTGAAGCACTGGCACTGGCAGACTCCCTTGATAAGGCAAGATAGTTCGTACTTGGTTGCAAGGACCTCATCATCGCTGTGGATCACACACCTTTACTGCGAATCTTCAAAGACCGATCGCTGGAGGATATCACCAACTCTCGTCTCAGAAACCTCAAGGAGAAGACTCTCCGATATGGTGCATGTACCAGGTGTCCGCCACCAAGCCGCCGATTGCGTCTCACGTCATCCTATAGGTGAACCACATAAATACTTCCTGTCGGACGATGTTGCTGTTATTCACTCCACCACCATTATGAAGGGTCTACGCACACCTGCCCCGGACACACCCACCATAGAAGATGCCAATTCCACATCTGCCATCTCTACGCTGGATACCCTCAGCATGAAATCCGTCACTTGGGACAGAGTTCGCACTGCTACTGCAAGCGACAACACCATGCACACCCTTAGCCAGTTGGTGGAGTCTGGTATGCCTGAATTCAGACATGAACTACCAGAACGGCTTCGTGCATGTTCGTGAATACCACCCATTCAGGGACAATTTGCACACTATTGATGGCGTCATCTTATATAAAGATAGGATCGTAATTCCACCTTTGCTACGAGAGGAAGTCCTTGCTGCTCTTCATGCTGCACATCAGGGCGTCACATCGATGACAGCAAGAGCTGAGGCCTCCATCTTTTGGCCTGGTATTACCCCAGCCATCACTGCCTTACGGAGTACTTGTAACCAGTGTAATCGTAATGCGCCATCCAACCCATGTGCTCCACCGACTCCTATGACGAATCCAGACTACCCATTCCAATGCGTATGTGCAGACTTTTTCCACTATCGCGGCTATCTAGTGGTGGTTGACCGTTATTCGAACTGGCCGATTGTTGAGAAGTCTTCTGAGGGAGCCTCTGGCCTGATCGCCTGCCTACGCCGAGTGTTTGTCACTTTTGGAATACCGGATTAACTAGCATCTGATGGTGGCCCCGAGTTTACAGCTGTAGCTACACGTAGATTCCTGCAAGAGTGGGGCGTACATCATAGGCTGTCATCTGTCGCATTTCCGCATAGTAATTGCCGAGCTGAAGTGGGTGTCAAAACAGTCAAACGTCTGCTCACAGACAACACCAGTCCTAACGGTGATCTGAACACGGACGCATTCCAAAGTGCGATGCTCCAGTACAGGAACACTCCCGACAGAGACACAAGAATCTCACCTGCCATGTGCATCTTTGGAAGGCCTATACGCGACTTCATACCCATTCCACCTGGTCGTTATCTGCCACATATCACTTGGCGAGAAACATTGGCAACTCGAGAAGATAACCTGCGGAATCGACACATGAGAGATGCTGAACGTTGGTCAGAACATACAAAACGTCTCCTACCACTTGTCATCGGGGACCATGTACGTATACAAAACCAAGTTGGTCCCCACCCACTCAAATGGGACAAGACAGGCATTGTCATAGAAGTCAGGCAATTTGACCAATACGTGATTAAGGTCGACGGATCAGGACGTGTCACTTTGCGCAACAGAAAGTTCCTAAGATAATATGTTCCTGTTAACAAGCTGCCAGCACGTTTGACGATTGACAATGACATTATGTTACGGAAGTATGCTCAACCATCCAGTGACACAACTGTTACACAGGCTAAACCAGAGACACCAGCTAGAGTATCGAACCCTACACCTGGAACTCCTTAGGTTGGTTCAAACACAGCAAGTCCGCCTGGCACAACAAGTCCGCCAGGTACTCCAACAGCTCCACTACCTAACACATCTAGTCGTCGCCATCTGGTATTAGATAACCACATGAGCCCCAACACAGATCTGGCTTTGAACACACCAGCACCACCCGTGCAGGTTGATGTGCCTGTAGAGACACGCCGGTCTACTCGCAACATTCGGAAGCCTGAATGGCACAAGGATTATGATACTTCCACATGAAGAGATACGACTGTGAATAAGAGACATTTTAAGTCATAATTAACAGTTATGTTAACATAACCATCATGTTTTCAAAGTGATTTTATACTTAAATCTTTACCATTGACACTCACATAGACAATGTGCTAGTTCATGTATATAGCAAAGACTCGGGGGAGATAGAGGAATACCATACCATGTGGTGTTTATTCATATAAGTAATCGTTTGTCATTTGTATGTTTCAGACTGCGTTCATTGGTAATAAACAATAAACAGCCAAATAGAACTAGATCTTATTTAAACACAGATTAAAAAGCAGTAATTCCTACATTGTTTACGTTCAGGCCGTTGCAAGAAACGCCTGGTTGATGTTTGGTGCAGTCGTGAACAGTGTGTGGTGACAAAGCTAAATTATAAAGGTTGTCAGACGGCTTTTAGCGTAAACAAAATACATCAAATCGCTGGCTTAGAATGAGAAGGTCGTAAGTGCGACTTACGAAAAGTGCGAGTTACGAAAAGTGCGACTTACGATCTTCTCATACTCATGCATATTTGAAATACGCATCTCGAGGCGCTTCTTATGAACCTATTTTCAAGAAAATCGGAAATGTTCATGTTGATCAAACGAAAGTTGAAAAGGCTAGTTTTTCCATACGTAAAGAATAGTTTTCAGACATTTTTTCATACACCTGTAAACCGAAAACCAAAACTTTGCCTTTGCAACTAACATGTAATTAATACGATATAGCTGCTGAAGTACATTGAGATTTGTAACGTAACGTTATTCACGTTGTTTGACCGACTCGTAAGATGGCATTGATCTTCAACTGTATGTGTATGAAACAATATGAAATACACATATATGTTCTTTATGGTATTATATATTGTTGCATTTTGTCATGTTGTCATTGGCATTTTGTGACATTTCATGCACAGCAAAACTTTTCGTTTTAGCATTTATCGGTTAATTTTGTAGATCTAACCAGTTGGTAAAAATCGACCTAATAAAGACTATTCAACCTAGAATATTTTAAGAATACAACAAAAACTTTAAATGTTTAAATATTGTCTAAAGGCCTAAAATCGCATGATTCGGCTGATTTGATGTCATGATAAACAAAGGGACGTAACTGCTGTGACGATAGACGGACGACGTAATCTTTATCGTAAGCGCAGCAATGGCGGCGCCCGGTGAGAAAAAATACATAGCTTGTATGTTTTTCCGTTGTTTGGGTATCTTCATAGGCTTGTCAGTATTTTTTGTGTTCAGTTTTAACTTAAGAAACTGGAATGCTGCCTTTGGGGACTGACATTTGGTTGATACTTTATTTTCTATGCCGTCTGGACGTGAATAAATGTCTCGTAACCTGAATTATATGAAGGGACGTAACTGTGTAAAAACCAGTTATTTTAGAAATGTGAAATAAACAATGAAGTACGTTTCACTGGCCGTGTACCCGAATGTTAGACAACTAAGCAGTTGTTTAAGTTGTTCTATGAAGGTTTTCCCCTTATTTTAGGGTCATCTATACACTCAACTTATGTGTATTTTGAATGTGCTAGTTTTTAATATGCGTTTACAGAGTAGCCTCCCTTTGTGATAGTTTTTGTCATAGATATATTTTTTTACTCACTGTATTTTATTTTCATATATGATATATAAATAAGCATTATGCATCAGTTATTGCCTAAAAAGGCACAATGCCAAACTAAACAAGTTATGATCCTCCCATGTCCAACTTTAATGAGGGAGGTAATTGTACCAGCTAATCGTTCATTCTACAGATAACTAAACAACATGAGATGAAAATTTGAACCAACATGCATAGTCTCAAAATACTAATTTCGATGGTTCCTTATGTTGCTCTATGTTTTCAGAGTGTCTGTGTAGAATTTCAGGGTTAAGTATTGAAGGATATTGATATTACACATAGTTTTAGTATGCGACCAATCAATAGTCGACAGATACGTTACATTGCATTTAAGACTAGATTATTTGATATAAATAGTTACCAAACATAAATACCTGTAAAGTCATTGGTATTTTGTATTATATTCCATAACAAACATGATGGCAGAACATGTTAAAATGAATAAATTTTAGCTTATTGATTCATTACGAGTGGTTTATCAGAACGTTTTGATTCATATAATTATAAAGTAACTGCAACATAGATTCTTCGTCGCAAACAGGTTTTAAAGAAGACATACTAATCTTCTAGCTGTATACACAATGTTGTGAGGCTTACACAGATGAACGTTTAAAATTATAGTTTCTTCGTGTATGGGGACGTACGTGTGTCGTCTTGTAACGTATCTGTCTATCAAAAAATGTTGTTGTTTCCTCACCAAAAACTTCACAGTTCATTTTCAAATTCAAACTTTGACCGCACAACTCTCTAGTAACGTGATGTCATCAATCAGCTATGTGTTATCACGGTAAAACAAAATGGTAAGCTCAATAAGGGCTGTGGATCGTCAGGTAAGTGCTGATCCGATTCAATGCACGAGTCAAGGTAAGCGATTTGCAGATCAAACCACGAATCAGCATTTACAAATTTCATGAAGTCGAAGACTGCCATAGAGACTTTTTAGTTTTAATATCACCACATTTCACACTTTGTGAAACATTAATGTACTAACATGTACAAGGGTACATGAAGACATTTTATGATTTAAAACGAGTAATATGTTATCAAATAGGGACAGAAGCAAGTTCAATTAACACAAAACAACTATGTCTCCTAACTCTATTGACTAATTAATGATTAATATAGACAGCTTTTGCTTAGTGCCTACTTTCACTCATTCGATGTGAACTTGGCTGGCGGATTTCTGTATGGCGGATTTCGGTATGTTGGTTCAACTATTGCAGACGGTTTGTCGTATGGCGTCATCTTATTGACAATCTGATATTTATTTTCATGATCAATGTACAGTTCATTTTCAAGATACAACATAATTTGTTTAATTAAATTACGAAGTTTATGAATTTTCATTTCATGATGTTGGTAGCTTTACTTACAGTACATGCACAAGTTTACTTTCGAATTGCAAATTAAGGATGCTTTCTTGTTTACTGTCAGTGTTTAGTCTAAAAGTTATTTTTTAAACTCCTTGAGGTAACGAATTTATGGGATGTCTGCATAGTTTAGGTTCAATATTAAAGATCGCGATTCAACGATCTCGAAGATGACGAATACTCTTAACTCGTTTCTTTAGTCGAACTCGTAGATATTCGAGTACCCGGTTACTCGCAACAGCCCTAAGCTCAATAATGGCAAATCTCACACGCTATGTTAGAATAAATCTTTATGCTCAAATTCTGTATTCATTTATACTCCCAACAATATGTATCTACTTTCTGTATTCGTTTTCAGATATTGATAGTTCATTTGTTGATGCCAACAATTACCTATTGGCAGACATAAGAACAAACGATGGTCAACGTCACTTCGTGTTTGGCACAACGTTTCATCTAACCCTTTGACAGCAGGCCAAACGTTGGTTTGTTGATGGGACATTCAAGGTTATACAGCTCTTTCTAACATTCTTATAGCAATACAATAACAATATCATATTGTTTTATTTGTGTATTACTCGCTACATTGTACCTTATCCTATAGCAGCGACCAGATACAACCCGTCATCAAGTATATAGGAAAACCTGTAGCAGCTATCAGATACAACCCATCATCAAGCATATAGGAAAACCTGTAGCAGCTATCAGATACAACCCATCATCAAGCATATAGGAAAACCTGTAGCAGCTACCAAATACAACCCATCATCAAGCATATAGGAAAACCTGTAGCAGCTATCAGATACAACCCATCATCAAGCATATAGGAAAACCTGTAGCAGCTATCAGATACAACCCATCATCAAGCATATAGGAAAACCTTTAGCAGCTATCAGATACAACCCGTCATCAAGCATATAGGAAAACCTGTAGCAGCTATCAGATACAACCCGTCATCAAGCATATAGGAAAACCTTTAGCAGCTATCAGATACAACCCATCATCAAGCATATAGGAAAACCTGTAGCAACTATCAGATACAACCCATCATCAAGCATATAGGATAACCTGTAGCAGCTATCAGATACAACCCATCATCAAGCATATAGGAAAACCTTTAGCAGCTATCAGATACAACCCGTCATCAAGCATATAGGAAAACCTGTAGCAGCTATCAGATACAACCCGTCATCAAGCATATAGGAAAACCTGTAGCAGCTATCAGATACAACCCGTCATCAAGCATATAGGAAAACCTGTAGCAGCTATCAGATACAACCCATCATCAAGCATATAGGAAAACCTGTAGCAGCTATCAGATACAAACCGTCATCAAGCATATAGGAAAACCTGTAGCAGCTACCAGATACAACCCGTCATCAAGCATATAGGAAAACCTGTAGCAGCTATCAGATACAACCCATCATCAAATATATAGGAAAACCTGTAGCAGCTATCAGATACAACTCGTCATCAAGCATATAGGAAAACCTGTAGCAGCTATCAGATACAACCCGTCATCAAGCATATAGGAAAACCTGTAGCAGCTACCAGATACAACCTATCATCAAGCATATAGGAAAACCTGTAGCAGCTATCAGATACAACCCATCATCAAGCATATAGGAAAACCTGTAGCAGCTATCAGATACAACCCGTCATCAAGCATATAGGAAAACCTGTAGCAGCTACCAGATACAACCCGTCATCAAGCATATAGGAAAACCTGTAGCAGCTACCAGATACAACCCGTCATCAAGCATATAGGAAAACCTGTAGCAGCTATCAGATACAACCCGTCATCAAGCATATAGGAAAACCTTTAGCAGCTATCAGATACAACCCATCATCAAGCATATAGGAAAACCTTTAGCAGCTACCAGATACAACCTATCATCAAGCATATAGGAAAACCTTTAGCAGCTACCAGATACAACCCATCATCAAGCATATAGGAAAACCTGTAGCAACTATCAGATACAACCCATCATCAAGCATATAGGAAAACCTTTAGCAGCTATCAGATACAACCCATCATCAAGCATATAGGAAAACCTTTAGCAGCTATCAGATACAACCCATCATCAAGCATATAGGAAAACCTTTAGCAGCTACCAGATACAACCTATCATCAAGCATATAGGAAAACCTTTAGCAGCTACCAGATACAACCCGTCATCAAGCATATAGGAAAACCTGTAGCAACTATCAGATACAACCCATCATCAAGCATATAGGAAAACCTTTAGCAGCTACCAGATACAACCCATCATCAAGCATATAGGAAAACCTGTAGCAACTATCAGATACAACCCATCATCAAGCATATAGGAAAACCTTTAGCAGCTATCAGATACAACCCATCATCAAGCATATAGGAAAACCTGTAGCAGCTATCAGATACAACCCATCATCAAGCATATAGGAAAATCTGTAGCAACTATCAGATACAACCCATCATCAAGCATATAGGAAAATCTAAACCACTTAAGAATAACTACAACAACAAACTTCTTTTATTTTCAACTCATCTAAAAAAACAAAACATGTTGTAATTGATTTTCTAAATCATGTTTTTTTTATTACAGATTGTAGGAGAGCTCTTCCGGCGCCAAGGACAATTATTTTCTATACACACCTTCGTCGAGAAAGATGGGAAGAGTAAGCAAATCCCTCTGTCTTCTGTTTGATGAGTAGGAGAACAACGGCGAATTATGTTCAAGTTTAGACAGCTGTCAAGGACCAGTTAGATACCACCGCTGTAGAGGACTTTATCACTGACTTCGAAGCTGGTAATTATGATTTATTGTTAATTATTTTCATAATGATTACTGTTGTACTTGGATTCTTACAAAGATATTTGATATTGCCATTTAGTGTTACTATGGATACCACAGGACTAGGATTCGAACCTTACCATACAAAGAAATTTGATATTGTCATTTGTTGGTATTATGGATACCACATGACTGGGATTCAAAAATTAAACCGATATTTGATATTTGCTAATGTACTCTCTCTTTTTCAGCAATTTGGCAAGGGCTGTGCTGTATTTCCGGGTATAGAAATATGAGGATGTGCGTTCCATTTGGGTCAGGCTGTGTGGCGCCACGTCCAGTCTCTTGGGTTGGCTGAAACCTACAAGAGACAGCGTGGTGTTTACAGGTTCGTGAGAATGATCTTGGCTCTGCTGTTTCTACCGGGGCAACCACTATACAGGATTTGGTCAGTTATGTCGACCGACAATGGATCTGTAGCTCTGTTTCCCCAGTGGATTCATGGTCTGTTTTAGAACAGACCATTAGAACCAACAATGACTGTGAAGGTAATATTTTTGTAAATAATACATTATTTGTATTGTACAGTATGAAGAGCTTGTCTGCAATATTCAAGGGAAAATAATAGTCCAAGTTTCAGTTGGGATTCGAACCTTTGACCATTACGTATATATCTATAGCTGAGTTATCAACAAACTACATTATTCTTCTTGTGTTATGTTGTATCTCAATACTTCAAGAAATGTAAGGTATCTGAAATAGGGAGTTGCTATCTATAGACATCAGTAAGTATATTTGATGAAGACCAACATTTCACAAATCATTCATTGTTTTATTTACTTCATTTCAGGATGGCATCACCGTGTGAATAGACAAGCTGGTGTTTCAGGGTTAGGGTTCTACCGCCTAGTTCAACTTCTACAACGGGAGTCAGAAGTAGTTTGTCTGGCCGTCGGAGCAGGAGATTTAGAGCAAGCAGCAATGTGAAGACGCATGGAGCTAGCTATTCAGAGCAACTGGACATTATACAAGGACCATGATTTGACCGCGGCAGCTTTCTTGTCCATCGTAGGGGAATATACGGCATCACGGATATACGGCATCCGCCTATAAGCTGTGCCAAGTGTTGGGAAAGTGATGTGATTGTGTGAAGTGCCTTTTTGTGCAAGTATGTGCGTAATACAAAGGTGTGCTTTTCATCACGGTATATATTAATGTTATCTGTTTTGTATATAAATGTGTGTCTTTTCATGTATGCATTATTGTTTCATGTATGTATTAATGTTTCATGTATATATTAATGTTTTCTGTTTTGTATATAAACAGTGCGTCTTTTTATGTATAAATTAATGTTCCTTGTATATACAGTATAACCTCCGTAGAGCGACATCCGGCGGAGACAGAAAAAACTGCCGCTCTGCGGAGGTGTCGCTCTGTAGAGGTTGATTGTTTCAGAATGTCGTTCATAGACTATTGAGTGTACATAATCACGGTAATTTTAAATTGACGTCGATTGTTTGTGATTTAATGCATAAAATTAGATCTACTCGTAGCCGCGCGTTTTGCGATATAATTCTGAGGATTATTTAATTAAGATCATTGATAAGATACAAAAATGCGTACAATTCACGGGTCTAGTATTTATTGCTAATAAACGCAACTCTCAACATTATAAACCGAATCCATATTATTTTATGCACAATCATGCCGTATTCAATTGAATTGTTTACCTTCAAAGTGTTTAAATCTCTATTACGTCATATCGCTCAGTACACAATTTGCACACGTGATCGGTTATTAGTTTACCTCGCGCGTGTAACTAAAGTCTTGGCATATGCTGAAATTAACAGTTTTAGACGACGTGATTAACAATTAACACAACGTGTACGTGAATTTCCTTTCTTATACTGATTGATAAAGCGTATTGATAATTCATATAAAATTATTAATAACAACTTTGATGTAAAAAAATGAGTGTTATGCATCTCAGCAAGTGCATGGTATGTACGGTGTTACTGTGTCATATTGTCGAACTGATCCCAAACACAGTCGCTTATTTACTAGCGCCCGTGGCTATCGTTACCTGATGAGCGATAATTATTATAATCCACGAAGGTGCGAAAAATAGAAAACAACATCGTATGTAGTTATGTAAACACGTGTGAATATGCCGATGTAAAAACACACCTGTCGCTTCTCAGAGGTAAACCATACAAAAGGTTAACAATTTTAACGGTCGTTTGCCGCTCTGTGGAGGTGTCGTTCTACGGAGGTTAAATTAAGAGTGAAAACGAACGGGGGGAAATAAAAGTGTCGCTTCTCGGAGGTTGTCGCTTCTTAGAGGTGCCGTTTCGGGAGGTTATACTGTATTAATGTAGTCTGTTTTGTATATAAAATGTGCTTCTTTTCATGTATAAAAATAATATTCCATGTATATATTAATGTTTTCTGTTTTGTATATATGTTGTTTCATTAAGAAATAGATTTTACTGTATTCAATCTTGCTTTTATTATTTATCTAGATATATATGTATACATGTACCATATATTATTTGTAGGAGTAATCACAGTTCTGTATATTTATAATACTAAATCTGTATTCCATGTATACTCATGTATACGGTTTGCGCTGCACATATGTACTATGTTGTTATAATGTTAATATTGTTTTAATTGTTAGTTGTATTTGTATGAAATAATGTATACACATTCATAACATATTTATTAAATGTCTGTAAAAATTTAAGGCTAATGCGTTGTGTATTGTTTTTAAATAAGCAAAGTCTACAATTTACTGGGACAACCCTCATATATGGTACTATTAGAAGTACCTGGCCCCGATTTCCCAAAGCATCTCAAATAGAAATCTCAACTCAAACTGAGATTTTACTAAAACTAAATTCGGAATTAGAGATAAATCTGAATCTCCAGCTCTTGAAATTCTACTGTAATAAACTCAGAACAATATTCTGTTTAGTGAATGCTAATTTTGAGTCCAGCCTCGCACAGAAATTAGCATAAAGTCACATGCCATGATTGTAGATGAGATCTTGCTCAGATTGAGATGCTTAGGTAGATCGGGGCCAGTAGCACCTATAGAGTACCATGCACACATATTTAGCATGTCTACAAGTATATGGTACTATTAAAAGTACCAGGAGCACCCATAGAGTACCATGCACACGTATTTAGCATGTCTACAAGTATATGGTACTATTAAAAGTACCAGGAGCACCCATAGAGTACCATGCACACATCTATAGCATGTCTACAAGTATATGGTACTATAAGAAGTACCAGGAGCACCCATAGAGTACCATGCACACATGGCTACAAGTATATGGTACTATTAAAGTACCAGGAACATCCATAGAGTACTGTGCACACATTCTATAGCATGTCTACAAGTATATGGTACTATTAAAAGTACCAGGAGCACCCATAGAGTACCATGCACACGTATTTAGCATGTCTACAAGTATATGGTACTATTAAAAGTACCAGGAGCACCCATAGAGTACCATGCACACATCTATAGCATGTCTACAAGTATATGGTACTATAAGAAGTACCAGGAGCACCCATAGAGTACCATGCACACATGGCTACAAGTATATGGTACTATTAAAGTACCAGGAACATCCATAGAGTACTGTGCACACATTCTATAGCATGTCTACAAGTATATGGTACTATAAGAAGTACCAGGAGCACCCATAGAGTACCATGCACACATGTATAGCATGTCTACAAGTATATGGTAAGTACCAGGAGTACCATGCATGCATGGCTACAAGTATATGGTACTATTAAAGTACCAGGAGCACCCATACAGTACCATGCACACATCTATAACATGTCTACAAGTATATGGTACTATTAGAAGTACCAGAAGCATGCACCCATACAGTACCATGCACACATGTATAACATGTCTACAAGTATATGGTACTATTAGAAGTACCAGGAGCACCCATACAGTACCATGCACACATGTATAACATGTCTACAAGTATATGGTACTATTAGAAGTACCAAAAGCATGCACCCATAGAGTACCATGCACACATATATTACATGTCTACAAGTATATGGTACTATTAAAAGTACATAGAACACCCATTCAGTACAATTCACATGGAAAGTATGTCTACAAGTATAGGGGCACTGTTAGGATACCAGGGCACCCATATGTATAAGGTATCGCATTCACATTTAGTATGATTACAAGTATATGAGCACAGTTAGAAATACCAGTAACACCCGTAGAGGTACCATACATAGATATAGTATGTCTACAAGTATATGATTACAGTTAGAAGTACCAGGAGCCCCCATAGAGGTACCATGCATAAAATCAGGAAGACGTCCAGTATATCAGCATAATTAAAAAAGTCAAAGAGAGATAACTCAATTAAAAAGATCAAAGGGAGACAAATCTCGAGTCCTGAAACTGCCAAAAAACTTTGCACAGAATTCTATTGTTCTTTTGGTCAACTTTTCCGTATTTTCAATAGTCTCCCTTTGACCTAAAACTGGTCAAACTGGTCAAAGGGAGACGATTGAAAATACGGAAATGTTGACCAAAAGAACAATAGAATTCTGTGCAAAGTTTTTTGGCAGTTTCAGGACTCGAGATTTGTCTCCCTTTGATCTTTATAAATGAGTTGTCTCTCTTTGACTTGTTCAGTTTCTTTGTCTATACCTGTAAACCTACTATACATATATGTATGGTACCTCTATGGGTGTTCCTGGTATGTCGTCACTAGCAGATTTAGAGGGGGCGCACCCGGCACGAGCCCCCCTAAAATCGTCTGAGTCTAGGTAATTTGTCATATTTTGCATGTAAGAACAATATGATCTGCAATTTTTTTCACTCGCATCAATAAAACAATCACCAATTAATTGATTTTAAAGTGAACTTAATGCTGTATGCAAAAACCAAGTTACAGGATTGATAGGTCGTAAGGTGCCAAACATCGGGTACAGAAATTATTAAAAATGTCCGACAAATCTTAAAAGATGAATACAGTTGGCCTGGTTTTCTAATAAACCTGTCCTTTTCACTAAAAAATAAGGTATCCCAGAATGATGCAGACGAATTCCATGGTTCTATTTACGTCACGAGGCAGAAAGCCACTGGACCCCCTAGATGCTGGATCCCAAATGAACTGAAGCCCTGGAGTTTGCAGGGTATGCTGCTCAGATATACATTGTATTTTTTCTTCATGACGTATTCACAGCAGCTTTATATCAGTGAATATTATCCAGTTGATTATCGTTAGTCCTAGCTATGCTGCTCAAATAAACAAGGATTTTTTTTGCTCGCTTCGATCGCCGTAGAACTACATACATTCAATGAATTTTTTTGATTAACCAATGAGTTTGTTGGGTATGCTGCTCAGATAAACACTGATTTTTTTCCAATTCTTACAATTACCTGTACTATATTAGTGAATATTCCAAAGTAATAAGGATGTGGGGTATGCTGCTGAAATAGATAATTGCATTTTTTCTATTATTAACTGTTTGACCTTAACGTGACCCGGGTATTGAGTAGATCTATAACAGTAATTCTGTGCATGAAAATGTAGTACTGAAATTGACATTGGCGCGTAGGCCGTTACACACAAGACTGTACTGAGCAACTGTGAAAAAAAACACCACATGTTGAGATCACTAACATAACCCATGTTGAGATCACATAACATAACACATGTTGAGATCACATAACGTAACACATGTTGAGATCACATAATGTAACACATGTTGAGATCACTAAAATAACACATGTTGAGATCACATAACATAACACATGTTGAGATCACATAACATAACACATGTTGAGATCACATAACATAACACATGTTGAGATCACATAACATAACACATGTTGAGATCACATAACATAACACATGTTGAGATCACATAACATAACACATGTTGAGATCACATAACGTAACACATGTTGAGATCACATAACGTAACACATGTTGAGATCACATAACATAACACATGTTGAGATCACATAACATAACACATGTTGAGATCACATAACACAACACATGTTCAGATCACATAACATATAACACATGTTCAGATCACATAACATATAACACATGTAATGCTCATTACACAGATCTAAAGGCTGTTAACATAGCAAGCTCTACAAGAGGTAATCAAAATTCTTTGTTTAATTGAGCAGGAGGTGATTGAATAAAGGCGCTTGTTAGCGCTTTGCTTAGGCAACAGACACCTACCATCAGTGTCTTAAACCAATGTATATATAACATATACTGAAGAAATAAAGTTTAGCAAGTTTTCAGGGTACTAATATTTTTACTTGTATGTCCATGTAGGCATACGTGATGTAATTAACATGTCAGCCATGACTTAATTATCAAAATTTAAGAGGTCAATTTGTGTTTTCATGGTTTTGAGAAGCCATGACGTCATTTATAAAACAAGACTGCGTTCAATAAACGCTTATGCCCCCTGTGGAAGCCTTGTCCATAAATAAGTCCAAAATTAGGTCAAGGTGAAGGTCAAAATGGGGTTAGGTGGTACTGGTGTGTGGAGAGTGTTCATACACAACACCCATGCAAGTATGAAAGCTTTGTAGCAAGCCATATTAATGCTAGAAGAAACGGTCAATTTGGGTTAACCAGGACGGACGGACGGACGAACGAACGGACGGACAGGTGAATCACTATATGCCTCCCGATCTATCGATACGGGGGCATAAAAAACATGTGTAACACGTGCAGGAGGAAATCTGACCCGTGTAAAGGATGAAAACAAGCACAATATTGTCAGTCTTATGCCACAACCACATAAACCGGTGTTAAAATTGTAAAATATTCAACAGTTTGAGGTCCAAGAAAGACAGTGACAACGTCAAATGGCTATTGGAATATTGAATGATGTCACAAAGGCAAGAGGCAAAGCAATACATTTTAATGACAATTAATTGATCATTAGTCGCCTAAAGACTAAATATTCCCAAACAGGAGACATCAAAGGTGGGCCGTGTTCAGACAGACTAACAATAACTATGTCACAAAAAGAGCGTTATATTGCAGTGACGTCAACACGTAACAGATTCACGTGAAGTCACCAGCTAGCTGTTCATGTCAGGAACGCAAACGGCACTTTGTTACAAATCCACCAGAATAGACAATCCAACGCTTGAGTTTATGGACGCCATGCTGACGTTGGCATACCGTTGACATGACTTCATTGGTAGTGTCGGTTTGCCTTGGCAATTTTTAAATGTTAAATATCATGCAACTTCACAAAAACAAATAAATAGTCCAACTTGCTAAACTTTTCTTTATAAGTATAATTCACTTAAAAAAAGCTTTCTGAAATCCTTCCCTGTTCATCCATTTCACTCAAATCTTCTGAATGTCTTGTATATATCAACTGATTACTGTTGTGGTTGTAGTCACATGGATACTCGTTATTTTTGCGACATTTTTGGGGGTTCTTGCAATAGCTGCTATGTCTAATGTGGTATTGTACTTGCTATTTGATGGCACAGTATGGTATAGGTTCAAATCAGATTCTCAGGCGCAAAGCATTATATATCCTTGTTTCATCACATGCATCTACCAAAATCTATTTTAAAATGATAAATACATATAAAACTAACAGCTTTAATAAAAATAAAAGATTAGAAATCAGAGATTCAAAAATGATAATTTAATCATCTTCGTTTTCTACTTGTACAAAAAATAGTGCATAGAACATTCTGCCTTCATTTGATAATATCTTATCTATATTATTACTAAACTGGCAACATAACAGAAATATGATCCAATCTGGGACTTGAACCCAGGCACACTGAATTTGATGAACAAATTACAGTTGTCCTACATTAGACCAATTGGATTGACTATAGGCAATTATGTTACCAGATAATTAAATATTGATGCGATAAATTATATTGAATGGGTAAAAAGTGCCTTTATGATAAGAATTCAGAGATTCATTATTTTCTAATACCAAAAACCAAATTTTCCTCTGCTTTTACAATTGACCTTTCTGCCGATTTTAATTGACAGGTGGCGTTAGCCAATCGGATTGCAGCATTTCGGCAACGATTGATCCCCGCCATCTTGTTAGACAACCTGGACATTAGACAAGCTAAAATCAATGTAAATTGTGCAATATTCAATTAAGCCTTATTTCATTAATATTGACCACATTTTAAAAATACTGGTATGTTTAAAAAGTAGAGAACTTTAACTTCAATTTTGTAGCAATGTCATGAAAGTGAATTAATTTATTAAATCCATAGGGCCTCGGAAGTAGTAGCTATATATGTATATTTTGTCTCAAATATAGTCTGATTTAAAAGTTATATCATTGATATTTACATCAATATAATTCGAAATAATTACCTGTTGTCAAACTAGAAAGCTTTGTCTTTAATTTGATATGAATGTTTTAAAAAATATATACTTTAAACCATAGACTCGTGAAATTATTTTATTATTTGCTATAGAATAAGGACACATAACCCCCAAATAACGAGAATGTTTGTATTTTCCATCAAAGATGATTGTGAAGTGTTTTAATAATATTGAACATTATGTTGTTTTGGTCTATGTAATAGTTATAGCGCTTTTCAGTTGATATCCTTGTGGTGCTAAATGCATTTAATCTCCAAAGCTTATAAAAAATATATATTTAAAATGTATGTACTGTATGGTACGGACAGCTATATTGTAAATCATGATGAAGAGATACATGTACAAGTTTATTTCAAGTATCTATAGGTCAGAGACCTGTCAGATATATACACATTTCTACAAAACATATATAGCAATTATGTATAAAACTAACTGACCCCATACTGTTCCCCTGTCCTGGCGAACACCGCTATGTGTCACATTGATTATTGACAATTAACAAGACACCGCGGTGTATCACTAGACCCCGACTGATGTTCGAGATACGAATCTAAACGAAATCATCAAAGTATATGACACATTGGAATTTTAACTAACTTATAATCTATGACTTACATGTATCTATATTTTGTAAAATGGTGCATATAAAATATGTGTAGCCCAAATTATTGCACTTGACCCGACAGTTTTGTTTGTTAGAAAACGATATTTATTTCTTTGATAACGTGTGATCTTACATTAGAAATTTGTTAATATGCTGGCTGTCAATGACAAAATCATGTATTACGTAGCGATGTGGGATTTGAAAGATTCACATTCATCTATGTTAACGTAGCACTTTTTTTTGCGGAAGTTGCAATCAAATACAGCTTCTGTCGTAAGTTATCAACAAAATGTATGTCCCCGCTATGAGCGGTAGATCACACGGATGACATCAATAAAAACCCGACGCAGAAAATCAGGAGGTCTTGTAACTTTACTTAAATAATTTTTTTACGCACATTGGAATTCGATTATTTATTAAACCAAAGATCATATCGTATTCTTTGATTAAACACACGATCATACGAACGTATACGGAAGATGAAATGCTATAGTGTATTGGAATATTCCATTACACCGTGTATATGTAAATATATGAATTAACCCTTAATGATTTATGTGTTACAATAAAGGGTAATCTTTTAAGCCAGGTCATTCCAGATTGGCACAAAAACTATACATAAATAGCGATTTAGATAAAAAGAAACATTCTGATTGAGCGGAAAAATTAATCATGTGAGTGTCTGCTTATTCAGACACTGTTTGGCTCTGATTTAGTAACTGTTTACGTAAAATTCTTCGATTAAAAACCATCGATTTGCAAGTTTTAAGTAGGCACATAATTATGTTTCACAATATTTTCAAAACATTGACTAAAAGCGAAATATTTAACGGAATTGTATCAAGAGCATCGCACGACATCTCCGTATAAGACGCCATTTTAATGAAAGCTTGACTTGCGTAGCAACAACGAATACCCGTAACTATAGGGGGCGTGGCTACGAAGCGTCTGCAGAAAGGTCAATTAAGGGCTTGGAACCTTCTTGTGTTGTCATCTTGTCACATTTGCCAAATGGGACAAAAATAATACACCAGGCAGCATTAAAATTTGTTGGGTTTTTTCACAGATCAATTTATAATGTCCGAGTAAACAAAATAAACTGTTTTCCAAAATGTGAAATATCCACTTATTTAATAATACTAATTCTATCAATTTCCTGTTCTGATGGCGTTGTTATATTTTCACTTCTTCTTTTTTGCTATTTTTTCTTTGTCCATTTGTTCTTTGATTCCTTGCCTCCATTCTTCAAAAGACACAGTTTCTGTTTTGACACAAAAGATTCTGAACATGTTAGACTTATGACTATCAGAGTTTTTTCTATTTTCCCCACATTTGCTGCATTTGATTATAACAGACGACAGATCACTGAATTCACTCAGTATCACTTATTTTCCACTCACTATTCACTAACAGACTGCAAACAGGTCAGAGACCTTCAGCAGGAATGCGGATGCCTTCATGTCCTTGGCCTCATACCTATCCCACAATGACGATATAGCCGCTTCCCTTCATCGTGCCCGGTTGATATTTTCTCGACCAAGGTCTCTAGACTCCACCAACATCCTGGTGATCTCTTCCTTCCTCCGCAAGACAGGAAGCAGTAAAAAGATAGGCCACACGTCCTTGCCTTTCCATTCAGATGATTATACCAGGCTGAAATCAAACAATATCAAAAAATTAGTTGTTTCTAAAAGAGTGACAATCGTCAATAATGAAGTATGATACAAGTTTAACATTATTCACAATGTTATTCGTATTATATACATGTCAAATAGTGGAATGATATAGCGAAGTACAGTCGTTAAATTCTCCAATACTATTACTTGAATACAAACATCTTTTCATTAATAAATAAACATTAGTAACAAGAGTTGTCCACGAACAGCGCTCTCCACTATTCGCAGTGCCTTGATAGGATAGTATAATCATTATATATTCCAAACAAAATGCTTCATATCAGCAGCATTACCCTCTGCTGAGTAGAGGTTGGGGCTGCTTAGCAGAAAAAGAGGATCATAGAACAGTTACCAACTCATGTGTAGGTCCTCTTGGTCATGAAGGTGAACAAATAAGCATTTCTAAGCCCAAAAGGGGGCATAATTTCAACAAAATGCTAAATAGTTATCTACTCCTGTGTAGGGGTTAGGGTCATGATGGTGAAAAAGTATTCAAAGTATCAAAGCAATATATCAATGCATTTTGAAGATATTAGAAGTTAAAAAAAACTTGAACCTCAACTTTAACATTTGCATTTCTAAGTCCATAAGGGGGAATAATTTCAACATAATGCTTGATAGAGTTACTTACCCCTGTGTATGGGTTGGGGTCATGATGGTGAAACAGTATGGAAAGTATCAAACCAATATGTCAATGCACTTCGAAGATATTAGAGGGTTATAATACCTGTACCTAAACTTTAACATTTGCACTATTTGCACTAAGTAGAAAAAGGGGGCATAATTTCAACAAAATGCCCGATACGGTTACCTACTCCTGAATATGGGTTGGGGTCGAACAAGTATGCAAAGTATGAAAGTAATATCTCAAAAGACTTTGAAAATATAAGAAGTTAAAAAACTTGTACATTGCAGCTGATTGAAAAACAGTGATTTAAAAGTAAATTGAGTTGCCTCCCTTTAATCAACAAAATTTCATACAAGCATAATTGAACTCAATAAGACCAATATAATTGGGCAATTAGTGTAGTTTAAGAACTTGTAGACTCCAACATTCTCTAATTAGCAAGGAGAAATATAGATTTATACAAAATGTTAACATTGTTCATAATTTCTCCTGTGTCAGTTCGGATCTTGGACACCTCATTTTCTAGTTGTGCTGTGAATGGAATTTCCGTACCAAATTTATGTTGAGTAGCATTGTCGACAAAGATAAAATGAGCTCTCCTTAGGTTTCATTTCCGTATCGATTCTGGAGTTTGCTGGCCATAGTCCTGTATCCTACATTGTGCAGAAAAGATAAACAATATTAGACACAATACTTGACCATTTTAAGATGGCTGCATAAGGATCCTTAATTATTATTCTAGAATAATATATTTCAACATTTTCAGCCCATTTTCTCTGGCTAATAGACTGCCATGTATCTTAATATTTTCTCAGCAAAGAGAAACTTAGTTATAAGTTGTCATTCTTACACCAAGCATGTGTTTGTAAAAGCGTTAAAATTAAGAAGCAAGCTCTAACCAAAGGGGTTCGACCCGGTTGAAAAACCCACCACTTCTACACTAGGATATATGAAGGGGAATTACTTTATGGCTGACCCTCATATACTCTTCTCAAAATTATTTCCAATATTTTAAACAGGTCGAATGCATAAAATAAGTAAATCTGTTGTGACACAAAGGTTCTATCATCATGTTGAACACTGTTGTTTCAATTGTAGTGCGTATATTCATATACGATTGAGAACAGGGCTGGATGAAGAGACCAATATATAGATTTCTAAGAGTTTGATCAAACTCCATTTAACTTACCACTCTCAAAGTCAGCCACTAGTCCCTCCACAGAGTGAGCCACCCATACGATCAACGAGACACTAAAAAATCTTCACATAATCAACAGTCGTTCATCTACTCATTAATATGACAACCAGCAGCACTTGCATCGTAAGACCGTTTCTCGTGATGAAATACTGAATAGCTGACCATGTCAACAGAATGGTTCACCCACCACCTGCAATAATACAAGTTTTACCGAGATTCATAATTTGAAATGACTTTGATTTAAATAAATATTAATATACCTGACATGGTGTATTCTAAATTTGGTCAAATCTTTCATCATTAACAAAAAAATAATATCAGACCATCTAATGGTTTTGGTTTGGAGCTTAAAAATCTGATCTAGCACCATTTTTTACACAAATCAATGCAAAACTGTGTTAATCAGTTGGGTTATAAAACCAATCATGTCTACCTTTTTGTATACTTGCTAATGAAAAATGTGATGTATACAATAAAGTACATGTATGTTAGGCCATGCCAAATTTGAATTATGTTTAGCGTCCGCGGGCGGGTAGGTTTTGAGCCCATGAAAGAAAAAACAACAACATTTTTTCAGTACATTTTTTGCTCGACAAAAAGTGAAATTACTAAATTAAAGGGACTATTTACTGGTGACTTTAACTTTCGTGTAATAGTTCTATTCGACATCGTGATTGCATTCGTAACATTTTTCCCGAAATTTCCCGAACAGTTACCTGCGTACAACCGATATTTCACGTCCATTGTTATACATGTACGGAAAGTTACGGAAATATCTCCGGAAAAGTCTGAAGTTAAACACAAAGCGCGTGACGTCACAATCGTGCAATTAACGAGATGTCCGACAGCGAAGTTTTCTCCGACTCAGCTAGTGAACCGTTAAATTCTTCGGATACAGATTATGATGGCAATGAAAATATTTTGCCATATCAATTCGAACCTATCATTAATAAGGGAAATCATAATAGCGGCGGTGAATAAAATATGCCAGATATTCGCACTGTAAATATCACTGACCGCATTGGCGATACAGACTGGTAATTGACCTGTCTGTCGATTTTGATTGACAGGTGGGCGTGAGCCAATCGCATTGCAGCATTTCGGCTTTGGCTTACAAAAGGGACACTGAGATTTATGACCCCGCATCAGATATTGACAATACAATTATGAGCCATTCAAGTAATTCAGAGTTCAATGGTATTACAGAAAATGATAGTTTAGACAATTGTATGGAAATAGGCGCTGTGAAAAATAGGCAAATCCAAGATAAAAAGGAGTCTAAAGAATCAGATATTCAGAATGCTATGACAACTAAAGATTGTGGTAGTTTTAAAGCAACTATCGACATGTAAAATAGTATGTTTTTGAGTATACTAGACCACAGATACTTGGGGTCTGGACCACGCCCCCTCCCGCTACGCGCCTGGAAATATTTTTTTAATATTTCTTATATATCAAGACCCATTCAGTAAGGCCTAAAATAAAATATTGTTTGTTTCCCCATCCCCTACCTACCCGACTAAAAAGGGCCCTACCCAAAATATTTTATTGCCGTATTGAAATAAAAAAATTTATTAAAAATTGGAAGTGAAAATTTTATTTTTTTGTTTACTGGCTTCTTTCTTATTTTGTTGGTTTTCACCTTAGAGTTAATTCTAATTTTCATTATTGTTGGTTTTCACGTTAAAGTTAATTCTAAATTTCATTATTTGTATGTCTTAACCAATAACTATAATACTGAAACAGTTCAAAAAAAAAATTTTTACCCTACCTACCTACCCATTCTTAATCTGCTAGGGTCGGGATGGGGAAACCAAGAATATTTTAAGTTTGGCCTAATCACACAAACATTTGTTGGATGTATTTGATAGTAATACAAAAATCTACGTAATTCCTCTACTGCTTAAATAACACAAAGATAGAAATGTTTCGCTGAACTTTCTCGCACACCGACCTGGAAAAATTGATGGTGTTAAACTTGTTTTGCAACTTACCTGTATATTTCTGATGTCTTTCGGTCAATAACAAATTAATCTTTACGAAAACTATACTGACAATACTCGATCAGCGCTCTTGTCGACAAAATATGCGAGAAAGTTTGCAATTGTCAACTCATTTTCCGCCGCGCACATAATCTTTCGACAATTTGAACGGTGGTTCCCAGCCTGATACATAAGAACTGTGTCGCGCGTTGAACGTTGGACCCAAACGAGGTATTCCGAATGGTTTATTTACATATCTGGTTCCAACGTTTAACGCACGGCGCCGTACTTTCGTATTGATCAGGCGGGAAACCAGCGTCGAAAGATTATGTGCGAGTTGTATTTTGAGTTCAAAATTGCCAACTTTCTCGCAAATTGTGGAGACAGGGGCGGTGATCGGTTTCTGTCTCTATCATCATCGTGAAGAGCAATGTGTACTTGACCGAAGGACACCAAATATTGGCAGGAAAGTTGCACAGTGAATTAAACACGACCCGATATTCGAGAAAGGTGTGCGAGAAAGTTCAGCGAAACATTTCTATCTTTGTGTTATTAAAGCTAGAGAGGCATTTACAAATATTTTTTTATTTGTCCGGATACGTTTAATAATGTTTGTGTGATTAATGTATGGGTCTGGGTATACAATGTTGATGATAAAAATATACCCAGGTGCGTAGCTGGGGGGGGGGGGGCGTAGTCCAGACCCCAAGTGTCTGTGTACTAAACAATGTCAAAAATTGTAAAAGTTCCAACTTACCTGAACTTTAAAGTCCTCTGTGGTCAATATAGGTTGACATCTCTCAATTGTACATGAAATCATTTCACGATGATGGTCGGAAATGAATTTAATCACATTCAGGTTGTTATCAAGGTGTAAACATGTTGAATTCTTAGGAAATTGTAAGATTTGTGAGTAGAAAAACTCATTTCCGGCAAATTTGAAATTCTCCTTTGTAGAGAGTATCTATTCAAAGGGAAGTAATTTTAGAACGAATGCTTGATATATCGTTATCGTCTATATTAAAATAATATGTAGGCCTACTCGTTATGTCCAATGTCAGGGTAGTTATCATTTATTTTATCGTTGATTAATCTAAGATATACTAATTTAATGTAATATGTAATAATTAATGAGGCTGGTACTACGTTGTTCTTGCTATTATATCGTGAGCACTGTAGGGAAAGACATTTTATTTATAAGGGTTTCCCAAATACATACTGCGTTAGATCTGCCAATGATAAGTGTTTCAGTCAATATACCAGGGATCGAACGAGTTACTCAGAACCATGGCGGACTATCAGCAAATCGAAAATGTTATTCAGAACTGTAGAGGCTATCAGCAAATCTAACACATTACTCTGAACCATGGCAGACTTTCGAGAACACCAAATCCAGTATTTCAAAATAATACTTCAACCGAAATTACAATAATGGCATCATTTCGACTGATCATGATGATGAATAAACTATTGTATGGGAATTTCTCCAACGTTCAAAATGGGAGATAGTCAGATTCGCAGATCTCTATCATTCCAATAGAGATAAACATTTGTATACATATACGATGGACTACCAACAGATGCCTACCACAATAAACAATTTTCATTGGAAATTTATCAACCGTTCAATTTGTAGATCTCCAATCAGAGATAATCATTCGTATATCCATATGATCATCATTTCAACCCTCTATTGACTATGTACGGAGATTCATCAGATGCGACTCCAGATGCCATTAACAAATAAATATACATACATAATTTGTACAGTCCGTTTAATTACTTCTGTCACTTGTATACAAACATTGCAATATCATAACATTGTAGTTTTAATGTTTTAAACATTTTGATTGGATAAAAAGGCAATGAAAACCCATACCTTATTCACTATAATTAAAGCTACATACTAATACACATAATATCTATTAAAATATGACTTTAATAAGATAAATTGCAATGTTTATGTATACAATGTTATATAAACAAATGACCGCCCTAAATAATCCATTTATAAAAGTGAGCACTTTAAATGATCAATATAGTCCGGAGAAATTGACACGACTCTCGACCTTCTATTAACATAATTTAACAGCTGATATATTGTCTATATTTATATTCCTGGTTGTATGTTTTAATAAGCAGAAAGTATGACTAAGTCACTCGAGCAGTAATACAAACACAAATCTAAAGGACAAATATTGCATGATTTGCTTGTGGAAATTTATATATTCATGGCAAGAACATTGTAACATATTCATCCATAAAGGTCAGAATCAGGTCACATTCTCTGAGCTATAACTGAAGTTATTTCTTTTTGACTTACTTAATGTCTTAAAATTATGTTGTTCTTGCATTATACAATATCCAAAATCATTAATACAAAACTAGGAAATATAAATTATTAACGCTATGATAAGGGATGATATACAAATGCATAACAGTATATGTCCAATGTACATTAAAATTTAACAATTTAAAGCAAAACGGTGAGGAAAGTCCGCTATAGGTACATGTCCTTGCTTTCTGGTCCCCCTCAATGTTTTAAACATTCCTGACATATTTAGCTAATATATATTGGCTAAATGTTGCATGTTTTTATATTATTTAACAAAATTTTCTGCCAGTTTTAACATAAACTTTAAAAGACCAAGATGTTTGTAAAACATGTATGCCCCATGGCAGCCCAAAAGTCCGAAAATAGTAAATACCACAGTAACCTTGACCTTTGACCTACTGATCTCAAAATCGATAGGGGCTATCTACTGTTGATGACAAACCTCACTGTAAATGTTTAAAGATCCTATGGCAAAATGTTCTTAGGTTATTGAATAGAAACCAACTGAAAAACCAGAAATGGCAACGGTTACAGTGACCTTGACCTTTGACCTACAGATCTCAAAATCAATAGGGGCTATTTACTGTTGATGGCCAACCACCATGTTATGTTTGAAGATCCTATGTCAAAATGTTCTTGAGTTATTGAATGGAAACCATTTGAAAAACCAGAAATGGTGACGGTTACAGTGACCTTGACCTTTGACCTAAGGATCTCAAAATCAATAGGGGTTATTTACTGTTGATGACAAACCTCCATGTAAAGGTTTAAAGATCCTATGTCAAAATGTTCTTGAGTTATTGAATGGAAACCATTTGAAAAACCAGAAATGGTGACGGCTACAGTGACCTTGACCTTTGACCTAAGGATCTCAAAATCAATAGGGGCTATTTACTGTTGATGGCCAACCACCATGTAAAGTTTGAAGATCCTAGTGCAACTTTAGTGTTTTTGAGTTATTGAATGGAAACCATTTGAATAGTCAGAAATTGTGAAGGTCACAATGACCTAGACCTTTGACCTAAGGATCTCAAAATCAATAGGGGCTATTTACTGTTGATGGCCAACCACCATGTAAAGTTTGAAGATCCTAGTGCAACTTTAGTGTTTTTGAGTTATTGAATGGAAACCATTTGAATAGTCAGAAATTGTGAAGGTCACAATGACCTAGACCTTTGACCTACGGATCTCAAAATCAATAGGGGTTATTTACTGTTGACGACAAACCTCCATGTAAATGTTTAAAGATCCTATGGCAAAATGTTCTTGAGTTATTGAATGGAAACCATTTGAAAAACAAGAAATGGTGACGGTTACAGTGACCTTTGACCTTCTGACCTCAAAATCAATAGGGGTCATGTATTGTTGATGACTAACCTCAATGATATGTTTGATAATATTGATATTCTAGGGCAAAGCATTCTTGGGTTATTGAACGGAAAACCTTGGCCAACCGACAAGACTGTGCAAAGCAATATACCCCTCACCAAAGATGGGGGATGAGGGGGTCATAATAATACGAATTATATTTCTCTTGTAATAAAATAATAATTTAGAAACTTTAAAACATTGAGTATTATCTGCTATTGGCAGGGGTATCATTGGATCCCATCCAACTCATTGTCGCCAGAATTACGACATTTTTGTATACAATGAAAAACAAAACTAACAGAAAGAACACAGGCATATGCGTGATTGTTTTGAGTGTGTTGTGCGTGTGGGTGATTGTATTGAGGGTGTTGTGGTGTGCGTGATTGTATTGAGAGTGTTGTGGTGTGCGTGGTTGTATTGAGGGAGTTCTGGTGTGCGTGATTGTATTGAGGGTGTTGTGGTGTGCCTAATTGTATTGAGGGTGTTGTGGTGTACGTGATTGTATTGTGCATGATTGTATTATGGGTGTTGTGGTGTACGTGATTGTAGTGTGCGTGATTGTATTGAGGGTGTTGTGGTGTGCGTGATTGTATTGAGGGTGTTGTGGTGTGCGTGATTGTATTGTGGGTGATTGTATTGTGGGTGTTGTGGTGTGCGTTGATTGTATTGTGGGTGATTGTATTGTGGGTGTTGTGGTGTGGGTAATTGTATTGAGGGTGTTGTGGTGTGGGTGATTGTATTGAGGGTGTTGTGGTGTGAGTGATTGGATTGATGGTGTTGTGGTGTGCGTGATTGTGTTGAGGGTGTTGTGGTGTGCATGATTGTATTGAGGGTGTTGTGGTGTGCGTGATTGGATTGAGGGTGTTGTGATGTGCGTGATTGTATTGTGCGTGATTGTATTGTGGGTGTTGTGGTGTGCGTGCAATTGTATTGTGGGTGATTGTATAGAGGGTGTTGTGGTGTGCATGATTGTATTGTGGGTGATTGTATTGAGGGTGTTGTGGTGTGGGTGATTGTATTGTTGGTGTTGTGGTGTTGGTGATTGTATTGAGGGTGTTGTGGTGTGTGTGATTGTATTGTTGGTGTTGTGGTGTGAGTGATTGTATTGTTGGTGTTGTGGTGTGCGTGATTGTATTGTGGGTGATTGTATTGAGGGTGTTGTGGTGGGTGTGATTGTATTGTGGGTGATTGTATTGAGGGTGTTGTGGTGTGTGTGATTGTATTGTGGGTGATTGTATTGAGGGTGTTGTGGTGTGTGTGATTGTATTGTGGGTGATTGTATTGAGGGTGTTGTGGTGTGTGTGATTGTATTGAGGGTGTTGTGGTGTGCGTGATTGTATTGTGGGTGATTGTATTGAGGGTGTTGTGGTGTGAGTGATTGTATTGTTGGTGTTGTGGTGTGTATGATTGTATTGTGGGTGATTGTATTGAGGGTGTTGTGGTGTGATTGATTGTATTGTTGGTGTTGTGGTGTGAGTGATTGTATTGTTGGTGTTGTGGTGTGTGTGATTGTATTGTTGGTGTTGTGATGTGTGTGATTGTATTGTTGGTGTTGTGGTGTGTGTGATTGTATTGTTGGTGTTGTGGTGTGTGTGATTGTATTGTGCGTGATTGTATTGTTGGTGTTGTGGTGTGAGTGATTGTATTGTTGGTGTTGTGGTGTGAGTGATTGTATTGTTGGTGTTGTGGTGTGTGTGATTGTATTGTTGGTGTTGTGGTGTGTGTGATTGTATTGTTGGTGTTGTGGTGTGAGTGATTGTATTGTTGGTGTTGTGGTATGTGTGATTGTATCGTTGATGTTGTGGTGTGAGTGATTGTATTGTTGGTGTTGTGATGTGCGTGATTGTATTGTTGGTGTTGTGGTGTGTGTGATTGTATTGTGGGTGTTGTGGTGTGCGTGATTGTATTGAGGGTGTTGTGGTGTGCGTGAATGTATTGTTGGTGTTGTGGTGTGTGTGATTGTATTGTGGGTGTTGGGGGTGGGTGATTGTATTGTGGGTGTTGTGGTGTGCGTTATTGTATTGAGGGTGTTGTGGTGTTAGTAATTGTATTGTTGGTGTTGTGATGTGCGTGATTGTATTGAGGGTGTTGTGGTGTGCGTGATTGTATTGATGGTGTTGTGGTGTGCGTGATTGTATTGTGGGTGTTGTGGTGTGCGTGATTGTATTGTTGGTGTTGTGGTGTGGGTGATTGTATTGAGGGTGTTGTGGTGTGTGTGATTGTATTGTTGGTGTTGTGGTGTGAGTGATTGTATTGTTGGTGTTGTGGTGTGCGTGATTGTATTGTTGGTGATTGTATTGTTGGTGTTGTGGTGTGAGTGATTGTATTGTTGGTGTTGTGGTGTGGGTGATTGTATTGAGGGTGTTGTGGTGTGGGTGATTGTATTGTTGGTGTTGTGGTGCGAGTGATTGTATTGTTGGTGTTGTGGTGTGCGTGAATGTATTGTTGGTGTTGTGGTGTGTGTGATTGTATTGTGGGTGTTGGGGGTGGGTGATTGTATTGTGGGTGTTTTGGTGTGCGTGATTGTATTGAGGGTGTTGTGGTGTTAGTAATTGTATTGTTGGTGTTGTGATGTGCGTGATTGTATTGAGGGTGTTGTGGTGTGCGTGATTGTATTGATGGTGTTGTGGTGTGCGTGATTGTATTGTGGGTGTTTTGGTGTGCGTGATTGTATTGTTGGTGTTGTGGTGTGCGTGATTGTGTTGAGGGTGTTGTGGTGTGCATGATTGTATTAAGGGTGTTGTGGTGTGCGTGATTGGATTGAGGGTGTTGTGATGTGCGTGATTGTATTGTGCGTGATTGTATTGTGGGTGTTGTGGTGTGCGTGCAATTGTATTGTGGGTGATTGTATAGAGGGTGTTGTGGTGTGCATGATTGTATTGTGGGTGATTGTATTGAGGGTGTTGTGGTGTGGGTGATTGTATTGTTGGTGTTGTGGTGTTGGTGATTGTATTGAGGGTGTTGTGGTGTGTGTGATTGTATTGTTGGTGTTGTGGTGTGAGTGATTGTATTGTTGGTGTTGTGGTGTGCGTGATTGTATTGTGGGTCATTGTATTGAGGGTGTTGTGGTGGGTGTGATTGTATTGTGGGTGATTGTATTGAGGGTGTTGTGGTGTGTGTGATTGTATTGTGGGTGATTGTATTGAGGGTGTTGTGGTGTGTGTGATTGTATTGTGGGAGATTGTATTGAGGGTGTTGTGGTGTTTGTGATTGTATTGAGGGTGTTGTGGTGTGCGTGATTGTATTGTGGGTGATTGTATTGAGGGTGTTGTGGTGTGAGTGATTGTATTGTTGGTGTTGTGGTGTGTATGATTGTATTGTGGGTGATTGTATTGAGGGTGTTGTGGTGTGAGTGATTGTATTGTTGGTGTTGTGGTGTGAGTGATTGTATTGTTGGTGTTGTGGTGTGTGTGATTGTATTGTTGGTGTTGTGATGTGTGTGATTGTATTGTTGGTGTTGTGGTGTGTGTGATTGTATTGTTGGTGTTGTGGTGTGTGTGATTGTATTGTGCTTGATTGTATTGTTGGTGTTGTGGTGTGAGTGATTGTATTGTTGGTGTTGTGGTGTGAGTGATTGTATTGTTGGTGTTGTGGTGTGTGTGATTGTATTGTTGGTGTTGTGGTGTGTGTGATCGTATTGTTGGTGTTGTGGTGTGAGTGATTGTATTGTTGGTGTTGTGGTATGTGTGATTGTATCGTTGATGTTGTGGTGTGAGTGATTGTATTGTTGGTGTTGTGATGTGCGTGATTGTATTGTTGGTGTTGTGGTGTGTGTGATTGTATTGTGGGTGTTGTGGTGTGCGTGATTGTATTGAGGGTGTTGTGGTGTGCGTGAATGTATTGTTGGTGTTGTGGTGTGTGTGATTGTATTGTGGATGTTGGGGGTGGGTGATTGTATTGTGGGTGTTGTGGTGTGCGTGATTGTATTGAGGGTGTTGTGGTGTTAGTAATTGTATTGTTGGTGTTGTGATGTGCGTGATTGTATTGAGGGTGTTGTGGTGTGCGTGATTGTATTGATGGTGTTGTGGTGTGCGTGATTGTATTGTGGGTGTTGTGGTGTGCGTGATTGTATTGTTGGTGTTGTGGTGTGGGTGATTGTATTGAGGGTGTTGTGGTGTGTGTG
Organism: Spisula solida; assembly: GCA_947247005.1. NCBI lineage: Eukaryota > Metazoa > Mollusca > Bivalvia > Venerida > Mactridae > Spisula > Spisula solida. Next base: position 15,633,660 of record OX365947.1, on the reverse strand, counting down.
ATTGTATTGTTGGTGTTGTGGTGTGAGTGATTGTATTGTTGGTGTTGTGGTGTGCGTGATTGTATTGTTGATGATTGTATTGTTGGTGTTGTGGTGTGAGTGATTGTATTGTTGGTGTTGTGGTGTGGGTGATTGTATTGAGGGTGTTGTGGTGTGGGTGATTGTATTGTTGGTGTTGTGGTGCGAGTGATTGTATTGTTGGTGTTGTGGTGTGCGTGAATGTATTGTTGGTGTTGTGTTGTGTGTGATTGTATTGTGGGTGTTGGGGGTGGGTGATTGTATTGTGGGTGTTTTGGTGTGCGTGATTGTATTGAGGGTGTTGTGGTGTTAGTAATTGTATTGTTGGTGTTGTGATGTGCGTGATTGTATTGAGGGTGTTGTGGTGTGCGTGATTGTATTGATGGTGTTGTGGTGTGCGTGATTGTATTGTGGGTGTTTTGGTGTGCGTGATTGTATTGTTGGTGTTGTGGTGTGCGTGATTGTGTTGAGGGTGTTGTGGTGTGCATGATTGTATTAAGGGTGTTGTGGTGTGCGTGATTGGATTGAGGGTGTTGTGATGTGCGTGATTGTATTGTGCGTGATTGTATTGTGGGTGTTGTGGTGTGCGTGCAATTGTATTGTGGGTGATTGTATAGAGGGTGTTGTGGTGTGCATGATTGTATTGTGGGTGATTGTATTGAGGGTGTTGTGGTGTGGGTGATTGTATTGTTGGTGTTGTGGTGTTGGTGATTGTATTGAGGGTGTTGTGGTGTGTGTGATTGTATTGTTGGTGTTGTGGTGTGAGTGATTGTATTGTTGGTGTTGTGGTGTGCGTGATTGTATTGTGGGTCATTGTATTGAGGGTGTTGTGGTGGGTGTGATTGTATTGTGGGTGATTGTATTGAGGGTGTTGTGGTGTGTGTGATTGTATTGTGGGTGATTGTATTGAGGGTGTTGTGGTGTGTGTGATTGTATTGTGGGAGATTGTATTGAGGGTGTTGTGGTGTTTGTGATTGTATTGAGGGTGTTGTGGTGTGCGTGATTGTATTGTGGGTGATTGTATTGAGGGTGTTGTGGTGTGAGTGATTGTATTGTTGGTGTTGTGGTGTGTATGATTGTATTGTGGGTGATTGTATTGAGGGTGTTGTGGTGTGAGTGATTGTATTGTTGGTGTTGTGGTGTGAGTGATTGTATTGTTGGTGTTGTGGTGTGTGTGATTGTATTGTTGGTGTTGTGATGTGTGTGATTGTATTGTTGGTGTTGTGGTGTGTGTGATTGTATTGTTGGTGTTGTGGTGTGTGTGATTGTATTGTGCTTGATTGTATTGTTGGTGTTGTGGTGTGAGTGATTGTATTGTTGGTGTTGTGGTGTGAGTGATTGTATTGTTGGTGTTGTGGTGTGTGTGATTGTATTGTTGGTGTTGTGGTGTGTGTGATTGTATTGTTGGTGTTGTGGTGTGAGTGATTGTATTGTTGGTGTTGTGGTATGTGTGATTGTATCGTTGATGTTGTGGTGTGAGTGATTGTATTGTTGGTGTTGTGATGTGCGTGATTGTATTGTTGGTGTTGTGGTGTGTGTGATTGTATTGTGGGTGTTGTGGTGTGCGTGATTGTATTGAGGGTGTTGTGGTGTGTGTGATTGTATTGTGGATGTTGGGGGTGGGTAATGGTATTGTGGGTGTTGTGGTGTGCGTGATTGTATTGAGGGTGTTGTGGTGTTAGTAATTGTATTGTTGGTGTTGTGATGTGCGTGATTGTATTGAGGGTGTTGTGGTGTGCGTGATTGTATTGATGGTGTTGTGGTGTGCGTGATTGTATTGTGGGTGTTGTGGTGTGCGTGATTGTATTGTTGGTGTTGTGGTGTGGGTGATTGTATTGAGGGTGTTGTGGTGTGTGTGATTGTATTGTTGGTGTTGTGGTGTGAGTGATTGTATTGTTGGTGTTGTGGTGTGCGTGATTGTATTGTTGATGATTGTATTGTTGGTGTTGTGGTGTGAGTGATTGTATTGTTGGTGTTGTGGTGTGGGTGATTGTATTGAGGGTGTTGTGGTGTGGGTGATTGTATTGTTGGTGTTGTGGTGCGAGTGATTGTATTGTTGGTGTTGTGGTGTGCGTGAATGTATTGTTGGTGTTGTGGTGTGTGTGATTGTATTGTGGGTGTTGGGGGTGGGTGATTGTATTGTGGGTGTTTTGGTGTGCGTGATTGTATTGAGGGTGTTGTGGTGTTAGTAATTGTATTGTTGGTGTTGTGATGTGCGTGATTGTATTGAGGGTGTTGTGGTGTGCGTGATTGTATTGATGGTGTTGTGGTGTGCGTGATTGTATTGTGGGTGTTTTGGTGTGCGTGATTGTATTGTTGGTGTTGTGGTGTGGGTGATTGTATTGAGGGTGATGTGGTGTGTGTGATTGTATTGTTGGTGTTGTGGTGTGAGTGATTGTATTGTTGGTGTTGTGGTGTGCGTGATTGTATTGTTGGTGATTGTATTGTTGGTGTTGTGGTGTGAGTGATTGTATTGTTGGTGTTGTGGTGTGGGTGATTGTATTGAGGGTGTTGTGGTGTGGGTGATTGTATTGTTGGTGTTGTGGTGCGAGTGATTGTATTGTTGGTGTTGTGGTGTGCGTGAATGTATTGTTGGTGTTGTGGTGTGTGTGATTGTATTGTGGGTGTTGGGGGTGGGTGATTGTATTGTGGGTGTTTTGGTGTGCGTGATTGTATTGAGGGTGTTGTGGTGTTAGTAATTGTATTGTTGGTGTTGTGATGTGCGTGATTGTATTGAGGGTGTTGTGGTGTGCGTGATTGTATTGATGGTGTTGTGGTGTGCGTGATTGTATTGTGGGTGTTTTGGTGTGCGTGATTGTATTGTTGGTGTTGTGGTGTGGGTGATTGTATTGAGGGTGTTGTGGTGTGTGTGATTGTATTGTTGGTGTTGTGGTGTGAGTGATTGTATTGTTGGTGTTGTGGTGTGCGTGATTGTATTGTGGGTGATTGTATTGTTGGTGTTGTGGTGTGAGTGATTGTATTGTTGGTGTTGTGGTGTGCGTGATTGTATTGTTGGTGTTGTGGTGTGGGTGATTGTATTGAGTATGTTGTGGTGTGTGTGATTGTATTGTTGGTGTTGTGGTGTGAGTGATTGTATTGTTGGTGTTGTGGTGTGCGTGATTGTATTGTTGGTGTTGTGGTGTGCATGATTGTATTGTTGGTGTTGTGGTGTGAGTGATTGTATTGTTGGTGTTGTGGTGTGAGTGATTGTATTGTTGGTGTTGTGGTGTGCGTGATTGTATTGTTGGTGTTGTGGTGTGCGTGATTGTATTGTTGGTGATTGTATTGTTAGTGTTGTGGTGTGAGTGATTGTATTGTTGGTGTTGTGGTGTGTGTGATTGTATTGTTGGTTTGTGGTGTGAGTGATTGTATTGTTGGTGTTGTGGTGTGAGTGATTGTATTGTTGGTGTTGGGGTGTGAGTGATTGTATTGTTGGTGTTGTGGTGTGCGTGAATGTATTGTTGGTGTTGTGGTGTGAGTGATTGTATTGTTGGTGTTGTGGTGTGAGTGATTGTATTGTTGGTGTTGTGGTGTGAGTGATTGTATTGTTGGTGTTGTGGTGTGCGTGATTGTATTGAGGGTGTTGTGGTGTGCATGATTGTATTGTGGGTGATTGTATTGAGGGTGTTGTGGTGTGCGTGATTGTATTGTGGGTGATTGTATTGTTGGTGTTGTGGTGTGAGTGATTGTATTGCTGGTGTTGTGGTGTGTGATTGTATTGTGAGTGATTGTATTGTTGGTGTTGTGGTGTAAGTGATTGTATTGAGGGTGTTGTGATGTGCGTGATTGTATTGTTTGTGTTGTGGTGTGTGTGATTGTATTGTGCGTGATTGTATTGTTGGTGTTGTGGTGTGTGTGATTGTATTGTGGGTGTTGGGGGTGAGTGATTGTATTGTGGGTGTTGTGGTGTGAGTGATTGTATTGTTGGTGTTGTGGTGTGTGTGATTGTATTGTAGGTGTTGGGGGTGGGTGATTGTATTGTGGGTGTTGTGGTGTGAGTGATTGTATTGTTGGTGTTGTGGTGTGCGTGATTGTATTGTTGGTGTTGTGGTGTGTGTGATTGTATTGTTGGTGTTGTGGTGTGTGTGATTGTATTGTGTGTGATTGTATTGTGGGTGTTGTGGTGTGAGTGATTGTATTGTGGGTGTTGTGGTGTGAGTGATTGTATTGTTGGTGTTGTGGTGTGTGTGATTGTATTGTTGGTGTTGTGGTGTGTGTGATTGTATTGTTGGTGTTGTGGTGTGTGTGATTGTATTGCGCGTGATTGTATTGTTGGTGTTGTGGTGTGAGTGATTGTATTGTTGGTGTTGTGGTGTGTGTGATTGTATTGTTGGTGTTGTGGTGTGTGTGATTGTATTGTGGGTGTTGTGGTGTGGGTGATTGTATTGAGGGTGTTGTGGTGTGGGTGATTGTATTGAGGGTGTTGTGGTGTGAGTGATTGTATTGTTGGTGTTGTGGTGTGCGTGATTGTGTTGAGGGTGTTGTGGTGTGCATGATTGTATTGAGGGTGTTGTGGTGTGCGTGATTGGATTGAGGGTGTTGTGGTGTGCGTGATTGTATTGTGCGTGATTGTATTGTGGGTGTTGTGGTGTGCGTGCAATTGTATTGTGGGTGATTGTATAGAGGGTGTTGTGGTGTGCATGATTGTATTGTGGGTGATTGTATTGAGGGTGTTGTGGTGTGGGTGATTGTATTGTTGGTGTTGTGGTGTTGGTGATTGTATTGAGGGTGTTGTGGTGTGTGTGATTGTATTGTTGGTGTTGTGGTGTGAGTGATTGTGTTGTTGGTGTTGTGGTGTGCGTGATTGTATTGTGGGTGATTGTATTGAGGGTGTTGTGGTGGGTGTGATTGTATTGTGGGTGATTGTATTGAGGGTGTTGTGGTGTGTGTGATTGTATTGTGGGTGATTGTATTGAGGGTGTTGTGGTGTGTGTGATTGTATTGTGGGTGATTGTATTGAGGGTGTTGTGGTGTGTGAGATTGTACTGAGGGTGTTGTGGTGTGCGTGATTGTATTGTGGGTGATTGTATTGAGGGTGTTGTGGTGTGAGTGATTGTATTGTTGGTGTTGTGGTGTGCGTGATTGTATTGTTGGTGTTGTGGTGTGTGTGATTGTATTGTTGGTGTTGTGGTGTGTGTGATTGTATTGTGTGTGATTGTATTGTGGGTGTTGTGGTGTGAGTGATTGTATTGTGGGTGTTGTGGTGTGAGTGATTGTATTGTTGGTGTTGTGGTGTGTGTGATTGTATTGTTGGTGTTGTGGTGTGTGTGATTGTATTGTTGGTGTTGTGGTGTGTGTGATTGTATTGCGCGTGATTGTATTGTTGGTGTTGTGGTGTGAGTGATTGTATTGTTGGTGTTGTGGTGTGTGTGATTGTATTGTTGGTGTTGTGGTGTGTGTGATTGTATTGTGGGTGTTGTGGTGTGGGTGATTGTATTGAGGGTGTTGTGGTGTGGGTGATTGTATTGAGGGTGTTGTGGTGTGAGTGATTGTATTGTTGGTGTTGTGGTGTGCGTGATTGTGTTGAGGGTGTTGTGGTGTGCATGATTGTATTGAGGGTGTTGTGGTGTGCGTGATTGGATTGAGGGTGTTGTGGTGTGCGTGATTGTATTGTGCGTGATTGTATTGTGGGTGTTGTGGTGTGCGTGCAATTGTATTGTGGGTGATTGTATAGAGGGTGTTGTGGTGTGCATGATTGTATTGTGGGTGATTGTATTGAGGGTGTTGTGGTGTGGGTGATTGTATTGTTGGTGTTGTGGTGTTGGTGATTGTATTGAGGGTGTTGTGGTGTGTGTGATTGTATTGTTGGTGTTGTGGTGTGAGTGATTGTGTTGTTGGTGTTGTGGTGTGCGTGATTGTATTGTGGGTGATTGTATTGAGGGTGTTGTGGTGGGTGTGATTGTATTGTGGGTGATTGTATTGAGGGTGTTGTGGTGTGTGTGATTGTATTGTGGGTGATTGTATTGAGGGTGTTGTGGTGTGTGTGATTGTATTGTGGGTGATTGTATTGAGGGTGTTGTGGTGTGTGAGATTGTACTGAGGGTGTTGTGGTGTGCGTGATTGTATTGTGGGTGATTGTATTGAGGGTGTTGTGGTGTGAGTGATTGTATTGTTGGTGTTGTGGTGTGTATGATTGTATTGTGGGTGATTGTATTGAGGGTGTTGTGGTGTGAGTGATTGTATTGTTGGTGTTGTGGTGTGAGTGATTGTATTGTTGGTGTTGTGGTGTATGTGATTGTATTGTTGGTGTTGTGATGTGTGTGATTGTATTGTTGGTGTTGTGGTGTGTGTGATTGTATTGTTGGTGTTGTGGTGTGTGTGATTGTATTGTGCGTGATTGTATTGTTGGTGTTGTGGTGTGAGTGATTGTATTGTTGGTGTTGTGGTGTGAGTGATTGTATTGTTGGTGTTGTGGTGTGTGTGATTGTATTGTTGGTGTTGTGGTGTGAGTGATTGTATTGTTGGTGTTGTGGTGTGTGTGATTGTATTGTTGGTGTTGTGGTGTGTGTGATTGTATTGTTGGTGTTGTGGTGTGTGTGATTGTATTGTTGGTGTTGTGGTGTGTGTGATTGTATTGTTGGTGTTGTGGTGTGAGTGATTGTATTGTTGGTGTTGTGGTGTGTGTGATTGTATTGTTGATGTTGTGGTGTGAGTGATTGTATTGTTGGTGTTGTGATGTGCGTGATTGTATTGAGGGTGTTGTGGTGTGCGTGATTGTATTGAGGGTGTAGTGGTGTGCGTGAATGTATTGTTGGTGTTTTGGTGTGTGTGATTGTATTGTGGGTGTTGGGGGTGGGAGATTGTATTGTGGGTGTTGTGGTGTGCGTGATTGTATTGAGGGTGTTGTGGTGTTAGTAATTGTATTGTTGGTGTTGTGATGTGCGTGATTGTATTGAGGGTGTTGTGGTGTGCGTGATTGTATTGATGGTGTTGTGGTGTGCGTGATTGTATTGTGGGTGTTGTGGTGTGCGTGATTGTATTGTTGGTGTTGTGGTGTGGGCGATTGTATTGAGGGTGTTGTGGTGTGTGTGATTGTATTGTTGGTGTTGTGGTGTGTGTGATTGTATTGTTGGTGTTGTGGTGTGCGTGATTGTATTGTTGGTAATTGTATTGTTGGTGTTGTGGTGTGAGTGATTGTATTGTTGGTAATTGTATTGTTGGTGTTGTGGTGTGGGTGATTGTATTGAGGGTGTAGTGGTGTGCGTGAATGTATTGTTGGTGTTGTGGTGTGTGTGATTGTATTGTGGGTGTTGGGGGTGGGTGATTGTATTGTGGGTGTTGTGGTGTGCGTGATTGTATTGAGGGTGTTGTGGTGTTAGTAATTGTATTGTTGGTGTTGTGATGTGCGTGATTGTATTGAGGGTGTTGTTGTGTGCGTGATTGTATTGATGGTGTTGTGGTGTGCGTGATTGTATTGTGGGTGTTGTGGTGTGCGTGATTGTATTGTTGGTGTTGTGGTGTGGGTGATTGTATTGAGGGTGTTGTGGTGTGTGTGATTGTATTGTTGGTGTTGTGGAGTGTGTGATTGTATTGTTGGTGTTGTGGTGTGCGTGATTGTATTGTTGGTAATTGTATTGTTGGTGTTGTGGTGTGAGTGATTGTATTGTTGGTGTTGTGGTGAGGGTGATTGTATTGAGGGTGTTGTGGTGTGGGTGATTGTATTGTTGGTGTTGTTGTGCGAGTGATTGTATTGTTGGTGTTGTGGTGTGCTTGAATGTATTGTTGGTGTTGTGGTGTGTGTGATTGTATTGTGGGTGTTGGGGGTGGGTGATTGTATTGTGGGTGTTTTGGTGTGCGTGATTGTATTGAGGGTGTTGTGGTGTTAGTAATTGTATTGTTGGTGTTGTGGTGTGTGTGATTGTATTGTGGGTGTTGGGGGTGGGTGATTGTATTGTGGGTGTTTTGGTGTGCGTGATTGTATTGAGGGTGTTGTGGTGTTAGTAATTGTATTGTTGGTGTTGTGATGTGCGTGATTGTATTGAGGGTGTTGTGGTGTGCGTGATTGTATTGATGGTGTTGTGGTGTGCGTGATTGTATTGTGGGTGTTTTGGTGTGCGTGATTGTATTGTTGGTGTTGTGGTGTGGGTGATTGTATTGAGGGTGTTGTGGTGTGTGTGATTGTATTGTTGGTGTTGTGGTGTGAGTGATTGTATTGTTGGTGTTGTGGTGTGCGTGATTGTATTCTTGGTGATTGTATTGTTGGTGTTGTGGTGTGAGTGATTGTATTGTTTGTGTTGTGGTGTGAGTGATTGTATTGTTGGTGTTGTGGTGTGTGTGATTGTATTGTTGGTGTTGTGGTGTGAGTGATTGTATTGTTGGTGTTGTGGTGTGAGTGATTGTATTGTTGGTGTTGTGGTGTGAGTGATTGTATTGTTGGTGTTGTGGTGTGCGTGATTGTATTGTTGGTGTTGTGGTGTGAGTGATTGTATTGTTGGTGTTGTGGTGTGCGTGATTGTATTGAGGGTGTTGTGGTGTGCATGATTGTATTCTGGGTGATTGTATTGAGGGTGTTGTGGTGTGCGTGATTGTATTCTTGGTGTTGTGGTGTGCGTGATTGTATTGTGCGTGATTGTATTGTGGGTGTTGTGGTGTGCGTGCAATTGTATTGTGGGTGATTGTATAGAGGGTGTTGTGGTGTGCATGATTGTATTGTGGGTGATTGTATTGAGGGTGTTGTGGTGTGGGTGATTGTATTGTTGGTGTTGTGGTGTGGGTGATTGTATTGAGGGTGTTGTGGTATGTGTGATTGTATTGTTGGTGTTGTGGTGTGAGTGATTGTATTGTTGGTGTTGTGGTGTGCGTGATTGTATTGTGGGTGATTGTATTGAGGGTGTTGTGGTGTGTGTGATTGTATTGTGGGTGATTGTATTGAGGGTGTTGTGGTGTGTGTGATTGTATTGTGGGTGATTGTATTGAGGGTGTTGTGGTGTGTTTGATTGTATTGTGGGTGTTGTGGTGTGCGTGATTGTATTGTTGGTGTTGTGGTGTGTATGATTGTATTAGGGTGATTGTAATGAGGGTGTTGTGGTGTGAGTGATTGTATTGTTGGTGTTGTGGTGTGTATGATTGTATTAGGGTGATTGTATTGAGGGTGTTGTGGTGTGAGTGATTGTATTGTTAGTGTTGTGGTGTGTATGATTGTATTGAGGGTGTTGTGGTGTGGGTGATTGTATTGAGGGTGTTGTGGTGTGGGTGATTGTATTGAGGGTGTTGTGGTGTGAGTGATTGTATTGTTGGTGTTGTGGTGTGCGTGATTGTATTGTTGGTGTTGTGGTGTGCGTGATTGTATTGTGGGTGTTGTGGTGTGCGTGATTGTATTGTGGGTGTTGTGGTGTGCGTGCAATTGTATTGTGGGTGATTGTATAGAGGGTGTTGTGGTGTGCATGATTGTATTGTGGGTGATTGTATTGAGGGTGTTGTGGTGTGTGTGATTGTATTGAGGGTGTTGTGGTGTGGGTGATTGTATTGAGGGTGTTGTGGTGTGCGTTATTGTATTGAGGGTGTTGTGGTGTGGGTGATTGTATTGTTGGTGTTGTGGTGTGGGTGATTGTATTGAGGGTGTTGTGGTGTGAGTGATTGTATTGTTGGTGTTGTGGTGTGCATGATTGTATTGTTGGTGTTGTGGTGTGAGTGATTGTATTGTTGGTGCTGTGGTGTGAGTGATTGTATTGTTGGTGTTGTGGTGTGAGTGATTGTATTGTTGGTGTTGTGGTGTGTGTGATTGTATTGTTGGTGTTGTGGTGTGTGTGATTGTATTGTGCGTGATTGTATTGTTGGTGTTGTGGTGTGTGTGATTGTATTGTGCGTGATTGTATTGTTGGTGTTGAGGTGTGTGTGATTGTATTGTGGGTGTTGGGGGTGAGTGATTGTATTGTGGGTGTTGTGGTGTGAGTGATTGTATTGTTGGTGTTGTGGTGTGTGTGATTGTATTGTAGGTGTTGGGGGTGGGTGATTGTATTGTGGGTGTTGTGGTGTGAGTGATTGTATTGTTGGTGTTGTGGTGTGCGTGATTGTATTGTTGGTGTTGTGGTGTGTGTGATTGTATTGTTGGTGTTGTGGTGTTTGTGATTGTATTGTGAGTGATTGTATTGTGGGTGTTGTTGTGTAAGTGATTGTATTGTTGGTGTTGTGGTGTGTGTGATTGTATTGTTGGTGTTGTGGTGTGCGTGATTGTATTGTGGGTGTTGTGGTGTGTGTGATTGTATTGTGAGTGATTGTATTGTGGGTGTTGTGGTGTGAGTGATTGTATTGTTGGTGTTGTGGTGTGCGTGATTGTATTGTTGGTGTTGTGGTGTGTGTGATTGTATTGTGTGTGATTGTATTGTGGGTGATTGTATTGTTGGTGTTGTGGTATGAGTGATTGTATTGTTGGTGTTGTGGTGTGTGTGATTGTATTGTTGGTGTTGTGGTGTGAGTGATTGTGTTGTTGGTGTTGTGATTTGCGTGATTGTATTGAGGGTGTTGTGGTGTGTGTGATTGTATTGAGGGTGTTGTGGTGTGCGTGAATGTATTGTTGGTGTTGTGGTGTGTGTGATTGTATTGTGGGTGTTGGAGGTGGGTGATTGTATTGTTGGTGTTGTGATGTGCGTGATTGTATTGAGGGTGTTGTGGTGTGCGTGATTGTATTGATGGTGTTGTGGTGTGCGTGATTGTATTGTGGGTGTTGTGGTGTGCTTGATTGTATTGAGGGTGTTGTGGTGTGCGTGATTGTATTGTGGGTGATTGTATTGTGGGGGTTGTGGTGTGGGTGATTGTATTATGGGTGTTGTGGTGTGGGTGATTGTATTGAGGGTGTTGTGGTGTGAGTGATTGTATTGTTGGTGTTGTGGTGTGCATGATTGTATTGTTGGTGTTGTGGTGTGAGTGATTGTATTGTTGGTGTTGTGGTGTGTGTGATTGTATTGTGAGTGATTGTATTGTTGGTGTTGTGGTGTAAGTGATTGTATTGAGGGTGTTGTGATGTGCGTGATTGTATTGTTGGTGTTGTGGTGTGAGTGATTGTATTGTGCGTGATTGTATTGTTGGTGTTGTGGTGTGTGTGATTGTATTGTGGGTGTTGGGGGTGAGTGATTGTATTGTGGGTGTTGTGGTGTGAGTGATTGTATTGTTGGTGTGGTGGTGTGTGTGATTGTATTGTAGGTGTTGGGGGTGGGTGATTGTATTGTGGGTGTTGTGGTGTGAGTGATTGTATTGTTGGTGTTGTGGTGTGCGTGATTGTATTGTTGGTGTTGTGGTGTGTGTGATTGTATTGTGCGTGATTGTATTGTTGGTGTTGTGGTGTGTGTGATTGTATTGTGCGTGATTGTATTGTTGGTGTTGTGGTGTGTATGATTGTATTGTGGGTGTTGGGGTGAGTGATTGTATTGTGGGTGTTGTGGTGTGAGTGATTGTATTGTTGGTGTTGTGGTGTGTGTGATTGTATTGTAGGTGTTGGGGGTGGGTGATTGTATTGTGGGTGTTGTGGTGTGAGTGATTGTATTGTTGGTGTTGTGGTGTGCGTGATTGTATTGTTGGTGTTGTGGTGTGTGTGATTGTATTGTTGGTGTTGTGGTGTTTGTGATTGTATTGTGAGTGATTGTATTGTGGGTGTTGTTGTGTGAGTGATTGTATTGTTGGTGTTGTGGTGTGTGTGATTGTATTGTTGGTGTTGTGGTGTGCGTGATTGTATTGTGGGTGTTGTGGTGTGTGTGATTGTATTGTGAGTGATTGTATTGTGGGTGTTGTGGTGTGAGTGATTGTATTGTTGGTGTTGTGGTGTGTGTGATTGTATTGTTGGTGTTGTGGTGTGTGTGATTGTATTGTTGGTGTTGTGGTGTGAGTGATTGTGTTGTTGGTGTTGTGATTTGCGTGATTGTATTGAGGGTGTTGTGGTGTGTGTGATTGTATTGAGGGTGTTGTGGTGTGCGTGAATGTATTGTTGGTGTTGTGGTGTGTGTGATTGTATTGTGGGTGTTGGAGGTGGGTGATTGTATTGTTGGTGTTGTGATGTGCGTGATTGTATTGAGGGTGTTGTGGTGTGCGTGATTGTATTGATGGTGTTGTGGTGTGCGTGATTGTATTGTGGGTGTTGTGGTGTGCTTGATTGTATTGAGGGTGTTGTGGTGTGCGTGATTGTATTGTGGGTGATTGTATTGTGGGGGTTGTGGTGTGGATGATTGTATTATGGGTGTTGTGGTGTGGGTGATTGTATTGAGGGTGTTGTGGTGTGAGTGATTGTATTGTTGGTGTTGTGGTGTGCATGATTGTATTGTTGGTGTTGTGGTGTGAGTGATTGTATTGTTGGTGTTGTGGTGTGTGTGATTGTATTGTGAGTGATTGTATTGTTGGTGTTGTGGTGTAAGTGATTGTATTGAGGGTGTTGTGATGTGCGTGATTGTATTGTTGGTGTTGTGGTGTGAGTGATTGTATTGTGCGTGATTGTATTGTTGGTGTTGTGGTGTGTGTGATTGTATTGTGGGTGTTGGGGGTGAGTGATTGTATTGTGGGTGTTGTGGTGTGAGTGATTGTATTGTTGGTGTTGTGGTGTGTGTGATTGTATTGTAGGTGTTGGGGGTGGGTGATTGTATTGTGGGTGTTGTGGTGTGAGTGATTGTATTGTTGGTGTTGTGGTGTGCGTGATTGTATTGTTGGTGTTGTGGTGTGTGTGATTGTATTGTTGGTGATTGTATTGTTGGTGTTGTGATTTGCGTGATTGTATTGAGGGTGTTGTGGTGTGTGTGATTGTATTGAGGGTGTTGTGGTGTGCGTGAATGTATTGTTGGTGTTGTGGTGTGTGTGATTGTATTGTGGGTGTTGGAGGTGGGTGATTGTATTGTTGGTGTTGTGATGTGCGTGATTGTATTGAGGGTGTTGTGGTGTGCGTGATTGTATTGATGGTGTTGTGGTGTGCGTGATTGTATTGTGGGTGTTGTGGTGTGCTTGATTGTATTGAGGGTGTTGTGGTGTGCGTGATTGTATTGTGGGTGATTGTATTGTGGGGGTTGTGGTGTGGGTGATTGTATTATGGGTGTTGTGGTGTGGGTGATTGTATTGAGGGTGTTGTGGTGTGAGTGATTGTATTGTAGGTGTTGTGGTGTGCATGATTGTATTGTTGGTGTTGTGGTGTGAGTGATTATATTGTTGGTGTTGTGGTGTGTGTGATTGTATTGTGAGTGATTGTATTGTTGGTGTTGTGGTGTAAGTGATTGTATTGAGGGTGTTGTGATGTGCGTGATTGTATTGTTGGTGTTGTGGTGTGAGTGATTGTATTGTGCGTGATTGTATTGTTGGTGTTGTGGTGTGTGTGATTGTATTGTGGGTGTTGGGGGTGAGTGATTGTATTGTGGGTGTTGTGGTGTGAGTGATTGTATTGTTGGTGTTGTGGTGTGTGTGATTGTATTGTAGGTGTTGGGGGTGGGTGATTGTATTGTGGGTGTTGTGGTGTGAGTGATTGTATTGTTGGTGTTGTGGTGTGCGTGATTGTATTGTTGGTGTTGTGGTGTGTGTGATTGTATTGTGCGTGATTGTATTGTTGGTGTTGTGGTGTGTGTGATTGTATTGTGCGTGATTGTATTGTTGGTGTTGTGGTGTGTGTGATTGTATTGTGGGTGTTGTGGTGTGAGTGATTGTATTGTTGGTGTTGTGGTGTGTGTGATTGTATTGTAGGTGTTGGGGGTGGGTGATTGTATTGTGGGTGTTGTGGTGTGAGTGATTGTATTGTTGGTGTTGTGGTGTGCGTGATTGTATTGTTGGTGTTGTGGTGTGTGTGATTGTATTGTTGGTGTTGTGGTGTTTGTGATTGTATTGTGAGTGATTGTATTGTGGGTGTTGTTGTGTGAGTGATTGTATTGTTGGTGTTGTGGTGTGTGTGATTGTATTGTTGGTGTTGTGGTGTGCGTGATTGTATTGTGGGTGTTGTGGTGTGTGTGATTGTATTGTGAGTGATTGTATTGTGGGTGTTGTGGTGTGAGTGATTGTATTGTTGGTGTTGTGGTGTGTGTGATTTTATTATTGGTGTTGTGGTGTGTGTGATTGTATTGTTGGTGTTGTGGTGTGAGTGATTGTGTTGTTGGTGTTGTGATTTGCGTGATTGTATTGAGGGTGTTGTGGTGTGTGTGATTGTATTGAGGGTGTTGTGGTGTGCGTGAATGTATTGTTGGTGTTGTGGTGTGTGTGATTGTATTGTGGGTGTTGGAGGTGGGTGACTGTATTGTTGGTGTTGTGATGTGCGTGATTGTATTGAGGGTGTTGTGGTGTGCGTGATTGTATTGATGGTGTTGTGGTGTGCGTGATTGTATTGTGGGTGTTGTTGTGTGCTTGATTGTATTGAGGGTGTTGTGGTGTGCGTGATTGTATTGTGGGTGATTGTATTGTGGGGGTTGTGGTGTGGGTGATTGTATTATGGGTGTTGTGGTGTGGGTGATTGTATTGAGGGTGTTGTGGTGTGAGTGATTGTATTGTTGGTGTTGTGGTGTGCATGATTGTATTGTTGGTGTTGTGGTGTAAGTGATTGTATTGTTGGTGTTGTGGTGTGTGTGATTGTATTGTGAGTGATTGTATTGTTGGTGTTGTGGTGTAAGTGATTGTATTGAGGGTGTTGTGATGTGCGTGATTGTATTGTTGGTGTTGTGGTGTGAGTGATTGTATTGTGCGTGATTGTATTGTTGGTGTTGTGGTGTGTGTGATTGTATTGTGGGTGTTGGGGGTGAGTGATTGTATTGTGGGTGTTGTGGTGTGAGTGATTGTATTGTTGGTGTTGTGGTGTGTGTGATTGTATTGTAGGTGTTGGGGGTGGGTGATTGTATTGTGGGTGTTGTGGTGTGTGTGATTGTATTGTTGGTGATTGTATTGTGGGTGTTGTGGTGTGAGTGATTGTATTGTTGGTGTTGTGGTGTGTGTGATTGTATTGTTGGTGTTGTGGTGTGTGTGATTGCATTGTGCGTGATTGTATTGTTGGTGTTGCGGTGTGAGTGATTGTATTGTTGGTTTTGTGGTGTGAGTGATTGTATTGTTGGTGTTGTGGTGTGTGTGATTGTATTGTTGGTGTTGTGGTGTGTGTGATTGTATTGTGTGTGATTGTATTGTGGGTGATTGTATTGTTGGTGTGTGTGGTGTGTGTGGTTGTATTGTGTGTGATTGTATTGTGGGTGATTGTATTGTTGGTGTTGTGGTGTGAGTGATTGTATTGTGGGTGTTGTGGTGTGCGTGATTGTATTGAGGGTGTTGTGGTGTGCGTGATTGTATTGTGGGTGATTGTATTGTGGGGGTTGTGGTGTGGGTGATTGTATTATGGGTGTTGTGGTGTGGGTGATTGTATTGAGGGTGTTGTTGTGTGAGTGATTGTATTGTTGGTGTTGTGGTGTGTGTGATTGTATTGTGAGTGATTGTATTGTTGGTGTTGTGGTGTAAGTGATTGTATTTAGGGTGTTGTGATGTGCGTGATTGTATTGTTGGTGTGGTGGTGTGTGTGATTGTATTGTGCGTGATTGTATTGTTGGTGTTGTGGTGTGTGTGATTGTATTGTGGGTGTTGTGGTGTGAGTGATTGTATTGTTGGTGTTGTGGTGTGTGTGATTGTATTGTAGGTGTTGGGGGTGGGTGATTGTATCGTGGGTGTTGTGGTGTGAGTGATTGTATTGTTGGTGTTGCGGTGTGCGTGATTGTATTGTTGGTGTTGTGGTGTGTGTGATTGTATTGTTGGTGTTGTGGTGTGTGTGATTGTATTGTGCGCGATTGTATTGTTGGTGTTGTGGTGTGAGTGATTGTATTGTTGGTGTTGTGGTGTGAGTGATTGTATTGTTGGTGTTGTGGTGTGTGTGATTGTATTGTTGGTGTGTGTGGTGTGTGTGGTTGTATTGTGTGTGATTGTATTGTGGGTGATTGTATTGTTGGTGTTGTGGTGTGAGTGATTGTATTGTTGGTGTTGTAGTGTGTGTGATTGTATTGTTGGTGTTGTGGTGTGAGTGATTGTGTTGTTGGTGTTGTGATGTGCGTGATTGTATTGAGGGTGTTGTGGTGTGTGTGATTGTATTGAGGGTGTTGTGGTGTGCGTGAATGTATTGTTGGTGTTGTGGTGTGTGTGATTGTATTGTGGGTGTTGGAGGTGGGTGATTGTATTGTTGGTGTTGTGATGTGCGTGATTGTATTGAGGGTGTTGTGGTGTGCGTGATTGTATTGATGGTGTTGTGGTGTGCGTGATTGTATTGTGGGTGTTGTGGTGTGCGTGATTGTATTGAGGGTGTTGTGGTGTGCGTGATTGTATTGTGGGTGATTGTATTGTGGGTGTTGTGGTGTGCGTGATTGTATTGTGGGTGATTGTATTGTGGGGTTTGTGGTGTGGGTGATTGTATTGAGGGTGTTGTGGTGTGCGTGCAATTGTATTGTGGGTGATTATATAGAGGGTGTTGTGGTGTGCATGATTGTATTGTGGGTGATTGTATTGAGGGTGTTGTGGTGTGGGTGATTGTATTGTTGGTGTTGTGGTGTGGGTGATTGTATTGTTGGTGTTGTGGTGTGAGTGATTGTATTGTTGGTGTTGTGGTGTGCGTGATTGTATTGTGGGTGATTGTATTGAGGGTGTTGTGGTGTGGATGATTGTATTGTGGGTGATTGTATTGAGGGTGTTGTGGTGTGTGTGATTGTATTGTGGGTGATTGTATTGAGGGTGTTGTGGTGTGTGTGATTGTATTGTGGGTGTTGTGGTGTGCGTGATTGTATTGTGGGTGATTGTTTTGAGGGTGTTGTGGTGTGAGTGATTGTATTGTTGGTGTTGTGGTGTGTATGATTGTATTGTGGGTGATTGTATTGAGGGTGTTGTGGTGTGAGTGTTGTATTGTTAGTGTTGTGGTGTGTATGATTGTATTGAGGGTGTTGTGGTGTGGGTGATTGTATTGAGGGTGTTGTGGTGTGAGTGATTGTATTGTTGGTGTTGTGGTGTGCGTGATTGTATTGTTGGTGTTGTGGTGTGCGTGATTGTATTGTGGGTGTTGTGGTGTGCGTGCAATTGTATTGTGGGTGATTGTATAGAGGGTGTTGTGGTGTGCATGATTGTATTGTGGATGATTGTATTGAGGGTGTTGAGGTGTGGGTGATTGTATTGTTGGTGTTGTGGTGTGGGTGATTGTATTGTTGGTGTTGTGGTGTGTATGATTGTATTGAGGGTGTTGTGGTGTGAGTGATTGTATTGTTGCTGTTGTGGTGTGCGTGATTGTATTGTGGGTGTTGTGGTGTGCGTGCAATTGTATTGTGGGTGATTGTATAGAGGGTGTTGTGGTGTGCATGATTGTATTGTGGGTGATTGTATTGAGGGTGTTGTGGTGTGTGTGATTGTATTGAGGGTGTTGTGGTGTGGGTGATTGTATTGAGGGTGTTGTGGTGTGCGTTATTGTATTGAGGGTGTTGTGGTGTGGGTGATTGTATTGTTGGTGTTGTGGTGTGGGTGATTGTATTGAGGGTGTTGTGGTGTGAGTGATTGTATTGTTGGTGTTGTGGTGTGCGTGATTGTATTGTTGGTGTTGTGGTGTGAGTGATTGTATTGTTGGTGTTGTGGTGTGAGTGATTGTATTGTTGGTGTTGTGGTGTGAGTGATTGTATTGTTGGTGTTGTGGTGTGTGTGATTGTATTGTTGGTGTTGTGGTGTGTGTGATTGTATTGTACGTAATTGTATTGAGGGCGTTGTGGTGTGTGTGATTGTTTTTGTGCGTGATTGTATTGTGGGTGTTGTGGTGTGAGTGATTGTATTGAGGGTGTTGTGGTGTGCATGATTGTATTGTGGGTGATTGTATTGAGGGTGTTGTGGTGTGTGTGATTGTATTGTGCGTGATTGTATTGTGGGTGTTGTGGTGTGCGTGATTGTATTGAGGGTGTTGTGGTGTGCATGATTGTTTTGTGGGTGATTGTATTGAGGGTGTTGTGGTGTGCGTGATTGTATTGTGGGTGATTGTATTGTTGGTGTTGTGGTGTGAGTGATTGTATTGTTGGTGTTGTGGTGTGTGTGATTGTATTGTGAGTGATCGTATTGTTGGTGTTGTGGTGTAAGTGATTGTATTGAGGGTGTTGTGATGTGCGTGATTGTATTGTTGGTGTTGTGGTGTGTGTGATTGTATTGTGCGTGATTGTATTGTTGGTGTTGTGGTGTGTGTGATTGTATTGTGGGTGTTGGGGGTGAGTGATTGTATTGTGGGTGTTGTGGTGTGAGTGATTGTATTGTTGGTGTTGTGGTGTGTGTGATTGTATTGTAGGTGTTGGGGGTGGGTGATTGTATTGTGGGTGTTGTGGTGTGAGTGATTGTATTGTTGGTGTTGTGGTGTGCGTGATTGTATTGTTGTTGTTTAGGTGTGTGTGATTGTATTGTTGGTGTTGTGGTGTTTGTGATTGTATTGTGAGTGATTGTATTGTGGGTGTTGTGGTGTGAGTGATTGTATTGTTGGTGTTGTGGTGTGTGTGATTGTATTGTTGGTGTTGTGGTGTGCGTGATTGTATTGTGGGTGTTGTGGTGTGTGTGATTGTATTGTGAGTGATTTTATTGTGGGTGTTGTGGTGTGAGTGATTGTATTGTTGGTGTTGTGGTGTGTGTGATTGTATTGTTGGTGTTGTGGTGTGTGTGATTGTATTGTTGGTGTTGTGGTGTGTGTGATTGTATTGTGCGTGATTGTATTGTTGGTGTTGTGGTGTGAGTGATTGTATTGTTGGTGTTGTGGTGTGTGTGATTGTATTGTTGGTGTTGTGGTGTGTGTGATTGTATTGTGTGTGATTGTATTGTGGGTGATTGTATTGTTGGTGTTGTGGTGTGAGTGATTGTATTGTTGGTGTTGTGGTGTGTGTGATTATATTGTTGGTGTTGTGGTGTGAGTGATTGTGTTGTTGGTGTTGTGGTGTGTGTGATTGTATTGTTGGTGTTGTGGTGTGTGTGATTGTATTGTGTGTGATTGTATTGTGGGTGATTGTATTGTTGGTGTTGTGGTGTGTGTGATTGTATTGTGTGTGATTGTATTGTGGGTGATTGTATTGTTGGTGTTGTGGTGTGAGTGATTGTATTGTTGGTGTTGTGGTGTGTGTGATTATATTGTTGGTGTTGTGGTGTGAGTGATTGTGTTGTTGGTGTTGTGGTGTTGTGGTGTGAGTGATTGTATTGTTGGTGTTGTGGTGTGTGTGATTGTATTGTTGGTGTTGTGGTGTGTGTGATTGTATGTATTGTGTGTGATTGTATTGTGGGTGATTGTATTGTTGGTGTTGTGGTGTGAGTGATTGTATTGTGGGTGTTGTGGTGTGTGTGATTGTATTGTGGGTGATTGTATTGAGGGTGTTGTGGTGTTAATGATTGTATTGAGGGTGTTGTGGTGTGCATGAAACAGGCATGATTGAATCAAATATATATCAACAACTACTTACCATTTTCTCTCTGTCTCCTCTCATTGTGAAGTGTAGCGCACAGGGTTGACCAGATTGATCAGGAAACTCATCCATTACTGGGACACCAACTAATTCCATGAATCCTTGAGGTCCTGTTTCACCTGGATAACCTGTAAAACATATGTAGCATTTGAAACTACATTTGTATATATATTAGAGTTGGCAATGAGTACTAAAATTGGTACTCGGGTACTCGATCATTCTTCCGACCGAGTACTCGGGTACTCAGAAAACTACAAATGTGCATGATATTTGGAAGTAGAAATGTTGTACATGTACTTTCAAACGGCACATGATAGTCAACAATACATAATTTCATGAAAATAGAACCATAATGCAATATTACCTCGTAATCCATTGAGGCAGTCATTGTACGACAGGAACATGGCGACAAGGCTCTTGTGATTGACCTTTTCAACTCCAAATTCAAGCCGAGGAGCTGGGTTAGATTTGTCACCTGAAAACATTTCAAATCAACTTGATAAGCTTACATATACATTGTAACACCAAGAAGTCAATAATCCTGATGTATTACATACACTTAATCCAACTGATTAAGAAAACCTTTCGCAATTATTTAAATATTATAGTAGTCTTCTGCTAAATTGAGTCAATGCCTTCATAGATTATGTAACCAATAAGCCTGCTCCAGCGAGAATAAATAGTCTAGTTTCTATAGTATTTTTGTGAAATACACAAATCAGTCAAATTCAAACAACATTCTAAAAACTGATGCTTAAAGCAACTCCAACGTGGGAATTACATTTTAAATTTACCTGGCAAACCTTCTTCATGACAGGCTGTCCACAAACTTGTTACTTCCATATACTGTCTCTTAGCATAGATCATCACCTTCATCCAATCAAGAGCTGTACTAACATCTTCATTATATAACCATTAATGTTTATTCCTATGAAGTATTGACAATTATTGTTCCTAACTGAAAGTACAGGTACTAGATTCAACAGACTGAAATCCTATATAATATACAATGAAAACAGAAATCCCAAAATTGTATCAGTACCTATGCCTCTTATATACATTCCTGATAATGCAATAAGAGTCATAAAAAATCTCTGATTCCCGTCTGTTTTTGGAAGATAATGATAAAAAAATGCCTTCAGCTTGCCGAACTTTTCCCTGACTTTTCCCTGACTTTTGTCTTAGACACACCACCCGCCCAATGAATGATAAACTTATAAGTAACTAGACCCAATGTCAGCAAGCTATGTATGAAAGGATTCTGGAAAATGAACATGTGCACTCGTCTCTCTGCATGGTTTCTGAAAACAAAAAGACATAAAATAAACACTTCCTGTTCCATAATTATACCAGAATCAAGCAATGTTACCATTGCCACTGATTAACTGTTGGAATATCTACAGTGGCATATGAAGCTGACAGATCAACTGATAGAATTTTCAATAAAACAGTGTCATATGAAACCCATCAGTTTTGGAGTATGACATATTAATAGCAATCAAATAAAGTCAATTTAGATGGTAGCCATCTTGAAAACTTGCAAATTGTGTTCTGCTGAGCTTCATTTACATTTTTAGGGAGATCGTAAATTAACTGTGTGTGACAAAGCATTTTTATTGAACATGGTAACAGGTCTGATTTTAGCAAACATTGAATTTAAGCGCGCGATGATCAGTTTTTGATGATGACAAATTAAAATATTCTGTGCTTAGCGCGCGAACCCCGCGCTAAGCGAACCCCCTAATTCATGCCGCTTAGCGCCAACCGCATAATTCAAGCCGCTAAGCGCGCGAATCGCCTATAAATTATAAACCAACCAAGCATTCAAATGGCCTTATAACTAATTGTTCTGTAATAAAAAGATGCTAGAATAAAACCAATGTAGAAACAGCAATATATTGTAAACATATTTTTACTTACATAAAAAATTCTCAACAGAACACTACGCATACCAAACTTCAGCAGAAAAGATGGTAGATTTTCTCTATGTGTAAAACTAGCCCAGAGCAGTGTGTACGTAACGGGTCATGTGACCATGAATGGTGTGTGAGCAGAAATCCGTATTCATGTTTCACGAGTTATGTTGGCAGGGATCAAACCATTGAACAATACATTCAACAGATGATTGTATAACCGTGCTTGAGGCACATGCACACGCACTGTTGATTCAAAGTTATCTCTCACAACTGCGTAAACAAACATTCAACACAATCGATTATTACAGGTGTATCAGGACTAAGTCTTAACATCATTAGCACATTTAAATGATCATAACTTTAACTGCCCTATATACACGGTGTATATAATAAAACCTACATAATTGGTAAAAAACTGGCGTTGCCTTCACTTTTTGCACGCACGTTAATTTGATTAACCTTCGTGCTTTTTGGTATAAGCAACGAACACCGTAAACGTGACCCAACCTTCTTTCCATACACCCTACATGACACAGAACTTAAAGCGATAGAACACTCAAAATACCTTGGTGTGACCCTAAACAATAACCTGACATGGACAAATCACATACGAAACCTAACAGCAAAGGCCAGCAACACACTCCGCTTCATTAAAAGGAACATCAAAACTAACTCCACACAAATTAAAGAACTGGCCTACAAGACTTACGTACGGCCCCAAATTGAGTACTGCTCAACTGTTTGGAACCCCTGGCAGAAATACATCATACACAAAATTAAAATGATACAACGATCCGCAGCACGATACATACTTAATGATTACCACCAAACAAGCAGCGTCACAAACATGATAAAAACGCTTAACTGGAAAACACTAGAACAGAGAAGAAATCACTCAACACTTGTCATGTTCTACAAAATTAAAAACAAACTTGTATCAGTAGATCACAATCACCTCACACAGATCAGAAACCTAAATTACCTAATCCCACATTCAAGAACAGCCTACCATATGAACACCTTCTTCCCCCAATCAATCCGCCTCTGGAATAGCCTGCCACAACATGTTCAGTCTAGCCCCACATTACAGACATTTGTCAGTAGGCTAGACGAGCATCACCAATAGCCCAATATCTCTTGTTTTTAAATTGTACATACTGCTCTTTTTACCTTTTA
The DNA here is from genome assembly GCA_947247005.1 of Spisula solida. Taxonomy (NCBI): domain Eukaryota; kingdom Metazoa; phylum Mollusca; class Bivalvia; order Venerida; family Mactridae; genus Spisula; species Spisula solida. The sequence continues at coordinate 15,611,180 of OX365947.1, read as the reverse complement.
ATCTATACTGATAACTCTGCACATACTATTTAAACTAATTTCATCGTCTCCGGAAGCGCCTGCCAGTAATAATTAGTATTGATTGTAAGCAGTATGAAGTTGAAGTTGACTTTTCGTACAAAAAAAAACGAAATAACACACGGAAGAGGTCACGAAGTATTCAAAAAATCTACTTAAAAGACGTAATAAGACTAAAAAATACTAATATTACCACGGAACATAAGTAATATTCAAGCTTCCGTCTGCATGAAAATCAAAATGAAAATCTTCAGCAGTTTCCGCAAAGCAAAGACCTAAAGGTCTTTGCGCAAAATAAGGGTTACAGTTTGAGTACTGATTTACCAAAAAAGCAGTCACTTGTTCAGATGCGTACATTAAATCACACACGCTACGCACTCGTGATTTAATAACTACGCATCCGAACTCATGACTGTCCTTTATTCTACGATAATACACAGACACACTCATTATTTCGATTCTAACATCCGTATAACATGCATAACGTGAGCTTGCATTTGCCGTCAACAATCGTCATGCATGTAACCTGTGTTTTGTTCTGGTTTGTGCTGCATTTTGATTAAATTTCTATTTTTGCCTGGTAAAGTATGACTTGTCAAGTAGGCCCTATAAAATATATGCTTATGCATGCGCATATCCAGAATTGTTCCGAGGGGTCCAACATGAAGGCATCCGACCAGCAATTTTGTCAAGTTGAGCTTTTATAGAGGGTTGTCTTAATCAGCGCCTGAAGAGCCTAATGTCCCCAAAACAGCTATGTACTCAGGGGCGGATCCAGGATTTGGTGTTAGGGGGGGCGCACATGTATACATTTATTGATACCCCCCCCCCCCACCTCAGAAAATGTGCGAGCGAAGCGAGTTAGAAAAAATACATCTCTGAGAAGCATTCCACACAATTACATTCTTTATCTTTTAATATTCAGTGATAACACTTTTACTTTTATCCCTCAAGTGTTGAAGATATACATATTAATATATTTACATACAAAAACTTTTACATACTTATATATAATATACATTTATATACAATTGGAATGGTTTTCATTAGTCATGAAGAAATCAACAAATATATCACTGCAGTAATTGCGGTAAGTGTTCATTGGTATAGACATCACAGTCATAATATACATTCATGTATCTATATCTCAATATCATGTTCACTGAAAGTTAACCTTACCGAAACGAAATGTAAGGTAAAACAAGTGAGTTACACTATGAAAATAACTACCTCTGTATAGCAACTGCCCGTACTCAGAATGCAATCTAGCTATAAATGTTTTATAGCACGTTAAACAAGCTTGCATACAGCTAAAGATATGTGTACATTATTAAATACGACACCATTATTACTAACAGCGAGATCCAGAATTAACCTACACTGGTCTATCATATTCATGTTGATAATTTCCATGTACTCGTTGTATCCAATACAGTATATCAGAGAATTCCATAGTTTTGTATGGTCGTTACTAACACAATGACATAACCTGTGAACTACCATATTATCTGTAAGTAATGCAAATTTCCGGCATCGTTGTATGTACACTTACAGACTTTGAAAAACGCACCACTTTTTAGGGATTCGTATTTTTTGTTTGAACTATTTAGCTGACTTTGTACAAATGAAATGATGTTCCGAGGTTAATAACCTTGTCAGTAGAAAACATCTGACACGTGTTTTATCACGCAAATTACACGTGGTAGCCACGTGGTCGAATATCGTTTTTCGCCCGTAGATCTCCCGTGGATACAATATCCAAATTGTGTAAACATAAATGTGTACACGATACATTAACATGCAAAAAAATCACATTTTCAATCATCCAAAATCATTAGTTGGCATGGCACGTTCACCCGACAATGATGTGTCTAGAGGTGTAGAAATGTTACATACCGGAAGTAGCAACTACGTCGCTTTCGCGCGATTCCATTGTCATGGTATAACAAATATACGTCAACAAGAACCGCTTACGAGCACTGACACCGTCACTGACCGTCCAAGGCAGGATAAAAGGCCTAAAATGGCAATTTATACGGATACATTAATGCGCATGCGCAGCCGACGAAACAGCTTCCGATCTGCAACCATCACTGTCAGATAAATACATTTGCATTTAGTAGCGTTCGTCAGTTTGTGTTCAATCTTACGTCGAAGACGTTCTGTAGCCATTCCCTTCTTGTATCACTATTTCCGGCGACAACGAAGTTAACCTTAGGCAGCATGATGATAATCACTCACATAAAGTACAGAAAATAATCACTTTTATGGACGAAAAACATTTCAACGTGATGGATATTCCAGTTTTATGTTCAGATTGTGCTCTCATTTAAAACAGATGGCATGCTCTTACAAAGCCGTGTCCACGGGTGAGCGCTGATTCTCGATCTGCTCGAGAGCTTCTCCAAAAAAATGTCCATGAATGGTGGAACATTCCCTCAGCAGCACATTTGAAATTTGATGTTGTTCATGAGTAGCCGATGTTGTGAATGCACCATGAACAAATCGTTATACACAAACTACTAAATTGTGAATTTGGCATTTGAGACTTGAACACATCGATGTCACGTGACTTTGCTATTTTGGTCACTTTAATTATGAAATTTTGCTAGTGGATTAAACATATAATAAGCTTTCAGTATACCAATTTTTGTTTCAAAAAAGTATTGTTTACTACATGTATATATTTGCGTGGTTTGTATAAGTGGTGCGTTTTCAAAGTCTTTAAGTGTCTGGATGTAAACTTCATGACAGTCTGAAGAATGTTTCTACATGTACGCGATAAGGAGGGCGTGTTCTTGCAGACAAGCCACAAAGGGGAACAGCGGTCATTGTCTACGACACTAGGAAACAGCCAATTGTTGTCACCTTGTATGGCGTCTTCAAACATTCTGATGTGACTAGGAGACATCACATTCCGTTTTAGAACTCCATTCCATATTATGTTTAGTAGGAAAAGTCGCATTTTGTATAAATGCTTGAATATAATTGACCAATTTGTATTTGTTCAAAAGTCAGTAGATATCGGGAATAAAACCTATTGATTGTCTGTCACCATTAACAAATCGTACTTATCTCTGCACAACAACTGATTTGGCAAGGTAATCACAAGATAGTCTACACAATTGTCCTAACAGTTGAAGCTTCTTGAAGTATATTGTTGTTTCTATGGCGACGAAATTTAAACTTGTCAGAGATACATTCGTACTAGTGCCTTTAGCGAACGGCTGCATATGTTTGATACAGAAACGATGAGCCCTCTCTAGTTTCATGATATCATTGTTGGAGTACGATGACCACAGTTCACACCCGTATAATGCCCTAGGTAATACAACAGTTTGGTATATAGTTCTGTTTGTGATCGGATTCACTGATGATGTATCAATACCATTGTTAACTACACTAAAATATGTACCACGTAACTTTGTACATGCCTCTTGCATGTTTGTCTTAGTGGATATCGTATCCGAACACGTAATACCCAGATGACAATAGCTATCACTTTCGTCGATTAATTGTTTCTGGTCCAATTGAAAATACTCGATTGTCTCCCTTGGATAATCGGTCATTGAATACAACCACTTTACATTTCGAAGCATTGTAAAAATATCTCCATTTCCGAGAATAGTTCCAACAGATGTCCATCATATTGTCCATGCCTGACTTTGAAAATGAGATCAATGTCATATCGTCTGCGACTGTTGGTGAACAAACTGATTTCCCGTACATACAATAACCTAACCCACTGTTTTCCAGTTCATCTATAAGTCCGTTAATGAAAACAAGGTACATAAGTGATGAACTTTTACCACCTTGTCGCGTGCCCTGTAACACGGGAAATTCTGCTGATACCAATCCTTGACATCTAACGCGACTCGTTGAACTCGTACATACATTTCTCGAATTGATAGAAGTGTGGTGGTATCGACATTATATTCCATTAACTTATAAAATAATCCGGTATGCCACACATGGTCAAATGCCTGTTTGCCATCAAGAAAACACGTATACACTTTGGAAGACTGTTCATAGCCGAAATACAGACATTCTAGTAGGACAAATGAACTCATTATGCAACCAAGGCCGCGTTGAAACCCTCCTTGTTGTTTGTTGATGTTCTTTAATAACGTCCTTTAACATCTATCCAACAAAACCATTTCATACACTTTTAACACAGTATATGACAGTGGCAATTATCTATTTCAGCAGCATACCCCACATCCTTATTACTTGGTAACATTCACTGATGTAGTTATTGTAAAAACTGAAAAAATCAGTCATTATCTGAGCAGCATACCCATATTCGAAAACTTTCATTGAATATACCTATTTATACAGCATAGCTTAGATTAACGATAATCAACTGGACAATATTCACTGATATATAGGTGTTGAGAGTTCGTCACCAAGAAAAAATGCAATGTCTATCTGAGCAGCATACCCTGCGAACTCTAGTGCTACATTTTCGTTTTAACGGAAAACGTGAAATATTTGTAACCCAGCATCTAGGGGGGGGGGGGGGGGGGGGCTTTCTACCCCGGGACTTTTTTTGAAAACACTGAATTCGTCTGCTGCATTCTGAGAGACTTTTTTTTAATGAAAACGAAACAGGTTTATTACAAATCAAGCTAACTGCATTTATCATTTTATGTTTTGCTTCACCATTATCTTAATTTTAAAACTAGGAGATCGGGAAATGACATACATCATTTTAACAAGATTCATCATGCTATCTCATTCCTAACTAATGTTAGTCTGTCAAAACAATTTATCTATTTTAGTAAGTAAGTGTTTATTTTACGAGGCTATTATTATAATGCAATCTTCCTTATGGGCCTCAAACTATGACATTGACCCCGATAAGCCCACCGTCAAAAATCAACTAAGGGCAATAACTCCGTTAACACACAAAATCCTGTCTATATGCACTGGGGCGCACCTAACATTCTGATCACGTCGGTCTTTATGCATTGCAATATACCTCTGAAAAAACATGGCGCGATATTGAATATTTTCAGTCACATTATAAGAAAATGGCAGCACCCTGCCATCGGTACACATTATGACAATGCATGTTCACACAAACAGCAAATATACACTATGAAATTCCAAGCAACGATTTAATCACTTGTGTGCAGGCGATATATTAACTTGTTATGAACCGTATGTCAAGCAGTATATTTGTAAACAAATCCGCTTTTCCGAAATTAAATATGGGTCATGTTTGTTGATGTTTTCAACACATGCATGGGAAATATAAATTATGAATAACATAACATAACATAACATAATCTTTATTTGGTATAAAATAAATACATATTTATAACCAATAAACAAATACAACATCATGTAGTGCATATTGTGATAATTATACAAATAGTCAATAGTATCTGGTTTAATTTAACTGTTAACATGGAGAATTTAATAGTAGATTATTCATATTATTCATTTGAATCCCGTTCTTTAAAAGCATAATACAAAAATCGTGCTAAATTATTAATGTGCTTGGGATTTTTTGATAGTAATAAATTTTCAAATTTTTGAGTTTTTGGCCAGTGACAATAATAAGGGCTAAATATTTTTCTTCGAAGGTTAGTATATTTTGGACAAAATAATAGGAAATGCATTTCTGTTTCTAATGTGTTCATGTTGCATTTTGTGCATTTTCTATGAATCCTATCGATTCCCAAATGTCGTCCAGTTTCTATGTTTAAGTTATGTGCGGAAAGTCTGAATTTGGTTAAAGCGTATTTAAATTTGTCGTTGCGTATACATTTCAAATATGTCTCTAGTTCGAAATCATGTTTGTATAGGCAGTAAGTCGATAAACGCGACGAGTTATTAATATTTGAGTACCACGATTGTTTATAAGTATCTTATATGCGCATTTTTATTGTATTGAGATTAATATGAGCTATATCTTGATTTATCCATAAGTGAGCAAAGCCTAGTTCTTCTAATAATTTCTTTATTTGATAAGCCCAGTTTTTATTTGAATACGAGATGTTATTATTGGCATCGTCTTTTAGGACATTGTATGTACGTTTCACTAATGTATTATTGTCTAGATTTAATAACATTAAATATGTTGGATTTTCTGTCATGATATGGTTTCTTATGGTCGTAAAAATAAGAAAACTGATAGAGAAAGACAAAATAACCATCTCATTGACGGATACATAATTTGTTACTTTCACGCGAAGGAAACTGGACTTATAACACACTTTGGTGTATTACTACACTTAGACACGAAGTATAATTACCGGAGACAAACGGAAATGACCGAGCTTTCACGATTGGGACACCTTATAGTATAAATTCTGTACAAAATTCTCCAAAATTCCTTTAGAAATGTATGATAAGTTGCACACAGAAGACTCGGAAGGACGGACCCGACGAACGAAAGGGCACCTACCATTACCCTATCTCCTTCGCCTTCGGTGGGAAATACCCTCGTGATATGCATAGCATCAGAAATGGTGTGTAAGAGAAGTAGTTGGATTATTACAAATTGGCTAACGATATTGAGAGGCATGTGTTTTGTTATAAGAAAGCGATTACATGTTAAATTGGCGGTACACATTTTAAGAAACACAACATAATATCATACATATAGTTAAAAATGACTTATGTCCGCGGTCCGACCACCAAAAGCCGTGAGAAAAACCTTTTCCGTAAAATCCACCAGCTCGAAAATACACTCCGATCCCGCCATCGGTCGTATAAAAACACGTCTCGCTGAAGGCCGGGTATTCGAGACTTTAGTTAGTTTTAAATTGCTTCAGCGGTGAGGTACATATATGTTAATTAAATATGGTATATTATATATGAATGACGATAAAATAAGGATTTTTTGGGATATTTGATCTATTTACGACGAGAAAACAACGGGACGGTAGCAAAACAGACGAAATTCGCTGGGGTTTTCCCGAATGTTAGAAAAAAACACAAGTGCTATGAATATTTCAATGTATCACGATCAAGGGACATTTGGTGTAGGTCATCCTCGGCCATTTCCCGATCTCCTAGTTTTAAATTTAAAATAATGGTGGAGCAAAACATTACCTGGACACTCCTACATTGACAGGGTGAATATTGTTCTTACATCCAAAATGTGATAAATTACCTAGGCTCCGGAGATTTTTTTTGGGGGGGGGCGCCGGGTGCGCCCCCTTCTAAATCCGCTAGTGGTACTCGTCATTAACTGACATAATAGGGCCAAGCATTACCGAGCATTGCCAGTCTCAGCGATCATTAGCCGGGGTTATAAATATAGACACGGAATCAGCTGTGAAATTATGCCAATAGAAGGTCGAGAGTCATGTCAAATTCTCTGGACTATACAATAATTCAACTGCCCGATACAATGTTCCGCCGTACAAACATTCAACTTGTTTTGAATGGAACGGCTGTTATTTTATGCCGATAACCAATATTTTGTGTTACAAATTAGGTCCTACACGCATTTTTTTGTTTATCCACCGGGTCTTGTCTTCTATTCTATAATTAAATACTTTTCTATACGAAAACAACTAGTTATAGCATTGTAGACAATTTCATAATGAATAATTTAGTTTATTATTTGCTTTCAATGGATTATGGAGATTTTTCAGTGAAATAAACAGTGAAAATAACAGTGAAATTACCACTTTGTTATTTTCACTGTTTGAGATGCTGGTTCCAGTATCATGCTTAAAATGAAACGTAACGTCAACGGCGCCGGGCTTTAAAATATGCGTGACGTCATCATGACGTCATAATTCTCACGTCGTGACGTTCTAATTTCGACGTGATTTTTCCAATTAAGCCAATTACGATACCTATTTAAGAGGAATTGAGGCATATAATAAACAGAAAATTTGTTGATTTTTGGTGTAAGATCAATTTTATTTCACTCGTGATCACAGAAAATTACATTTTCACTCGTGGCTTCGCCACTCATGAAAATATTGATTTTCTGTGATCACTCGGTGAAATAAAATTCGATCTTACACCAAAATCAACAAATATCCTCTATATATGACATTTAATGTATTAAACGGAAATTAAAACATTTATCAACTACATGTACATGTACTGTTCTACAGTAAGCGTTAAGGAATAACAAACGTAAGTCAGTAGCGTGCGTTACGTTAATATAATCGATGCGTGAAAATGTATTTGCACCAGTCAATTGAAACCTCGGCACCCATTCCCGGGGAAATGCGTTAATTTCAAATCCCTGGAAAAATCCCTGCCCCCAGGGCCATACACAAGGCGAAGCCCCCACAATAGCCCATGTTCAATTTAAACCAGTGACAACAGGTCTACATACAGGTATGTGTATCTGTTACAGGGGCCAATCGGGCTCCGCAGGTATCGTGATAACGTGCGCAACAATGATGGCGCTCCACGATGATCTACCGGAAGTGGTGTGTAGGAAGTATAAACGACAACCTCACAATTCCGTTTGATATGCTATGTTAATGTATCTTTTTATAATGTCCACAGAGTAATGTAACAAAAGTGAAATTCACAAAGTTAGTATCTTTCACAGAATCAAGAAATATAGAAGTGTACAAGAAATCACTGAGAATAGTGTACATAAAATATATTGTCACAATGCTATCACTAAGCTGGTGTCACAAAGACTTCCTCGTCTTCCTTAATTCATTCTTTCATTTTCCGAATCATTCGGGGTGACCACGTGAAGGTCAATTTACCAATCAAATAGCAAACATAACAATAATAATAAAATAGAAGGCAGCATCGGACCGGCCGTAAACATTATGTAAGGTAGATAAATGTTCCCTCTGTCGTCATCGTAATTGATTATATCTAAAATAATTTAAGTGTCTTAATAGCCGATCTCGCATTTACAAATAAAAATGTCAGTTTGTTATAACGCTACTGTTGCCTAGTAACAGTTTAAGACAGTAAACTGTATGTCTATCATTTGAAATAATTTAAATTTTAAGAATTAGACAGAGACGGAAACTAAAAATCATGATAAAAATCGGCCGGCTATAAAATCACGGGTATAGTCACAGCTCATATTTCTCCGCTATTTTGTCGCGAAAAAAAGCCCCGCACTCCCACGGCAATGCGGAGGCATCGGAAAGGGGAAAACACAGCATAGTTCTCCCGCCCTTCCTGGTGCTAGGCGTGGTTTTAAAAGACTGGTGCATAACATTAAAGCACGTGTGAAATCTTTGCGTAACCAAGTTCAGAAAAATAAAAGATCTTGGACTAATTATATTCCACCAGAGACGGCCAGAAATACAAATTTTGACATAATGTCCTTATATGAACAATATAGGTGACTTATCATAAGTTAATTATTGCAAGATATTTTTATGTTCGAAGATTATTTACGCTTTGTGTGATTATCCCAATATCAAAATACTAATCACAGTATAAGTTGAACACCAGAACAATACCAAAATAAAAGGATTCGTTTTTAAATACATTTTCAATACACATGTCATGTCAACTTTTGTAATTGGTTTTAGTGGACTCGACCGCTGCGTCACTGGATTTTTACCCTGACTGGACTTTAGGTGCTTGTACGAACAAGTACCGCGTTGAAAACGTGACTTTTGTACCAACAATGTAGGTTTGATCATACACCGTGTTATAGCCGAGTGGTTAACAGCAGTATGGTTTTGTGAGTCTTATGTTGAAAATGTACACAATTTACTGCAAGTTCAAATCCCAACAATGCCTAGATTTTTTAAATTTTGCTTAAACTATGTATATTAATGCTTATGTTCATTCCGGTGATTACATTCATACAATGAATAAACTAGATATATTCGCATTTGTATTCCAGCACACCAGGATTGAGTTCATCCTACGAAGCAGGAAATTTCTACAATTTTGGCATTCAATGTAGATCTACATTTTGAACTACAAATGTAGTAGATATCAACAAAAAACATAGAGTATCTATATCACGCCAGCTACTTTTATTGTAAAGAAAAGTATGATACAATTAATTAATTTGTCGAGCATAAAAACATCAGAAACAATATTATTAAAAGCATTAAAGAAAAAGCGTATCAGACTGGAATCGAACTTTTACTTGGATTTTGCCAACGATTTGTGCTGATACCATGCATTTAACACACTACGTAAGAACGCTTTGAAGCTAATATTTTAGTTTAGGGCCTACGTTATATTTCTCCAATTTGGTCGCTGAAAAGACGGAATTTAGCAAAATGGACAGTTCCGGGTGATAACTAATAGAAACATATCAGATTATAACCATGTTTGAATATAAAAAAACATGTTTATTTTACTGAAACTGCTGTCGTCTCAGGTAAAAAGTTTGCGCGGTATCGGTTATCGTTCCTGTTTATTTCTGTCGATCAGAAGCGTTGACTACTGTTGTTCTATATGGGCAACTGTAGTGGTGACCTTGCAGACAAATGACATAAGTTTCAAAAAAGAGCTGCTAGAGTAATTCTTAATGAAGACTATGCAGCACCACCACAAGAACTTTTCTTAGAACTTGGATGGCTAAAATTCAGTGATAGAGTTGAATACAAAAAATCTGTATTAATGTTTAAAGCAATTCATGACCAATCTCTTGAATACATGGGAAACAAATTTCAATACACTCATGACAAACATAATATCAATTTGTGATAGAGCGGCTTTTTCAAGTGTGGTAGACATCAATCTCAGGCCGCGTCATACCAAATATGTACATGCAGTTTTCTTGCTGGACAATCAACACAAAATGAAACCAGGGTTCTCTTCTTATGTTTTCTCGCGGCGATTGATAAGTTTAGAAATAAGTCGACTGTGGTAAATAGTAGTTGGAACAAATGATTCAAAATCGATATGCAATAAATTAGTATAAACAGCTTTCTGACGGACAACTAAGCCTTCCAACTCTTCATGCCGTCGGATGTTTTCAGAATATATGGACTTAAAATTGCGTCTATCGAGATAATATACCATTGAACTAAAGTTAAACAGGTCTAGAGGGAATGTATCTGAGATACGTGACTGGACCGAAACATGCATACAGTACATTACTAGTTTAGGACATTTGATACTTCTTCCACCAGGGAATAAATGTATATGACTTCAATATTATCAAATAATACGTGGAATGAAATATATGCGACACGCTTACGTAGTACATGTACAGGGTGTGTCAAAATACATGTCCGCTTGTTAAAGGCATACAATTCCTGATTTATATTATCACCAAATGTCGTTCAAATAAATGATAAAATTATAACCATTCAACAAGCGGACATGCAGTTTGAGACAACCTGTACATCCCTTGATATTTTCAAAATGTTTCACCATAACCCTCTGTCCCTGATCTTGTGAAGGGTCAGGTGTGTGAATGACCCGGTGGGCAACATCCCCACACGCGCTACAATACACGAAACGTACGTGTCAAACATCATTTCATAATGGAATTCTTTTATTATAATTCAGGTTATATAAATTAATACTTCATATCTGTTGATTAACCTGATGTTGCAATTGTTATAGCTTTCTGTAACGTGATACCAACTTGACGTACGTCGTATCTAGAAGACATTCTAGCCATTGACATTGTTGCAAATTGTATAGACGTTACGCACGAAACTGGTGCATAAAAACGTTGCGTCAAAAACGACGTTACGTCGACTATTGCGTGTTTTATAACGTCTAGCATTTAACTTTATACTTTGATTCACTGGATCACGCGTAGGAAGATCATTATATATTCAGGGTATTCTATACGCATGGGCTCTCTCTCTCTCTCTCTCTCTCTCTCTCTCTCTCTCTCTCTCTCTCTCTCTCTCTCTCTCTCTCTCTCTCTCTCTCTCTCTCCCTCCCTCCCTCCCTCCCTCCCTCCCTCCCTCCCTCCCTCCCTCTCTCTCTCTCTCTGACAACATTTTTGTTTTGAAAATGGCGGCATATTATGACACTACCCGACTATTCCCGTGTCATTAGAAATCTACAGAATTACTTCAAATAATCGGAATCGGTATCCAATTAAGCTATATTTTTATAGAATTGTCAATAATATAAACAGTAATAATTATTATTATTGTTAATATCATTATCGACAATAAATATATTACGGCTCATACATTTTGGACAAACGCTATTTGTAATGCAATAAATTCGTCATACATGTACTAGTAAATAACGTCGTATGGGACATTCCATTGGACAAATCTGACGCTTGAAAAATCGCATTAAAATTTAAAGCATGTGAAAACAAATTACAGAGCACGGTAGGTAATAGTCTACCAGTATTTGCTATTTGAAAGCCTAAATGATTCTTATTTAATGGTGAGATACTAAGCTATTGATATGTTAACTTGACACTTACCTTCTCAATGATTTAAGGGCACACGTTTGCTTAAAGTGGGTGGGGGTTAAAATGACACATGAACCCAAACTAACATAATAGCGTCAACAGTATTATAAATAAGTAATATTGTGTTTGCATTGATTTAAATGGGATTACAAGTAACAACTATTATATTGGTTTTGAAATGTACCAATTCATTTAAAATATGTCAACATTCGTTTAAGGAGGAATGAGCTACCTAAACGTAGGCTTACACGTGAGCTGCAATTAGTATTTTCGAGTTTAGTATGATAAATAAGAACAAACATAAAACTAGGTTCAAATTATGCTTTAGGAATATAAAAAGATGATGATAATCAAAATGATATTGCAAATTGTTCATACACTTCTACTTGTTCCTTTGTAAAAGCTCAAAATAGGTGGGGAATGGTTCATTTTAAAGCATGAATACTGTTACATTATATTATATTTCTATACAGCACCAGATTGATATTTTAATTCATGTCTTGTTTAAATTAGAATGAATATAGAGTTAAAGCATGCCTTTCGTGTTATAACATCTACAGAGTACCGAGAAACAGCAGGTACCAATGCCCGTCCGTGGGAGCTTTGATCATTAAACACAAGGTGCATATACCCCCTAAGACAATAACGTTCTTGGCAATTTTAAACTATGAATCTATACAGAAAACGCCACAAATCATTCATGAAACAATAGTGTATATATGTACAAATAAGACAAGTTACAATGTCGCTGTTTAGTTTTAGATTGATTGTGAACATTTACTGTGGATATATTAGCACGTGAATTTACAAACACCTTCTCAGTTCAATGCAAGTAGTATGAAGAATTAGTAGATCACGTCTTGATTTCTGTATTCATTATGGATGCATTGCGGCTTGTATCCGTATACAAGTGCCTGGTTGGTAGTTTGCTCTTGCGGTGGGCAGTTCGAGCGCATCACTTCACATCACTGGGGGAGCAGTGACCTAGAGGTAGGGAGGCGCGCTTCGGGTCGAAAGGTCCCGTGTTCAATCCCCGTCTCGACCACTGCTCAAATTTCTCTGAGCAAGAATAACCCACATGCTCCACTCAACCAAGGTGTGAATTGATGCCTGTTAGGGCGATGTCTACACACGTTCGATAGTTCTGGGCGCCGCTGATAGATGTTGGCTGCACACTCACGAGGAGAGAAGTAGTCTCCCTAGGGAAACTCGAACACAGGGTTCCTTAGGTGGCCCAATGACCAGGGAAGTTAAAATGTCAAAGGGTGGCTGAACAGCAGAACTGCTGAAAGCAGCTCTCGAATATTAGTAACTTAACTTCTTTTTTAACTTCTTGGCGGAAGTATTCCAAGCCTTGTTTTATAGAGCTTTAACAAACATGAGTCATTAACAAGTTTGTACAACTCTCTATCTCATCTGAATGTACGTCTCTTCTAATATCCAACAGAAGTTTATATCTTTTCAAGCAGAATAATAGTTTCACATCCCGTCAAAGAGAGAAACCCAACAATGATACGGTAGTCGTTTGGGGACATGTTCTGAGAATTATATGTACAGTACACAGTTTGGTTTTCTTTGATGGTACAACTTTCATACAGACTTGAATATTTGAATGTCTCAGATGGGGATTCTATAAACATCTATATCATGCCATCCGATAATTATTTTAATACCCTTCATACTCTTCTTTAGCAAGTATGCAAACTAGGTTTGACTACAAATCAACACCAGAGAGACACAAGTCATACTTCAGACCTTTGCTGAAGACTTATACATTGATCAGGTTGACAACATTATTACACTTAATACACAAACATAGCGAACCTTTTTTGATTAACATTATATAGATTACGTCAAATTTGGAAAATCTAAACAGTACAACCAAACAACAAAGTTGCGAATCTGCGAATATATCAAGCAAATTTAAGCTAACATGAAAATACTCATGTCAAGTTTCCACAACGGCTACCTACGACAAATCTGAAAAATATTTTGGCCCAAATATTTTTAACATATTATATCTTGACAAATTCTACCTATCTCATTCAACTATTATCAGACGTAGGCTTCCGGTAACTGGGACAATTCCCCCAGAACATATGTCGGGGCTATGCCAAGGTACACGATGCGAACTTATCAGAGATAAGGAATTACACATTTGTCTATGTCTCTCGATACTACCGATTTTCTTGCAGAACCTGATCCCAACACATCCCGAAGTCCCTAATTTCCATCGGGAGTAAATCATCGAGGCAGTTGGACAAACGTATAACTTCAGGACAACTCGGGAGTCATCCGATGTCTACCGATACCCCCACCCGATTACTCACGATGACCCAAAATGTCTCATGACATACCCGAAGTTTCCATTCAAAATTGTAATCCCGAGACCGAGAACGTGTCCCACATATCACTGGGATGCCTAGCGCATAAGTTAACATGGTAACTGGTATTCCCGAGTCTCTGGTGCGCTTCTGGGATGCCTTCCCGGGTTATTCCCGACATGACAGCGCGAATACATCGGGTAAAAATATGCATGCATTGAATTTCCCTGACGTATGTACATGTACTCGCGTTTTCACAAGATGTCTCCAGATTCCCCAAAACATTCACAAAGCTTACCTGAGACACCGGATGCCTTCTCTGAGATAAATGGGATCATAGATGCCTGCTAGGCTCTTAAATCCATCGGAAGTACATCCCCGAGGAAGAGGAATTGACGCATAACGTCTCGAGCACATCGAGTGTTTTTGCAATGCACCCCGATACTCCTTGATCATCATGATTCCTCCTGATGTCACAACTTCTCTGATGACCTCCCATATACTTCCCCTAGACCACGAACAACCTGTTTACGATGCCTCCCAAATCCATATTGGGAGTTCATCCCCTAGACAAAGACATACGCACTGGGAAATGTATATGCTTCAAGCGTCTCAATTGATACCTCGTGGCATTAAGAGACCGAGAACAAGACTGAAAACCGCAAGGCGAAGAACAGTAGAGGCCGAACCTGAGGAAAAACGGAATCAATGAAGAGAACTGAATAATAAATAAGTAAGGCATCCTTCGCTTGAAGCACCCGAAGCATAAAATGACCCTAGCATCTTTTGATGACATTTGGCAAACTTCGCGTCTTTTCGTTGTCTTCTGTACATTATGGTAGCTTTCTCTTACAACAAGCTCGTTCTTTCTTAGTAACGTCTCTGACTTTGTTCGCAAACTAAAGGAAAGTAACTAAGCGAGTATTGACTTCGGTTTAACTCATTAGGAAGATATAATCGTTTGATTGTGGCATGGGTATACTAGTATCAGGACCAGATATAATTCGACGCATCGGGCGACTTTCTCTATCTCGTTTGAATCCAAGTTGTGTAGTCTTTATTGATAAGCTTATGATTTGTAAAGTCACAATAGAAACGTTCAAAAAGGAAATTACTCATATGTGCATACTATACCGTCCTAATCATCGTTACTTACTACATATTGCTACTGATTAAAATAGCAACAAACTGTATCAACTAAGGCTTTATAAACATTGTGAAAGTACGGACAAGTCAGGGTACGAAAGAAATGAACTGCAATTGGCTAAGAATAACGTTTTCTTGTTCTCCAATACGACTCTATACATGCAACTAAAAGAACATACGTATACCCGGTAGTTTGTTAAAAAATACCAACTTATTAATTAAGAGGTTAATATACCAGGCGACATTTTACGTTGACGGCACTACATGTTTTCTTTGATTGGAATTGGTAAATTTGTATAATAACGGTAGAAACTACTGTGGTTTGCCGATGATTATAAGAATAAATAATACAGTTCTACATGTCATGTACAAACATATATTGTGTAATGAGACATATGTGTTGCATTTTGTATAATAATTAAAAGGCACTGCTTGTTTATCACTCAGATATAGATCCTTATTTGGACGCTATTTGTCATACATGTTCAATACATAATCAATATTCATAAATATGCAAATTAGTTAATTAGCATAATATTTAAGTAAGTTAAAATCAATTTCCACGAATAAATCATATTTTGATATAAGGAATATGTTTAATGAGTGTTTAATGTTGATTCTGACTGTATTGAGATTTTTACGTTCTGTTTTAAATTTACCCCCACCCACCTTTGGCGGTTATTCTCGGTAGAATTAAATTATATTTATCTATAAAAATATACATTTAACGAAAGCCCTATGTCTTCACATGATTTTGGTACAATTCGGATCTTTAAATAATAGAAATAAGGAAGATATGGCATATATTTGTCAACTATACTAGTAGATTTTTAACGAAAATTTACAAATTTTTGACTTCCTCATTAATATTCATGAGTATGCAAATGTGATAATTTGCATAAAATCATTGCAAATGATGAACCAATTCATTGGCTTCATTTTGATACCATTTTGACCATTCTACCTGTAGAATTGACCAAGATATGGTGCAATTTCAAGTTGATGTATGCTATATGCACTTAATTGACCTTTGACCTCATTTATGACCTTCACAGAGGGTTTTGCGCGTGGCATCCACCCAAACCATATACAACTGGTATTGGGCAATTCAAATATGGTATTGAAACACTTCTACTAAAAAATGCCATGGACCATGAAAAATAAGCGACTTTTGTGCTGATGGACTCCCAACTATATGATTTCATTAATAGGGATAAGTTGTGGGAGAGATTATTGAAAACTGGAATTTCTGGCAATATGTTAAATGCCATCAAATCTTTATACTCGTCGGTTAGTTCTTGTGTAAAAATAAATTCATTTAAGACAGAATGGTTTAACGTTACTTGCGGTTTGAGACAGGGTTGTATTTTGTCACCTTTACTGTTCAATCTCTATATCAACGACTTAGTAATATACATCAAAAGTTTGAATATTGGTATTGAGATGGATAATGAAAAAATATCTATATTGTTATATGCTGATGATATAGTATTATTGTCGGAAAATGCCCATGATTTGCAAATATTGTTGAATGCTTTAAATGTTTGGAGCTGCCATAATGAAATGACCGTAAATGGTACAAAAAGTAATGTAATGCATTTTCGCCCACCTTCTGTACAATGCATTGATTATAATTTTACATGTAGTGCTAGTTCTTTGTCATTGTTAGTAAATATACGTACTTAGGTATGGTACTTGATGAACACCTTGATTATAATACTACATGTACTGTCAAAGCTGTTGCTCAGAGTGCTAGTCGTACCCTAGGGATTTTAATTGCTAAATGTAAATTAGGCGGAGGTATGCCATACGACGTCTTCACTAAATTGTACGATTCTTTAGTTTGGCCCGTTATTAGCTATGGTGCTGCCATTTGGGGTGTTAAGTCTTTTTCCTGCATAGACAATGTACATAATCGTGCCATGCGATATTTCTTGGACGTGGGACGTTATACACCAAACGCGGCATTGGCGGGGGGAAATGGCATGGACACCCCCTTCAGTCCGCCAATGGAAGTCTGTGGCAAGTTTCTGATCCAGATTATGTAATACACCAGAAACAAGATTAAATAGATTAAATTAAATAAGATTAAATAAGCGAATAGCACTCTGGGCTAACAACAAAGCCGGTTATGGCTGTAAAAATTGGATGTTTGTTGTAAAAATCAGTTACATTCATGTCAACTTTCTGATTATACAAATTTATTCAATCATGTGCCAAAATATCTTATCTGTGATACCATTGTTGAACTTTTAATGTCTTTATATATTGAAAATTGGAAAGAATCGATTTCAAGACCTGATAGTAAATCAGGAAAAGTTCATAATAAATTAAGAAATTATCGTACTTATAAAACTGTTTTTGAAGTAGAGCTTTATTGTAAAATGATACTTCCACCAAGCAAATTTAGATGTGGAGTTCCACCAATCAGGATTGAAACCGGCAGATAATATAATTCAGTATATCTGAGCGTAAATGCCCCTTTTGTAATGAAGTTGAATCGGAGATCCATGTTTTGTTTGATTGTATTGTATATAATAGTGAACGCTCTAGTCTAATGCAGAAAGCTTTTACCATTTAATCCGATTTTAACTCATTTTCTGATCAAGACAAACTGAAGTTTGTTTTTACAAATCAGGCAGTTATTAGAATTTGTTCCAAAACCTGTCATAATATTTTAAATAGGAAAAATATTTACCTCTGTAAATAATACCCATATTATTTATAATTACATTGTGATATGTTTTATTTCTTTTCAAGAAGCAGCTGTTAATCAGTTTATCTACGGTCTGACCGAGGTAAAAATCGCTTTCATAAACCATTTTTAATTGTGCATAAGTACTCGTTTTCTATTTCAATTTTTATAACGTTAGTATTCGTTTTTTAATAAAATTTTGCTTCAAAGATTAACAACTGCTCCTTGATTTCACATAATTATGTAAATAGCTTAATGGTGATTATACATGTACTTTTATAGTATCATTTTAAGTAAACATGTATGTAGATGCAGCCATGAAGTTTCTTATCCTGTCTGACCCAATATAATCTTTATGCACATTCAACTAAATTTTAATTATAATTTGAAAAGTCACCGTGGAGTGTATGTAAGATAACCAGGAAACTAGCACCAGTGTGGAAGGGACCTGGCATAGTGATTGTCAAGTTGTCAGCTGCACTGTATAAAGTTAAATTCAGATCTTCAATTTTCACAGTCCATCATGATAAACTGAAAAAATGCCTTGATCTTGATTTGCCCAGCTGGTTGGTTAGGTACAGGGATGGTGCACACTCATTAGGTCAGACTGTACCTAAAACAGGTTCAGGTCCGGATGAAGTAGTGTACTGCCACTGTAGGGAACCGTATAGGCAGCAATTCATGATACAGTGTGATTTATGTTCAGAATGGTACCACGGTACTTGCGTCAACATCACACCTTGTGAGGCGTTAGACATAGATGAATACCATTGTTCATTATGTAATCCTCAATAATTTTATATCATTTCAGGTCAAAAATTATGGACTCTGCCACGAACAATATAGTTACTGTGGAGATGGCATTAACTAGGGGTCGATTAATCGAGCCCAAACAGTTAATTGTCAATCTTCTTGGTATGACGTTGGGACTCCCGGATAGGGAGTTCAGACGTCTTACCAAGGAGATGTACCAACTAGCCGTTAAGCAGGGGAACTGGAAGTGGGTAGAACAGGCTCAAATCCAGGGAACCTTATTTTTTAGTGAGCAGTGGATTCTTGAAAACTTACCCCACAAGAATCCACGTAGGAATAAGGTTAAAATCCCAAAACAGGTCAACCAGGAATATAAGGCACCCGGGATGTGTAAGGATGTAAGGCTGTCTGGGGATAATAATAATCTCCAGGTAATTAGGGAGAATGCTGCTGTGGGTGGTGATCTCGACCTCTGTCCCAGTGACGAGGACAAGCTTCTTGCCAGTCCTACTGAGGGAGAGTTTGGTTTTGATATGGATGACGAACCAATGGATGCGAGTGAACCTGCAGTTGTGTCCCCCTCATCATTATACCGAGTAAGATTCGGTTCATCCCGGTACACCTAAGGGGGTTCGACACAGTCATAAACCTGAAGTGATTAAAAAAATTATTTTTTTTATTTCTGCTCAATATACAGAACATAGTAGAAGCAAAAATTTATTTTTTTGAAAACAGTTTTTAATCACTGCATACTTATGTGTCGAACCCCTTTGGGTAAACCCCTAATAACTGTGGATACGTCTGGACTATAACTAGAATAGTAATACTACAAATGAGTGTTTATAAAGGATTGCGACATTTAGCGTTGATGTTGCGACATTTAACGTCAGACCAGTTTGTTGCGACATTTAACGTCACAGATGCGACATTTAGCGTCAGGGGGGATTGCGACATTTAGCGTCGGTTGCGACATTTAGCGTCAGCCTTGCGACATTTAACGTCAAGTGCGACATTTAGCGTCGATGCGACATTTAACGTTGCTACAATGCCTGTCACACTCATCCATTTCTTCATTTATTAGTTCAACAAAGTATGATAATACGCTTACAACAAAAAACAACAACAACAACAACAACATAGCCTTACAAACAGTTTCTATGAAAGTATTAAGTGATGGTAAAGTAATAGCTTTTCATGGAGTATAAAATGATCATAACAATTGCAAATATCCTGTGAATAATTATAAATTTAAACTACGATTAAAGAACGTAAATTAAAAATACTTCAGTTCTATATCTTCATCCTCTAATCATTGTGTAATGGCTACTGGAATATTTCCGTCTTTTGTCAACTGAAACCTGCCGGCCAAACAGTTTGAAACAGCTCATCGGTAACAATTTTTTTACAAATATGTCTTTACTTTTATGCTCCCTCAAACAAATTTTCCGGGGAGCTTATAGTAGCCGCTTTGACCATCCTTAAGAATGTCCGTCCGCCTTAGGTGATGGCAGGTGTGGCCTAACACAATATAAATCTATAGAATTCATTCCGTAACCACTTAATTGTTTTGGTTGTTAAGTGATCAATGTTAAACTATGTTCATGGGTACCAGGCAAAATGTTTTAAACAACATACTAGTAGTGTGGCAACATTGAACTGGACTCATCATTCTTCCTGTGTTTTCGTTATTGTGATATGCATGTTTCCCGTACATGATAGGACGGTGTATACGCCAAATATTCATGAGTCCCAGTTGAATGTAGTCGGTCGATGATAGGACTGGCCTTTCTTTAAAAATGAAAAATTAATGTATTTTCGATGTCCATTTTTTGTTCAATATTTTGCATATTCACTTTTAAAGCATAAAACACTTTCAATCCATAACAAGCGGTCAGTCAACGGTGCAGTGTTTATATTATTATTATTATACATGTTTATTTATTGATAAGACTAGAGTTATCACCAGCAAGCTATATCCATATTATATCGAAACATTCTCACAGCAACATACGATCATACTGCCAAAATGAGTGTAAACAAATCCAACCAGAACGCTATTAAATAACTCAGACTTGTATACGTTTTGGCTAAACGTGCTGGAGCCCGGATGGACATCAGCCAGTCAACATACTATGTAAAGACAAGGCTTAATTAGAGACTATAGATATATAATTTTTATTATAGTATGTGAAATCCTCACTCATTAACCAAAATTCTCGACTCGAATGTCCTCACTTGGTACTCGACAACCTTGACTGTCTTATAAAAGCATTGCTCGAAAGTCAAAAACCCTGTCTACAAGTATAGCTTGAAAATTTGTATTTGAAACTTGATATTTGATAAGCCTCACTAATATCTTTTTCTAAAATATATTTCTCTTGTTCAGTAAATACATGTACTTTTGAACGTTAAATTGTGTACGCACATAAGCGTAATAGTTTATCAGATATGAATCTATGTATAATGATCACATTTTGTGCCACCCGCTGTTCAATCAACGTTTGAAATTTTAGTTTCAACATGATGAGCACAAAATCACGTTTTGTTGATGGAAGGAATGACACAACTTTGTAACATTCAGTTCATGTACATTACTAGTACATGTATGACTATGAAGTCTGATTATAACCAAATTACTATGATATTTATAACAATGAAAGAACAGACTGTATGGGGCTTCGTTGGAGACTTGGGTGGCGGGTAAGAAACAGTAACTACGCAATAAACTTGTAAATATTTCGATATCAACATTACATGATAACCAAATTTTAGACGGAGTTCAATTGCCACCGAATATATCAAAATGCTTACCAGTGCTTAATCCCCGACCTGTGTTCAATACTAACTGAAATATGGCAAAATGCTGGCTGATCTTAAGACTTGCATTCACTACTCTCTGCTATACACACAGTGTATAAATAAATCAACTTCCGGTTATCGCAATTAGGCATACAATCTTCCAATAAGTCGTACAGTGATCGGAAATCACAGATGTTTTTGCTCACAATAAGTCAAAAAAGTTAAATTGTATAGTATCCCAATAAGTCATACAGTGAATTGGTTTATACGCTGTGAAACATGCACTTGCACAGTGCTTGTGACAATCTTAGACCTGTGCCAAGTATTCAATGGTGTAGTTCTAGAGTGCGGAGCTTGATGTTAGGTCTCTGCTAATTGCTTAATGATCACCATAATGGATGGGATGGCAATTAATTTGGGAGTATCCGTAGAACTATCAGTCAAATCATTTCAAAACATATTTCATACATGCTTAATTCTGGGAAAATAAAATCAAGAAAAACATGCTTCAAAGCCAAGGGCTTTGGGGTCTGTAAATGCCACAGCAGCCACATAGGCAACATTAAGTGGAAAAACTGCTTTCTCGCCTTTGTAAACCGGTCAGCCAGTATTACATTACTACCGAAACGGATGTAAACCATCATGCAAAATAGTTCCATCGATTGCAGCATATACTACAAAGCTACTTCCTATTTCTAACTATATAGGACAGCTGGATATCCAAATAAATAATTTAAACCTATTACCAGTATTTCTTCGTATTCTATCTAGTGGCGTTCTCTGGTGTATATTGTCATATAAATTGGCTCGTGGAATGCCGTGAGCCTTTGACGCAGCTCTCACAGACTGGCATCGATTGATGCACCAGTCAGTTGAAACCACGGCTCCCAACCCCGGAGAATGACGAGGACTTAGACTTTTTCACCCCCCCCCCCGGTAAGATCCCTGCCCCTAGGGCCATATAAATGTTAAAATTCCCGCAAATAACCCCCGCCCGGGGAATGACAAATGTGTACTGTCCAATTTTAAACCAGTGGAATCCTACATTGATACGTGTGTTCTTCTTGATCTTTGGATGTAGGCAATCATCGCGGATGAATTACACTTTGTCAAATACGGATGTCGCCCGGTTATATTCAGTACTGCAAAAACTCGGTATAATCACGGGTCCAGTCACGAATGCATTTCCCTGCTACATTGGCCCGTAATAACACGACAGTGTGGGGACATAGGAAAGGTAAAAACACAGGACAGTTTTTCCCATCCCCTGTCATTCCCCGCGGTCGGGGCGTGGTTTCAATTGACTGGTGCATTACCCATTGACGTCAGCAACTCGTTTCAAACTTGCAGTACCTCTGCCTTTGGAATCAATTTATTTACTCGTCATGTAGTTCAAATTGTAAAAATAACCACCGAAACTTCACATCTCTGGATATAGAAAAAATAAATATAATAATAATAAAAATAAAAAGTTGGTCCCGTCGAGATTCGATCTTTGGAGTGACAGTCAACTCCTGAACACTGGACTTTTGATTCCAATACTTGACCACTGCAGGAGGCGACATGCATTGTGTGATTGGTTCACTCCCGATTTATAACGCGTAGGCACGTTAAGGACTGTCCAGCATACAGTCTTAGTTACGGCACTATACCTACGCTTATTTACATGCGCGTTTGATGCACACAATGCTACGGAAGACGCTATGGCATTAATGAAAATTGTGACTTCTCTCCCTCGCACCCACTTAGAACTATGCGGAGGTAGTATAACAGAATTGCAGTCCGCAACAACGTCGCCATATGTCCCTATGTGTATTCTGTCAGAACATTGTGAACATAATAGTGTGACTTATTTGTACTAGTATATATAGCATTCACGTCATTAAACGAACGACGGAATGCAATGCATATGATAGTGTGTTATATTTAACCACAAGGACGATTTATGAACTGATATTATAAAGAAATGCAAAAAAGAGAAAATTTACAAGACACAATCAAGGATGAACTTACACTTTTGATAGACAAACACAATTCATGTCTCCAGCTAGTGTGGGAACTCATAATAAAGTAATACTGTTATGGAAATATATTACTGCTACACTGGAGCATATTTAGTTTGACCTTTATGTTTCTTTGAAAAGTGTTAATATGTAAAACATTTTATGTTCGACGTTCCGAAACGAAATTGACGTCATTTTACGTCGGTATTGGTAAAAGTCGACGACATATGGAGAAAGTTAGAAACGGTGAACTTTTCTCATTTTCATATATATTTAAGGTCATATATGTAAGTTAAACATATAAAAACATTATCATTTTTTGACGGGCAGATATTTTTTAAATAGCAGAAACGTACGCAATTTTGGCAAACCAAGAAAACGCCAACGACGTCATTTTAAGGATTTCGTCGGCGCGTTTTGAAATTAATATGTAATGATTATGTATGTACGGACGCGCATTCATAACATGAATCGAATGCCATAGTTTTGACATTACTGACGTTATTATTAAAATGTTCACAGGCGTTTTACTACGTGTAAGGCTCGACACGCCGTAACGTAAAAACGTGCGTAACATAGCAACTTCACGACGTCAAAGCAACGTCATTATCTAAAAAACGGAAGATTTACGTTCAGTTTTAAATTGGAAATAACTTCAATTTTACAATGATACCAAATGTGTATATATACTCTGACATTTTTTAATCCAATGGTTCCACCTTGACTGCCTTCCGTACCTTTTTCGTCAGCATGAACTGTTACGTAATCATATACTATGGTGCTGACCTAGTATTTCTAATTATATCGAGGCCATAGTTCCATTGCGTAATCAATCTAGCTACTCTCAACAAGCGGTTCACGGAACATCCATAACTCAGAGTATCACTATATATACACGTATTTGGTTAAACCCCTTTCACAATTGCCGTAGGAATTTCTTCGTCGCACGACGCTTGCGAATCTACGTCGAAATGTACCGACTTGCGTCTGCCGAAAGGATAATTTTGTAGAGCGGTCACAATTGTCGCACGACGGACGTGCGACGACTCAACGATGCATATTAGGGAACTATCTGGCGTCCGTCGCACGACGGACGTATGTCGGTCGTGCGATGGTCGCAAGACATAACAATTGACGCACGACAGCCTTACGATGAACAGTTGTCGCACGACCGACGAACGATCGACGTACGTCCGTCGTACGATCAACGTACGTCCGTCGTGCGATAAAAGCATTGTCGAACTATTAGCTGGTTTAAAAAATAAGTTTCAGCAGCTGGATATAATTAATCAAAACGTCGAACCAAACTCTTAATTTTCAAATAATAATATTTTTTTGCAAATAAGAACTTGCTAAGTACTAGTATTAACTGAATTACAGGTTTGTATAATCAATATAATAATAAGAATGCATTTTGTGGTCCGCTGGTGTCAAACGCGGCATATTGTAGGCTTTGTTTGTTTCGAGATATTTTGGATGTCCACATGTTATAAAGAGAACAGTTGATTCCTAATTCAAACCATGGCTTTCTTGTGCATAAAATGTTGGAAATATATATAAATGAATAAAACGTGTTTAGAGTCTTTATAGAGATTTACTGGTATAGTGTTACTAAGTATACATTTACTGTAACTAATTCTGGAATAAAAACATACATTGTTGAAATTTTGATAACCTGCTAAGTGATTGAAGTATGTTGTTGATATGCATGTATGAGAACATTCAGGCAACTTTGAGATCTTAGTTTGTAGCTGAATGCATTTGTCATATGTATGAACAAAATGTATATATAATAATAACAATAATAAATACTTTATTTATAGAGGGAACATACTTGACACAACTGCCAATATGTCGTAAGGCCCTCAACAGTAAAACATTAAAATAACAGAAACATGACATCAATAAATCTAAAGACCATGCACAAAATAGCAAGCGTATGGATATATAATGAAATTATAAAAAAATAATATGTCATATAATTTGTTTAAGGTTTAAAACTACAATATCAATACATACCAACACAATTGTACATGTACATGAACTTAGAGGCATGAAACATGTTTTCCACATTGTGTTACCTCATAGACATAGATAGGACTGGGTAAAGCATTCCAAATAGATGATCCTGAATATTCGAATGACTTACGGAAAAGCTCAGTATTAGGGCGAGGAGAATAAATTTGAAGGCTAGATGTCGACCTTAATTGTTTCCGTGTACAATGCAACCTCTCCGAAGCAGCCCTCCACTGAGCAACAACCTCTTTTAATTAACAAAAACAAGTTGTTCGAGAAGAAACAATTTAATATGTATACCTCTCCAGAGCAGCAACCTCTGTAATGTTATGTTTCCCAATGTGTGTCGCTATTGAGAGGTTTTATTGTTTTTCTGTAAGAATATGATTTTATCTTAGAATTGCACTATAGGTTATGAATTTTTGGAAAAGGACATATATGTTTACGAGCGTCGTACGACGGTCGTGTGATCGTCGTACGACAGTCGTGCGATTGACTCACGGCTGTCGTAGGCTAGTGAATGTTCACAAGATTGTCGTGCGACCATCGCACGTCCATCGCACGTCCATCGCACGATAGTGATGTGATTCTTAGAGCCTAGTTTGACCTTATAATCACAAACAAATCGTGCGTCCATCGTGCGTCCATCGCACGTCCGTCGTGTGACGACGTATAGCATCACACGACGGACCTATGACAGTTACCCGCCGTAGAACATGTCCAAAACTCTACGACAAGGGTCCACGCTTATGTTTTCCGTCGCACGACGGTCGTTAAGTCCGTCGTGCGACGGACGCACGATAGTCCTCAAATTTTTATACCGTAGACCCGTCGCACGTCCGTCGTACGACAATTGTGAAAGGGGTTTTAGGTTAGATTAATCAGACGGTAGTATCCGATGTTACGCGTATCTGGATTATTTGGATTAATACATTTAAATACACCGGAATAAATTCGATCAGCATCCAAACTGCAGAAAAACACTAGAAATTATCTATTTGACTTGTACTTCCTGCATGCATTCATTCCAATCGTGAAAGCTCGGCCATTTCCGTTTATCTCCGGTAAATATTTCTATGCATACAGGCCGAGGTGATCAGAATGGTATTCATTCGAACAACTGCAGGCCTTTCAGCGCTTTGATTTTCGTTTTCGTCCAGTGTATAGACTTTCGAGAGAGGTCCCTATATATAATTTCTCCATCAAATCCTTAATCTGGCATGTAATTGATATATTCATTGTGCTTAATACAGCCAACACAGCCCAGCATGATTAAGACTAATCACTGAATGATATAAAAAGCTTTCATTTGTGGTCTGGGGAGTGTTAGACATCAGTTTTTAGCAATTGAACAATTTACAAATATCTTTCGGGACTAAAATAAAATTTGCATATTTCGAATATTTTGTATGCTTAATTATAATTGCAACAACGTGATTTAAAAGTAGTTTTTACAACGCAAAATGATTGTTTTAACTATAGGCTTTCAAAACCTATGCAGGAAGCTTTCAATGGTTTTCTAACCTTTTTATTTAACCAAAGTATGTTCATGATTGAAGCATTAATAGATGTATAATGTTGATAGGAACATATGCCAAGAAATTCCCTCAAACCTGATGATATGCCTGCTCACAACTGACCATTAGGCACTAAAATAAATTGCTGTTTAATTGACTGTATAGAGTATCAATTTCAGTTTTGTGGTTACTAGATGCATAAGTAGTATAATGTTTTAAACTATGCATATTTTATGTTAGTAAGTGTAATAAAGGCTACTCAAAATATGCTATAGCTGTTAGGTTACTTAGTATATTAATATTTTTTCAGCCGATTGTGAAACAAGTTTATATTACATTTATCACTCTTGACACCTCATTCAGATTCGTATGTCATATCGAGAGTGGTTTAAATTGCAATAAATCTTTCTTAATGCAACAGCCATGGCAGTGACTCTAGAGTCGACTTAAATTTGTTTTGCCGTGCAATTTGTGTAAACTGCACTTTTCGATTCAGTTTAGCAGCGTTACATAAGAAAAAAAGAAACGCTCAGGTATTTATGCACTGAAACATTTTATTACACAAAAATTTAGTATAATCAGCCTAAACTGATTTAAAACCATCCCGACCCATGGAAACTTGTAATTTCAAACCCGTCCAGGGTTTTCACATACAATACAAAACATTGTTCAGGATATCTGCAAAGAAAATCGTTTTATGGTGATGCATAGTATTTCTGAATTTCCACTGTGAAAATCATATGTCTACACTTAGAATATTTTCCATTAGTAATTACAAATTCAGTCCGCTTTTTAAAGGGACTGCCTCACATATTAGTGTATTGCAAAAATAAAATAAAATTGTCAAATATTTGCTTAATTTGGGTATAAATGCCCGTATATCCCATAAACAACCAAACTGACATCTAAAATAACTTGAGAAACTTCGGCATTTTTTAGTTATTTAGCATTTTTACATCAAAAATTCTTACGGTATTATTACCCTATAGAATTAACACTACTATTACTTAAATTGCCTGAAATTAGTTCGCATTTGATGAAAATGAATCGAAACACGAACCAAATACCTCACTGATGTTTACGCTGTAGTTTGTTGATGTTACAGTTAGATCACATGTGAATTACATAATTCACAAAGCATGTTGGAAGGTAACTTAGAACTTTTTTCAAGTAAAAATACTCAGTGGGCGATATCGAGAGTGGTTAAAATTGCTTGTTGAACCAAATCTTTCATAAAGCAAACAACAGTGGCTTTGTATTACATCAATACTTGGTTAGGTTGGATATACAAAATTTTTAGCCCAATCTGTGAGGTAGCACCTTTAATGCCGTTAGGCCACCAGGCT
Organism: Spisula solida; assembly: GCA_947247005.1. Lineage (NCBI taxonomy): Eukaryota > Metazoa > Mollusca > Bivalvia > Venerida > Mactridae > Spisula > Spisula solida. The sequence goes on along the minus strand of OX365947.1, from coordinate 15,582,247 downwards.
GTCAATTTTACATCGCTAGGCCATAACACTACCAGGCTACCAACTTCAGGAGGTTATGGTGCCAACTCTAGACCGTTAGGCCGACATGCTGTCAATTTTAGGCCAACTTCACGCCCATAAAAAGTCTGGTGCACAAAGACAGCTCTAATACAGAAAAAATAAGTTGACGGCTAGGGGTCGGACAGTTGATGGGTAGCTATTATAAGCTGAAAAGTTGAAGGACTGGAGTTTAGCAACTTTGATCAACTCTCTAGCATAAAAAATATTCTAATAATGAAAGTTAGTCATCAACTGTCGCTCAACTTTTTAGTTTTAGTTGAGCAATATTAGTAGTCGATCTACATTTTCTTTTAGTTTTGCTGTTACATATAATAATAAATTGAGCGAAGGAAGTATATGTTTTTTCTGGTTGATCGAAAGTTGAGCATTATAATATCCTTAATATTTGAGCGAAAGTTGAGCGTAGTAATTCAAAAGTATTTTGGTGACATCATAATTATATTTAAACATAGCTGCCAACACTATGTTACGACCTCCCTGATGTGTTTTCCTAAAATAATAGGTTTAACTTGAAACATGTGTATATTTTCTCGCCATTGGTATCAAGCTACGGAAGCGGCAATGTAGAATAAAATACAATGTTTCAAATATAAAGCATTTTGTAGGGTATTTTTTGCTAAAGCCTTAAAACAAAGATGTTTAAATGATAATGCTCCCCACTGTTAAATTCCGGAAAACAGGATTTATCTTATAATGTTGATATCGAGTGTAACATACATGATTTCCCCATTGATACTATACATGTTATTACTTTCTCGTAATTGCTTGCTGTGCAGTCCAGTATCATGTGTTCCTACTCAACTCGAGTTCTTATTTTACATAGTTATATCATTTCTCTTATTCTAGTCTTTGTCGTCGTTCTTAAAAAAAGCCTGACTGAGATTTCCATAATCCATTATATTCTGACCACTATACTTTAGCTGTAAGTCTTATATTAATGTTGGTGGTATACCCTGATATGTTTCCTTGGCGGTACCCAGCCCTGTAGCTAACTTAGACCTCAACTATATTGTTCCACGTGCCCCCAACTATATTGCTCAACTGTATACCAATTGCTCAACTAGCCCGCAAATGTATATGCTCAACCCACTTGCATAAAGTTAAGCAATGTACAGTTGAGGGCTACCTCACTTGCATGCGAATGTTCCATGTAGCCATCAACTGACCTTCAACTAGCCTGCAACTCTCTGTTACAGTATCTGTTGAGCATTATTTCATATTTACTGGGGTATAACCCCCATTATTCCAATTGCATATGAATTTGAACTCCCTTAGGCTATAACCATGTAATTTCTCCACAGCCGATTCATCTGAGCAAGAAACAAGTACCAGCAAATCTTAACCAATATTCATAAAATAGTTAGATTCCAGATTATTTTTAAACACAGGCTCTTGAGAACGTCCAGGGGGCAGTGTTCAATCTTAGACCTAAGTTCCAAGCTAGCTAGAGAATGTCCAGGGTGTCGTGCTCAATCTTAGACCTACGTTCCAAGCTTGCTAGAGAGTGTCAACGGTGCAGTGCTCAATCTTAGACCTACGTTCCAAGCTTGCTAGAGAACGTCCAGGGTGCAGTGCTCAATCTTAGACCTACGTTCCAAGCTTGCTAGAGAACGTCCAGGCTGCAGTGCTCAATCTTAGACCTACGTTCCAAGCTTGCTAGAGAACGTCCAGGCTGCAGTGCTCAATCTTAGACCTACGTTTCAAGCTTGCTAGAGAACGTCCAGGCTGCAGTGCTCAATCTTAGACCTACGTTCCAAGCTTGCTAGAGAACGTCCAGGGTGCAGTGCTCAATCTATGACCTACGTTCCAAGCTTGCTAGAGAACGTCCAGGCTGCAGTGCTCAATCTTAGGACTACGTTTCAAGCTTGCTGGAGAACGTCCAGGCTGCAGTGCTCAATCTTAGACCTACGCTCCAAGCTTGCTAGAGAACGTCCAGGCTGCAGTGCTTAATCTTAGGCCTACGTTCCAAGCTTGCTAGAGAACGTCCAGGATGCAGTGCTCAATCTTAGACCTACGTTTCAAGCTTGCTAGAGAACGTCCAGACTGCAGTGCTCAATCTTAGACCTACGTTTCAAGCTTGCTAGAGAACGTCCAGGCTTCAGTGCTCAATCTTAGACATACGTTTCAGGCTTGCTAGAGAATGCCCAGGGTGTCGTGCTCAATCTTAGATCTACGTTTTAAACATGCACTCGACCTGAGACCTGTGTTCAATGCTTACATGAGTAGGCCATGTGTGCAGCACTCAACCCTAGGCCTGTGTTCGATGCTAACTTTAAGAGTAGGTCCAGTGCGCAGCGCTCGACTTGAGACCTGTGTTCAATGCTTACATGAGTAGGCCATGTGTGCAGCACTCAACCCTAGGCCTGTGTTCGATGCTTACTTTAAGAGTAGGTCCAGTGCGCAGCACTCGACTTGAGACCTGTGTTCGCTGCTTACTAGAGTAGGCCCAGTGTGCAGCACTCGACTTGAAACCTGTGTTCGCTGCATACTTTAAGTATAGGCCCAGTGCGCAGCACTCGACCTGAGACCTGTGTTCGCTGCTTACTAGAGTAGGCCCAGTGTGCAGCACTCGACTTGAGACCTGTGTTCGATGCTTACTAGAGTAGGCCTTGTGTGCAGCACTCAATGTGAGACCTGTGTTCAATGCTTACTAGAGTAGGCCCAGTGTGCAGCACTCAATGTGAGACCTGTGTTCAATGCTTACTAGAGTAGGCCCAGTGTGCAGCACTCGACCTGAGACCTGTGTTCAATGCTTACTAGAGTAGGCCCAGTGTGCAGCACTCGACCTGAGACCTGTGTTCAATGCTTACTAGAGTAGGCCCAGTGTGCAGCACTCGACCTGAGACCTGTGTTCGATGCTTACTAGAGTAGGCCCAGTGTGCAGCACTCGACCTGAGACCTGTGTTCGATGCTTACTAGAGTAGGCCCAGTGTGCAGCACTCAATGTGAGACCTGTGTTCAATGCTTACTAGAGTAGGCCCAGTGTGCAGCACTCGACCTGAGACCTGTGTTCAATGCTTACTAGAGTAGGCCCAGTGTGCAGCACTCGACCTGAGACCTGTGTTCGATGCTTACTAGAGTAGGCCCAGTGTGCAGCACTCGACCTGAGACCTGTGTTAGCTGCTTCCTAGAGTAGGCCCAGTGTGCAGCACTCGACTTGAGACCTGTATTAGCTGCTTCCTAGAGTAGGCCCAGTGTGCAGCACTCTACTTGAGACCTGTGTTCGCTGCTTACTAGAGTAGGCCCAGTGTGCAGCACTCTACTTGAGACCTGTGTTCAATGCTTACTAGAGTAGGCCCAGTGTGCAACACTCTACTTGAGACCTGTGTTCGCTGCTTCCTAGAGTAGGCCCAGTGTGCAACACTCTACTTGAGACCTGTGTTCAATGCTTACTAGAGTAGGCCCAGTGTGCAACACTCGACTTGAGACCTGTGTTAGCTGCTTCCTAGAGTAGGCCCAGTGTGCAGCACTCAACGTGAGACATGTGTTCAATGCTTCCTAGAGTAGGCCCAGTGTGCAGCACTCAACGTGAGACATGTGTTCAATGCTTCCTAGAGTAGGCCCAGTGTGCAGCACTCTACTTGAGACCTGTGTTCAATGCTTACTAGAGTAGGCCCAGTGTGCAACACTCTACTTGAGACCTGTGTTCGCTGCTTCCTAGAGTAGGCCCAGTGTGCAACACTCTACTTGAGACCTGTGTTCAATGCTTACTAGAGTAGGCCCAGTGTGCAACAATCGACTTGAGACCTGTGTTAGCTGCTTCCTAGAGTAGGCCCAGTGTGCAGCACTCAACGTGAGACATGTGTTCAATGCTTCCTAGAGTAGGCCCAGTGTGCAGCACTCAACGTGAGACATGTGTTCAATGCTTCCTAGAGTAGGCCCAGTGTGCAGCACTCAACGTAAGACATGTGTTCAATGCTTACTAGAGTAGGCCCAGTGTGCAGCACCCAACGTGAGACATGTGTTCAATGCTTCCTAGAGTAGGCCCAGTGTGCAGCACCCAACGTGAGGCATGTGTTCAATGCTTCCTAGAGTAGGCCTAGTGTGCAGCACCCAACGTGAGACCTGTGTTCAATGCTTCCTAGAGTAGGCCCAGTGTGCAGCACTCAATGTGAGACCTGTGTTCAATGCTCCCTAGAGTAGGCCCAGTGTGCATCACTCAATGTTAGACCTGTGTTCAATGCTTCCTAGAGTAGTCCCAGTGTACAGCACTCGACCTGAGACCTGTGTTCAATGCTTACTAGAGTAGGCCCAGTGTGCAGCACTCGACCTGAGACCTGTGTTCGATGCTTACTAGAGTAGGCCCAGTGTGCAGCACTCGACCTGAGACCTGTGTTCAATGCTTACTAGAGTAGGCCCAGTGTACAGCACTCGACCTGAGACCTGTGTTAGCTGCTTCCTAGAGTAGGCCCAGTGTGCAGCACTCTACTTGAGACCTGTGTTCAATGCTTACTAGAGTAGGCCCAGTGTGCAGCACTCTACTTGAGACCTGTGTTCGCTGCTTACTAGAGTAGGCCCAGTGTGCAGCACTCTACTTGAGACCTGTGTTCAATGCTTACTAGAGTAGGCCCAGTGTGCAGCACTCTACTTGAGACCTGTGTTCGCTGCTTACTAGAGTAGGCCCAGTGTGCAACACTCTACTTGAGACCTGTGTTTCAATGCTTACTAGAGTAGGCCCAGTGTGCAACACTCGACTTGAGACCTGTGTTAGCTGCTTCCTAGAGTAGGCCCAGTGTGCAGCACTCAACGTGAGACATGTGTTCAATGCTTCCTAGAGTAGGCCCAGTGTGCAGCACTCAACGTGAGACATGTGTTCAATGCTTCCTAGAGTAGGCCCAGTGTGCAGCACTCAACGTAAGACATGTGTTCAATGCTTACTAGAGTAGGCCCAGTGTGCAGCACTCAACGTAAGACATGTGTTCAATGCTTACTAGAGTAGGCCCAGTGTGCAGCACCCAACGTGAGACATGTGTTCAATGCTTCCTAGAGTAGGCCCAGTGTGCAGCACTCAACGTAAGACATGTGTTCAATGCTTACTAGAGTAGGCCCAGTGTGCAGCACTCAACGTGAGACATGTGTTCAATGCTTCCTAGAGTAGGCCCAGTGTGCAGCACTCAACGTAAGACATGTGTTCAATGCTTCCTAGAGTAGGCCCAGTGTGCAGCACCCAACGTGAGGCATGTGTTCAATGCTTCCTAGAGTAGGCCTAGTGTGCAGCACCCAACGTGAGACCTGTGTTCAATGCTTCCTAGAGTAGGCCCAGTGTGCAGCACTCAATGTGAGACCTGTGTTCAATGCTCCCTAGAGTAGGCCCAGTGTGCATCACTCAATGTTAGACCTGTGTTCAATGCTTCCTAGAGTAGTCCCAGTGTACAGCACTCAATGTGAGACCTGTGTTCAATGCTTCCTAGAGTAGGCCCAGTGTGCAGCACTTAATGTGAGACCTGTGTTCAATGCTCCCTAGAGTAGGCCCAGTGTGCAGCACTCAACGTGAGACATGTGTTCGATGCTTACTAGAGTAGGCCCAGTGCGTAGCACTCGACCTGAGACCTGTGTTCAATGTAAGCTGGAATAGGTTCAAGTGTAGAGTTCAGTCTTATACATTTTTACTTGCAATCGATTCTCACCGTAATTGGTACACTGGGCAGCAATTAATAGTAGACAAGCGGTCAACGGTTTTTGGGAGTTGTTAGCCTCTCAATACTATCATTGCCCATTTCTTATAATGCAACCTGAACGCATTTAGGCTTACCAATGTGAATCCACATTCAAGTAGTTCCAGAAACTGTCTACTTTCCCAATACTGCTACATATGTTTCTCCAAATTTTTAAACTGATTTAATTCAATCAGCAACATTAGTTTATTCTAAGATCAACAATTATTGTCAAACTGTTCGTTAAATCAATATTTTTGCAGATAATCCCTCCGCCGGGGCGATATCGAACTTGTTTCGTATTTTGAAAATGACGTGTTCATCAAATGTCCCGGCTGTATAGCTTTTTTAGGATTTGTATTTGCGGTTTCGAATGTAGCTATTTTTAGAATATAGTGTTAAACCAAGCTCCAGATCGGGGTCACGCGATCGTTTTAACGATGACTAGTATATCGTCTGCAAAATACTGTTATGTAATCATATTGTTTGGCTGTACTATAGCTTTCTATAGACTGTGTCACGCTGTGAGGCAAGTGATTACAAGACGGTACTGTAGAATCTGATAAATAGGCGATTAGTATTATTTTCAAGCCACTTTTGATATACGCATTCAATACATGTATTTCATACAAATTAATATTTCCCTTTTTACAATTATTTAGATACCCAATATGCCTATATAGTTACATACACGTATGCCTATTTGGACATTCAAGACAAGATCGGCAGTAAGAAAACCAATACATTTGTATTAAACGTGTAAAGTCGTTTTGAGCTTTAATAGCGCCCCCACCAACACTCTCAGTGCTTTGATTATAATAGGTACTCAGAGCAGGGCTTAGTTTTAAAAACTTGTACTTACTGCTGGCTGATGTAGGTACACTGTTGTGGACTGAATTTTAGATCTGCATTTAATGATTTGCAGTGTACCTAAAATCAGTATACATTATATGTTTGACATTCTTAAGTTAATTAGTATTAGTTTAAGCGCATTTGTTAAAGGTGCTGCCTCACAGATCGGGCTAAAATTTTTGTATGACGTAATTTTCCTACCTAACCGAGTATTTATATAATAGAAAGTCACTTTGGTTGCTTTATGAAAGATTTATGGCATAAAGCAATTTAAATCAATCTTGATATTTGGCACTCAGTATTTTTCTGTTTGAAAATATCGCAGAGTTTCCTTCCAAAATTTCTGTGAATTATGTAATTCACACATGATCAAACTGTAACTTCAACAAACTAAAGCCGAAACATCTGTGAGGTATTCGGTTCGTTTCGCAATTCGTTTTCATCGAATGGAAACAAATTTCAGGCAATTTAAGTGATAGTAGTGCTAATTCTATAGGGTATTAATACCCTATAGAATTTTGGGTGTAAAATGCTAAATTACTACAAAATGCCGATGTTTCCCAAGTTATTTTTTAAGTCAATGTCGTTGTTTATGGCATATACAGGAAACTATACCTAAATTACATGAATATTTGACAATTTAATTTTATTTTTGCAATACACCAATACGTGAGGCAGTCCCTTAAGTTAAGTTACCAATGTTTCAAGGGCTGCTATCAACAATTCAGTTGTTCAGCCATCCTTTGACGTTTACTTCCCCTGGTCATTGGGCTACCTAAGGACACCTACGTTCATGTCTCCCTGTGGAGACTATTTCTCTCCTGGTGGGTGTGCAGCGGCTCCCAGGAATATCGAAAATGTACAGACATCACCCTCACAAGTACCAATTCACATCTTGGTGTAGTGGAGCATGTTGGTTATTCTTGCTTAGAGAAATTAAGCAGTAGCACAGATGGGGATGGAACCTGGGACATCTCGATCCCAAAGGTGCGCCCTACCTCTAGACCACCACTCCCCATACTCATCGCTGTGTAAAGTCATGGAGTAGGTATTGGCATTATGCCTCTATCAATGCTTCAATAATAAACATAGTTTGGTTAAATAAAGGTTAGAAATTCGTCATTCAGATAACCGAGATAATAAGGGAAGGGGACACTCACTAAATTACAATTCTTGCCCATGTAGGTAAGTAATGGTTACGGATTTAGCTCAGTGGAAGCGCACTGGACTGTCAATCCAGAGGTCGTGTGTTCAATCCCCGGCATCGGAACTTGACATTTCTGAATTATTTATAATATTTTCTGCTATATCTGACCGTGTGTCAATTAAGGATTTTAAAAACGTACCTTACATATTTACAGAATTCTTTCTATAATCAAAATACCTTCATCAATAATCAATATAAATCAAATTGTCAACTTCAAATGTATACATCTTTTATCAATCTGAATATAATCAACTTTCAGCGTCAAAACTAACTTGCTCGAAGTGTTATGCAATGATTTTACACTTCATAAACGCATGGTGAATATCAAATTGACTTATTTGTGTGTGAATGAGAGATAATGAATAAATGATATATTAATCCAATTATGGCTAACTCATTATTATAGGCATCATTTTATTCAACAGAAAAAGTCCTCTGGCATGACATTTATCCTTATCATTTTAATCCCACCGTACTTTAAACTTGGAATTAACACCAATATTGATGACAAATTAACAATTATACAAATAATGAGTCAGCCATAATTGGATTTTAATATATTATTTATTCATTCTGTCTCATTCACATACGAATAAGTGAATTTGATATTCATCATGCATATAATATTTAAAGCATGAACTTTAATAGATATGTTTGTATATTTATTATTACCAATTATACAATTATATAAGATGCTACACATACATGTATATACAACATGTATAAAACTTAATTATTGTACAAGAAATTGCAAAGAAAACACTAAGTCTCAATAATCCATGTTCTCATACTCAAACAGCCGACATCACACGGATTGGAATTATGGTAAAAGTGTCCACTGGAGTGAAATCTCTTGAAATTCATCATCAGTTCGTAGATTATTCTGGAAGGAGTAATCTGAGACAATTCCGGTGCTCTGCTCCATAACATTTATCTTGGGGGCCACATCGCACGTACTTCTTAGCAAAGGGAGGTAAAACGCCGTTACTATCGGTACGGATTGTACCGAAGACTGGATTTTAGTCGTCACCTCGCTCAGGTTTCATGCAGCGCGGAAATTGTATCTTCGGAAGCTTCTTTAGACCAGAAACGTTAGAGTTAATTGATAACTCCGGGTTCTATCGTTGGTATTATATCTCATTGCTATGTTCCCACCGTTACATTCCAACTAAATTGTCAGATCACCGTGCATTTTGTGATCAAAGTTCGCCCTTATTCGTACGCAAAAGTCTTCGTACCGTCTGATTCGCACCTGGTAGTTCAGATGTTCGCATATTGTTCATTTCTCGTAAGCTGCAACGCATCTGGGACATATTCAATGCCCTTTAATAAACACATGTCCTACTTAAACACAAAGTAGCCACACACACTGTCACTAGCATGAACCACAAGGGAAGTAACTCTGCTTTGACTGGATTAATTGTGGTCCAAAATCTTGTCAATATTTTGCAAGAGTTACCAATGTTAGAAAACGACTCTTAAAAGGTATGTTTTGATTGGTGGCCTCTTTTTATTCATCAAATTATGAAAGAAGGTACTTTGAAGGTCGGGCGCATCCGTAAATGAGACCAAAAAACATTTTTTGTAGATGTGTAGTTTTGATTCAAAAACTTCGAAGAATTATTTAACCAATATTTAGTGATCTCACCCGAACATATTAGCTATGAAAACATGTATTCATTCTGTATTTATTGGGGTTATATTGCATTGTAAGTAGTTATCCACGTATCCAAGTAAATAATGCAATAATGTATTGCTACTTATGTCACAAGTTAGCATGTTTGTTAGATTATCACTGAATTGTTCGCTGATTTCTTCTCTGTGAATTTGAAGCCGTTTTACGATGTCCTGAGTTTTTACAATATATAACCATGTTAAGGAGTTTGTCAGCGTAATTCAGGTTGCAGCTGGTACAAGTTTTTAGTTCACTAGATGGTTGTTTACAGCAGTTTTGCTATTAATTTCATTTGTTCGGTCTATTGCGGTCTATTTTGGCTTGTCTTGGGTAACGCGCCTAATGTTAGCTGTATTCATGTAATTATGTACAACACGATATCTAACAAAGTCATCGTCAGAATGAATCCTCAACAACCAACAGGGTTGTTCGTGCCTTAGCACGGCTTTCTCACATAAATTATGTGTTTCCAATAAATTTTGCTAGGAAATGTCATTGTTTTTTCATAGTTATCTAAGAATGAGGTTAAGTCATATTTTCTCAAAATCTTGACAATGTCTTTCACAAAACCAAAATTATTGACTGAACAACTGTTGTGGTATTGAAACAAACTATGTAAGAATATTTGTTGGACAACATCACTAGATTGTAGTCTGCATGTGGAGCCAAGAAACAGAAGCTTCTGATTATCAATATAGGCTTCGATTGAAGTGAAGCCAAGGAATCTTTTAACCATGTCTGAGCGGGTTCTGGTAGGTAGAGATTGTATGCGTTTTAAGCAGAAATGATGGGTAGTCTCTAGATGAGGCATGTCAGCTGTTGTGATATTGTTCCATAAGTCACAGCCAAAGAAAGCATGAGGTCGAACTATAGAGGTGTAGAGTTTTGCTGCGGTTGTGGGGGTCATACCGTTATTATGGATACCACATTTGTTTAGGCTGAATAACAAACTCCTTGCAGACTGACGGACACTGTCTACGTTGGCTGGTGTTTTCTTCGATTTTCACTGTACTATACCTAAGTGTTTGTACTCGGTAACCTCATGAATTATGGTATCATTATATTCCATAAGAACTGGAAGTGTGTGTTTCTTATTATGGATCATCACTGCACATTTGCTAGCATTATAGCCATAAAGCCATTTTCTCGCGTAAAGGCAGCAGATTTTTAAGACAGTTCTTTGTAAGTGACATCAGCACTTTATTGTCTGCTTGCGTAGGGGCACTTACTGAAATATAGTTAATCTTTAGTCCATGTTGTGATTGAGCAAGTTCATTCAACATTTCGCCTATGAAGACAGTATACAAGAATGGTGAGCAAATACTGCCTTGTCTAGCTCCTTGGGAAATATTGAATGGGTTAGATAGATGTCCGAAACCTAACACTATGCTGGAACATCCTCTGAGCATTTTGCTAAAGATGCGTAATGGTTTACCGCAAATATCAAGATAATAAAGTTTGTATAGTATGCCGTCTATCCACGTTTAATCGAATGCCTTGGTAGCGTCCAGAAAGCAGGTATAGCAGGAATCGCCGCGTTCAGTACAATTGTTCACAGCTTCTTGGTACATAAGGGAAACAATTTTACAGGATTTTCCCTTTCGAAATCCATGCTGTAGGGGATTCATTTTGGTGCCGATGCAACAAATTTCAATTCTAGTAAGTAGCATTTTTTAGAAGATCTTTTATATTACTGGTAGCAGTGTAATTGCTCTGTAGTTATTCGGGTCATTTGTGAAGAGTAATAGTTATACTGTTTTTGAACTGTTTTGGTATATGTTCCTGTTTAATAATTTCATTAAACAGTCGCGCGATGCTTTCAATCAGTTTTGTACCACCGTATTTAATATGTTCGTAGGAGGTGTGGTCCAGAGAAGCAGCCTTACCACACGCCATTTTACTAACAATGTTTCCAAGTTCATGTTCAGAAATGGGTTTTACTAATTGATTGGATACACTATTGCCAGCACTATCGCGTGTTAACATATTGGTTACAGCGTTTTCAACTTCGGTCCGAAATAAATCATCATACTGAATATCTGTTGAAAATGCGTAAAGCTTTTTGAAGTAATTTTTCCAACCATTTAATGTACAGTCCTTTCTAGAATATTGTTGAAATATATCCCGACAGTTCTTCAGTTGTGATTCAAATTCATGACCACTTGTTACAATTTTTATAATTGATGTTATAATCGATGATCGATTCTTAGAAACAGATAAAGCGATAGATGTCTGGAGACATTCAGAGGACTGTCTTCTCCGATATAACATGAACGCACACGGTCTTCTAAATTTTCCGTGATAAGTATGTGATCAATCAGCTCGGTGATGCATGCGCACCTGGCACAAACAATACATTACTTCCTATGCATATACTGGACCGGGTTAAGACATTTAAGTAGTGAGACATATAGTTGTCTCTTAGTCTCATGTGCTAGATTAGTCATATAGTTGTCTCTTAGTCTCATGCGCTTTTATGAGAACTTGAAGTGGAAGTAACCCATTAACACTATGCAACCATTATTGTCAAAGCTAGAGATGATGTCATTAAGCGTATCAACTTCATATTTGAAAGCGTCCAATTTTTGGCTTGTACACGGTAAATTCCCGTGACGTTCCATGACATAAAGTTTAGATTCATGGTGTATGTGATGGTTATTCGACATCGTATATATAGGAATCATCAACGACAAATGAATTGCGACAACGATTCCGGTAATCTAATCGTTTGATCCAGGGACGACCTTCTGGCCACGACTTCCGGTTCTCCATAGTGGCAGATTGGTCTTTGTTAACGACCACTTGAGCTGATAGACAGTCTGTTCTTCGGGTGTAAAGGAATTCGGCTGTTTTGCAGGTAACTTCAAATTTCTTCAAAGAATTCATATAGACTATCTTCATCACAATCCAAAGCTATACCAGTGATGAAGTATGAAGCAGATTATTTCCTCAGCACACGTCTAAATCTGTTTGTAGAGCGAGATTGATGGTATGCATTACTTTCTGAGATGTTTTCAGTATCATACTTTGACGGAGTTGGACTGTCGCATAGAATGTTTATAACCTCTGGGACACTGTCCCAAAGAAAGACCATCAACTGTATTCTGAGATTGACGTGATGTCATGGTTCGTTGGGATGATACCATCGAGGGATCGGACATTTATGTGAATGCAAGTTGTCCTGACTATTCGTTGTCATAATATTTATGATTGCATAAACGACACTTATTGTTACAAATTACGTGTGTCTCCGCTCGTGGAGCTTCTGCACAAATTACTTCTGTGTTTATCCAACTTTGGGATGTAAACAAAAAGCATCCAAGATTATTCTACAGAATATTTTATGCTGAATTGTCATTTTATTACAAAATTAAGGGGCGTAGCCAGTGATACGAACGTGCCCACCATTGTTGCATGAATTTTGTGCTCCGATGAATTGTCACCAGTGCCTAACATGAATTTCTTTAGAATTTAAATAGAAATACAGCCCAAATGGCTTTAAAAGTTAGAATTAATTCTTACAATGATGAGGACTCTCGAGCACAACCACTAACTGCGCCCCTGAAATTGCATTGATCAATATGGGATGACGTCATTTACAGATTTATGACGTCACTAAGTAGCATAATATTTTGCGAGTTGTTCGTCATAGAACTATTTACTTATACCATACAGAGTATGTTCCCCATGTTTACGTGTAGTTAGCCTGGTTAGACTGGGAGCAGTTAAAATATCAATAGATTCGTTTCCACAGTAGGCCCTATTGCTATTCGAGTTCGCCTAGGTCTTAACAGACCATCCAAGGTTGACAGTAAGGCTCAACGATTGAACCAAGTGAATGCTGTATGCCTATTAAGTGGCACAATTATATTGAACCCAAATGCGTCGGGTGGATGTAGTGCCAGCCAGCAGCCATGTATAGTCCATGTTAACCAGTGCCTTTACACTGAGCATTGCTACAGGCGAAAAAGATTGCAATTTTGACAGGTCTATGTTAGACTTTAAACTCATAGCAATGTTATACTTTAAACTCAGAGCAATAGTTTCATAGCCCCCTGATCAATCTAATGTGTGAGCGTGAAGATAAAAACTTTGAATATATTTTCATTATTGCTAGCTATTTCTACTTTTATAATATATCTCTCTTTATATTTGTCTTCTGTCACAATTTGGCCAAGTCACTATAGGTTATGTTGCATACTGATGGGAGTCATTATTGTGGATTGTGATGGAAACACAGAATGTGGAGATATGTTATCATGGAGGATAGAATCTATGAAATTGAAGGATAGGGCGTATAATTTTATTTCTTTTTATGACTGGAGTCCGTTGTATATTTTGTGTATCCTGAATTGTTGGCTGAAATAGAGCCTTGGCCTGTGCATATTAACTCATTTACACTTGTATTTAAGAATGATAAATTTGATAAATATACGCACATACGTCATTGTGGTTGTTTGCGACAATTTATCGACCATGCATTAGACAGCAGGGATAATTAACAAACCTATTTTCCTGCATCTGAGTTTGTTAAATTGTATACTGTGATGTTTGTGATCGTAATTCAAAAATCTAACGCCATCATGCTTGTTATAAATTCTGTATCTGTTTCTAACCATTTAGTTTCTGTTACGCTTGCAAATGTTGTTAACAAGTGTCTTGCCTGATTGGATATTTCAGCAGTGTTATTGAATGTGTCAATGGTAGAAATTGTAATTCCATGCCATGTGTTATAAAATATAAGTTATAAGTTGAATGCTGTGATTATCCAACACCCATGTTTTTTCTAGGAATGTCACAAATGTGTGTAATCACAATCCTTAGGAAATGGGTTAAAGTACTACTTGTGTGCTGCATCATGATTCATGTATAAGCCGACAGGAAGCAGTATGCATTGTTTGAGGGCGTGTAACTGTACATGAAGTGTGGATATCTTGAGTCAGTCAGGAGATTTATCATTATCAGGTAGAAGTAACAGTTTAATGAACCATGTGGTCTATTTATTTTACCTATTAATTCGGAATTGTGATATGAGTGTCAAAAAAGTCTTTAAATGGAAGTTTTACTCAGAATGTTGCCCAGTACAATCAGAGTTAATTTTGGGTATATGATGGTTAGCAGTCAATAATGACCCTTGCCGGGTTGGAACAAAGATGTGAATAGAAGCTTAAAGATTAATTAAAGATGTTTTTGTGGTGAAATCATCTACTCTTATAAATGTGTGTATGGGACAGGTGTATTTTAATAATAGGCAAGTGATTTACATGCAGCAACTGCATCACAAATTATAGCTTGTTACAGCAGTTCAAATACTAGAATTTGAAATAGTTGGTGTGTTTTGCCTACGGGTGATAATAGTCCACATTGCAATCTGTCAGCATATTTTATTTTAGTTACATAGCTGTTGATGTAGCAGTAAGTTTTATAAAAAGGGGCTTTGTTAAAGATTTTATTATTTAGTAGTGTTGACATACAACTGGTTGTGGTTTGGTGTTTGTTATACAAAATGTTAGGTGAGTGTAACAAGTTCTTACAATGGTTTAAAATAATTCTCAGCACCTTGTTCTTGGCAGCAGCCATCAACCCAAGGGTATGAGAGGGAAGCCAGCTTTCTTGTTTTTGCTGAGTGCAAAAGAACAACTGATACCATTTTTATTTCGGCATTGGTGCGTTTTGGTATTATCGTCAACTTGGTAAGTAGTTGGGTTAGAATAGGGTATGTATCCGGCCTATACAGTCAGGACTCGATATAACGACACTTCCCGAGAAAAATGTCGTTATAACGAATTTGTCAGTATACTGAATTTCACTAGGGACTAAAATTTCGATTGTAAGAATCTTTCATAAGAATCATTTAATGATGTACATATAATTTATCCATACGATTTAGAAATACTACCTCGCTTATCTCCCTTGATTACGAATATGCGAGCCATAGTACACAGTGTGTGTCTTTATAAAATTACATCAAATATTAAGTTCAGAACAAATACTGATTCTGCCTTAACTGCTAGTCATCAGGTGAGCGCTTTAGGGCCACATTGCCCTGTTGTTTGCTGTCTGTGTTGGTTAGTGAATATGTCGTTATAACGGATACAATTTACGTACGAATGGTTTATTCATTCAGAATGTTGTACAGCATTACTCTTCAGGTGAGCAGGATATAGAGTCCGCCAGATTATGGCTTTTTGAGTCACTTAATGAGTAATGATGAGACTTTCCATTCTGTGTAGAGGTTGAGTTGAAGAAAAGAGTCTTTACACACAGTGTAGATACGGTTGCATATCAATTGGCGGCTGATATCTTCACGTTGATCTCCGTCATGGAAGGTGAAGACGAAGTTCGGTCCGTCAGCACCCCTGGTAAGTCCAAGGATACACGAGTACAACCGTCTGCTGCTCAATCCAGTAACTGCCAGTGCAAGACAGAACTCGGCCTACTAAAGAATACTGTCACTTCGTTGTCAGCTGATATGCTGTTACTGAAACAAACCTGATAACATGATAACCTTAAAGATTATATTAAGTGAGATTGCGAAGGCAGCACTCAACTCATCCAGCCGAGAACAGAAAACACTAAAAACACACGAAGCACTGAAAACACGTCATCCCGTCCAGAATGTCTGCTGCCTCAGTCAGTCAAACTAAAACGGAACAAGAGCCATGTGACGAGAAAACAACAACCGGACACCAAACACCACAAGGACAATCTACAACATACGAGGGTTGTCCACAAAAGTCGCAAAATTTGTCTCCCATTTGTACACTACGCATAATTTTCCAGAAATTCTTTCATATATTATTCATTAGTTATTTCTCTTAAACATGTGAGTGGTATTGAAAATTCATTTCCTTCTTAATTTCGGTAATTATACTTGATTAACTAATGCGGGTTGGGTAGAGTCGGCGCATGCCCTTTTATATTTTGTAAAAACGTATCGGCTTTTATTCAAGAGCTTATAACTTAATAAGTGTTCTTATATGAGCATTAACAAATATGCCGATGTCGAAATTTAAGGTCGATAAGGTCATTAACAGCAAAACTATTAATCAATTCGCTCCGCTCCGGTTTTCGCGTCATTCAAAAATGGCGACGTCATGGAAATATGCGGAGCAAAGAATTACTGCCGAACTATGGTCTGACACCCGTATAATCAAAAACAGAAGTCGAACATACAAATAATCCAGGGAATGTATGCAGAACTCTTGTCTACAGCTGGTGTAATTTTTGTTTTAATGGGAATATCGCGACAAAATGAAGACTGCAAAGCCTAAAAGAAAAACTCGGCCCTAGTTAACAGAGCGAAAAACGTCAACCACTAAGGCTAGACATGGTATGTGTTAAACTGTTGCATATAAAAATTTTCCGGAAAATTAATGTACGTGTCGGGGTATCTCTCTGAACTTTTACTGTCATGCTTGATTTACGAGAATGCGTTGAATTTATCCAAAATTGCACCAGTCAATGAAACCAAGGTGCTGAAACAAATGAAACAACGTTGATGACGTCCTAGAGAGTGTGCCGATCGGACTTTAACTGCAGGTGCAATAAAACCATGCAGATTTTTAATACTTTAAGATATCAACATCAAATTTAGCAATTACAATGATGACATATCTCTAAAATAGACAATGTATGCAAATTGTGATTACAGTGGACGACAATACAATAAAAATCAATGTTCGCGACTTTTGCGGACCACCCATATATGTATATAGTGTATAGATCGGAGCAAACAAAAGTTTTCAAAGATACTATTGGTGGAATCAAATCTGATGTTTTAAACTGTTCGAAATCTATCTCAAACTGTGTGGCAAATGCAGTGCAGACAAACTTGGAAAATGTAGTGAAAAATCATGTTCTAATATTGAATCTAGAATCTCGTCTCTAGAACATTTCCATGATACTGACAACATGAAACTCGTACCTAACATTTTGGTGTCTGATGATCAGTTTGTGTCATGGTCTGATCACAGCGAGGAACAAACTAACACGTTTGGCAATGTTCAAATGCCATTCTCACAATCTGATGATAATAGATTCTGTCTCAGTGCTCATGACATTTCAAACTTCTTATCAAATGTACAGAGTGAAATGATGTCATATGTAAACATAGGTCATGCGTGCTTGTTACAGACTACAAATGTTACAGATGTAAACAGTGATAGGTCTATGGTTGTTGTTCCACAAAATAATGTCACTGTTGTCCCTGATGACGTCATTTTGGCTCCGAATAATGAGTCCGTTCATATTCCCTCTGACTCTTCTACTTTAACGGAACCAACAAATGAACGTAACAGACAAATTATAGATAAGAGAAGCTTAAAGCGAAATTGTTGCGCCAGTCACGGTAAATCGGCGCAATTAGTAGCAGCGAAATTGTTGTTTTTCCTGATAACCCCGTTGCGATAGTAACCTCAAACCAACGTAGTATTGAATCACAGACTGATATTCACAGCTCCTCAATGACAGTAAAGTGCACATCTACGCAATATGATTTGATACCCGTTAAGGTTTCAGAGCGGGATAGTACTTTGGATATGGAAAACCACTGGCACTCGTTTCCCGAACATAGGCTTGCTCGCACTAAGAAGTATTTAATGAGCGGTTATAACGAGTATGTGGATGTACAAAGGGTCACCATTCATCATTCATCATTCATCACTCGTAACCGCGATTTAGACAGATTTGTAAGGCCATTGTGTATTGATGATGACCGTATTGTTGGCATACAATTGCAAATAACAGCAAATTTCTTTTTATATATTCCAAGTATACATGACTTGTTCAAACTATTCTGTTGAATTTTACAGAGACAAGATTAACAAGCTGTATGATTTATCCATCTATATATTCCAAGTATACTTGTCTTGTTCAAACTATTCTGTTGATTTTTACAGAGACTTAGTAATAATATTAACAAGCTGTATGATTTATCTATCTATATATTCCAAGTATACTTGTCTTGTTCAAACTATTCTGTTGATTTTTACAGAGACTATATTAACAAGCTGTATGATTTATCTATCTATATATTCCAAGTATACATGCCTTGTTCAAACTATTCTGTTGATTTTTACAGATACTATATTTAACAAGCTGTATGATTTATCTATCTATGTATTCCAAGTATACATGTCTTGTTCAAACTATTCTGTTGATTTTTACAGATACTATATTTAACAAGCTGTATGATTTATCTATCTATATATTCCAAGTATATATACATGCCTTGTTCAAACTATTCTGTTGATTTTTACAGATACTATATTTAACAAGCTGTATGATTTATCTATCTATATATTCCAAGTATACATGACTTGTTCAAACTATTCTGTTGATTTTTACAGATACTATATTTAACAAGCTGTATGATTTATCAAGTGTTTACTCTGAATTAGGTACAGTGTTGTTTATTGGTGATTTTAATGCTAAATGTTGTGTTTATAACTTTATAATACAAATGGTAGAGATTGCTTATTATCAGAGTTGTTAGGTAACAATAATTTGGTTTGCAGTGAATACATTGCCTATTTGTAAAGGTGTCAGGCATTCATTTGTTTCATATGATAATAAGTACCAAACTTTGATTGATTATATTTGCATGCCTGTTGAAGTTTTAGACTGGTTTATAATATAGTTGTGAAATTGTTGACGATAATTGCTTGAATGTATCAAGGCATAGACCAGTGTTATCCCAACTTACCATTTCACTCCCGTCAGAATGTGCAATGTCGACGTTTGATGAGCGCAGCATGAGACTTAATTGGAAGAAAGCAAATGAGCAAAATCTGAATGCGTACAGATCTGCAGTTTATGGAAGTGAAATTCTGAATAGGCTGGAACTACAGTGCTTAATAAAGATGATATTGAAAGTGCGTATGATACCGTGTGTAAGGTGCTTTTAGAAAAATCAAAGGAACATGTACCTGCAAAGTCAGAATTCAAACCGTGTTTGAAACCATACTGGAATACCGATTTAAGTGATCTTCATAAAATAATGTAACCTCAGTAATAACTGGTGTTGTGCCGGTAGACCAAGGTCAGATGATGATGAGTGTCGATCAAGCTACAAGGCAGCGAAACATGCCTATAGGGCATTACATAGATGATCTGTGAACAAACACTTAAAAGATATGGATGACGAAATTCACAGAACTGCGGAAGTAGATTCCAACAAATTTTGGAAACTCGTATTTTCACGGAGAAATAGATCTAAAAGTAGTGCAGGTGCTGGCATTAAATTCAATGTTGAAATAGTCTGACACCAGTTTAGTATTACAGAGCAATGGGGGTTATTCTTCTATACATTATACACTCCCCATGACTCTACAGAGTATGACACAGATTGGGAACATTTTGTACCCAACAGTGTTTCTCAAAGCTACAGTGACCTGTTATTCCCTAGATGACGTGAAGGATATTACGTCATGTATGAGTGGTAAAGCTGGCGGCTATGACAATATGAACATCTGAAACTGTATCTGATGGTGTAGCTATTGTGCTTGCAAATATATTCAAATACATGTTATGTTCCAGATAAAATGAAAAAAAGGAGTTATCATTACTTTACATAAAGGCGGGCGTAAACGTAAAGATGACCCTAATTGTTATAGGGCGATAACATTAATGCCTGTGTTCATGAAAACATTCGAAATGAGTGTACTTAAGAGATGTAAAGACTGCATGTTAGGAAATTTAAGTTCTCAACAAGGGGGTTTTCAGGAAAACCTGGGATGTCTTATGACGTCATTCACAGTGCGTGAAAGCGGATACAGGGGGTATTAGACAGACAAATCTTCCAGACAGGCGGGAATTAGACGACCTTATCGACTCCGAGTCCCAGGAATAGACTTTGGTCCAGGAATTTCGACACCGCAAAAGACAACAGTAATACTTTTATTCGTGTTTTTAGTTCAAGCGAATCGTGCAGGCAAAAGCTGCAGTTGCCTCCATAACATTCTAGAGTTGCTCTTAGAATTGCAGGTAAGCGATGTAACTGTTTGGTAATGTCTTGGCTTGAAAGAATACGCAGTTTGGCAATCACGCTGCTGCATCGTGACTTGATGTCTTTAGCCAGGGCTCCCATGGCACGTTGTCTATCCTCTGCTGCCAGTTTCGAGCCTCCAAACAGGGTCGGACTCCATTGGGAACTTCTGGTTTTTCTCACTTTTCTACTTCCAAAATGGTTTGGGTCTGCTTGTCAAGTCACTCGCCATGCTTTCCCCAATGCTTCGTAGAAGTCGTTCATGCCATGATATGCCCTGGCATCCCCATCTGTGGTCAGAGTTTTGACGAATATACTGTCATCCTGCCACAGCTGGTCGGCTATGCTGTATGCCATCTTTCTCTCTGAGTGAGGCTGCATATATGGAATTGTGGCTGTGCAACCAGCATGACCACCTGGACATGTAATGCTGAATCCCTTGTTCCGCAAGTACGCACCCATCCAGCACAATTTGTTTTCAACGCCCAGTCCAACGATATATTTGTATGTGGTGTTATTCTCGATAGCTACCCCATAAGCCTGAGATGCAGCCTGTCCAGGCTTGTACAAGGACACCATGCTTGTAGCGTTGTAGCGAGCGTCGAAAGACAAGTCCAACTGACGAGGATTATCTGCACCCTTCTCCATGTTATGCTCGACTACTTGCCTGCGCTTTTCGGCCATATCTTTCTCGTTCAGCTTGACCGTGTTATCGATGGCCTTATTAGATAGTGTCTGCAGATGGCTTGGGGCTATTGGTGGTATGTCAATTGATGCGAACAGCAGATTCACCTTTTCTATCCCAATTAACATGTCCTGCAGAGCTGAAGCCAGCATCAAGTTCACAGCAGCCCCTTTCTTGTCTCTGGTCTGCTTGAACGTTTCCAGTTTACTTGAGTGATACTGACAGTTCCTGCACCCAAACCGCAGCACAGCTCCAAGTCCTAGCTTTCTCTCTGATTTCAGTTCTATGGCTATATGCTTGCAACGTGTGACACTGTGCTCCTGGTACACAGTATTCATCAATGTGATAAGACAATCTAAGTTTAGTACTCTATTTCCTTTCGGTAATTCATTATTTGTTGATGTACTTAATTGTATCATCTTTGCGTGGACGAAGTATTCTATTTGATCCCTTAGTTTGTTGTTGTTGTTGCTGCTCCAGTTGAAGCCCTGTATCCTTGTACCATGTTGACATCTTATTGTCTTTCTGAAACTGTCCCCCAGCTAAGCACCTGTCCCTTGACCATGATGAATGTTATGCTCAAATTGCTTTGTTTTGTGACGTCATGACGTCATAACATTAAAAACATTAGCATACAAAGCATGACGTCATCAAACAATTTGGCGTAAAATATAAATTATATCAAAAGCATTTGTAGCTGTGCATATATATGTTTATTATTTTCAATCCATCAAATTGACAGTTATTTATTAGAAAATTCCATTTTAGTGAGTAAGGAATAAAAATGAAATGGTAACCATGGTTTCAAATCACGCACAATACCATTCATTTTGCATAGAAAGTTACTAGGACGTTACCCGGTCATGTCACAGTTTAGTTTATAGAGATCCATTCAGTAGTTTCTGTGATATTGCAATTTCAGAATAGCATATTATTGTCATGAAATTCTCAATTCCGAGCAAAATTGTTGGAGGGGTGGGTACCATGTTTAAAATTTTGTCACATTGTTGTTAGGGGTTTAATGGGAAAACCGGTTGCAGACCATTTGACGCAATACTTTAAATAGCTAGAATGGAAGTGAACCAGTCAGTAAATTTTCAAATTTGAAGCTATTTTGGTGTCACACCTGTCGAAAGTACTTCTGTTCTGTTCCAGTAGTGTTTCAAAGTGGAAAGTGTGAATTGTTGACCACAGTTTATGTATGTATTTCAAATATGGACTGCCTGTCCACAGTTAACAGTGTTTAATTGATATTTTTCAGGATTACTACGCATTGGCGGAGGACTAGAAATGTGTGGGTGCTTCTGCCGAATCAGCTGTTGTGTATTGACAAATAACAAAGTGAAACCGGAAGACTTGAAATAGCACGAAAAGTAAACGTTCAACATGCCATTTTCTACGGCTCATTTAGAACGACAGTGAGTGCATTTTATGAAAACGGCAACATAAAATCGTTCGATATTGGGTTATCTTGAGTCAAAAACTAGGTCACAAGGTCAAATAATAGAAAAACCTTGTGCAGTCACTACAGGTCACCATTTTGCCCTAATATTTATGAAACTTGGTCACAACGATCATCTCAACAAAATCTAGGTCAAGTTCGATATTGGGTCATGATTCATAAGAAATTGTCCAAGGTGTCCCTATTGTTTCCAGTTTCGCTTTTCGGATGAAACTGATGAGATGAACACTCTTGTCGATTGCAAATGTTGAAGAATGCTTGTAAAGAATCAGTTTCATAGTCTGGTAACTATTTCCAGAAAAACATCTTCCATCTGTGTGACGGCAGTGCAAATGTTATGTTTGATATCACGATCTTATGTTTAGAAGAGCAAGAGTTGTTATCTTTACATTGACAATGACTTGAATCATGCACTCTGGTTTTGTAGAAAACATGAACATACAAGACAGAAACTTATTATTGAAATATTTGATATTATGAGTGTATCTAGATTCATTCGATTCCAAGGGTAATCGACCGATGAACTGTCATCTGCAGTTTTGTTGTTAGCTGTTGAGTCGACAGATAAAATGTTCAGAAATTTGCGTATACATGTTGAGACTTATTTGTTCATTGTATCACTAGTTTGCTAGGTATCTGGGAGCATTAAACTGGCTCTACTGATGTATTATAATATATTTAAGCTGCTCATAGAAACAGTATAAAATTATAGTTTGATTACTTTCGATGTTTCGCCAAATCAAATCCAAAATAGCTTGGTATTTCACTGACCAAGCCAAATTCGTCATATAATGTTACAATATTTATCAAAAGTGAATGACACATTTTCAAGGCTAAGATAAATTGTGTGATTGTAAAAGATCTAAAGACATTGCGGTTATTATGACGCAGATATGCTCCTGGTTCAAAGAACTGCTTAAGTCTTAATTTCGCTTTCGTTTAAGGCATTTACATAGTACTATGGATTATAGTCACATTATATTACTGCCAGCCAATTAGTATTAAACTATGTTGTACAGGCACGTAAGTTACTGTATGTATATATGATAAATTTGACATATGTTTGTATCTTTATTGTAGACATTCTGTATAATAGTGTTAATTCTTTGTTGTCATAAAACTTTGATGCTGCTGCATTGTTTGTACATAATGTTATACTCTTCATATATTTGGAGGAATAAAAGTGTCCATCCATCCATCCATCCATCCATCCATCCATCTATCCATCTATCCATCTATCCATCTATCCATCCATCCATCCATCATCCATCCATCATCCATCCATCCATCTGTCATTTGCAAGTACATTAAATTGAGTGTTTGATTGTTAAAACTGTTACCTTATCATTTATTGCTGTTGCATGGTGTAGAATTATAAAGGGGTGTGGAAATTTTCTTGTTTTCAACTTAGAAATTTAATTTTCTATCTCAAAAACTATAAGTCAAATAAGGTAAATAGGATTCGTACAATTGTTATAAAATTTTACAAGACCCTCAGGTTGGACAAGCCGGTCATATGAATTCCCACACCCCTTGAGACATGCACTTATTTATTCTGTTATTGATAATTATTAGATGCACTTAGCTATTATAATTGATGTATTACTTAGTCATGTTGCTTCCAAACTTGTCATGTATTACATTATTATTATCCAAATTGTATACATATATCAATATTGTTCAAAATCTGGCTACAAAGAGTTGGATGGAATCCAATGATACCCCTGCATGATGCAGTTAATTCTCCATGTATAAGTAGATTGTCCTTGAACAGACAACTCTAATACATGGAGGGGGACCAGAAAGCGTGGACATTTTTAGCTCACCTGTCACAAAGAGTGAGCTCTTGTGACCATTCTTTGTCCGTCGTCTGTCCGTCAACAATTGGCTTGTGTAGACACTAGAGGTCACAATTTCAGCCTAATCTTTATGAAACTTGGTCACAATGATCATCTCAACAAAATCAAGGCCAAGTTCGATATTGGGTCATCTGGGGTCAAAAACTATGGTAGGTCACTAGGTCAAATCATAGAAAAACCTTGTTTAGTCACTAGAGGTAATCATTTTGACCTTATCTTTCTGAAACTTGGTCACAATGATCATCTCAACAAATCTAAGTCCAGTTCAATTTTGTGATATATCTGGGTAAAAAACTAGGTCACAAGGTCAAATCATAGAAAAACCTTGTGTAAACACTAGAGGTCACACTTTTGACTATCTTTCTGAAACATGGTCACAATGATCATCTCAAACAAAATCTAGGTAAAGTAGAGGTCACACTTTTGACTTTATCTTTCTGAAACATGGTCACAATGATCATCTCAAACAAAATCTAGGTAAAGTTCCATATTGGGTCATCTGGGGTCAAAAACTAGGTCACAAGGTCAAATCATAGAAAACCTTGTGTAGACACAAGAGGTCACAATTTTGGCCTAATCTTTCTGAAACTTGGTCACAATGATCATCTTCACAAAATCTAGGTCACGTTCGATATTGGGTCATCTTGGGTCAAAAACTAGGTCACAATTTTGGCCTAATCTTTATGAAACTTGGTCACAATAATCAACTCAAGAAAATCTAGGTCAAGTTCGATATTGGGTCATCTGGGGACGAAAACTAGGTCACAAGGTCAAATCATAGAAAAACCTTGTATAGACACTAGAGGTTACATTTTTGCCTCATCTTTATGAGTCACAATGATCATCTCAACAAAATCTAGGTCAAGTAAGATATTGGATAATCCTGGGTCAAAAACTAGGTCCCAAGGGCTAATCATAGAAAACCCCTGTGTAGTCACTAGAGGTCACAATTGTTACCTTATCTTTATGAAACTTGGTCACAATGATCACCTCAACAAAATCTAGGTCAAGTGCAATATTGGGTCAAGAACTAGGTCACTAGGTCAAATCACAGGGTTTGAATGCACTACTACGACAGGTGAGCGACCTAGGGCCCTTTGGGCCCTCTTGTAATCTATACTGATCGTATAGTTGGTCATGAACATATCGTTCAGAAATATGCCTCTTATTTCTCAGAAATTGAGGAGGAGTGTCCCTATACCTCCGTCTTAATTCTTCTGTTTATTCTTATTTTACCATGGCATCAGTTTGACAGAGTCCCTACAATCACATAAACAACGAAATCATGTGTAGATCACTGATTTGGAGTGCAAAGAATCCCCATACATGTTGGTCAAGTCATCTTCGAGCTATCGCAAGGATTTTCCAAGTTAATTGTTAATCTTAATGAAATGCCGTTGCTCTGTGATTATTTATTGTCTGTCACGCTCGACGGCATGCGCTGCACCTTGATCACAATAAGTGAAGTCATCAAGAACATTGGGACGTCACAATATAATGAATTAATTAAAACGCTAGATAATTGATAGATCTATATTGCCTGGTCATTTCATTGTTCTAGAATCAATATTTAAAAAGTTAGAAGGAAAGTTTTCAAATATATTGATCACCCCTCGTATTTTAAGAATGTAGAAATGAAATATGAGTATATTTGACTACTAATTTTGCAAAAATCAATGTAAAAAATATGATTTTCGACTAGATTTACAGAAATATCACGAGAATTTTAATTTATGAGAAAAAAGTTTGTAATGTAATACAAAAGTGCATTTGTCGATGGACGTGTAATTCACGTCCGTGATATGTTGCGGCCCAGCCTCACGAAGAGTCAGTTATCTTAATATGCGTATTTATATAATATACAACTACAACACTTATGTGACACGTGTTTTCTAGCGTACACACTAGCACATTATTGATTTTCAGTAGTTTGGGCTTCTTGTTAATTACATTGACTTGCTATGTTTTATGACCTTAGATAATCACAGATAGTGATCTCCTGCTGATATCGTGCTGTTTCTTTTTTATTGTGTACAAAGAAAGAAGGGCAAAATATTTCCAAAAAAATGGCATTTTCCGCAATGATGCTTAAAAAATACAGTAGCTGCGGATAGTACTCGTTTTAGCCAGGAAGTCATAGATACAAAATGGTATGCATTGTATTGTTTTGTTAGGAATCAATAAATTAAAGAAAAAAATTATTATTTGATATGTACGAGTTACGGTATCATTACTCGTAGATTGCTTATCAAATACACTTTATAACAAAAACATATATTACACATGTCTAGTGAATAATTATTATGTTCAGTCAACAAGATGTGAGCTGTTGTGTATCATTCGTTAACTAAAACTTTTTTTCCCTTCAGCGGGGTGTATTGCTGATAAAAAAATATAATATCACTTATGTTTTAGGCATCTCCCTATCAGCGTACAAGAAGCGTAGAAGAAGGCAGTGAAGATGCGGTCTGTGACTTATGTATGTTGTCCTTGTTTAGAGAGTGAGAAACAGAGTGTCAGTACCGGCGGTGACGGAACAGAAATGGCGGTATATGTAGAAGAAATCAAAGTCTCCTCAGTGCGCCACTCTGACAGCATGCAGGTATAGTAAAAAACACAACATCAAAAATACATTCATTGTTTTTTTCTCTTGCGTCACAGAGTCTCACATTGTATCTCGCAGTCTTACACTATGTATCACTAACTTGAGCTAGGGTTTATTAAACTCCATTCAGATGAATATGAATAGCATAATCCTAATGTATATTCATTCACTCTCATTGCATATTAGGTGCATTATCAGGCATGGTGTTTTTCAGGCTTGTGTCTGATTTCATGTTTTTGAATCCTGAATTTTCGTTCTTTATATTGAATGGTTGAGTTTCAGGCTTTGAAACAGGAATTTTCAGGTTTGAGGATGATTTTTAATTACCAGGCCTCATTATGGAAGCGTAATTGCGGATGTTAGTATTTTGGATGGACATATGTAACCAAATGCTACAATTAATGGAATAATGGAACAAAGGATCGGTAAACTAAAACAATTGAGACTATATAATTAATTGTATCTGTCTAACTTTTTTTCATGTGTTTATTTTCAGAACTCCATTATAGAGTTGCCTGCAGCAGAGAGCATGAGATTGTCTCACACCACTGATGTGACAACCGAGACTGCAAACTTACGTATGGACATAAGTGCTACAGAATCCACCCAGCAGCAACCATTGATTCAGGATAGTGAGGTACTCTAAGACCAACAGATCAAACAATCAGAGCCAATGGAAGTGGAAGACGTATCTATTCATCTACCTCCTGTGACATTACCCAATCCTCTGGAAGAAAGGTATGTCTATTCACAAACCTTTGTCTATATAGGACTACAATACAGAATATGCACATGTCTGATTCAGATCTGATGCTGTTCAATCTGCACATTAATATAGCAAGAAACCGCATCAAATTTGCCTCTCAATTCCCTTTAAGCATGGCTATACCATGTAATTTTACAGTAAAACTGACGATTTTTGTACAATAAATGTGTCTGCACACATCTGCATTTGCAACAAAATTAGATACGTACATATGCATATATTGTGCCAAGAGTTTAACGGCAAACTTACTATAATAGTAAATACTGGCTTAAAAGGAGTGAAGTGCATAAAATGCATAGTTCCAGCAAAACTGACAGTTTATTCGTTGATAAAAAATAACCCAATGTCGTGAAATGCTTGGTTTTGCTTTTGTTCCCTATACTACCGAAGAGAAACAGGCGTAAATTATGTTTTTGTAACGAAATACGCTGTATCGAAACTTATGATTATAACGACAGTTAGAACGGATACAGTAAAAATCTGATGTAGCGAATTCATTTCATGGTCCCATACAATTTCGTTATAACCATGGTAATTATGCAGTTTCTGATTTATTTACAGTTCGATCATAGACCAAATGGACATGTGTGACGAAGATGCTTTACAATCAGCTCCAGTGTTTATAGTCATTCCACAGGGATCCAACCAAGGCAAAGATTTGTTGGTAGAAATTGGGGGTTATTAGTACACATTACGAGTTAGTATTTAATTATATGCTTTGTCTTTTGCAAATACTAAATTAATGCTCCCTTGGCTGATTTATAATGTTTAAATAATGATGATATGTATCATATCATTAATAGATTTATAAAAACAGATAAAGTCAACATAATTATACAGAGCAGTAAAGTGTTAAATGAATACTCGTATGATATGAAAAGTAATATCTCATTTTGCTGATATGCGGTTACTAATTTGAAATATAACTGTATATCCAAACCCACTTATTCAAGTTAACATCTTCTACAACTCGTATTAAATGTGCACTTTATTTGTAGAAGGAGACTACTGCTAGGAGATTCTGTTGGTACAGTGTTTGACGTGAAGGAAATCGTTGTTCTGCGTCTGTGAGTGAGAGAGGGGATGTATTTTCGGGGTGCACACAGACATTCACATCCTGAAGATCCTCCATGTCTGACCAACAAATATTTGTCTAGGAAGGTATGTTTCGTCATGTACTATATAATTTTATTCTGATATATATTATGATATAATGACTACTTGGCACAGATGATTATTAAGAGCATAATTGTGTCTACTTATGTTTATTTGTACGAAGTCACATATTTTACATTAAGACCCAATTTTCCCCCAAGAACCCACACATTTTATGTATGTTCTTATTTATCACTGACATAATGTATTTCAAGTTCCCACGCTTCCTTACTATGGTGGTTGCACATCCTTAAAGATGGATTAATTGTTAACCACAGTGAACAAAATATTTCATCACACACAGGTTTTCAACAACCCAAATTATCCGAATGAACACATTCAATTTTGAAACTAATTAAATAGTTTGTTCATAACAGGTTAAAGACACTGCTGCGGGTGATGTGTTCAAGTCTGCTATGGTTGCTGTTGAGGAACTAATCAAAGACCTACCCCTATGCAGCCGAAAACATACCCAATCTGGATACTTTAGCCAGGAAGGCGAATAGATTCCGGCCGAGTCAGTGCCCAGCAGATCCCAGGAATATGGATTTTGGGGTAAATAGTATTTATTTAATGAAAACCGATTGTTATTTACCCCAAGGTTGATGTTACACATTTCCGACCACTTTGAAATCATACTGACCAGGGGATGTTAAATGTCAAAGGCTGACTGACCGACTGAATTGCTGAAAGACGCCCTCGACAATTGCTAAATTAACTCAACATCTTCACTGTATCTTAAATAACTGTCACATTGAGTATATTACACTATGTCTTGTATTTGTCCAATGCTTGCCGTTATTCATACTGTAAAGTATTAAATTGGTTTATTTATAAATTGTTTCGGTTTATTACTGTTTTAAATACATAAATAAATCTGTTGTAATTTTAGTTATCGATGGACCACTTACCAGACGACTTTCTGCAAGCCTACATAACTGTGGATTGTGCTAGACACCTGATCTTCACTACACAGAAGCAGTTGGACATGTTTGGAAGGGCAAGGCATGGTATCTGGATGGTACGTTTAAGGTGATTCGACCAACTGATGTAATCGACCAACTGTTTAGCATACATGCGTTCATAAAGAAAGATGACAACATTAAGCAGGTGCTGCTCGTGTTTGTCTACATGTCCAGACAGAGGAAGAAACACTACAAGAAGATGTTGAAGGTATGTCAATAAAGTATCATAGCTAAACATATTCACTTCAGTTTTATACCACTTTATCTAAGAAAGATTTGTAGTGATTTAATCCAAGATTGAGGTTACGCAATTCTTACAACTTGACTATTTTTACCGACCTTGGTAACCAGTTAGAAAGATAGCAAATATATGTTTTACACATATCCGTGGCCGAGTGGTTAGGGGGTCCGCTTTGGAAGCCAGAGATCGAAGGTTCGAATCCCGGCGAAAGCTTGGTTTCAACTGATGTGGTCGGTTGGTGGGCCGCCAGCTAGTTAAAGAACGGTGACCGTAGGCCCGTCTCTGCCAGGCGCCCGGCAATACGAGAAGGGATTTGAGACGAGATATAGGTGTCTCATAAGTTAAATTGACTGGCCAATAGACCTTACTTACAATTTTAGCCTAATTGAAAACGATAAATTACTTGTAATTACTGAAAATTATATACCTGGAATTGTCACATTAATTTTAAGTGACACTGGCTCTATTACATTTAATGTATTCTTTTCATTTTTCAGAAGGTAAAGAGTTTGCTGCCAGAGACTCCCAGTTTGAAGGCAATGGTCCTGGATTTTGAAGCGGCAGTGTGGAAGGCCATCAGTTCCGTATATCCAACAGTGTAGGTCAACGGATGTGCTTTCCATTGGACACAGAGTTCAAAAGAGTTGGAAAAGAGTTCAGGTAACTATTTCAGCAACATTGTCACAGAAGACCTACCTACAAACCACACTAGTATAAATTATCGAATGCATTAGGCATATTCACGATATAGGCTCGTTTTGTTCAATGGATGAAAAAATATTATACTTAAACATGCATTATCGAAGAATGAAGTGAACTAATTGTGAACATGTTTAACATACAATGCCTGACTATTAATTAATGGTGGCGATATTCAGTGTTATTTATGTAAAAATGACAACTTATATGTTTTTGTAATTATGGTGCAAGTTATGTGCCGTGTGTTTTAACAGTAATTCATGCACACCTTGGTTTTCTCAATGTGTTTATAGGTGGAACTACTGGTTGTGTTAGAAGTCTGATTCAAAATAATCAACTGTACAACTAAACACTGAATGAATTATACATATTCTGTTACAGGAACATGGTCTTGCGCCATCATACAATGAAGGAGGTGACATCCAGAAGGTTTTGCGGCGACTGTTGGCCTTACCCCTTCTACCTACTGCCTACATCACTACCGCTCGGCCTTACCCCTTCTACCTGCTGTCCACATCACTACTACTCGGCCTTACCCCTTCTACCTGCTGTCCACATCACTACCACTATCTTTGAGGAGCAAGAAAAGGTTCAACTGGCAACGAACAACTGGCAGAAGTGTTTAGCTATGTGAATGGTACCTGGATCTAAGAAGGCAGGTGCCTGTGGAGTACCGATGACTGGTCAGTTTATGGAAAACCTGTTCATACGAACAACGATTATTAAGGTTTGCAAGACAATATACTAAATTACAAATGCCAAAAAGTGAATGATGTAGGAGTGTCCATGTTTGTCATCATTTTAATTTTAACCATCATAGATTTATTTACTGGGTTGCATCAACAAACAGAGAAAGTCAAAGAATAGACATGCCAATTGTATGCACATGCAGAGAAATGAAACTGGTTTTCAATCAAGTGATTTGCGAGTCACTTGTAGTCTATGATAAGTTCGTATTTAAAATTATGTTCATACACGTAAGTGCATTATGTCTGTATGACCTCTGTAGCTGGGGGCCGGGATCAAAACTGGGTGCAGGCACACATATATATGCCTGCCACGTTTGAGCAGAAAGCTGACTGGCAAATAAAGGCTTTGCTCATCATTTATTTAGAATGTACATTTACAATGTTGTAAACATATTATTCTCATTGTGTATGCACACGGAAAGAAAAGAAACTGGTTATAGATCAAGTGAGAATTTGTTAAAATGTAAATACTAATACAATGTCACTAAGCCTGGTTTTCCTGGAGAACGGCTCATTTACATTGTTGTAAACGTACTATTATTATTCTCATTGTGTATGCACATGGAAAGAAAAGAAACTGGTTATGGATCAAGTGTTTTGACAGCCTATAATAAGTCTATTTTTAAAATTGTCAATTATGTCTGTAAATTGAGAATTTGTAAAAATGTTATAAATTGTTTTCATTGTGTATTTCCAGGGTGGCATCGGTGACTCAATGCTAGGGTAGCATCCATTCCACCATTCTACGTGCTGTTGGGCCTGTTACACCGGGAAGCAGAATTCATGGTGACACAATCGAAGTTGGTATCTAACAACAAACTAGGAAAACGTCAAAGAAAGGTTACGAAGAAGATGGAGGGGAAGATTTTCAACATCTGGTCGGAATACAGTGCCGGTGAAATGTCAGCAACAAGACTGTTGAAAAGGCTGTCCAGAGTCTACAGCAAGTAGGACATTGAGTAAAAAGATGCAATTCTGTGTTTGGATGAGTATTTAGTGTATAGTGGAAACTAAGGATGTTATTGGAACCATGACAGTGTGTATAGGGAAAGAGACAGTGTGTGTTTGTGTATGTACTGGCATTGAATTACGCATATGTGATGTTATTTTATTACACAGTAAAACCTTGGTAATACGAGCAGCGATTATTCGAGCTACCGGACTAATTCGAGCAAATTTCAAAGTCCCGGCAAATTTACTCTATATTGTTTATTAATTATTAGGGCCCCGCAAAAAAATTTTTGCGTGCCCTATAGTAATCACCCTGTCCGTCCGTCTGTCCATCCGTCCGTCCACATTTTTCAAGTTTTTTCTTAATAACTTGAAAACCATTATAGGTATTGACTTCAAACTTCAAACATAAGCTCACAACAAGAGTACGCTATTTTACGGCAAGTTATATAACTCTCGCTACAATATTGGAAGAGTTATGGCCCTTTGTAAAATTCAAATTTTCATCAATTTTCAGCTTTTTTCTTGATAACTTGAAAACCATTGAAGATATCAACTTGAGATTTTAAACATAAGCTCACAACAACAAAACACTATTTTATGACAAGTTACATTACTCTAGCTACAATATTGGAAGAATTATGGCCCTTTGTTAAATTCCAATTTACTCATTTTTCATCTTTTTTCTTCGTAACTTCACAACGATAGTAGATATTCAACTGAAACTTGCTATAATTATTGCCAGTGATAATACGCTTATCTTTAGCAAAGGGCAACAACTCTAGCTTTGATAAATTTTGACTTATGCCCCTTTTCAGCTTCAAAAACTATAACATTGGTCAAAGTTAAAAAATGGTTCAAGATATTCAAATGAAACTTGCTATACTTACTTCTATTGACTACGACAATAAGTACATGTATGTGGAGCAAAAACAATATACACATTTTTAGCAAAGGGCGACAACTCTTTAAAACTTTAATAATTTTTGACTGATTCCCCTTAACACTTGCACACAAAACAAACAGATTAATGTAGTTCTCTTTTGTGTATTTCCATCTTGCAAACAATATTGGCCGATCAGGAACAGGGCAATGTCAATGAAACCAATGTCATGATTTCATGAATTCAGTGTGCAATTTTAGTCTGTCAAAGATATTTCCAAACTTTATAAAAGTCAAAGTTCATCATGGTTTCTATGTAGGAAATTAAACCTGCGCTTGTCAAACAACTTAAATTGAATTTTAGAAGGGAGTGAATTGCTTTACTTCAGGCATCAACACACGAAAGTTTGAGATATGCCTTTGTTATTGTGTCTGAGTACAGAAACTTATAGCGCTGATAATTATGCAACCCCACTACACTCCTCCCCTCCCCCCTCTTACGACATGCTAACACGGGGCCCTGTTCACGACAGTGATAATTCTAGTTTATCCCTCTTATTCGAGTAAAGTTATTACGAGCATCTGGTCTAATTCGAGCACAGGTGTTGGTCCATTCAACAATTTTCAGCCATAGTCAGTTACTTTATCTCGAGGCAATCATCCGAGCAAATTTCACACCTCCGAAAAAGCTCTGACTTAATTTTGTTACAGTCCGTTTTTTTCACACATCATGATAATAACACCTGTATACAGGCAAGTAAGTGGACAAATAACACCTGTATACAGGCAAGTAATTGGACAAATAACACCTGTATACAGGCCAGTAAGTGGACAAATAACACCTGTATACTTGTTTTTGGTGGGCAGTGTATAGTCAGTTTTTATTAGTAACACGTTTTATGTGTTGTCCCTTCTGTAATACATATGATTGTTGTTGTTGTACCAATGACAGTTACCTTTTCTAGTTAATTAAAGTATTACATACTTTTATCAAGGAAATATTGCATGTATGCTATTATATTTGTTATACTTTATCTATGAAATTTTGTATGTATGATATAGCTATATATTTGTTATACCAGAGATTCATTCATCTTCTGTGCATGTTCTGTTTGTATCCTTCTACACATTCTATAGAATCACAAATATATTTTACCACAATGAATTCTTGTTCTTACTTATTATTTCACACCTGCCATTTTATAGCATTCTCCTTCAAGCATTATTCACCTGTGATATCACTGGGAACTTGACTAACCACTGATGTATGAGGATGTTTTATAGACATTGTGCCGATAATCACCAGTGTTTTGGTCTGAGTAGGGTAATCAGTTCTGTTTTATTTGCCAGCAAATTCACAAACATGTTTTAAATGCAAAGATAATGACCACCTTCCCAATGACTACAAGTATACGGTACTATTATAAGTACCAGGAGCACCCATAGAGTACCATGCACACATATATAGCATGTCTACAAGTATAGGGTACTATAAGAAGAACCAGGAACATACAATAGAGAACACATGTAAGCATGTCTACAAGTATAGGGACACTGTAAGCAGTATCAGGGCACCCATATACTAGGTATCGCATAGACATAAAGTATGACTACAAGTGTATGAGCAATGTTAGAAGTACCAGGAGCGCTCGTAGAGGTACCATGCATAAAAACAGTAAGACTACAAGTATATCAGCATAATTAAAAAAGTCAAAGAGAGATAACTCAATTATAAAGATCAAAGGGAGACAAATCTGAGTCTTGAACTGCAAAAAACTTTGCACAGAATTCTATTGTTCTTTTGGTCAACTTTTCCGTATTTTCAATTGTCTCCCTTTGACCTTATACTGTTCAACTAATATTTGTGATAATTTTCATAATGTAAACAAAATACGTCAGGTTCCAGTATGTCCAAGAAATCCGTGAGATTTGAGCTCCGATCATGCGTGAATTGAGACTCGCGCATAATGCATGACATCTAGCATGTGTTTAAGTATTGCAGCTTCATTCACAACTTAATAATTGTAAATTTAACTTTGATCGTATGTTTACAATATCTGTAAGTGCTTTGATAAAACAGTACCCAGTTTTCCTGGACTTTATCTTTACCCGCACTTATTTACCCTTCCACATGGAACAAGCAACATTTCCACTTGTGGAGAATAATCAACCTGCCATGACCAAAGGGATTCGACCCGATAAAAATATATTTCACATCTATACTATCTACGTATATATTCATAGTATAGATGTGAAAGATATTTTTATCGGATCGAATCCCTTTGGCCATGACTGGGAATCACATGTAATCTACATTATTCAGAATAAAATTTATGCAATGTTTTATCTTTAGTTCTTTTTTTAGCATGGAAACATGCGAGATGAGTTGTTTCGGCCGAGTCTGCACATCGGCTAATTTTGGAAGAGAACTATGTAGTGTAAGAGTACCCTTGATATAAGGGGAGAGAACTGTGTAGTGTAAGAGTTACTTCCCTCGATATAAGGGGAGAGAACTGTGTTTGACTAACTCTAAATCAGTAAGAATTACTTCAGGGCCATTCCGCACATCCCGGACAGTGAAACACACTAACAATCCGGAACACTGTTCGGAACATGTTCTTCTTTATTTAAATATATCCACATGCATATTTCTTCCTCCAATATTACGGCTGCAACTACAATTTAGTCGTCTTAAACATTTGACTTTCTGTTCTGTTTTGTTTGTAAGGTGTTTGTAGTAGAACATTCGGCACACTGTCCAGGACAGTTCCGTTTTGTTCATAAGTTGTTCGGAGTAGAACATCTTGCACAGTATGGGTAACAGACTTTACGAACATACCCCAGCTGAAATTCAGGGGAGTGTACTATGTAGTGTAAAAATACCCTTGATATCAGGGAAAGAAATATGTAGTGCAAGTGTGTCTTCCCTTTTTCTACGTTGGAATGTTTTTGACGGTCACGTATATAAAGCCAGTGTTTACAAAGTTTTTGAATGACAAGTCAAGCAACGTCACTCTTTCTGTGCTGAGATTATTATCTATGCAATTCAAATTACATGTTGTTGTAGCATTTGTGATGAAATATAGCTTTGACCTTGGACCGGAAATACAAATACTTAAAATATTGATATAGAAATTCACTTTCGTGATGTTTAAAGTGACAATTTAGTATACTTTTAAGCTTCAATTCTATTTGATCAGTCACATAAATAGCAATGTACAAGCTTTTATTTTCAACACTAGTACTAGTTTAGCAGTCAAAGAACAAATATTTCAGTTCCGAGTGCAAGTATTGGTTAATATCCCGCGTCCAGAATGATGTCATTAAAATTGCATCTGATAGGTGTAGAGCTATGATGTGTAGATCAAAGTGTGCCAAATCATACAGGTTCTACTGGAAAGAACTCAGTAATATAATAAGTTATAGTGTGCCCACGATAATGAGAACGACAGGAAATTTTGATGTGCATGATTTATCAGGGATGATTTTAATACAACACTGACCATATCTGCTTACTTTAGTAATTTGTAAAATACTTCTAACCATCACACTATCTTGGGTGCACTATACTTCCCTTGAAATCCAGAAAATCTTTTTCAAAATAACAACTCATAATAATGTACATGACTTTATTTTTTACTAATTATTAGTTTACAAAAGCAATATAAATAGGATATCACTAACAACAAAACAAGGTTAACTAAAACATTAATTCATGCAACATGGTGGTGATAATGTATAGTACGAATATGTGACTATATGTTATTACAACAGAGTACATTCATAGTTTCTATGAATTAACATAAGTACTCAAAAGTTTAATATCACCAAATGGTACGTACATGTATAACATTCAATACGGCATGATCATGCGATAGAATGGACCAGGTGAAAACCAGAGATAAACTTTTATAAGATAAAACTCTGGAAACTGTTTCCACTCTATCGCAGCCGAAAGGATAATGATTTAACATCATAATATTCCTTCAACATTACATTACAATGTGTCAGTACAAATGTAAAAAACTTAAACCTAACATATCACAATATTCCATTAAACTATCAATAAAAACAACCTCAATAATAAGGTCAGCTCAAACATAAGACCACGCTACTTTGGGTCATGTTTTACTGTTTTATTTGAACAACATTCGTTACTATGGTCAACTTTACATTGAGACCAACTTTCAACCATGAATGGTATACAGCAGTTAACATGCGTTGTCTCACCCACTATATATGGAAGTGTAATGAACTCTATTTCATTTATATATAACAACTAAATTCAAATAGCCAAAGTCAAATGCTCTGAAACACGATAATGTCAAACTAAGAACTGACCACCCTGTCTAAATTCCCGTGCTTAACCACACTACTGACCAACCAATGACTAGCCAGTCATGTGACCAATTCTATGCATTGTATCGTATCGATTTGTAAAGACATACGAGGGGTATTCGATATGTATTGTCACTGTTGGTTGCATTTTTCTATGACACTATTTAGAAGGATTTTACGATTACTGTCTAAAAGTTGTATGTTTATTGTCTATATCTGGAAAATTACATAGCCATTCGTTAACAATTAAATAATTTATTGAACTTAGAAGAGGGTATGCTCGAGTACACTGGCCTAATGTTCATTTTAAGCTAAATTTGTGTCATCTTTGCGGTAGTTGTTTAGAAAAGTAAATGTCAGTATTCCTTAAACTGCAACATACGATACGATAACTAGATCCTTATATTTCTATTAGAACTTTAAATCAAAATGAAAGTATTTGTTGTCTACGAGTAAGACGGTCAAAACAAGGGAGATCACTCTTATTTATACGAAATGATGCTTGTTGTTTCACACACCAATAACTTCATTTTAATTGTATTTTGATCACAAATTCTTCTCAGAAATCAATGTTGATGGCCTATGGCTTACATACATGTATAATTTGTCAAATTCCAATCAATAAAACTAATCGAAAATTGTCAATGAAAAATAGCATGCTTTTTTGACTAATTTTGACACCTATTTTCGCGACTTTGAAATGCTCTTATTTTGTTCAAAATGGCAATCAAGTACAGAAAATCATGTTTTTATCGAACAAATTTAGATTGTTTACGGTATGATAGTTGTGGAATAAGATTATTTCCCGAAAGGAAGTTCTAATCGACAGTTATTAGCAAAAAGTCGCAGTGTCTATTACTAGCCCTTTGAAAAGGCAACAGAAACAACATTCCAGTAATTAAATTTTATTGATTTTTTTCACGAAATATTGCGGAAATGTAAAAAGATTTAAAGATATCGAAGAAGTTTCTTATTTGTGACCCAAGTGACAATACATATTGAACACCCCTTGTACTTTCTGTGCTATACTGTCGTAACATACAGAATTTAAAATTACTTAATGAACAAACATCAATCTAACAATGATATATCATTTTAACATCAATAATATACAATCTTTAACAACAATCAATGACAAAACAATATAGGATCATCATCATCACTATAATAAACAAGAGTAACAGACACAGTATCTTAAAAACAACATAGGATCATCATCATCACTATAATAAACAAGAGTAACAGACACAGTATCTTAAAAACAACATAGGATCATCATCATCACTATAATAAACAAGAGTAACAGACACAGTATCTTAAAAACAACATGACTAGGAAATAGTAGTGGTGTGATATACCACTGAAGAAATCACCTAACCAGTTTTTCCTGGACAGTATCATAACCAGAACTAATTTATTCTTCCAAAAGGAACTCAGCAACTGAGTAATAAACATTAATGCCAAATATTCAAGGAAAATGTAAAACTTGCACAGACTCGGATTCGTAACCAGAATTGCCTCGTTACAAACCCAGTGCACATCGGACAAAAAAACAATACAGATCCATAACATAGCAAAGAAAGATCATAAAAAATTAAAGATTGGACAAGTTGCTAAAGTCACTCGAAAATTTATCCAATATATATTTTCAACACTTAAACAAATATTTTGAAAGTTTACCATCTTGTTATGAAGATATTGTACAAAAGGGAAGGTAACTCAGCAAATTTAAAAATGCTGAAAAATCGTCCGAAATAGAGTAAAGAAGTTAACACAACTTGCAATGTTCATTTTATGAATTATCATATTCTCACAGCAAAGTATTTTACACAATAACTATACACACCAATCTATAAAGTAAGTCAAATTATGAAAGTTTACGATCTAGTTTTGAAATTATTGTACAAAAGGTGGAGAGGTAACTTCACATTTTCAAAAAATCATCCGAAGTGGAGTAAAAAGGTATACAACTTGCCATTTCACCAAATGAAGTATTATATTCTTACAGAAATAAAGATTACACAATAACTGAACACATAAATCAATATAACAACAAAAATGATGAACCATCAGCAATGAGGAATCAACAGTGTTTTGTTAAACTTCACAATCGACATTAACTAATTTAGTATAAACTAAATACAGTGCCCACCAAAAATAAGTATACAGTAAATAATTGTTGCAAAATTAAATTTGGTTAAATTATTCAATATCTGTTCAAGAGACGGTCGCAATTATACAAGTTTCTGAAACTACATTTACTAAAAGAGTCAAAAAGAGTTAGAAATAAAGATGAATCTGTTCTGAATTAAAATAACCATGTGATCAAAAAGGCTGAATTTTCCATGTTTTGTGACAAAGTTACCTTTCAAGAAGGACAAAGAAACTTTATATTTTGCACCTACGGTACCAATCAATGCATGGTCTATACATTTAATAAACAAAAATATTCATTTTCCTTAAATAATATTGTTGTTTCACTGTTTTGCAAATAGTGTTATAACAGACAAGTAAATGGGGAAATAACATTTGTATACTTATTTTTGGTGGGCACTGTATGTGTCCAAATATTTGTAGAAATCAGCTAATCTCACATTATCATACAATTGTGGCAATAGATACCATCAGGCATGGTGTATTGAGAATGAATTATTTAAGTTATACAACTTGTTTCAAAACCAACCTATACAATGGTGCAAACAAATTAGCCTGGTCCTCGACCTTTATGAATGGACAAGGGTTGTTTTAAAGTACACCTTGTGTGAATTTGTTATACTCCCTGCTTATGGAAAGAGTCACAGAATATAAATATACACAAGAAACAACTGTTTATGTAGGGAAATTGAAGGTAAGAGGGTCAGGTTAATTTGCTTGAGAAATATAAACTAACTTGTATAAGCTATTGACACATTTACATACTACTGTTTTCAAAATATCGCACTAGTTTGGGCACAACACATTTCAGAGTACATCTGTCCCGATTGTCATGGTTTTTTTTCAGATGTACAACATTTAAACCAGATGTTGGAATATTTTCCGCAGGGGGGGGGGGGGGGGTTTCATATTGTCACGGGCAACCAAACTTGATAAGCCTGGCATGTTCTTAGCACATTCTTTACTGGCCAGAAAATTGTAGAAAACTGCTTTAGCAGAAAATCTATTTTCAAGCATGATTTTATCTCCATGATCACAAACATCCTTTGAAACAAGGCTACCTACACACTTTACGTCATCAATAGCATTATGTGCATTGTATTCAGTTTGCAGTATGTCATGAACAAGGTCTTCTTGCTTATACGAAGATCTCTTTGGGAATGCACTTTTCAAAACATTCAGCGAGTCCATCATTCCATGTGCTGTTTCAAACAAAGAGTCACACTGTTGAACACATGAGTATGAAAAAACACGAACGGGAAAGTCAAAACGTCGACCATTGTGGGCAACAAGATACCGATTGTCAAACTGTGTCAACCAGTTTAAAAATTCTATGGCGACTGTCTTCCATAAACTTGAAGTCACATATTTCCCATTTATCATCATGTCGTTGTTGTTGACCATGGTTATACCAGTCACATGCTGAGCATTATCTGATATTGGTATTTTCGGCTGTATGTAGCAGCTGTACGTTTGTGATGAAGCCATAAAATTCCTCCGCAGCTAGTTGGGTAATATGGGGCATCTGTCTTGAACGAACTGAAAATATGTTCATTAAACTTTAATTACAGCCAAAGATGAGTACAAGACCACCTGTGAATAAAAAGCACTACAATACATAACCTGTCGAACGATCACCGGTCAATACCAGCTCTACCCATGGAAGGTGGCAACACACTGGTTTTCATGTACAGTCAGATCTCGATACAACGACACTATTTTCCCGAGAAAAATGTCGTTATAACGAATTTGTCGGTATACTGAATTTCACTAGTGACTTGAATTTTGATTGGAAGAATTGCTTTACAGAAATCAATTAATGATGCACATGTAATTTATTATGTCATAAAATTATATTCAGCAAGATCAGCAGTATGAAATACTCATAATTACATAAAAATAATATTTTAAATAATAAATTATGTTTTGAGAGAGCTCCAAATAAAGTGCGTCCGAATTTAAAGGTGTCCGGATAATACTACAGTAACCTATAAAATATAACGCTCTAGGGAATAAATTGGTAATTCATTTTGTTAGAAATGTTACCTATCGTCTAAAACATTGGATGAATTGACAAATTAAGTCGAGAAATCTCGATTAACATAGTTTTTTTCGTGAACCGTACAATTTCGAAAATACGAATATATGCGATGACTTGGCGCTTATCTCCCTTGATTACGAATGCGTGAGCCGTAGTACACAAACTGTGATTCGTGTGTGAAAGGTTAAACTATTACAATGAGAGCAATTAAGGTATTTTTCATAATTACATAATTAGGCACCATGCTTAGACATTGGCTTTGTGTAAAGCTGATAAATATGTCATGTGTGAAAATAGTCCCTGGTCAGTGTCAGTATATCGAGTAATAATTACTATGTAAACTATCGATAAGTTCCCTGTTTTTTGCTGTCGGTAAGTGAATATGTCGTTATAAACGGATACAATTAACGTTGTATAGAATTCGTTCCCAGCAATTGATGTCGTTATAACGAAATTGTCAGTATATCGGATGTCGTTGTAACGAGATCTGACTGTATAATATCTAAAGGAAACATTTTAATCACAAAAGGAAATTAATGCTTTGCTGTGATGAATTTCATATGACTATTGAAGCAAAATAATATAAGAATAAATGTATTTTTCTACTTACTTAGATCTGTTGTTTCTAAATCAAAGATGATGAATTGTGAACTGGCACTGGTTTAAACACTCATGGTATTGGTTCTGGAACTTTTTCAACATCATCTTCAAGTCCAATGCCTGCATAAAAAGATCTATTTTACACTTTGTTTTATAATTGTAATAATTATACTAGTACCTCATACTTTTGGTTTACTACGTGTTTTAAAAGTTTTTACGTTATTCGTATTTTATTTGCGTGATTGTACATGCTCATTTAAAAATCATTACGATTTTTTGAAAATTAATTTTGTAATTACGCAAATACGCAGCTTATCTGTAGCTCTGATACTAGGACGACATACTTTTGGTTTACTGGAACTTACATATAGTATGCAGTAGTATAGTAACAGAGAGCTGGTTCTAATTATAAATTATTGTATGACACAGCTCTGAACCAGGGGTTAGTGTGCTGGATTAGTAACTAGGTGATGCAGGTTAAATTCCCAGTTGAGACAGGTCATGAAAAATAACTTTTTGAATGGTAGGTTCCCTCTCGTTAGGATACAGTCTAGGAAACTTGGTTATGTGAATCGGCGCATACGATATAAGGTACTGTCAAAAAAATAAACAAACCTGACTGGATCCGGGTTTATTTTACTGTATATATATCCTAAGTAGCTACTATTAATATATCTTTCATATATTTCAACAATAAATTTCAATACTAGTACACACTGATCCCAATAAAATTTGACTAGCCAGCTTCAATCACAAAAAATGATATGGTGAATCACAGGATATAGCTTACCATAGTTTCAGCAACATACTCTTCTTGATGTCAGGACTGTAACTTCCACAAACAGTGAACATTTCATGGAGGTATATGGTTCAACCATGTCTTTAAGGTTAACCTGTAAAATAAGATATACATGTATACTATATACAGTCTAACCAGGCTATCATTCAGTCAAGGTATTATCAAATGGCTGCTAAGGCAGGTGACTTGTTAAATAAAAACCCCTAAACATACCAGACTTATATAGCGCCTTTTTCATGCGAACACACGTTCAAAGCACTTTACATTATAGTGTTGCAGCCACAAGGGCGCAGGTGCATCCTCTACCAGTGTAGATCTGACCAGAGGGACAGACAGAGGAAAGCCCATGAAGGGAGAGAGTGACATTAGATACAGGCATGTCCGGCACTGCAGAGAAGCGACTAGCTCTTATTTTGAATAGACAGACTGGTTTTTTAATGTGCCCGGTGTATAGCACCGATACCCAGCTTCCTGGCACTTCAAGATACTTTGCATTACTCATGGTCAGATATAGCGGGTAATATTACAAATATTTCAGAAATGTTCCTATGCTGGGTATTGAACCCACGACCTCTGGATTGACAGTCCAGTGCATAACTAAATCCACTTATATTATTAATATAATTATATACAGTTGAAACTCGTTGTCGACTTCGGTTGTATCGACACTACGGTTATGTTGACATACTTTCAAATCCCCGATTTGGGTTGCTCTATATTCTATCTTAAATATGATGGTTTAGTCGACATGCCTGTGTCGACACTTTTTTGGCCTCAATAATATTTTTGCACCTTATTGTCATTGTGTCGACATCGAGTCAACGCTATCGAAAGTGAAAAGTTGTTAATTGACCGAGAAACTACTTCTGTTTCGAACCATTGTTTGTTAAAAATTAATATGTTCACAGTTTGCAAATGTAATTGAATGATGTTAAATCTAAGTTTGTAAACAAATTGTTACCTATATCAGCTAGCGTATGAAATTAAAAATCTGCTGAACTAGCATGGCTCTGGGAAGATGAAAAAATACCTTTTTGTATGCCTTCAACAATTATTTCAACATGCAAGTTGTTTTAACGACAGTTAAATGAATATACTTTATATTGTAAACATAGATAAGAAATGTCATCGTTGCTGTCAGATGTCTGGCATGTTGATTGAAACTTTTGTATGCGTAAGCGAAACCTGTAAGGACTAAAAGCCATACTAGCGGTTGTTTC
Source organism: Spisula solida (assembly GCA_947247005.1). Lineage (NCBI taxonomy): Eukaryota > Metazoa > Mollusca > Bivalvia > Venerida > Mactridae > Spisula > Spisula solida. Next base: position 15,537,641 of record OX365947.1, on the reverse strand, counting down.
AAAACGACGCTATAAACTTGACCCTCACGTAAACACTTGGTCAAATATTTGGTGATAACTGTAAGTGTGATAGACTTGATCTTTCACCATATGCATTTAGTCGCATATATGTATTAGTTCATGCTCAAACTGAAACAACGGCACTAACAGAAAGGCTTGGGGACTTTGTTTACATGAATTTCGACGGGTAGGGAAATTTGCTAGAACTGTTGGCTCCTGTTGTGTCGACATTAGGATATGTCGACATAATTTTGACGGTCCCAAAACTGTCGACATAACGAGTGTCGACTGTAATACTGAAAAGAGCTAACTGTATTAGTTCTTCAATATACTGCTGCTGATCCACCAAACGTTTCTTGGTCACAATCCTATGAAGAACCCTTCCACTAGAAACCAACATCTTCTCCGATTGTGAAGGAAAATAAATTTCTTACAATTTCACAGTGACTTCAGCAGATGGAATTATGAAACTGTATTCATAGTCAGTTTAGTCACAACATCTATATTAACAAGTTATTATTAACCAGTTAGTGTTACTTTTCGTATATTTCAATAATCAATTCCAATGCAAGAACACAATGATCCCAGTAATTGTATCTAACTACCTTCAATGCCAAACTTGAAACTAACAAACTATATTTGCACTACCTGTTCAGACAATGGTTGTAATCTTCTGTGTACACATAAACGGCTATGTCACTGTCATCAGATCCTAACATGGATTATAGTTTACAGTATATAGCTTCCATGATTTCAACAATCCTGTCACTTCAACAGACTCCTCCATCTCCACTTCTTCATGGTCCACAACTACCACTTCATCATGGTCCACAACTACCACTTCAACAGACTCCTCCATCTCCACTTCATCATGGTCCACAACTACCACTTCATCAGGGTCCACAACTACCACTTCATCATGGTCCACAACTACCACTTCAACAGACTCCTCCATCTCCACTTCATCATGGTTCACAACTACCACTTCGTCAATGTTCTACTTAATTTTCGCCATAGAGTCCAATCAACAGCTTTAAATGCAATAGAGACGAATTAGAACCTGAATGATAAATGTCAGTTTTTGGATGTTAATACCAGCCCTAAAATGCAGTCCTTATTTGCTCAGGAGGCAAGAGGCGCAAATCTCTTTCAGTAAACTTCATTAACATTAGAAGAAACTGCCCTAGCCATTGACTGAAGGATGATAAGTTTCATTGAAATCTGGCCATGGCCTAGTGCTAGCTGTGAATGCAATATATAGAGACATTATTTGGAACCTGAATGATAACGGTCTGTTTTTGGATGTTACTAGTTCTATCCCGGGCCTCGTCATACCAAAGACGAAATAAAAATTGTACCAGAAAATCTCTCGCTAGACTCTCAGTATAAAAGGAAAACTGGCTTCTCATATTCTCGTGGCAGTGGATCAAACATCTTTGTCACTAACATCATCAATATAACCATTGACAACAGGAAGTAAAACTCCCTGCGTTTATTCCTATGAAGTTTCAACAATTTTCCCTAATCGAAAGTACAGGTACTAGATTCAACAGACTGAAATCTTAATATGCAGAGAAAACAGACTAAAATTGTATCATGAGTACCTATGCCTCTATTATACATTCCCTGACGATGCAATAGAGTCATTAAATAGTACCCGATACCTGTCCGTTTTAGGACGTTAATATGTAAAAAACTGAGTTTGCCAAACTTTTCCCTGACTTTTGCCTCAGACCCACAACATGATCCACTACCGAGTCCTGCACTGCAATATGCATAACTAAAATGCTTGGTACTGACGGACGAACGAACAGATGGACGGACCGACAGGTGAATCACTATATGCCTCCCGATCTATCGATACAGGGGCATAAATATAAATACAACAAAGAACAATAACTTCCCTTTAAATGGATCGGAAATCTTCACCATGCCTTCAATCGCCATCTTAGCTGTCCTCTCCATCAAGTCCAATCAAAAGCTGCAAATGCAATAGCGACATGAATTAGAACCTGAATGATAAATGCAGCCAGTTTTTGGATGTTAATACCAGCCCTAAAATGCAGTCCTTATTTGCTCAGGAGGCAAGAGGCGCAAATCTCTTTCAGTAAACTTCATTAACATTTGAAGAAACTGCCCTAGCCATTGACTGAAGGATGATAAGTTTCATTGAAATCTGGCCATGGCCTAGTGCTAGCTGTGAATGCAATACATAGAGACATTATTTGGAACCTGAATGATAACGGTCTGTTTTTGGATGTTACTAGTTCTATCCCGGGCCTCGTCATACCAAAGACGAAATAAAAATTGTACCAGAAAATCTCTCGCTAGACTCTCAGTATAAAAGGAAAACTGGCTTCTCATATTCTCGTGGCAGTGGATCAAACATCTTTGTCACTAACATCTTCAATATAACCATTGACAACAGGAAGTAAAACTCCCTGCGTTTATTCCTATGAAGTTTCAACAATTTTCCCTAATCGAAAGTACAGGTACTAGATTCAACAGACTGAAATCTTAATATGCAGAGAAAACAGACTAAAAATTGTATCATGAGTACCTATGCCTCTATTATACATCCCTGACGATGCAATAGAGTCATTAAATAGTACCCGATACCTGTCCGTTTTAGGACGTTAATATGTAAAAAACTGAGTTTGCCAAACTTTTCCCTGACTTTTGCCTCAGACACACAACATGATCCACTACCGAGTCCTGCACTGCAATATGCATAACTAAAATGCTTGGTACTGACGGACGAACGAACAGATGAACGGACCGACAGGTGAATCACTATATGCCTCCCGATCTATCGATACGGGGGCATAAATATAAATACAACAAAGAACAATAACTTCCCTTTAAATGGATCGGAAATCTTCACCATGCCTTCAATCGCCATCTTAGCTGTCCTCTCCATCAAGTCCAATCAAAAGCTGCAAATGCAATAGCGACATGAATTAGAACCTGAATGATAAATGCAGCCAGTTTTTGGATGTTAATACCAGCCCTAAAATGCAGTCCTTATTTGCTCAGGAGGCAAGAGGCGCAAATCTCTTTCAGTAAACTTCATTAACATTTGAAGAAACTGCCCTAGCCATTGACTGAAGGATGATAAGTTTCATTGAAATCTGGCCATGGCCTAGTGCTAGCTGTGAATGCAATATATAGAGACATTATTTGGAACCTGAATGATAACGGTCTGTTTTTGGATGTTACTAGTTCTATCCCGGGCCTCGTCATACCAAAGACGAAATAAAAATTGTACCAGAAAATCTCTCGCTAGACTCTCAGTATAAAAGGAAAACTGGCTTCTCATATTCTCGTGGCAGTGGATCAAACATCTTTGTCACTAACATCTTCAATATAACCATTGACAACAGGAAGTAAAACGTCCTGCGTTTATTCCTATGAAGTTTCAACAATTTTCCCTAATCGAAAGTACAGGTACTAGATTCAACAGACTGAAATCTTAATATGCAGAGAAAACAGACTAAAATTGTATCATGAGTACCTATGCCTCTATTATACATTCCCTGACGATGCAATAGAGTCATTAAATAGTACCCGATACCTGTCCGTTTTAGGACGTTAATATGTAAAAAACTGAGTTTGCCAAACTTTTCCCTGACTTTTGCCTCAGACACACAACATGATCCACTACCGAGTCCTGCACTGCAATATGCATAACTAAAATGCTTGGTACTGACGGACGAACGAACAGATAGACGGACCGACAGGTGAATCACTATATGCCTCCCGATCTATCGATACGGGGGCATAAATATAAATACAACAAAGAACAATAACTTCCCTTTAAATGGATCGGAAATCTTCACCATGCCTTCAATCGCCATCTTAGCTGTCCTCTCCATCAAGTCCAATCAAAAGCTACAAATGCAATAGCGACATGAATTAGAACCTGAATGATAAATGCAGCCAGTTTTTGGATGTTAATACCAGCCCTAAAATGCAGTCCTTATTTGCTCAGGAGGCAAGAGGCGCAAATCTCTTTCAGTAAACTTCATTAACATTAGAAGAAACTGCCCTAGCCATTGACTGAAGGATGATAAGTTTCATTGAAATCTGGCCATGGCCTAGTGCTAGCTGTGAATGCAATATATAGAGACATTATTTGGAACCTGAATGATAACGGTCTGTTTTTGGATGTTACTAGTTCTATCCCGGGCCTCGTCATACCAAAGACGAAATAAAAATTGTACCAGAAAATCTCTCGCTAGACTCTCAGTATAAAAGGAAAACTGGCTTCTCATATTCTCGTGGCAGTGGATCAAACATCTTTGTCACTAACATCTTCAATATAACCATTGACAACAGGAAGTAAAACTCCCTGCGTTTATTCCTATGAAGTTTCAACAATTTTCCCTGATCGAAAGTACAGGTACTAGATTCAACAGACTGAAATCTTAATATGCAGAGAAAACAGACTAAAATTGTATCATGAGTACCTATGCCTCTATTATACATTCCCTGACGATGCAATAGAGTCATTAAATAGTACCCGATACCTGTCCGTTTTAGGACGTTAATATGTAAAAAACTGAGTTTGCCAAACTTTTCCCTGACTTTTGCCTCAGACACACAACATGATCCACTACCGAGTCCTGCACTGCAATATGCATAACTAAAATGCTTGGTACTGACGGACGAACGAACAGATGGACGGACCGACAGGTGAATCACTATATGCCTCCCGATCTATCGATACGGGGGCATAAATATAAATACAACAAAGAACAATAACTTCCCTTTAAATGGATCGGAAATCTTCACCATGCCTTCAATCGCCATCTTAGCTGTCCTCTCCATCAAGTCCAATCAAAAGCTGCAAATGCAATAGCGACATGAATTAGAACCTGAATGATAAATGCAGCCAGTTTTTGGATGTTAATACCAGCCCTAAAATGCAGTCCTTATTTGCTCAGGAGGCAAGAGGCGCAAATCTCTTTCAGTAAACTTCATTAACATTAGAAGAAACTGCCCTAGCCATTGACTGAAGGATGATAAGTTTCATTGAAATCTGGCCATGGCCTAGTGCTAGTTGTGATTGCAATACATAGAGACATTATTTGGAACCTGAATGATAACGGTCTGTTTTTGGATGTTACTAGTTCTATCCCGGGCCTCGTCATACCAAAGACGAAATAAAAATTGTACCAGAAAATCTCTCGCTAGACTCTCAGTATAAAAGGAAAACTGGCTTCTCATATTCTCGTGGCAGTGGATCAAACATCTTTGTCACTAACATCTTCAATATAACCATTGACAACAGGAAGTAAAACTCCCTGCGTTTATTCCTATGAAGTTTCAACAATTTTCCCTAATCGAAAGTACAGGTACTAGATTCAACAGACTGAAATCTTAATATGCAGAGAAAAAAGAATAAAAATTGTATCATGAGTACCTATGCCTCTATTATACATCCCTGACGATGCAATAGAGTCATTAAATAGTACCCGATACCTGTCCGTTTTAGGACGTTAATATGTAAAAAACTGAGTTTGCCAAACTTTTCCCTGACTTTTGCCTCAGACACACAACATGATCCACTACTGAGTCCTGCACTGCAATATGCATAACTAAAATGCTTGGTACTGACGGACGAACGAACAGATGGACGGACCGACAGGTGAATCACTATATGCCTCCCGATCTATCGATACGGGGGCATAAATATAAATACAACAAAGAACAATAACTTCCCTTTAAATGGATCGGAAATCTTCACCATGCCTTCAATCGCCATCTTAGCTGTCCTCTCCATCAAGTCCAATCAAAAGCTACAAATGCAATAGCGACATGAATTAGAACCTGAATGATAAATGCAGCCAGTTTTTGGATGTTAATACCAGCCCTAAAATGCAGTCCTTATTTGCTCAGGAGGCAAGAGGCGCAAATCTCTTTCAGTAAACTTCATTAACATTTGAAGAAACTGCCCTAGCCATTGACTGAAGGATGATAAGTTTCATTGAAATCTGGCCATGGCCTAGTGCTAGCTGTGAATGCAATATATAGAGACATTATTTGGAACCTGAATGATAACGGTCTGTTTTTGGATGTTACTAGTTCTATCCCGGGCCTCGTCATACCAAAGACGAAATAAAAATTGTACCCTCGTGGCAGTGGATCAAACATCTTTGTCACTAACATCTTCAATATAACCATTGACAACAGGAAGTAAAACTCCCTGCCCTTATTCCTATGAAGTTTCAACAATTTTCCCTAATCGAAAGTACAGGTACTAGATTCAACAGACTGAAATCTTAATATGCAGTGAAAACAGACTAAAAATTGTATCATGAGTACCTATGCCTCTATTATACATCCCTGACGATGCAATAGAGTCATTAAATAGTCCCTGATACCTGTCCGTTTTAGGACGTTAATATGTAAAAAACTGAGTTTGCCAAACTTTTCCCTGACTTTTACCTCAGACACACAACATGATCCACTACTGAGTCCTGCACTGCAATATGCATAACTAAAATGCTTGGTACTGACGGACGAACGAACAGATGGACGGACGGACAGGTGAATCACTATATGCCTCCCGATCTATCGATACGGGGGCATAAATATAAATACAACAAAGAACAATAACTTCCCTTTAAATGGATCTGAAATCTTCACTATGTCTTCAATATTCATCTTGTACAACAGGAACATGGGGACAAGGTTCTTTTGGTTGACCATTTCAACTCCAAATTCAAGCCAGGGAGCTGGGTCAGATTTGTCACCTGAAAACATTTCAAATCAACTTGATAAGCTTACATATCATTTAGTCTTCTGCTAAATTGAGTCAATGTCCTCATTGATTATGTAACCAATAAGCCTGCTCCAGCGAGAATAAATAGTCTTGTTTCTATAATATTTTTGTGAAATACACAAATCAGTCAAATTCAAACAACATTCTAAAAACTGATGCTTAAAGCAGCTCCAACGTAGGAACAAGAGATGTTTGTAAAACACATATACCCCCATGGCAACACAATAGTCAGAAATGGGAAATGTCACTGTCACCTTGACCTACTGACCTCAAAATCAATAGGGGACATCTACTGTTGATGAACAACCTGTGTGTAAAGTTTGAAGATCCTAGGTCAAAGCATTCTTAAGTTATTGAACGGAAACCAATTAAATAGTCAGAAATGGTAAAGGTCACAATGACCTGGACCTTTGACCTACTGACCCCAAAATCAATAGGGGTCATCTACTATTGATGACCAACCTCCATGTAAAGCGTTTTTGAGTTATTGAACAGAAACCATTTTATACGACAGACATGTGCAAAGCAATATATATAATATAATTAAATTTTAAATTTACCTGGCAAAGCTTCTTCATCAGGCTGTCCACAAAAAAAACAGGTAGACAATCAGGACAGAATGAAGAGTCGTCCATCAAATCCATCTTCTTCAGATGCGCCACAGTTACCAGCAACTAGTTACATCTATAGCTCTACCAGGGACACTCAGCATCACCAGGTAACCGGAGCCAGTTTGATACCAAACCAGTAAACTATCCAGACTAGGTGGACCTGTAATATAGCACAGTAACACACAATCATTAACTGTTGGAATATCTACAATGCCATATAAAGTTGAAAGAACAACTGATAGAATCGACAACAGTATCATATGAAACACAACAGTTTTGGAGTTTGATATATTAATAGCAATCAACTAGTCAATTTAGATGGTATTTAGTCATCTTGAAAACTTGTGAATTGTGTTATGCTGAGCTTTATTTACAAACAGTTATCAACTGTTTTTTGGGGTGATCGTAAATTAACAAATAAACTCAATTTACATAGTAGAATTTGTCACTAAGGGACGCATACCCCAAAAGTGAAAATAGTAAACGCAAGGACGCCATCTTAAGATGCAGACTCTCATCTGATTTGGGCACTAACAGATGGACAGCCAATAGGGTGTATAACATAATACTTTCTTTCCTGGGTATGATAAAACTTGTCACTTACTTTGCTATTCCTCCTAAGCGTGCATCTCAAGCTTTTCAACATTCTTAAAACACCCAAACATACTTTGACAGCTTACTTCCTGCAAACAAGGATAGTATTTGTGCATGTATTAAAGTGAACACCAACAAAATGCATTAGATGTCATTATACAGGTTGAGTCTACAGATATTCATTTATATAAATACTAACATGAACAGTTTCTGTTTCAACCATCAATTTCATTGCACACTGATCCCATGAAAATATGGCTACTCTACAGGGTGTTAAAAAAGTTTGTTCTCAATGTTTAAATTTCAGTAGTTTATATTTTCTGACGTCGGGAGAATGTAAACTATTCAGGTTAATTCCAGAGGGTCTACCATAGGTGTTATATTTTGAGAATTAAATAAAATTATTAATATTTGAAATAAAAATTGCACACTGCGTACAACGCTCAGATGAAAGTTAGTATGAATTTAAATTTGGGAACAAACTTTTTTAACACCCTGTACGTATCAGACTTTAGAAAAATTTGTTTCCGATATGAATTGTTCTTTCGTGGCATCAGGAAGCTGCATGATTGAAGCACAGATATAATTGTTAAACAATGAATGTTCAAGTAAGCTTAATAACTGCAAGGTTTGAAAACATTTGTCGTTGGCTGGATACGATCCATACTTTATACAATTTCTATGAAATATTGTTAGCCAGAAAAGTTTGTAACCAAATAATAGAACTTCAATAATGGTATACTTGAATAAACATCTTCCATGTGTTGATATGGAGACAATAAACTGTATTATATTTCTGAATTAAATCATACTATCCTCAGGTGAGGTGGTAAAACACTTGCAATTATACTAGAAAATGCAGTTCAGTGATTATAAATACATTCATATAAAAAAAGAAATATGAGAGAAACATACAGGGTGTTTAATACTTGATACACATCACTGGGAACACTGGTGTTGGAAGTATATGCACCTGTTCCTCTTCTGGCCCCTGCTGAAAACACTGTCAGCTCTCATAATCTGCTAGGAATCCAGATTGAAAACTGTACAAACTCTAGTAATCTGCTAGAAACCTGCATAGAAGAGAACATAATCAACAATAAATAGAAGATCTGAGGTCAAATATGGATTTTATAATCTAATCAAGGGCAGATAACTCTTCCAACAATTATTCTACCAGACTACGAAACTGTCTTAACAATAAGACAGTGAATGTGAATATTTAAAGTACAAAATAAACCTATAGAAACTAAGATAGATAACTATGTCTGTGCAAGCTTTAATATATACTGGGACAAAAAAATTAGTCAGAAGTTCAGAAACAACGATAAAAATACAAAAAGACACATATCAAAATAGATACAACAGGAAATATCACTGAATGTGATGAATACCCCCAGCAACTGCTTGACACAGTCAGATATGCACAACTAGACTTGGTACTGATCATCCATACAAAGTTTCATTAAAATCCGACCAATGCATCATCGGCACACGTTGGTCGGATCAATTTTAAGGTAGTTATGGCCCTTTGTTTTTTACACTTATAAACTTTGTCTGTGCTATTACTCTGTAACCATTGAATGGTTACAGAGAAATAGCACAGACAAAGTTTATAAGTGTAAAAAACAAAGGGCCATAACTACCTTAAAATTGATCCGACCAACGTGTGCTGATGATATGCACAACTAGAAATTGGATTGATGAGCTATGCATAGTTTTGATGAAATACAACCAATGGTTACAGAGAAATAGCCCGGACAGGATTTATAAGTGTAAACAAATAAAGGGCCATTTCTCCCTTAAAATTAATTCTATGGTCGTCTGCCAACAATATGCACAACTAGACTTGGTACTGGTCAGTCATGCAAAGTTTCAATGAAATATGACCAATGGTTGCAGAGAAATAGCCCGGACAAAATTTATAAGTACATAAAAATAAAGGGCAATAACTCCCTTAAAATTAATCCGACCGACGTCCGCCGACCAAACAGTTGCAGAGAAATAGCGCAGACAAAATTTATAAGTATAAAAAAGATAAAGGGCCATAACTCCCTTAAAATTAATCTGACGACGATATGCACAACTAGACTTGATACTGATCAGTCATGCAAAGTTTCAATGAAATACGACTAACAATTGCAGAGAAATAGCGCGGACAAAATTTATAAGTATAACAAAATAAAGGGCCATAACTCCCTTAAAATTAATCCGACCAATGTCAGCCGACGATATGCACAACTAGACTTGGTACTAATCAGTCATGCAAAGTTTCAATGAAATACGACCAATGGTTGCGGAGAAATAGCGCGGACAAAATTATACGGACCAACCAACCAACAGACCAACCAACCACAAGCATGACTCCAATATAGCCCCCATATACTATGTATCTGGGGGTATAATTATGTGTACAGAGAACTGAATATTGTAAGAATCTCGTTTGTGAACAGAGTATTAAACAACATTGTGACTACATATTTAAACTATATTAATCATAACTCAATAACTTGCAATACACAAGAATACAGTATATACTAGTCTATAGAACTAGAGAGACTCACTCAATGTCAACCATCAAGTAGTTCTCCAGTCTATCATGTTGTTATTGAAATGGAAGACAAATATTAAAATAAGCTTTCCTTGTTTATATCACAGGGTATTGACGCATATTATTTTATGCGTGTGCGACCGCCTTATATCTCATATACGAATAAAGGGAAATAACGCTACATTGTAGTTGTCTTTGATTTCAACGTAATAAACACACATAAACAAAGATATTGAGAAAATCCTCTTGCTATTCGATAGAAAAATGATTTATCTGCAAGCAACACCAAACAAAATGATCGTCGGAAACTACTCGCCAGCCAGTATGGTAAACATAGAAAAACTCTTTTTATTATTTCGCATTTTTGTCGCAGAATTTAAGAAAGTTGTATAAAAATTAACACAATAGAGCTTTACCAAAAAGCTTACTTCCAATATACGACTTACTTATTTATGCAAGTTAAAGTTGTTGTCACAATTGCAAAACACAAAATACCACAAAGATGTTGGTTAACAATTGCAAAACACAAAATACCACAAAGATGTTGGTTAACAACACGAAATATACCATTGTACTTAAGTTTCACGAAATAATTACAAGTTATTAGAGGAGAAAGGCTGAGGATGGGTCGTTCTTCATTTTTAAAGCAGCCACTTGCAGACAGCTTATCGGTCTAGAGGATCAGGTTAATATCTCCGCACTATACATTTTGATCATTTTATTCTAAGACCTAAATATTACAGAACAACTAATTACATGGCTTTATCTAATTAAATTAAGTTGTGTAATGATGATATTAGTGATGTAGTATGCATTGGACTACTGTACAGACGACACATTCAAGAAATTAACAGTTTATGCAAAGATCTAAACACACTGTATTTTTAGGTGTTTGGTTTATCAAAATTCAAAGGGGGGTAATTTGAAACATATCAATGTTTGACTCAAAGTGGACTTCAAAGGTAAAACACTTTCCCGCCTAGTACTGAAAACTCGTGATTAAACAACAAATTAGATATCTAACAGACGTCAGTAAATTACGGCAATATTGTACATAAATTTATACTTACGTCAAAAATCCACAACTGTAGATCCACTACGCATACCAAACACTAGCAGAATACGCACAAATTCACTATTGTTTCGTGATAAACTTTAAAATCAGACGACTGGCTTCGACCTAGGAAGAAACAACAATGAAATATTTGTGATTTTCGCGCGTATTTTAAACTGTTTTCCGTTCCCAACTTCCTGTATGCGGGCCAAATATTGTAAAGGAGCGGGAACGGTAACCATCGGATATATAACTCGCCGAGGGCAGTGCGCACGTGACGGATCAAGTGATCATGTAGGCCTATTGTATTTTTCTAGCCAGCGTGAGCACGAATCCATATTCATGATTTTTGCGAGTAATGTTTTGCCAGGATAATAAGAGTCGCTGGTGTTGACATGATATGTGATCAGCAGAGCTATAATATATTACATTTATGTCCCTAAGGCATATTACACGTGACCATATGCACCGACTGACTTTATAGCATAATTATATATATATATTATATATATATATATATCAGTTGAATAAATATTTATTTTCGTATTTAAACTATTTCCCTATAACAATAATTTATACCTGCACCTTATCACATATTGCGAATGTTCATGCATAATGTTTATGATACGTATTTCCTTTAAAACATAGGCCTACTAGGACAATACACGTTTTGAAGTACAGTACTATCTTTCCAGAGCGGCCCCATGTTAAACTATTTTCATCATTCGGCTGTGTTATCAGTACCACCATCTGACCGTATATGCTAGACCGACAGTTAAGAAATCAAGACCTGACCGATGCTGATTTTTACATAGAAATATATACGGTAGGAACAAATTAATAAATGCATATAATGTATATTTAAACTATTTTTGCCGTATACCGTGACTATAGTGTTGATATTACCGTATATAGTTTAATTCTTTATCTATCCAACAGTTTAATTTTATTCGTTATTACTGTACATATTCTTGCTTCCTTTTTCTGTTTAATTGACCCACTATTTTCCTTTATAGACTATATACATCGTATAGCAGTAACGTTCCAATTCGGCAAACCTGCATTCTTTAAAGACCTAAATTTGTCCTTCTTTATTTCTGGACCAGAACTTTATAGAAGGAACCGCATGGTGTCAGCAGGAGATCACTATCAGTGTTTATCTAGGGTCATAAAACACCAAAACTGGTCAATGTTATTAACTAGAGGCCCTTATCTACTGAATATCCATAGTACTGTGCTACCGTATGTACACTAGAAAATATGTGTCATATTGTGTGCTTGTTTTAATTTTGTATATTTAGATTTATTCATTTATTTTTGTTTCTATCAAGTTTGAGTGTATATAACAGCTATTTTGCCAAAATGTTTATAAATTTGGCAATTTTATTGTCAGTTATTGATATTGATAATACCGTTGTATATAAATGGGTGGACATTAAAAGTTTGTATATGTGTATTATAATACTAACTGATTAATTATGTAACAACCAATGCAGATGTTTTTGCCTTGGTCTAGATATAGCAGTCTGTTCTCCATGGTATTCAATGTGTTAATTGGTTCCTGACTTAGCACTGATAAGTCGCGCCCGGCTATAACTATTTAATTAGAAAACTTGATATGTTTCTTTTTTTGTAGAACATTATAAAGATCTGAACAATCAGGGAATTCCATAAAGAATATTTTGGTTCATCGAGAAAAATGTAACATCTGAAATCCAATACATTAGAATATGACGAAATAACCATCATACAAAACGTTAAAGGTGCTGCCTCACAGATTGGGCTAAAATTTTTGTATATCGTGATTTTCCGACCTAACCTAGTACTGATGCAGGGACGTATAATCTTCTTCCCAGTAGAAAGCTACTGACAATTAAACTCCACCATTATGGAATTAGGTCAAACATCCACCAGTGGATAGCTCCCTTCCTTGGAAACCGGTCTCAGCAAGTCCTGGTTGAAGGCCAATCTTCTGACAGTGTACCAGAAGACCAAGCAATACTACAACTGGATCTTGATGCCTTAATTGGCAGAGTGAGAGAGAAAGTGGGACATGGACTTTCATCCACAGAAATGTAGCTTCCTGAGAGTCATCAGAAGTCGCAAACCATTCCAGTTCAACAACGTTCTGAAAGGCATCACTCTCCAAGAAGACACCATCACCAAGTACTTGGGAGTAGATCTACAATCCGACCTAGGCTGGACCTCACACACCAACAAGAAATTCAAAAAAGCAAACAGTATCCTTGGCTTCCTCAAAAGAAATCTAAAAAAAAACTTCCGAACAAACACAGACCAGGGCATATTTTTCACTAGTACGACCAAACCTTGACTACTGCGTCACCATCTTGAATCCTAACCATCAAAATCTCTAAAAAAACATCGAAATGGTACAACGACGAGCTGATAGATTTACAACAAACATATTCATGAATACAAGCAGCGTAACTGACACGATAGATCACCTGAGTTGGGAGCCTAGCTAGAGTCGAGACGTCAGAAACTACAACTGACGATGTTTTACAAGATCGTCCACAGCGAAGTAAACATCCCACCTGACAAGTACCTCTGGTGCACCTTGAAAAACCAGAAAAACGCACAATTCGCTAAAATAGCTGTCACAGTGCAAATGTATATTGAAAAACCAGAAAAACGCACAATTCGCTAAAATAGCTGTCACAGCGCAATTGTATTGAAAATAGCAAATTATTTATCAACTTATTCAATGTCAGTATATACACATAAGAAATATATTTTTCAGGTACATTCAAGTTTGACATTTGTTTCGACTATGTATGGTCACAAAATAGCAAAAATACCATGTCACAAGCTACAGTGCTCTATTTTGTCTTGTTTTATTACACTGATAAATATTCTTGTTTAATCTTTTTAGAATGGTTTTAAATAGACATAAGGTTGAAATTTGATTTTATAATAATGCTGACATCTTAAGGAATCAAAACAAACAAAAATTTCGCGATTTTGTCATGTCACAGAATTCTATGTATATATGATATACGATTTTATTCCACCTTTACAGTGATGTATACATTCATTTATGAACAATAGAAATAGTGATAATTGATAGAGAACAACATTAATATATACAAAGCACATGTGAAATATAAATAGGAATAATATAATATGAAACAAATACATTTTACAAATACATGTTATGTCATTGCTTTGTGTCTACTATTAGTGAACATGCGTTTCTACGTCACTAATTATTCCGAACAGTTATATGCGTTCTCACTTTGTTTGAGTGAGATTTGAATGTACAAATATCATGTATGTGTTTAATTGATAGCCCAAGAAAGCTTAATTGTAAGTCATGGGACAATGAATATAATACGGGCAATTGTGCATTAAACAAACATTGGGTAAAGGACTCGCTATCAGCTGTGTCTAGAAAGGTCCCTATATTTTCTCCGCAGACGTGTGTTATGCTCTGTATGAATGAAACTTTCTTACTGCGAGTATACATACATTGTGTTTATGTCGACAGTTTCTGTTTTGCAGTATTTACATGTTGCCTCGTTTTGAAACTGTCTATATGTCAGCATTCGAACTGCCGTGAACGTGTATATTAATTCAGAGCGAGTATTTGCTGACGACCATATAACAGAAGGTGAGACTGATTCATGAATAAGTCTGAATCTTCGAAAATCATCGTCATTATGCACTCTATCCTGCAAATTACGAAATTGAAATTCACATACAGATTTATTTACAATTATTTTCCACGAATTTAGTCCTGGATACGTAGTGTCTGATAAATATTGCTGAATATAGTTCAACAATTTGTATTTAGCAAGTAACTTGAAAATATCGGGAATGAAACAGCGCTGGTTTTTAAATCCCTTCAGTATGAACAGTTGGAGTCTATAGCAAAATATTTTCCGACATAGATTTTCGGATGGCATTGTACACAATTTTTGAAGAAAGCAAAGCTTTCTCCGGTCTATTTCGGTTTCTATGTTAAACCAACCTACTGTGCTGAGGGCCATATCGGTTCTCGTATAAGTCGGTAAATGTTGAATCTTTTTAGCGGCAAGCCTTAAAAGCTTTTCAAGCTTTAGCAAATCATTGGTTGAAATATTGTACCATAATTCTACGCCATACAGCGCAGTTGGAATTACCACACTACGAACAAGTGACGCCATCACAAGAGGATTGATGTCACCTATGTTTGTTCCAGGGATAAAATTGAGAAAAGTGACGATCTGGCTTTTCTTATTCGGGCATCAATTGTATCTGTACACGTGAGGGGTGTACAATACCAACGTGAACTGTTAAGTTCACTGGGGTTATTTGAGAGTCATAAAATTTAACAGATCATAGGCGGATCCAAGGGGGGGCGGACCCGGCGTACGCCCCCCCTAAAATCGTCTGAGCCTAGGTAATTTATCATATTTTGGATGTAAGAACAATATTGATATGCAATTTTTTTCGCTCGCTTCGCTCGCGTCAATAAAAGAATAATCAATTCATTGATTTTAAAGTGAACTCAATGCTGTATGCAAGCAACAAGATATGGCTGATTGGTAGCATGGTGCCAAACATCGGCTATAGAAATGCCGAGATTCTTGCACATTAAAACTGTCTGACAAGTCATAAAAGATTAATACAGTTGGCTTGATTTTCTAATAAACCTGTCCTTTTCATTAAAAAAAAGATATCTCAGAATGCAGCTGACGAATTCCGTGGTTCTTTTTAGAACGTCACGAGGCAGAAAGCAACTGGACCCCCTAGTCGCTGGATCCCTAGTATTTCACATTTCCACTTGAACAAAAGTGAAGCCCAGGGGCCGGGATTACAACGAATACTTACACTCAACACTCAGCACTCAAATATTGAAAATGTTATATAATGAGCTATTATATGTCATAGATTGCAAATCTAGATGTGGAAAATGTATGGAATTGTTATATGAGTGTTGAAAATAACATTTGATACATATTCTATGCCATTATGTACTACTTATGGGGTATATATGTAACTATTGAGTCTGAGTGCCACACTCAGCACTCAGACTGATGAATTACATTTATAACTCACAAATACACAATATTACACTATGGAATGAGCAAAAAATAATATTTAGCACCTATTTAACATTATAACAACTTCTGGTTGTGAAGAAATGTTGCAATGAACCTCAAAAGAATGAATTTCAATATTTGAGTGTTGAGTGCTGAGTGTAAGTATTTGTTGTAATCCCGGCCCCTGGAGTTCGCAGGGTATGCTGCTCAGATAAACACTGATTTTTTCCAATTCTTACAATTACTAAATCAGTGAATATTACCAAGTGATAAGTGTGTGGTGTATGCTGCTGAAATAGATGATTGCATTTTTTCTTGCTCGCTCCGCTCGCACAATCGCTCTCAGTTAAGTTTGTCAAGTAGGGAATGAGTATGCGGGATATGCTGCTCAAATAATTAATGCTTATATTCTTGCTCGCCTTACTCTCACATTAACTTTATCAATGAATATTATAAGATGAAGAACGAAATTGTGTGGAATGCTTCTCAGAGATACATTTTTTCTTGCTCGCTTCGCTCGCACATTTGTTTCAGGGGGTCAATACATGAATGTACGCCCCCCTAACGCCAAATCCTGGATCCGCCCCTGCAGATGTATTTATGTTTTTGGTTTTTTCCCCAAATATCATTAGTTTGCATTTGTCAAAATTAAACTAGCAACCCCAGCGATTAGTATAATTACGAACGGTATCTAGCTGTTGCTCTATGGCCAACTTTGAATAACTTAAGACAGTTAGGTCGTCTGCTAGAGTAGGGTTGTCGCAGTGTATTGAACCTAATTGGACACCGTTAACAACCCCATGTTGACATTACTCTCCCTTGTCGACAACTTTGCAATATTGGGAAAGTATCGGACGTAAAGCCATTTGCGCGGACGCATCCGTATATAATTGTAAAGGAATTTATAAATAACCGCATGAACTTTCCTTTGATACCGAGTTCCATCATTTTCACAAATAACGCATTGTGGCGTACATTATCAAAAGCGCCTGCTGTGTCTAAAAACATGGCGAATACATTTATATTGAGTTCTATAGATTCGTTAACTGCTTCCTGGAGATTAAAAGAAGCAGTTATTGAGCTAAGGTGCCTTTTATAAGCATTTCGTTGCTCGTTTGGGAAGTCAGTATGTCGGTACGAACACCACTTGTTTAATCTAGTGTGAAGCACCCTTTCAAATAATTTGTAAATTACCGGAAGAAGGGTGGGTAATTGGGCGATAGCTCTTAGGTTCCGTGCGAGGTTTGCCGTCTTTGTAAATTGGTATTATTATACCAGTTTTGCATTTTTGTGTTATATAGGCTGTAGTTATTATCATGTTAAATAACTTTCGTAAGTACGTGTGTAATGTAAGCCCACCATGGACTATTTGTTCGGGATATAATTAATCATTTCCCGGGACTTGCGTAGTTTGGACGTTTGAATAGCTGAGTTTAATTCACTTGCAGATATATGTGCAGTGAGTATACTATCGTCTGAATGGTCTTCCGAATCTAAGAATTCTTGGACCTTATTGTCTAACAGTCACAGAAAACAAAGAGTACATGTAAAATAGAAATATATGCGTATATTTAACAAAAGCTGACATTAAAACTCAAGTATATTGCATAAAGTTAGAATTGTCAAAATTGACATTTAAATGTGACCTACGTTACCATGTATTCCACTATTATAGAGTAAAAGCAGGAACGTGCTTTAGTGTGAATGTGATGCTACCAATGTAGTATCTATAATGAAGTTGTTAAAACTTGTTTACCGGGTATGTCCGATTCACATAAAATTGTACCACTTATAACAAGGATTCGTGAAATACGTGACTGTGAACTACGTGACTGCACGTATCTAAAAAAGTTATATTGCTCATGCATAGGACTTATTGCTCAATCGAAATTGTATCAGTGCACCCGTACTGTACGGTGGGAGTATTGTAAAGCAGAAATGGTGAGTCTTTGGCATTTTCGTACAGTGACCCTGTATGTATTTAAAGGTAATATACGGTAATGACGGGATGATGGGGAATCACAAAACTCTGTATTTTGTGATATAATTTCTTAGGTCTGTGCTTGCAGACAGCCAGATCCATGCACATAACCACATAACCCCTCAAAACACCAGATTTCTCCAACATCACGCATCTACAGATACCTAGAAATACAGTTTCCCATGGACCATCCCAGTGTGGAACAACTTTTACCAGCCCCTGTGGCAGAGGCTCCTTCTTTGACATCTTTCAAGAAGGAGCTTGCTAAACTCTCATTCTAAGGGGACCACTTCGCTCAGATATGAAGTACAGCCATGGTGTTGAGCTATGTCAGCCGGCACTCAGTCCATGTCTCCGCCACGGAAGCTGGACAGGTCAAGTGCCTTGATGGTCGAAAAATATCTGATCATATCTTTCTGTCCTTTTCTATCATGCATATCTCCACCGTCTTGAACGAGTCTATTCTTCCATACCTTTTCTATCACCCTCTTTCCTTTTCTTTCTAGCACACCGTTACATTATTGTCAAGCAGGCTGACAGCTTAACGTACTATGTAGATGTAGATAGTGAAAAATATAAACTAAATTAATGTTGAGAATGCCAAACTGTTTATACAGGGGTATAGCCAGGCTTAAATTAAGAAATAAAAATCTGTTCTTGTATTTTGTCGGTGAATAAAACACAGAAAGGAGTTCGGATGCGGAAAAATTAAATCACGAGTGCTTAGTCTCAACATGATAATTTATCGTATGAAATATGACATGTATACAGTACTTTGATCAAAACTTTAATTAACTCACAAAAGGTTACAATATATAACGAAGTCAAACATTGGCGCGTGCAGAACTGAATCATATTGTTAAGATGGAATGTCGATTATCGCTAAAATATATAAACAATCATAAAACAGTAAGTTTCATTTAAAAATGAGTCCAATGAAATGATTTCCGACTACATGTGTATCAAAACATGCAGCAATATGGATAAACGGAAATGTCACCCATTTCCGCGACCCAAATGAAATATATATATGGCTCGTTACCACCCTGTCTAAGCGTATTTACGAGCGTGGAGATCGAATGCGACGGAGCAATGCGAAAACGATGGATTGTTACGAGTGTTAAGATAATATTTTAAAGCTATGAGATTGGGAGTTGGCCTACAATAAATGCCCCTTGAATGTGATGCATTGAGATATTCATAGCACTTGTAGTTTTTTCTAACATTACAGTAGGGAAAAACGCACAGAAACTCGTCTGTTTTGCAACTGTCCAGTTGTTTGCTCTATCTATCTGTCTACCCGTCTACCCACCTACCCACCTACCCACCTACCTACGTATCTAGGCCACATTATTTTAGGGGGGTTTGTTGGGCATGCGCTACCGGAAAATTTGTAATTTCTATATCGTCACAGGTGCATTCTTAGCCATTTTCAGACTAAAAAACAAGAACAACTACGACTCAATTGTGATAGGGTAAATATGTAATTCATCAAAATGGCTTAATCATTAACATGAATGAAAATGACACAAGTGGGACTCTACAGTATTGTCTAGATTCCATATAAACATAGATTTTCTTATTGTAGAGGGGTCCAGGGACATGCTCCCCCAACTTTTTTGAAATTATATTCTGTCGTTTATGTTCTCTGGGCTGTTTTCAGACTAAATATCAATAACAGTCCAGGTGAGTTTGACACTCCTATACCCCATACCCCATTGAATTTTATTGCATTTTTGGCATTTGTATTTTTTCGACTTTCTTTGAAAAAGTGTAGGCCTCGGCCTATATGGCCTATAGGAAGTTACGCCCCTGGGTATCACTGATAAATCCTGGCCATTGTGAGTGACTGCTTAAATAATTCAAGATCAGTCAGGGTCGCGATGTGGGAAGGTAATACCGGCTGGTGGAGTAATGCACGTGTGGACTGGCCATATAGCTTAAAAAGCCAATCGGATTTAAAGCATTCATTGCTTATATTTGTTTTAATTATAAGTTGTCTGCTGCAAATTCATATTTTATCCTTCAACTTTAAACTGTATAATATACATTTGTTGTTATGTTTGCATGCATATATCTATTTCAAATTGTTTTAAAAATGTCTTAAATGTGATTGTTCAGCACTTTTGAACGTGTAATTACATGATAAAAGTGCTATATAAATATGGTATAATAATAATATAATATTTTAATTAATTATTTCGTACTCGTTTTCTAACACACAATACTTCGTCGCATGCTCTTTCGTTTTAACGAAAACCGCCGACGGTGCTGAAGTTGTTTATGAAGCGGCATTTTCAAAATGGCATCATCCTCAATGTCAGATTATTGTCCGCCGTATTTGGATGTTTTAGCAGCAAGTTTCAGCTGCTGAAGACACATTTACACTAATCACACACACACATTTGTTGGATGTATTAGATATTGATTAAAAAGATCTACGTAATTCCTCTAAAGCTTGAATAATATAGTTTGTCTGAGAACTTCAACCGCAACCCTCTGGCTGTGGTTGTTCATGAATGACCTGATCCATTATGTAGCATGTATGCTTACTCCCATATGTCTTAGTTTGTGGATTAACTTGTGATGTTGAACTTTTTCGAATGCTTTGGAGAAATCCATCACAATGACATCTGTCTGTTGACCATCATCCAAACAAGTTGCAGCTGCGTTTTGTCCGGAAACCATGTTGGCATGGGCTCAGTATGTCATGTTTGTCAAAGAATGTCATCAGGTTGGAGACTATGTCATAATGTTATGTACAATAATAAGATAAATGTATATTAACACAATGAATAAATACATACATAGAGTTAGTAACACAATTTCTATTTTACATGTACCGTCATATATTGCAGCTTTTATGTGCAACTAAATAGATTTACCTTTTATCATTTGTCTTAACCGAAATTCGAAAATGTTAAGATCAAATGTAAGGTATGATGCAACTTTTTATGTGCAACTAAATACCTTTATTTCAATTGTCTTAACCGAAATTGGAAAATGTTAAGATCAAACTTAAGGTATGATTACAATATGTACAGTGATGCTTGTCCCATGCAAAGATTAACTCTTGTTACAGTATGTCACATATACTTTGTGGATGAATTTGCAACTTAGGTTGAAAAAGTGCTTGTAATTTAATGAGCATGGCTGTTCTTGGAAGACGCCTAGAATGTTTTAATCAAACAGTGACTGAATGAAAATTTCAGCACTTGAGTGTCGCAGGAAGTCTGCTATGGAAGAGTTTATCTGGCTGTTTATATTGTCTATAAGTTTTGATCTATCCTGAGCAAACATGATGCATTCGGCAAGTAGATGTCTATATAATTTTATATCATCTGTTTCAGAATTGCACATTTTGCATATTAAATGGCTCTTGAAAGACCTATACAACAGAACACGAACTGATGAGATGACATGGATTATTTCACTGTTTGTACATGGATATAACCATAAATGTAATGGTTTCACTGTATTATGTATGGATACAAATCTGTTAAATTCACAGTCACTTATTACTCTATCTTTCCATTTATTCAATTGAATATTGTGAATTGCTTTAGATACTATGTTTTTCCATGAATATTTATTCGGAAAGACCGCGCTTTGAAGATACACCGTTAAATAATTGAGAAGTCCGTACAAAACTAGTATTTTACATACATCTGGAACAAAACCTAGTTGGTTACGGAAGCCTTTAGTTGTGTACAAATTAAGTCAGTAGTTGAATATTTGTCGCGAAGTTGTATATGTGGGCATTGTACAAACTTTTTGCATGAAGGATAGTTTTCTCTTCGCTATGTCTGCGTCGATTGTATACCAGCCAAGGGTGCTCATTGCCATGTCGGTTCTTGTGGATTTGGGCAGGTGTTGAATTTTTTTTGCCGCCATCTTTTGAAATCTTTGTACTTTGCGAAGGTCCGCCGTCGACATATTATGCCACAGTTCAGCACCGTATAGTAGAGTTGACAACGATACAGAGCGCACAATGGATACCATTCGAATAGTATTCACGTCTCCAGTTTTGTTTTCTATAGAGAGCACAGAATATAGAGAAGATTGTCCTTTATGGATTCTATTCTCAATAGTGTCTCTCACGTTTAGTGCATTGTTAAGTATTATGCCTACGTGAGTGGCAATGTTAGAAGAAGATATTTCTGAGGAACCAAATTTGACCGTAAAATTGTTTGTCACACGTTTACCGAATTTCATCAGACAACATTTGTCATAATTGAACTCATAGCCCCACTTATTAGCGTAAGTATTAAAAATGTGGAGATTTTGTTCTAGTGATGATTTTGATGGGCATAGGAGCGTTAAGTCATCAGCTAATGTAGGATTGCCACATGAGATGTTACCAACAGATAGTCCGTGACCACTTTTCTCTAATGTATCTAGAAGTTCATCAATGAAGAGAAGATAACTCCATGTCGACAGTATTCCCCCCTGACGACAACTTTGCCTAATATGGAATTTATTTGACATGATGCCATTTACTAAGACGGTACTTGATATTTTAGTGAAGCTGTCTATGATTAGTTTCAAAAACTTTCCTTTAACACCAATTTGATGCATTTTGTATATTAAAGCACCATGTTGGCAGTTGTCAAAGGCGCCAGCCGTGTCTAAGAACGCTGCGTATACATCTGATCGCTTTTCAATAAAATGTAGAGCACTTTCTTGTAGGTTGAATGAGGTTGTGATTGGACCTAGATGCGATCGATAGGCATTTTGCTGAGTGTTTGGAAATCGCATATTGTTTGAAGTAGTTCATTCATTTAGCCGTTGGTGTAGAATACGTTCAAATAGTTTGTATATAACAGGTAGAAGATTTATAGGTCGATAACTTTTAGGTTTAAGCTTTGGTTTTCCATCCTTATATACGGGAATAATAACTCCGATTTTACAACCGTTTGGTATATAAGAGCAGTTTATCATCATGCAGAACAGTTTTCTTAGATATGAATTTAGTGTCCTTCCACCATAGATTATATGTTCAGCAGATACAGAATCAAAGCCTGGAGCTTTTCGTGTTTTCATCTCGTCATTATGGCCAAATAGTTCATGTGTCTGGTTGGTCGTGACGGTAAAGCGCTTGGTACATTGTAAAATAACTTTTGTCCGATCAGGGCGTGTTCGAATCCCACCAAAATAGTTTTTCATTTTTATTATAGTTTTTTAAATGCACACAACTTGTAAATTCCGAATAATACTAGTATATGTGACAAACCATATTTGTCACATGTATATTGTAGAACGTTATGAAGGCTTATCAACCGAATATAGGATGTCAGTAAGCTCGAAATACACCAACGATCGAAATGAGAGATAATGATAAATATATTGAATCGAGACCTTTCAATGGATAAATTAAAAATATAAACAAAATCTTTAACTTACAATCTCTTGCCATAACATAAATCAACCAATTAAAAAAATGAGCGAACCAGGGATTCGAACCACCGACTTTTGGGTTAGAAATTCTGAACGTTGCCGACTGGACTAAACTGTAATCTGATTGTAAAGAGATATCTGTAAGAATCATATCATTAAAAATGCGCTCTGAGCGTAATGAATCATAGTCTACCTGCCAAAATGGACTAGTTGGAGAGGTCATGGCTCAGAGTTCAAAATTGAACTATACATGGTTGTATAAATATGACTTCAGTGTTTTTAGCTCACCTGTCACAAAGTGACAGAGTGAGCTTGGTTGTGTCCTCTCTAGGTCACAATTTTGGCCTAATCTTTACGAAACTTGGTCACAATGATCATCTCAACAAAATCTAGGTCAAGTTTGATATTGGGTCATCTGAGGTAAAAAACTAGGTCACTAGGTCAAGTTATAAAAAAACCTTGTGTAGTCACTGGAGGTCATATTGTTTTATAAATCTTTAAGAAACTAATGGTCACAATGATCATGTCGATAAATCTAGGTAAAGTTCGATTTTGGGTCATCTGGGATCAAAAACAAGGTCACACTGTCAATTATAAAACTCACAATGTCAATTGACATTTTCCTGAGGGTTGTGGGTTCAAACCCCACTGGAACCATAATTTTTTTTTTCTTTTTTTTTTTAAGTGTTTAGGTATTTTTTTGTCTTTCTAGCATGTATTTGTACAGTTATATGGAGGAAAATATTAAATTATAGGTCAAATCATAGAAAAACCTTGTGTAGTCACCAGAGGTTACACTTTCAACTTAATCTTTATGAAACTTTGTCATGATGATCATGTCAACAAAATCTAGGTCAAGTTCGATTTTGGGTCATCTGGGGTCAAAAACAAGGTCACAATGTCAATTGACATATTCCTGAAGGTCATGGGTTCAAACCCCACTGGGAGCATAATATATATATATATATTTTTTAAGTGTTTAGGTAATGTTTTGTCTTTAAAGTATGTATTTGTACGTACATTTATATGGAGGCAAATATTTTTTCCAAAATATTTTGTTTAATTTATAGGTCAGATCAAAGAAAAACCCTGTGTAATCACCAGAGGTCACAATTTCTACTTAATCTTTATGAAATTTGGTCCTAATAATCATCTCAGCACAATCTAGGTTAATTTTGATATTAATAAGTCATCTGGGGTCAAAAGCTAGGTCACATGGTCAAATCATAAACAAACTTGCAATAGAGGCTGAATTTTCTTAAATTTTATTCAGAAAATGTGTAGGGTCACCATAGGGGTGTGCATGCACTAGTACGACAGGTGAGCGACCTAGGGCCCTTTGGGCCCTCTTGTTACAGATATATGAATGAAATATTGTGTTGTGATATTAGTGTCGGTGTTGTGCTTTTATGTACTTTGTATTTGTGAAATCGTCTGTGGATTAAATAATTCAGTCTATGGGTGGATGGTAAGTTGTTAATTTATTAATGAGTTTATTGACCGGCATGGGTTGTATGAAAGCATTCATTACTTGTTTTACAAAGCTAGCTAGTTTTTTGAGAAGCTCGTTGTTCTTTGTGGAAAGTAGATCTTTAAATTTTATCATATTGATTTTTCGTTGCTACATAGTTTTTATTAGGGATCATTTGAGCTGGTAGCTGTTTAAAATACGGGCACACTAGTTAGTAATACAACTCATCACCTAGGTCATTGTTGGGACACAAAGGGCATTTGCCTTCATGGTGAGGCCTAAATGATTGTCTCCAGCGACCGATTTCTATAGGGAATCTGTGGTTTCCAGTACGAAAATGGAGTAAACTTATACGCTGAGAAGTTTTCTTTAAAACTTCTATAAAATTTTCCTTTATTTGAAATTTCAAGTTTAGTTGACCAATCTTGTAGAAACTGGTCGATCAATGTGCGTTTAACTTGTTTCTTAATATGTTTATTGATAATGTTATGTTGGTTTATCCATATTTGTGAATTTCCTGTTGTATCTAAAATACGTTTTATATGTGCAGCCCATTTAAAGTTTTGATGATTAGAAAGAATATGCTGGTAGCAATTTTTGATTTATTTGCTATTAATCTATTCCAATATCCTACCATACGGAACTTGATGACAACTTCGATGGGATAGCGTCCTAGTTCTGCGTAAAGCATATATAGAGGCGTACTCTTTTTGGTCTTAGTTAATAAACGTAAAAAATTAGTTTGAGCTTGTTCTATCCCATCCAAATTCTCAAAACCCCAGATTTCGCATCCGTAAGTTAAAATTGGTAGCACAGTATGATCAAATAATTTTAGTTGTAAATTAAGTGGTAAATCCAAGTTGTTAACAGGCGCATAGCTAGCCCTCTATACATGACATCGTAGATTCACTGTTGTGTTAGGGGGGTCGGGGACATGCTCCCCCGGAAAATTGTGTAATCTTGTGCATTTGGAGCGTTTTCGCGCAGCTTTATTTAGTTCTAAAAACGTCAATTTTAGGATCATTAATTTGTGAATAAACGCTTAAATTGGCATCGAGGACAGATTCAGAAGGAAACATTTATAATGTGACAATAATGTGTAATTGGCACACTCGCTCTAGTACTTCTCTGAAATAAATATAAAATATAAAGCAAACAAATGTAGATCTACGAGTCCCATTTTGAGCTCACCTGTCACAAAGTGACAGAGTGAGCTTTTGTGATCACTCTTCGTCCGTAGTCCGTCCGTCCGTCGTCCATCCATCTGTCAACAATTGGCTTGTGTAGACACTACAGGTCACAATTTTGACTTAATCTTTATGAAACTTGGTCACTATGATCATCTCAACAAAATCTAGGTCAAGTTCAATATTGGATTGTCCGGGGTCAAAAATTAGGTCACAAGGTCAAATCATAGAAAAACCATGTGTAGTCACTAGAGGTCACAATTTTGACTTAATCTTTATGAAACTTGGTCACAATGATTATCACAACAAAATCTAGGTCAAGTTTGATATTGGGTCATCTGGGGTCAAAAACTAGGTCACAAGGTCAAATCATAGAAAATCTTGCGTAGTCACTAGAGGTTACAATTTTGGTCTAATCTTGATGAAACTCTGTCACAATGATCATCTCAACAAAATCTAGATCAAGTTCAATATTGGGTCATCTGGGGTAAAAAACTAGGTCACAAGGTCAAATAATAGAAAAACCTTGTGTAGTCACTAGAGGTCACAGTTTTGGCCTGATCTTTACGAAACTTGGTCACAATGATCATCTCAACCAAATCTAGGTCAAGTTAGATATTGGTTTATATGGGGTCAAAAACTAAGTCATTAGGTCAAATCAAATGAAAACCTTGTATAGTCACTAGAGGTCACAATATTGGCCTAATCTGTATGAAACATGGTCACAATGATCATCTCACCAAAGTCTAGGTCAAGTTCAACAGGTTAGCGACCTAGGGCCCTTTGGGCCCTCTTGTATTATATTCACATAATATTAAGATACACTAGAAGTCTAGTAGTCCGTCCCTTGTCAGGCCAGCCATGTACTTTCTGTAGGATTACCTTGTCACCCAAGTTGAGTAAGTTTCCTACCAGTTGTTGTCTGCAGGCATACACAATGTAATGAATCAAGTTATGGACCTTGCAGTGAACATGGCTTGTGTAACTAGTTTATATATCCGAGCTCGTAAACGGCGAGGACTACCTGATATACGTATCACTGGCTCCATCATTACCCTGGTAATACTGTATACGACGAGGACTACCTGATATACGTATCACTGGCTCCATCATTACCCTGGTAATACTGTATACGTCGAGGACTACCTGATACACGTATCACTGGCTCCATCATTACCCTGGTAATACTGTATACGGCGAGAACTACCTGATATACGTATCACTGGCTCCATCATTACCCTGGTAATACTGTATAAGCGAGGACTACCTGATATACGTATCACTGGCTCCATCATTACCCTGGTAATACTGTATAAGCGAGGACTACCTGATATACGTATCACTGGCTCCATCATTACCTTGGTAATACTGTATACGTCGAGGACTACCTGATATACGTATCACTGGCTCCATCATTACCCTGGTAATACTGTATAAGCGAGGACTACCTGATATACGTATCACTGGCTCCATCATTACCCTGGTAATACTGTATAAGCGAGGACTACCTGATATACGTATCACTGACTCCATCATTACCCTGGTAATACTGTTTACGTCGAGGACTACCTGATATACGTATCACTGGCTCCATCATTACCCTGGTAATACTGTATACGGTGAGGACTACCCGATATACAGTCAACTCTCGTTATCTCGAATTTCACGGGACCGTGGAAATTACTTCGACATAACGAACATTCGAGATAGAATTTTGGGCATCGAAGTTGCAAGTTTTCCAGTTTCTGTCATTTTACGCTGCCATATTGTTACGGTCGTAAGAACGACATATTCGTGAGAATTGATTGTTTTGAAATTTATGTACATTTATTCCTCCTCATGAAAATGCATTTTATTTTAATTATTATTTTTACAAACAATTGTTCGAGATGACATGTTTATTAATGTTAGTACGTAACCAGAAGCTTTATGACATGTTTGCGCAAATTGTTGCAAACAAATATTTGTTCAACAATGGAAGGCGCGAAAATTACAGGTAAATCGAAGATTTCAGACTGGCGAAGTGTGAAAAACATTCGACGCTAGTCGAATACGATCAGACTTCGACCCGACTCGAGATGAACAATAGATTCAAAGTGCAAATTGGTTAATCGGGACCAAAAAATAATTCGACATAACGAAAAATTCGAGCTGAATTCGAGCCGAAACTTCGAGATGGGTCTCAAAATTTCATATAGACAAAGAAGGAGAAAAATCGGGACTTGAAAAAAACTTCGACATAACGGAAAATTCGATATAAGCGAGTTCGAGATAACGAGAGTTGACTGTACGTATCACTGACTCCATCATTACCCTGGTAATACTGTATACGACGAGGACTACCTGATATACGTATCACTGACTCCATCATTACCCTGGTAATACTGTATTCGACGAGGACTACCTGATATACGTATCACTGGCTCCATCATTACCCTGGTAATACTGTATACGGCGAGGACTACCTGATATACCTATCACTGACTCCATCATTACCCTGGTAATACTGTATACGACGAGGTCTACCTGATATACGTATCACTGACTCCATCATTACCCTGGTAATACTGTTTTCGACGAGGACTACCTGATATACGTATCACTGACTCCATCATTACCCTGGTAATACTGTATACGGCGAGGACTACTTGATATACGTATCACTGGCTCCATCATTACCATGGTAATACTGTATACGACGAGGACTACCTGATATACGTATCACTGACTCCATCATTACCCTGGTAATACTGTATACGACGAGGACTACCTGATACACGTATCACTGACTCCATCATTACCCTGGTAATACTGTATACGGCGAGGACTACCTGATATACCTATCACTGACTCCATCATTACCCTGGTAATACTGTATACGACGAGGACTACCTGGTCTATGCTACACTCAAATAATAAAACAAAACACTATTTGCTTGACCAGACCTGCGTTTATTCAGTCAGCTGGGTGAAGACAAGTGAATACAGATAGCATGAATATAAGTTTATGAAATTACATAACGTAAGCTGTCGTTGTATTACGAACCTTTGACATAATAAATAGCGTACCAAATAAATGTCATACATGTACACACATTATGTTAAATGTTTATAGTAATCATTAATATGAAACACTATTTCATAACTATCTTTGGTAAAGTTTCAATGCGTATAGCTGAACGGCAACCAGCATGAAAGGAGATTCAACTCGCCCAGGAAAAACCAGAGTACTCTGGAAACCTGTGTCCGTTTGTCGCTTACAAATGTAAAAACAAATGTGGGTCGTATCGCCAGATGTTGGACCACATCCTCTCCTCGAACACAAACAATGATGTAAAATCATATTACTAAATTCTAACGATTTGTTTTGTATTAACATGCGTCGATACTTTCGAGCATATACTCATATATAACACATATAATTTAAACAAGACGTGACCTGACTGAAACCGTCTGGTAGAATGACAAAACTTTACATATCAATACACATTATCCTACACAGAAAAACCCGTGCAAAAATCAACTGACCAATACATCACTCTATATAATCCGTTACGCGTTAAGACAAATATTTCACGCTATACTAACGAAACGCGTGAAATAAATAATATACGTATCACTGGCTCCATCATTACCCTGGTAATACTGTATACGACGAGGACTACCTGATATACATATCACTGGCTCCATCATTATCCTGGTAACACGTCTTGGTAATGATAAGCTCTCAAGGAACCTTATAACTTGATATTCCTTAGTACATATTTGACTCTGCTTGATCAAATCAAATGATATCCTATACGCGGTTGTACTCGGACGAGTTTGTTAACGTCAAAGACTACTGCAACACATGTCAGACTTCAGTACAGCTTATAAGTGACAAAAGTAACACACACATTCTTCCGTGAATAACCCGCTTGATTTCTGAGGATATTATAATTCGAATTCTATTTAAATGTAGAATACAGAAATGACAAATTAGTTTTTAAAGTGAATTAAGTACAAATTTTGCTTGATTTTTTTGTCAGAATCATGTGGATTCAGCTGCGTACTCGCGTATAGGTAGCTACGCCCCTGGTTAATTCTGAGGCGCAATAAGTGTATTGCTTTATTGGCTTGTGTTATGACATGTTTTCTGCAAGAGAGAAATGAGCCGGAAGCGGAGTTGACTCCAAGATATTTATATTCCTTGATAGTTTCTATCGGTTGATTATCTATACAGTAGTGAAACGATATTTGTTGGGTTTATTTGTACTGAAGACAATGACTTTCGTTTTTGAGAAATTTATTTTGAGTTTCCATGTTTTACAATATTCATTAAATTGGTTTAATGTTGATTGGAATGACAGAGGTGAATAGCCAACAATAATCATGTCGTCAGCATAGAGGAGAAGTAATATTTTGCTAATATAAGTGCTGGACTTCCGTCTATTTTAAAATCTTTTATAAGGCCGTTATCATCACGTATGAGGTTATTTTCGAGATCATTTAGATATAGAGAACCGGAGAGATGTTTTCGCCTTGTCGAAACTCCTGTGAAACTGTTAAAGAAAGCGGGCGTTTGGCCATTTACAGCAACACATGATTTAATTAAAATACATGTTCTTTATGATTCGTAAGACTTTCCCAATTATTCCATTGTTAGTTAGTTAAGTCCACAGACCTGCCCTCCAGACCGAATCAAAGGCAGCGGAATAGTCAATAAATGAATAAAACAATTTCTTTTTTTCGGATCTCAATTTTTCTATTAAGTAGTTTAGAGTAAAAATGTGGTCTTTGTAGAGTAGCCGGTTCTAAATCCAGCTTGGTTTTCATTTAGGGAGATTATTAACGGTGAGAAATTCATAAATTCTATTGTTTAATATGGATGTGAAGACTTTACCCAAGCAACTGAGGATGGTTATTGGACGATAGTTTGACGGGTCCATAATGGAGCCTTTATTTTTTATGAATTGGTTTAATAGTTCCAATTAACCAGTGCTCGGGAAGGACCCCGGTTTCTAAAACGAGGTTGAAGAGTGATGTATATAAGGGAACCATTATTGATTTTGTTGATTTTAAATACTCGTTGCTGATGTTGTAGAGGATGCTTTGCCATTTTTAAGATTCGTTATATTTTAATAACTTCACTTTCTGAGATTATCCTGTTTAAAACGTCATTATTTACTATAGTAACGTCGTTGAAATGTATTGCTTTGCCCCTTGCATTGCATGACAGCATGTAATATTCTAATAGCCATTTGACGTCGTTTCAACGTCATTCTTGGACCTCAAATCTTTGATTAATTTGCATTTTATTCAATGGTTTATTTGATTGTGGCATTAGTCTGAAAATATTGTGCTTGTTTACATCCTTCACACATGTCAGATTTCCTTCTGCATGTGATACACGGGTTTTCTCAATAGATGACGTAATGGCTTCAAAAAATCATCCAAACATAAATTGACCATTGCAATGTTGATATGGAAGTCATGGTCAACACTTAATCACATCACTTATGCATACATTTACACCATACAAGTAAACATCAGTTGCTAAACTTTATTTTATCAGTATATGTTTAGAGTTTTTGTTTCCATAGTCACCATATATTATGTCAGATTTAGACAAGAAAATAATTTTCATAATCCAAACATAGTCCTTTTATGTATTTGCCATATTTCATAAAACTAGGCTAAACTTAAAATATGCTTTGTTTCCCCTTCCCGAACCAAGCAGATTTAGGTAGGTTAAATCTGTTGTTTTCTTTGGAATTGGATAAGACATACAAATAATGAAATTTATTGATTAAACCAACAAGCTTAAATTTAAAATAGATACCAAATTTATTAGCAAGCAACAAGCCTGAATACAAAAAACAGTATTTTCATCTCACAAATTTTTCATAAAAAAATATTATTCCAATTTGGGCAATAAAATATTTTGGGTTAGGGCCGTTTTTGTATGGGTAGGAAGGGGAAAACAAACACTATTTAAGAAATAGTTCACATCACTGAGGGCCCTATGGCATTATATGGACTGGCTAGTCAGCCTAAGTTGTGTATATGGACCGAAGCGAAGTTGGGCCTGAAGTGATGTGGACTATTTCTTATATTATACCGAACATTCAATTTCGATATTGTAGGCCTACTTTTGTAACTTAATCTAGATTCTAATAAGAAAACATTACATACATTTGGGTTTAAGTTGTTTATGTGCTTAAGAACTACATATCATTAATGATAGGTCAGGGCTCGACACTAACACTGGTCCGGTGGTCCGAGACCAGTGAAAATCCAGAAGGACCAGTGAAAATTCTGGAGGACCAGTAACTGTCCTATTTACAAAATGGGCGCTTTTGCCCTGTCGGACCAGTGGCCAACATAGTTAGTGTCTAGGCCTGTAGGTAGGCCTAACATCTATTTTTGGTCTGTCAGCATATCCACCGAAATAACCCAGAAATGTGAAAAACCGTTTGCTATAATAAATCTATAGACAACTAAAGTTGTTTCAAGTATAAATCACCATCCCTGGAATTTCGACTATTTGTTCATTTTTAAGCAAACTAATGCGTTCTTACTGAACTTTGTATCATAAACGCACATGCATTGATCCATGCAATTGCTGTTGGCAGGATATAAAAGTAATTTAAACAAAAAACGCTACGAAAAGAAAAGTTCGCGCAACGTCATGCTCTATGGTGGCGT
Organism: Spisula solida; assembly: GCA_947247005.1. Lineage (NCBI taxonomy): Eukaryota > Metazoa > Mollusca > Bivalvia > Venerida > Mactridae > Spisula > Spisula solida. The sequence continues at coordinate 15,504,276 of OX365947.1, read as the reverse complement.
CACAGTATACATGACGTCATGCAATAAACAAGACGTTGATTTCAGCAGCCGGTCCATATTTTTTTGCCGGTCCATATTTTTTATAATATTGACCGGCTGCTGTTATTGGAACATGTAAATCAGTCTATCGCTGGATATATTGACTGATTGGAATAACAAAGAAACCGTTGAATGAAATTAGGGTGAGGTATAATATTTTATTTTAGGCACAGGTATGTTTAACATTTTTTTTTGGATGAAAGTTATTGGTCAAGACATATAAATAATGAAATTTAGTAATAACTCCAAGGTAAAAAGCAAGTCTTGAATTTAAAATAGGTACCAAATTTACTCGAAAGAAACAAGCCAGTGAACAAAATATAACATTTTCATCCCAAATTTTTCATAATGAAAATATTATTTCAATTTGGGCAATAAAATATTTTGGTAGGGCCGTTTTTAGTTGATGATTAGAACAACTATATTTAATACCCACGTTTCTACAATCGACTATACTTTAGTTGATGAAACTACTTTTTTTCCTACGCCTTTGCCATAATAAACCGGTTAGCTAGTATTGCATAACTACCGACGCGGATGTAAACCGTCATGCGAAATAGTTCCATCAATTGCGGCATATTTACTACAAAGCTACTTCCTATTTCTAAATCTATAGGACAGTTAGATCTTTAAACCTATTTCCAGTATGTTAAGCTCACCTGAGCATGAAGAAAAACCTTGTTAACACTCTAGAGGTCACATTTTTGACATGATCTTAATGAAACTTGCTCACAATGTGAACCTCCGTGAAATCTAGGTCGAGTTCACAACTGGGTCACATGGGGTAAAAATCTAGGTCACAAGGTCACATTGAAGAAAAACCTTGTTTACACTCTAGAGGTCACATTATTTACCTAATCTTTATGAAACTTGGTCACAATGTTTGTGTCAATGTAATCTAGGCCAAGTTCATAACTGGGTCATCTGGGGTCAAAAACTAGGTCACTAGGTTAAATCAAAGAAAAACCTTGTTAACACTCTAGCGGTCACATTTTTGATATAATCTTAATGAAACTTGGTCACAACGTGAACCTCTATGAAATCTAGGTCAAATATGAACTGGGTCACCTTGGGTCAAAAACTAGGTCACAAGGTCACATTGAAGAAAAACCTTGTTAACACTGGAGAGGTCACATTTTTTACCTCATCTTTTAAACCCTGGCCGTAAAGTTTGTATTTGTAAAATCTACATCAAATATTAATGTCATATCATAACAAATACTAATTCTGCCTTTACTGCTAGTCATCAGGTGAGCGCTTTAGGGCCACATGGCCCTCTTGTTTGTATTTACAAAGCAATTGCCACTTTTGTTGACTGCCTTGCGTAATTTTATTTACTGAAACACGCAGTAACATCCGAAATTTCACGGTGAATGCAAGATTACTGAGACCTTACTTCTGTTGTATAAGGTGACCTCCCTGTCAATAAATAGACCAATTTCACTGTTACTATTACTGGGGACAAAACATTGACTGATAAGCCATTATACCTGTGTACGCTGTGTGTGAAGGCTACTATTATGTGTGTTTAAAATGGGATATTTAGATGATTTTCAGCATTTTAACTTGTAGATCAATATATATGATCATGCCAGAAAGCCATATCTTCCAGTACTAGTATGTAGTTATATATGCACAGGAGTTCTAACATGTGTTAGTTAAGAGTATACGCTTGTAATAAATGTACAATTAAATCATAAGAAAACATAAAATTGTGAAATATGCAGCTGGGCTATTTTCAAAAAAATGGCTAGTTTAGGTTTTTCCACAATAAAATATATTCTAAACAAGTTATTCTTATATCTTTTACTCTAAAACATATCATTCGATGTCATGAACTAGTGTGTGAAGTTTGAAAGATATTGCTTAACAGAAAAAGAAGTTATGCTGAAAAAACAGGTGAAAAATGTCAGGAGGGAAACGAAAAAGCGTGACAGTTTTCAACAATCACATAAATCGGACATTCCTGTGAAATGTATTGATGAGGGTAAAACTTTAAGAATAAGTTTAATATATTGCCTTTAAAATGGTGTATAATGTTAAGCATTATTGTCATGTCAAGACATAAAAAATAAGCGGTTACATAAGTGAGTGTTTCTATTAAGCATTCACTTATCATGACTTATGTAACCACTTTTTTTTTATGTCTTACCATGACAAAGACGTGGTGTGAGATTTGAGGCAGACCAGTTCAATGGAGGTTCAATTATGATCTGGTCGGGTATCTCTATGCATACAAAGACTGATTGCGTTATAGTACGTGGCAATCTTAATGCAAGAGAATACTTAACCCAGTGCTTATTCCCCATATCACGAACAACCGTGGTATGCAACTAGCACAAGACAACGCCCCATGTCATGCGGCCAGGGCCACCCAGCAATTTGTGCGTACACACCATGTTCAAACTATCCCGTGGCCATCCAAAAGCCCGGATCTTAATCCCATAGAGCATGTCTGGGATCAGCTGAAGAAATCAATTAGAAGACTTCCGGTTCCCGTAAATCTTGCTGTTCTGGAAGTGCTGGTGCAGCAGGCATGGAACAACATCACACAGCGTCAAATTCAACATTACATCACTTCTATGCGAGCCCGATGCCAAGCTACAATCCGAGCTAACGGTGGCCATACACGTTTTTTGTCAATTGTGTGACTTTTCGTTTTGAGAGTGGTGTCGTTGCTGCCCTCGTTAACTGCAGTGAACAAAATGATCTCAATTGTTTTTCCGATATTGATTGTAATATTGTTACTGAATAAAATAATACCATTATATCCTACATCATGTTATTTGTTATAAAATAATACAGCATTAACACAAGTGACCAATTAGAAAAGTGGTTCAGTGTATTAGATAATTCAGTCAGAAGTGTCCCATTAGTGTACACATTTGCAAAACAAGCATACAGTCATGAAAAGCTGTAGTACACCAACACAGTAAATAGAGATATATGCAAATTGTGTATATCATTTTGCTTCTAGCTTGAAATATTACACAATATAGAACTACAAAATGTAGGATATTGTGTTTATTTTAGTTATTATGTTTAAACATCTTCAGAATGGTGAGTAGTTAAGTTTTGTATGTCTCTGTATCAAAGATGTGGGGTTTATTATTTAGCACATGCATGTCGATCAGTCGGTTGGTATAGTAATATGAATGTTTTCTGATCAATGAGTCAAGTTTGATATTGGATAATTTTAGGTAAAAAACTAGGTCACAAGGTCAAATCATAGAAAAACCTTGTGTAGTCACTAGAGGTCACAATTTTGACCTAATCTTTAGGAAACTTGGTCACAATGGTCATCTCAACAAATTTTAAGTCAGGTTTGATATTGGGTAATTTTTTGTCAAAAACTAGGTAAAAAGGTTAAATCATAGAAAACTCTTGTGTAGACACTAGATCTCATAATTTTGACCTAACCTTTATGAAACGTTGTCACAATGATCATCTCAGCAAGATCTAGGTCAAGATTTAAATTGGCTTATCTGGGGTCAAAAACTAGGTCACAAGGTCAAATCATAGAAAAACCTTGTATAGTCACTAGAGGTCACAATTTTCGCCCAATCTTTTTGAAACTTTGTCACAATGATTATTATAACACATTCTAAGTCATGTTTGATAGGGGTCATCTGGTGTCAAAAACTAGGTCACTAGATCACATCATAGGAAATCCTTGACTAGTCACTAGAGGTCACCATTTTGACCTAATCTTTATGAAACGTCACAATGATCATCTCAACAAAATCAAGGCCAAGTGTGATGTGACTAGGTTAAATCACAGGGCTTGCATGCACTACTACGACAGATGAGCGACCTAGGGCACTTGGGCCCTCTTGTTTATCTCTGACTATTGAGCTGTCATGGGGGCATACATGTTTTATAAACATCTCTTGTTTTTGTTTCTGATGGATAACTAACGTTACAGATGAGATATCACAATGAAACTTGCTGTGTTGGTAGTTTTTGTGGAGACAACACTTGCTATGGGAAGTAGGGTATGTGGGCGTCAAGGTCACCATTACTAAAAATATAAAAAGACCTTTATGCTAATTTTTTTGAGGATCAAGATAACATGATGAAACTTGTTAGCTTTGTAGGTAGCTTGTGTGAAAAGACAACACTTGGAATTGAAAGTGGTGGTCAAGGTCACCGTTACTTCAAATAGAAAAACATTTTTTACTCAATAACTTTTGTTAGGAATGAGATCTCATTATGAAACTTGCATTGTATATAGCTATTTGTACACATCACTTGCAATTGACATGGGGCTGATGGAGGTCAAGGTCACAGTGACTTAAAATAGATAAATTGTTTTTGCTCATAACTTTAGTAAGAAATGCGATATCATGATGAATCTTGCTATGTAGGTAGTAGCTTTTGTGAAGACAACAATTGGGATAGAAGGTGGGACTGGTTCGATCAAAGTCAACATTAGCCTAACCAGGTTTTCGTGTAATGTCTGCTTCTCGTTGACTTTGTTTATTTTTTATGTAATTTGGATCATGCCTTAAACAGAGAAATATCTTGTACATCTCAAACATTTCTCATGGGACTGAAACCAAACTTTCACATAACTTATGATATAAAAATATTTTTTGTATTCAATAATCTTTGGTACAATGAGTTTCCCTTCGGCGGGGATATGGCTGTCTCACAGTGACTGCTTCTTGTTGATGCTGGTGTCAATCGACTGTGATTCTGAACAATCACTGCTCCCGGTCACTCAGAATCAGCTAGTCTGTTCACTCATCATCTATATGTTTGGGTTGTCCAAACAACAGCTACTTGAAACCATTCATAGAAAGTTTATATTTTCTCTATTTAGATAATACCTCTATTTACTATGCAGGGTTTCCAGAGATCAGACAAATCAATGAAGCAGTATTCTTTGTCATAGACTGTCCTAAAATATACGGAAATATTTCGTTCAGTAGCACTTCAAATTAATCTGATTTATTTACATTGTAGAATCCCAGCAAGCCACATTTCAACCATTATTTGTTTGAGACGATGTGTGTTACTGTACGTACTACGTGTAAGGTAACTCCTGCAGCAGTGACTGAGTTTGAACAAGCTTTATTTTCCTCCCTTCACTGAGATTCTACAGCAAGATGTACAAGGTATAGTTTTCCTGCATAACATTATGTAACAGGAACTTCTCATATTGACACCGCAAAACTCTATAAGGGGGTATATTGCTAGGCACATGTTGGTCTGTCAGTCGGTAGACTAAAATGGTTTCCGTAAAACGCTTTGCCCTAGGATCTTCAAACTTTACATGGAGGTTGGTCATCAACACTAGATGACCCCTACTGATTTTGACTATTGGGCTGCCATTTGGGCATATTATGTGTTTCAAAAAGATCTCTTGTTTGAATTTAATCTTAGGCTTGGTTTTTGGGAGGCATTAGCCTCTCAATATGATCATTGCCCATTTCTTAATGCAACCTGAACCACCTTTAAGCTACCATGTGTATCCGCATTCAAGTAGTTCCAGAAACTGTCAACATTTCCAACACTGCTACATATGTTTCGCCAAAATTTTAAACTGATTTAATCAAATCGGCAACATTTGTTTATTCTAAGATCAACAATTATTGTGAAACTGTTCGTTAAATCTATACTAGCCGCTTTCTATAGATGTCTCATTACAAGAAGGTACTGTAGAATCTGATAAATAGGCGCGTAGTATTATTTCAAAGCCACTTTTGATATACGCATTCAATACATGTATTCCATATAAATTAATATGCCCCTTTTTACAATTATTTAGATACCCAACATGCCTATATATAATAGTCACATATGCCTATTTTGACATTCAAGACAAGATCGGCAGTAAGAAAACGAACATTAAACGTGTAAAGTAGGTTTAAGCTTTAGTAGCAGCAACCAGATCGCCTCCCATCAGCACTCTCAGTGCTTTGATTACAGCAGGTATGCAAAGAATTTTATTGCTGGGTTTGCAGGTGAATGTAAATATTCTGCACTCAGGTAACTGTTACGGCTGTTGCAGGAAAAAGGCCTGGGTGCGAAAGGGATTCATAAATAATTATGTGGATGGAGGTGTCAGTCATTCCTAATTCTGCAGCTGGCGTTATTGTTTGAACTATTCTTGTCCACTGATGTTTTTCCCTGGAACAACTTTTGCACAATATCTTCAAACATAACCCCTGGATTCTGATCTTTCTGTCAATACTGTTAGCTAATGGTCTTTGCCAAGAATTCTGCTGGTTATAATCACTGACATGAGTATGTCCTTCATTTGTCCCAGCGCTATTATGATATTAGAACATACATTTATTCGAGTAAGAATCTTGTTTATTGTATTTTTATGCCCCCGTATCGATAGATCGGGAGGCATATAGTGATTCACCTGTCCGTCCGTCCGTCCGTCCGTCCGTCCGTTCGTCCGTCCGTCCGTCCTGGTTAACCCAAATTGACCGTTTCTTCTAGCATCTTTATGGCTTGCTACAAAGCTTCCAAACTTGCATGGATGTTGTATATGAACACTCTCCACACACCAGTATGACCTAACCCCATTTTGACCTTCACCTTAACCTAATTTTGGACTTAGACTTTATGGACAAGGCTTCCACAGGGGGCATAAGCGTTTATTGAACGCAGTCTTGTTCAGAATTTATTCCGTATGTATTCCAAATCCTGTCATTGCTGATGAGTTACATACAGACTCAATTCCTGATTCTAACACACATTTCCCCCCCGATCTTCTTGCACTGTTACTTTGGGAACGACACAGGAACATTCCTCCATTGGTGCGACTTCTACAGTCGTACATAGCTTAAGGTGCCTAGCTGATTGAACCTGAAAGATTGGTAAATTTTATCTACCGTTTATATCTTCTTCATACATGCCATGTTTTTCAGACCCATTTGCATGAGATTGGTGATGGAAATGCAAGATATTTTATCAAAACTAATATTTGTGATCATTTTCATAAATTAATGTAAACAAAAAATGTCAGGCTCCAGTATGTCCAAGAAATGTGTGAGATTTAATCAATTGATCATGTGTGAGTGATGTGGGAGATCTGGCATGTATGCTCCTTATTTGAATTTTGGCTGAATGAAATACACACAGGTCAGTAAAAAATTAGTTACTGGAAATTATTTGAGATTTAATTTTGGTTTAGTTCATTTAGAAAATCCGTAAAAGTAATGTCTATTAAATAAATAATTTCCATAAATTTGTTTAATATATGATACCTATGAAAAGTCTAAAGCTGATCTGAGCTTTCAATGATACCTATGAAAAGTCTAGAGCTGATCTGAGCTTTCCATGATACCTATGAAAAGTCTAGAGCTGATCTGAGCTTTCCATGATACCTATGAAAAGTCTAAAGCTGATCTGAGCTTTCCATGATACCTATGAAAAGTCTAGAGCTGATCTGATGAAAGATGTTTTAACAAAAGCAAAGGAGAGCTTTCTGGATCCTAATCATTCACATCTCATCTTTGTCCACGATGCTACTCAACACAAATTTTGTGGCTTGCTTGGAATTTTCCAAAAACTGATTGCATTAAAACAGAATGATCATGAAGGCCTCTACTTGTTAAACTGCATGGTGGAAAATATGCCAATGTAAGTAGATAATTGAAAATAGGTCGTGATGAGTTTATTATGTCCCCCATCTTTGATGAGGGGGTATATTGCTTTGCACATGTCGGTCGGTGTGCCTGTCGGTCGGTAGATCAAATGGTTTCGGTTCAATAACGTAAGAATGCTTTGCACAAGGACATTCAAACTTTACAAGGAGGTTGGCCAGCATCAGTAGATGACCCCTATTGGTTTTAAGATCAGTAGGTCAAACTCAATGGTCACTGCAACCTTCACCATTTCTGACTATTGGACTGCCATGGGGGCTTACATGTTTTACAAACACCTCTTGTTATTATTGTTATTTTTTATAGAAGATTACCTGTTTATATATATACTATAAATCATGTTACAGGCGCTTGGATTGTGACTGGTGGAACACATGTGGGTGTGATGAAACACATCGGCGAGCCTGTGAAGGATTTTGGGATAGCGATAACTTCTAAAAATCCTGTCATAGCCATTGGAATAGCACCATGGGGCTGTAAACAGAATATATGGACTCCTTCGTGAATGAGAGTCAGTATGTATTTAGTTTGTAACAAATGCTGACATACAATAAAAGATCATCTCAAAATGAAGATTACAGTTTTAAATTCAATCAGTTAGTGTGTGGGTCAGTCTGTCCATTCAAAACATTTGTGTCTCTCATAGATAGTACTTGACCTACAGTCGTCAAACTTCATAGGAATATTAGTGAATATGTGTAGTGGTGTGGCTAGGTACTTTTGTATTGTTATTCAGTTTCCTACAATATAAGCTGGCACATGGGGTGGGGGTGGCATGGCTGTATTTCTAGTTAGAGCTTGGTTCTAAATTTGAGCGCTTTCACAAACACATGCTTGTGTAAGAATGACAATTTATAATTTAGTTTCTCTATGTTGAGAAGATATTAAGATACATGGCAGTTTAGCCATAAAAAATGGGCTGAAAATATTGAAACATTATTATTCCAATATTATTTTATCTTTGCACAATATAGGATACAGGACTGGGAATGGCCAGCAAACTACAGAATCGACAACGAAATGAAACCAAAGGAGAGCTTTCTGGATCCTTATCATTCACATTTCATATTTGTCGACAATGCTACTCAACATAAATTTGGTACTGAAATTTCATTCAGAGCTCAACTAGAAAATGAGGTGTCCAAGATCCGAACTGACACAGGAGAAAGTATGAACAATGTTTACTTTTTGTATACATCTATATTTCTCCTTGCTTATTAGAGAAATTTATATATTCATCGCAATTACCTTGTAATATATTCATGCATAAAGGTCAGGATCATATTCTCTGTGCTATAATCACCCAATTATACTTGTTTTATTTAATTCAATTATGCATGTATGAAATTTTATTGATTAAAGGGAGGCAACTCAATTTACTTTAAAATCACTGTTTTTCAAGTTGCTGCAATAAATATTCAATGTACAAGTTTTTTAACTTCTTATATTTTCAAAGTCCTTTGAGACATTGCTTTCATACTTTGCATACTTATTCACCATCATGACCCCAACCCATATGCAGGAGTAGGTAACTCTATCAGGCATTTTGTTGAAATTATGCCCCCTTTTTCTACTTAGTGCAAATAGTGCAAATGTTAAAGGTATTTTAACCTCTAATATCTTCAAAGTGCATTGACATATTGCTTTGATACTTAGCATACTTGTTTACCATGATGACCCCAATCCATATACAGAGTTAGGTAACTCTATCAAGCATTTTGATGAAATTATGCCCCCTTTTTCAACTTAGTGCAAATGTTAAAGTTTAGGTACAGGTTTTTTCACCTCTAATATTTTCGAAGTGCATTCACATATTGCTTTGCATTCTTGTTCACCATCATGACCCCAACCCCTACACATGGTAGGTAACTCTATCAAGCTTTTTGTTAAAATTATGCCCCCTTTTTGACGTGAAATGCAAATTTTAAGTTTAGTTACAGGTTTTTTATCCGTTAATATCTTCAAAGTGCATTGACATATTGCTTTGATACTTTGCATACTTGCAGGCTCAACCAATACACAGGGGTAGGTAACTATATCAAACATTTTGTTGAAATTATGCTCCCTTTTGGGCTTAGGAATGCAAATGTTAAAGTTTAGGTACATGTTTTTAGCTCACCTGTCACAAAGTGACAGAGTGAGCTTTTGTGATCACTCTTCATCCGTCGTCCGTCCGTCATCCGTCAACAATTTGCTTGTGTAGACACTAGAGGTCACAATTATGGCCTAATCTTTATGAAACTTGGTCACAATGATCATCACAACAAAATCTAGGTCAAGTTTGATATTGGCTCATCTCGGGTCAAAAACTCGGTCACAAGCTCAATCATAGAAAAACCTTGTGTTGTCACTACAGGTCACAATTTTGATATAATCTTTATGAAACTTTGTCACAATGATCATCACAAAAAAATCTAGGTCATCAATGATGTTGGGTCATCCAGGGTTAAAAACTAGGTCACAAGGTCAAATCATAGAAAAACCTTGTGTAGTCACTACAGGTCACATTTTGACCCAATCTTTACGAAACTTGGTCACAATGATCATCACAATAAAATCTAGGTCATCATCAATGTTGGGTCATCTAGGGTCAAAAACTAGGTCACAAGTTCAAATCATGGAAAAACCCTTGTGTAGTCACTACAGGTCACAATTTTGACCCAATCTTTACGGAACTTGGTCACAATGATCATCTCAACAACATCTAGGTCAAGTATGATATTGGGTCAACTGGGGTCAAACACTATTTAACCAGGTCAAATTATAGAAAAACCTTGTATAGTCACTAGAGGTCACAATTTTAGCCTAATCCTTATGAAACTTTGTCAGAGTGATCATCTCAACAAAATCTAGGTCAAGTGCGATATTGCGTCATATAGGGCCAAGAACTAGGTCACTAGGTCAAATCACAGGTCTTGCATGTACTGCTACAACAGGGGAGCGACCTAGGGCCCTTTGGGTCCTCTTGTTTAACCTTTAATACCTTCAAAGTGCATTGTCATATTCCTTTGATACTTGCATACTTGTTCATCATCGTGACTCCAAGACTTTTAGACATAAACATGAGTAGGTAACATTGTCCTGCATTTTGTTAACCTTGTTAACACTCTGGTGGCCACATTTTTGCTTTAATCTTCATGAAGTTTGGTCAAAATGTTTATCTTGATGACCTTACGGTCAAGTTCGAAGTTGGTTTATGTGGGGTCAAAAACTAGGTCAAAAGGTCAAATAATAGGAAAACCTTGTTAACACTCTGGGGGCCATATTTATGCTTTTATCTTCTTCAAACTTGGTCAGTAGTTGTATCTTAATGAAATCTAGGCCATGTTTGAAGTTGGGTCATGTGGTGTCAAAAACTAGGTCAAAAGGTCAAATAATACGAAAACCGTGTTAACGCTCTGGAGGCCACATTTTTGCTCAATCTTCCAAGAAATTTGGTCAAAATGTGTATCTTGATGACCTCAAGGTCAAGTTCGAAGTTGGGTCATGTGGGGTCAAAAACTAGGTCAATAGGTCAAATAATAGAAAAACCTTATTTACACTCTTGAGGCCATATTTTTGCTTTAATCTTCATCAACTTTGGTCAAAATGTTTATCTTGATGACCTTAAGTTCACTTTTGAAGTTGGGTCATGTGGGTAAAAAACTAGGTCAATATGTCAAATAGTAGCAAAACCTTTTTAACACTCTGTTTTGGTTTAACCTTCATCAAGTTTAGTAAAAATGTTTATCTTGATGACCTTAAGGTCAAGTTCAAAGTTTGGCCATGTTTAGCAGGTGAGCGCCCCAGGATCTTTGATCCTCTTGTTTTACTTAGAAGCCCCAACCTCTACACAGCAGAGGGTAATGCTGCTGTTATGAAGCATTTTGTTTTGAATATATAATGATTGTACTATCCTAGCATGGCGCTGCGAATAGTGGAGCGCGCTGTTCGTGGACAGCTCTTGTTGTCTGAGCGATCAACTTTCTCTTTCGTTTACGTCTGAGGGTTTCTGCGTGACGATTCTGCGCATGCGCGGAAGATAACCCCATGTCGTCTTAAAGAACAGTTTCCCCCCTTGGCGTTTAACAACAGACGACTTTCTGAAAGTGTCTTAAAACATATATAATCAATGAACAGTGGACCAGGTCAAATCTCACATGTTTCAAATATAAAAAAGGCAACAGCATGATGTTTTTAACGAAAAAAAGTCAATGTAAGGAGGGTTACGCCAAAATTTCCAATTAAGGGGAGGTAACTCTTGATTAAATGAATCACAATAAGTTTAGCGTTTATCTCCCTTTGCTCTAAGCAATTTTGTATTATTTACGAGGCCAATAAAACCAGGGAACTGATATTACAATGAAATAAATTGTATTATGTTGATTCTGTGTGTGTACCTTAGATGCTTGCAGTAACTGGGCTCTAGTCACAAGACAGTCTACGTGTAACTCTCCCACTGTACTGTAGGGCCTTCGTGATTCCATAAAGTTGATACTGTCAAAGATTATACACAAATCTCCCGTATTCTTTGATACTGTAGGTCCTATATAATAAATAGTCCTTAGTCTGGTCGTTCTTTTACTACTTACATTATATTAATACACTTTCCATCACATTTACCATTGAGTATGGACCATATTTGAATAATGATTCTACTATATATGCTTTCAGATCAGTATGCCACGGTAATACTCTGATGAACAACTGTCTTGTGCCATTTCTGCAGTGAAAAGGGGAAATTTAAAGTTATCACAAGCTGCCAGAGAGTACCACATCCCAAAGACTACTCTGTTTGAGCATATCAAAAATCCAGACAATCGTAGCAAAAAGGGCCCGGCCAAGCAGTTGACCAATGGTGAATCAGATGGACTTGTCAACTTTGTTTTGTACATGGCGGGGCAAGGCTTCCCAATGACGCGGAAGATGGTTCGGTGCTACATTCAGGAGATGCTGAAGACTTCTGGTAGGTACAATAAGGGTTAATTTCTTTGAACATTAAATATATCTAAAAAAATATATATATAATGACATGATCTATCTATGCGTATAGGTGTATACGTAAGAAATATAACGATACAACACAAAATGTACATACAACTAAATTTATGTACAATTTTGATATAATTATGATACATTGTACTGGTATTTCAAACATCAGATAAAACACAGTAAAAAACCTTCAACTTTCTGACTTGTGGATATGCCATTCTTAATAATAATGTGCGACTGCTAAACTTAAGGTTCAATATTATTATGCCCCCCTATCGATAGATGGGTTGCTACAAAGCTTCCATACTTGCATGGATGTTGTATATGAACACTCTCCACACGCCTGTATCACCTGACCTCATTTTGACCTTCACCTTGACCTAATTTTGGACTTAGACTTATTGAAGGGTCAAATTCCTGACCGTTTCTTCTAGCATTTTTATGGCTTGCTACAAAGCTTCCATACTTGCATGGATGTTGTATATGAACACTCTCCACACGCCTGTATCACCTGACCTCATTTTGACCTTCACCTTGACCTAATTTTGGACTTAGACTTATTGAAGGGTCAAATTCCTGACCGTTTCTTCTAGCATTTTTATGGCTTGCTACAAAGCTTCCATACTTGCATGGATGTTGTATATGAACACTCTCCACACACCTGTATCATTTGACACCATTTCAAACTTCACCTTGACCTAATTTGGACTTAGACTTATTGGAGGGCCAAATTCTTGGTTAACCCAAATTGACCGTTTCTTCTAGCATTAATATGGCTTGCTACAAAGCTTTCATACTTGCATGGTTGTTGTATTTGAACATTCTCTACACACCTATAACACCTATCCTCATTTTGACCTTCACCTTGACCTAATTTTGGACTTAGACTTATTAAGCGTCTAATTGTTGGTTAAACCAAATTGACAGTTTCGTTTTACATCATGTCCATCATGGCGTTGCCTTAAAACTTGGCATACTTGTTTACCATCATAAGCCCCTTACATTATCAAAGCCATGTATATAGAATTATGGCCCCTGATTGACTTAGCTTTTTATGGGCAAGGCTTCCATGGGGGCATAAGCGTTTATTGAACGCAGTCTTGTTTTTCCTAATGTGCATAGATCTACTCCATTTATAGTATCATTATAGTTCCTTTACAATTATATCATACAACATATATATGATGTGTTAAAACTTGCACTGGCTTATTTCATTTGAAACAATTAAAGCTTTATGTACACGTTTTTTAATATTTTATGTAACAAATATATTACATATGCATGTACATTGCAGGTTGCCAAACCTTATTTAACCTCTCTAAAGGTCCAAGTGACAAATGGTTTAGAAAGTTGAAGGTGGATTATCCGCAGCTGGCCTTCAGGAAACCACAGAGTCAGGACAAGGGAAGGGCCAGAATGTCCAACAGGAAACTGGCCGGGGAGTTTTTTGTGTTTTGGAGGGACATCCTGGAAAAGCATTCCCTCATAAATAAACCGTCCCAGGCAAGTTGTATCACATTTTTCACACCAATGAATGTTACCTTGTAGTGAATATGTCTGGATCGAACATTGCATTTACTGTGGCGATACTGTACCACACAGTCTCTTAACATATCTAATTATCATTTTATAATGGTTCAAAACTATTTGAAGCCTTGAAGTAAAGTATACTAAAGCTGTACTAAAACATCATTTATAATTTCAAATCCCATCCCGATTTCATTCCAATACATGACCACGGTTCCCAAATTTCTTAAAATATTACGAAAGTAATGAAAAGATTCAAGCCAACTAATTAAAGTTATCATGTCATCTTCATTGTGTAGATTTTCAACTGCGACAAGACTGGTTGGTCAGAAAAGGAGTCAGGACGTTGTAAGATTCTAGGACCTAGGACTGGCTGTCTCTATCATCAGAAACCACTTGCATCTGACCACATGACGGCGCACTTGTGTGTAAGTGCTGATGGAAATTTTTGCCTTCGATGGTTATTTTTAAGGGCAGCTTGCCCCATAGAAATTACAAGGACGGGTTGCCAGGTATGTAAGAGCTCTTAATTTTTGTGGACAATATTTGTATGTCAATAAAGTAAAAAATCAAATTGTTTAAAGAGATGAATAAAAAAGTAACATAATAGTACTGCCAGCAATTGTACCGTAAGACAGAAAATCATAACGCTGCGACTGATACAAGTTTATCACATAAATACCGTGATCTTCCATGTGAGTACAAATGATGGAACAATTATTCTCCAACACGTGTGATAACAAATGTGTGACCTCTCGTTGTCTTTGGGATCAACATTTATTAACCTCGTCACGAAAACAAATCATAAAGCTCGTCAAATAATCTGTGTTTTCTAGACTCGTTTAAGAAATGTTGATCTCCACAGACAACTCATGACGGATCCTATATTTTCAGCTGTTATAGATATTGATCAGTTTGCTTTTTGTTTCAGGATCATGGCTATTCAGCACGTCTGAGTCCGGTTATATGGACACAGAGCTGTTTTTTGAGTGGTTTACCAGGATATTTGTTCCTAATTGTTGCCGGGCCCGTCCTGTTGTGTTGTTAATGGACAACCACGATTCCCATGTCTCTTTACGTTTAGTAGAAAGAGCATGAGAGGAACAGGTAAACGACAAATCATGACTAAAAACTACACTTCATGTGTAATTGTATTTGTCTAAAATAATAGTATTGGTTCATAAATAACGTCTGAACAATACAAATGAACTCGTCCGTCTGTGCGTATGTTTATGTACCTAGTTATGTACAACCTTATCCAAGCATTTATGTAGATGAGAACTATACATTTATTAAAAATGTCTATTTAAAAACGTTTTGTTTCAACATGAACGCATATAAGGGCAGGTAAAGCAATTTGGTATTTGAAAAACTATCATTAATCTTTTTTACAGAAGAGCTTAGTTGAAAAAACCTACCATTGTATAACATTATCTATTATTTTATGCAGGTGCTGCTGGTGGGACTGCCTTCACATACCACACATTACCTAGGCTACAACCCCTAGATGTTAACGTCATTGGCCAGGTGAAGGAGAAGGTAGCCAGTATGGCGTCAAGTGTTGGTTTTTCCAAACCGCACTCTACCATAGGGAAAGCCCGACTTCTGGTGCTAATTAATTATGCCACACCACCATCAACTGTGAAGGAAGCATTTAGGTTGTCAGGTATGCTTGAAAGCCGATATAGTTTGTTTTAGGTGTTACACTGTAGGCGAAACAAGTTCTTAAACTTTATAACTCTCGACTGCATTCCTGATGTAATCCATCGCCACGAGGGTATGATAGATAGACAAGGCATCTTTCCCATGTATCTTATTGCAAATTGATTGCATATTTAAGAAATAGTTCACATCACTGAGGGCCCTATGGCATTATATGGACTGACTAGTCAGCCCAAGTTGTGTATATGGACTGATACCAGTAGTATACTAAAATAGTTCCTATCAAAAATTTAATTCTGTTCTGTTCAAGTACTGTTTGACTGTGGGAACTGTGGATTGTTGACTAAAATTCCTGTATTTAGTTCAAATATGGACTTTCTGTCAACAGCTAACAGTCTTTAATTTATCTTTTTCAGGATTACTACACCCTGACTGAGGGCTGGAAATGTGTGGATGCTTCGGCCAAGTCAGCTGTTGTGTATTGGAAAATAGCATAGTCTACCTGGGAGACTTGAAATAGCAGGAAAACATCACTATCAACCTCATTTTGGAGGACTGTGTATGTATTCTATGGAAATGGCCTTAGGAAATAATTCGAAAAATCAGTGTGAATCATGGAGAGACATGAAATTGAGTTATTTTGCATAGAAATGATAGTACAACATTTTACAAGACCCTGGTTGGACAAGCCGGTCATATGAATTCCCACACCCATTGAGACATGCCTTTATTAGCTCACCTGAGCACGAAGTGCTCAAGGTGAGCTTTTGTGATCACCCTTTTGTCCGTCGTCCACCGTGCGCCGTCAACAATTGGACTGTTAACACTCTAGAGGTCATAAATTTCACTTAACCTTTTTTAAACTTGGTCACAATGTTTGTCTCTATGAAATCTAGGTCAAGTTCGTAATTAGGTCATCTAGAGTCAAAAACTAGTTCACCAGGCCACATCAAAGAAAAACCTTGTTAACACTCTAGAGGTCACATTTTTTACATAATCTTAATGAAACTTGGTCACAATGTATGTCTCTATGAAATCTAGGTCAAGTCCGTAATTGGGTCATCTGGGGTCTATAACTAGGTCACATCAAAGAAAAACCTTAACACTCTAGAGGTCACATTTTTTACATAATCTTAATGAAACTTGGTCACAAATATGTCTCTATGAAATCTAGGTCAAGTTCGTAATTTGGTCTTCTGGAGTCAAAAACTTGGTCACTAGGTCACATCAAAGTAAAACCTTGTTAACACTCTAGAGGTCAAATTTTTGACATAATCTTAATGAAACTTGGTCAAAATTTATGTCTTAATGAAATCTAGGTCAAGGTCGTAATTGGGTCATCTGGGGTCAAAAACTAGGTTACCAGGTCACATCAAAGAAAAAACTTGTTAACACTCTAGAGGTCACATTTTTCTACATAATCTTAATGAAACTTGGTCAAAATTTATGTTTCTATAAAATCTAGGTCAAGTTTGTAATTGGGTCATCTGGGGTCAAAAACTAGGTCACCAGGTTGCATTGAAGAAAAACCTTGTTAACGCTCTAGAGGTCACATTTTTTACCTAATCTATATGAAACTTGGTCACAATGTGTGGCTTTATTTTATCTTGGTCAAGTTTACATCTGGGTCATCTGGGGTCAAAAACTAGGTCACAAGGTCACATTGAAGAAAAACCTTGTTAATACTCTAGAGGTCACATTTTTTCAGGTGAGCGCTATAGGGCCAATGGCCCTCTTGTTTATTTTGTTATTGATAATTTTTAGATGCACTTAGCTATTATAATTGATGTATTACTTAGTCATGTTGCTTGCAAACTTGTCATGTATTACATTATTATTATCCTAAGTGTATACATATATCAATATTGTTCAAAATCTGGCAACAAAGAGTTGGATGGAATCCAATGATACCCCTGCATGATGCAGTTAATTATCAATGTATAAGTAGATTGTCTTGGAACAGACAACTCTAATACATGGAGGGGGGCCAGAAAGCGTGGACATTATTTTAGATATTTTTATTACAAATACAGCTATATTCAAGATGAAAGCAAACCACAGAATAATGTTCTTCAACATGTGTGTTGTTATTGCGTTCTTCATGCAAAAAGGTAACGTGGATAGCTGACATTTCTCCGACGTTCTTTTGACCCGGTAATCGTGATAACTTCATTTTCATTATCAAAGTGATAGAAAGAATCTGACACGGATTCAATGTCT
The DNA here is from genome assembly GCA_947247005.1 of Spisula solida. Taxonomy (NCBI): domain Eukaryota; kingdom Metazoa; phylum Mollusca; class Bivalvia; order Venerida; family Mactridae; genus Spisula; species Spisula solida. The sequence continues at coordinate 15,486,232 of OX365947.1, read as the reverse complement.
ATGATACCAAATTTTATAGTTTTGTCTAAAAATAATATCGAGCCTTTTAAGCTTAACAATTTTGTTTTTTCGACCGTTTTATCTCTCAAGATAATTTGTGACCGACCATTTATTCTTCCAATTTTAAACTGTAGTCTGGGTAAAAATGTTTTGTCTACATGGCAAATCAAAGTGCCAAATTTATATGCTGTATGAATTACAGTTTTGGCATTATTATTTTATAACATGGTCACAATGTTTGCTTCCATAATATCACTAATAATACATATCATAGGTTCAAGCATGGAGGAAGAAAGGAGTTATGGCCAGTTATCTGTCATACAGAGGATGTAGCGGTACTACATAGGATTTCGAGGACAACATCTATGCGCATGTTGATGAAGCAGGTGATAATTATACATGATTTTATTTTCTTTTAGTTTTTTAGCTCACCTGTCACATAGTGACAGAGTGAGCTTTTGTGATCACTCTTCGTCCGTCGTCCGTCCATCCACAATTTGCTTGTGTAGACACTGTAGGTCACAGTTTTTGCCTAATCTTTATGAAACTTGGTCACCATGATCATCTCTATAAAATCTAGATCAAGTTTGATATTGGGTCATCCGAGGTCAAAAACTAGGTCACTAGGTCAAATCATAGAAAAACCTTGTGTAGTCAGTAGAGGTCATAATTTTGATCGTTTAATTCTTAATTGTTTAATCACTCCATCAAATATCCAACATGACTCTAAAACTCTAAAACAGTTGCTATTTAGAATTGATTTCTAATTTTTTTTATTTAGTACTTACATACATATTGTATTGAATGCAATTGAAATACTAAGTACACTTTGTATTGTCTCTGAGCTTAAAAATAGTGCATTTTTCTATAAATTAAATATAAACTACATGTACATGTATTTACTATGTCTAGATGTAATTGTACGTTCTCAGATTTTTAGCTCACCTTGCCACTTTGTGGCAAGGTGAGCTTTTGTGATTGTTTTTTGTCTGTCGTCCGTCTGTCAGTCTGTCAGTCCGTCGGTCCGTTAGACTTTTCACCGTTAACACTCTAGCACTTTCAATTTGGAGGTCACATTTTTGCTTTGATCTTCATGAAGTTCAGTCAAAATGTTAATCTTGGTAACCTTAAGGTCAAGTTCGAAGTTGGGTCATGTGGGGTCAAAAACTAGGTCAAATAATAGGAAAACCTGGTTAACACTCTTGAGGCCACATTTTTGCTTTATTCTTCATCAACTTTGGCCAAATGTTTGTCTTGATGACCTTAAGGTCACATTCGAAATTGGGTCATGTGGGGTCAAAAACTAGGTCAAAAAGTCAAATAATAACCAAACCTTGTAAACACTCTGGAGGCCACATTTTTGCTTTAACTTTCATCAAGTTTTGTCAAAACGTTTATCTTGATGACCTTAAGGTCAAGTTCAAAGTTTGACCATGTTTAGCAGGTGAGCGCCCAAGGATCTATGATCCTCTTGTTTATTTGGTTGATGAAGCACACACTCCAACAAAGGGGCCAACACGGTAACAAGCTTGCTACATCACCATTTTCAACACCATGGATTAGGCGAGAAGAGGTTAAAACTACACATGGATAATAATGCCCCCCATCTTTGATGAGGGGTATATTGCTTTGCACATGTCTGTCGGTCGTATAAAATGGTTTCCGCTCAATAACTCAAGAACACTTTGACCTAGGATCTTTAAACTTCATATGGAGGTTGGTCAGCAATAGTAGATGACCCCTATCGGTTTTGAGATTAGTAGCTCAAAGGTCAAGGTCACTGTGACCTTCACCATTTCTGACTATTTAAATGGTTTCCGTTCAATAACTCAAGAACGCTGTGACCAAGGATCTTCAAACTTTACATGGAGGATGGTCAGCAACAGTAGATGATCCCTATTGATTTTGAGGATAGGGTTACCAGATTCTCTATCCAGTACTAACCTAATACAAGGAACCAACAACTGATCCACATGTGGAAGGGTTACCAGATTCTCTAACCAGTACTAACCTACCACAAGGAACTAACAACTGATCCACATGTGGAAGAAACCTTACCAGATTCTCTTACCAGTACTAACCTACCACAAGGAACCAACAACTGATCCACATGTGGAAGAAACCTTACCAGATTCTCTTACCAGTACAAAATTACCACAAGGAAGCAACAACTGATCCACATGTGGAAGAAAATTTAAATTGTGCAAAATTTTGAGGGTTTTTTTTATTTCCTTAATGTCATTTGTAATAAAAATACAATCCTAATAGTAAAGAATAAGATTTTAAATGCAATTTTGACGTATGTTATAAAATAAGCTACATGGTTTTTAGGTATGGTATGTGGCGTGTTATGACAGGTCTTCATGAATCAGTGGAATTTTCTATGATGGAGGTTGATCACAAACAAGTTTAATCCAGACTGGCATTTCGGGTTATGGAAGGTCAAGTGGAGACATTCTAATGTGGAAACATTGTCTGAAATCACGGATAGTGTACATAAATCGTCAAGGAATGGTCATATATTCCACAGTTGGTAGATGAACCTAGTGCTCCAATCTTCTTCTATGACTGGGCTACATTCTTGAAAAGAATCTTCAAAACCTATTCCAAGCTTCAAATCATATCCTCATGTTAGGTAATACTTATATCAGGTACACTTCAACTGCTCATATGTCTTTTTATGCCCCCCATCTTTGATGAGGTGGTATATTGCTTTGCACCTATCGGTCAGTAGACCGTTGTACCAAATGGTTTCCGTTCAATAACTCAATAACGCTTTGCTCTAGGATTTTCAAACTATATATGGAGATTGGTCAACAACAGTAGATGACTCCCATTCAATTTGAGGGCAGTAGGCCAGAGGTCAAGGTCACTGACATTCACCATTTCAGACTATTCAAATGGTTTTCGTTCAATAACTCGAGAACGCTTTGCTCTTTGAACTTTACATTGAGGTTGGTTAACAACAGTCGATGACCTCTATTCATTTGGATGGCAGAGGTCAAGGTCATTGTGACCTACACCATTTTTGACTGGGGCATATGTGTTTTGCAAACATCTCTTGTTTATTTTATAACTTATTGTTAATTCTCAGTCCTAAAACTTTCACCTGGTAAAAATGACCACAACTCAACAAAGACCACGGTTAACTGTTCATATGGATGGTCTATAGGGACATGTTTGTCTTTAAACATGATAGGTTTTGATATTTTTGTATTATTTTCCAATTTATTTGTATTTCTAGAATGGATAAAGAACATCCAGGAGTGATTTTTGCCCGGACGTATGCCAAGAATCCAGACAGGGGCTGTACTTGACAACTCTTCCATCAATAATTCCTGTAAAAGGATCAGATGCTCAAAGACAATGGTATTTGTACCAGGAAGTTGCTCCCTACTGTATGAACAAGGACAGCTGTCCACAACCAACTCTACCTAAACCTTGTAACCTAAAGTTGGAATCACCCACACTGGCTAGAAAATGCAGCAATTGTAAACTACCTGGACACACAAAAGTATATTGAGCAAAGAAATTGGACCAATGTGTTTATTGTGAATCTGTGTCAATTTAGTTTACACTTATTTAATTAATTCACTGACTGAGTTCTCATAACTCACATTTATCACTCGACACCTCATTCTTGATGGTATCCATCGCCATGACTTTGTGTTAATTTGTGATTAATCAGTTTGGTGATAAAAGATTTGCCCTTGTCTGTCAGTCAGTCGGTCCGTCAGACAAAAAATGTTTAGTCGTCGGTAACTGGAAAAGTAATTGTGCTACAGTCGTTAAACTTTATTTGAATGCTATTTATCTAGTCTGTCACTAGGTCACTAGGTCAAATTATAGAAAAACCTTGTGTAGTCACTAGAGGTCACAATTTTGACTTAATATTTATGAAACTTGGTCACAATGATCATCCTAACAAAATCTAGGTCAAGTTCGATATTGGGTCATCCGGGGTCAAAAACTAGGTCACAAGGTCAAATCATAGAAAAACCTTGTGTAGTCACTAGAGGTCAAAATTTTGAATTAATCTTTATGAAACGTGGTCACAATGATCATCTCAACAAAATCTAGGTCAAGTTCGATATTGGGTCATCCGGGGTCAAAAAACTAGGTCACAATGTCAAATCATAGAAAAACCTTGTGTAGTCACTAGAGGTCACAATTTTGGCCTAATCTTTATGAAACTTGGTCACAATGATCATCTCAACAAAATCTAGGTCAAGTTTGATATTGGGTCATCCTGGGTCAAAAACTAGGTCACAAGGTCAAATCATAGAAAAACCTTGTGTAGTCACTAGAGGTCACAGTTTTACAATAATCTTTACGAAACTTGGTCACAATGATCAACACAACAAAATGTAGGTCAATTCGATATTGGGTCATCTGGGGTCAAAAACTAGGTCACAAGGTCAAATCATAGAAAAACCTTGCGTAGTCACTAGAGGTCACAGTTTTGACCTGATCGTTACGAAACTTGTTTACAATGATCATAACAACAAAATCTAGGTCAAGTTCTATATTGGGTCATCTTGGGTAAAAAACTAGGTCACATAGCAAATCATAGAAAAACCTTGCATAGTTACTAGAGGTCACAATTTTGGTCTAATCTTTATGAAACTCGGTCACAATGATCATCTCAACAAAATCTAGATCAAGTTTGATATTGGGTGATCCGGGGAAAAAAAACTAGGTCACAAGGTCAAATAATAGAAAAACCTTGTGTAGTCACTAGAGGTCACAGTTTTGGCTTGATCTTTAAGAAACTTGGTCACAATGATCATCTCAAGAAAATCTAGGTCAAGTTCGATATTGGGTCATCTGGGGTAAAAAAGTAGGTCATTAGGTCAATCATATAAAAACCTTGTGTAGTCACTAGAGGTCACAATATTGGCCTAATCTGTATAAAACTTGGTCACAATGACCATCTCAACAAAATCTAGGTCAAGTTCGACAGGTGAGCGACCTAGGGCCCTTTGGGCCCTCTTGTTTTATGAAATTATTATACCCCCAGATACATAGTATATGGGGGCTATATTGGAGTCATGCTTTAGGTTGATTGCTCTGTTGGTTGGTTGGTTGGTCAGTATAATTTGTCCGCGCTATTTCTCTGCAACCATTGGTCAGCTTTCAATGAAACTTTGCATGACTCATCCAAGTCTAGTAAGTAAGTAAGTAAAGACTTTATTTAAACAAGGCTACACATTTGGTTTCCCAATCTTCCATGTGGGCCTCAGTTGTGCATATCCCCAGCTCACGGTCGATCAATTTTTAAGGGAGTTATGGTCCTTTGTTTTTTTAGCTCCCCTATTTGTAGAATAAGGGGAGCTGTTGCAGTCACCCCAACTAACGTTAAAGTGTATGTACATGTTTTTTAGCTCACCTGTCACAAAGTGACAGAGTAAGCTTTTGTGATGACTCTTCGTCCGTCGTCGTCAACAATTTGCTTGTGTAGACACTAGAGGTCACAATTTTGGCCTAATCATTATGAAACTTTGTCACAATGATCATCTCAACAAAATCTAGGTCAAATTCGATATTGGGTTATCTGGGGTCAAAAACTAGGTCACAAGGTCAAATCATAGAAAAACCTTGTGTAGTCACTAGAGGTCACAATTTTGACCTAATCATTATGAAACTTGGTCACAATGATCATCTCAACAAAATCTAGGTCAAGTTTGATATTGGGTCATCCTGGGTCAAAAACTAGGTCACAAGGTCAAATCATAAAAAAACCTTGTGTTGTCACTAGAGGTCACAATTTTTATCTAATCTTAATGAAACTTGGTCAAAATGATCATCTCGGTAACATTTTCCAAGGAATTAGGCATTGGCAAATTCTGGAATCTTCGTTCTCTAGGTAATCCTTTCATGCCTCACAAATCAACAGATTGATAACGTCGAACTACAGTTTGCAAGAATATATGCATCTGTTTGTGACGTCATAACTCCATAAATATACCACATATAACACTGAAATTACATATTTCAGCTGCTCCCCAGGAAAACCGGGCTTAGTGACATTATATAGCAATTATGCAATAAGATTCAGAAAAGGCTCTAAAATTAGAAAAAAGTCATATTTGTTGATTTAACTTTAAGTATTAATTGAATAGTATTATACATGCTATCTCTTAGATTTATTTTTTCTCATGAGTAATGTTAAAACAACTTCTTGCGTTGCTATGGTAACCCATGTCTGAAAAGTACCCATATTGAGAAAAAAGGGGTTAGTGGTTAGAATCAGTTTCTACTTTTCTCTTAAAGAAAATATTCATGTTTTTGAGAACTGTTAGATAATTCTTTTGTGAGATTTATCGAACAATATGACATTATTAGCTTACCTTGCCACAAAGTGGCAAGGTGAGCTTTTGTGATTGTTTTTTGTCCGTCGTCCGTCTGTCTGTCCGTCCGTCCGTCCGTTAGACTTTTCACCGTTAACACTCTAGCACTTTCAATTTTGCTTTGATCTTCATCAAACTTGGTCAGTAGTTGTACCTCAATGAAATCTAGGTCAAGTTCGAAGTTGGGTCATGTTGGGTCAAAAACTACGTCAATAGGTCAAATAATAGCAAAATCTTGTTAACACTCTGGAGGTCACATTTTTGCTTTGGTCTTCACCACACTTGGTCAGTAGTTGTATCTCAATAAAATCTAGGTCAAGTTTGAAGTTGGGTCATGTGTGGTCAAAAACTAGGTCAAAAGGTCAAATAATAGGAAAACCTTGTTAACACTCTGGCGGCCACATTTTTGCTTTAATGTTCATGAAGTTTGGTAAAAATGTTTATGTTGATGACCTTAAGGTCAGGTTCGAAGTTGGTTTATGTGGGGTCAAAAACTAGGTCAAAAGGTCAAATTATAGGAAAACCTTGTTAACACTCTTGGGGCCACATTTTTGTTTTAATCTTTATGAAGTTTGGTCAAAATGTTTATCTTGGTGACCTTAAGGTCAAGTTCTAAGCTGGGTCATGTGGGGTCAAAAACTAGGTCAATAGGTCAAATAATAGAAAAACCTTATTAACACTCTTCAAGCCATATTTTTGCTTTAATCTTCATCATCTTTGGTCAAAATGTTTATCTTGATGACCTTAAGGTCACGTTTGAAGTAGGGTCATGTGGCTAAAAAACTAGGTCAATATGTCAAATAATAGCAAAACCTTTTTAACACTCTGGAGGCCTCCGTTTTGCTTTAACCTTCATCAAGTTTAGTCAAAATGTTTATCTTGATGACCTTAAGGTTAAGTTCTAAGTTTGGCCATGTTTAGCAGGTGAGCGCCCCAGGATATATGATCCTCTTTTGGTTTAGTTGAGACTTGGATAACTGATGCTGCATTGACAGAAACATAGTTACCAAACTTAACATCATTTGTATGTCCTGCTAAACGCTCGTCACATAAAGGTCATAATATAGGCGGTGTATGTGTTTATGTAAAATCATCACTTTTGAAGTTTGTTAAGCGAATTGTGCCAGGTTTTGATTGTGGAGTAGTGCTTGAAATAGACAAATCTTTTCTAAATACTGAGAAGAATATCATATATGTATGTTTATATATTCCACCACATTCCTCACCTGTATATTATAATTTACAATATAAAGGTATGGACATTTTAGAGCATTTACTTACAGAATATGAATTGTACAATTGCAATAACCATGTTCTAATAGCAGGAGATTTGAACTCGTGAGTTGGATTAGAAAGTGATACGTTACATTTAGATGAGCATAGTCAAGATTTTGAACATTATCATCGTATGTTTAACAATTCTAACTGTATACAGAGTAGGAAGTCATGTGACGTTGTTGTTTAATACATTTGGTCGTCAGTTACTTAATTTTTGTAAAACATACATTTTGTACATACTGAATGGTAGAATTGGTTTAGATAAGTCTGTGGGTAACTATACATATGTTGCGTCTCAGGGATGTAGTGTTATTGACTATTTTTTGTCATCTAGCGAGTTGATAGAAAAGGCAATAAATTTTGAAATTAAAAATGAAGGCGAGTATGATCATTCGCCTGTTGTTCTTACATTAGGCGGTCGTACATTCGACCCACAAACTAGATTGAAAAATATTCAACACGAAAAACTTCATGATATTGAAAAGTACAAATTTACAGATCAAAACATTGTTGCATTTAAAGAGTCCTTATATATAAGCATTCTTAATGGCGCATTTAATACTATCGATGACCTAATAGATTCTAATGATGCTTCAGTTGATTATGTGGTTATGGAACTTGAACAAAAGTTAAAAGTAGCGAGTGAAAATGCATTAACAAGGAAAAGAAAGCATATACATAAGGCAAATAACTTTAAATGGTTTGATAATGAATGTAAACAAATGAAAACTAAAACTAACAGGGATTTACGACATTTCAGAAAATCTAAATCAACACTAAGTTTAAATAGATATCTTGACACAAAGAAATCATATAAGTTAATCTGTAAAACAAAACATAATGATTACAATAGACAACAAGTGCAAAACATTGAACATTCAGTTCATGATCAGAAATGTTTTTGGAGAACTATTAAATCATTGTCAAATATACAATCTAGTGTTCCAAATGTAACACCTAGTCAATAGTATGGCCATTTCAAGAACGTATTTCAATCTGAAGACGAATTTATATTGAATGAAGACAACGAGTCTCAGGTGGTAGTGGATCAGGACGTAATTGACGATACAAAGCATTATTTATTAAACTCAGAAATAACTGATAGTGAAATTGACGACGCAGTGAAATCATTAAATCCAAATAAATCTAGCTCAGGCTCTTTGGTCGCAGAACATTTTATTCACAGCATAGAATATATTCTACCTTACATGCATAAACTATTTAATAGACTTTACTCAAAAGGAGAATTCCCAATGAACTGGACATCTTCTATTCTTGTACCACTTCACAAGAAAGGACCAAAAGATGATCCTGATAATTATAGAGGTATATCGTTAATTGATATCTTTAGTAAGATATATATTTTTATTATAAATAAAAGACTAACGTTTTATGTGAATTCGTATGATAAAATTACTGAAGCACAAGCTGGCTTTCGAGCTCAATATTCAACAATTGATAACATATTTGTATTATATTCTATTATAAATAAATACTTGGCTAGGAAAGGTAAAAAGGTATATGTAGCTTTCGTAGACTTTCGTAAAGCATTTGATTCAGTCAATAGAATTAAGTTGTATGAATCGTTACTAAAGCATGACATTAACGGCAATTTGTTAAATGCAATACGTTCAATATATGCGTCAGTTAAAACAACAGTACGATGTCAAAAAGTAAATGGTGATACAGAACTCACAGATTTTATAGAATGCCCATTAGGATTGCGACAGGGGTGCTCACTAAGTCCATTATTATTTACACTTTTTATAAATGAGCTGTATGATTTCTGTAAAAGTAAGGGGATTAGAGGCATTCAGCTTACTCCAGATATGGTAGAAATATTTATGTTAATGTTTGCAGATGATGTGGCATTAACAGCTGATACAATTGTAGGACTTCAAAATCAGTTAAACCTTTTACATTAATATTGCCAGAATTGGAAATTGTCGGTAAATATTACAAAGACGAAAATTGTGTGTTTTAAGAATGGTGGACGTCTTTCTAAGCATGAGAAATGGTATTATAATAATGAGCCTATAGAATGTGTCACTGGGTTTAGTTATGTTGGGAGTATATTTTTCATCCACACTTTCGCTGAATAAAATGGCTGAGAACATGGCGACTAAGGCCAAGCGTGTACTTGTATCACTGCTTTCATCTATGTATAATCTAATGCCTTTCGATCATAGAACATACTTCAAGATTTTTGATACTAAAATTGCTCCTATTTTATACTATGGATCTGGAATGTGGGGGCTACAACATATGGATGTTGTTGAACGTGTACATCTTTATCCGTGTAAACGCTTAATGTTTGCACTGAAACATGCCTGTAATATCCCAGTATATGGAGACTGTGGCAGATTCTCTCTTTTCATTAACACAGCCAAAAGAGTCATTAAGTACTGGTTTCGTATCCTCAAAATGCCCGGTCATCGTTATGTCAAAAAATGTTATATAATGTTAAGATCATATGATGAATTGGGATACCAAAATTGGGTAAATAATTTGCGTAAAAATTTATATGAGCATTGATTTGGATATGTCTGGGAAAATCAGTCAGTAGACAATGAAAACCTATTTATTTTGAATTACTTACAACGACTCAAAGATCAGTATTTACAATCATGGCATTCAAAAGCAACACTAAGTCCTAAACTAAGCTGTTATTATTCATATAAGCAAAATATTGAATATGAACCTTACCTGTTATTAATTACAATTAGAAAATTTCGGAGAGCATTTGTTAGTTTTAGAACATCATCCCATAGTCTCCAAATAGAAATGGGGCGTTATAATAATGTTGACAGCAATCTGAGATTTTGTCCATATTGTAGAAATATAATAGAAACCGAATATCACTTTCTACTTGTTTGCCCTAATTATACAGATTGAAGAAATGATTTCCTTCCGCAGAATTATGTTGTACATCCTTCTATGAATAAATTTGAAATGTTACTATCCAGTAGAAATGCTAAAATACTCAGAAATACTGCTATGTTTATTTATTATGCATTTAAAATCAGAGAGAACATGGTGTGATTTATATAGAAGTGAAATGTAGAAATGTATTTAAGCTGCAATATTGTGTAATGTTTATCTATGAGAAAGTTAAAAAATGTTGATATTATGTCATGTTTCATAAAAATGTTGATGTTATGTCATATTTCATAAATGTCATGTTTCATAAAAATCTTGATATTATGTTATGTTTCATAATTATGGTGCTATCATATCATGTTTCATAAAATGGTAATATTATGTAGATCCGTATAATCAGTTACTATTGTATTGTATTGCATTTGTACTTCCACTGTCATGTCAATTTGTATATAATATTATGTATGCTATCATATATTTTGTGTATGGGCCGGAGGCCTTTGTACAATAAACCTTGAACTTGAACTTTTTGTATACATCTATATTTCTCCTTGTTAATTAGAGAATGTTGCAGTCTACAAGTTCTCAAACATGATACTGTAAGATCAGGCATTTTTTGCAATGGATTATTTTTGCTATATTCTCGAAATAAGTAAATCTTTGTGAACTGAAGACAGTGTTAAAATGACAGGAAATATTCCTTTCGAAATTTCAAAAATCCCAAACTACCACATAATGTCACATTAGCGAAGTGTTTACCTCACGAAAATTCTGAATTTACAGTAGTATGGTTTGTTACACTATAGTCCAGAGAATTTGACACGACTCTTGACCTTTAAATTAGCATAATTTAACAGCTGATATATTGTCTATATTATTAACCCGGCTGTATGTTTTCATAAGCGGAGAGTATCACGAAGACGCTCGAGGAGTAATACCAAAACAAACCTAAAGAACCAATATTGCACGATTTGCTCGCGGAAATTTATATATTCATCGCAATTACCTTGTAATATATTCATGCATAAAGGTCAAGATCATATTCTCTGTGCTATAATTACCCAATTATACTTGTTTTATTTAATTCAATTATGCATGTATGAAATTTTATTGATTAAAGGGAGGCAACTCAATTTACTTTAAAATCACTGTTTTTCAAGCAGCTGCAATACATATTCAATGTACAAGTTTTTTAACTTCTTATATTTTCAAAGTCCTTTGAGACATTGCTTTCATACTTTGGATACTTGTTCACCATCATGACCCCAACCCATATGCAGGGGAAGGTAACTCTATCAGGCATTTTGTTGAAATTATGCCCCCTTTTTCTACTTAGTGCAAATAGAGCAAATGTTAAAGGTATTTTAACCTCTAATATCTTCAAAGTGCATTGACATATTGCTTTGATACTTAGCATACTTGTTCGCCATCATGACCCCAATCCATATACAGAGTTAGGTAACTCTATCAAGCATTTTGGTGGAATTATGCCCCCTTTTTCAACATAGTGCAAATGTTAAAGTTTAGGTACAGGGTTTTTCACCTATTTTCGAAGTGCATTCACATATTGCTTTGCATTCTTGTTCACCATCATGACCCTAACCCCTACACATGGTAGGTAACTCTATCAAGCTTTTTGTTGAAATTATGTCCCCTTTTTGTTTAGTTACAGGTTTTTTATCCTCTAATATCTTCAAAGTGCATTGACATATTGCTTTGATACTTTGCATACTTGCAGACCCCAACCAATACACAGGGGTAGGTAACTATATCAAACATTTTGTTGAAATTATGCTCCCTTTTGGACTTAGGAATGCAAATGTTAAAGTTTAGGTACATGCTTTTAGCTCACCTGTCACAAAGTGACAGAGTGAGCTTTTGTGATCACTCTTCATCCGTCTTCCGTCCGTCTGTCGTCCGTCAACAATTTGCTTGTGTAGTCACTAGAGGTCACAATTTTGACCTAATCTTTATAAAACTTGGTCACAATGATCATATCAACAAAATCTAGGTCAAGTTTGATATTGAATCATCTGGATTCAAAAACTAGGTCACAAGGTCTAATCATAGAAGAACCTTGTGTAGTCACTAGAGGTCACAATTTTGACCTAATCTTTATAAAACTTGGTCACAATGATTGTCTTTATGCAGTCTCGGCCAAGTTCATAACTGGGTCATCTGGGGTCAAAAACTAGGTCACCAGATCACATCAAAGAAAACCTTATTTATACTCTAGAGGTCACATTTTTACCTCATCTTTATAAAACCTGGCCATAAAGTGTGTATTTGTAAAATTTACATCAAATATTAAGGTCATATCATAACAAATACTGATTATGCCTTAAGGTCACGGCCCGGTGAAGGTCGTAGATTACTGAAAGTAGTTTCTTAAAAAACAGTGTTGTATTTTTGGTGCATGCTTTCCTAGTGGAGTCAGTAGACTAAATCTTGTCTGTGAAGATGTTTAAGTGATTCAATGTAACAATACTAACATTGATGAGTACAAATCATAGGATTTCTTTGTATATTTCAGAACTACATTCATTGGCGCTTGGATCTACAATCGACCGGCATACTGCATGAATAGTGGAGATTTGTTGATGTTTGGGACAGTAGGTTCTGTAAAAAAGTTCTAACTTCATATTTTGATGGTCAACAGGCATATTTTTCTGTCTGGATTGATTGGAATAAAATCAAAGAACATGTCTATGGTAGTGCTTTTGCTGTTGCTTTACTATGTATATCAAAATTCTGATGGAAACTTGACTGGATTTACATAGGGTAAAGAAGCACTATTTCCAGTAGGCCGAAACCTAGATAGCCAAATCGAAAAATTGTATAGCTGTCACAATACTGTTCGGAAATGCACCAAACTTCACCAGAAAGCTTCTGGGGACAATAAAAGTAAGTTGTCAAAATGAAATTAATCAGATATTTAAAATTTGAATTTTATTGCGATTTTAAAATGTTACAAAATTCAGGTTGGAGTTACCTCCCTTATACAGAAGCTGTCATTTCCGGTCGTCTGCTGAATTGACACACCAGGATATTTCACTAAGGCTGTTTTCTTGATAATCATTGAACAGGTATCAATTTAAAGCTTGAAAATTAAATTTTAAAATTGAATTTAAATTGAATTTTAATTTTTTAAAATTGCTTAATTTTTGGTTCTAGATAAACTAGACGTTAACCCGTAATGGATGCTCGCTTTTATGAGTGTTGCAGTAGGCGATTGGAGGCGGGTAGCCATCCTCATAGTAATGGTCAGACTGTATTTTGTGGACTGGTCGCCCATCAAAATTTGGCTACGGTCAGTTTCGTTTTCAAGATCCCGGCATGAACCACCGCGTGACCGAGAGACAACTGTTCACCGAGTCACATTAATGGTGCACTTGGGCGACTTTGATGTCTCTCCGAAGCTGCATGCCTCTCATCTATGTAATATTAAACTCTGCATACATCCTGCTCATAATTTTTGAGAACAGCAGCCTTAATAATCTAAGAAAATATTGCTTCCAGTCTGGAAAGTGCACTGACCATATCAATGAGGAGAGAAATTCTCTACTGGGTTGTTTGGTTGATGTATCAAATAATTAAAGTTGGGGGGGGGTGGTACTGTGTCGGGGGGGGTGGTACTGTGCATTAATGCTATTTGCGGCAGGGGGCGGTTTACTGACTGATGTTTGACTGACTGACTAATATTGTATTTGTCTGTCTCGTCTGTTGCCTTGGTACTTCTCGTACGTGGACAATCTAGGAGACATGTAACCACAAGATCTACACTCAAACTGCAGTATGGATCCAAATCCTTTCTTGTAATCATAGTATACTGACAAGTCCACATTTAAACATTCCCGTCCATGTCCTGAGCACACTGCATTTAAAATATTTATTAAACACTGCATGTTGATAATTAGGTTTCCGTGGTTACTGGCTTTAGCAGTAGGAGCATCCTTTGACTTTTTAGGCTACTTCGAAGTCTTCGAGGTGACACGTGCTGGTCTCTTCCACTGGTCTGGTCATGACTGCTTCTTGAAGTTGAAGAAGAGCATCCTGGGTGATTTTCTGCAGAATTGTCAGAAACTTGGCAGGTATGTCTACAGCTGGGTTTGTGACCCATCTGGAACTGAATAAGTACATTGTGGGAAATGTGAGTGCATTGTGGGAAACATGAGTGAGCATTATGTGAAACATGAGTGTGCATTGTTGGAAACTTGAGTGTGCATTGTGGGAAACCTGTGTGCATTGTGGGAAACATGAGTGCATTGTGGGAATCATTAGTGTGCATTATGGGAAACATGAATGCATTGTGGGAATCACGAGTGTGCATTGTGGGAAACTTGAGTGTGCATTGTGGGAAACATGAGTGTGAATTGTAGGAAACATGAGTGTGAATTGTAGGAGACATGAGTGTGCATTGTGGGAAACCTGTGTGCATTGTGGGAAGCATGAGTGTGCATTGTGGGAAACATGAGTGTGCATTGTGGGAAACCTGTGTGCATTGTGGGAAACATGAGTGTGCATTGTGGGAAACATGAGTGTGCATTGTTGGAAACTTGAGTGTACATTGTGGGAAACTTGAGTGTGCATTGTGGGAAACATGAGTGTGCATTATGGGAAACTTGAGTGTGCATTATGGGAAACATGAGTGTGCATTATGGGAAACATGAGTGTGGATTGTGGGAAACATGAGTGTGCATTGTGGGATACCTGTGTGCATTGTGGGAAACATGAGTGTGCATTGTGGGAAACATGAGTGTGCATTGTGGGAAACCTGTGTGCATTGTGGGAAACATGAGTGTGCATTGTGGGAAACTTGAGTGTGCATTGTTGGAAACTTGAGTGTGCATAATGTGGGAAACATGAGTGTGCATTGTGGTAAGCATGAGTGTGCATTATGGGAAACATGAGTGTGAATTGTGGGAAACATGAGTGTGCATTGTGGGAAACATGAGTGTGCATTGTGGGAAACATGAGTGTGCATTGTTGGAAGCATGAGTGTGCATTGTGGGAAAACCTGTGTGCATTGTGGGAAACATGAGTGTGCATTGTGGGAAACATGAGTGTGCATTGTGGGAAACAAGTGTGCATTGTGGGAAACATGAGTGTGCATTGTTGGCAATCGAGCGACTTGGACAATTTCTTACGAATCATCTCTCGGGTGTAAATAGAACATCACCATTTGAAACTTATTTCGCCATGACGTCATCGTGACATCAAATGTTAACAAAACAATTGATTCAATGGTGTACATACCTACCAAGCCAGCTTTAAGATGCTGCGTGTTGTGCTCAATGAGTGTTTATCGAAATTATTCTGTTCTGTTTTTTGACAAATTACAAACTGTCAACAAACGACGCCATATTAGTATAGCTACCATCTGTTTTCTTAAACTAATCAATGGCCATTTCATGGTTCATTGTTTGTGCTTTATTAACCAGGTTTTTAAAAAAAAATCCTGGTTCTTAGATTGGCAATTTGGTCGGGCAGGCGGGCGGGCGGTCGTCAACAATTGGTTTCCGTTGGATAACTTCAGTTAGGAATGAGATATCATAATGAAACTTGCTGTGCACATAGCTTGTGTGAAGACCTTGCTTGGGAATGAAAGTGGGGCTGGTGGAGTCAAGGTCACCGTTACTAAAAATAGAAAAATGGTTTCCGCTCAATAACTTCAGTTTGGAATGAGATATCATTCAGTTTTGAACCCAACGTATGAGCAGAGTTATAGCCCTTAACTTGTAAAAATGCAAGTAGTGGCATTAGTGTCGCATGGGCTGATTCCTAGGTGATATATGTTAAGACTTCATGATATTAAGATTGTGTTACAGGTATTTATTGTATCTTATTGTATATATCTGTATATATGATTTTATAATTTCAGAATAACTACCAGATTACTAGTTTGGATGGCTGCCATTCATGTTGTGAGGAAATAAAGGAGCTGAAGAGATTAGTGGATTTCCTGATGATAGAGGTACACTTGAATACTTTGTTATGACTAAGTTAATAATAGCAATAAGGCTTATAAGTAAAAAGAATTCCATAGCCGTGTGAGTATTGGCCAGTCCAACTTGGTGTGAATTGTTTTATGGACACAACAATACATCTAGCTTCAAGCACCCATAGGCAGTGCTTTAGTTTTTATGTAATTAAACTTACACTGAAATCTTGGGTCAATGTTAAACATTATTTATTATCATTGATAAGACCTTTTATGAGATGCAATCAACATGCGTTAGTATTATTGTGAATGAAACATCGAAAACCGTAAAATGGCCGAGAAATTGGCGCGTAGGTGCAAATTAATTTTATGTATGGTAAATTTGAAATTGAGATTTATCGTCAATTTAAAAATAAACACAAAATAATTCGATTTTTCACACAACATGGTGGTTTTTTACTTTTAAAATATTTTTTATTGTTATGGTCAAGGGAAGTTAACCATGTCCGAAATTGCATTTTTATGAAAAAGTCTGTATTTAAATTGTGCTTTGTTCTTATTATTGTGTTCTTTATTTCTGCTCTGTGATAACAACATAGACTTGAAAAAGAACTTTATTAGCACAGCGGGCCATATGTGCATTAGCAACCTGGCAATTGCCCGATGAACAGTCACGGCATTAGTGTGTGATTTAAGATTCTGCTGATGTCATCATTAGTTTATTCTGTTTGTGACAATTTTAATCAGATGTTAAAATTGTTTGTATTTGTATTTGATTGTATTGTAATTCCACACATCCAATCTACGTATGTTGAAATTTTCAGCAAGATCAAATACATATTGACCGAGGTATGGGCAAATAAACGAGTGTGCACTTATAAGTTTTGCGGAGTGTATTAATCAGTGTTGGCGTATTTCTTGTGCAGAGCAATGACAACTTATCCAGAAACCTATTCTAGCTAACTGAGCAAGGAATTGAATATTGAATCTGTACTTATATATTACTCGCCTTATTTAGAGAATAATACTCGGCCCACAGGAAGCATGAATATGTGAACTGATTGCAAATGATCAAGTCCCCCGCCAGCTACAATGTGTATTGTCATTTATAATACAAACTTTATTCCCATTTATAGCATTTATTTCCTAAACCACAATCATAGTTTAGTTTCTATTTCTGCATCTGTTTTACTTAATAAACTTGTTATTTGTTCTTAAACTTGAAATCAAATTATGGCGTTGCCCGCCATTTTATGTCACATAATTCTGTTCTGTGTGCCGTTATCAGTGACAGCCAATTACATTATAATGGCCCGGGAAAATATTTAATCAGAGGAAAACAGCTCAAATCTGTTACTGTTTATAGTAACATGTTTACTTTATGAGTAAATGTATTGATATGCATCTCAAAGTCATTAGAGAAAAGGGTTAAAACAGTATCAATGTTTCTTTTTTTATTATTTCAGCAATAGGTTTCATCCTCTGTAGGATCAGAAACAAGAGATCCAAAGGCCTTAGCGCTGGCGATGAAGGCCACATTTACGCATGAGGAGTTGATGATTAGTTCATTGAAGGGATTTCACACACATAAGAAAGCTGCCCAGAAACCGGCACTTGATGTTGTTTAGAGAGACACAATAATTAGCTTAATATTTTAGAGAGACACCTGGAAGTGTTGAAACAAAAATGAGATCGTATCTGAGAAGGTACCAGGCTATGTACAATAATTCAGTGGAGTACTAGTGTGAAACTCTAATTATCAAATGTGATAAAACAGTGATAAAACAGTGCATATATGGGACAATAAGTGCACGTTGCACAAGGTAACATGCCAGTTACCTAATATCTAAAACAGTGTCATAAAATGTGATACTTAATGTTCCTTGTTTTGTAAATATGTTCCTTGTTTTGTTGTGTCCCTACTTTTGTATATATGTTCCTTGTTTTGTTGTGTCCCTACTTTTGTATATATGTTCCTTGTTTTGTTGTGTCCCTACTATTGTAAATATGTTCCTTGTTCAGTTTTGTTTCTTTTAGGACCGGGATGATTTCAACATTGTGAAACTGGTTAATTTATGGATGAATTAATTTGAACAGGTTAACACCCCTATATTGAATATGGCGTTTCCTTTCATGACCACCATTTCAAGGTACTTTCAAAAGCTGAAGCTCCCCGAAGGGTAGACCCCATAATAAATATAAATAGACCTCTTAAATAGAAGCTCTTGTGTTTATTTTGTCCTTTGAGGTATAGGATATCAATATAATGTTATATGTTAAATATGATCCTAAATTGATTTAGTTACCTAACTAAACACATCCAGCTAGTTTGTTTGTTTTTTGTTGTTGATGAACACATTCGGGAATGCTGTTGTGAAAGATATAATGTAAACACACAGTAACATACAATTGGTATTGTAGGATGTGTATCGTTTTCGAACAATTATCGGTTTTTCAAAATTTAAACAGGTTTCACCTTACAATCAAATCGTATCCGATTAACCAAGTAATTGTCCTGGTTCAAGTTTCTTTTTATTATTTATTAAAGTTTGTAGTTTGTTATCCATAAGGTGCTTTGAAACTTGCTATTTTATATGCTACTATAGTTTTTTAATCATCCCTAAGCCATTGCTGTGGCTATCATTATTAGTCCCCTACTGGTTTTTGACCGGAGGGGACAATAGGTTTGCCCTCCGTCTGTTCGTCAGTCCATCCGTACGCACCAACTTGACGTTGTGGGGTGTGGAACAATAGGCTATATTTAGATTCTATTCATTCTGTTGCTTACGGGGTGCAAAATGTTGCTTATGGTGTTTTACAAACAAAAGGATGAACAAAAGAAAACCCTGCAACGTCAAGTCAGTGAGAACGTTCGTCCTTCAGTCCTTCCCTCCGTCAAAAAATCTGGATCCTGACATAACTCATAACAAGCTAGGTTTATGAAACTTGGTATGTGGATAGGAGGCAATAATAAATGTGTCGGTTATACAGCTTTTTAGCTCACCTGTCACAAAGTGACAGAGTCAGCTTTTGTGATCACTCTTGGTCCGTCGTCAGTCCGTCAACAATTGGCTTGCGTAGACACTAGAGGTCACAATTTTGACTTTATCTTTATGAAACTTGGTCACTATGATCATCTCTACCAAATCTAGTCCAGAGAATTTGACACGACTCTCGACCTTTAAATTAGCATTATTTAACAGCTGATATATTGTCTATATTTATAACCCCGGCCGTATGTTTTCATAAGCGGAGAGTATCACGAAGACGCTCGAGGAGTAATACCAAAACAAACCTAAAGAACCGATATTGCACCATTTGCTCGCGGAAATTTATATATTCATCGCAATTACCTTGTAATATATTCATGCATGAAGGTCAGGATCATATTCTCTGTGCTATAATCACCCAATTATACTTGTTTTATTTAATTCAATTATGCATGAATGAAATTTTATTGATTAAGGGAGGCAACTCAATTTACTTTAAAATCACTGTTTTTCAAGCAGCTGCAATACATATTCAATGTACAAGTTTTTTAACTTCTTATATTTTCAAAGTCCTTTGAGACATTGCTTTCATACTTTGCATACTTGTTCACCATCATGACCCCAACCTATATGCAGGAGTAGGTAACTCTATCAGGCATTTTGTTGAAATTATGCCCCCTTTTTCTACTTAGTGCAAATAGTGCAAATGTTAAAGGTATTTTAACCTCTAATATCTTCAAAGTGCATTGACATATTGCTTTGATACTTAGCATACTTGTTTACCATGATGACCCCAATCCATATACAGAGTAAGGTAACTCTATCAAGCATTTTGGTGAAATTATGCCCCCTTTTTCAACTTAGTGCAAATGTAAAAGTTTAGGTACAGGTTTTTTCACCTCTAATATTTTCGAAGTGCATTCACATATTGTTTTGCATTCTTGTTCACCATCATGACCCCAACCCCTACACAGTGGTAGGTAACTCTATCAAGCTTTTTGTTGAAATTATGCCCCCTTTTTGACGTGAAATGCAAATTTTAAGTTTAGTTACAGGTTTTTTATCCTCTAATATCTTCAAAGTGCATTGACATATTGCTTTGATACTTTGCATACTTGCAGACCCCAACCAATACACAGGGGTAGGTAACTATATCAAACATTTTGTTGAAATTATGCTCCCTTTTGGACTTAGGAATGCAAATGTTAAAGTTTAGGTACATGTTTTAGCTCACCTGTCACAAAGTGACAGAGTGAGCTTTTGTGATCACTCTTCATCCGTTGTCCATCCGTCCGTCGTCCGTCAACAATTTGCTTGTGTAGACATTAGAGGTCACAATTTTGGCCTAATCTTTATGAAACTTGGTCACAATGATCATCACAACAAAATCTAGGTCAAGTTCAATATTGGCTCATCTGGGGTCAAAGACTAGGTCACAAGGTCAAATCATAGAATAACCTTGTGTAGTCACTAGAGGTCACACTTTTGACTTAATCTTTATGAAACTTGGTCACAATGATCACCTCAACAAAATCTAGGTCAAGTTTGATATTGGCTCATCCGGGGTCAAAAACTAAATCATTAGGTCAGATCATTGAAAAACCTTGTGTAGTCACTAGAGGTCACAATTTTGACTTAATCTTTAAGAAACTTGATAACAATGGTCATCTTAACAAAGTCTAGGTCAAGTTTGATATTGGGTCATCCGGGGTCAAAAACTTGGTCACAAGGTCAAGTCATAAGAAAACATGTAATAGAGGCTGAATTTTCTTGAATCTTTCTTAATAAATGTAAATGTTTACTAAGGTCGCCATTACTACAACAGGTGAGCGACCTAGGGCCCTCTTGTTTAAGGTGCATAAGATTGCGACTGGTTTGCAGATGTGTATCAGAAAAGGGTTCAATGCCATCGTATACATATTGAATACTATGGACAATACTTTAGGATGGAGGAAATATTCTGCGGAATGACATTCTTACCCTGACATCACTGTGTGCCACACTTGCATACCATATGTATTAATAATGTAAACAGAAAATCAATTTCTTGACACATTTTCATGAAATTTCGGATACCTGCTAAGAACCTATTTATTGATCATCATGAAAATTTGAAACTAAACATATGAATACATTTTGTGTATAAGCAAAGTGCACGATTAACTGGGACAACCCTCGTATTTTATTTAATTAATGTTCATTTAATGATTTGTTATTTTATTAGCTCACCTGTCACAAAGTGACAGAGTGAGCTTTTGTAATCACTCTTCGTCCATCCACAATTTACTTGTGTAGACACTAGAGGTCACAGTTATAGCCTTATCATTATGAAACTTGGTCACAATGATCATCTCAACAAAATCTAGGTCAAGTTCGATATTGGGTCATCTGGGGTCAAACACTAGGTCACAATTTAAAATCTTAGAAAAGCCTTGTGCAGTCTCTAGAGGTCTCAATGTTGGCCATATCTTTATGAAAGTTGGTCACAATGATCATGTCAACAAAACCTAGGTGAAGTTTAATATTGGGTCACCTAGGGTCAAAAACTAGGTAAAAAAAGTTAAGGTACAGGTTTTTTAACCTCAAATATTTTCAAAGTCCTTTGAGATATTGCTTTCATGCTTTGCATACTTGGTCGCCATCATGACCCCAACCCATATGCAGGAGTAGGTAACTCTATCAGGCATTTTGTTAAAATTATGCCCCCTTTTGGACTTTGAAATGCAAATGCTAAAGTTTAGGTACAGGTTTTTAACCTCTAATATCTTCAAAGTGCATTGATATATTGTTTTGATACTTTGCATACTTGTTCACCATCATGACCCCTACCCATATAAGTTGGTACTATGTACATAATGGGATAATAAATTTCGGCTATTAAGAGTTACCAAACCTGTGGTTTTAACAGCGATTCATTTTTGTTCTTAATTGAAGACTTCAATTCTTCAAAATATCTGCATGATTTCAAAGTAATTTAAGTGGTTTTATTGGGAAACCATGTTTACACAACAGTGAAAATACTGTCATATTTGTTTAGCAATGTGCAGTTTAAAGTTCTCTTCAGTGTCTTATGTTATATATGTGGTGCATAATCTTGTCGTAAAAGAATGATTGTTGGTTTTCAGTGAGATGTGTTGACTCATTGGACTAACTTTAATGCATTACATATAATACAGGTGGAGTAATGCACGTGTGGACTGGCCATATAGCTTACGAAGCCAATCGGATTTAAAGCATTCAATGCTTATATTTGTTTTAATTACAAGTTGTCTGCTGCGAATTCATATTTTATCCTTAAACTTTAAACTGTATATATATACATCTGCTGTTATGTTTGGATGCATATATCTATTTCAAATTGTTTTAACCATGTCTTAATTAATTGTGATTGTATTTTATCCTTAAACTTTAAACTGTATATATATACATTTGCTGTTATGTTTGGATGCATATATCTATTTCAAATTGTTTTAACCATGTCTTAATTAATTGTAATTATACAGCACCTTTAAACAAGTAATTACATGATAAAAGTGCTATATAAATATGGTATAATTAATTACATGATAAAAATGCTATATAAATATGGTATAAGTAATTACATGATAAAAATGCTATATAAATATGGTATAATAATAATTATAATGTATTGACAAGCATCATGTTTCCTTGACATTGTGATCAGCTCATAGTGACTATTATAATGAGGGGTGTCCCAGTAAATCCTCTACTTTGCTTATAAGTTTCTTTTGTGATTTTTTGTAACAATAAGTTACCTTTATATTCAATCTTAATAGGAATTTTTGAACACATTTTGTGTAATAAACAAAGTTCACGATTTACTTCGTATTATCTTGTTAGTAGTTTTATAAAAACATAAATTTTATATAGAACATTTATTATTTGTTATAACCCGTTACCTATTCTAGTTCTTACATAATTTATCTATGGAATGTTGCATGTATGCTATATACGAGGGATGATCCATATATAACGAGAAAAAGCTTATAATTTTGTTATGATCCGTTAAATTTTACTCAAACTTCAGCTGGTAGTAATAACATACATTAGCAATGTTTACCTGAATATTCATGATTACAGCGACATATTGTTGCTAAGGTAACCCTCAATACGCTTAGGCGGGGCATTTTTCGGATTTTTCACCTTTTTACGCAAATTCAAACCCTCACATTTTCCATGTAAGCAATAGCAATGTGATAAAAATTGTTACTTGGGGTCACCTAAGATTCGCCTTACTGATGATGACGTCATACACAGGTTAGTTGTCATTCATTACATCATGCATGTGTTATCGTTCCATGATAGCACAAATTTTGGACGGCAAAAGGTTTTCAATAAACTATTTAGTTTTGAAGAAAACAAATTATAAGAGAATTGTGCTTGATATTCAGTAATCATTTCGTGATCATGCCATGTCAAAAGCCTCGATTTGTGAACATAATAACATATTAAAAAATGGGTTGGAAAAATGCTAGTGATCTAACACAAAGTGAGCGTAACGTGACGTCAACGTCAGAACTACGCACCAAAATTTTGGATGTTTTGAATGAAATTCCTTAGGATAACTATCGTAAGTCTTTTTTCAACTTTGTATGGCATTGGCGAAAACGTTTAAATATTGAAGGATGATAATCTGAAAAGTTTTTTAAAAGTAATACAGTAGGGCCTAAGGAATGTGATCGTCAAATTGATCATAGTTAATAATGATAAAACATGCAAAAATGATGTTGCCCAGCCTACCGGTTTCATAGGTCGGCAGAAATGTTCCAAATAATTTATTTTTCGATATATTTGGAAACTATCTCGGATGTTTTCTTCTAATATATGTATTAACCACCACATGAAATATTTTTGGAAAATAACCTGTAATAGCAAAGTTATAAGCATTTTCTCGTTATATATGGATCATCCCTCGTACATGTACTTGTTGTAATTCATCTATAAAATGTTGCATGTATGCTATATATTTATTACCTGCAAGCCTTGAGCGATAGCATAAAATAAAAAGTCCATGTAGGGGCACGTGACCTGTTCTCGATGGTTTACGATTTCAAAAAAAAAAATGCATTTTGTAAGAATGTCGTGAACCAGACTAATTCCATTATTCCATGCTGATAACATCGGTCTTAATAAATTGTCGCATTGCAATAGTTTATTTACCGAAGAAATTAGAACTGTACGAAATTTCAGTGAGCACTAGGCGATATTGAGACCATGGATCTAAACAGCAGGTGACTGCAGCTGCAGTGCTTCCCAGTCAGGAAAATTACCATACAGTGTTAATGTCTATTCAGAGACTTAAAATTCTAAATGTCTCTTGTCTATTGTAATGGAATTATCGGAATTGGTTTATGATCTTTGATATTGTTGAACACTGAAAACATGTCTAATGATAATACCTTTTAATGAACTGATACGAGGTTTTATTTATAAGCATATAAATATTATATGGAACAAGGGAGTCATAATATGCAATTAAGTGTCTTGAAAATTGGTTTGTTATACATGAAATTATTTAACAATTTGTTGATAAATTTCGTATGTCAAATTATCGTGCATATAGTTTTCCCAATTTGAAAGCTATCGGCTTATCGCGCTTATTTTTATGCCCCCGTATCGATAGATCGGGAGGCATATAGTGATGCACCTGTCCGTCCGTTCGTTCCTCCGTCCGTTCGTCCGTCCTGGTTAACCCAAATTGACCGTTTCTTCTAGCATCATTATGGCTTGCTGCAAAGCTTCCAAACTTGCATGGATGTTGTATATGAACACTCTCCACACACCTGTATCACCTGACCCTTTTTGGCCTTCACCTTGACCTAATTTTGGACTTAGACTTATTTATGGACAAGGCTTCCACAGGGGGCATAAGCGTTTATTGAAAGCAGTCTTGTTTTCTCACAATTTTGAGATTTTCATGCTTAATTTAATACACATCAGCTGTTGAATTATGCAGATAGAAGGTCGAGGATCCTGTCAATTCTCTGCCAAATGATTTAGTCGGTACATCATTTGCTCGCAGGAACTATTTGACTTGTTATAATTTATAATTTATCTATAAAAGGTTGCATGTATGCTTTAGCTATATATTTGTTATATAAATGAAATTGTTCATCTTCTATGCATGTCCACATTGTATCCTTATACTCATTCCATGGAATCACAAATATATTTTACCACAATAAATTATTGTGTTTTACTTATCATTTCAAGCGTTTTGGTCCGTGTACTAGATCTGGTACTTAACAAACAATTATCAAGCCTGAAACACAACCTTTCATTATAGACAAAGAAGGACAATTCAGGATTCCGAAACCTGAAATCAGACACAAGCCTGAAAAATACCTGACCTGGAGTTCTGTTTAATTTACCAGCAAATTTCACAAACATGTTTCATATGCATAGATAATGACCACCTTCCCAATGTCTACAAGTAAATTGTTCTATCAAAAGTACCTGGAGAACCCATAGAGTACCATGCACAGATGTATAACATGTCTACAAGTATAGGGACACTGTAAGCAGTACCAGGTCACCCATATACGAGGTGTCACATAGACCTATAGTATGACTACAAGTATAGGAGCACTGTAAGCAGTACCAGGAGCATCCATATACGAGGTATCACATAGACCTATAGTATGTCTACAAGTATAGGAGCACTGTAAGCAGTACCAGGAGCACCCATATACGAGGTGTCACATAGACCTATAGTATGACTACAAGTATAGGGACACTGTAAGCAGTACCAGGTCACCTATATACGAGGTATCACATAGACCTATAGTATGTCTACAAGTATAGGAGCACTGTAAGCAGTACCAGGTCACCCATATACGAGGTATCACATAGACCTATAGTATGTCTACAAGTATAGGAGCACTGTAAGCAGTACCAGGTCACCCATATACGAGGTATCACATAGACCTATAGTATGTCTACAAGTATAGGAGCACTGTAAGCAGTACCAGGAGCACCCATATAGTTTACGAGGTATCACATAGACCTATAGTATGACTACAAGTATAGGAGCACTGTAAGCAGTACCAGGTCACCCATATACGAGGTATCACATAGACCTATAGTATGTCTACAAGTATAGGAGCACTGTAAGCAGTACCAGGAGCACCCATATAGTTTACGAGGTATCACATAGACCTATAGTATGACTACAAGTATAGGAGCACTGTAAGCAGTACCAGGTCACCCATATACGAGGTATCACATAGACCTATAGTATGTCTACAAGTATAGGAGCACTGTAAGCAGTACCAGGTCACCCATATACGAGGTATCACATAGACCTATAGTATGACTACTAGTATAGGGACACTGTAAGCAGTACCAGGTCACCCATATACGAGGTATCACATAGACCTATAGTATGACTACAAGTATAGGAGCACTGTAAGCAGTACCAGGTCACCCATATACGAGGTATCACATAGACCTATAGTAGGTCTACAAGTATAGGAGCACTGTAAGCAGTACCAGGAGCACCCATATACGAGGTATCACATAGACCTATAGTATGTCTACAAGTATAGGGACACTGTAAGCAGTACCAGGAGCACCCATATACGAGGTATCACATAGACCTATAGTATGACTACAAGTATAGGGACACTGTAAGCAGTACCAGGAGCACCCATATACGAGGTATCACATAGACATATAGTATGACTACAAGTACGAGGGTTGTCTGGAAAGTTTTGAGACTGTGTCTATACCTCAAAAAGTATCGGAAACAAACCATTAAATAGTTTACCGCTGCATTTATTAACTATTCATGAGTCTTCTGTGAAAAAATAAAATTATTTTAGTGGATACTTTGCAAGTGAATCGTTGCCATGACAACCCATATAGCGCTTTACGGAGCACATCAAAATTGACGTGTTTCCAAATTTATAAATAACTCGCCATTTAAATTATTGGCATCATATTGTATTGTTAAACCACGAGCAATTAAAAGAACATAACCTGCATCTCTGCTCAAAATTTTACTGTTGTATTGTGGTAAACAAGTCTGTTATGGTCATCGGAAGAGGACAAGGTGCCTGGAAAAACCTGACGTTGACATCATGTACGGAGCAGCGCACCATGATAAAAATATTTGTGCGCTCAATTATGACTCCTACAGACTCATAAACCACTCTTATCTTTCTGGCATGGAATAAATAAAACTTGACAAGTTTAAATGCAATGTTAGTTCGCCAGCTTTAAACTTTAAGCGACGAGCATGAAGTTTTGTACGACTGAAAGCCGAACTGAACAACGTAAATAATGAGGGAATGCAAACTGCTATCTGAGCGGGACATGTATCAAGATGGGTGGAAGAAAATAAGGTTTTGAGACCCGAGTATGCACATGTAATATGGTCATAATTTATTAAAGGTTAGAGCCAGTATGGTTCCCAGGCTACTCTCTACAGAGGAAAATGCTACATGTGTGACAACCTCTAAAATGCGTTCATGACTTATTATATTGTTTGTAGTATGTGTTGTCTTCGTTGCATCTTAATGAAACTTTCAGGCATAGTCCATAATAGATTGATCTATCAGCTGGTAAAATTTCCAATATATTCCCCTAGTGGTTTGGTTTATATGAATGCAGTCTCAAAACTTTCCGGACATCCCTCGTATATGAGCACAGTTAGAAGTACTAGGAACATCCATAGAGTACTATGCACTCATACATAGCATGTCTACAAGTATATGGTACTATTAGAAGTACCAGGAGCACCCATAGAGTACCATGCACACATATATAACATGTCTACAAGTATATGGTACTATTAGAAGTACCTGGAACCCCCATGCAGTACAATTCACATGGAAAGTATGTCTACAAGTATAGGGACACTGTTAGCAGTACCAGGGCACCCATATATAAGGTATCGCATTCACATTTAGTATGATTACAAGTATATGAGCACAGTTAGAAATACCAGTACACCCGTAGAGGTACCATACATAGATATAGTATGTCTACAAGTATATGAGCACAGAAGTACCAGGAGTGCCCGTAGAGGTACCATACATAGATATAGTATGTCTACAAGTATATGAGCACAGAAGTACCAGGAGCGCCCGTAGAGGTACCATACATAGATATAGTATGTCTACAAGTATATGAGCACAGAAGTACCAGGAGCGCCCGTAGAGGTACCATACATAGATATAGTATGTCTACAAGTATATGAGCACAGAAGTACCAGGAGCGCCCGTAGAGGTACCATACATAGATATAGTATGTCTACAAGTATATGAGCACAGAAGTACCAGGAGCGCCCGTAGAGGTACCATACATAGATATAGTATGTCTACAAGTATATGAGCACAGAAGTACCAGGAGCGCCCGTAGAGGTACCATACATAGATATAGTATGTCTACAAGTATATGAGCACAGAAGTACCAGGAGCGCCCGTAGAGGTACCATACATAGATATAGTATGTCTACAAGTATATGTGCAATGTTAGAAGTACCAGGAGTGCCCATACAGGTACCATGCATAAAAGCAGTAAGACTTTATAGTATATCAGCATAATTAAAAAAGTCAAAGAGAGATAACTCAATTATAAAGATCAAAGGGAGACAAATCTTGTTTCCTGAAACTGCCAAAAAACTTTGCACAGAATTCTTTTGTTCTTTTGGTCAACATTTCCGTATTTTCAATAGTCTCCCTTTGACCAATTTGATCAGTTTTAGGTCAAAGGGAGACAATTGAAAATACGGAAAAGTTGACCAAAAGAACAATAGAATTCTGTGCAAAGATTTTTTGCAGTTTCAGGACTCAAATTTGTCTCCCTTTGATTTTTATAATTGAGTTATCTCTCTTTGACTTTTCAGTTTATGAGTTATTTGTCTTTGTCTATACCTGTAAACCTACTATACATATATGTATGGTACCTCTATGGGTGTTCCTGGTATGATGTTGCCCCTTGTAGACATAGTATATATATATGTATGTATGTATGTATGGTACCTCTATGGGTGTTCCTGGTATGATGTTGCCCCTTGTAGACATAGTATATAATTATGTATGTATGGTACCTCTATGGGTGTTCCTGGTATGATGTTGCCCCTTGTAGACATAGTATATATATATGTATGTATGGTACCTCTATGGGTGTTCCTGGTATGTCGTTGCCCCTCTACTTGTAGACTACTATATCTTTTTTATTATGCATGTGACCTCTACAGAGCACCTGGTACTTCTGTGTTCCTATAATGATTGACTTACTTCATCCATACACACAGTGTATAAGCAAGTCTACTTCCGGTTATTGCAATAATGAGTACATGCTGAATTGCATAGTCTTGCAATAAGTTGTACAGTGATGGAAAATTACTGGATGTTTCAATCACAATAAGTCATACAAGTTGAATTGTATAGTATCCCAGTAAGTTGTACAGTGATTTGGTTTATATGCGGTGATACATGTTACTCTTCCGTGCCCCTGATAATTCTGTGCTCCTTTCCTTGCAGTCATACTGTAGATCTATGTACAATACCTCAATGGGTTCTTCTCATATAAGATATTCTTAAGTCAGATTCATATTGCTGAATTATATAAAACTTACTTCTGTGCTGGACGATGAGAATACAGTACAACCTATGTACAGCAACACCCTTTCAGTGCTGCAAATATTGGTCATTGTTTAGAGGTTGTTACTCTACAGTGGTTAAAATTTATAATAAATAGTGACTTAGGGGAATTTTGAAGGTCGTTGCTCTACCGAGGGCTACAGTTGAGAGGTTGTACTGCAATTTATCAACTGATTACATTTTCACATCCATTTAACTGTTTTATACAATCAATACATGCAAGTGGAACATTGGTTGCCATTCTGATCACTCTTTAGGGAAACCCCTAACACATGGGGAGAAAACATCATGGATTCTGTAAAATATCTGTAAATTTGACAGTGTATTAAAATGCATCGGCACAGACAATGGTAGATGTGACCAAAGGTGTCTCCATTCACAGTGGTAAATGTGTCGGCCTCCAAAGGTGTCTCCATGAAGCTAACTGTTTGACTGTATCAAATCCTGATGCATATTTAGAGTGCTTCCTCTTTGGTGTTTGACTGAACAGGAAAGTTGTTATAATGACAACAGAACTCATTTTTACATAAAACTATAAATGTTTATTTTTCACTTTTTATTTAAAATGTTTAATCATATCAAAGTAAAAATATACCTAAATGAACATAACATGCCTAAGCAGTTCAAGCATAAAAGTATAAATGTACACAGAAGTTTAGATCTAACAGTAAAAATGATCAAAAACTGAAAAAGGTCGAACATCATAAAACTGAGGCTTGAAACCAGTCATAAAATCCAGCCTTTACATCGGTCAATCCTAATACCTAGTTAAAAACCAACCATTCAAAAATGTTGGGAGTTTTATATGGTTTCTGAGCCTAGTGTTACAACCTTTGACCCCGGGAATCAGATTAAATATTTGGAGAGCAGCTTTGTACAAGTCTCCTGTAAGTAAATCATAAAATTATACAAAACAGAAAACATTAATATATACATGAATCATTAATACATACATGAAACAATAATGGATACATGAAAAGACGTACATTTATATACAAAAAGAAAACACTTACATAACATGAAAAGACATACATTTATATACAAACGGAAAACACTTACATAACATGAAAAGACGCACATTTATATACAAACAGAAAACACTTACATAACATGAAAAGACGTACATTTATATACAAACAGAAAACACTTACATAACATGAAAAGACGTACATTTATATACAAACAGAAAACACTTACATAACATGAAAATACGTACATTTATATACAAACAGAAAACATTAATATATCCCGTGATGAAAGCACACCTTTGTAATACGCACATAAAGGTAACAAAGCATTTCACACAATCACATCACTTTCCCAACACTTGGCACAGTTTATAGGCAGATGCTGTTTATTCCCCCTACTGTGGACAAACAAGCTGCCGCGGTCAAATCATGGCCCTTGTATAATGTCCAGTACACATTGCTGCTCGCTCTAAATCTCCAGCTTCGACGGCCAGACAAACTACTTCTGATTCCCGTTCTAGAAATGGAACTAGGCGGTAGAACCCTAACTCTGAAACGCCAGCTTGTCCATTCACACGGTGATGCCATCCTGAAACGAAGTAAATAAAACAATGAATGATTTGTGAAATGTTGGTCTTCATCAAATATACTTACTGACGTCTATAGATAGCAACTCCCTAATTCAGAAACCTGACATTTCTTGAAGTATTGAGATACAAGATAACACAAGAACAATAATGTAATTTGTTGATAACTCAGCTATATATACCTAATGCTTAAAGGTTCAAATCCCAACTGAAACTATTATTTTCACTTGAATATTGCAAACATGTTCTTCATACGTACAATACAAATAATGTATTATTTACAAATATATTACCTTCGCAGTCATTGTTGGTTCTTATGGTCTGTTCGAAAACAGACCATGAATCCACTGGGAAGACGGAGCTACTGATCCATTGTCGATCGACATAACTGACCAAATCCTGTGTAGCAGTAGTGGTTGCCCTTGTCTTCAGCATATCACCGGCCCTGGTAATATGTCCTGCTGATAGAAACGACAGAGCCAAGATCATTCTCACAAACCTGTTAACGCCACGCTGTCTCTTGTAGGTTTCAGCCAACCCAAGAGACTGGACGTGGCGCCACACAGCCTTTTCCCAATGGAACGCACATCCTCATATTTCTATATCCGGAAATACAGCATGGATCCCTTGCCAAATTGCTGAAAGAGAGGAAGTACATTAGCAAAAATCAAACATCAGTTTAATGTTCGAATCCCAGTCGAGTGGTATCCATAATAACACTAAATGGCAATATCAAATATCTTTGTAAGGTTCAAATCCCAGTCATGTGGCATCCATAGTAACACTAAATGGCAATATCAAATATCTTTGTAAGAATCCAAGTACGACCGTAATGTTTATGAAAATAACTAGAATTATCACTGTCGTGACCAGGGCCCCGTGGTAGCATGCCAGAAGAGAAGTGGGTGGGGAGAAAAGTATAGAAGTATAGTGGGGTTGCATAATTATCAGTGCTATTATATGTAGTTGCAATTTTCTGTACTAAGATACAATAATAAAGTCATATCTATACATGTACTGATGCCTGAAATGAACTAATTCACTTCCTTCTAACAAGAGGGCCCAAAGGGCCCTAGGTCTTTGGGCCCTAGGTCGCTCACCTGTCGAAGTTTACCTAGATTTTGTTGACATGATCATTGTGACCAAGTTTTATACAAATTAGGCAAATATTGTGACCTCTAGTGACTACAAAAGGTTTTTATACAATTTGACCTAATGACCTAGTTTTTGACCCCAGATAAACCAATATCGAACTTGACCTAGATTTTGTTGAGATGATCATTGTGACCAAGTTTCGTAAAGATCAGGACAAAACTGTGACCTCTAGTGACTACACAAGGTTTTTCTATGATTGGACCTTGTGACCTAGTTTTTGACCCCAGATGACCCATTATCAAACTTGACCTAGATTTTGTTGAGATGATCATTGTGACTAAGTTTCATTAAGATTAGGCTAAAATTGTGACCTCTAGTGTCTACACAAGCCAATTGTTGACGGACGGACGACGAGTGATCATAAAAGCTCACTCTGTCACTTTGTGACAGGTGAGCTAAAAACAACAAGCAAAGGTTTAATTTCCAAAATAGAAACCATGATGAACTTTGACTTTTATTAAGAACTTATTTTTTGATATACTAAGTGTTTACACTTAATTCAATTTAATAATGACATTGGGTCCATTGACATTGCCCTGTTCCTACATCATCCTGATTGGTCAATATTGATTGCAAGATGGAAATACACAAACACAACTACATTAATATGTTTGTTTTGTGTGCAAGTGTTTAAAGGAATCAGTCAAAATTTACTAAATCAAGAGTTGTTGCCCTTTGCTACAACTGTGAGTATTGTTTTTTGCTCCACAAACATGCACTTATTGTAGTAGTCAGTACCAGAGTAAGTTTCATTTGAATATCTTGTACGTTTTTTGAACTTTGGACAATGTTAAAGTTTTTGAAGCTGAAAAAGGGGCGTAAGTCAACATTAATCAAAGCAAGAGTTGTTGCCCTTTACTTCAAATATGTGTATGATCACTGGCAATAAGTACAGCAAGTCTGGTATGAATATCTATTGTGGTTTTGAAGTTATGAAGAAAATAACATGAAAAATGAGGAAAATTGGAATTTAACAAAGGACCATAATTCTTAAAATAATGTAGCTAGAGTTATGTTACTTGTCGTAAATTAGCGTACTGTTGTTGTGAGCTTAGGTTGAAAGTTTGAAGTTAATATCTTTAACGGTTTGCAAGTTATTAAGAAAAAAAAGCAGAAAAATGAGGAAAATTTGAATTTTACAAAGGGCCATAATTCTTCCAATATTGTAGCTAGAGTTCTGTAACTTGCCATATAATAGCGTACTGTTGATGTGAGCTTATGTTTAAAGTTTGAAGTTGATACATATAATGGTTTGCAAGTTATTTAGAAAAAACATGAAAAATGTGGACGGACGGACATACTCATGAGACAGTATTTGTGGGGTTTTCTTTTGTTCTTTCTTTTGTTTGGTTGCAACCCACAAGTAGCATTTTGCACCCCACAAGTGACGGAATGAATGGAATCTAAAAATAGCCTATTGTTTCACACCCCACAACTACTGGTGCATTCGTACGGACAGACGGACGGACAGGGTGATTACTATAGGGCATGCAAAAAAATTTTTGCGGGGCCCTAATTAACAATAAATCGAAATTACCAGCTTCGAAGTCAGCGACAAAGGCCTTTACGGCGGTGGTATCTAACTGGTCCTGGACGGCTGTCAAAACTTGAACATAATCTGCCGTTGTTCTCCTATTCATCAAACAGAAGACAGAGGGACTTGCTTATACTCTTCCCATCTTTCTCTACGAAGGCGTGTATAGAAAATAATTGTCCTTGGCACCGGAAGGGCTCTCCTACAATCTGTAATAAATAAAACATGATTTAGAAAATCTATAACAATTTTGAAGATGAGTTAAAAATGGAAGAAATTTGTTATTGTAGTTATTCTCAAACGGTTTAGATTGTCCTATATGCTTGATGATGTGTTGCATCTGGTCGCTGCTACAGGATAAGGTACAATGCCGTGAGTAATACAAAAATAACACAATATAATATTGTTATGATATTGATATAAAAATGCTACATAGAGCTATATTACCTTGAACGTCCCATCAACGAACCAACGTTTGGCCTTCTGTAAAAGGGTTAGATGTAACGTTGTGCCAAACACGAAGTGACGTTGACCATTGTTTGTTCTAAGGTCTGCCAATAGGTATTTGTAGGCATCGACAAATGAACTATCAATCTGAAAACGAATACAGAAAGTAGATACATATTGTTGGGAGTATAAATGAATACAGAGTTTGAGCATAAAGATTGATTCTAACATGGCACGTGAGATTTGCCTTATTTGCGTATATTGAGCTTACCATTTTGTACGTATTACCGCGATAACACATAGCTGATTGATGACGTCATGTTACTATGACAAATGACTTAATGGTGACGGTAACGTTCATAGGAAAGAAAGTATTTTGATGTCAACCTGTCTTGTTGTGCTATAAATGGCAGAGCATTTGCGATGTTAGAATTGAAATAATGAATAGGAAGCTATGCTTTGTTGTGTTATAAAATATAGGCACTCTTTTGAATGCGTACATTAAATCACTCCTGCTACGCACTTGTGATTTATTTACTTGCCCGTGCTTATATTTTATCACGCAACAAAGCACAGCTACGTATTCATTATTCCTTAAATCACGATCGCTGGGTTTCATGTTCGAAATTCCAGTAGTTTGGTTCGATTTTAGTGATAACACCATATGATGGAATAACATACATGTATATATTTCAGGTTCCAATCCCTGTGGATCTTTGATGTAACGGTTTTTTCATATAGGTATTGTTTGAATCTGGGACTTGTTGACATATGAGCATATCAAAATAGTTTGTAATTTTTGTATTGTGTAAATTTAACAAGAGGATCATAGATCCTGGGGCGCTCACCTGCTAAACATGGCCAAACTTTTAACTTGACCTTAAGGTCATCAAGATAAACATATTGACTAAACTTGATGAAGGTTAAAGCAAAACTGAGGTCTCCAGAGTGTTAAAAAGGTTTTGCTATTATTTGACATATTGACCTAGTGTTTTACCCACATGACCCAACTTCAAACGTGACCTTAAGGTCATCAAGATAGACATTTTGACCAAAGTTGATCAAGATTAAAGCAATAATATGGCCTCAAGAGTGTTAATAAGGTTTTTCTATTATTTGACCTTATGACCTAGTTTTTGACCCCACATGACCCAACTTCGAACTTGACCTTAAGGTTATCAAGATAAACATTTTGACCAAGTTTCATGAAGATTTAAGCAAAAATGTGACCGCCAGAGTGTTAACAAGGTAATCCTATTATTTGACCTTATGACATAGTTTTTGACCCCACATGACCCAACTTCGAACTTGACCTTAAGGTCACCAAGATAAACATTTTGACCAAACTTCATGAAGATTAAAGCAAAAATGTGGCCACCAGAGTGTTAACAAGGTTATCCTATTATTTGACCTTATGACTTAGTTTTTGACCCCACATGACCCAACTTCGAACTTGACCTTAAGGTCACAAAGACAAACATTTTGACCAAGTTTCATGAAGATTTAAGCAAAAATGTGACCGCCAGAGTGTTAACAAGGTTTTCCTATTATTTGACCTTATGACCTAGTTTTTGACCCCACATGACCCAACTTCAAACTTGACCTTAAGGTCACCAAGATAAACATTTTGACCAAACTTCATGAAGATTAAAGCAAAAATGTGGCCACCAGAGTGTTAACAAGGTTATCCTATTATTTGACCTTATGACTTAGTTTTTGACCCCACATGACCCAACTTCGAACTTGACCTTAAGGTCACAAAGACAAACATTTTGACCAAGTTTCATGAAGATTTAAGCAAAAATGTGACCGCCAGAGTGTTAACAAGGTTTTCCTATTATTTGACCTTATGACCTAGTTTTTGACCCCACATGACCCAACTTCAAACTTGACCTTAAGGTCACCAAGATAAACATTTTGACCAAACTTCATGAAGATTAAAGCAAAAATGTTGCCACCAGGGTGTTAACAAGGTTATCCTATTATTTGACCTTTTGACCTAGTTTTTGACCCCAAATGACCAAACTTCGAACTTGACCTAGATTTTATTGAGATACAACTACTGACCAAGTTTGGTGAAGATCAAAGCAAAATTGAAAGTGCTAGAGTGTTAACGGTGAATTGTCTAACAGACGGACAACGGACGACGGACAAAAAACAACTTTGTGGCAGGTGAGCTAAAAATGAAACGAGACTTACCTGGAAGTTGAAGTTTGATTGTAATTCTATGAGATGATATGAGGAGATGAAATGAGAAGTGGCCCGCGCATGCGCATCAGTATTAAAAGCAACACATTGACGTGATTGCTCACTAGCAATAAAATAAAAGTGAGTAACTTCATACATGTATGCTTGTATGGAGGTAGGGAGGCATTTAATCTTCTCCTCATATCGTTGTCTCATAGAATTACAATCAAACTTCCAGGTAAGTCTCGTTTAATGTTTAAATTCTATGATGACAACGATATTTTAGTCGGAAATGAAAATGAGACTTTAAAGCTGCAATCACGACAATGGCCAACCTGTATTCACATAATTATGTAAAACAGCATCTGCTACTGCCATATCCATCAGAATTTTCTTGTTGTAAAACTTTGCAAATGTACTTTTGTTAGACCAATCAGCTGTCTTCATTATATCTTCCACCGGTACCAATAATCGTTAAGCTTTAGAAGCAGCTGCTGCACGCATACTATGTGCTCCGAACTCTTCCACATTAATACTTGCACGTATCATGACTGTTTTGATCCATCTAGATATAGTGTCCTTCGTACACTGTTGTGTGGTTTCCTAACTTATTAATAACTTTGCATCAGAACTTTTCCGAAGTTCTTTTGTCTGCCTCGGATACTCTTTCATGACAGTATATATACATAGCCTCCTATCTGGAGGGTAAGCTTTCAAATGAAAACTAGAGAAGTTGGCCCCTGGCCTACTTTGTTTTAACAAATCTGAAGGTATTTTCTTAAACTGTTGAACTGTTAATAGTGCCATCAGCATAGTAACTTTAAGGGTCCTTTAAACTGACAAGCTTTACTGGTGACAACTTCCTTAAGTATACCAAAACTTTATCGACATTCCATATGTGGTGATATCGACTACAAGGTGTCCGCAAATTGTATACTCCTTTCAAAAATCTTACTACCACAGGCTAACTACCAGCTTAAAAGTTTCCAAGAACTAAGGGTGTGTCCACCAGGAGTGACATCATCAGAGGGAACCATATCTGGGTCAACCATAAAGGAGCCACCAATATTGCTTGAGCCTTCTGTCTTCACTTTCTGAATGCAGCGTCCCAACAGACTGAAAGGAGGAAATATATAACATTCATTAAATAATTCCCAACCAAAACCTGTAAGCGCCACTTCTTTTACTTATGTCATTGCAGTCATTTGACTTAATTCCACCAAGATTGTTTACATAACTGACAGTGGTTGATGAATCACTAAGGATTTTACCATATTGCCCTTTTATTTGAGGGGTAAAAGACTGCAAAGCAAACAGCACAGCCAGCATTTCCAATGCATTGATATGGTAATTTAGTTTTGACCATCAACCTCCAATATTTCTTCCAGACAAAACTGCACCCCAACCAAGCCTACTTGAGTCAGTGTGAATTGTGACTGTAGGATTATCTCTGCGAATATGGTGAACCTGGGAATGAACATTATTAATCAACCACCTCAAGTCAGATTTCATTGCAAGTGAAATTGTCATCAATGCATCAAATTTACCTTTATTTCACTATAATGCTAATGTTTTACCTTTTTCTAATTCTCTGTAATGAAGCTTTACAAGCTCTACAGCAGAAAGACTGGACACCAGGAGTCCTATAACCTTAGCTACAAATCTTATTGTTGCATGTTGACAACTGATCAACTTGTGACACTCAAAACTTATGTTATCTTTTTTCTCAGTTGGTAAATAGACCACCATGTTTACTGAATCAATGTAGTTACCAAGAAAAATAATTCTCTGAGTTGGTTCAAATACACTTTTATCTACATTAAGTACAAACCCAAGACAGGTCATCAAAGTAGTTGTAGCTGTGACATTATCAGCACATTTCTGCCTAGTTTCACCACAAAGTAAACTGTCATCAATAAAACCAGAACTAATATGAAATTGTGTTCACAATATCGCATAGACAGGTTTCATTAATTTTGTGTATATTTAGGCTCAGACGTGATGCCTTTAGGCATGCATTGAAATATTTTCCCTTTCCACATGAAACGGAAATACAACTGCTGCTCCCTAGCAATAGGAATACTATAGTATGCATCTTTAATATCTAACAAACCAAAATACATGTTTTTTGTAACTAAATTCAGAGTACACTTAAAATGTTCCATTTTGAATGCAAGTATGGAATGTATTCATTTAATTTTTTAAGGTTCAAAATCATTCTGAAAGTACCATCTTTCTTTGGTCTTAAAAATATAGGCGACAAAAACTGCGTTTACTGTCATATTCAACTGGGATAATAACCTCTTTATCAAGTAATTTTTGTACTTCAGCATCTAAAATGGCCGATTCCTTTACGTTAAATTTCTGCTGAGAAAAACTCACTTGTTGTATTGGTATGCTATCAGAAAATTTAAACTGACAATATCTGACTATGTCTAAAATATTGGGATCAGCAGTTATACTCTCCCATGCAAAATCTTTCAATCTACCACCTTTAAATTTTTCATGATCAATATGTAATGGTTAACTTACTTTAGGATGCTCTAATGACGTGGGGCACCCCTCGGACCCCCGCGTCGGTACACATTTTCCGAGTCTTGTCCACCACCAGAGTGAGACGTGTATCCAGCAGATCTGTATGGTCTAAATCCGCCCCTGCCTCTAAACCAAGCTCTGTAACCTCTACCCCTGGATTAACCGAGGTATGAAGTACTGCCATACTGGATTTTGTGGCCAATTTTGGCCGTGTCCTCAATCTCCCTAGCTGTTTTGGTCAACTCGTCTCCAAAAAGTTCACAAGTGATTGGAACACTAGCATTGCATAGATGGCTGTATTCATTTTTAATTTCAGGTTTTAAGGCCTCACGCCTTGCCATATTAATTTGTCTATTTGCATGGCCAAACAACGACAACGCATCATTGCAACGCTTCGAAATTCTGTCAACTTTTTGATCATACCCTTTCTGATCTCGCTGAATCTGTTTCAGACATTTGAGAATTTCACTGTCGTCATTGTTACTATTGTCAGCACTGCTAGTAGTGGCAGGTGCTTTACCTTTTAGGTTCCTACCAGAACCCTTTGCCTTTGTAGTTTTAACAATATCCACGTCGGAGCCCCAAGGTTCCTTCGTAACGGATTTTCCATGTGCGTCCACCATTGCGAAAACTGATGACAATCGATAACACAAGGTATTAAAATTCCCCCAGGTACTAAAATGTACACTATTAAAGGGGTTACCACAAATTGTCTGCTTAAATCGGCAAAATGACAAATAGATATGTAGAATAAACTGCACAAAATTTACATGTGTCGAGACGATCCGCCATATATTTAGCCACTGATGCGCATGCGCAGACCACATCTCATTTTCATTTCCGACTAAAATATTGTTGTCGTCATAGAATTATCACCTGCTTCATAAACATCCGCATAGATGTTGTCCTCGAAATCTTATGTAGTACAACTACATCCACTGTAGGACAGATAACAGGCCATAACTCCTTTCTCAATGCTTAAATTAAATATGTATTGTTAGTGATATTATGGAAGCAAACATTGTAACCTTGTTATATATAACAAGAAATATCACTGAATGTGATGAATACACCCAGAAACTGCTTGATACAGTCAGATATGCACAACTAGACTTGGTACTGATCAGTCATGCAAAGTTTTGTTGAAATCCGACCATTGGTTGCTGAGAAATAGCGCAGACAAAATTTATAAGTGTAAAAAACAAATGGCCATAACTACCTTAAAATTGATCTGACCAATGTGTGTCGATCATATGCAAAAATAGACTGAGTACTTATCATTCATGCAAAGGTTCATTGAAATTCGACCATTGGTTGCAGAGAAATAGTGCAGACAAAATTTATAAGTGTAAAAAACCAATCGGCCATAACTACCTTAAAATTTATCTGACCAACGTGCGTCAACAATATGCACAACTAGACTTGAACTTTCATGCAAAGTTTCGTTGACATCCGACCATTAGTTACAGAGAAATAGCGCGGACAAAATTTGCACAGACCAACCGACCAACCATCCTCAAGCATGACTCCAATATAGCCCCCATATACTATGTATCTGGGGGTAAAATAATGCCAAAACTGTAATTCATACAGCATATAAATTTGGCACTTTAATTTGCAAGGTCGACAAAACTTTTTTACCCAGAAGACACAGTAAAAGAACTGGACGAATATATGGTCGGTCACAAATTGTCTTGAGAGATAAAACAATCTGAAATGAGTCGAAAACAAGACTGCGTTCACTAAACGCTTATGCCCCCTGTGGAAGCCTTGTCCATAAATAAGTCTAAGTCCAAAATTCGGTCAAGGTGAAGGTCAAAATGGGGTTAGGTGGTACAGGCGTGTGGAGAATGTTCATACACAACATCCATGCAAGTATGAAAGCTTTGTAGCAAGCCATATTAATGCTAGAAGAAACGGTCAATTTGGGTTAACCAGGACGGACGGACGAACGGACGGACAGGTGAATCACTATATGCCTCCCCATCTATCGATAGGGGGGCATAAAAACAAATTGTTAAGCTTAAAAAGCTCACTATCATTTCTATACAAAACTATAAAATTAGTTCTCATAGACATTGAATCAGTGTCAGATTCTTTCTGTCATTTTGATAATGAAAATGAGGTTATCACGATTACCGGGTCAAAAGAACGTCAGAGAAATTTCAGCCATCCACATTACCTTTTTGCATGAAGAACTCAATAACAACACACATGTTGAAGAACATTGTTCTATGGTTTGCTTTCATCTGGAATATAGCTGTATTTGTAATAATATAAAAAAAAAATCTATTAAAATGTTCACGCTTTCTGGTCCCCCTCCATGTATTTGAGTTGTCTGTTCAAGGACAATTTACTTATAGTTATACATGGAGAATTAACTGCATCATGCAGGGGTATCATTGGATTCCATCCAACTCTTTGTTGCCAGATTTTGAACAATATTGATATATGTATACACTTTGGATAATAATCATGTAATACATGACAGGTTTGCAAGCAACATGACTAAGTAATACATCAATTATAATAGCCAAGTGCATCTAATAATTAACAATAACAAAATAAACAAGAGGGCTCAAAGGGCCCTAGGTCGCTCACCTGTCGTAGTAGTGCATGCAAGTCCTGTGATTTGACCTAGTGACCTCGTACTGGACCTAGATTTTGTTGAGATGATCATTGTGACAAAGTTTCATAAAGATTAGGCTAAAATGGTGACCTCTTGTGACTATACAAATATTTCCTATGATTTGATCTAGCGACCTAGTTTTTGACCCTAGATGACCCAATATCGAAGTTGGCCTAGATTGCGCTAAACTAATCATTGAGTCAAAGTTACAAAACGATTAGACCAAAATTGTGACCTCTAGTGACTATACAAGGTTTTTCTATGATTTGACCTAGTGACCTAGTTTTTGACCCCTATTGACCCAATATCGAACTTGACCTAGATTGTATTGATATTATCATTGTGACTAAGTTTCATAAAGATAAGGTCAAAATTGTGACCTCTAGTGACTACACAAGGTTTTTCCATGATTTGACCTCGTGACGTAGTTTTTAACCCCAGATGACACAATATCTAACTTAATCTAGATTTTGTGGAGATGATCATTGTGACCAAGTTTCATAAACAATAGACCAAAATTGTGACCTCTAGAGACTACACATGGTTTTTCTATGATTTGACCTTGTGACCTTGTTTTTGACCCCGGATGACCTAATATCAAACTTACCTCAGATGACTCAATATTGAACTTGACCTAGATTTTGTTGAGATGATCATTGTGACCAAGTTTCATAAAGATTAGGCCAAAATTGTGACCACTGGTGATTACCCAAGGTTTTTCTATAATTTGACCTTGTAAAATAGTGTTTGACTCCAGTTGACCCAATATCATACTTGACCTAGATGTTGTTGAGATGATCATTGTGACCAAGTTCCGTAAAGATTGGGTCAAAATTGTGACCTGTAGTGACTACAAAAGGTTTTTCTATGATTTGACCTTGTGACCTAGTTTTTTACCCCAGATGACCCAATATCGAACTTGACCTAGATTTGGTTGAGATAATCATTGTGACCAAGTTTTATAAAGATTAGGTCAAAATTGTGACCTCTAGTGACTACACAAGGTTTTTCTATGATTAGACCTTGTGAGCTAGTTTTTGAATCCAGATAATTCAATATCAAACTTGACCTAGATTTTTTTAATATGATCATTATGACCAAGTTTCATAAAGATTAGGTCAAAATTGTGACCTCTAGTGACTACACAAGGTTTTTCTATGATTTGACCTTGTGACCTAGTTTTTGACCCCAGATGAGCCAATATTGAACTCGACCTAGATTTTGTTGTGATGATCATTGTGACCAAGTTTCATAAAGATTAGGCCAAAATTGTGACCTCTAGTGTCTACACAAGCAAATTGTTGACGGACGACGGACGGACGACGGTTGAAGAGTGATCACAAAAGCTCACTCTGTCACTTTGTGACAGGTGAGCTAAAAATATGTACCTAAACTTTAACATTTGCATTCCTAAGTCCAAAAGGGAGCATAATTTCAACAAAATGTTTGATATAGTTACCTACCCCTGTGTATTTTGGGGTCTGCAAGTATGCAAAGTATCAAAGCAATATGTCAATGCACTTTGAAGATATTAGAGGATAAAAAACCTGTAACTAAACTTAAAATTTGCATTTCACGTCAAAAAGGGGGCATAATTTCAACAAAAAGCTTGATAGAGTTACCTAACACTGTGTAAGGGTTGGGGTCATGATGGTGAACAAGAATGCAAAACAATATGTGGATGCACTTCGAAAATATTAGAGGTGAAAAAACATGTACCTAAACTTTAACATTTGCCCTAAGTTGAAAAGGGGGCATAATTTCACCAAAATGCTTGATAGAGTTACCTAACTCTGTATATGGATTGGGGTCATCATGGTAAACATGTATGCTAAGTATCAAAGCAATAT
The DNA here is from genome assembly GCA_947247005.1 of Spisula solida. NCBI lineage: Eukaryota > Metazoa > Mollusca > Bivalvia > Venerida > Mactridae > Spisula > Spisula solida. Next base: position 15,442,270 of record OX365947.1, on the reverse strand, counting down.
GTCAATGCACTTTGAAGATATTAGAGGTTAAAATACCTTAAACATTTGCACTATTTGCACTAAGTAGAAAAAGGGGGCATAATTTCAACAAAATGCCTGATAGAGTTACCTACTCCTGCATATGGGTTGGGGTCATGATGGTGAACAAGTATGCAAAGTATGAAAGCAATGTCTCAAAGGACTTTGAAAATATAAGAAGTTAAAAAACTTATACATTGAATATGTATTGCAGCTGCTTGAAAAACAGTGATTTTAAAGTAAATTGAGTTGCCTCCCTTTAATCAATAAAATTTCATACATGCAAAATTGAATTAAATAAAACAAGTATAATTGGGTGATTATAGCACAGAGAATATGATCCTGACCTTTATGCATGAATATATTACAAGGTAATTGCGATGAATATATAAATTTCCGCGAGCAAATGGTGCAATATCGGTTCTTCAGGTTTGTTTTGGTATAACTCCTCGAGCGTCTTCGTGATACTCTCCGCTTATGAAAACATACAGCCGGGGTTATAAATATAGACAATATATCAGAGAGGACACAAGGTCTTTTTATGATTTAAATTTGTGACCTAGTTTTTGACCCGGGATGACCAAATATTGAACTTGACCTAGATTTTGTTGAGATAATCATTGTGACCAAGTTTCATAAAGATTAAGTCAAAATTATGACCTCTAGTAACTACACAAGGTTTTTCTATAATTTGACCAAGTGACATGGTTTTTGACCTCAGATGACCCAATATCGAACTTGACCTAGATTTTGTTGAGATGATCATTGTGACCAAGTTTCATAAAGATAAGGCCAAAATTGTGACATGTAGAGAGGACACAACCCAATTGTTGACGGACGGCGGACGAAGAGTGATCACAAAAGCTCACTCTGTCACTTTGTGACAGGTGAGCTAATAAAGGCATGTCTCAAGGGGTGTTGGAATTCATGACCGGCTTGTCTAATCAGGGTCTTGTAAATTTTTGTACTATCATTTCTATGCAAAATAACTCAATTTCATGTCTCTCCCTGAGTCACGCTCATTTTCTGAATTATTTCCTGTGGCTGTTTCCATAGAATACATACACTGTCCTCCAAAATGAGGTTTATAGTGATATTTTCCTGCTATTTCAAGTCTCCCGGGTAGAATATGCTATTTTCCAATACACAACAGCTGACTTGGCCGATTCGCACCCAAACATTTCCAGCCCTCAGTCAGGGTGTAGTTATCCTGAAAAAGATCAATTAAAGACTGTTAGCTGTTGACAGAAAGTCCATAATTGAAATAAATACAGTTACCACAGTACTTGAACAGAACCAAATTAAAGTTTCTATTTTAGCATACTACCACCCGGAAGTACTTTCACCGGTGTGACACCAATATGATGAACTTGTATGAGTTTGAGCTGGTTTCTACGTGTTCAGCAGACAACATAACGTCTTACAACAAATTTCTACTCTTTTAAATCTTACTCAGTATGACCTGTTTCTAGAAAATCATTTCTGCTAATGGAACCGGTCAGCAGTATAAAGGCCTGATATGAGCGCCGTCATGAGAAAAGGGACACTCGGACATTTTTTGACGATTTTTTGCTTTTTAGCTCATTTTATGCTAAATTTAAATGTCAATATTATGTTTTTTATTTGAAAGAAATCTGATATCTGTCGTAAAGATACGTGAATTCTTGGCAACCCACTGTATACATGCAAAAAATGCTTTTGACGTTGTCAAACGTCGTAATGTCATGTATTAAGAACGACGCTCCATTAGCAGCGATTTTACCAGCAGAATAAAACACATAAACGTTGCAAACATGTACAAGTATCCTTTGATCTTGCATATATCAGTTAATTTTAATAAATGAAGACTGTAATCATCAATCAATAACATACATTAACACACAAGCCTACTCTCACCCTATAATCACAGGTTTAATAAAATATCCTATAAAAGTATGGAATTCCAAATATATCAGAATCCATCACAAATTCTTCAATCGATTTATATAAAACAAAACAAGGTGCATTTAATATAAACAGTGTTTATGAAACGCAAGGATTCCAAGACATGTTTAAAACTGTTAGCACGTAACCCGCGAACTCTGATTGGATGACATCGAGAAAATAGTACCACCTATCGTATGTTGCATGAATACGACATGCTCTTGAATATAAGAAATGCATTTTTATAGCGGGGTTTCAAGACGCACGCATCCTCCGAAGAAAAGTTGTTGGCTTTAATTTTCTATGCACCGGCATCGCGGCAATTCCAACTATTAATTATTAGTACTCACATGAAAATCGTGTATACGTTTTACTTGTATTCCGTGAAATCTAATTGGCACGTGCTGCACTGATAACTACATATTTCAATCATTACAAATGAATAATAAATTATGTCATGTACATAGTGTCTTCGCCGAGTAGACAGTCATGCGAAGAGTTCTTCGTTCACACTTGGCTATCAGGACGAAATGTCCCAACCTGAGTATAAAGTATAGTTAATCAGGACAGAATCGGCGTCAAAACCAAGACAATTGATAAATTTCTTCAATGAAACATCTGATCGGCGCTTGTACTACGACTTCTCTACGACTGTTGCGTGTCTGATACGTTTCACCACGTTTCCTCTGCGATCAAAACCGCTCAGTATGCTTCTTTTCTACTTCGATGTCTCAACATTGTGCAAGACCTTCCTACGTTGATAGACAGACTGTAGCACGATGTTGTTTTACTCATGCCAACAATACTACAAACTTGATACGATGCATACATAAATCAAGCAGTGTGGAGCTTATTTTCTTCAAATCGCTCACAGATGAAGGAGGTATTAGATCCATTGTACGATATTTTATGAACAATCATTTCTACAAAACTGTTACAACAAGTTGTGTTTTGTTCCGTTCTGCTGTTGTTTGCTATACGTACGAGGTTCATGGACTTTCTTCGTTTATCGATCATTTTGGTTAACAACTCATGTTTTCCAAGTAAAGATTTTACGTGTTTCAATAGAAAACAAACTTACAAATTTCATATCCATTGTCATGTACTACGATGTAAATGCGACCATGCAGAACTTGTCATGATGCTACTACGAGGTTACTACAATTACGTTGATCTTAATACTACCTTGCTAATAGCAGTGTAGTAATACCACGTGACTTTTGACTACATTTACAAGAAGAAATTTGTTAACATTGGAAAATAAAATAGCCTTAAGTATTTTATTTCTTCATCGGTTTCTATGAAATAATAAATTATATGCCACGCTAAGCGGACAATTATTTGCTTTCCATGAAATATAAAATCTTTTTCAACGGCTATGCCGTTTTGTCCATTACCTTGTGAAACCGTGGAATGTGTAGGTGTCACAAGGTAATGGAAAAATCGGTAAAACTGCTAAAAAAGAGATTATATTTCGCGGAGAGCAAATACTGTTCCCTTTAGCATGGCGTATATTTTACAGAAATCAATGAGGAAATAACATATTTATTGCTATATTTGTGTTCCAATGTTTACAAATTTTTACTTGTAACTGTAGCCAAAAGCCACGTGGTATTGCTACACTGTAATAGTATGTTTTTACAAAGATTCATTTAGCCACAAATCCCATTTTGTGTGTTTTAAACATGTTCAAATAAGCGTAATAAGGTCGGGAAACTGGATTCCACCAAAACTCTTCCACATTCACAAAGACCCTCTCCCGATTGACAACAACTGCCCCACTATTTAGACCAATTTTAGATCGTAGTTGAAACTGGGCTCTAGTGTGAATTAAATAAAAAGACGAGTGTTGCATTATTAGTTGTTTGAAGTTTCCGGTGATGACGTTCAATTTTTGCCGATAAAAGACGACAAGCCGACGTCAAAGAGACCGACAGTCCCAAAGATTGAAGTGGGTTGAACAGATGCAATTGGAAGTTACCGAGATTTATAGGACTACGATCGGACACGCGCTTTTGTCAAACGTACATGTATAAATAAAATGTTGACAACGTTAAAAGTACTGTACCAATAATATTTAATCAATCAGCATGGACATATATAATTTGTATGTAAGTAAAATTTCCCGATATTCACGAAAATTGCGAAGTTTTAATACACCAGTTAATTCAAACCACGGCCCCCAAGCCGCCGGGGAACAGTCCCGTGATTTTACCTTTCCGATGTCCCCGCACTGCTGGGTGAGTGCCCGCACTGCTGGGTGAGTGCGGGGCTTTTGATTCTTGTCAATATAACGTGACATTAATATAGCCGTTACTATACCCGTGATGTATAGGCCGGGCAATTTGCGGGGGTTTTAATATCTGTATGGCCTGGGGAGGAAGACTTTACACGGGTTTGAAAAAGTGAAAGTCCCTGGTATTCCCCGGGGTCGGAGCCTGGTTTCAATTGAATGGTGCATAATTAAACCAAAATAAATCAGACGAACGAATGTCCTGCGCCTTAATTTTTTATAATAAGTGCCTTTTGCAATCAATAACGCAGATTTTTTTTTTCCAGTGAGGCCTACCTACGGGAATTTGAGCTTTGACACATTGGATAAAGTCAGGGCAATGTAGTCTATCAATGGGGGTGGGGGGGGGGTTAAATAAAAAAGGCTGTAAACTGCTTAAATTAAGTTTTCTTGATTTTATTACATTGTTTTTTTTGTAATCATAAAAGAAACATTTGCTACAATTTTGTTTTGCCTGCCTACCAACCCAGAAATACTAAAGAGAGTCCGGAGACAGCAAACAAAGATTGTTTTAGGTGAATGCCATTGACTTTCCCGTGATAGATCTGCTGGTTGGATGACAGACGACATTGACTGTGCTGGTATAGCAGTGTTTCTTTCATTATCTGAGTTTTCTGTTTTCTATATTTATAAAGAAATAATATTAAAGTAAAAAAACACATACAACCATCGTGATTTGAACAAGTAGATCTATGTATCACACGATAAAAAATCAAAATTTAAACAATCTGTCTCTGTCGAGTATTGAACCATGATCGCCTTGTTACAAACCCACCGTCTAAACCATTACACCACAGCGTCACACACAGATGCGACATTATGTTTTGAATTAATATCTATACTACCCAGTAAGGGACGTAACGGTGTATAGTTGCCATGAACACAATCATGTAAACAAACTTTCAACTGCCATCGGTTCTTGAAGTTTTTTTTTATTTATTTTATTGGCGACCAGCCCATGCCATTATATTATTTTTATTTTGCACTTTCTGGTGGACTTATAGTATTTTCTAACATGGTCTTCCTGTTTCTAGACAAATTATTACAGATATGTTACATTTTGTAACGGTAAACACTGTTTACTTTTCCGATGTGCTTCGCAGTCGGGAAACTAAGAATGGCGTTATTACTAATTTAAGTAATACAACGGAGCAGAACTTCATTTTAAAAACGTAAATAAATCATTCTTAGTTCGATTTGTTACATTTTATTCGCGTTTTGATCATTTTATCAATAAACAGACATGAAAAATGGTTACGATCATAAACAGATGTGATTAAAATTGCCATCACGGAACGAAGTCACTTTTCCAGAATTTTTTGATGGTGCGTAAAAAACGTCTGAGTGTCCATTTTCTCATGACGGCGCTCATATTATGTCTTTCCGAGCCATTCTACATGCCACAGCTAAACATCAATTACTTGGTAGGTACCCAATGGAAATAAACTTTACAACACTTCCTAATGTTTCTTGTTTTTTGCAATATATAAAGACAATCACAGCAGACATCAAAAACTAGTATAAAGGGGATATAACTCTGGAAATTGTGCATTTTTTCATAAAATAACAACCTTCAGCCTATCATTTACTCTCTTTATATCTACATTATATAGCAAAATGTAATTTTTATTAACCATAACTCTTTAAAAGACTTCCTGGAACACCTCTAACCACCATGTGATCACAACAAATACCTGCCAGTGTACTGTAAACAGATTTATGGTGGCAAGGGATATACTATTGGCTGAAGGCAATTAAAACCCTTCTAAATGACTCAAATATAGTCATCAGACCTGCAGACAAGGGATCTGGGGTGGTGATTGTTGATGCTGATTCATATGTTAAAACAATGTAAAAGGAAATGGATAGCTGTGACTCATATACACGGTTGGATGGAAATGGTCAGCAGGACGCGGTAAAGGCAGTGAAAAAAGTAACTAACAGACTGCATATCTGCCAGGATTTGAATAATTATCTCATTCCTAAACACCCTGAACAAGCAAAACTGAAAGCCAACCCCAGTGAATACACAACCAACTTACTGGACCACAAGCCGTGGCAGTGAATACACAACAACTTACTGGACCACAAGCCGTGGCAGTGAATACACAACCAACTTACTGTGCCACAAGCCTTGGCAGTGGATACACAAACAACTTACTGGACCACAAGCCATGGCAGTGAATACACAACAACTTACTGTGCCATAAGCCGCGGCAGTGAATACACAACCAACTTACTGTGCCACAAGCCGTGACAGTGGATACACAAACAATTTACTGGACCACAAGCCGTGGCAGTGAATACACAACAACTTACTGGGCCACAAGCCTTGGCAGTGGATTACACAAACAACTTTCTGTGCCACAAGCCGTGGCAGTGGATACACAAACAACTTACTGGACCACAAGCCGTGGCAGTGAATACACAACAACTTACTGGGCCACAAGCCGTGGCAGTGAATACACAACCAACTTACTGTGCCACAAGCCTTGGCAGTGGATACACAAACAACTTACTGGACCTCAAGCCGTGGCAGTGGATACACAAACAACTTACTGGACCACAAGCCGTGGCAGTGAATACACAACAACTTACTGGACCACAAGCCGTGGCAGTGAATACACAACCAACTTACTGTGACACAAGCAGTGGCAGTGAATACACAACCAACTTACTGAGCCACAAGCCTTGGCAGTGGATTACACAAACAACTTACTGTGCCACAAGCCGTGGCAGTGGATACACAAACAACTTACTGGACCACAAGCCGTGGCAGTGAATACACAACAACTTACTGGACCACAAGCCGTGGCAGTGAATACACAACCAACTTACTGTGACACAAGCCGTGGCAGTGAATACACAACCAACTTACTGAGCCACAAGCCTTGGCAGTGGATTACACAAACAACTTACTGTGCCACAAGCCGTGGCAGTGGATACACAAACAACTTACTGGACCACAAGCCGTGGCAGTGAATACACAACAACTTACTGGGCCACAAGCCGTGGCAGTGAATACACAACCAACTTACTGAGCCACAAGCCGTGGCAGTGAATACACAACAACTTACTGGACCTCAAGCCGTGGCAGTGAATACACAACCAACTTACTGAGCCACAAGCCTTGGCAGTGAATACACAACCAACTTACTGTGCCACAAGCCTTGGCAGTGGATACACAACAACTTACTGAGCCACAAGCCTTGGCAGTGGATACACAACCAACTTACTGAGCCACAAGCCGTGGCAGTGAATACACAACAACTTACTGGGCCACAAGCCTTGGCAGTGAATACACAACAACTTACTGGACCTCAAGCCGTGGCAGTGGATACACAACCAACTTACTGGACCTCAAGCCGTGGCAGTGAATACACAACCAACTTACTGTGCCACAAGCCTTGGCAGTGGATACACAACCAACTTACTGTGCCACAAGCCGTGGCAGTAGATACACAACCAACTTACTGTGCCACAAGCCGTGACAGTGGATACACAACCAACTTACTGTGCCACAAGCCTTGGCAGTGAATACACAACCAACTTACTGTGCCACAAGCCTTGGCAGTGGATACACAACCAACTTACTGTGCCACAAGCCGTGACAGTGGATACACAACCAACTTACTGAGCCACAAGCTGTGGCAGTGGATACACAACCAACTTACTGAGCCACAAGCCTTGGCAGTGGATACACAACCAACTTACTGTGCCACAAGCCGTGGCAGTGAATACACAACCAACTTACTGAGCCACAAGCCTTGGCAGTGAATACACAACCAACTTACTGAGCCACAAGCCTTGGCAGTGAATACACAACCAACTTACTGGACCACAAGCTGTGGCAGTGAATACACAACCAACTTACTGTGCCACAAGCCTTGGCAGTGAATACACAACCAACTTACTGAGCCACAAGCCTTGGCAGTGAATACACAACCAACTTACTGGACCACAAGCCTTGGCAGTGAATACACAACCAACTTACTGGACCACAAGCCTTGGCAGTGAATACACAACCAACTTACTGGACCACAAGCCTTGGCAGTGAATACACAACCAACTTACTGGACCACAAGCCTTGGCAGTGAATACACAACCAACTTACTGTGCCACAAGCCTTGGCAGTGAATACACAACCAACTTACTGAGCCACAAGCCTTGGCAGTGAATACACAACCAACTTACTGGACCACAAGCTGTGGCAGTGAATACACAACCAACTTACTGAGCCACAAGCCTTGGCAGTGAATACACAACCAACTTACTGAGCCACAAGCCGTGGCAGTGAATACACAACCAACTTACTGTGCCACAAGCCGTGGCAGTGAATACACAACCAACTTACTGTGCCACAAGCCGTGGCAGTGAATACACAACCAACTTACTGAGCCACAAGCCGTGGCAGTGAATACACAACCAACTTACTGTGCCACAAGCCGTGGCAGTGAATACACAACCAACTTACTGAGCCACAAGCCGTGGCAGTGAATACACAACCAACTTACTGTGCCACAAGCCGTGGCAGTGAATACACAACCAACTTACTGAGCCACAAGCTGTGGCAGTGGATACACAACAACTTACTGTGCCACAAGCCTTGGCAGTGGATACACAACCAACTTACTGGACCACAAGCCGTGGCAGTGAATACACAACCAACTTACTGTGCCACAAGCCGTGGCAGTGAATACACAACCAACTTACTGTGCCACAAGCCGTGGCAGTGGATACACAACCAACTTACTGAGCCACAAGCCTTGGCAGTGGATACACAACCAACTTACTGAGCCACAAGCCTTGGCAGTGAATACACAACCAACTTACTGGACCACAAGCCGTGGCAGTGGATACACAACCAACTTACTGAGCCACAAGCCGTGGCAGTGGATACACAAGGTGTCCCACCGGTGAAATTTTCTCCCATTCAAGTCTATGTAAAACGACTCACTTTCTCATCTCTCACTGGGTTACACTGACGTTCCGAATGATTTTCTGTTGCCGTTTTCATAAAATGCACATTCCAAATGAGCCGTAGAAAATGGCATGTTGAACGTTTACTTTTCGTGCTAAGTCTTCCGGTTTCACTTCGTTATTTGTCAATACACAACAGCTGATTCGGCCAAAGCACCCACACATTTCTAGTCCTCCGCCAATGCGTAGTAATCCTGAAAAATATCAATTAATCACTGTTAACTGTGGACAGGCAGTCCATATTTGAAATACATACATAAACTGTGGTCAACAATTCACACTTTCCACTTTGAAACACTACTGGAACAGAACAAAATCAATATTTTGGTAGGAACTATTTTAGCATACTACGACCCGGAAGTACTTTCGACAGGTGTGACACCAAAATAGCTTCAAATTTGAAAATTTACTGACTGGTTCACTTCCATTCTAGCTATTTAAAGTATTGCGGCAAATGGCCTGCAACCGGTTTTCCCATTAAACCCCTAACAACAATGTGACAAAATTTTAACCAAGGTACCCACCCCTCCAACAAATTTGCTCAGAATTGAGAATTTCATGACAATAATATGCTATTCTGAAATTGCAATATCACAGAAACTACTGAATGGATCTCTATAAACTAAACTGTGACATGACTGGGTAACGTCCTAGTAACTTTCTATGTAAAATGAATGGTATTGTGCGTGATTTGAAACCATGATTACCATTGCTCAAAATTGGTCAAAAAACTCAATTTCTTTTTATTCCTTACTCACTAAAATGGAATTTTCTAATAAATAACTGTCAATTTGATGGATTGAAAATAATAAACATATATATGCACAGCTACAAATGGCTACAAATGATATGCTTTTGATATAATTTATATTTTACGCCAAATTGTTTGATGACGTCATGCTTTGTACGCCAAATGTTTTTAATGTTATGACGTCATGACGTCACAAAACAAAGCAATTTGAGCATAACATTCATCATGGTCAAGGGACAGGTGAAGAGACGCTTAGCTGGGGGACAGTTTCAGAAAGACAATAAGATGTCAACATGGTGCAAGGATACAGGGCTTCAACTGGAGCAGCAACAACAACAACAACAAACTGAGGGATCAAATAGAATACTTCATTCACGCAAAGATGATACGAGTACATCAACAAATAATGAATTACCGAAAGGAAATAGAGTACTAAACTTAAATTGTCTTATCACATTAATGAATACTGTGTACCAGGAGCACAGTGTCACACGTTGAAAGCATATAGCCATAGAACTGAAATCAGAGAGAAAGCTAGGACTTGGAGCTGTGCTGCGGTTTGGGTGCAGGAACTGTCAGTATCACTCAAGTAAACTGGAAACGTTCAAGCAGACCAGAGACAAGAAAGGGGCTGCTGTGAACTTGATGCTGGCTTCAGCTCTGCAGGACATGTCAATTGGGATAGAAAAGGTGAATCTGCTGTTCGCATCAATTGACATACCACCAATAGCCCCAAGCCATCTGCAGACACTGTCTAATAAGGCCAGTGATAACACGGTCAAGCTGAACGAGAAAGATATGGCCGAAAAGCGCAGGCAAGTAGTCGAGCATAACATGGAGAAGGGTGCATATAATCCTCGTCAATTGGACTTGTCTTTCGACGCTCGCTACAACACAACAAGGATGGTGTCCTCGTACAAGCCTGGACAGGCTGCGTCTCAGGCTTATGGGGTAGCTATCGAGAATAACACCACATACAAATATATCGTTGGACTGGCCATTGAAAACAAACTGTGCTGGACGGTTGCGTACTTGCATAACAAGGGATTCAGCATTACATGTCCAGGTGGTCATGCTGGTTGCACAGCCACAATACCATATATGCAGCCTCACTCAGAGAGAAAGATGGCATACAGCATAGCCGACCAGCTGTGGCAGGATGACAGTATATTCGTCAAAACTCTGACCACAGATGGGGATGCCAGGGCATATCATGGCATGAACGACTTCTACGAAGCATTGGGGAAAGCATGGCGAGTGACTCGACAAGCAGACCCAAACCATCTTGGAAGTAGACAAGTGAGAAAAACCAGAAGTTCCCAATGGAGTCCGACCCTGTTTGGAGGCACGAAACTGGCAGCAGGGGATAGACAACGTGCCATGGGAGCCCTGGCTAAAGACATCAAGTCACGATGCAGCAGCCAATACATTACCAAACAGTTACATCGCTTACCTGCAATTCTAAGAGCAACTCTAGAATGTTATGGAGGCAACTGCAGCTTTTGCCTGCACGATTCGCTTGTCTGCTCCGGGGAAGGTTCAACTGGAACATGGTGGTACAAATCCAAATACCTGCCAACACATGGGAAACATCACCTACAATTGACAGAGAATGATCGTCAGCTGTTAGCGACAATAATTGAGATCAGGCTGAGCGAGTTTGCAGTGTCGAGTGTAGCCAAAGGTACTACAACACAAAAATGCGAGGCATTCAACAGAGCAACGTATCATCACTGCCCAAGGATATTAACAACTCGAGAAATTCCGCTGGTCGTCTGGCTTCAAAGACCCTGCAACTGAACAATTCTCTAGAACATTCTGTTCTAACCAAAGTGACTAGTCTAACCGGTGAAGTTCTGTCACCGGAAGCCATGAAGCACTTGAGTCAGCGACACAAGAAAGTGCAGACGACAATCGGTTTCAAAACTCAGCGCCAACGCAACAGAGCTGCGATGGAATTTGATTACCATACAAAGAGGAGCGGTCAACCTGGGAATGATGATGAATATGGAAAAGGCCAGCTAGACGATATCGAGCATGCGTATGCATCCCCAGGACTCAATACTTAGAGGATGTAGTGTTTCCTGGCAAACACGACGGAGTTATCAACAATACATACAGTTAGAACGAGCTTTCTCACATTCATGGCAGAATGTCTGATGATGGCCTGATGCTACCTCATCAAAATATCACCTCGATAATAAGCCCACCTCAAGAACAAGACCACATCAATCAATAATAATAATACCATCATAATAATATTATAAGACAACCTTAAAACAAGACCACTTCAAAATTTAATCCAAACTTTCCAAGTCCATTTTGACTGTTTGGCGCTGAATTGAACCTCAATATTACGACCAACTCAGTAATAAGACCAGTTTTCAGGGTCACATGGGTGGTCTTACTATTGTGGTCATTGTATATCATCAAACACACACACACAGACAAACAAAACATTAAATTCGGTTCACTTAATTTGACTTGTTAAAATGTAATGATCCAGGGGAAGTAACTCTAATATGCAATTTTAACAGAAATTGACTAAGTTTTTTCTAAAATTTTAATAAATTCAAAATTACTCAAACCTGAACAATTTCCTTTTGGCCACTGGTTTTCATGGTCCATGGCAGCTTGCATACCAAATTTCGTTGACGTATTTCAAATGGTTGATGAAATATTGAACTTCAAAAAGTTTTGATAAAGGTGTCCCACTGGTGTAATTTCTCCCATTCGAGTCTATGTAAAATGACTCAATTTCGCATCTCTCACTGGGTTACACTGACATTCCGAATGATTTTCTGTTGCCGTTTACATAAAATGCACTCACTGTCATTTCAAATGAGCCATAGAAAATGGCATGTTGAACGTTTACTTTTCGTGCTATTTCAAGTCTTCTGGTTACACTTTGTTACTTTTCAATACACAATAGCGGATTCGGCCGAAGCACCCATACATTTCTAGTCTTCCGCCAATGCCTACTAGTAATGCTGAAAAATATCAATTAACACTGTTAACTGTTGACAGGCAGTCCATATTTGAAATACATACATAAACTGTGGTCAACGATTCACACTTTCCACTTTAAAACACTACTGGAACAGAACAGAATCAACATATTTGAACTAAATACAGGAATTTTAGTCAACAATCCACAGTTCCCACAGTCAAACAGTACTTGAAAAGAACAGAATTAAAGTTTTGATAGGAACTATTTTAGTATACTACCACCCGGAAGTACTTTCACCGGTGTGACGCACTTGTATGAGTTTGAGCTGGTGCCTGTGTGTTCAGCAGACAACATTAGGTTTAAAACAAAGTTCTACTCTTTTAAATCTTATTCAGTATGACTCGTTTCTAGAAAAATCATTTCTGCTAATGGAACTGGTCAGCGGTATAAAGGCCTGATATTTTGTCTTTCTGAGCCATTCTACATGCCATAGCTAAACATTAATAATTACTTGGTAGGACCCAATGGATTTTGTTGAAATCTTGTTTTTTGCAATATATAAAGACAATCACAGCAGACATCAAAAACTAGTATTAAGGGGAGATAACTCTGGAAATTGTGCATTTTTCCATTAAATGACACCCTTCAGCCTATCATTTACTCTCATTATGTCTACATAATAAAGCAAAATGTAATTTTTGTTAACCATAATTCTTTAAAAGACTTCCTGGAACACCTTTAACCACCATGTGATCACAACAAATACCTGCCAGTGTACTGTAAACAGATTAAGCTAGCAAACTGACTATGCAAACAGATTAAGCAAGCAGAATGGCTAATCTCCCTTGAAAGATCCTGCTTAAAATTGTCACTGTTGAGAGGCTTATCAAGAACAGTATGGTTGATATACAGTATGGATGCCAGCATTCTAGCATTGTACAAAAGTCAGTGGTTCAGTTCACTTGTCTCCGTACTAAAACTAACCAATCAAACATAATGCCAAAAGGCGACAGAAAGCGCAAGGCGGCAAACTGCTTCTTCAAACCTGGTAACACCTATGGTTAAGGAAAGAGAAAGTGTGTACTTTCGGATCAACAAGCACATGGGGGTCAGTTCGAGACAGGACCGCAACTTGTACATGATGAGCCTTCTATATCCACTGGGATCCGCGAGGAAGGATATGACTTGTGGCCGTGACCTGAAAAAGATGAAGTAAATGACAACCTAGGCAATCGTATAATCAGCATGCGAAAGTTACTGGATTTACTTGACACTCTTGCAGCTGAACACTGTAAAACAAAGTGTACAAGAGTGAATTGGAACATAGATAAAGAAACCAAGTATGGTTAAGGAAGTAAATTGCAATTCAAATGTACTGTCTGTGGATTTATCTCACCAGAAATGAAAACTTACACCGAGATCGCGGGCACGACTAGAGCTGCGATCAACACTAACCTGGCCGTGGCTCTTCTCCATACACTGATGGGAAATTTTACAGCACAGTGTCTGTTCACACAGCTAGACTAACCTTTTCTTTCTTCAAGCCATTTGCAGTCTGCAGAACCTTACAAAGGAAGTCAGTGATAGCATCACCAGCCTCAATAAGCAAGATTCACAACAGACAGCACATTGCGAAGGACCCTTCACAGCTAGATCTGTCTAGGTACAATCGACCCCGCATGACTTCTTTATACAAACCTGGCCTAAGCTCCTCACAAGCATATGCTGTGGCCATGGAAAATCACACTACCAACAAATACATCATTGCCACAGCTATTGAGAATAAGCTGTGTGAGATAGAGCGGACGTGAGGAACCAGGGCCTAGATGTCAACTGTCCTGGATGTCATGACGGCTGCACTGCCGATATGCCGTACCTCATGCCACACTTGGAACGGAAGATGGACTACAAAATAGCGGAGGATTTATCCTCTGACAGATATGTCGTCTGCACATTAACGACTGACGGTGACGCAAGGGCTTACCTTGGAATGAAGGACTATTACGCAGCCCACAACATGGACTACAACGTGACGTGACAAGCAGACCTCAACCACCTTGTGACTAGACAGGAGAAAAAGTACCCAGTTCTCCAGCACCATGATTCCACTCACCACAAAAAAGGACAGACAAGCATCACAAGCTGTCCTGGCCAGAGACGTGAAACTGCATTGCAGCGCTGTGATTGGTGAACTTGCTCGAGTGGGCAAAGGTGATAACACTAATAGAATGATGAAAAAGTTACCCGCTATTCGAGCAGCCACCATTGAATGCTATGCGGGAAACTGCAGTTTCTGTCCCAGAGATTCACTTCTGGTGTGGGAATTAGGTGCTGGTGGTACAAATCTGATGTCCTTAGTGCAAATGAATGAACAAGATAGAAGCTAATGGATGGTTTATTGCAGATGAGATTGAGTGAAGCAGCCGTTTACAGTGTCAGCTCCAGAACATCAACACAGGGGTACGAGTCTTTCAACAGGGTTACTGTGGCCACAATGAGCAAACACATAAGCTCAACATTCAAGGGTCGCTTGTCAGCGCAAGTATAAATATTGTTGTACAGAGGTTGTTGTACACAGATTGTTGTACAGAAGTTGTTGTACAGAGGTTGTTGTACACAGATTGTTGTACATATGTTGTTGTACAGAGGCTGTTGAACAAAGGTTGTTGTAGAAGTTGTTGTACCGAGGCTGTAGTACGAAGGTTGTTGCAGAGAGGTTGTTGTAAAGAGGCTGTTGTACATAGGTTGTTGTACAGAGGCTGTTGTAGAGAGGTTGTTGTACAGAGGCTGTTGTAGAGAGGTTATTGTACAGAGGCTGTTGTAGAGAGGTTGTTGTACAGAGGCTGTTGTAGAGAGGTTGTTGTACAGAGGCTGTTGTAAAGAGGTTGTTGTACAGAGGATAAAGTATATAAGTTGTTGTACAGAGGCTGTTGTACAGAGGTTGTTGAAGAGACGTTATTGTACATAGTTTGTTGTACAGAGGTTGCTGTAGAAGGTTGTTTGTACAGAGGTTGTTGTAGAGAGGTTATTGTACAGAGCCTGTAGTACATAGGTTGTTGTACAGAGGCTGTTGTAGAGAGGTTGTTGTACATAGGTTGTTGTAGAGAGGTCATTGTACAGAGTTTGTTGTACAGATGTTGTTGTTGAAGTTTGTTGTACAGAGGCTGTAGTACAGATGTTGTTGTAGAGAGGTTATTGTACAGAGGCTGTAGTACAGAGGTTGTTGTAGAGAGGTTGTTATAGAGAGGCTGTTGTACAGAGGCTGTAGTACATAGGTTGTTGTAGAGAGGTTGTTGTACATAGGTTGTTGTAGAGAGGTTATTGTACAGAGGCTGTAGTACAGAGGTTGTTGTAGAGAGGTTGTTGTAGAGAGGCTGTAGTACATAGGTTGTTGTAGAGAGGTTATTGTACAGAGGCTGTAGTACATAGGTTGTTGTAGAGAGGTTGTTGTAGAGAGGTTGTTGTACAGAGGCTGTAGTACAGAGGCTGTTGTAGAGAGGTTGTTGTACAGAGGTTATTGTACAGAGGCTGTAGTACATAGGTTGTTGTAGAGAGGTTGTTGTACATAGGTTGTTGTAGAGAGGTTATTGTACAGAGGCTGTAGTACAGAGGTTGTTGTAGAGAGGTTGTTGTAGAGAGGCTGTAGTACATAGGTTGTTGTAGAGAGGTTATTGTACAGAGGCTGTAGTACATAGGTTGTTGTAGAGAGGTTGTTGTAGAGAGGTTGTTGTACAGAGGCTGTAGTACAGAGGCTGTTGTAGAGAGGTTGTTGTAGAGAGGTTGTTGTACAGAGGTTATTGTACAGAGGCTGTAGTACATAGGTTGTTGTAGAGAGGCCGTTTTGTTGTACAGAGGCTGTAGTAGAGAGGTTGTTGTGGAGAGGTTGTTGTACATAGGTTGTTGTAGAGAGGTTGTTGTACAGAGGTTGTTGTAGAGAGGCTGTTGTACAGAGGTTGTTGTAGAGAGGTCGTTGTAAAGAGGTTGTTGTACAGAGGCTGTAGTACAGAGGCTGTTGTAGAGAGGTTGTTGTACATAGGTTGTTGTAGAGAGGCTGTTGTATAGAGGTTGTTATACAGATGTTATTGTACATAGTTTGTTGTGCATAGGTTGTTGTACAGAGGCTGTTGTAGAGGTTGTTGTACAGAGGTTGTTGTAGAGAGGCTGTTGTATAGAGGTTGTTGTACAGATGTTGTTGTTGAAGTTTGTTGTACAGAGGCTGTAGTACAGATGTTGTTGTAGAGAGGTTATTGTACATAGGTTGTTGTAGAGAGGTTATTGTACAGAGGCTGTAGTACAGAGGTTGTTGTAGAGAGGTTGTTGTAGAGAGGCTGTAGTACATAGGTTGTTGTAGAGAGGTTATTGTACAGAGGCTGTAGTACATAGGTTGTTGTAGAGAGGTTGTTGTAGAGAGGTTGTTGTACAGAGGCTGTAGTACAGAGGCTGTTGTAGAGAGGTTGTTGTAGAGAGGTTGTTGTACAGAGGTTATTGTACAGAGGCTGTAGTACATAGGTTGTTGTAGAGAGGTTGTTGTGGAGAGGTTGTTGTAGAGAGGTTGTTGTAGAGAGGTTGTTGTAGAGAGGTTGTTGTAGAGGTTGTTGTACAGAGGTTGTTGTAGAGAGGCTGTTGTACAGAGGTTGTTGTAGAGAGGTCGTTGTAAAGAGGTTGTTGTACAGAGGCTGTAGTACAGAGGCTGTTGTAGAGAGGTTGTTGTACATAGGTTGTTGTAGAGAGGCTGTTGTATAGAGGTTGTTATACAGATGTTATTGTACATAGTTTGTTGTGCATAGGTTGTTGTACAGAGGCTGTTGTACAGATTGTTGTTGTAGAGAGGCTGTTGTATAGAGGTTGTTGTACAGATGTTGTTGTTGAAGTTTGTTGTACAGAGGCTGTAGTACAGATGTTGTTGTAGAGAGGTTATTGTACAGAGGCTGTAGTACAGAGGTTGTTGTAGAGAGGTTGTTATAGAGAGGCTGTTGTACAGAGGCTGTAGTAGAGAGGTTGTTGTAGAGAGGCTGTAGTACATAGGTTGTTGTAGAGAGGTTATTGTACAGAGGCTGTAGTACATAGGTTGTTGTACAGAGGCTGTTGTAGAGAGGTTGTTGTACATAGGTTGTTGTAGAGAGGTCATTGTACAGAGTTTGTTGTACAGATGTTGTTGTTGAAGTTTGTTGTACAGAGGCTGTAGTACAGATGTTGTTGTAGAGAGGTTATTGTACAGAGGCTGTAGTACAGAGGCTGTTGTAGAGAGGTTGTTGTACATAGGTTGTTGTAGAGAGGCTGTTGTATAGAGGTTGTTATACAGATGTTATTGTACATAGTTTGTTGTACATAGGTTGTTGTACAGAGGCTGTTGTACAGAGGTTGTTGTACAGAGGCTGTTGTAGAGGTTGTTGTACAGAGGTTGTTGTAGAGAGGCTGTTGTATAGAGGTTGTTGTACAGATGTTGTTGTATAGAGGTTTGTGTATAGAGGTTGTTGTACAGAGGTTGTTGAAGAGAGGTTGCTGTACATATGTTGTTGTACAGAAGTTGTTGAAAAAAGTTGTTGTACAGAGGCTGTTGTTAACAGGCTAATGTTATACAGGGGTTGTTGTTGGTAGATATTGCTATTAAAAAGTTCTTGTTTTTTTCTTGACCCCACAGGGCCCAGTTAAGAACTTTACCTAGATTTCATAGAGACAAACATTCTGGCCATGTTTCATGAAGATTTGGCCATTTTTTGTGTTAAATTTGACCCAACATGACACACTTAATATTTTGTTCAAATGATTATTATGACCAAGTTTCATAAAGATTTGGCCAAAATTGTGACCTCTACTGACTACACAAGGTCTTTCTATGATTTGAACTAGTGACCTAGTTTTTGACACCGGATGACCCAGTATCGAAGTAGACCTAGACTTTGTTGAGATGATCATTGTGACCATGTTTCATAAAGATTAGGCCAAAATTGTGACCTCTAGTGTCTACACAAGCCAATTGTAAACAGACGGACATACGATGGACGAAGAGTGATCACAATAGCTCATTCTGTCACGAAATCTGTCACTTTGTGACAGGTGAGCTAAAAAGTGCAGACAAATATGCAGACCAAATAACCAACCGACCACACGTTGAAGAACCAACAGACCCAAGGATGACATCAATATAGCCACCATATACTTCTTATCAGGGCGTATTAATTAACAATAAGATAATTATATCATACTTTGCTGTTTTGATATGCCATCAAGGCAAGGAGTATGAGTAGTCTTGCCCTTCACGATGGTTGATTCTTTCACTGGTGTTTCAGCATCTGAAACAACATACATATGTCTTAATGTATTTATCTGGCTTGACTGCCAAATTCAAGCACTTGTCTTCAGGGCACCCGATCAATTCCTCTGCCTTGCCAGATAAACAAACTACTCCTGAAACAAATGAGCAGATTTCAATTAAACTTCACACTCAAGTTATTTGGATGAGCCTCTTCAATTTTTACTTTTATTTTTCAAAAATTGTACGCTGTTTTCATTCTCTACAATTTTTCCGAAATAAAACCAGTCACACAAGTCTTCTTTGTAACTCACTCAGATCAATACAATTAGTAAATATACAGAGGATCTTCCATGCAATGTCTATCTTGATCAGAAAGCCTCTATAGTGCAAAAAACAACATAACAATAGGTCCTGTAGTTTTAAGATATTGTAGTCTTGATTTACCTGATACCTCCTGCTGTGTTGATGTTGACTGTACAGCCAGCTCATTTTTACTGAATCTGAAATACATATTATAGACGCAAAAACGCAACATGAGGCGTTTCCTGTACACCAAGGGAGACAACCTCGGCCTGTATAGATAAGATCTATACTTTGTAACATGAGACACAGTATGTCTGAACGCAACACGCAAAAACCTGCAAGTACACGCAACATGAGGTGACACCAGCACACAAAGGGCGACAACTGGCTGGCTGGCTGACCGACTGACAAGCTGAATCCAGTATACCCCCCTTACAACTTGTTGTTGTGCGGGGGGTATAATTAAATATAACTCCACTTGCAGGAACAAGCAACTTGAGGTTTTACCAAGACATAAAGGGCAATAACCTCTACTAATGAAATATGCAACTATGAGAATTGCTTCAAGCTATCCTAAATTAGAATTTAGTGAACAGGTCAGTGACCACCAATTCAGTGCAGTGATTGGGGTTAGTTACATAAATTAGAACCTAGGCCTCATTGACAGCTGCAAGTTGAACGATGGACAAAAAACAATCATAAAAGCTCACCTTGCCAATTTGTGGCAGGTGAGCTAAATATACACCTGTCCCATACACACAATTATAAGAGTAGATGATTTCACCACCAAAACATCTTTAATTAATCTTTGACCTCCTACTCACATCTTGGTTCCATCCCGGCATTGGTCATTATTGACTGCAAACCATCATATACTTAAAATTAACTCTGATTGTACTCGGTAACATTCTGAGTAAAACTTCCATTTAAAGACTTTTTTGACAATCATAATTATCACAATTCCAGGTAAAGTAAATAGACCACATGGTTCACTAAACTGTTACTTCTTCCTGATAATGATAAATCTCCTGATTGATTCAAGATACAAACACGCCCTCAAACAATCCAAACTGCTTCCTGTCGGCTTATACATGAATCATGATGCAGCAACAAAGATATCCACACTTCATGTACATACACGCCCTCAAACAATCCACACTGCTTCCTGTCGGCTTATACATGAATCATGATGCAGCACACAAGAAGTACTTTAACCCATTTCCTAAGGATTGTGATTACACACATTCGTGACATTCCTAGAAAAAAACATTGGTGTCGGATAATCACAGCATTCAACTTTTAACTTATATTTTATAACATATGGCGTGGAATTACAATTTCTACCATTGCCATTCTATAACACTGCCAAAATATCCAAACAGGCAAGACACTTGTTAACTACATTTGCAAGCATAACAGGAACTAAATGGTTAGAAACAGATACAGAATACAATGAAAATTATAACAAACATGATGGCGTTAGATTTTTGATTTACGATCACGAACATCACAGTATACGAGGGTCGTTCATTTAATACCCGGACTATCGATATTGCTGGATAACTAGCTGACCGATATCGATGAAAACGTATAGGAATACTTTCACACTACTTCTTAATTCACATACACAATTTCAACTTGTTGCGGCCCTCGTACAATTTAACAAACTCAGATGCAGGAAAATAGGTTTGTTAATTATTCCTGCATGGTCGATAAATTGTCGCAAACAGCCATTCAATGACGTTTGTGTGTATATTTTTCAAATTTATCAATCTTAAATACAAGTGTAAATACCGCCCGAGTTAATTTGCACAGGTCAAGGCTCTATTTCAGCCAACAATTCAGGATACACAAAATATACAACCGACTCCAGTCATAAAAAGAAATAAAATTCTACGCCCTATCCTTCAATTTCATAGATTCTATCCTCCATGATGTCATATCTCCACATTCCTATCTCCACATTATAACAAACATGATGGCGTTAGATTTTTGAATTACGATCACGAACATCACAGCATACAATTTAACAAACTCAGATGCAGGAAAATAGGTTTGTTAATTATTCCTGCTGTCTATTAATGCATGGTCAATAAATTGTCGCAAACAGCCATTCAATGACGTATGTGCGTATATTTATCAAATTTATCATTATTAAATACAAGTGTAAATGAGTTAATGTTCACAGGCCAAGGCTCTATTTCAGCCAACAATTCAGGATACACAAAATATACAACAGACTCCAGTCATAAAAAGAAATAAAATTATACGCCCTAATTTCCTTCAATTTCATAGATTCTATTCTCCATGATGTCATATCTACACATTCTGTGTTTCCATCACAATCCACAATAATGACTCACTTCAGTATGCACCATAACCTGAAGTGACTTGGCCAAATTGTGATAGAAGAAAAATATAAAGAGAGATATACTATAATAAATAGCTAACAATAATGAAAACATATTCAGTTATTTCTCTTCATGCTTAATAAAAACCTGTAGCAATGCTCAGTGTAAAGGCACTGGTTAACACTGACTATACCTGGCTGCTGGCTGGCACTACATCTACCCGACGCATTTGAGTTCAATATAATTGTGCCACTTAATAGTCAAACAGCAT
Source organism: Spisula solida (assembly GCA_947247005.1). Lineage (NCBI taxonomy): Eukaryota > Metazoa > Mollusca > Bivalvia > Venerida > Mactridae > Spisula > Spisula solida. Next base: position 15,420,174 of record OX365947.1, on the reverse strand, counting down.
TCACTTGGTTCAATCGTTGATCCTTACTGCCTAGCTTGGATGATCTGTTAAGACCTAGGCGAACTTGAATAGCAATAGGGCCTACTGTGGAAACCAATCTATTGATATTTTAACTGCCTGCAGTCTGACCAGGCTAACTACATGTAAATTATAACTAAATAGTTCTATGACAAACAACTTGCAAAATATTATGCTACTTTGTGACGTCATAAATCCGTAAATGACGTCATCCCATATTTATCAATGCAATTTCAGGGGCGCAGTTAATGGTTGCATGCGCTCGAGAGTCCCCATCATTGTAAGAATTCATTCTTACTTTTAAAGCCATTTGGGCTGTATTTGTATTTAAATTCTAAAGAAATTTATGTTAGGCACAAAATTCATGCAACAATGGTGGGCACGTTCATATTGCTGGCTACGCCCCTTAATTTTGTAATAAAATGACAATTCAGCATAAAATATTCTGTAGAATAATCTTGGATGCTTTTGTTTACATCCCAAAGTTGGATAAACACAGAAGTAATTTGTGCAGAAGCTCCACGAGCGGAGACACACGTAATTCGCTAAAAATAAGTTCCGTTATATTTATGCAATCGTAACGAATATTATCCACGCTTTATGACAACAAATAGTCAGGACAACTTGCATTCACATAAATGTCTGATCCCTTGACCGTATCATCACAACGAATGTAAATACAATGCATATATGCAGCACACAGGTAGAATTATAGAAATTTCACATTTTTTTCAAGCAAAATATATAGTGGAAAAATGTTATTTCCTTTATCAGCTCAAAACCTACCCGCCCGTGGATGGTAAACATAAATCGAATTTAAAATGGCCTTACCTCGCTATATACTTACATTGGTATATACTTACATTGGTATAATTATACTTACCTTGCTATATACTTACATTAGTATATACTTACATTAGTATATACTTACATTGCTAAATACTTACCTTACTATATACTTACATTGCTATATTCTAGTACTTACCTTGCTTAATACTTACCTTACTATATACTTACATTGCTATATTCTAGTATTTACCTTGCTAAATACTTACCTTACTATATACTTACATTGCTATATTCTAGTACTTACCTTGCTATATTCTAGTACTTACCTTACTATATTCTAGTACTTACCTTGCTATATTCTAGTACTTACCTTGCTAAATACTTACCTTACTATATACTTACATTGCTATATTCTAGTACTTCTCTTGCTAAATACTTACCTTACTATATACTTACATTGCATTATACTTACATTGCAATATTCTAGTACTTACCTTGCTTACTTACCTTGCTATATTCTAGTACTTACCTTGCTATATTCTAGTACTTACCTTGCTATATTCTAGTACTTACCTTGCTATATTCTAGTACTTACCTTGCTATATTCTAGTACTTACCTTGCTATATTCTAGTACTTACCTTGCTATATTCTAGTACTTACCTTGCTATATTCTAGTACTTACCTTGCTAAATACTTACCTTACTATATACTTACATTGCATTATACTTACATTGCAATATTCTAGTACTTACCTTGCTATATTCTAGTACTTACCTTGCTATATTCTAGTACTTACCTTGCTAAATACTTACCTTACTATATACTTACATTGCTATATTCTAGTACTTACCTTGCTAAATACTTACATTACTATACTGAGCAAAAAAAGAACCTTTACATAATTCATATTTCAATGCTCATTATGTGAAGATATAACCAAGTTCGTGACATTTTAACTGCCTACAGTGTTGAAGAATTCCAGCAAAAACAACACAGAATTACTGAACGGAACTTACCTTGTCAGCCTTGCTATATACTTACTAGTAAAACCATGGTAATACGAGCAGCAATTATTCGAGCAACCGGCCTAATTTGAGCAAATTTCAAAGTCCTTGTGAATTTGCTCTATATTGTACATAAATTTATCCCTCTTACTCGAGTAAAGTTATTACGAGCATCCGTACTAATTTGAGTAAAGGTATTGGTCCATTCAACAATTTTCAACGATAATTATCAGTTACTTTATCTCCAGGCAATGATCAGAGCAAAATTTCTCCCCTCCGAAAAATGTCATACTTAATTTTATTATGGTCCGCATTTTTCGCACATCGTGATAATCACATTTTATGACAATAGCGTCATCCTTAACAGGCGCGTAGCTACCTGTACGCAGGATACGCAGCTGCGTACACATGCTTCTCAAAAAGTGAAAAAATAAATGATCGAAAAATGCAATAAAAACTGATGCCTAAACACCAGAGGGGGTAATCCTTTAGTATTTTCCCCATTTCTTGTAAACCCTTTTAAAAAATCTTTATACACAAAAAACCGGTTTTATGAATAAAAATAATGTTAAAGATGATGCAAAAAACACGCCAGAACGCATCAGAGACGTTCTAGCGAACAAAAGTTTTCCCGGGGGAGCATGCCCCCAGACCCCCCTAGCCTTCTTGCGTACACATTCAAATACCTCTAGCTACGCCCCTGCTTAACACTTAAATTGATTTCCATATTTTCGATTCGATACATTAAACACGAGGTAGAAGATATTTAATTAATGAGCGTGATTAAACAAGACATACGTTTCAAAACAAGTTCAATAGGCAACAATTGGGAACTATACACATACGAGAACTAAATTTTTAAATGCAACATCGTTGCTTAGACTGGCACAGACTTTTACTTATCGTAAGATAAAATCGACGTACATTTAGAATCTTAAATATTTAGGTGCCGTTCGTTATAAAACAGCAAATAAAAATCATTTAAAAAACTTTTCCTATCCCGTATTTCATGAAAACCTGCGAATGTAGGCTCATGTACAGTACAATTCGACGTGTCTGATACTGAATAAGTGAAGTAAATCAAGTCCGAGATTAAATCCAATTCTTATCAAACAACCCTAAAGAATAAACAATTTTTCGGCTTTGTTAAGTAGAAAATTAAATGTCAATTAAAGCAACACTATGCCCTGATCGGCAAATTCATATCGCGGTAAGGAACTCTGGCGTAACACTACTCCCAATGATGAAGATGGTCTATATGAATTCCTTGAAGAAATTGGAGTTACCTAAACAACTGCAGTATCCATAATAACGGTATGAACCCCACAAACGCAGCAAAACTCAACACCTCTATAGTGCGACCTCATGATTTCTTTGGCTGTGACTTATGGAACAATATCACAACAGCCGACATGCGTCATCTAGAGACATCATTTCTGCTTAAAACGCATACAATTTCTACCTACCAGAACCCGCTAAGACATGGTAAAAGGATTACTTGGCTTTACTTCAATGGAAGCCTATATTGATATTCACTCTGAAGATGACTTTGTTAGATACATAATTACATGAATACAGCTAACATTTGGCGTGTTACCCAAGACAAGCCACAATTGACCGAACAAATGAAATTATAGCAAAACTTTGCTGTAAGCAGCCATCCAGTGAACTAAAAACTTGTACCAGCTGCAACCTCAATTACACTGACGAACTCCATCACATGATAATATATTGTAACAAGAGGGCCCAAAGGGCCCTAGGTAGCTCACCTATTATAAATAGCAGTACTTGACCTTGATTGTGTTGAGATGATCACTTTGACCAAGTTTCATAAGGATTAGGCTAAAATTGTAACCTCTAGTGACTATACAAGGTTTTTCTATGATTTCACCACGTGACCTAGTTTTTGGCCCTGGATGACCCATTATCGAACTTGACCTAGATTTTGTTGAGATGATCATTGTGACCAAGCTTCATAAAGATGAGGTCAAAATTATGACCTCTAGTGATTACACAAGGTTTTTCTATGATTTGACCTTGTGACCTAGTTTTTTACCCCGGACGACCCAATATCGAACTTGACCTAGATTTTGTTGAGATGATCATTGAATTGTATTCTTGATTCTGACGTTCGGTGTGTAAACGGGTGTGTATTTAAGGACTAAAGTGTTGATATATCCTGAAAGTATAATATATTATCCAGTCACTTCCGGCAATATCTGCCTGTTAACGGGGTGCCTGATAAACTTAGCGATAATTGGTCACCTGGTCATGTGACTAGTGATAATCCGTCACCTTACCACGTGATCTGACGGACTTCTTCTTATATGAGAGTCGCCGGTTGCAAATCCTAAATGAGCTGGTGGTTGATCGTTTATTTTCTACGTCTTACCTGCGTCTACATGACGTCTATCAAGATGTCCGAAGTCGTTGTTTATCATGACGTCACGGAACGAACGTGACGTTGCACGCTAGTTAATGAAAGAGTGACAATATAGTCCTGAGTTTGATCTCCTTACTGAGCAGATTAAGCGACTGGATAAATAGAATAATAGGTTAGTGCTGTGAATGAAGTAAAAGTTTATCTGGCTTGGCTGCGGAAATTCCTCCGCCTTGCCAGATAAACTTTTTCATCCTCGGCACTAACCTATCATTCTCTATGTAGCTACACGTTGATACCCGTAATATACCATTCCAATGAATAATAAACCTACAAGGCTACAAATGTGACAGGCACTTTTATAATTGGAAATATTGTAAGTAACCTGTCATACATAGTAAACAGTGGTAAAATCCGATTTGGCCGGGGTAGTATTTGGGTACGTGCTGACTGCCTATGATTGACAGTGAACAATATGCGAACATCTGAACTACCAGGTGCGAATCAGACGGTAAGAAGTCTTTTGGGTACGAATAAGGGCGAACTTTGATCACAAAATGCACGGTGATCGGACAATTTAGTTGGAATATAATGGTGGGGACATAGCAATGAGATATAATATCAACGATAGAACCCGGAGTTATCAATCAACTCTTACGTTTCTAGTCTAAAGAAGCTTCCGAAAATACAATTTCAGCGCTGCAAGAAAGTGAAACCGAGCGAGGTGACGACTAAAATCCAGTCTCCGGTCCCATCCGGTACCGATAGTAACGACGTTTTTACCTCCCTTTGCTAGGAAGTACGTGCGATGTGGACCCCAAGATAAACGTTATGGAGCAGAGCACCGGAATTGTCTCAGATTACTGCTTCCAGAAAAATCTAAGAACTAAGAGATTTCACTCCAGTGGACACTTTTACCATTATTCCAATCCGTGTGATGTCAAACCACATTTTAAATTGTGTTGCCATTTGAACTGTGACTTACTTGTCCAACAAGTTTAAATATTACTGTGCATATTGATACTAGTGCTAATCCTTTTTTTACTGTTTTTTAAACTAAGGAAAAGTTTTACAACCTTGGGTTGTTACTTATACATGTAATTAACTTACTACATTGATTTACATAAGAATATAACACTCATAAGGAACAAACAGCCTTAAACAGGTCTTACTGTAACTGAAAGACATTAAAAGATATCTGACAAACTGTATATTCTAGATATTGAGGCTATTTCAGACGTTTAAATGATCATTGGGTCACATTATATCATTTTATCGCGAAATATGTGTATACTAGACTTGAACATGGCTAATATCTTCAGATATTCGCGTTTTGTAACAAATGTTTAACGCCATTTCGCTCACTTCCGGTTGTCTGCAATTTCGACTAAAATACCAGTTTTTGTCTCGTTTTATACCAAAGAACTGAAGATGTTAACATTGCAAGTTGATGAAATGAGTTATATGTCACATTGTTATCATGTTATCATTTACTATAATATGTCTAATGGGCCGATTCAGCATCGTTTGTCATAATGTTTGTGAGCGCCAGTTTTTCGAAATGTCTTTCACTCATTTCTTGCGTGACAGACATGTGTATTTCTGCATCTTTCAGTAAAGATCAGAAGTTTTACCAACCTTAATGTATATGAAACGATTCCTTACATTCCATAGTGTCTGTCTGCATTGCGAAAGACTAATGTCCTTGTCTTATAATTGCACATTTGACTGTAATTCAATTTGAGTTGAGTGGAAAGTCTTTCAACATGGCAAAATCTTGAAAAATTTGCAAGACTTGTCCTTGTATTGACGCATTCCATTGGCTGACTGTTTTGCGTCGTGGCGTCTCATTGGTGCTAGACTTTTTTCGGTGACAGACATCTAGTCTATATATAGGATGTCAGAGGTTTCGTGTATTTACTTGTTCATGTAACTGATATTATAGTGCAACCGGTCGGAGGTTTCATGTAATTGATTACATAGTGTTGTATAGTATATTTGTACTGGCGATCATAGGTGTGATAAACATTATTGCAACATGTGTAAATATCTCTTTGACATAAACTATATATTTGTTGCTGTAAATTGTAGATAAATTGACACTCGATAGTACTGAGTATAGGCAAACAAATATGTAGTTTTTGACAAATGTTTAAAACATAACTAGATAACGAGCTATAAAGTGCATATATATTTAATTATCTACACAATGTATTATAGCTATGTCATACATAAATAAATAATGTTTATGTTATTTAATATTATATTGTATAGAACATAACGATTTAAAACATATCATAAACATGCATGTTTACATATATTGGTATACGCAATAATGTAATAACATATTAATTATACATTCAAGGGTAAAACTTTATGAAATGTTGAACTTATAACGTACCAGTTGAACACTATACATGCATATCACTAAATCTATGCCAGGAAAAGTATTAAAAAAAGAAACACAGTAACAGTTACAGTCTCTGGCATATAATTATGTACACTGATCACTACTTTTGCATGATTGAACTACAGTATAACTATCAACTATGATCACTTCACAATAATGCTCAACATTGACAATAATTCTCAACACTTCACATTTATTCACAACACTCACAATAACACTTCACAACACTCACAATAACACTTCACAATAACACTTCACAACACTCATAATAACACATAGTAAGTAAGTAAGTAAGTAAGTAAGTAAGTGAAAAGCTTTTGTATACAAAAGTATTAAATATATTTGCACCAAATTTTGCATTCAGTCTCCTGGTATAATGACATCATTATATATAACAGTGTTAGCTGATTTGACTGGCAATATTTTTTCAAACACATTGAAAAATGTGTTGATCTTGTTTCGAATATGACATAAACGACGTCGTGGCCGGGTAAAGTTCGAAATACTCCCTTTGTTGTCCACTCACTGTATCATTGTGTATGTTTTAAACTTGTAATGATCTAAACAAATATTTAACCTTATATAAGAACAAAACATCATCCAAGTTATGAAGCTGTACGAGTTTTCGTTTGCAAATAAATGCCTTTTGTTTTCCCATATACATAGCTTTTTCTAAATGGCGCGGTTTTGTCAACTCGGACGTTTCTTTACTTTTGGATTTATTTAGTTACTCTTTACTTGAAAAATGAGGCATGTCTTCGCCAATCCCTTATGATGTTCGTAGAAGTTGTTCCTGTAATTTTCCGCCGTCATTTTTTACACAGTCGGTCATTTTCTTTAACCTACTCAAATGTCGGTTGACGTTTACGTCACGCTACGTTCGACGAAATTTACAACCTGTACTTGCAAATTCCTAGTTGTGCTCCAATTTTATGAGTACCAGTCCTATTAGATAGCCCTCAATATATTTAAGCATAAGGTGTTGTTAAACAATATGAATGTCCAAAATGCCTAAATCTGGCTATGTTTCATTTTTGCAGTTATTTCTGTTTGTCGACTCATCTTTAAAATGGCCGTCAACGTAACGTTAACGTACGCTTTCTTCCGCGTTCTATAAATCCATGGCAACGGTGTCCACTAGAACGGAATCCAAGCACAAACAAGAAATATCACTGAATGTGATGAATACCCCCAGAAACTGCTTGACACAGTCAGATATGCACAACTAGACTTGTTACTGATCATTCATGCAAAATTGCTTTGAAATCCAACCATTGGTTAAAGGGAAATAGCGCTGACAAAATTCATAAGTGTAAAAAAAACAAAGGGCCATAACTACCTTAAAATTAATTAATCAGACCAACGTGTGCCGACAATATGCACAACTAGACTTGGTACTGATCATTCATACAAAGTTTCGTCTACATCCGACCAATAGTTACAGAGAAATAGCGCATACAAAATTCATTAGTGTAAAAAAACAAAGGGCCATAACTACCTTAAAATAAATCAGACCAACATGTGCCTTCAATATGCACAACTAGACTTGGTATTGATCATTCATACAAAATTTTGTTAAAATCTGACCAATAGTTACAGATAAATAGCGTGGACAAAAGTTATAAGTGTAAAAAAAGAAAGGGCAATAACTACCTTAAAATTGAGCCGACCAACGTGTGCCCACGCTATGGACAACTAGACTTGGTACTGATCATTCATGGAAAGTTTTGTTGAAATCAAACCATTTGTTACAGAGAAATATGGCAATAAAATAGAGAAAAGGAGGCAATATTTGCTTTATATGGGACAAAAAAGTTAAAGGTGGAAGTTTTCTAAGGCTGTTAATTGAAATAAAATTATTATAACTTAGAATTGTTCCGAGCGAGCATAGCAAGCGTGGAATTTCAGTCTTAGGTATTTTCTTCATAGGAAATGAAACTTATTAACAGCTTCAATGAAAAATTCCCTGACTTTTCCCTGACTTTTGCTCAATTTCTAGATTTCCCTGACTAATTTCAAAATTCCCTGACTTTTCCCTGACCTTGAAAAAATTATGTTTTTCCCTGACTTTTCCCTGACCGTGGGAACCCTGAAAATTTATAAGTGTAAAAAAACAAAGGGCCATAACTACCTTAAAATTGAACCGACCAACGTGTACCGACGATATGTACAACAAGACTTGGTACTGATCATTCATACAAAGTTTTGTTAAAATTCGACCAATGGTTACAGGGAAATAGAGCGGACAAAATTATACGGACCAACCAACCAACCAACCAACCAACTAACCAACAGACCAACCAACCAACCACAAGCATGACTCCAATATAGCCCCATATACTATGTATCTGGGGGTATAATAATCCACTGATCCTAAATTTAGTACTATATCCTCATAGCAAACTTCGTAATGTTTCGCTTTGTAAAAATAAAAATACGCCATACTTTCTGACCGGAACGAACTTTCTTTACACCCTTTACATTTACAGATATACAAACATACATACATAAAAACAACTGGTAGCAACATAATAAATAAGAGCATTTAACAATAAAATTGACAAAAACTGCAAAAATATGAACATTACATGTATATCAACATATCACAATTTAAACCTAGCACATATTTAAATGAGTTAGGAATGACATTTATCTGGAACGTAATATTTGAATATTTAAATATGTATAATACAAATAGGTAATACTTTTAAGTTTAATGATAACTCAATATTTGTTCCACTTTAGATAGGATGTTTGGAATTTCAGATTTTCTTATTTTTATAGGGATTTTGTTCCATAGATCTGCTCCCGAGTAAGTTAGTGATTTCCTGTAAGATTCGAAACTTGGCTTAGGAACATAGAGCTCTGAGTTTTCAATAGATCTGAGGTTTAGTGAATGTTTCTGTGAATTAAATTGAAATTTTTCGGTCATATATTTTGGAAATGAATGATCATTTATACTTTTATATACCATAAGTATTTTTTTTTTGTAATTGACTCTTTCATCAAATTTCATCCAGTTGAACTCCTTAAAGAGTGTATCTGAAGGTGTGTCATAATCTTTGTATAGAATTATCCTTGCAGCCCCTTTTTGAATTTTGATTATATCTTTTCTTAAGCCAATGTCACAATTTCCCCATATTGTATTACAGTAATCTTTGTGTGGTAATACATATGAATTGAAGAATATTTTTCGCGAATGTAAGTTTAGGTACTTTTTGATTATGAGAAGAAGATGTAATTGTGAATTGCTTTTTTCGATAGTTTGCTCAACTTGTGTTTTCCATTTAAGCCTATTGTCAACATTGACCCCTAATTTTTTTATTTTCAGAATATAAAATTTCCTGATTTTGTAGTTGTAGACGAAAAGTTGTTGATGTAATTGGGGTTATGTTGTTAGTGTATATATACATGGCTTTTGTTTTCTGTGCATTAAGCATCATGGAATTTTTGGAGCACCAAGTGTTTACATTGTCGAGGTCAGTTTGCAGTTTAGTGAATATTTCTTCTACTGTATTGCCTGATGCAGTGAGTGTTGTGTCATCAGCAAACATGTCTGTTGATGAGAATTGTACTGTCATTGGTAGATCATTTATATAAATGAGAAAGAGAAGAGGTCCCAGGACTGTACCCCAGATAATATGTCAGCTGTATTTGACAGATGTCCAGAGACACATACTCTCTGTGTCCTGTGTGAAAGGTATGATGTAATCCAGTTTATAGTTTGTGATGAGATGTGGTAGAAAGGCAGCTTTTCAATCAGTAAGTTATGATTTACTAGGTCAAATGCCTTTGACAAATCGAGGAATATTGTTTTAACAAGTTTCTCCTCGTTGATTTGATCAATCCAGTTATCAATTATGTTTGTTAGAGCAGTTTCACATGAATGTTTAGTTCTGAATCCTGATTGCGTGTGAAATATTAGATTGTTAATTTCAAGAAATTTCTTCAGGTGGTCAGTCACATGTTTTTCAAATTTTTTTGCTAAAATTGGTAGAATTGATATTGGTTTGTAGTTGTTATTGTCTGATTTTGGTCCTTTTTGTAAATTGGCGTGACTTTGGACTGCTTTAGAGCCGATGGAAACTTATTTGTCTTTATTCACATGTTAATTATTTTGCACAGTGGCTTGTATATTACAGGTGATGCCGTTTTAAGAAATTTTGCACGGACATCATCAAGGCCTGTGGATTGTGTAACATCTAGAGCGTCTAGTTTCTTTCTAACTGTGTTTTCATCAATTAAAGGGATTTCAAATTTGGCTATGTCGGGTGCTATTTTCGTTGCATGGTTTTCTTGTAGAGAAAATTTTGATTCATTACTAAGTGTCGAAAGTATCTCTGTATTTTTGAAAATACATCACAACACTCACAATAACACTTCACAACACTCACAATAACACATCATAATCCTCGTAATGCGTATATCTTCTCGTCATCAATATCGAGCTACGGAAGCAGCAGTGATGATTCAACAGAAATGTATGAGGTGCTCCGAATGGCTACCCCCTGACCGTTAAATTTCAAATCCGGAGAAACGGGTTTTATCTTGTAATGTCGATATCGAGAATAACACTTCACAACACTCACAATAACACTTCACAACACTCACAATAACACTTCACAACACTCACAATAACACTTCACAACACTCACAATAACACTTCACAACACTCACAATAACACATCATAATCCTTGTACTATTAATCATCATGCACACCATCAGCTGATGCTGTTGGTGCCAGACCGGCGATCCTGCTGGCGAATCTCAGTAGCTGTGTTGTTGTCATTTCATCATCTTCATATTTGTCCCACGCACCGAACAATCGACCATGAATCATTTCATCATCTTCATATTTGTCCCACGCACCGAACACTCGACCATGAATCATTTCATCATATTCATATTTGTCCCACGCACCGAACAATCGACTATGAATCATTTCATCATCTTCATATTTGTCCCACGCACCGAACAATCGACCATCAATCATTTCATCATCTTCATATTTGTCCCACGCACCGAACAATCAACAATAAATGCTGGCGTATTCCTGCCTGTGGAGTCTCGTTAATAAATTTTCCGATACCTAGTGTATTTGGAGGCCTACCGTCTCCACCTCACAGCGCAGCATTGGGAGAAGGACGTAGAAGGGTAGATCTGCCTTACCGGCCCTGGTGTTTAACCTTCTGTGTCAGCCTGAAAATATATAGAAGATTATGAGTGGTATGAAAATTGAAAGTTTTGCATTTATATTAGTTTTGTTGCCCATGAACACATAAAATATCCATCTTTGAGGCTGAGCTAGACATATAGGTTCGAAACCCGATTGATGGTGTAAAATATTTATGACATGTTGTCTCTATTTTACAATAATGAAACAGAATAGTGTTTTTTTTCACTATGCAATAATAAATAAATGAATACACTACAACTTTAGCTGGTCATTTCATTGTTGTGGATATATTGTTAGCATTAATTACGCAAACTAATTACCTTCAACATCGTTGTTAGTTCTCACTGTCTCTCTAAAAACACTGTTTTTGGGAAGCCGCACAGTAATAAGTTGCAATAATCAGGTCTTGATGATAATAAAGAACTTATGAGGGATTTTGTTGCATCAACTGTCAAATATTGTCTGATTTGACCTATTTGTCGGATCTGCATGAAACAAGACCTGGAGACAGAGTTTAAATGTTTATCCATATTCAGGTGTGAATCCAACATGGCACCAAGGTTTCTCACCACTGATGATGGGCTGATCACAGCGTCACCAACTTTCACTGTGATATTCTCGGCAGCATTGGTATTCCGTTTCGGAACAAACAGGATTACCTCTGTTTGTCTGCATTAAGTTTCAACAAATTGTTCTCCATCCAGAGCAAGATATCCTTCAGACATGCTTCAATTCGTTGCAGTGTCTCATCGCGTGAAACGCAATCCTTCGGTTGGAATGCCATATACAACTGGGAGTCATCCGCGTAGAAATGATGTTGCAGTTGATGCTTTCTGCAGATTGCACCCACTGGTTTTGTATACATGATGTAGTTTTTGGGACCAAGCACAGAGCCCTGAGGTACGCTATAATTCATCAGTACTGGTTCCGAAAGTTCACCATCAATACAAACAGTCTGGTAACGGTCACACAGATAGGATTTCATCCATTCCAATGGGTTTGCCTACTATACCAAAATGATTTTCAAGTCGGCGTAGGAGGGTGGTGTGATCAATGGTGTCAAATGCTGCTGATAAATCAAGCATGACGAGGATAGTAGCTTTATTCTGGTCTAGAGAACAGAGGATGTCATTTTGCACACGAAGTAAAGCAATTTCAGTAGAATGGAATTTTCTATATGCTGACTGGCGTTCTTCATGGAGATTATACAGTGTTAAGTGCTCATCTAGTTGAGCATCGACTACCTTCTCAAGAACTTTGGAAATGAAAGGTAAGTTTGACACCGGTCTGTAATTTTTTTAAAAAACATTTTGATCAATGTCTGGCTTCTTTATCAGTGGTCTTATTCTGGAGCTTTTAAAAGCCGTGGGTACATAAGCATTTGCAAGTGATGCATTGAATAGTCGTGTTAATATTGGCAGTAGTTCATTTAAACAATCCTTCAACAACCATGTTGGGATTGGGTCAAGCTCACATGATTTACTAGGTGATCTATTTATCAGTTTCAGGACCTCTTCTTCTGAAGTCGGAGAAAACTCAGATAGTTGCTCTTCTCGAAAAGGTGTGTCGAATTCAGCAGTGTCACCATGTTGGGTTGGCTGAGTTGAGGTGGCAATTTCAGTTCGTATTCCTTCAATTTTGTTGATGAAGAAGTCACTGAAGTCCTGTGCAAGCATCTTGGCCGATTTATTAGATGGTAAAACCACTTCCTTAGCATCGCCCATCAGATGTTTAGTTATCTTAAACAGCTCTTTCTGATCGCAACCGCATGACTCTACCTTATCTGCGTAATAGGTTACTTTAGATTGTTTTAGCAATTTGTTGACTGCCGAACATTGATTTCTATAAATTTCATGATCTATCGTTAATTTTGTGGTTCGCCATTTTTGCTCAAGTTTACGCCTCAGATGTTTGGCGTTATGAAGATCTTCAGTGTACCAAGGACAAGAAGGTCTTAAAACAATGGTTTTAGATTTGAGGGGAGCATGTTTGTCAATGAGTGATGACAGTCCATGGGTATACATCTCAACTAGTTCATCAACATCGGAAATGTGCAGCCCGCTTTTCAAAATATCTGATGATTTTATGTCTTTTTTGAATTAATTGACATCAATCGATTTTAGCTTTCTAAAATTCACAGTTTTTCTCATAGGAGCAGGTTTAACAGCACGTGACGTCTTTCCACTGTTATCAGGGAGTCCAGGGTCCGATATTTCAACTTGTGAAACAGTAGTGTCAGTGTCTCTGGTGATAACCACATCCAATGTGTGTCCAGTCACATGAGTTGCCCCAGTTACATGTTGCTGCATACCGCAAGATTCAGGTACACTGGTGAACTTGTCTGACTCTGGGTTTGAAAGGGTGTCAAGGTGGATGTTTACATCCCCAACAATAATGATGATACTTTCTGTAGTTACAAGTTTGGCCAGAAATGATGGCCACTCATTTTCCAGGAAAGTACATGTCTTAAGACCGTTTTTACGATTAGGGGGTGACCTATACACCACAGCCAGACGCAGAGAATAGTTCTTAATGGTTATTATGCATTCCATGTGTTCATAAGTGGTAAAAACTTTATAATTGGTAGAAGTAAGATGCTGGAGGTTAAGAGTGGTTTTGTACACAACTGCCACTCCTCCACCGAACATGCTTGATTTTGTAGCCATTTGGAACAAGCTCCCAATGCATGATTTGTCGGAAGGACCCCCTAGCTATGTTTCAGTCACAGCAACAATATCATAATAATTAGATGAAATATAATCTGAAAGGGCAAGATTCTTGTTTTTGACTGACCTTGATGACAACAGGTTAAGCCTGGTATATGTTACTAGGGCATATAACCATGCTAGACCTGTTGTCGTGTATTTATTACAACAAGTTAAGCCTGATATATATCAGTGGGGCATATAACCATGCTAGAACTGTTGTCATGAATTTATTACAACAGGTTAAAACTGGTATATATCAGTGGGGCAAATAACCATTGTCAACCTGTTGTCATGTCTTTTTACAACAGGTTCAGCCTGGTATATATCAGTAGGGCATATAACCATTGCCCACCTGTTGCGATGTATTTATTACAACAGGTTAAGCCTGGTATATATCAGTAGGGCATATAACCATTGCCCACCTGTTGCGATGTATTTATTACAACAGGTAAAGCCTGGTATATATCATTAGGGCATATAACCATGCTAGACCTGTTGTCATGTATTTATTACAACAGGTTAAGCCTGGTATATATCAGTAGGGCATATAACCATTGTCCAACTGTTGTCAAGTATTTATTACAACAGGTTAATCCTGGCATATATCAGTAGGGCATATAACCATGCTCCACATGTTGTCATGTAATCATAGATGACAGCAGGTTAGGCCTGGTACTTATCATTGGAGAATATAACCATTGTCCACCTGTTGTCAAGTATTTGTAGTAGGACTGATTTAAGCAATCAGGTTTAAATCAGTGTTTAACCTCTGTACTTGTATACTGCACTTTACTTGGGTAGTTTGACAAATCACTGAACCATTCTTAATCATTGTACTTGTGTTTTCATTGGCTGAAGTGATTTTTCAGCTCATATTTTGGGTATATAAAACCAACACTTGCCTAGTATCATTGCAAAGGTCGGCTGACTGTCCATTCAGCGCTGCCAATAAAGCTTAGGCTTTGGCTATCTCTCAATACACTTAGGTATCTGACTTTTTGTTGTGAGTATCTCACGACCCTTGCAAATACAGTCCGTTGTCATCGAAGTATATTGCTTCGGATATTTCCTTTAAATTAAGGGGTTTTTGCATTATCAATTAAATCTACCTTTACTATTAGCATAATTGAGGTTGTAAATTGGATTATACATAGGCTGGGATAAACTAAAGTAATGTATATCATAAATGAGGTTGTATATTGTATTGTACATAGGCTGGTATAAACTAAATGTAATACATGTATATATAAATCACTTTAATAACTAAATTGAATACTGTTCATTTAACCTGGTGTTGTGTTATTCTTGTAGTTAGGTGTTTATTCATTATATTGAGGTTGTTGTACTACCACTATACGATACACATTGGAGACCACCACAATACTTTACACACCACTGGTATATTATTGCTACGTCTGTAACCACTCAGATTAGACCGACTGAGTGGATACAAACCGGTTATACTTATACTCGGACCAGAAACCGGATCTGTTACATATTTATTACAACAGGTTAAGCCTGGTATATATCAATAGGGCATATAACCATGCTCCACCTGTTGTCATGTATTCATAGATGACAACATGTTAAGCCTGGTATTTATCATTGGGGCATATAACCATTGTCCACCCCTAATTACGGTCTTATGGCTTATTTTGCGCTCTGAATGTTTGATGTCCTACAGTTTGAAAACTACTCGATAGATATCATTGAAACTTCATATAGTTAATCCTTGGGGGTGTACGCGAATCGGGGTTTCCCTTTTGGGTTATGGGGGTCATGGTCATATTGGAGGTCAAACTTCTGAGCGCAATATCTCCCTTATTCCTTCACCCATCTGAAATTTTTTTGCACCGATAGGTACCTTTCGAGGTCGTTAACGTTCAAAACTAACATAACTCTTAACCCAACATCCGTTTTTTTGGTATTTTTAGGTTAACCAAAATCCACCCACATGGGGGTAACATATGAACCTACTTTGTTTCTCGGAAGCCCATACCAGATCACTTACAATCTTTTTTCGTGTAATAACCTATCAAAACTATATATTTTTGAGTTGGGGAAGGTCACAAGGTTGTTTTTGCATCACAGTGGTATTAGACAGGGCTTAAAACAGGGGTTAATTCTACTTAGCCAATGTGAAAATGAGCAATAATTAAACTCTAGCGGTGTGTTATATGACACAACTAGCAGATATTACGTATTTTATGATACAGGCATTACGTACAACCCGTTCTAACATCAAAAATCAAGAAAAAATGTTATTCTTTCAATGAGCGCAAAATATCCCCCTTTTAGGGGTGCCCACCCAACGGGAGTTTTCATACAACGGGTTTAGATATCGAAAAACGGATACAAGATTTGTGTTTAAAATGAAAAATAACCCCAATTACAAACACAGGAGGGAGCTTGCGGGTAAAAAAAATTCTACCCTTTATTCTACTGATGTATACCCTATGGTGCAATTTGGGGTAAAATCATTTATTCTCTTTAAATCACGTTATAATTTGTTTTTAAGGGTTATTTTGCATGATAAACACGAATTCGATAAGCATTTTTCAATATCTTAACCCGTTTAGTTAGATTTGGGTTGGGTGACTATTTTAGGGTCAAATTGCGATTTTGGCTGCGTTTGAAGAGCTGTTTCATTTGAATGTAACACGTTACGGACCTGAAATTTGCAGGGCTAATTTAGGATGTTGCAGTCTTTCAGAAACTATTAGCACAAGGTTGTTTTTGCATCACAGTGGTATTAGACAGGGCTTAAAACAGGGGTTACTTCTACTTAGCCAATGTGAAAATGAGCAATAATTAAACTCTTGCGGTATGTTATATGACACAACTAGCAGATATTACGTATTTTATGATACAGGCATTACGTACAACCCGTTCTGACATCAAAAATCAAGAAAATGTTATTCTTTCAATGAGCGCAAAATATCCCCCTTTTAGGGATGCCCACCAAACGCGAGTTTTCATACAACGGGTTTAGATATCGAAAAACGGATACAAGATTTGTGTTTAAAATGAAAAATAACCCTAAATACCAACACAGGAGGGAGCTTATGGGGAAAAATATTTCTAGACAGGGCTTAAAACAGGGGTTAATTCTACTTAGCCAATGTGAAAATGAGCAATAATTAAACTCTTGCGGTATGTTATATGACACAACTAGCAGATATTACGTATTTTATGATACAGGCATTACGTACAACCCGTTCTGACATCAAAAATCAAGAAAGTGTTATTCTTTCAATGAGCGCAAAATATCCCCCTTTTAGGGATGCCCACCCAACGCGAGTTTTCATACAACGGGTTTAGATATCGAAAAACGGATACAAGATTTGTGTTTAAAATGAAAAATAACCCTATATACCAACACAGGAGGGAGCTTGTGGGGAAAAATATTTCTACCCCTTATTCTACTGATATATACCCTTGGTGCAATTTGGAGTAAAATCATGTATTCTCTTTAAATCACGTTATAATTTGTTTTTAAGGTTTATTTTGCATGCTAAACACGAATTCGATAGGCATTTTTCGATATCTAAACCCGTTTAGTTAGATTTGGGTTGGGTGACTATTTTAGGGTCAAATTGCGATTTTGGTTGCATTTGAAGAGCTGTTTCATTTGAATGTATCACGTTACGGACCTGAAATTTGCAGGGCTAATTTAGGATGTTGCAGTCTTTCAGAAACTATTAGCACAAGGTTGTTTTTGCATCACAGTGGTATTAGACAGGGCTTAAAACAGGGGTTACTTCTACTTAGCCAATGTGAAAATGAGCAATAATTAAACTCTTGCGGTATGTTATATGACACAACTAGCAGATATTACGTATTTTATGATACAGGCATTACGTACAACCCGTTCTGACATCAAAAATCAAGAAAATGTTATTCTTTCAATGAGCGCAAAATATCCCCCTTTTAGGGATGCCCACCCAACGCGAGTTTTCATACAACGGGTTTAGATATCGAAAAACGGATACAAGATTTGTGTTTAAAATGAAAAATAACCCTAACTACCAACACAGGAGAGAGCTTGTGGGGAAAAATATTTCTACCCCTTATTCTACTGATATATACCCTTGGTGCAATTTGGAGTAAAATCATGTATTCTCTTTAAATCACGTTATAATTTGTTTTTAAGGTTTATTTTGCATGCTAAACACGAATTCGATAAGCATTTTTCGATATCTAAACCCGTTTAGTAAGATTTGGGTTGGGTGACTATTTTAGGGTCAAATTGCGATTTTGGCTGCGTTTGAAGAGCTGTTTCATTTGAATGTATCACGTTACGGACCTGAAATTTGCAGGGCTAATTTAGGATGTTGCAGTCTTTCAGAAACTATTAGCACAAGGTTGTTTTGCATCACAGTGGTATTAGACAGGGCTTAAAACAGGGGTTACTTCTACTTAGCCAATGTGAAAATGAGCAATAATTAAACTCTTGCGGTGTGTTATATGACACAACTAGCAGATATTACGTATTTTATGATACAGGCATTACGTACAACCCGTTCTGACATCAAAAATCAAGAAAATGTTATTCTTTCAATGAGCGCAAAATATCCCCCTTTTAGGGATGCCCACCCAACGCGAGTTTTCATACAACGGGTTTAGATATCGAAAAACGGATACAAGATTTGTGTTTAAAATGAAAAATAACCCTAAATACCAACACAGGAGGGAGCTTATGGGGAAAAATATTTCTACCCCTTATTCTACTGATATATACCCTTGGTGCAATTTGGAGTAAAATCATGTATTCTCTTTAAATCACGTTATAATTTGTTTTTAAGGTTTATTTTGCATGATAAACACGAATTCGATAAGCATTTTTCGATATCTAAACCCGTTTAGTAAGATTTGGGTTGGGTGACTATTTTAGGGTCAAATTGCGATTTTGGCTGCGTTTGAAGAGCTGTTTCATTTGAATGTATCACGTTACGGACCTGAAATTTGCAGGGCTAATTTAGGATGTTGCAGTTTTTCAGAAACTATTAGCACAAGGTTGTTTTGCATCACAGTGGTATTAGACAGGGCTTAAAACAGGGGTTACTTCTACTTAGCCAATGTGAAAATGAGCAATAATTAAACTCTTGCGGTGTGTTATATGACACAACTAGCATATATTACGTATTTTATGATACAGGCATTACGTACAACCCGTTCTGACATCAAAAATCAAGAACATGTTATTCTTTCAATGAGCGCAAAATGTCCCCCTTTTAGGGATGCCCACCCAACGCGAATTTTCATACAACGGGTTTAGATATTGAAAAACGGATACAAGATTTGTGTTTAAAATGAAAAATAACCCTATATACCAACACAGGAGGGAGCTTGTGGGGAAAAATATTTCTACCCCTTATTCTACTGATATATACCCTTGGTGCAATTTGGAGTAAAATCATGTATTCTCTTTAAATCACGTTATAATTTGTTTTTAAGGTTTATTTTGCATGCTAAACACGAATTCGATAAGCATTTTTCGATATCTAAACCCGTTTAGTTAGATTTGGGTTGGGTGACTATTTTAGGGTCAAATTGCGATTTTGGCTGCGTTTGAAGAGCTGTTTCATTTGAATGTATCACGTTACGGACCTGAAATTTGCAGGGCTAATTTAGGATGTTGCAGTCTTTCAGAAACTATTAGCACAAGGTTGTTTTGCATCACAGTGGTATTAGACAGGGCTTAAAACAGGGGTTACTTCTACTTAGCCAATGTGAAAATGAGCAATAATTAAACTCTTGCGGTATGTTTTATGACACAACTAGCAGATATTACGTATTTTATGATACAGGCATTACGTACAACCCGTTCTGAAATCAAAAATCAAGAAAATGTTATTCTTTCAATGAGCGCAAAATATCCCCCTTTTAGGGATGCCCACCCAACGCGAGTTTTCATACAACGGGTTTAGATATCGAAAAACGGATACAAGATTTGTGTTTAAAATGAAAAATAACCCTATATACCAACACAGGAGGGAGTTTGTGGGGAAAAATATTTCTACCCCTTATTCTACTGATATGGTGCAATTTGGAATAAAATCATGTATTCTCTTTAAATCACGTTATAATTTGTTTTTAAGGTTTATTTTGCATGCTAAACACGAATTCGATAAGCATTTTTCGATATCTAAACCCGTTTAGTTAGATTTGGGTTGGGTGACTATTTTAGGGTCAAATTGCGATTTTGGCTGCGTTTGAAGAGCTGTTTCATTTGAATGTATCACGTTACGGACCTGAAATTTGCAGGGCTAATTTAGGATGTTGCAGTCTTTCAGAAACTATTAGCACAAGGTTGTTTTTGCATCAAAGTGGTATTAGACAGGGCTTAAAACAGAGGGTACTTCTACTTAGCCAATGTGAAAATGAGCAATAATTAAACTCTTGCGGTATGTTATATGACACAACTAGCAGATATTACGTATTTTATGATACAGGCATTACGTACAACCCGTTCTGACATCAAAAATAAAAAAAATGTTATTCTTTCAATGAGCGCAAAATATCCCCCTTTTAGGGATGCCCACCCATCGCGAGTTTTCGTACAACGGGTTTAGATATCGAAAAACGGATACAAGATTTGTGTTTAAAATGAAAAATAACCCTAAATACCAACACAGGAGGGAGCTTGTGGGGAAAAATATTTCTACCCCTTATTCTATTGATATATACCCTTGGTGCAATTTGGAGTAAAATCATGTATTCTCTTTAAATCACGTTATAATTTGTTTTTAAGGTTTATTTTGCATGCTAAACACGAATTCGATAAGCATTTTTCGATATTTAAACCCGTTTAGTTAGATTTGGGTTGGGTGACTATTTTAGGGTCAAATTGCGATTTTGGCTGCGTTTGAAGAGCTGTTTCATTTGAATGTATCACGTTACGGACCTGAAATTTGCAGGGCTAATTTAGGATGTTGCAGTCTTTCAGAAACTATTAGCACAAGGTTGTTTTTGCATCACAGTGGTATTAGACAGGGCTTAAAACAGGGGTTACTTCTACTTAGCCAATGTGAAAATGAGCAATAATTAAACTCTTGCGGTATGTTATATGACACAACTAGCAGATATTACGTATTTTATGATACAGGCATTACGTACAACCCGTTCTGACATCAAAAATCAAGAAAATGTTATTCTTTCAATGAGCGCAAAATATCCCCCTTTTAGGGATGCCCACCCATCGCGAGTTTTCATACAACGGGTTTAGATATCGAAAAACGGATACATGATTTGTGTTTAAAATGAAAAATAACCCTAAATACCAACACAGGAGGGAGCTTGTGGGGAAAAATATTTCTACCCCTTATTCTACTGATATATACCCTTGTTGCAATTTGGAGTAAAATCATGTATTCTCTTTAAATCACGTTATAATTTGTTTTTAAGGTTTATTTTGGATGCTAAACACGAATTCGATAAGCATTTTTCGATATCTAAACCCGTTTAGTTAGATTTGGGTTGGGTGACTATTTTAGGGTCAAATTGCGATTTTGGCTGCGTTTGAAGAACTGTTTCATTTGAATGTATCACGTTACGGACCTGAAATTTGCAGGGCTAATTTAGGATGTTGCAGTCTTTCAGAAACTATTAGCACAAGGTTGTTTTTGCATCACAGTGGTATTAGACAGGGCTTAAAACAGGAGTTACTTCTACTTAGCCAATGTGAAAATGAGCAATAATTAAACTCTTGCGGTGTGTTATATGACACAACTAGCAGATATTACGTATTTTATGATACAGGCATTACGTACAACCCGTTCTGACATCAAAAATCAAGGAAATGTTATTCTTTCAATGAGCGCAAAATATCCCCCCTTTAGGGATGCCCACCCATCGCGAGTTTTCATACAACGGGTTTAGATATCGAAAAACGGATACAAGATTTGTGTTTAAAATGAAAAATAACCCTAAATACCAACACAGGAGGGAGCTTGTGGGGAAAAATATTTCTACCCCTTATTCTACTGATATATACCCTTGGTGCAATTTGGAGTAAAATCATGTATTCTCTTTAAATCACGTTATAATTTGTTTTTAAGGTTTATTTTGCATGCTAAACACGAATTCGATAAGCATTTTTCGATATCTAAACCCGTTTAGTTAAATTTGGGTTGGGTGACTATTTTAGGGTCAAATTGCGATTTTGGCTGCGTTTGAAGAGCTGTTTCATTTGAATGTATCACGTTACGGACCTGAAATTTGCAGGGCTAATTTAGGATGTTGCAGTCTTTCAGAAACTATTAGCACAAGGTTGTTTTTGCATCACAGTGGTATTAGACAGGGCTTAAAACAGGGGTTACTTCTACTTAGCCAATGTGAAAATGAGCAATAATTAAACTCTTGCGGTATGTTATATGACACAACTAGCAGATATTACGTATTTTATGATACAGGCATTACGTACAACCCGTTCTGACATCAAAAATCAAAAAAAATGTTATTCTTTCAATGAGCGCAAAATATCCCCCTTTTAGGGATGCCCACCCAACGCGAGTTTTCATACAACGGGTTTAGATATCGAAAAACGGATACAAGATTTGTGTTTAAAATGAAAAATAACCCTAAATACCAACACAGGAGGGAGCTTGTGGGGAAAAATATTTCTACCCCTTATTCTACTGATATATACCCTTGGTGCAATTTGGAGTAAAATCATGTATTCTCTTTAAATCACGTTATAATTTGTTTTTAAGGTTTATTTTGCATGCTAAACACGAATTCGATAAGCATTTTTCGATATCTAAACCCGTTTAGTTAAATTTGGGTTGGGTGACTATTTTAGGGTCAAATTGCGATTTTGGCTGCGTTTGAAGAGCTGTTTCATTTGAATGTATCACGTTACGGACCTGAAATTTGCAGGGCTAATTTAGGATATTGCAGTCTTTCAGAAACTATTAGCACAAGGTTGTTTTTGCATCACAGTGGTATTAGACAGGGCTTAAAACAGGGGTTACTTCTACTTAGCCAATGTGAAAATGAGCAATAATTAAACTCTTGCGGTATGTTATATGACACAACTAGCAGATATTACGTATTTTATGATACAGGCATTACGTACAACCCGTTCTGACATCAAAAATCAAGGAAATGTTATTCTTTCAATGAGCGCAAAATATCCCCCTTTTAGGGATGCCCACCCAACGCGAGTTTTCATACAACGGGTTTAGATATCGAAAAACGGATACAAGATTTGTGTTTAAAATGAAAAATAACCCTATATACCAACACAGGAGGGAGCTTGTGGGGAAAAATATTTCTACCCCTTATTCTACTGATATGGTGCAATTTGGAGTAAAATCATGTATTCTCTTTAAATCACGTTATAATTTGTTTTTAAGGTTTATTTTGCATGCTAAACACGAATTCGATAAGCATTTTTCGATATCTAAACCCGTTTAGTTAGATTTGGGTTGGGTGACTATTTTAGGGTCAAATTGCGATTTTGGCTGCGTTTGAAGAGCTGTTTCATTTGAATGTATCACGTTACGGACCTGAAATTTGCAGGGCTAATTTAGGATGTTGCAGTCTTTCAGAAACTATTAACACAAGGTTGTTTTTGCATCACAGTGGTATTAGACAGGGCTTAAAACAGGGGTTACTTCTACTTAGCCAATGTGAAAATGAGCAATAATTAAACTCTTGCGGTATGTTATATGACACAACTAGCAGATATTACGTATTTTATGATACAGGCATTACGTACAACCCGTTCTGACATCAAAAATCAAGAAAAAATGTTATTCTTTCAATGAGCGCAAAATATCCCCCTTTTAGGGATGCCCACCCAACGCGAGTTTTCATACAACGGGTTTAGATATCGAAAAACGGATATAAGATTTGTGTTTAAAATGAAAAATAACCCTAAATACCAACACAGGAGGGAGCTTGTGGGGAAAAATATTTCTACCCCTTATTCTACTGATATATACCCTTGGTGCAATTTGGAGTAAAATCATGTATTCTCTTTAAATCACGTTATAATTTGTTTTTAAGGTTTATTTTGCATGCTAAACACGAATTCGATAAGCATTTTTCGATATCTAAACCCGTTTAGTTAGATTTGGGTTGGGTGACTATTTTAGGGTCAAATTGCGATTTTGGCTGCGTTTGAAGAGCTGTTTCATTTGAATGTATCACGTTACGGACCTGAAATTTGCAGGGCTAATTTAGGATATTGCAGTCTTTCAGAAACTATTAGCACAAGGTTGTTTTTGCATCACAGTGGTATTAGACAGGGCTTAAAACAGGGGTTACTTCTACTTAGCCAATGTGAAAATGAGCAATAATTAAACTCTTGCGGTATGTTATATGACACAACTAGCAGATATTACGTATTTTATGATACAGGCATTACGTACAACCCGTTCTGACATCAAAAATCAAGGAAATGTTATTCTTTCAATGAGCGCAAAATATCCCCCTTTTAGGGAGGCCCACCCAACGCGAGTTTTCATACAACGGGTTTAGATATCGAAAAACGGATACAAGATTTGTGTTTAAAATGAAAAATAACCCTATATACCAACACAGGAGGGAGCTTGTGGGGAAAAATATTTCTACCCCTTATTCTACTGATATGGTGCAATTTGGAGTAAAATCATGTATTCTCTTTAAATCACGTTATAATTTGTTTTTAAGGTTTATTTTGCATGCTAAACACGAATTCGATAAGCATTTTTCGATATCTAAACCCGTTTAGTTAGATTTGGGTTGGGTGACTATTTTAGGGTCAAATTGCGATTTTGGCTGCGTTTGAAGAGCTGTTTCATTTGAATGTATCACGTTACGGACCTGAAATTTGCAGGGCTAATTTAGGATGTTGCAGTCTTTCAGAAACTATTAGCACAAGGTTGTTTTTGCATCACAGTGGTATAAGACAGGGCTTAAAACAGGGGTTACTTCTACTTAGCCAATGTGAAAATGAGCAATAATTAAACTCTTGCGGTATGTTATATGACACAACTAGCCAATATTACGTATTTTATGATACAGGCATTACGTACAACCCGTTCTGACATCAAAAATCAAGAAAAAATGTTATTCTTTCAATGAGCGCAAAATATCCCCCTTTTAGGGATGCCCACCCAACGCGAGTTTTCATACAACGGGTTTAGATATCGAAAAACGGATATAAGATTTGTGTTTAAAATGAAAAATAACCCTAAATACCAACACAGGAGGGAGCTTGTGGGGAAAAATATTTCTACCCCTTATTCCACTGATATATACCCTTGGTGCAATTTGGATTAAAATCATGTATTCTCTTTAAATCACGTTATAATTTGTTTTTAAGGTTTATTTTGCATGCTAAACACGAATTCGAGAAGCATTTTTCGATATCTAAACCCGTTTAGTTAGATTTGGGTTGGGTGACTATTTTAGGGTCAAATTGCGATTTTGGCTGCGTTTGAAGAGCTGTTTCATTTGAATGTATCACGTTACGGACCTGAAATTTGCAGGGCTAATTTAGGATGTTGCAGTCTTTCAGAAACTATTAGCACAAGGTTGTTTTTGCATCACAGTGGTATAAGACAGGGCTTAAAACAGGGGTTACTTCTACTTAGCCAATGTGAAAATGAGCAATAATTAAACTCTTGCGGTATGTTATATGACACAACTAGCAGATATTACGTATTTTATGATACAGGCATTACGTACAACCCGTTCTGACCTCAAAAATCAAGAAAATGTTATTCTTTCAATGAGCGCAAAATATCCCCCTTTTAGGGGTGCCCACCCCACGCGAGTTTTCATACAACGGGTTTAGATATCGAAAAACGGATATCAGATTTGTGTTTAAAATGAAAAATAACCCCAATTTCAAACACAGGAGGGAGCTTGCGGGAAAAAATTATATTTCTACCCTATATTCTACTGATGTATACCCTATGGTGCAATTTGGGGTAAAATCATTTATTCTCTTTAAATCACATTATAATTTGTTTTTAAGGGTTATTTTGCATGCTAAACACGAATTCGATAAGCATTTTTCGATATCTATACCGGTTTAGTCAGATTTGGGTTGGGTGACTATTTTAGGGTCAAATTGCGATTTTGGCTGCGTTTGAAGAGCTGTTTCATTTGAATGTATCACGTTACGGACCTGAAATTTGCAGGGCTAATTTAGGATGTTGCAGTCTTTCAGAAACTATTAGCACAAGGTTGTTTTTGCATCACAGTGGTATTAGACAGGGCTTAAAACAGGGGTTACTTCTACTTAGCCAATGTGAAAATGAGCAATAATTAAACTCTTGCGGTATGTTATATGACACAACTAGCAGATATTACGTATTTTATGATACAGGCATTACGTACAACCCGTTCTGACATCAAAAATCAAGAAAAAATGTTATTCTTTCAATGAGCGCAAAATATCCCCCTTTTAGGGATGCCCACCCAACGCGAGTTTTCATACAACGGGTTTAGATATCGAAAAACGGATACAAGATTTGTGTTTAAAATAAAAAATAACCCTTAATACCAACACAGGAGGGAGCTTGTGGGGAAAAATATTTCTACCCCATATTCTACTGATATATATCTTGGTGCAATTTGGAGTAAAATCATGTATTCTCTTTAAATCACGTTATAATTTGTTTTTAAGGTTTATTTTGCATACTAAACACGAATTCGATAAGCATTTTTCGATATCTAAACCCGTTAAGTCAGATTTGGGTTGGGTGACTATTTTAGGGTCAAATTGCGATTTTGGCTGCGTTTGAAGAGCTGTTTCATTTGAATGTATCACGTTACGGACCTGAAATTTGCAGGGCTAATTTAGGATGTTGCAGTCTTTCAGAAACTATTAGCACAAGGTTGTTTTTGCATCACAGTGGTATTAGACAGGGCTTAAAACAGGGGTTACTTCTACTTAGCCAATGTGAAAATGAGCAATAATTAAACTCTTGCGGTATGTTATATGACACAACTAGCAGATATTACGTATTTTATGATACAGGCATTACGTACAACCCGTTCTGACATCAAAAATCAAGAAAAAATGTTATTCTTTCAATGAGCGCAAAATATCCCCCTTTTAGGGATGCCCACCCAACGCGAGTTTTCATACAACGGGTTTAGATATCGAAAAACGGATACAAGATTTGTGTTTAAAATAAAAAATAACCCTTAATACCAACACAGGAGGGAGCTTGTGGGGAAAAATATTTCTACCCCATATTCTACTGATATATATCTTGGTGCAATTTGGAGTAAAATCATGTATTCTCTTTAAATCACGTTATAATTTGTTTTTAAGGTTTATTTTGCATACTAAACACGAATTCGATAAGCATTTTTCGATATCTAAACCCGTTAAGTCAGATTTGGGTTGGGTGACTATTTTAGGGTCAAATTGCGATTTTGGCTGCGTTTGAAGAGCTGTTTCATTTGAATGTATCACGTTACGGACCTGAAATTTGCAGGGCTAATTTAGGATGTTGCAGTCTTTCTGAAACTGTTAGCACAAGGTTGTATTTGCATCAAAGTGGTATTAGACAGGGCTTAAAACAGGGGTTACTTCTACTTAGCCAATGTGAAAATGAGCAATAATTAAACTCTTGCGGTATGTTATATGACACAACTAGCAGATATTACGTATTTTATGATACATGCATTACGTACAACCCGTTATGACATCAAAAATCAAGAAAAAATGTTATTCTTTCAATGAGCGCAAAATATCCCCCTTTTAGGGGTGCCCACCCAACGCGAGTTTTCATACAACGGGTTTAGATATCGAAAAACGGATATCAGATTTGTGTTTAAAATGAGAAATAACCCTAAATACAAACACAGGAGGGAGCTTGCGGGAAAAAATATTTCTACCCTATATTCTACTGATGTATACCCTATGCTGCAATTTGGGGTAAAATCATTTATTCTCTTTAAATCACTTTAAACTTTGGTTATAGGGGTTATTTTCCATGATAAGCACGAATTTGATATGCATTTTAAAATAGGCATTGGCTATTCTTACGGGTCCGTTCTTACAGCTCTGTAAGAATAGTGAAACAGCCCCGGAGTTGCTATTCTTACGGCAGTTTTATACGCAGTTATTTAATGAATATATTTATATTCTAGATGTATTTATTGACATTTCTTGCAATATAAATGAACACACGTATCAAAAAATTGCAGTTCAAGGAGTCCTTTTGTAATTGGAATTCCTTTGTACTTATAATCAAAGTTATAACTTATATAAAGTCAACGGGCAGGACAGAAATGACTGATGACTTTGAATTATAATGTGATAATTAATCTTCTTCGATGTAGTCATTATCATTGTACTGTAACTTTGAGTAAAGAAATTACAGGTAATTTTCGACCTGTACGTAACAAAAGAATGTTAATTAACATTAGGTGTTAAATTTCTAGTCTGTTCCACGGAGCTGAATAGCAAACAGTATATAAATTCGTCGTATAACACGTGGAAGAGTAAATTAAAATCCTAGATTTTGAGCAACTGTGTCCGAGTTGGTGCATATAAGCTAAACGGAAAATATACGCTTTATACGTCTTTGCTTGGATGGATTAAGAAAGTGCACGTGACCGGCCATATTAACATTGATTCATTGGACATGTATACCGTTGCAGTCATCATCTATGAATCTTGAAGAAAACCGTCGTTTTTTTGTTGTTTTATTTGTGTCAAAAGGCTAAAAAATTAAAAATAGATCATGGTGCAAATTGCAACCTCTGAACGAAACTGCCACGATCAAACTGACGAAAACCAGACACATACGTTAGATATGAAATACATGAAAGGTTGTGGACTTTACTATGGAATAGCCAGTCATAGCATGGCGCCACCCGACAGCATAAACAATGGCGGAAAAGACGTTACATCGCTTGTGCATCGCAAAATAGAAACTCGATCATGTTATGTTATATATGATCCGGTCTCAAGGAAAACTGCTTTTTTGACATCATGCAATTATGGTCATGTAACAAGGTTTAGAAAAAGCTCTAAAATGAGTAATTAATTAAGTAATTTACCCGTTTAGTACTATATCTTAGCTTTAAAATTTCTCTTGAATTATATAGAAATCACATACTTCGTTGCTATGGTGACCAATTCCGGAAAAGTACTTATTTATGACTTAATTTGGTCCTGAGTTTTATCGAAAAATAGAAATGCGCCTTCCTATAAATCTGTTTCTAATAGCCTAACATTGTCTTTCAAAAAATTAAGGATACTTTTCCAAATTGCCCTCGTTATATGTCGGCAAATCTACTTGAAATACGTTAAGTTTACCTAAAAATGTCATTGTTAGCCATTTTCTTGACTTTGTTTGGCGTAAAACATTCCCAAAAACCACGATGGCACTCTTTGATATTTTGTACATATAAAAAGACTTGCAGAACACTGGTTATGTGAAAATATTTTAAAAAGTGTCGCAAGAGTGCCATCGCGGTTTTTGGGAAGGATTTACGTCGTTAATAGTCGTTAAAATGGCCAAAAATGACATTTTGGGCTAAACATGACAAATACGTCATATTCTTGGCTGTTTTGTCAACAGATAACAAGGGAAATTGGGATATGTATGCTTATTTTTTACACAGGATATGTTAACTTATTTGAATTATAGGACAGACTTATAGAAACCTGCATTTTTATTTTTTGAAAAATCACAGGGCCAAATTTAGCCATTAGTGAACCTTGTCCTTTCTTTTGCATTTTTGAATCAACCATCGTATGTAAACATTTATTGGACGTTTAATCTTCATTTTGTCTGATTTATTCCATAATTGGACATGTTATCGTTCACAAGAGGTTTAGACAAGAATAAAAAGTTAGGCGGAATAATACCGATTTCTCTCCTGAGCTCCGGGAAATGGGAAAGCATTTCTGAAGTATGTGATATTAGATAGCTGTTTTGTTAAATGTATTGTTTTGTAAAACTATAGTGTTTTATCTTTGTTTCTGGAAGTTCTGTCTGTGTGACACCGAGTTCCATAGATAAAATTTACCAATGTTTGCAATTGTTTTTTTAATGAAACCAATGCGTTTAAACTCTAGCTCGCGATGTACATTCATCATCACTTGGTATACAATGTACATACATATTACTAGTATGCAGTGACAAGACAAAAACAATGCTTTATTTCATTTCATTTTATTGAACTGCACTGCAACACAATTATTTAAAGGAACATACATATTCAAGAATCATGTTTATAGGGACTGCCTCACGTATTGGTGTATTGCAAAAATAAAATAAAATTGTCAATATTCATGTAATTTTGGTATAGTTGCCTGTATATTCCATAAACAAACACACTGAAATAAAAATACTTGAAAAACTTCGACATTTTGTAGTTATCGAGTATTTTTACATCCAAAATTCTATATGGTATTAATACCCTATACCCTATAGAATTTACACTACTGTTACTTAAATTGCCTGAAATTTGTTCGCATGTGATGACAACCAATCAAAAACAAACCAAATACCTCACTGATGTTTACGCTGTAGTTTGTTGATGTTACAGTTCGATCTCAAGTGAATTACATAATTCACAAAGCATGTTGGAAGGAAACTTAGCGCTTTTTTTCAAGAAAAATACTCAGTGGGCGACATCAAGATCGAGTGGTTAAAATTGCTTTTTTGCACCAAATCTCCCATAAAGCAGCCGTCAGTGGCTTTTTATTACACCAATACTAGGTTAATTTGGAAAATCACGATATACAAAAATTTTAGCCCAATCTGTGAGGCAGCACCTTTAAAACGTGAATCTAGAATCTGTTCACTGATTTTGACCATGAGTCAATATTGCTTTTTAAAGTTTAATTTGAGTGGTGCACATAACACCAGGACACTCAAAAGTTCATCTAAACAAATTATATTATACACAGGTGCTAGGTATGTGGATATGAGCATTTTTGTACCCTCCATTAGACCCCAAACAGCATGTACGTGTATATAGCATTTTGCAACAAATAAGAACAAAACGGATGTATTATTAGTAATCTAGTTTTGTTATATTTGACCATAGGTGTCATGTCCATATGCCGAGCACTTGTGATATTATCTGGTGAATTTAAAAACAACAATTCATTGTTCAAATGAAACACAAGTTCATAAATATATGACGAAACCAGCGGTACATTAATGCCGGTTTTCTTCAAGATTTATAGATGCTGACTGTAACGGTATACATGTCCAATACACCAAATTGAATGTAGATATGGCACTTCCTAAATCCATCCAAGCAAAGACGTAGGTCTGAAAACACAGAAAATAGCTAGTTTGAACGCCAAGAAATGACACTTAAGTTACAAATTACCAATAAATAAAGCTGAAATTTAACCTGTACATAATTGACTGATAAGCACTTGCTACAACGGTCGCACCTTGCCACAATACACACAGTCATATATGAATACCATTCGTCAGCGTGCATGACATTGATATGTTAATCCTCCAAACAGAATGACAACCTTAGTTTTGAGCTCGGATGGCATTTTGCCCTCGTATTCACAATACCTTCACACGTCACAAACGCAGGTATATGCATGTCATATTTATATAAATTAAGCGGTTAAAAACAACGTCACATCTTATCATTGCAAGTAGATAATACAGATCTTAAATTCGAAATAAAAGTTCTAAATTACAAAAGAATAATTTATTAATCGCCCGCTGCACCTCTTATCGCCCGCTTGTTCTCCTACACTCGCGCTTTTTCACATCAACACTTTTGACGAAAACTTGTTTATTTTACTGAACCAGATACTCACTTGAATGAAATTGTACCTAGCAGACCTTAGGTTAGTTATAGGCATTGCATATTTACTCCAATTAAGTGGATATAACAAAATAAGGAGTCAAATGTGTCATCGTGTTGATTTTTGCTTACAAAAGTTCTAGCGGCACCAAAGAATCACCTAACGAACGGAGACTTCGTCTTCTTTTAGGTCGAACTTATCGACGTGGAATAGCATTCCCCGATTTTTGATATAATGGACAAGTTTAAATAGATAAACAAAATAAACCACAACACTCACCTCTTGTTTACAAAATTTTCATCCCGCGCTTTGCATCGGAAAACTCGACCGCTTCGATTACGCTGTAAACAATTTGGAGGAAAAGCGGGTGTCTTGTGGCCATCCATTATGGAAGTGTTATCTCATTGTTTCATAACAAAATTTCCCATTATTATGAGCATGTGTATCACATATATTAAATATAGTGTGATATGAAAACATCAAGGTCAGTATCTGCTTATTGGAACTCGTTACATGTAGCGCGTTGTTTATGCTTATTTGGTGCCAAATACGTTGTTTTATTTCGTCCACACCATTTGACGCCACGTGGAAATTTGACGTCATATTCACACAGTGCGTTCAGTGTCAAAGATACTTTTTTCCACCAGAAAGAATTCAGCGACATAAGGCTTTGGCTATAAAGGGTGATAGACACATGTCGGCTTCCGACGTACATCCTGTCACATACTTCTTACTGATGTTTACCATCAATCTCTATGCAAAACAAGTAGAATTAATACAAAAGAGAAGATAAACTCATGGTCGCACATTATTGAATGTAGATCCCTAAAAAAGCTACAGAAACCCTGGCAGACTTTTGCGAATTACCTCTTGTATAAATCTGTATTATTGCATGTGCCCCACGCTGAGAAATTCAGCAGTTCATACATTCGCGACAAGCGTGGATCTGAATAAGATCACTCTCTCAAGTGGAATTTAAACTACTAAATGTGTGTGCAGGTCACTTCGCTGATTTGGCTCTGTCACGACTCATTACATTATCTACATGGACATCATGCGTTCTCGGTACTTCATGTATATCCTTTCCATTACCATAGCCTACTAATGCAGACAGACCGGGATGGCCATTTCGGGCTTCCATAGTTTACGGCCTAGATGCCCGAGTTCACCCAATACTCACTGTCACGGATACACATGCATCCCAGACTAAATGATATCACTAGGCCAAGGTCGTGCACTTGTGTTTGGACCCACAGGTCCCCTCTAAAGAGGGCTTTGAACGTAGGCTTTCCAAAACTTAAATTACTGGTTATTAGTATACCACCCATTGCGGTACCAGTCCCTGTGGAATTGCGTTTATATTTAGCGCTAAAAAGTTTTCTTTATGTTTCTGTTGTTAGAATATAATGCTAGACAAAGGGATTGGAATCAATGTCCTATATAGACCCAAAATTAGGCCTACTAAGCCTAAATAGAAAAAAGAAAAACAGGTTATTCACGCAAGTGTCACGGTCGCATCGTCATTGCCGGTGACGTTTTGTCGCAATGTTGACATTTTTGCATACTTTCACTTTCGGTCCGGATGTATCGAGTTTATCTTAGTGCTTCAGCGCACTTGCACTTGATTTGAATATGTCGCTGGCCACCAGCGTAACACTGATAACGCGCCTGTGCTCCGTTCTGGACCAGTCAATGATGTCTCAAGGACGGAATATAGGGTACATGTGGCCAAAAAGCCTGGTAGTTCTAAGAATTAGTCCATGGGCCAGTGGGGTAAACCCTCCCCCCTAGGGAATTTCGGACACTATATTTTTCTGAAAGTCTATGACCATTAGAGTATTTTTCCAATGTCTGCACTTTGGCCGTTGGGGCGTTAAGATTTTTTGGGATAAAACGTTAAAAAAATTAACGAAAGTGTGAATTTCTGGAATTGGTTAACTACAATCACATTTATTAAGTTAATTTGAAATTAAACGCTTTCATGGGTTGACATAAACTTATAGTTTAAGTCTGCAAAATTTTAGTCCTGTGTTATTATGCGAAATGGGATATTTTTGGGGTAAAACCTTAAAAAATACATGAAAAAGTGCGAATTTTGAGAATCGGTACACTACAATGACACAATACAGTGTCATTGATCCATTTATTTGGTAATTATGAAAGGCTTTGACCTACCAATACTTTTCCCAAAGTCTGCACTTCAGACATTGGGGCGTTTAGCAGGGAAAGCAAAAATAAGGTTATCCCCCCTACTTATAAATAGTGTACAAATGGTAACAATGTATTCACTTAACTTTGCTAATAACACATCGTGCCTTACTGTATCTTAATTGCAATTCTGAATACAAATAAAGGCATATTCCTAAAATGTATTTCAACATTTAAATGCACAATAAGTGGGTCTATTATGTAAAATGGCCATCAAAATGGCCGCCAAAATGGCCACCAAAATCACTAAAATATTGAAAACAGCAGCTCTACTTATTTACAAGTACTCGCAATATGATTTTGAAATATTTTACCCTTTTTCACTTTGTTTGCAATGTATGTTATAGTTGGCATCAGTAATATATGTATGGAATGTGTATAATTATATCTATTTTACAAGAGTGGGTGGGGTAAAATTTAAAATATACATTCAAATTTGACAAAATTTAATGCTATTGTACAGCTATTCGTTATGACACAATAGCTGTGCATCATGGTTGTGTCATGAATTGCTTGAATGGCTGTTCTGAGTTGTTGTGAGTATCCAATAGGACCAGTTATCTCTGTACTTTGTAGTTGCCAAAATGAGATACCACATGATAGTGCACATCCTATAAGACCATGGATGTGTGTACCTAGTGATTGTGAGTATCCAGTATAGTACTGTCTGTGCATGGTGTGTGTGAGTACCCTACAGCACATAGTGGTAATGACTACCAAATACGACCAAGTATGCATGAACATGGTGGTTGTGGGTACCCATTAGGACTAGGAATGGATGTACCTAATGGTTATGAGTACCTAATAAGACTAGGAGTTTATGTTCAAGGTGGTCGTGAATACATATATGGGCTAGGAATAATTTACCCAGTGTTTATTAATGCCTAACAAGATCAGGAATGTTCTACTTAGGCACTAAGTAGTCAATATGACCAGGAATATATTTACAGAAGAATTGCAGGTACCCACTAGGACTTGAAATGTATGTACCTAGTCGATATGAGTAGTTAATTAGCCCATGCTTCATGTACATGGGGTTAGTGAAAACAAATGGTCACAACTGTGGGTTGGGCATGCTCACTGCTCGATAAGAATGTCTCTCCATTTTGCCAATAGGACGAGGAATGGGTGATCCCAATAGTTGTCTGCACTCAATAAGACCAGTAATGTACGAGGGCCATTAAAAAAAAACGTAGACACCATTGATTGCTTAACTTTCTATGATCCGATTTTCATCAAATTTGGTAGAAATAATGCCCTCTCATTAACAAATTAACTCCATATGGTAAAAAAGAAAAATATATGTAATATTCTAAAATAGGGTAGTTATAGCAACGTAAAATTGAACACACGGGGCAACCCATCGATTTGACTTGTCAAAAATTTGTGTTGATACCTTTGTGCCATCAATTTCCGTTCATAGGGGGAAACCCTGTCAATACTTTCTGTGTGTATCCTTTGATACTACGCAGTTATAAGTTTCAAATTATGACGTCGTATTCAAACCCGTTACGGAGAGCTTGGTTAACATACCAAGCCACTATTTTACCAGCAGTACGAAAACGTGACGTTAGTGAAACCACGGGACAACGCGATTAATGATTAAATTGTGTTTGGCGCATGGATAAACCCAAATACTAGCTTGAATCATCTTGGAAAATAGGTTATTTCACCAAGACAAAGTGTGGGAACATCGTGTTAAATCAACAGCTCAGGTGTTGGATAATTCTTGACTTAACCAACTCAAATATGGTCTCTACTTTCCCAATATGGCCTTTATGAACGTCATGGCGTTTCCTATTGTATAGCCTATTTGTGTGTTTTGATGACTGTCCACAACATATTGAATTAAGTATTCTAATTCATCCTTTTTTGTTCAGCTTAGTCCGACATGGTACATGAATGATTATACAGAATGGCGTTAGTGTCAGAGTTATATTTAGTGTATTATGCGGAGCATTTAGAAATGATGTGAATTTACCAAATTTGATGACGTAAAAAACGACGTCGGGACTTGCCCCGTAGTCGCTATGGGTACAATCTATAGAACAAGCTTCTCACTTAACGGTCGGGCCGATTTCAATGAAACTTTGGATTTTAGCCGAATAAAGATTCAGCTTAACATACTAATGATTTGTTAACTTATCATGCAAAATAAACTAGTAAATTGATGTGTCTACGTATTTTTTGAATGACCCTCGTATGTAACTAGTGGTTGAGAGTGCTTAATTTGATCAAGAATGTCTTCACATGATGATTTTTAGTATCTAGCCGGAACAGGAATGTCTGTTAATAGTGGTTATGGGTACCCAATACGACCAGAAATGAATGTATATACATGGTAGTCAGTACCAACAAGGACCAATAATGGCTGTGTATAGTGGCTGTGAGGACTCGATCATACCACTTTTGCATGTACATAGTGGTTGTTAGTACCCACTAGGACTACGAATGTATGTATCTAGTGGTTATGTATTCCTGTACATGATGGAAGCGGTGACCAAATAGAACAACATATGACCACGCCTAGTGGTTGTTAGTACCCAATCAGATCCCAAACATCTGTACATTGTGAGTTTGAGTATTCAATAGG
Organism: Spisula solida; assembly: GCA_947247005.1. Taxonomy (NCBI): domain Eukaryota; kingdom Metazoa; phylum Mollusca; class Bivalvia; order Venerida; family Mactridae; genus Spisula; species Spisula solida. Next base: position 15,383,134 of record OX365947.1, on the reverse strand, counting down.
ACCAAGAATACATGTACAAGGTAGTTGGGATACCCACTATGACTAGGAATGTATGTATGAGTATCCAATAAGAACATGATAGTATGAACACGGGATAGTGATTACCTAATAGGACAAAAAATGGTCGCACCTAGTAGTTGTTAGTTCCTAACCCGACAACTTATTTTGTAATGAAGGTTTTGAGTAGCACATATGTTATGAGTGCTAAATAAAGCCAACCATGTCTCTACATGGTGCGCCTGAATTGTCAATTGATGGTCGACAGTATCCTACAAGAATGTCTGAACCTAGTGGTTATGAGTATCCTGAACGACCAGCAATGCAGTACATGGTGGAAATGAGTACCCAATTGCACCTATAACGGCTGTACATTGTGGTTTTGAGTACACAATAGGACCAGGAATGTCTGTACATGGATGTTTAAGTCCCCATTAGGACTGGGCATGAATGTACTTCAATAAGCAGATACAATTACCCAATTACAACATGGTAATTGTGACTACCAATTGAGACAAGAAATTAATGTACCTACTAGTGGTTATGAGTACACCATGTCGGACCAGCAATATCTGTATAAGTATGGTGGTTTTGAATAGCAAATATAACTAGGAATCGTATTGACTATGCATATCGAATTAGACCAGGACTGTTTGTGCATAGTTAGTACCCAATAGGACCACTGATGTCTGTATAGGGTAGTTTTTGAGTACTAAATAGAACCAATATTGTATGTAAAGGGTGATCACAGGTAACAATTAGTACAAGGTATGGATGTACCTAGTGGTTTAATAATAATGTACCCAACAGGACCAGAACTGCCTATATATGGTTAGATTTATTTATTTTTAGCTCATCTGATTTTTGAAAAAAAGATGAGTTATTGTCATCACTTGATCGTCGTCGGCGTCGGTGTCGGCGTTGCATGGTTAAGTTTTGTGTTTAGATAAACTTTTTTCATAAACTATCAAAGCTATTGCTTTGAAACTTGCAACACCTGTTCACCATCAATACCGGAGCCTGTAAAGCAAGACCCATAACTCTGATATGCATTTTGTAAGAATTATTGCCCCTTTTTGGACTTAGAAAATAAAATGCCTTGGTTAAGTTTTGCGTTTAGGTCCACTTTTCTCCTAAACTATCAGAGTGGTTGCTTTGAAACTTTCAACACTTGTTCACCATCAATACTTGACCATGTCAAGCAAGACTCATAACTCTGATCTGTATTTTGCATGAGTTATTGCCCCTTATTGGACTTAGAAAATTCCTTGGTTAAGTTTTGTGTTTAGGTCCACTTTTCTCATACACTATGTGGGCTATTGCTTTGAAACTTTCAACCCTTGTTCATGATGAATACCTGACCATGTCAAGCAAGACCCATAACTCTGATTATTGCCCCTTTGTTTCACCATCAATACCTCACTGTTTTAAGCAAGACCAATAACACTTCCCTACTTTATGCAAGGGTAATGGGCCTTTTTTACAGTGACAATGATCAGATGAGCGTCTGCACCCGCAAGGCGGTGCTCTTGTTGAATATCCATTAAGACTAGGCATGTCCGCACCCGATGTTGGTAAGTAACAACTAGGATACCAATTCCCAAAAATCACACTTTCCATTTATTTTTTTGGTAATTTTCCCCCAAAATATCTCATCTGGCAAAATATATTTGAAATCTTAAACTGCATGTTACTACAAATTTATCCCATTCACATTATTTATTTACAAAATAATTATCATAGAAATGGTATTATTGTAATCTATAGCTGCCTTTGTCGTTAGCATAAGTCTCTTATCTCTGCCTCTGCGTTAGCATTAATATTTAACGATCTGCCTTTGTCGTTATCATTCGAAAAACAGAACTGCCTATTTCGTTAGCATTTTTTTGGTACCTCGTTCAATTTAAACCTCTGTATCTTCACAGAAAATGCACATTTACCAAAACGGAAACGACAGATTAATTGAAGAAGGATTGAATTTTGTATTTAATGTTTTAGGAATGTTCCAAACCACGAATTAAGTTGAGAATTCAATGTCAAAGGCGAAAGTTTCGAACTTTTGGCAAACATCGCGTACGTAAACCCTGTTTTCTCGAATAATATGGCATTTGTGGGTACATAAATTGTACATACTTTTTGTTCATTCATCGCTTGAACGATATATGTAAGTGATCACTTTCAAAAGCAACGCAAAACACATATAAAATAACAAATACTTACCCCACTGTAGTGGCGTAAAACGCGTGTGTCTCTGCCTTCAACATACATAACTGCCTTACACACAGCGGGTTGTACGGTGTGCTCATGTAATATCCTTTATATCATAAACATTAAAAGGCATGAAATTTTGCAATATGTGATAAGGTGCAGGTATAAATTATTGTACGAGGGAAATATTTTTATACGGAAATAAATATTTATTTAACTGACGAGTAGAATTACTGCAATAAAGTCAATTGGTACACAAATTGGCTAGGTCGACTTCGTGATCACAGTTAACTGTATCATTGATAAAGAGTAAATTTAATCTTTTTTAAAAAATTATGTTATCTTAGAAAGGTGCATTTGTACTAAAGTGGTCAGATTTTCATGGTATCAAAACAAGAATTGGCTTTCGATATCTTCATAATAACATTCATAGACAACATTGTTAAAACTATAGTTGGACAAACATAAATTGACCGGGCTAAATTTAGCAACAGTAAATAAACACAACGATGACCTTAACATCTAATTCAACGGTAAATATGGTAGAAATGATAATTGTGCAAACATTTTCCCTATAGCGTCAGTGGCTCAGTGGTAACCCCTCAACCTATAGATGATCTACCATATATGGCGTCGAGCGCAGGAAAAAGGCCCTTAGGACAAAAATATCACAAACTTATTTTTTTACATAATCGGACGCCGACAACATTTTACTTTGTTCAGAACTTTATTTGATGATTATACAGGGTGATCCATTAATTCCGCACATTAGTAAATGCCTATAACTTCACTATTTCTCTATGCACATATATATATTTGGTATTGTTGGAAAGTTAATAAGTATTTTTTTTTGCTAAAATCATAGAAATTTATCATGCGTCGTCAACGCGACGTCAATGACGTCATCATTAACGTCACATAAATTCAGCATTTTCAAGATGGCCGACAAAGCAGAAATCGTAAAACTGTATTATGAATTGGGAAAATCTGTAGTTCTGGTGAGAAGAAAACTAGTAAAACTCTATCCAAGTAAACCCGTGCCTTCAAGGTGGAATATTGTTAGACTTGTGGAAAAGTTTGAAAGGGAAGGAATAGCAACAGACTTTGCGGTAGTGCGACAAGCGACCCATAGCAAGAATGGGAGAGAAAATCGAGCAGGTGCGTCAGGTTATTCAAGCAACACCTCGTAAATCAATCAGAGGGGTTATGAAGGACATATCGAATATACATGGGTCTTCAAGTTATGGTACGGTGAGACGTATTTTAAAATTTGACCTGAAGCATAAACCTTATAAAATAACTATCATGCAGCACTTAAAGGATAGCGATATCACAAAGAGGGTATTGTTCTCTAAATGGATAGAAGATAATGGTAATGTAATTGACTCAATCTGGTTTTCGGATGAGTGTCATTTCTATCTCAACGGATCTGTTAACAAACAAAATCTGAGATATTGGAGCGCAGAGAAGCCAACATTCTACGAAGAAAAGACAATCCATAGCGAGAAAGTGACTGTGTGGGCGGCGATGAGCGCAACCGGAATCATTGGTCCCTTTTTCTATGAAGAGGACGGACACACTACTACTGTAAATGGTGAAAGATATCTTAATATATTGACTCGTAAGTTCATTCCGGCTCTTCAGAGGAGAGGTATTATGTCTACCTGTTGGTTTCAGCAAGATGGTGCTGGTCCACATACCGCAAATCATGTTCTTGAGAAGTTAGAAGAGAAATTCCGAGGCAGACTTATTTCATTGAAAACCCCTAATGAATGGCCACCGCATTCCCCCGATTTAAGCCCCCTAGACTATTTCTTGTGGGGAACATTGAAAGAGCATGTGTACAATCCCATGCCAACAACAATTGATGAACTGAAAAACTCAATTCGTCGAGAAATGAGACTGATTACCCAAGCTACATGCAACAACGTAATACAGAATTTCAGACGACGTATAAGACTCATTTCCGAGAAAAGGGGTGGTCACATTGAGCATCTGTTATAGGTAACGATACTAATGTTGAACATTTGTTTTACATCAGATAAAAAATTTCATATATACTCTGCATGTACATGAAATCTTTTACACAATAACTTTAAAGACGTTAAAGTTATAAGCATTTACTAATGTGCGGAATTAATGGATCACCCTGTATATAGCCTATTTCTTAAGTTATGACCATTTATGCATGTTGCATCATTGTTTGCCAAACGTCGGGATGTCAAAATTGAATTAACAGCGTAATTTCAATAAGAAAATAAAATAAAACATTCATTTATATAGAGTTAATAAATACGAAAACATGATTATTATTGAAAATATTTTTGTGTCATAACACATTTTGAGCTGCCTTTCCCTGCACGAGCATATAGTTCCGTTGCCTAGCAAGCGCGAATGATACATTTTGCTCAAAATATTATATAAGATGTATAAGGACAATACTCCAAGAACTCTTACCATTCTTAAGAAAGTTAGAGCAACCAGTACTGAAACTGTTTAATCTGCAAGCGTAACTAGCATACATTATAAAATGAAGAGACATTGAGTTGTAACTTTTCAAATTATTTTAGTAGCGAAACAATTTCTTACAAAATTAACTATATCTGGACGGTTTAATTCGTATTGTTTTTGAAGTTTCAAATTGGGTTTACCTTGCAAAATACCTGTAGTTGGATATAAATAATTAGTCATACATACATAATTATACAAGTAGTACAAAAACTTCGATGTTTCTGTTGCTTAGCAACAATGGAACATTTCCACGGTCGACAATAATTAGGTTTTCAGGCTTCAAATTTAGATTAAATAATTAAGATTATTCATAGATGAATTTGAAAATCAACAATTTAAGATGCAGGGTAACTGTGTGGTAAACATAAAGTTGTATGGAGCCATATAACTGCCACCACTTAAATTTTAATTTTCATGATTTTTTTCGTGAAATTAACGAGGGATTTCATGAAAACAGAAAAATATCATGAATGTAAGATAAATATCATAACGTGAAATGTTGCTTGATAGTGCTCTGAACTGACACCACATAAAGATGATGCTTTCATGAAACCCAATAAGTTTTTCATGAAAACATATATAAATGTTTCACGAAACAAAATTAGTTTTTCATGAAATAATTCATGAAATAATTTTCATGAAATCTTTTTCATGAAACCAGTTACATTTGTATCTATAAATAGATATTTCTAATTCGGCGAACTTCGCTTCTTGTCGCACATAGCTAATTTACTCGGGACGTAGCACTGTTTCGGACGAAGAAAGTACGTTGTTTTTTACTCAGTAAGTAAATGTTATCCAACCTCGTGCGGCTCGTTATGAACATTATTGTATTGCAATATTTTAATTGTGGAACTGGAAGGTTCTGGTATGAATAAGTGATTCCCCGAAGGTTTCAATCATTTTTTGGAGGTATTCAAATGGTGTTGTTGTCAGTCCGTTCGTTCGCAGCCATTTTTTGAAAATAAATGAAACTTATTCAATATAGGGCCAATTTATATGAACAACCATATTGCTGAGATGATGCCTATCATGTTTTGGTTTGATTCGTTAATTTTCCAGAGTTATCGCTCTTGATAAATTGAACAGCTTGTTTCCGATCGGTACCATTAGTTAGAAATACGTTATCATGATGAATTAAACATTCTGTGCAGGTACGTAGCTTATATGAAAAGGCTGCTTTGTGTTAACCTTGGGTTCAGTATGGTTAAGATCACTGTTGCTAAAATAGTAACAAACAAAACTGCTTTCAATAAACACTCATAAATATGGTCTTGAAGTAATATATACTAGGTAAGTCAATCAAGGACCATAGCTCTAAGTACAGCCATACCAGGCCCAAGAGGGTACTCACCACTATCAAGTACAGGAATCACAGCCACTGTATGGTTCTCATTGTATGTACTGATATCACTGGCTCTTTGTGGTTGTCACAAGTTTTCAAAACGTACATTCATACCAGGACCTAAGGGGTACTATCCATCTCCCAGGACAGCCATCCCATGTATCTAAGGTACTATCCATCTCCCAGGACAGCCATCCCATGTATCTAAGGTACTATCCATCTCCCAGGACAACCATCTCATGTATCTAAGGTACTATCCATCTCCCAGGACAACCATCCCATGTATCTAAGGTACTATCCATCTCCCAGGACAACCATCCCATGTATCTAAGGTACTATCCATCTCCCAGGACAACCATCCCATGTATCTAAGGTACTATCCATCTCCCAGGACAACACATCCCATGTATCTAAGGTACTATCCATCTCCCAGGACAACACATCCCATGTATCTAAGGTACTATCCATCTCCCAGGACAACACATCCCATGTATCTAAGGTACTATCCATCTCCCAGGACAACACATCCCATGTATCTAAGGTACTATCCATCTCCCAGGACAACACATCCCATGTATCTAAGGTACTATCCATCTCCCAGGACAACACATCCCATGTATCTAAGGTACTATCCATCTCCCAGGACAGCCATCCCATGTATCTAAGCAAGTACAGCTATATCAGGACAACAATCCCATGTATCTAAGCAAGTACAGCTATACCAGGACAACCATCCCATGTATCTAAGCAAGTACAGCTATACCAGGACAACCATCCCATGTATCTAAGCAAGTACAGCTATACCAGGACAACCATCCCATGTATCTAAGCAAGTACAGCTATACCAGGACAACCATCCCATGTATCTAAGCAAGTACAGCTATACCAGGACAACACATCCCATGTATCTAAGCAAGTACAGCTATACCAGGACAACCATCCCATGTATCTAAGCAAGTACAGCTATACCAGGACAACCATCCCATGTATCTAAGCAAATACAGCTATACCAGGACAACCATCCCATGTATCTAAGCAAGTACAGCTATACCAGGACAACCATCCCATGTATCTAAGCAAGTACAGCTATACCAGGACAACCATCCCATGTATCTAAGCAAGTACAGCTATACCAGGACAACCATCCCATGTATCTAAGCAAGTACAGCTATACCAGGACAACCATCCCATGTATCTAAGCAAGTACAGCTATACCAGGACAACCATCCCATGTATCTAAGCAAGTACAGCTATACCAGGACAACCATCCCATGTATCTAAGCAAGTACAGCTATACCAGGACAACCATCCCATGTATCTAAGCAAGTACAGCTATACCAGGACAACCATCCCATGTATCTAAGCAAGTACAGCTATACCAGGACAACCATCCCATGTATCTAAGCAAGTACAGCTATACCAGGACAACCATCCCATGTATCTAAGCAAGTACAGCTATACCAGGACAACACATCCCATGTATCTAAGCAAGTACAGCTATACCAGGACAGCCATTCCATGTATCTAAGCAAGTACAGCTATACCAGGACAGCCATCCCATGTATCTAAGCAAGTACAGCTATACCAGGACAGCCATCCCATGTATCTAAGCAAGTACAGCTATACCAGGACAGCCATCCCATGTATCTAAGCAAGTACAGCTATACCAGGACAGCCATCCCATGTATCTAAGCAAGTACAGCTATACCAGGACAGCCACCCCATGTATCTAAGCAAGTACAGCTATACCAGGACAGCCATCCCATGTATCTAAGCAAGTACAGCTATACCAGGACAGCCATCCCATGTATCTAAGCAAGTACAGCTATACCAGGACAGCCATCCCATGTATCTAAGCAAGTACAGCTATACCAGGACAGCCATCCCATGTATCTAAGCAAGTACAGCTATACCAGGACAGCCATCCCATGTATCTAAGCAAGTACAGCTATACCAGGACAGCCATCCCATGTATCTAAGCAAGTACAGCTATACCAGGACAGCCATCCCATGTATCTAAGCAAGTACAGCTATACCAGGACAGCCATCCCATGTATCTAAGCAAGTACAGCTATACCAGGACAGCCATCCCATGTATCTAAGCAAGTACAGCTATACCAGGACAGCCATCCCATGTATCTAAGCAAGTACAGCTATACCAGGACAACCATCCCATGTATCTAAGCAAGTACAGCTATACCAGGACAACCATCCCATGTATCTAAGCAAGTACAGCTATACCAGGACAGCCATCCCATGTATCTAAGCAAGTACAGCTATACCAGGACAGCCATCCCATGTATCTAAGCAAGTACAGCTATACCAGGACAACCATCCCATGTATCTAAGCAAGTACAGCTATACCAGGACAGCCATCCCATGTATCTAAGCAAGTACAGCTATACCAGGACAACCATCCCATGTATCTAAGCAAGTACAGCTATACCAGGACAGCCATCCCATGTATCTAAGCAAGTACAGCTATACCAGGACAACCATCCCATGTATCTAAGCAAGTACAGATATACCAGGACAACCATCCCATGTATCTAAGCAAGTACAGCTATACCAGGACAACCATCCCATGTATCTAAGCAAGTACAGCTATACCAGGACAACCATCACATGTATCTAAGCAAGTGCAGCTATACCAGGACAATTTGTAAAATAAATGTAGTAATATTATTGTATAATGATGCTCATCAATACGTCATTCAACAAGTCACACTACTAGATAATCCGTGTATCTAGATCTAGTCTAATTCAATGTACATTATATAAAACACCGGCTCGAATACTTCTGCTATTTCTGCTTCGTGGATGGTTTATGCAAAAATTGTCATACTAGTAGTTTGATTGTGTTGGAAAGTTTAATTTTATAGAAAAGCTTTAGGAGCCGCACCTGGAGGCAATGAGTGTTGAAATGGGCTACGAGTATTCTTGTGGTTAAGACAAGATAGAGCTGTAAGCAAGGTTTAATGGTCTTAAACCTGAATCCAATATTGGTGCATTGCAATACCTCCGGTATAAAGACATAAGTCGAACACAATCAGCAAGTATGAAATACACGCCAGGTAACACACATTTCGATTCTGGGACGCCCCAAGTAACTCGCTGAAACATCCGTCCCTAGTAACAATTACGTAGAACGTACACGACTGGGTGCAAGAAACACTGCATATGTCACAATGCAGTCCCATGTGGTCAGAAATACAATACTTTCGATGATCGGCCCTGGTAAGGTCACATTTCGATTACAACTTTACGTTGAGCTACAAGTCTTGATTAATGAAAAATGCGATGTTTATCGTTAATCTCCGGATATCAATTTCAGAGCATTCTATGCCTCGGCGATGAGCTTCGAGAGGCATCGGAAACAGGTTCCTCGTGGCCGATAGGTAGCTTCGGGGAAGTCATGAAAATTTGCAAATC